>OY740717.1:30857181-32355517 GCA_963513945.1 Hydrotaea diabolus
ATTGAATATAACTTATTTAAAGGTCTAAAAGCTCTTAACTAGACCTTTTAAAATTATTTAAAGGTCTAAATGGAAAATGAGAAACGGCTTGTTGGACAAGAGAGCTGTAAAAGGAAATCTGTGGCTAAGTAAAAGGATTTATAGAAAGCAAAACAGTTAATTCTCACAATATCCCATTAAGGAACTAGGGGAAATTTCTCCAACAGTGAGCTGTACGCTATAAAAGTAATTCTTAAACTCACTGACCGGGACCTACTTCGGCTCCGAACGTCTAATGCATTTTATTGAGAAGTTTTAACATGGCTTAGAGATAAATCTCTTAGTCTCAAAGTCGTCAACATTAACAAGGTGAAAACCCTACGCTAAAAACTTGCTAGATGCTCTTAACCGGATTTGAGCCTGGGTTTTCTGTTCTGAATGTAGAAAAAACAGCCTATGAAAAATTAAAGATGATAAATGAATCACAAACCTAATAGAGACTCACCCGTACTGCTTCAAGACGGGAGAGCAAGGAAGTCGACAGTAGATCCATATTATACAGTAGTAAACACCAACTATCCTGCTGGTAAAATAAATGTATGCGCTTCACATAGAACGACACCGACCGGTTTTAAGCCGACGCGCAGCCGCCGCCTAATTTTTTATAACTTTTTTAGGCGCCCCCGACTTGGCGGCTCTCTTCGGCTAAAAATCTTAGCCGACTCATTCGACTTAGCCGTTAATAGTATCTATAGATAGTCTGAATTTTGTTAAGCACATGTCAAAATTAGTAGCATCTCTCATTCAAGCGGCAAGCTTATTATATAGGGTGATCCATCTAGAGGTAATTTTTCCGAACAAAAAAAATATAAAAATTCAACAAAGTGTGGAATCTTTATTGGTAATTTGAAAAGACATTTTATGGCATTTGGTGTTTGAATATTATTTCCTTTTAATGTTGGCCGCAACTACGCCTCAGGGTTCCAATTCTATAAATCCAATTTTGGATGACTCGTTCGAGCATTTCGACCGGTGTGGCTTTAATGACACGCATAATGTTGGCTTTCAAAACCTGACTCGTAGCTGATTTATCAGCATAGACTTTGAACATTACGTTACCCCAAAGAAAAATGTCTAAAGGTGTGATATCACTCGATCTAGGCGGCCACATCACGTGAAATCAGCTGCTTTGCGAAATGACCTCTCAATAGATCCATTGTTTGAGCAGCTGTATGGCAATTGGCACCGCCCTGTTGAAACCAAGTGTCGTCAAGATAACGGGCTTCAATATCAGTTAGCATAAAGATCGATATCATGGCGCAATAGCGAGCACCATTCACGGTTACGTTCCGGCCATCATCATTTTTGAAAAAATATGCATCGATGATTCCACCAGCTTATAAACCGCACCAAACCGTGGTTTTCTCCGGGCATAATGACACCTCTTGAACCTCTTCTTGTTGCTCTTCAGCCCAAATGCAGCAATTTTGTTTATTGACTTTGCTGTTGAGCCAGAAATGTGCCTCATCGCTGAACAAAATTTTGATCGAAAACAGTGGATCTTCCCGTTTTTCACCCCACGCTCATTTCCATAATACAGTTGCCAACATTAAAAGGTAATTATTTTCAAAAAATAAATGCCATAAAATGTTCCTTTAAATTGCCAATAAAGATTCCACACCTGATTTGAATTTATATATAGTTTTTGTTTTGAAAAAATACCTCTAGATGGATTACCCTATACAAAAAAAAATCGTTTTTTAACATTGAAAATCCATTATACAGTCGAACCTGCATAAGTGGCATCCCAAGAGACCGCCTGTTAATTCCCACTTAAAGAGGTTTCCCATTTATCCAGGTACATCGATTATTATCCCAACTAAAGAGTTGCTTATTTTTTTGGAAAAAAGGCAGTTGGTGTGAGAAAAGTTCTTAAATTCTTATTATTGGGAAAATGTTTTTGATTTAGGATACGGCGTGACTGATGAAACCGCTACCAAAAACTATTTAATTTTTTTTTCTTTTTAATGAATCTGGTATTTTTTTTTTATTTTGCAGATTGATTTTTAGAATTAAAAATTAATAGATAGAAATAAGTGAACATAAAGCCGACATAAATAAAGAAAAAGAGAGAACAGCGTTGGCGCAACATACAGAAGAGAAACAACATAAGGCGAACTTAGAAAACATTAAAATTTTAGACAGAGAAAATCAGAGAACAAACAATATGTGACAGCGCATAGAGAAAGGGACCTAAGGGTAAAAAATCAATTTTATTTTTTTTATTTTTTTGATATGGACAACATCTGAGCATCGAATGAGACCGATCCCATGCCCCACAAGTGTTCCCTCCCAGAAATATGCGCGTTTTATGAAAGTGAAGTCGACGATTCTAAGCGTAAATAGAAAGGGACCTAATCTTTAAAATGGCTCTTCTGAACAAAACTTTTCATCAAGTTTTCACTTTTTTTGATGTGGACAACATCTGAGCATCGAATGAGACCGATCCCATGCCCCACAAGTATTCCCTCCCAGAGATATGCGCGTTTTATGAAAGTGAAATCGACGATTCTAAGCGCATATAGAAAGGGACCTAATCTTTAAAATGGCTCTGCTGAACAAAACTGGTTTTTAACCTTAGGTCCCTTTCTATTTTGCGCGTCACATATACGCTCGAAAATTTACGCATGCAACAGAGGATTAGAAAGTCTATCAAAACCAAAGAAGACAAAGACAACACAAAACTTCTGTACTCCATAGATATTTTTTAAGTAAAGTTCTGTGATATTAGTTTTAAATTATTTTGTGCTTATTATTTATTTTATTTTTTAATATTTATGTCGTGAAGTCCAGTTTTATATAAGTAGGGGGCGGCTCGGAAACTTCTTAGCCTAGCACAAAAAGCGCGGTATAAACAGAAAAAAGTTAAGTGTTTTGGAAACTTCCATCTCTGCTATGAACACAAGTTAAATCGATCTGGCAACTCCTTCATATAGAAGCAGGTGTTCACAAAAGACGCATCCGCGATTTTTTTACAATGGAAAAATTAGAAATGCGTGGTGTCATTAAATATTTACATAAAAAAGGTTTATCGGGACAAGAAATTCATAATGATATGGTGAATGTGTTAGGTAAAAGTGCTCCTTCATATGCAACAGTAAAAAATTGGGTTGCAGAATTTAAACGTGGTCGTACAAGCATTGAAGATGAACCACGTAGTGGACGTCCAAAAACAGCAACAACAACAGAAATTGTAGCCAAAGTGCATGATATGGTATTAAATGATCGACGAATAAAAGTGCGCGAAATAGCTAATATCATGGGCATCTCAAATGATCGAGTCCATTTAATTTTTCATGAAGAACTGCAGATGAAAAAGCCTTCTGCAAGATGGGTGCCGCACTTGTTAACAGTCGACCAAAAACGCATAAGAATGAACATTTCTCAAGCTTGTTTGGATCGTTTTCAGCGAAACAAAATGGATTTTAAGCGACGTTTCATAACTGTTGATGAGACATGGATCCACCACTATACCCCAGAGACAAAAGAACAATCCAAACAATGGACTGAAGCTGGAGGAAGTGCCCCAAAGAAGGCAAAAACAACGGTTTTTTGGGACTTCAAAGGTATTTTATTGATAGACTATCTGCAAAAGGGTAAAACAATAAATTCAGAGTACTATTGCAACCTTTTAGATCAATTAAATGTACAAATTCGAGAAAAACGTCCTGGCTTACAACACAAAAAAATATTTTTCATCAAGGCAACGCACCAGCGCACGAGAGTGTTTTAACAATGGCTAAAATTAACGAGTTAAAGTACGAGTTGCTTGACCACCCACCGTATTCTCCTGAGTTAGCTCCCAGTGACTTTTAAATGTTCCCAAATCTAAAAAAATTCCTTGCTGGCAAGTGTTTTACCTCAAATGAAGATGCAATTACAGTTGTAAACCACTATTTTGAAGACCTTGAGGAAAACTATTTTAATCAAGGGATAGAATTGCTAGATAAGCGTTGGACTAAGTGTATTGAAGTTTCAGGAGATTATATTGAAAAATAAAAATATTTTTGAAAAACTAACTATTCGCTTTCATTGATAGGCTAAGAACTTTCCGAACCGCACTCGTAATAGAAATAAGTAATAGAGACGTTCACAACCGTCTCATACTCGTATTGTAAGTAACACTCTGCGACAAATGGTAAGGGTCAGTGATCGGTTTGGAATGAAACCACCGGGGAAAGTTATATTGGTAAAAAAAAGTCATACGTGTTCCAGCGTTTCGCTGGGTCTCATCTAGGAATCGAGATATATCGATTTGAAGTTAGTAAGTATCGTATAAGGGGAGCCAAAAACGTGACAAATTCCCCTATACGATACTTACTAACTTCAAATCGATATATCTCGATTCCTAGATGAGACCCATCGAAACGCTGGGACACGTATGACCTTTTTTTGACCGATATAACTTTCCCCGGTGGTTTCATCCTAAACCGATTGTGGCTGTCGCACAGTGTAATTAATGTCAATGCCAAAAAAGTTCTCGTTTTCTGATAAATAAAAAATTTGCTCACTTACTACTTAGGATTTTTAATAAAACACCACTCATGAAGAAGATGGAAATAAGCCAACGTTGAGTGAAAAATTAAATAAATCATTTTATTTTCATCATCATAATTTGACCAAATAGCCCGACAAAATTAAGTATTATATAAAAATATCAAAGTTGGTCATAAAGCAAAAAAGAATTTGGATTGTGCGCCGCTATTCGAGAATGGGGGCACAATTGGCGGCAATCCTCAGAGCTGATGGACCATAATGAGACTTGTTAACAATTTTGCCGAACATGGGACAGTCAGCAGAAGGCCTTACTCTTCAGTTCGGGCAGAAAAAAAACAATCGCTACTGCCATACAAAACAATCCAAGAGTTTCGACAAGAAGCTTATCTGCTCAAATGGGTATTAGCAGACAGTCAGTGCACTCAATTATGCAAAAAGATTTGGACTTATTGCCATATAAAATTGGCCAACAAATTGAACGCAGCAGACTTCTCGATTTTCTTGGAATTTTGCCGGAAGATGCTTCAACTGATGGAAGAGAACGGAAACATGTTGAACTGCCTTTTTATGTCTGACGATGCCCATTTCGATTTAAAGGGCAGCATAAACAAGCAAAATTGTCGAATATGGAGTGCTTTCAACCCACAGATACTCCATGAGACGGAAGTGTATTTACTTCGTGTCACAGTGTGGTGTACAGTTCCACTGTCGGGCACTACTTCTTCGAAGAACACGGTCACGCCGTTACGGTTACTGGAGACTGTTACTTGAGCATGTTGAGCGAGTTTTTCTATCCAAAACTACGCCGAATGTGGTTTTAGCAAGACGGTGCAACTCCTCATATAGCCCGGCCTGTTATGTCAGAATTGCGGCGAAAAATTCTCAATAAGCTGATATCCAGAAACTCCACATTCCGTTGGCCACCCAGGCCACCTGACCTTACTGCAGCTGACTTTTTTTTGTAGAGTCATTGCAAAAAAGAAGTCTACAAAGCAAAACTAACAAATTTGAATTAACTAAAACAATCCATTCGAAAAACAATTGCTGCTTTTCCAGTCTCAACCCTCCAAGTAGTATTAAACAACTTTTTGGTAAGATGCCGCACATGCATCAACAAGCAGGGGGGCATTTAAATTACGAGGGCGACCGCAAAACTAACTAGCCTGGCACATTTTCTGTTTTACTAGCAACATTTTTTTTGTTTTTTAAAAGCAATCTCTTATAAGCCATCTGTCAAAATTTCCGAAATATTTAATGATTATTTTCTTTGTTACAGGTGATTGAAGTAAACAAGTTTTATAATTTTTGAAAAATGGAAAATAAAGAGTTTCGTGCGGTAATTAAACACTTTTATATGAAAGGTTATGCGCCACAATTAATCAAAGATGAATTGGATTCTGTTCATGGTGATAATGCACCATCATACTCCACCGTGAAATCCTGGGTTCAACAATTTAAAATGTGTCGTTCAAGTACGGAAGATGAACAACGCTCTGGAAGACCGAAAACTGCTACTACCATGGAAAACATTAGAAAAATATTTGATGAAGTGACTAAAGATAGACGAATAAAGCTCAGAGAACTTGCTGATATTGTTAAAATACACGAAAAACAAGTTTGGAGTATTTTACATGATGAACTCCACATGAAAAAGCTATCCGCAAGATGGGTGCCGCGTTTGTTGACTTTGCCCCAAAAAATCGTCCGTTGGACCAATTCCGTGGAGCTTTTAGCGATTTATCAGTTCTTGCGCCGATTCATAACTGTTGATGAAACATGGATCCATCACTACATCCCAGAATGCAAAGAACAGTCAAAACAATGGATAGAAGCTGGTTAAAGTGGTCCCAAGAAGGCGAAAACTGTTAAGTCAGCAGGAAAAGTAATGGCCACAGTATTTTGGGATGCAAGGGGTATAATATTTATTGATTATCTTGAGAAAGGAAAAACTATAAATAGTGAATATTATTGTGCATTATTGGATCGGTTGAGTGAAGAAATCAAGCTAAAACGACCGCATTTAGAAAAAAAAAGTTCTCTTTCATCAAGATAATGCTCCTTCACACACTGCATTTTTAACTCAACAAAAACTGGCCGAATAACGATTTGAAATTGCTCCGCATCCACCATATAGTCCAGATTTAGCTCCTTCTGATTATTTCTTGTTTCCAAATTTAAAAAAAATTCTCGGTGGCAAAAAATTTTCGTCCATCAGCGAGGTTATTGCTGAAACTAAAGCATATTTTGAAGGTCTTGAAAAATCTTATTTTTCGAATGGAATTAAGAAACTTGAAAAACGTTTGATGAAGTGTATTGAGTTAAAAGGAGATTATGTTGAAAAATAAATGATAATAATTCCAAAAAAAACGGTTCATTTTATGTTAGGCCAGTTACTTTTGCGGTCGCCTAATTAAGCTTTATTTAATAAATTTGAATGAGCTTTAATATGAATAAAAGAACAATTAATTGCATACACTGAAAACAAGTTATTTGAGTTTCCTAATGTAACAACATTCATCAGCCACCCTGTTTAAATAACATATTTGCTTTGATCAAATGAATTTTTTTTATTAACTAAAAAGTAATGGAACATTTCACAGAAAAGTTTCAACGTGTCACACATAATCTCAACTGCATGCCAAATATTAATCCATCAATTCTTTAAAACCATCATCTGCCCCACCTGTTATGCCACTATCCACTCATCCATTCAAGCATAGCATATGAAGTTCATATGGAGAATTTTCACCATCGCAGCAAATACTCATCAGAAATTCCGAGACCAGCACCAACAGTTGTTGTCAAATATTCAGGCATGAATAAAAAATTGTACATATTTTCTACAATTTTTATCAAAAAAAAAAAACGTTTTTAAAATGCATATTTTTGACACAGCGAAAAAAGGGGTGAATAAAAAAACACTGCCGATAAATAAAGAAAACAAAAATGTAAAAAACGAAAACAAAAACAAAATATTTACTACAATAAACGATAATAAATGTATGAAATGCATTCATAAATTTATGAAACATATCAAAATACCGAAAAACGGAAGCGGAAATGAAAGTAAATGTAATACAGTTCTTCTTTTGTTTGTCCATTTTCGTTAACTATTAATAAATAAATTGTTTTATGCATACGTACATATTTTTGGGAATAAAACCGAAACATTTTTTTTGTATTTATTTCGCTCGTTGATTTTGTATTTTTTTTTTGTTTGTTTGTTTTGTAAAATGTTGAATTTTTCATGGGAAATGAACGCCGTGCCTGGAAAAGTGGTTGAAATGCATCAAATTTATGATGCATGCAGACAAAAACTGAAAAAAGACTCACTGAGCGTGTAAGTATCACCAGAGCAAATGGGGTTAATTTATGGACAACAAACTGGGTCAACTTGAATGCCCAGGCATTAGAGCTATTGTTTATTATAAAACACTATGAACCTTGTTTGTTTTTAGAGACAGACACACGGTTGTTGATATGGAATCAATTTGAATAATGGATACATACACACACACATACGAAATGCCTTAATTAGTGCAGTTTTGGCGTCGAGTTGACAAACAAACAAAAAACGCCTAGTCAGATGTTAATTGGATGTTATGGTTTACAGACCAGTGTATTATTTGTAAGACTTTTAGTTTAAAAATTTAAGCCTCCCTCATAAAATTCGTTTGTAGGAGGCTAAAGTCGGTCTTCATATGAAGTCTGATGGAGAACCATTGTTGTTGTGAAGGCTGCTGTGCGCTTATGACTGTCTGTTTCGGCCGTTCGGTCATTCCTGTGCTGAAGACTCTGCGACGACACTGATTTCCAGTTTCAGGAAGGTGTCGACTTGGACAGTGTTTATACTTTGTAGAGACATAAATACTGTTACAACATTGAACACACCCATTTCAATAGTAGAACTGAACATACCCCGTTAATGTCATAAGGGTTTTGAAAGCTAACCTCAATAGCGTTAGTCTGTAACGGGATTTTAAAATTATTTCAACTTTCATCATGGAGTGGTCAGATAATAAGAACCGGATCGCTGTAATAGCGCTTTTCAAGTGTGAAATGAAAAAGGGATATTTTCAAAACGCTCTGGCCACTAGAGACTAGCCACACTTTCGTCTACCGATGCATAAAAATGTTTGAGGAGACTGGAGATGTAAAACACCGCCACCGGTCGGGCTCCCACGCTCTGTTCGAACACCGCATGTCATCAAAGCCGTTGAATCAAGAATTCTCTGAAATCCGCTCCGAAAAGAGAAAATTATGGCCCGTGAGATGTATATCACGCAAAAGTCCATGAGTCGAATCATTAAAAATGACTTGAGACTTGGGGCTTTCAAACTACGTACCGGACATTTATTGACTGCAGCTTTAAAAAAAATAGGATTGAAAAATGCAAACGTCTTTTGGTGAAGCACGCTGATAACTTGCAAAGAAAAATTTTGTTCACCGATGAAAACATTTTTACCGTTCAGGAAAAATTTAACAAGCAAAATGATAGAGTGTATGCGCGGTCATCTAAGGAAGCATCTGAACTGATCCTAGGGTGGAAAAGGGTCATCACCCAGCTTCAGTCATGGTGGAGTGTCTTTTACGATGGGGTCACTGACCTGCATTTCTGCGAACAAGGAGTCAAAACGTTGGCCAAACATTACCAAGAAACCGTTTTAAAAGCTGTTGTGAAGCCTTTGTACAATTCCCAGTTCCAAAACCAGCCATGGACTTTCCAGCAGGATTCTGCGCCGGCCCATAAGACTAAAACGTCCCAGGCCTGGCTTCGAAACAATTTGCCAGCGTCCATTTCCTCTGAATCAGGCAGTCTATATTTAAACCCATTGGATTATATATTGTGGACGGTTTTAGGGAACAAGGTTTGTCACAAAAGATACCCCAACATTGGATCTCTTAAGACTGCTTTGGTTCGAGCTGTGGCCAATTTTCCAATGGACGAGGTTCGTGCAGATATTGACGATTGGCCAGTGCGACTAAAGGCGTGTGAAAAGGCAAAAGGCGGACATTTCGAATAAGTAGATTCCTTTTGGATACAATGTACTTATACGAGTACATCAATAAATATATAAAAAAAATATATGGTCCAAAAACATTCAGTACTTTTTTATTTTACAGCATAAAACGTGTGTAACAGTATTTATGTCCTTACTAAGTAAACAGGGAACTGGGATTCAGCAGAGTGGGCTTGGCTGGTCATCTAGACGGATTAGTGTGCCATGTGGTCCTCGCTGGCATGAAGGAATTTTTTTCAAAACACTCACGTCAATTTTAGCCCTGTACGATTGGAGGCGATGACACCAGCCAGATCTCAACTAATGAAATACGAGGGTTGCTATTTAAAAAACACAACAATTTATCATTGGAAATGGTTTTTCTGTTTTTCAAAATATTCTCCTTTAAGATCAATACGCACAAACCAATTTTCGAAGCACTTTTTCCACTCCGCTTATGCCCCTCCAAAACATGATTTTTTAATGTTTCAACAAATGCTTCGGGCGATGGAAACCTTTGACCCGGCATTTTTTTCTTGATGCTAGAGAATAACAAGAAGTCATTGGGTGCCAAATCAGGGCTGTACGATGGATGGCTCATTAATTCGACATCTTGAGTGGTCAAATAGCTCATCGTTTCAGCTGATGTGTGAGAGCTCGCATTGTCGTGATGCAAAATTATCAGTCGTCTCTTATTATTTTTCCCCACTTCTTCGAACACTATTGGCAAACATATAGTTGAATACCACTCAGAATTGACCGTCCGACGTTCCACTAAAGGCACTGTGGCAACATGGCCGGTTATACCGAAAAAAACACAATCATTTACTTCGATGAACTTTTTTTTTTTTTTTATTTTATTTGTTTTCTACAATTTCATGCTTAAATATTATATTACATAAATTATATATTATATAAAAACAAAATATAATATTTGAAAAATAATATTTGTAGTAGCATTCTACATAATTGATATTGAAGCCTCAGCGTCTTATAGACATTACAGAGGCAAGTTGGCATTATTTTTTTTAAATATTTAGCTACACTTTACTTTCTTTCGAAAAATTTGTCAAAAACTTTTTAAATTATTGAGATTGGATCATTTAATTTATAAATTCATCAACATGTTGCAACAAATAAGTTTTTAGATGATTCTTAAATGTGGAAATTCTGTTCATAGTCTTCAAATCATTTGGTAATTTATTTAATTCATTACATCCCATATATTCAATTCTCTGTTTTGTAAGCTCAAGCCTACACCTGGCTACCCTCAAGTTTGTGTTATTTCTGGTATTAAATGAACTTTGGTTTATGGCAAAAGAAATTGTATGATGTCCAATGTTGTGAACACATCTAAATACATACAATAAAAGCTGCATTTTATAAATTCCATAAAGAGGTAACACCGATGGAAATACATTCTTGTATAAAGACATAGTAGAATATGTTAACGGAAGATTCGCAACAGTTTTTAACGCTCTATTTTGGAACCTGAACAGAGATTTGAACTCAACACTTTTTTTGTAACCGTACAGTAAAGCTAAGTAATTTAGGTTACTCTGCACTAATGCTTGGTAAATCAAAAATTTGGTTTCATAATTGAATTTATTCTTAAACTTATATAAGACTCCTACAGCTCGAGATAATTTGGTTTTCAATTGCTGAATATGTAGTTCCCAGGAGAGATTGCTTTGTATTTGCAATCCCAAGTACTTTAAAGAATGAACTTCTAAAATTTCCTTACCATCAATGTACATGGCAAAGGAATTCCTGTGGTCAATATGGGGTTTAAAACGTATAACTTTAGTTTTATCCGCGTTTAAAAATAATTTGTTTATTCTAGCAAATTCACTTAATAGGGCAGCATCTCGCTCCATATAAGCTCTAGCTACTGTTTCGTGATGGTAAGGATAAATAAGGCAAATATCATCTGCATATAAAAACATTTTACCGGTCAGACCCAGGTTGGTTATATCATTAAGATAAATCTTAAAAAGCAACGGTCCAAGTACACTTCCTTGTGGTACACCATGTTCCACAAATTCATATGAGCTTTTACACCCATTTATTTCTACATATTGTTTTCTGTTCTGTAAATAACTCTTCAAAATCTTCAATGTGTTTCCACAAATTCCATAATACTTAATTTTTTGTAATAAAATGTCATGATCAACAAGATCAAAAGCCTTGGAAAAGTCATAAAAAACTCCAGCCATTCCTTTCAGTCCCTCATCTAATCCTTTACAAATATGATTAACCACATTTACTGCAGCCTCTTCAGTGCCACATCCCTTTTTGAACCCAAACTGGAATCTGCTGAGCAAGTTATTGCTATCCAGATATGAAGAAATTTGGTTATGCAAAATTTTTTCATAAATATTATTAAATATTGGCAAAACAGCAATTGGTCTGTACTTGTCAACCGTACTGACATTTGATTCCTTTGGAATCGGGACTACTCTATGTATTTTCAAAACCTCAGGATATGTACAGCTGACCATCATATTATTGAATATGTTCACCAAATAAGGTGAAAGAACATCCACACACTCCAATACAGTTCTAGGAGATATGTTATCATACCCCGAACTTTTTCGCACAGATACGTCAGAGATAATATCCTGAACTTCATTCAAACTAGTACATCTCAATTGCATAGAAGTGTTACATCGAATAAGAGTACACATTGAATTGCAGTAATCATTGGGGTTTTGGTCAATAGACGATTTCAAATCTTTCACTGATTTCAGGAAGTATTCATTAAAAACTCTGGCTTTTTGGACGTCATTATATATTAAATTGCCATTATTATCTTCTACTTTAATGAATTTATCACTGCAATTCCTACCAAGTGTTTTGTTTAAAAACTTCCAACATTTGCTCGGTTCATGACGAATATTTTCTAAATTATCTATATAAAAATTGTTCATGGACTCTCTGCTGGCAATTTTAATGACTTTACTAATAGCTTTAAGTTGTTTTTCTATCTCATATCTACCTGGCCTTCTTCTTCTTGCTCTTAGCAGTTTTTCTTTAAAATCTATCAACTTTTTCAAATTTCCATTCACCCATGGTGTGATGTCATGTCTACCTGTACATTTACGTCTTTTTATAAATGTGGATTCCTCCATACAACTTCTCATTAACGACATAACAGAACTAATATCACTTGAAGGATCTCCAGTAAGCATAACCGATGGTAGCTGTCTTTTTATATTCTGAGTCAGATGATAGTGATCGACATAAGAATACGTCTCAGAAACAATGTTAGGATTTTGAATATCGATTCCAATGTTAAAATGGATAAGATTGTGATCTGATAATATACATTCCACCGAATTTGTTGATACCGCTGTCTGTATATTTGAATATACGTGATCAATAGATGTCCCGCTTGTAGGGCGAGTAATCAAGGCATGACAATTTCTGAAGTCATAATTAGCTAGAGTATTTATAAGTGCACAAGATGACCGTATGTCTAAAGTGTCTATATTAGAATCACCTACAAAAACACAAGGGTACCTTTCCTGATTTATAATCATTCCCTCCAGAAAAGACAGGAAGTCACTTATGTTACACTTTTGTGATCTATAAAATGATAAAAATTTTACTGGTTTACCGAACCATTTTACACTGTTTAAAGTTATAACTATAGTATCAATAAAGTTTCTACTCTCACATAAAACTGTGGTATACTCTATATTTTCTCTGACAAAAATTGAAGTTCCACCATAACTATCCACTCTACAACAATGTATTGCTTTATATCCATCTATATTATAAAGTTGCTTTAAATCTTCCTTAAACCATGTTTCCTGTACAGAGATAACACTTGGTAGCTTTGGCAAACTTGCAAGTAATGATTTGAATTTATTAAATTTTTCAATTGATGATAAACTTCGCATATTTATTGAAATTGCGGTAAATTCAGAATTTCCATAGTTAATTAAACAATTTTTAAATGATTTAAAATCATGAAAGTATTGATTATTAATCATTACATAAATATAAAAAGGATATTAATTAAAAATATGTATTAAAAATTAGATAATAATACAATTATAGCGGCGACAGATATGCATCATTTACTATCTCAGTTTCAGCAGTAGTAAGTTGGGGTCTGGTTCTGTATGGTTTATGAGTTGTTGCTTCCAATAACAATTTGTTCACCTCATCTTCATTTCGAATTACTTTTGGCTTCGACAATACACTTCTTTTAGTAAAAACTTTACCACCAACAGCATAAACTGAACGGTAGCCATTTTTTTTGAGAGTTTTAGCATGATTTAATAGACTCATTGTTTCTCGGCTCAAAAAATCGTGTACATAAACATTTCTTGTTTCAACATTCTCCTTTAATGCCTTTTTTATTGACATTATTTTTTCTTTAGTTTGTTTTGATGTTGTTTTTATAATCAATGTTTGTTTATTATTGTTTCTTCCGCGAACAACTTTTGTTGTATTTGACTCGTCTTAAAAGACCCATACGGTCGATTGCTGTTTTGTTTCGGGTTCATATGCATATATCCATGATTCGTCACCTGTGACAATATTAAACAATGCCTTTGAGCTACCGCAGTTATACTTTTTCTACATTTCTTTGCACCGATCCATAAGAGCCTTTTTTTGAGCATTCGCCAAATTATGTGGGATCCATCAAAAACATGTTTTTTTCTCGGCTAAATAAACATGCAATATCTTATTGATGATTGTCATACTAATGCCCAAAGATGCCTCAATCTCACGGTATGTCACATGTGGGTCTGGCTTCATGAGTTCATACACAACATCGATGGTTTCTGGCAAAGTGACCAAAGTTGGGCGTCCTTCAAGCAATTCATACCGGAGCAAATGGCGCCCGAGACTGAACTCTTGGTACCAGCGATTAACAGTGGTTTTTGATGATGCTTTATCTCCAAAAGTCAAAACAAGTTGATTTATACACTCTTGTCTCGATAACCCACGCCAAAAGTCGTAAAAAATCACCGCACGTTCACGGAATAATTCCATTTTTTTACTGAGTTTAATTTTTCAACACTGTGTAAACAATTTAATTCGCCCTTAAATGACAAAACGTTCTGACTAAAGTTATGCTAGAAAATGTCAAAGTTTCCAATGGTGTTCCAGTTTACTCGTATTCAAAAAACCGAAAATAACGGTTTATTTGGAAATCTCCTAAACTAGGGATAATCTGGCAAACCGGAGGCCAGATTCGTGATAAGAAGCCCCAAATCAACTTAAGTACTCGTACACTATCAAACCTTGAGCCACGAATTTTTAAAATTCTCTTGCCCAGTGTTTTTGAAAAAGCATCTTTTTATTGGGTTCCCACTGCTGCAATTCTTAACAACTCTAGCACCCTCGAGTTAAAGGAATCATTGGGACGGGTTTTCAAAGGGACAAAGCAATTTCGTATTTTTGTTTTAATCTTTTAGTGTCAAAACGTTAGTCAAAGTCAACATTTTATTCAGGGTAAGGTTCATTTACGAGCAACTTTTGAAAATCATTAAAAATTGCTACTCAAATTCTGAGTCGGTGGTCGCAAGAGCGCTTACTCCAATTTTCGGGCGTTTTAATAGTCGTACCCGAATGTTTGTAGGTGCTATAATGGATACAGTTGAATCCAATATTCACTTTTGGATGTTCCGGCGCTCGACGCTACGGAAATATCGCAGCCGTAAGTGTATCCGTTCAAAAGGAGCCAAATCAGTCAATTTGACGTCGTTCTCAGGAATTGGGCATATCTCATACCACACTATGGCATATTTTGCGAAAAGAACTTGGCCTTCATCTTTAAAAGATCAAACCACAAGAACTAAAGCCACTTAATCGTGTAACGCAGAAACTTCTCCGATTGCACGCAAAGAAAAAATATTGTTACTATATGGTCACTGCAACAATAACATACTCTCTGTAATAATAGTATGTTCGTCGCAACCATAGTATTGTATTTTGAATTTCATTTTGAAAATAGTATGATTGCGACAATATTAATATTGTTGAAATGTAACTATAGTATTATTTCCAAATTAAAACTATAGTTGCAGCAACAATATAAATGTGTTTGGTGTGACAAAAGTTTTGTTTTCTGGGATTTATTTTAACAATAATATGATTAGAGCAATCATACTGTATGGTTGTAATTTTCTTAATTTGAATATGGGTTTAACAACAAATGTACGAGTATTTTTACAAATCTTATGAAATAATAATGGGAAATAAATTTTCCAAAAAAAAAAATGCTTTGTATTTGTTTAACTGAAATATTTTTAATAAAAAAGCTTACGTTTTTTTAAATGGATTTTCTACTATTTAAGAAACACTCCTACTATTGCAAAATTTAATGTATTTTTAATTTATTTACTAATAAAAATCTATTGTTAACAACATAACCCAATCCTAATAAATAATTTTGAAGACCATAGTATGGTTGCGTATGATCCATACTATGGTTGTTAGGATCATACTATGGTTGTATGTCAAACATACCATTGTTGTGAGGATCATAATATGGTTGTGGGGATCATAGAATGGTCGATTGTAAATCATACTATGGTTGTGAGGATCATATTATGGTTGAGTGTGAATCATACTATGGTTGTGAGGATCATAGTATGGTTGTGTATGAATCATACTAATGTTGTGAGAATCATAATATTATTGTGCCTCAACCATATACCCAACAATAGTATGATGCCTTTCGAATATTGTCACCCCAACCATACTTTTTTTCTGCGTGTGGGCTCAGATAAGGTTACACGAAAATCCAGAATTTCATCGAAAAATCATCTTCAGCTATGAAGTTCATTTCTGGCTGAGTGGTTTTGCTAATAAACAAAATTTGCATTATTGGATAGCAGCAAACCCACATGTGCTTTAAGAGACATAATTGCATCCGTAAAAATTACTGTGCGGTGTGGTTTTCATGCCGGAGATGTGATTGGAGAGTATTTTTTCGTCGATGAAAACAATCGTCATGTTACCGTCAATGGAGGGCGCTATCGTGCTATGTTAGATAATTATGTTTGGCCAGAATTGGATGAGCTAGACATCGCCGATATGTGGTTTTAACAAGACGGTGCTACATAGCACGCGTTACAATCAATTTACTGAAATTCGGAGAACGTGTTATCTCGAGATATGGTCCGATAGAATAACCACCTCGTTTAATGCCATCGGATTTCTTTTTGTGGGGTCACAACTTTTCTTCTTACCTTTTTTATAATGTCTAGCATCTTGAAGGAGAAAACAAGGCATATTTGATAGATATCTATCTATAGGTAGAAGTTATGGCCCTTTTTGTAAATGTAGCACAATTTAAAAAAAAAACGCTGTTTTTCATTTCTCCTCCGTTTAACTAATGCATTGTGTGTATATGTGTACCCTCCACCATATTCACTTTTTTATTCGATTTTCAATACTTCGAAATATAGGTATGTGGCCCTATAATCTTTATATATTCTGGGTCGTTATAAAATTCAAAAATGATTTGACCCTGTTCGTCCGTCTGAATGTGGACAGAACACATACAGTCCACAATATTTAGGCTAACTTATAGACATACTATAAGTACAAGACATACCTGTGTTAAATTTTATCCAGTTAGCCTAAATACGAGTATCTCTCCACATACAGACGGACGGACATGGCTAAATCATTTTTGAATTTTATTTCTACCTATGTTTCGAAGTATTGCAAATGGCATGAAATAGTGAATATGCCTCCGTCCTACGCTGGGGGGTATACCTATACATATCAACACACACAATGCATTAGTTAAGCCAATATCTTTCCGTCGATCTTACCAATACATGCAACACATAAGTTGCAATTATTATTATATGTCTTCAAATGTCTGCATAACATAGGTCACCATACAATCTCGTTTCGTTTCCCAAAATGGAAATTCAATTTTTATTAAAATTGTTTAAACAATTTTTTTTGACTTCAGGTCACTAAACTATAAGTAAACCAGTAAATATTGTTATCACCTCTTGGACAAAATGGCTGTTGCCTACTATTATGTACACAGTCTCACATCTTGAACTCTTCTTACGAATGTACTTATACTGGTTGATATGTAAAGAATGATAGAGTCACAGGTTTGATGGCAACTAAAGAACCTGCGTTATTGCGTTCCGACTACTTACTTATTAATAGTTGGCAACTGAATTAACTCGTGAACATTTACGTGCGATAATTTTTCACAACTTTCAATGTGGATTATCACAATAAGAGTACATCGATGAACTTAAGTCTTTGTATGTCGATGAAGCTCCATCCTATAGCACTGTGAAAAACTGGTTTAATGAATTCAATCGTGGCCGACGCTCGCTCAAAGCCGAAGGTCTTCCAAAAACGGCCGTTGTGCCACAGAACATTGATTTCATGCGTCAACTGATAATGAAAGATCGTTATGTGACATACCGTGAAATAGAGGCATCCTTGGGTATTTTTTCCACCAGCAAACATTCGATATTGCATGAACACCTGGCCGTAAAAAAAGGTTTGTTCTCGTTGGATATCGCACAGTTTGACAATTGCCCAAAAAAAAGGCTCGTGTCGAATGGTGCAAAGAAATTTGGAAAAATACGATCGCGGTGCTTCAAAAGACTTTTATAAGATCGTCACAGGTAAAGAATCATGGATTTATGCGTATGAGCCCAACAAAAAAGGCAATCGACCGAGTGGGTCTTCGAAGACGAGTCAAATCCAACGATAGTTGTTCGTGGAAGAAGCACTTGGAAGCAAATGGTCGCCTGTTTCTTTGGCAAAACTGGTCATGTGGGGACCGTTGCGCTTGAGCAACGTAGGACGGTCAATTCTGAGTGGTACACCATAATATGTTTGTCTGAAGTCTTCCGAGAAATTCGAAAAGCGAGCAAGAGAAAATGAATCATTGTGCACCATGACAATGCGAGCTCTCACACAACGGCTCAAAGCAGCGTCTTTTTGACCGGCCAAAACGTCGACTTGATGGGTCATCCGCCGTACAGCCCTGACTTGGCACCCAATGGCATCGTTTTATTCCCGCACATCAAGAAAAAAATGCGTGGTCAACGATTTTCGTCGCCAGAAGATGCTGTTGAAGCCATGTTTTGGATGTGTCAAAATCGGAGTGGAAAAATGTGCTTCGACAATTGGTTTGAGCGCACCATTTTTTTTGATAAATATTCGCATTTTCATTATTAGGCCAAATGAAATTAGAGGCCAACACTTTTACTAAAAATAAGAGGCCAGCCCAATCTTTTATCAAACAATTATTGACGTTTGCGACTTTTGCATAAGATTCCCCTAAAAAATTGAAAAAACGGGGTACACCTGTTTTACTGGCCTACTGTTTATAGCTCTGATTGGTTAGTATTTTATAGGGAAGACTACATGGCTGAGGGAATTATTTTGACTGTTAAGTCCGTGATGATTTCTAAGCAGAAGCCCCGACGTAAACCCGACCGCCAGATTTTTTTTAATCGGCTTTGGATCTGTATTCCTTGCGTGAAAGTCGGGCCCACTACAAGTCGTACAACGTCAACCATCAACATTAGGAAATATGGGTAAACTTGTAAATGCATATTGTTTCTGTGCCATTTAATAAATTGTACAGGGTGGAACGCGCATTTTGCTTTTTTGCACTGCATCCTGTGGCGGCACAGTTTATCGAACAGAGTGGAGAGGGTACGTGGCTTACAGTGGCTGACAGGAGATTTGTATTCGTCTGCCTTTCAGTTTCCATCATGTATTGGGCACGTGAGAAGAGGTCATTTTGTGTAAAAGCGTATTTTTCAAATGCGCACTCGTTCATTTCAGTGCAGCGTGCTTTTCGTTTACGATTCGCTGCTCTCCACGCGGACGTCTTTCTGGACGGCAATTAATTATAAATTGGCTAACTTCATTGAGAAAAGCAAATAATGTGTCAGGTGTACGAAGGGGACCTGAGAAAAGGATTACAACACCACAAAACATCGAGAAAGGTATGGGTCGATTATGGATGGCAACCAAAGTTTAGTGGCTTTGCCAGTTGCCAAATTTGCATTACGGATGGCAACTACGACCGACAGTTGTCAATTTCAGTTGCTAAAAAGGGGATTTTTCGGCAACCATTTATTTCTGGTTGCCGTGTAATTTTTTAAATTGGTGTGTAATTTTTTAAAGAAATAAAAAGTCAAATTAAGAGGTAATTTACATTTATTTTTAGTTATTCATATATTCAATATTACATATTTTTTCTCTGGTATTTATAGGCTTCATGATGCTTAAAATTACTACAAAGCAACAATTTGAAATTCTGGTAGAGAAAAAAAAATGCGCAACACGCATTAATAATAGATAAGCACTTATGGGGTGTATAGTGCAGGCCACGTTCTGCAGAAAGGCATCTAAACACAGATTTTAGAACCCCATTAGTCGCTCAATTATATTTCCTGCTTTAGAATGAACCGTATTGTATTTACCCTCAGGCGAATGCGGTTCAGCTGAGCGATAAGGAGTCAATAGATGTGGTTCCAATGGGAATCCTGCATCACCTAAAATTGGTTGGTAAATTATAACGATTATAAAAAACTATAACCTTGTAGCCATGTGTTTGGCCCGTAATCATCATCGACCTCTTGCTTCAGTGGGCTATAATTCCATATAAAGGAATTGTGTGTAGAACCAGGGTGTCTAGCGTCAACAAACCGGATCCGCATTTGATAATCGCACACCTACAAAAAGTCACCGATGTGAATAGAATTATCTATTAGCAGTGCGTAAATAACTAACCAACAAAACATTTAAACTGAAGTAGCCTTTCCTATTTCAATACAAATGGCGAACATCTTCCCTTTGGCCCATGATATGTACGTGTGTTCCATCTATACATCCGACAAAACCAGGGAACTTTGTTTTTGAATAAAAATAATTTTTATTCTGGGCTTTTTCTTCCTCTGTTAATTTGAAAGCAATCCAAATTTTACATAGCTTTTGCCCTATTAGTTGGACAACTTTGCTCAAAACCACGGACAATGTGGATTGAGCCATGCCGAGGTTGAAGTCATTGCCATGGGACTTCTGAAAACTTCCCTCCGCAAAAAGCCTCAAAGCAGCACACACTTTTAAGAGCATTTTTTTAATTCTTCCACTAAATAGACAACGGCACCTTTTGGAAGTCGGAAATACGCCTTAAAGCTAAGACGAACAATTGATTATTGAAAATTTTTCAAGATAGAAACATCTACTCCCAGTACAGATGGCAATTCTAAGGTATTAGAGCTATCTCTTAAATTCCTCCTAATAGATGCCACGTCCTGGGAATCTACTTCTTCATCAAAAAAAAAAGGTTCCAGTGAGCTAATCATTAAAAACAAAATTGTTATTGTTGAAATTTACTTTTTTGAGTTGAATTGTTTGTTTACAAAATTTCAAGTTGCCGAAGTGTCAAAACACTATTATTGACGGCAACTGACAAAAGTTGCCATACATAATACTTATTTTTATTTCAGTTGCGTTGCCAGTTGACAACTCAACTTGGTTGCCATCCATAATCGACCCATTAGTTTATATGTACAAAAGGGACCTGAGAGAAGGATTACAACACCACAAAACATCGAGAAAGTTAGAGCAGCTGTACTGCAATCTCCGAAATCAATCACTTGTTCTTGGCATTAGCAGACTTTTTTTCAGCCGGCTCTAGAGGCTATGCAATTAGAGGATGCATGGTTCCAACAGGATAATGCTACTGTACACACAGCGAAGGTTACCATGAATTGTTTGAGGCAAATGTTTCATGGACGGCTTATCTCTTTGAGCTGTGATGCGAAGTGGCCGGCACGCTCACCAGACTTGGCCCCATGCGATTTTTTCCTTTGGGGTTACCTGAAGTCGAAGGAGTACATCAACCGTCCTAACACCTTTGAAGACCTTATTAACAATAAGGTCGACCAGTCGACATGCTTGTTAGAGTTCATGATTACTTTAGAAAAACGTATGCAGCAGAGTGTGGATAGCGAAGGTAGGTAGGCATTTGCCAGATACACTATTTAAGGCCATGTAATTTTTAAATTCCTTTACTGTTCAATATAAGTTAGATATACAATTTATTTTTCTGGGTCTCATAATTTTGTCATTGCATACCCAAATAAGCAAAATTACGCGCCCACCCTGTATTTTAATTAAAGGTACACTATTTAAGACCATGTAATTTCAAAATTCCCTTACTGTTCAATATAAGTAAAATATAAAATTTATTTTTCTGAGGCTCATAATATTGTTATTGAAAAATCAGCGCGCCCACCCTGTATTGGAATTAAATTGAAAATGTACAAACCTTACTCTAGAACTAAAAATTATCCATATCGCTTTACCACCAAAAAGTCTGTGATTTTTTTTAAAGAAAAATCGCCCATTTTCTAAGATTTTCTTGTAGCATTTCTATGACATCTTGACTTCAGGTAACAGACCTTTTTCCACATTATAATTAAAAAGTTTATATATTCCTCAAAGTCATTGACTTTAATGTTTCATTTTCGTTTATGCCAATTCGATTTCTTTCATCGATTCTTCCTCCACAGACACAAACCACTTCTTTTTCCCCCCGTTTCGGCGACGTCACTTCGTGACTACCCACGTTGTTCCCTGTACAAGAACAGACCGACTTCCTCCGCTCAACTTCGCTCTCCTGGATTGTGTTGCCAATCCATGACACATTAAACCATTACACGTCATTAATAAACAAACCGACAACCGAATGGAATCATATAGAATTGTGCTGTGGTTGTTGTAGTTTTGAAATCGTACTAAACGATCAAATTGACTTGACTACAATGTTGTCGTTGTTGTTGCGGTTGTTGGCGGTTTCAGTGCTTTGTGGCGAAACCGGTAGCTCCGATAAAGGCTAAAAAACAGTAGTTCTCTTCAATTCGTTTCAATTCAGTTTAGATGGGCCCGACGGCCGGGAAGTGACTTTTTAAAATATGATGACCGGTGGGGGCCGCCGATTCGTTCAAAAGAGGTGGTGTGGCGGTGGTGGTTGAAATGTGTGTGGTCGTTCCAGTCATCGACGGAACGCACGACATCATGTGGTGGCCGGTCATCATCACTTGGCCAAGTTAACATAACAAATCAATGCAAAATGGGGGGAAAAAACTTCAACAGCCGTAATCAGCGGCAGCAGCAAATGTGTAGGTCTTTTCTGTTTTATGCGTGAGTGTTTGTGTGTGTTTGAGGCTTTTAGCCACAAAGTAAGAGGAAATGGTTTAAGCAAAAAAAGCCTGTAAAACACTCAAATCAAAACAACATAAATAACTAATTACATGGCACGATAAGGAACTAGTTCGGATTGCTGATGGGCTGGCTGTCTGTCCATTGTTATGGACTTGTTAAACGAAATCAATGAAGTTTCGAAATTGTAAGATTGGAAAAAAGTAACCCGGTGTAAATTTTGAGGAACAAACGATTTTAGACATTAGAATTTGGTAGTGAACTTTTGACTAGAGCAATTCATAATATCAAGATATCAACCCGATTTATATAAATTTGAAATTTCATCTACTTCTCTCTTTATTGAAATTAAGAAATATCCAGGAAATTTTGAGTATTTCACTTGAAATTTATCAATTCAATTGAAATTCAGAAATTCCATTCCAAATTCCGAAAACTCCAATTAAAATTGAAACTAGTAAAAAAGCTTAAGTCGGCCAAAACCGACTATATTTTACCCTGCGCTTATGGATGGTCAGAAAAAGCAACTGAAAATAAGTTTTTTGACCCCTTTAGAAATTCAGTTATGCGAACCGATTTTGTCCAATTTCAACAGCATCCGTTCCTAGCACAAGAAACTTAATTGTGTCAAATTTCGTAGTATTGGATAAAATATGTGGCTTTTCGAACATATCAGTTGATCTATCTTCAGGTGCTTTTTTTCAAAATAGAAAAAAAAAAACATAAATTCAAATCAAGTGTGGAATCTTTACTGTTCATTCGAAAGGACATATTTGGCCATTTATTTTTTGAATATAATTTCCTTCAAATGTTGGCTGCAACTATGGTATGGGTGATTCGTAGCTGGTTTGTCAGCTAGACTTTTGACTTTACCTGACCCCAAAGAAAAATGTCTAAAGGTGTGATATCACTCGATCTAGGCGGCCAACTCACCTAACCAAAACGTGAAATTAGCTGCTTTTCGAAATGGCCTCTTAATAGATCCATTGCTTGAGCAGCTGTGTGGCAAGTGGCATCGTCCTGTCGAAACCAAGTGTCGTCAAGATTATGGGCTTCAATTTTATGTAGCAAAAAGATGGATATTATGGAGCGATAGCGAGCACCATTCACGGTACCGTGCCGGTCTTCATCATTTTTGAAAAAAAAAAAATTTCCCGTGGTTTTCTCTGCGTATAACGGCACCTCTTGTTGCTCTTCAGCCCAAATGCGACAATTTTGTTTATTGACTTTGCCGTTGAGCCAGAGATGGGCCTCATCACTGTACAAAATTTTGGTCGAAAACAGTGGATCTTCCCGTTTCTCACCGAACTAATTATTTTCAAAAAATAAATGCCATAAAATGTCCTTTTTTGGTCTAAAAAAATACCTCTAGATGGATCACCGTATAAATCAATTGTTTGAGCAAGTGACGCCGTCTTCTTTAAACCAAATGTCGTCAAGATGACAGGCTTCAATTTTAGAAAGCAAAAAGTCCGATATCATTGCGCGAATGCGGCAATTTTGTTAACTGAAGCCTGAAATGGGCCTTATCTCTAAGCAAAATTTTGGTCGAAAAAAACGGATCTTCTTCTAGCTTTTGAAGATCCCAAAGACTGAAACGGCAAGGCGCAGGAAAATTTAATCAAGATTGGATGTACTATGCATCTATTTTTGTTAAATGTAAAAATTGATCTGCATAATAAAAAAATTGACCAACAAAAGTTATGAATTTTTTTTTCCACCCTGTAATATGCATCTATTTTTAATATTTTATTAAGATTGAGTCTCGAATTCATGGACCATGGGGTCCAAAAATAGGAAAGTGCTGTATTGTGAAATGAAGCGACATATGGGTACTTAAATAACAGCAAATTTTATAAGAAGTCCAATTGTGGAATTATTTCTTAGATTTGGCTGGGATAGGTGCTCAGACTTAGGGGGCGTACCGGACCAGAAAAACAACACATTGACTTTCAGGTACTCAATAATGATTACATATATCAACATATTATATTTGTTACACTTTTCACACGAAATGTTACTTTTTTTGTTGGGCCCGATAAAGAAGCCATTCGCTCCTCCTTAACTATTACCAACACAATTAAGTCCCAAAATATTCGCTGGGTTGCCGCCCCACTCATTAAAGTAGGTTGTTTCATTAATGTTTCTATATTTCTCATAGTTTCTTCGCTTGTCTTCCTGTTTAAGATTTCATTTCGCCGCTTTGCGTCCAATTCCTCCTTAAGTGGTTGGTTGGGTCGTCGTCGTCGTTTGCTATTCTCTGTTGTTTGTAGGATTTTAACATTTTTCTTTTTGCTCATTTTCAATTTCCTCATAAATCATTTGAAAATATTTTAACGTATTTTTTGACATTTATTACTTTGTTTCTTTATTACAGTTCGCATTTTTTTGCTCCACTCTTCTCTAGTCGCGCTGTGTGTTTTGTGCTGAAAATATTTTGCTGTTTTTTCTTGTCCTCCCCCCCTAGCACATTCCTAAAAGGCGGCGTATTGGACGGCGGAGGCATTAGTTAGTCCTTCATCAACATTTCTTCCGATTTATTTTCTGTAGTTGCAGTCCTCCATGTCGCAGTGGTAGGGGTCGTTGGGGCGGTAGGAGCGGGACGCTGTAGCGTCGGGCTGCAGTGGGTGTAAATGATGAATTTCGTTTTCATTTCAAGTTATGACATTTATATTTGTTTTGAACGTGCAAATAAGCTGGGGAATGTAAATATTTGACATTTATGCTTTTTCTTTTTCGTCTCCGTATTTTGAGCAGTTTTATTGCTACAACAAATCATTCGGGAAATGGCAACGCCGAAAAAGAAAAATTAAAAAAGGTCAACAACACGAAAAAATACAAGGCATTTGGCGTTTTAATGGGAATACGCGGAAAAACAAGCTCTCAGCGAAATTAGTAAAATTGTAACTATAAAGTGTAGGAGGTTTTAAAGGATTTAATGGGAGAAATGGTTTGGTATGCCATTCCGAAACCAATACTGGTATGGAGATATAACGGGTGGCCCAAATAAGACCAGTTGATGTGAAACACAAATAACTTTTTTTTATTTTTTAACATAATTTATTTTTTCTTTTTGCAGATTATAACTGAACTCTTGGAAATTTAAAATGAATACGTACAGTCCACCACAACGCATGAAAATTGTCGATTTTTATTATTCAACTCAACGATCAATTGTTCTGACGCAGCGAAATTATCGCCGTTTTTTTACAGTAAGTTCAGCGCCCACATCTTCCATGATTACAAGTTTAGTTCGCCGTTTTGAGGAACTGGTTTCAGTTGCCGACCGTCCAGCAGGAGGTGCTCATCGAAATATTCGAATTGAAGAAAACGTGGAAGCTGTGCAGCAGCTTGGCGCTAAAAAGAGCCAATGCCTGTATCGAGCAAAAAGGTGTTCATTTGTCTGATGTCATATTCCACACATAGTCACCTTAAATTTCCATAAAATGTATTAAACATATAAAAATAAATTATTTAAAAAAACCGTTATTACAAGAGTTATACGTGTTTAACATCACTAGGTCTCATTTGGGCCTCCCTGTAATAATTTATAGGTGATTTCGTAATTTAAAAGGACATTTTGTGGCATTTATTTTTTGCATATAATTTCCTTCAAATGTTGGCCGCAACTACACCTCAAGGTTTCCATTCTGAGGGTTCGCATAAGGTTGGCTTCCAAAACCTGAATCGTAGATGGTTTGTCAGCATAGACTTTGGACTTTACGTAACCCCAAAGAAAAATGTCTAAAGGTGTGATATCACTCGATCTAGGCGGCCAACTTACCCGTCAAAAACGTGAAATTAGCTGCTTTTCGAAATGACCTCTCAATAGATCCATGGTTGAGCAGCTGTATGGCAAGTGGCACCGTCCAGTTGAAACCAAGTGTCGTCAAGATTACGGGATTTAATTTCAAGTAGCATAAAGACCGATATCATGGCGCGATAGGGAGCACCATTCACGGTTACCTTCCGGCTTTCATCATTTTTGAAAAAATATGCACCGATGATTCCACCAGCTTATAAACCGCACCAATCCGTTGCTCTTCAGCTCAAATGCGGCGATTTTGTTTATTGACTTTGCCGTTGAGTCAGAAATGGGCCTCATCACTGAACAAAATTTTGTTCGAAGACAGCGGATCTTCCCGTCTCTCCCCAAACGCTTATTTCCATAATACAGATGCCAACATTCGAAGGTAATTATCTTAAAAAATAAATGCCACAAAATGCCCTTTCAAATTACCAATAAAGATTCCACAGTTGATTTGATTCTTATATATTTTTTGTTCTGAAAACATTCCTTTAGATGGATCACCCTTTATTTATTTTTCTCATGCTATCCTTGCTGACATTCTGCTTCCGCTGTGATTCAATCATTGATTTTAATTAAATCCTTATTTCTTTGTTAAATTCTCAAGTCAGAGAGCATACAAGTCAACTCATAACAATGTCTGTAGCATTCCAAAACTTTCAATTTGGTTCGTTTTTTATTTGGTTTTGCTGCGCGCCCAACTGCAAACGAGTTATTATTGACAGATATAATGCAATACTATTATTTTATCGTAAGCCGATCGGTCTTCTATTATGGACACAACGCTCTTGAAAAAACAGGGAAAGTTCGCGGAGTTTCTGACCTAAGTGTATAGCCTTATTAGCATATACTTATATACTACAGGGTGGCGCAAAACTGCCATTGTGGTTGGAATTTTTAATAACTAATTATATTTATTTATATTTTTTACTTTTATTTCAGAATTTTGTGAAGCAGACTTGGGGAATTTGAAATGGAACACTACACAACAGAACAGCGATCAGCAATTGTTGAATGTTATTTTAAAAATCAAGAGTCAATTGTTTTGACGCAGCGTGCTTATCGTCGCTATTTCGTAATGTGCGTACTGGACTTTCAGAATCAGCAATAAACTGCTTGGTTGGAAATTTTCGACAACATGGTACAGTAAGACACCTTCCATGTACCGGAAGACCACGTACGGTCCACAACGTATTGTGTATAGTGTATAATCAACGTGTTGTGTATAGTGTGCAGGACAGTCTAGAAACATCAACAAGAAGACGTTCGGTACAACTGGGGCTATCGCGGAAAGAGCACGAATGTGCCACCACTTGCGGTATATAATTTTTCATACTTTAGCCAAAACTATTCCCTATTAATATAACATATAACACAAAAATAATAATAATAATTAAACAATAAATAAAAAAGTTATTAAATATTCAAACCACAACGGTAGTTTTGCGCCACCCTGTACATACAAACTGAGTCTTATGTTACTACGCAAATAGTTTATGAGTACGAAGATTCAACATTTGTAGTGTTTTGGCGGCACCACATCCTTTGTTAAATCATCAGCCCTCCCTACATATAAGTAGAGTAAAAACTAAACCGAAAAATCGTATAAGTGCACAGCAATTTCCTTTTCCACATTAGAATACTGTGTACGAGTACATTTTAAAATTATGTTTCTATTATTATTGTTTAAATTGTATTTAATTCAGAGTCTTTATTTAAGTAAAAGTAATATGAATATAATTAGATGAAATGCGTCTTAACTTGAGCGAGTAACAAAAGGGAATGAATATACAAGGATGAGAAAATAAAAGAGATAAGAACGACGTTCACATTGTACAGGGTTGCCAATTAGTTCAATATTCCAACAATTATAGTCATTAATGCACTCTCAAAAAAAGGGGAGTAAAACCGTTCACTATTCCGCAAGACTTATTTCTTTACACACTCTATTTGTATGCATATTCCCACCATTTTTTGGGCCAGAATAGCATACTGTGTTTATCTCAATACGATCTACTGCTAGTTATGGAAAAAAACACCTCTTTTAAAAAAGGGGCGTGAAACCAGCCACTATTGCCCTATACCTTATTTCTTTCCACACTAATAGTACTACGGCTGCTATATATTTCTGGCATAATAATGAAAATGCGAATATGTTTTTTTTGTTTTTCTAAGTATTCTCCAGCATGATTTATACGCTCAAACCAATTTTCGATGCATTTTTTCCACTCCGATTGAGACACCTCCAAAACATGATTTGTGAACGCTTCAACAGCATTTTCTGGCGACGAAAATCGTTGACCAAGCATTTTTTTCTTGATGCCCAGGAATAAAAAGAAACCAATGGGTGCCAAGTCAGGGCTGTAAAACGGATAACCCATCAATTCGTCGGTGCTGGTTTGAGCCGATGTGTGAGAGCTCGCATTGTCATGGTGCACAATGGTTCGTCTTCTCATGTTCGCTTATCGAATTTCTCCGAAGACTTCAGGCAAGAAAATTATGGTGTACCACTCAGAATTGACCTTCCTACGTTTCTCAAGCGAAACAGTTGCCATAGGACCAGTTTTGCCGAAGAAACAGTCGACCATTTGCTTCGAAGTGCTTCTTCCACGAACAACTTTCGTTGGATTTGGCTCGTCTCACACGGACGATTGCTGTTTTGTCTCGGGATTATACGCATAGATCCATGATTCGTCACCTGTGACGATCTTATAAACGGCTTTTGAAGCAACGCGATCGTATTTTTCAAAATTTCTTTGCACAATTCGACACGAGCCTTTTTTTTGAGCGATTGTCAAATTGTGCGGGATCCAACGAGAACAAATATATTTTACGGCCAGGTAAATGTATGCTGGTGAAAAAAATGCACAAGTATGCCTCTATCTCGCGGTATGTCACATGACGACCTTGCATTATCAGTTCACGTACGGCATCAATGTTTTCTGGCACAACGGCCGTTTTTAGGCGACCTTCGTCGTTGAGCGAGCGTCGGCCACGATTTAAATTATTAAACCAGTTTTTCACAGTGCTATAGGATCGTGCATCATCGCCGTATAAAGATTTAAGTTTATCGATGCACTCTTGTCGTGATAGTCCACGTCGAAAGTTGTGAAAAATGATCGCACGAAAATGTTTACGAGTTAATTCCATTTTTTTTTGCCAAATTGATTTTTTCAAGTCACTGTAAACAACACAAATGATGGTTGTAGGTCAAAACGTTCCGAGTACGTTTATGCTAAAAAAATGTCAAACTTTCCAATGGAAGATGACAACTAGTGTTGCCTAGACCAGAAATATATATATAGCAACCCTCGTACATGTTCCAAACATATGTGACGCGGCCTATAAAAAGGTGGCAGCCTTCAATCCTGTTTTTAAATTTTTCAATTTCATTTATTATCTTGATTCAGGATTTTCAATAAAATTCATTTGTGCTCTTATTTATCTGCATTTTTAGTACACTTCTAAGCAAGTTAGGAGTTTCTAGTTTTCACCACGTGAAAGAGCGTCTCAAAAACTATCGAAACCAAAAAAAAAGTGGAAACAAATTTTTTTAGTCATAAGCCAAGGTGGTTTATGACTAAAGCCTGGGTCACATATATACTTTACGTGTTCTGGTCATTTAAAGAATTTATACGATTGGCGGCGTTACGCCCATTTTTAAAATTGTATATATATACGAGTACTGCAATAATTTCCCGATATACTATATTAATTTCAAGACGATCTACAACTAATTATGATCATTACGTTTCCTTTAAAAAAGGTATAGTACAGGGTTTTCCTATAGGGACATAATAATTTCGTATCTTTATGTCAACGTGCCCTCATATATTTTTTATGATCTTTCAATTTCAAAACGTTAGTCGAAGTCAACTTGTTCATCACGGTAAAGTTCACTTACGAGCAACGTTTGGAAATCATTAAAAATGTATACCAAAATTCTGAGTCGGTAAGCGCAACTTTAAGAGCGCTTACTCCAATTTGTATCATCTTCAGCGATGAAGCTCACCGCAACCAACCAAAATCGAGTGACATAATTGCTTCTGCAAAAAATTACTGTGTGGTGTGGTTTTCATGCCTGAGGTGTGATTGGGCCGTATTTTTGCGTCAATGAAAACAATCGTGGTGTTAACGTCAGTGGAGAGCGCTATCGTGCCATGTTAGTAAATTATTTTTGGACAGAATTGGAGGAGCTTGACATCGCCGATATGTGGTTTCAACAAGACGGTGCCACTAGGCACACAGCACGGATTACAATCGATTTACTGAAAGGCAAATTCGGTGAACGTGTTATCTCGAGAAATGGCCCGGTCGAATGGCCACCCCATTCATGCGATTGAACGCCATTAGTCTTTAAGTATGCCAACAACTTTAGACGAACTCAGAATCAAAATCAAACGCAAATTTTCCAAAGTTCCAGTCGACATGTGTGCAAGAGGGGTGGAAAATTGGTTCCAAAGAATAGATCGCCGTACACGAGCTCGTAGTGGTCATATGACCGAAATCGAATTTAATTTTTAAAACATAACATTTGCACTACATCTGGAATAAATATCAACTCTATATCTTAAATAGTCTGTATTTTGTTAGTATATAAAATTGTTGTCCTTAATGGAAACCCCTGTATATATGATGTTGATCCTAAAAATATGTTACTCTGATAGAAAAGGGGCCGGTGCCACGCCCCATTGACAACATTTTCATATTGGACTCTGTTCCTTTATAAAGGCTATCTAAGCTTCCTCACTGCCAAACTTACTATGTCCACCCGTTTAATACGAGTATAATTCCTATACAAATGATTTGCATATCCAAAAAACATATATGATAAATATGGGTTATTAATATTTTTTTTCTCACGAAGCCAATAATAAAACTATTTTCATAATTTGGCTAAGTTTAGATAAAGCATCCTATGACTAAAAATTAAACCCATTTCAACAAAGACACGTGGGTATCAAAAACAATGAAATTTCCCACATATCAAAATGTGGCATTATTTTCAGCTGCCTTTTCTGTGCAGAATATAATAAGTGCAGAATACGAGGGCGGTTCGGAAAGTTCTTAGCCTATCAATGAAAGAGAATAGTTAGTTTTTCAAAAATATTATTATTTTTCAATATAATCTCCTGAAACTTCAATACACTTAGTCCAACGCTTATCTAGCAAGTCTATCCCTTGCTTAAAATAGTTTTCCTCAAGGTCTTCAAAATAGTGGTTTACAACTGTAATTGCATCTTCATTTGAGGTAAAACGCTTGCCAGCAAGGAATTTTTTTAGATTTGGGAACAGGTAAAAGTCACTGGGAGCTAACCCAGCAGAATAAGGTGGGTGGTCAAGCAACTCGTACTTTAATTCGTTGATTTTAGCCATTTTTAAAACACTCTCGTACGCTGATGCGTTGTCTTGATGAAAAATTAATTTTTTGTGTTGTAAGCCAGGACGTTTTTCTCGAATTTGTACATTTAATTGATCTAAAAGGTTGCAATAGTACTCTGAATTTATTGTTTTACCCTTTTGCAGATAGACAATCAATAAAATACCTTTGAAGTCCCAAAAAACCGTTGCCATGACCTTACCAGCAGATTGAATTGTTTTTGCCTTCTTTGGGGCACTTCCTCCAGCTCCAGTCCATTGTTTGGATTGTTCTTTTGTCTCTGGAGTATAGTGGTGGATCCATGTCTCATCAACAGTTATGAAGCGACGCTTAAAATTCATTTTATTTCGCGATCCAAACTAGCTTGAGAAATATTCATTCTTATGCGTTTTTGGTCGACTGTTAACAAGTGCGGCACCCATCTTGCAGAAAGCTTCTTCATCTGTAGTTCTTCATGCAAAATTAAATGGACTCGATCACTTGAGATGCCCATGATATTAGCTATTTCATGCAATTTTATTCGTCGATCATTTAATACCTTATCATGCACTTTGGCTACAATTTCTGTTGTTGTTGCTGTTTTTGGACGTCCACTACGTGGTTCATCTTCAATGCTTGTACGACCACGTTTAAATTCATCAACCCAATTTTTTACCGTTGAATATGAAGGAGCACTTAACACATTCACCATATCATTATGAATTTCTTGTCCCGATAAACCTTTTTTATGTAAATATTAAATGACACCACGCATTTCTAATCTTTCCATTGTAAAAAAATCGCGGATGCGTCTTTTGTGAACACCTGTTTCTATATGAAGGAGTTGCCAGATCGAAACAAAATTTAACATGTGTTCATAGCAAAGATGGAAGTTTCCAAAACACTTAACTTTTTTCTGTTTATGTTTTGTGCTAGGCTAAGAAGTTTCCGAACCGCCCTCGTATAATATAGTCGACCACGTCCATGTTTAGTATTTGTTACCACAGGGTGGGGCACAAATTGTGCTACAATATGAAATTCAAATAATTTTTAATCAATGTCTTTCATTTATATTTTCTTTATTGTATATAAAATTCAATTTAACCTTTTAGATCAATTAAATGTACAAATTCGAGAAAAACGTCCTGGCTTACAACACAAAAAAATATTTTTCCATCAAGACAACGCACCAGCGCACAAGAGTGTTTTAACAATGGCTAAAATCAACGAATTAAAGTACGAGTTGCTTGACCATCCACCTTATTCTCCTGATTTAGCTCCCAGTGACTTTTACCTGTTCCCAAATTTAAAAAAAATCCTTGCTGGCAAGCGTTTTACCTCAAATGAAGATGCAATTACAGTTGTAAACCACTATTTTGAAGACCTTGAGGAAAACTATTTTAATCAAGGAAGAGAATTGCTAGATAAGCGTTGGACTAAGTGTATTGAAGTTTCAGGAGATTATATTGAAAAATAAAAATATTTTTGAAAAACTAACTATTCGCTTTCATTGATAGGCTAAGAACTTTCCGAACCGCCCTCGTACTAATGTGCAAAATATAAAGTCTTTTTAAACAGTTTTTTAAAAATGCTTCCCATCGCAACAGTATTTGCAATAACATTTGCTATAGATTTCGATGTGATAACAGTTAAGCAAATATGATTACAAAAGACTTATGCTCACAATAGTTTTGTAAGTGTTTTTGTATAAAATGTGCCGTTCGAACGCATTAATTTCGCTTTATTTGTTAAAGTTCTCTGTCTTCTTGTTTATGTTGATAGGTGAAGTTGGAAGTGAGTGAAGTAAAAAAAAGAAAAATTGCTGCTTGGGCTGTTAAATATACCATAACAAATCGAGCTGTAAATGATTTGCCATAAGAAGTATGAACATAAGTTATTTCAAATACTGTATGCATTTAAAGTTTAATTTCTTTTTAAATTCTATTGATGCTGATATTTCTATTGGATTGAACGAGGATAATTTTGTCCACTGTACAAAATCATGTTTTCAATATGCCAAAACTAGGCAAGAGAGCAAAAAAAAAAACAAAAGTAATTATTTCTTAACCTGTGAGCATTAAACAAAATTATAAATACAACTTAAATATTTCAAAAATAATTTAAAATTAGAACAGCCGGCCTAATTTATAACAGCTGGCGTATGCTTACCTTAGCCATCCGTTATGAACAAGACTATTATACGAGGGTGACCGCAAAAGTAACTGGCCTAACATAAAAAGAACCGTTTTTTTGGAATTATTATTATTTATTTTTCAACATAATCTTCTTCCAACTCAATACACTTCATCAAACGTTTTTCAAGTTTTTTAATTGCATCCGAAAAATAAGATTTTTCAAGAACTTCAAAATATGCCTCAGTTTCAGCAATAACCTCGCTATTGGACGAAAATTTTTTGCCACCGATAATTTTTTTTAAATTTGGAAACAAGAAATAATCAGGTGGAGCTAAATCTGGACTATAAGGTGAATGCGGAGCAATTTCAAATCGTAGTTCGGCCAGTTTTTGTTGAGTTAAAAATGCAGTGTGTGAAGGAGCATTATCTTGATGAAAAAGATTTTTTTTTTCTAAATGCGGTCATTTTATCTTGATTTCTTTACTCAACCGATCCAATAATGCACAATAATATTCAATATTTATAGTTTTTCCTTTCTCAAGATAATCAATAAATATTATACCCCTTGCATCCCAAAATACTGTGGCCATTACTTTTCCTGCTGACTTAACAGTTTTCGCCTTCTTGGGACCACTTTTACCAGCTTCTATCCATTGTTTTGACTGTTCTTTGCATTCTGGGTTGTAGTGATGGATGCATGTTTCATCAACAGTTATGAATCGGCGGATTACGCTGATAAATCGCTAAAAGCTCCTCGGAATTGATCCAACGGACGATTTTTTGGGGCAAAGTCGACAAACGCGGCACACATCTTGCGGATAGTTTTTTCATGTAGAGTTCATCATGTAAAATACTCCAAACTTGTTTTTCGTGTACTTTAACAATATCAGCAAGTTCTCTGAGCTTTATTTGTCTATCTTTAGTCACTTCATTAAATATTTTTCTAATGTTTTCAATAGTAGTAGCAGTTTTCGGTCTTCCAGAGCGTTGTTCATCTTCCGTACTTGAACGACCCATTTTAAATTGTTGAACCCAGGATTTTATGGTGGAGTATGATGGTGCATTATCACCATGAAAAGAATCCAACTTATCTTTGATTAATTGTGGCGTATAACCTTTCATATAAAAGTGTTTAATTACCGCACGAAACTCTTTATTTTCCATTTTTCAAAAATTATAAAACTTGTTTACTTGAATCACCTGTAACAAAGAAAATAATCATTAAATATTTCGGAAATTTTGACAGATGGCTTATAAAAGATTGCTTTTAAAAAACAAAACAAAAAAGTTGCTAGTAAAACAGAAAATGTGCCAGGCCAGTTAGTTTTGCGGTCGCCCTCGTAATAGATTATTGCTAATTGTATTCATAAGCTTGAAAAACACTTACAAAAATAAGCTTATAATAAGCATGATTAGAAAAGGTTATTCTACAACAGGCGAGAAAACTTATCACAAGGGATCGTTTTTGTTGATTATTCAATATATAAGTTGTCACAACACTTTTCTAAGCTTAAGGCTTATGAGCGTAAGCTTGTTACAAACTATTTCTAAAGCGTTTGGATTCCTTTATTTTTTCCAAAATACGTTCCTTTAGTATTTGAATTCAATCTGATTTTTTTTCTAATTTATTGCTAGCCCAATTTATCATCTACCCCAAGTGGAGTACATTCCAAAACGTATTGCCAGTTTGCATTAGTGTGAACTGTTTTGCGTCATTTGTCCAAATATTGTCTAGCACAACTGTCACAATATCTTATAAGAGTCCATATAAGTTCAGATTTCAATTATCGGTTATTTCGAGTCTTTTTTTGGCTTTGCTTTGCTTTCCACATTTTATTAATCGCCTTTTTTTAGTTTACAACATTTTCCTCTGCAGGCAGATAACTTAATCCAAAGAGCCGATGCATCGATCCATCCATTCCGTTTATGCGAGTAGTACGAGTATGTCGGCGGATGGTGTACGTAAAACCTGTTTGCAACATTTGTTTAAGCCACTATGTAAATTGGTCGTTTTGAGTCGTGGCATGTTGCTCCATTGCCCCGTAAATTCGCAGTCTTTCGCTCGCGCTGTCTGTGTGTCTATAAAATAAATGTATTAAGATTTCGCCTAACTGATAATAGGATTTTGGCATAATAAATCACATTGGCAGCGTGGCCTAAGCAGCTAAAAATCTCACTCGCTCACTCAGTCGTTCACCCATTTCGTGGCTGATGGCGGTGGCTTAACACCCGTGTGTGCGAGTGTGAGCTGTTGTTGCCCATTGTGCACGGAGACACTTCAGTGGGGGATTTTGTGGTCGCCACTTCGAATAAGAGCCAAATCAGCAACAAAAAAATAATATAAAAAATAAAAACCAGCAGCTGTAAAGTGTTGAAAAAATTAAATAACAATTAAGTTTTTATGTTGATTATGATTTTCGGGCGAAACTAAAAGACCAGCGCAGCGCGACTCTGTTCGAACGTTTTTAGTTACCATTTTTTTGTTTTTGCCAGCGGCCTAAAGAACCAAAAATCGTGTTAACCAAGTCTCTTGAATACTTCACAAGTTGCTTTGACTTTGTCGGTTTCTGTCTTACGTTCGGTAATGTTAATGTTATAATTTAAGTGGGTTTGGGTAATGGAGTTTTAACTCGTTTTCGTCGCTCTGCTCTGGTCTGTCTATCGCAGCCGTTCACCGCTTTTGGGTAGTTATGATAACAGACCTTTTTTAAAGCGAAGCTTGACGATTTATGTTCTTTTGGGCCACCAGTCAGTCAGTGCGACATGTGTTTTTGCTCTTGATGTTTTGGTCCAGTCGATGTGAGCCCTGTATGTCTGGCATGTAAGAGTTGTTGGCTTAGTCCAAGTGGATTTCTTTTTTTTTGTTGGTTTTTGGCTATCTGAGCACTTGGCCATTATTAATGATTTGTTTGGTTTGCTTTTGAAGATAATAAATGACAGAGAACACAAATTACTTGTGGGGATTTTTTGTTTTGGGTTTAAGTATTGTTTTGATTTAATTTATTTCGTCTTAAAAACGTACATGGTCGCATACATACGGACAGACTTCTGTTTATTTTAGTCTCCCTTTTTGTTGACAAATTAATTTGTTGAAGGTTATCGGGTGAGTTACTTTCAATTATGGGAGAATGTACAGATTTAATTTTATTTTAAACAAATGCAATTTAGGAAAGACCTTGAGGTATTAAAGGCTTAAGGTTTTCAATTTCACTCCATTGTAATTTAATTCACAGTACGAGGGCGGTTCGGAAACTTCTTAGCCTAGCACAAAAAGCGCGATATAAACAGAAAAAAGTTAAGTGTTTTGGAAACTTCCATCTCTGCTATGAACACATGTTAAATTTTGTTTCGATCTGGCAACTCCTTCATATAGAAACAGGTGTTCACAAAAGACGCATCCGCGATTTTTTTACAATGGAAAAATTAGAAATGCGTGGTGTCATTAAATATTTACATAAAAACGGTTTATCGGGACAAGAAATTCATAATGATATGGTGAATGTGTTAGGTGAAAGTGCTCCTTCATATGTAACAGTTAAAAATTTGGTTGCTGAATTTAAACGTGGTCGTACAAGCATTGAAGATGAACCACGTAATGGACGTCCAAAAACAGCAACAACAACAGAAATTGTAGCCACAGTGCATGATATGGTATTAAATGATCGACGAATAAAAGTGCGTGAAATAGCTAATATCATGGGCATCTCAAATGATCGAGTCCATTTAATTTTGCATGAAGAACTACAGATGAAAAAGCTTTCTGCAAGATGGGTGCCGCACTTGTTAACAGTCAACCAAAAACGCATAAGAATGACCATTTCTCAAGCTTGTTTTCAGCGATATAAAATGGATTTTAAGCGTCGTTTCAGAACTGTTGATGAGACATGGATCCACCACTATACTCCAGAGACAAAAGAAAAATCCAAACAATGGACTGAAGCTGGAGGAAGTGCTCCAAAGAAGGCAAAAACAATTCAATCGGCTGGTAAGGTTATGGCAACTCTTTTTTGGGACTTCAAACCATGACTGAAGCTGGGTGATGACCCTTTTCCACCCTTGGGATCAGTTCAGATGCTTCCTTAGATGACCGCGCATACACTCTATCATTTTGCTTGTTAAATTTTGCCTGAACGGTAAAAATGTTTTCATCGATGAACAAAATTTTTCTGTGCAAGTTATCAGCGTGCTTCACTAAAAGACGTTTGCATTTTTCAATCCTATTTTTTTTAAAGCTGCAGTCAATAAATGTCCGGTATGTCGTTTGAAAGCCCCAAGTCCCAAGTCTTTTTTAATGATTCGACTCATGGACTTTTGCATGGCTCTCACGGGCCATGATTTTCTGTTTTCGGAGCGGATTTCTGTGAATTCTTGATTTAACGGCTTTGATGACATGCGGTGTTCGAACAGAGCGTGGGCGGCCCGACCGGTGGCGGTCTTTTACATCTCCAGTCTCCTCAAACAGTTTTATGCATCGATAGACGAACATGCGGCTTTCTTTTTCGCTTTTTTCATTTGACACTTGAAAAGCGCTATTACAGCGATATGGTTCTCATTATCTGACCACTCCATGATAAAAGTTGAAACAATTTTAAAATCCCGTTACAGACTAACGCTATTGAGGTTAGCTTTCAAAACCCATATGACATTAACGGGATATGTTCAGTTCTACTACTGAAATGGGTGTGTTCAATGTTGTAACAGTATTTATGTCCCTACTAAGTATATATTTCTGGCCTAGGCAACACTAAGCCGAGCCCTAACCGCGATAAGACGTAAGCACCAAAAAGAACATTATACAGGAGAGGGGGTTTTTTGGAGTATTTCAAAAGAATTTGTAAATATAACAAATTAAATGTTTAATATCCAATTGAATTTGCTTATCTCTCTAAATGTTAATATTAAATTTCTAATACTTATGCTTAAGAGGGTTGTACGAGTACAATTTCCTATTAAACTTCATTAAAAAGCGAGTGGCGCTTACGTCTTTTTTGCGGTAAGTGCTCGAAGTGTTGCCTGCCGCCATCTGACATTTCCATTGGAACCTTTGACATTTACGAGGGCGACCGCAAAACTAACTGGCCTGGCACATTTTCTGTTTTACTAGCAACTTTTTTGTTTATTTTTTTAAAAGCAATCTTTTATAAGCCAATTTCCGGAATATTTAATGATTTTTTTCTTTGTTACAGGTGATTGAAGTAAAAAAGTTTTATAATTTTTGAAAAATGCAAAATAAAGAGTTTCGTGCGGTAATTAAACACTTTTAAATGAAAGGTTATACGCCACAATTAATCAAAGATGAATTGGATTCTGTTCATGGTGATAATGCATCATCATACTCCACCGTGAAATCCTGGGTTCAACAATTTATAATGGGTCGTTCAAGTACGGAAGATGAACATCGCTCTGGAAGACCAAAAACTGCTACTACTATTGAAAACATTAGAAAAATAATTAATGAAGTGACTAAAGATAGACGAATAAAGCTCAGAGAACTTGCTGATATTGTTAAAATACACGAAAAACAAGTTTGGAGTATTTGACATGATGAACTCCACATGAAAAAGCTATCCGCAAGATATGTGCCGCGTTTGTTTACTTTGCCCCAAAAAGTCGTCCGTTGGACCAATTCCGTGGAGCTTTTAGCGATTTATCAGCAAAATCCAATAGAGTTCTTGCGCCGATTCATAACTTTTGATCCATCACTACATCCCAGAATGCAAAGAACAGTCAAAACAATGGATAGAAGCTGGTAAAAGTGGTCCCAAGAAGGCGAAAACTGTTAAGTCAGCAGGAAAAGTAATGGACACAGTATTTTGGGATGCAAGGGGTATAATATTTATTCATTATCTTGAGAAAGGAAAAGCTATAAATAGTGAATATTATTGTGCATTATTGGATCGGTTGAGTGAAGAAATCAAGATAAAACGACCGCATTTAGAAAAAAAAAGTTCTTTTTCATCAAGATAACGCTCACACACTGCATTTTTAACTCAACAAAAACTGGCTGAATTACGATTTGAAATTGCTCCGCATCCACCATATAGTCCAGATTTAGCTCCATCAGATTATTTCTTGTTTCAAAATTTAAAAAAAAAAATTCTCGGTGGCAAAAAAAGTTCGTCCAATAGCGAGGTTATTGCTGAAACTGAGGCATATTTTGAAGGTCTTGAAAAATCTTATTTTTCGGATGGAATTAGAAAACTTGAAAAACGTTTGATGAAGTGTATTGAGTTGGAAGGAGATTATGTTGAAAAATAAATAATAATAATTCCAAAAAAAACGGTTCTTTTTATGTTAGGCCAGTTACTTTTGCGGTCGCCCTCGTATTTTATAATAAACCTACTCAGAACGTTTTGACGTACGACTATCATTTGTTTGGTGTACAGTAACTTGAAAAAATCAATTTGGCAAAAAAAAATGGAATTAACTCCTGAACATTTTCATGCGATCATTTTTCACAACTTTCGACGTGAATTATCACGACAAGAGTGCCTCGATAAACTTAAATCTTTGTACGGCAATGAAGCACCATCCTATAGCATTGCGAAAAACTGGTTTAATGAATTAAATCGTGGCCGAAGCTCACTCAAAGCCGTGAAGGTCGTCCAAAAACGGCCGTTGTGCCGGAGAACATTGATGCCGTGCGCGAATTGATAATGCAAGATCGTCATGTGACATACCGTAAGATAGAGACATCCTTGGACATTTCTTCCACCAGGTATACATTCGATATTGCATGAACACCTGGCCGTTAATAAAGTTTATTCTCGTTGGATTCCGCACACTTTGACAATCGCTAAAAAAAACGGCTTGTGTCGATTGGTGCAAAGAAATTTTGAGAAAATACGATCGCGGTGCTTTAAAAGACGTTTATAAGATCGTCACAGGTGACGAATCATGGATCTATGCGTATGAGCCCGAAACAAAACAGCAATCGACTGTGTCGGTTTTCGAAGACGAGCCAAATCCAACGAAAGTTGTTTGTGGAAGAAGCACTTCGAAGCTAAAGGTCGCCTGTTTCTTCGGCAAAACTGGTCATGTGGCTACTGTTCTGCTTGAGCCACGAAGGAGGTTAATTCTGAGTGGTACACCATAATATGTTTGCCAGAAGTCTGCGGAGAAATTTGAAACACGAACAAGAGAAGACGAATCATTGTGCACCATGACAATGCGAGCTCTCACGCATTGGCTCAAACCAGAGCCTTTTTGACCGGCCAAAACATCGAATTGATGGATCATCCGCCGTACAGCCCTGACTTGGCACCGAAAGACTTCTTTTTATTCTCTCACATCTAGAAAAAAAGCGTGGTCAACGATTTTCGTTGCGAGAAGATCCTGTTGAAGCGTTCAAAAACCATGTTTTGGAGGTGTCTCAATCGGAGTGGAAATAGTGCTTCGAAAATTGGTTTCAGCGCATGCAAAAGTGTGTAAATTATGCTGGTGAATACTTTGAATAACAATAAAACCATTTTTGATGATAAATATTCGCATTTTTATTATTAGGCCAGAAATATATATAGCTTCCGTCATACCATGATGAAAATGTTAACTTCAACTAACGTTTTGACATTGAAAGATCATTTAAAATGTTTGAGGGTGCGTTGGCATAAAGATAAGAAATTGTAATGTCCCTACTAGAAAGCCATTATGAAAATATATCAAGGATAAAGTGTGGACTTCTCGAGCAAAAAAAGCCATGGGTTGTTGAAATTAGATTAGAATTGGTAGAGCTGAGCTGAGACATCTCAAAAAAAAATCCAAAAATTCTATCTTGAAAAATAATCAGAGGAAAATTTTTTAAAATTCATCCAAGAATTCTATCTTTAAAACTAAATTTTTTAAAACTCATTTTCGTTTTTAGCAGGCCAATTTCTATAGGAAAAAAATATTTAGACTACAATTGCTGTAAACGGGTGTAACCGGTAAAGCGGCAATCAGAAGTATTGAGTCAAACGATTTCAGTTCCAAACAAGTAAAAACCAAATAAAACATTTTTAATACGGCAGTACTTCATTATGGACCCCGAATATATAGGGTGATCCATCTAGAGGTATTTTTACAGAACAAACAAAATATATAAAAATTCAAAGTGTGGAATCTTTATTGCTAATTTGAAAGGACATTTTATGTCATTTATTTTTTGAAAAAAAATTCCTTCAAATGTTGGCAACTGTAGTAAGGAAACGAGTGTTCAGTGAGAAACAGGAAGATCCGCTGTTTTCGACCAAAATTTTGTTCAGTGATGAGGCCCATTTCTGGCTCAACGGCAAAATCAATAAACAAAATTGCCGCATTTGGGCTGAAGAGCAACAAGAGGAGGTTCAAGAGGTGCCATTATACCCAGAGAAAACCACGGTTTGGTGCGGTTTATATGATGGTGGAATCATCGGTGCATATTTTTCCAAAACTGATGATGGCCGGAACGTAACCGCGAATGCTGCTCGCCATAGCGTCATGATATCGGACTTTTTGCTGCCTGAAATTGAAGCCCGTAATCTTGACGACACTTGGTTCGAACTTGCCATACAGCTGCTCAAGCAATGGATCTATTGAGGGGTCATTTCGAAAATCAGCTAATTTCACGTGATTTGGCCGCCTAGATCGAGTGATATCACACGTTTAGACATATTTCTTTGGGGTAACGTAAAGTCCAAGGCAGCTACGATTCAGGTTTTGAAAGCCAATATTACGCTTGTCATTAAAGCTATACCGGTCGAAATGCTCGAACGAGTCATCAAAAATAGGACCCTCAGAATGGAAATCTTGAGGTGTAGTTGCGGCCAACATTTGAAGGAAATTATATATTAAAAAAATAAGTGCCATAAAATGTCCTTTCAAATTACCAATAAAGATTCCACACATGCTTTGAATTTTTTTTTGTTCTGAAAAAATACCTTTAGATTGATCATCCATTATATGAAAATCTGTGCAACTATTTTTTTATACCCTCAACTATTGAATGGAGTTAAGCGATATGAGCTGGAATCGTTTAACCTCCATATACGGCATATCAAGAATTCCGTGACTTTTCCAACTTCCCTCGTAGTTATATGAAATGCAACAATGCTCCCATCAAGTACCATTTGCTAATAAACAACTGTCAAATTTTGAGAGCGTTCCGTCATTGTGATTAACAGCTGTTCAAAACATACAACCTCGTGGATTTTGTTAAAAATGGAGAAAAGTGCATTTTGAGTGCTCATAAAAAATTATTTTTTGCGGATAAACCCGTCAATCAAACCAAGTGAAAGCTTGGTAAATACTATGGGGACTCTGCACCATCGATTTCAATGGTGGTTTTCTGACTTTGGTTGTGGTCGCATGAGTAAAAATGACGGTGAACGTTCTGGACGGCCAATTGAGGTCCATACAACCGAAAATGTGGAAAAAATCTACGATATGGTGTTGGCCGAACGACGAGTAAAAGTGCGTAAGATTGTTGATGCCATACGCATTTCATATTGTAGTGTGGTTTTGATGTTCCATGATCAGTTGGGTTTAAGAATGCGGTCTGCAAGATGACTGCCGCAACCGTAATCGTGAGACAACTTCAAAGAATTGTTTGGAGTTGTTTAACCACAATTCGAATGAGTTTTTGAGGCGTTTTGTAACTGTGGATGAAACATGGATCCAGTACTACACTTCGGAGAACAATCAGAGGTCTAAACAATGGGTTTCTCAGTGAACCGACTTCAAAGAAGGCCAAGGCTTTGTCGGCCAATAAGGTGAAAGCAACAGTTTTTTGGGATGCTTGCAGGATAACCCACAACGATTACCTTAAAAGGAAAAAACAATAAAAGGCGAATGTCATGCTAACTTAGTGTACCGATTTAATGAGGATTTAAAAAACGAACCCATGTGGCCAAGAAAAAAATTTATTTTTCATCAAGATGTTGCACGGGTGTACACGTGTGCAATCTCAAAGTTGCATAAATTGAGTTATGAATTCTCCGGATTTAGTTCCTACACGGAGAAAAAAATATGTTAAAAATATGTTTGCATGCAATCATATATATGTTTGGGGACGGGCACAATCATATATATGTTTGTGTGTTAACATATTATGTTTGCCCACAATCATAATATGTTAGGGGCACAATTCTAACATATCAAAAAAAGATATGATTGTGTCCTAACATATTTTTGTCAAAAAAATATGTTAGAACATATTTTTTTTAGAGTTTTAGAGAGTATTACTCTCAGAGAGCGTTATTGTATGACTCATCGTTTTGTGCAAAGAAGGGTAATATATGGTAACCGTGTGTATGAGGAGGAGGAATGGGACCGACACCAAAGGGTATTATTATTTGATGCTTACTCGTCTGGCTAAGCTTAAGGTCGTTTTTTTATTGAATATGTATTTGGTGAACGGTGAAAGAAATTTGTTGTTGTTTTACAACGTACAACAAATTCAAAATAAAAGAAGATAATTAATTAAATATAAATTAAATATATCAAATCATTTTATTAACAAAACGTTCTGTAATACTGACGCCGTTTATTGCCCCACACAAATGATTTTGTCAACATACATATGTACATACATACATATGTACAACATTTTTTATCATCTGCAATGACTCCAGGTACAGTAGTAAACAGTGCAATATACTATTGAAGCCTTGACTTGCTCTGCATATCGCAAAAATTCTATTAAATGGGCACAACTCAAAATTTTGCAATTTACAGAAAACTCAAAAAACTATTCTGCAGCTCGTAAACTACTTTTCAGATAAAAGTGTGATTTATTTAGAAGAAATTGGTAACAGAATATGACTATAAATTGATCTCTTTTGAGCTGATAGATATGTGTATGTTGAACCGCTTTAACAAGTAATGTCGAAAATTAATAATTTCGAGTTGTGTGACTTTAGTAGAATATATATATGTTTGCACACAATCATATATATGTTTGCACACAATCATATATATGTTTGCATACAATCATATACATGTTTACACACAATCATATATATGTTTGCATACAATCATATGTATGTTTGCATACAATCATATGTATGTTTGGGAAAATTGCTGCTAGCCCAAACATAATATGTTTGGGAGCTGCTCCAAACATATATATGTTGCCTGCAAAATATGTTTGGGACAATATGTTACAGAGGCCGTTTTTTTTCTCCGTGTAGTGACTATTTCCAAACCCTAAGAAATGGCTGTGTGGAAAGAGATTCAGCTTCAACAATGAAATTATTGATCAAACAAATGCCTATTTTATTGGCCTCAAATAATCCTATTTTTGGAAGCGATAGAAAATTTTGAGAAACGTTGGACTAAGTGTATTGAGCTAAAAGGAGATTATTTTAAAAAATATGTTTTTTTTGCAAAATAAATACTTTGTGTATTCAAAAAGTCAAGGAATTATTATTATGACCTCTTATGTTGGAAGAAGTTTTCGGGCCCCAAAACCCATTTGTTTGGGGGCTATATCAAACCATGGGGCTATATGGTCCGAGTTTTTCCAAGACTGTTTATTTGTCTGTCGTAATAAACTGTACCAAATGTGATTAAATCAGAATTAAAATGGGAAAAACCTTTTTACTGAAGTTATTTTAATTTGAGCTGGTTACTAATCGATCGTTAAAACTGTACTAAATTGCATCAACATATGATTTTAATATGTGTTCAACATATCTGAGTCAATTTTTTCAATTTCAACAGCGTCCGTCTTTGGTCAAAAATAGCATAAAACGATTGCGTCCTATAGTTGGATTGCAAGCTTTTGATGAACATCAAACGGACAGACAGACTGATATTTTTAAATTGAATTAACTCGCTATTAGAAGTTAATCGACAAACTTAAAGGTGGATCTAGTTCAAATATTTTTGGTGAGTGGAGTAGGATATAAATACGACAATTTAAAGATATTCACAAACTGCTAAGCAGCGATTAAGGCACTGTCCTCAACGACAGACAAGTCATTGAGGCTTCTGCATTGTAAAGAAGAATATCCATGTAAGAAATAAGTGGTACATGGTAGACATTTTTTAACTGACGGCAACGCAAAAGCTGACTTATTTTCAAGCAATGGGTCAGCTAGACAGATAGTTTATATGGACAACGCCATTCCTTTTCAAATAATTAGAACTGAAATTAAATCTTGGATCCTGGTCACTCAAAAAACACTATGGCAAAATCACTAAAACACTTGAGAGAAACCGTGATGAACGAACAACAAACAAAGCTATTTTATCTTTAGAAATTAGAATTAAGCATGAAGAAGGGCTTTCTAACCGACCACTTAGCACTTACGGCACATCTCCTCGGCATTGGACGAGTATGATCAAACATGTACAAAGCAGAGGAGGACATCTATACGATTGGGTACTTTCTCTGCCAAGGCCCAGTTTACGTGAGATTGAGACTACAACATATTTCAACCAGTGACAAACCAAGAGCACATTAGCGGGGTATATATGTTGGAAGGAAACAAAAGTTTCGTTGAGGACACCGAACATCTCTAACGATGGAAAGTTGACAAAACATCGAAGAACGGAGCACAACAAGATGTGTACTGGCTAAGGTCTATATCCTTAGTGTACTTAGTAGGATCATAAATACTGTTATAGCATTGAACACACCCATTTCAATAGTAGAACTGAACATACCCCGTCAATGTCATATGGTTTGAAAGCTAACCTCAATAGCGTTTGTCTGTAACGAAATTTAAAAATTGTTTCAATTTACATCATGGAGTGGTCAGATAATGAGAACCGTATCGCTGTTATACCCCTTTTCAAGTTTGAAATGCAAAAAAGCGATATTTTCAAAAAGCTCCGGCCACTAGGGATTAGCCGCATGTTCGTCTACCGATACATAAACCTGTTTGAGGAGACTGGAGATGTAAAAGACCGTCACCGGTCGGGCCGCCCACGCTCTGTTCGAACACCGCATGTCATCAAAGCTGTTTAATAAAAAATTCACAGAAATCCGCTCCGAAACAGAAAATCATGGCCTGCGAGATGAATATCACGCAAAAGTCCATGAGTCGAATCATTAAAAAAGACTTGGGACTTTCAAACTACGTATCGGACATTTATTGACTGCAGCTTTAGAAAAATAAGATTGAAAAATGCAAACGTCTTTTAATGAAGCTCGCTGATAGCACAAAAAATTTTGTTCAACGATGAAAAACTTTTTACCGTTCAGGAAAAACTTAACAAGAAAAATGATAGAGTATATGCGCGGTCATCTAAGGAAGCCTCTGAACTGATCCCAACGGTGAAAAAGGGTCATCCACCAGCTTCAGTCATGGTTTGGTGGGGTGTCTCTTACGATGGGGTCACTGACCTGCATTTCTGAGAACAAGGAGTCAAAACATCTGCCAAAGTTTTCCAAGAAACCGTTTTGGAAGCTGTTGTAAGCCTCTTTACAATTCCCTGTTCCAAAACTAGCCATGGACTTTCCATTAGGATTCTGCGCCGGCCCAGGCCTGGCTTCGAAACAATTTGCCAGCGTTCATTTCCTCTGAAGAATGGCCCTCAGGCAGTCCAGATTTGAGCCCATTGGATTGCGAATTGTGGATGGTTTTAGAGGACAAGGTTTGTCACAAAAGATAAATCAGTCGTAAGACTGATTTGGTTCGAGCTGTGGCCAATTTTCCAATAGACGAGGTTCGTGCAGCTCTTGACGATTGGGTAGTGGAACTTGAGGCGTGTGTAAAGGCAAAAGGCGGACATTTCGAATAAGAAGATTCTTTTTGGATACAATATACATCAATAAATATATTAAAAAATATTTGGTCCAAAAACATGCAGTACCTTTTATTTTACAGCATAAAACGTGTGTAACAGTAGTTATGTCCCTACTAAGTATATCCTAGGGTCCTTCCTGTATCAAAAGGTGCCTAATTGGGGTAAACAATAATTCCCCAGATAATACAACAATGAGAAATGCTGAATACGAATCACTTTCTACAATAAGCTTGCAATAGTACTTTTTATTTTAGCGTGAAATTTGATCAAGATCTGTTATCCTACATTGTTCATGAAATTTAGATCTCTTTTGCCCCTTAAAAAGTCTAAATAAGATATCTGTTTGGTTGCAGGTGTGGGTTATTCCCACCGTAATCTCTCACTCTGACCGAAAATTTTTAGAAATTTAGTATGGATACAGTTTAAGTCTCACAGATTCAAGTGAAACATGCTGGCCCTTTCACAAACTCAATAAGTAACTCAACAACATCCAACGATCCACTCGTAAACTTTGAAGTCAAATAACACTTAAGAGTCGACAAACCAACAACAACAATTTCAGAATAATTTTCCTCATTGAAACTTAATTATGTGAATTGCTATTGAAAATTGCTCGTTGGCTTGTTGCTCTGCTCTGTTGTTCGTTCATAACAGATCCCATATAAACAATCAACAAATCAATGGGGTCGGTCGTTCAGCCGGCCGGCCGGTCGGTCGGTTGATTCTGGCCCAGTCTTTCCCAGCCACACTAGAAGGCTGACGGCGGGAGGAGGAGAGTAGTAAGGCCATGTGGAACCGAGCACACTACTTACTAACTTGAAAAGCGTTTATGGCCCAACAAATGGCTCATAAAGTTTCTGTTTGCCAAGCGTAGAATATGAGTTTTCTTCCCTCTCTGCCTCCGCCTTCGCATAATTTGGCTGGTGTGTTTTTGGGGCTGTGCGGGTAATAAAACATTCCCATATGGGGTTCAATGTGAAACTAAAGCTAAAGCAGAAAAAAATTAACAGTCGAAAATTGTATGTATGCAGTAATTTTTGCAAAATGTGTGATGGAAAACAGCAACACAAATTAAACCATAACCAGGTCGAATAATGGGAACCCTTCATCCAGGAGTCAGTTTCGCAATACTAATGCAAGTTATACATTAGTGGATGTGAAGAAGTCGAAGTTCGGAATAATTTTCTATTGACATCGTCAAGTTTGAAAATGGATTAATAGGGTAATAGAAACAAGTGAACAATTCGTAAGTTTGAGCGGGCTGAATCTTGTATACTTTTAAGCTTGGATTGCATTGTAAAAACGCATTGACAGTATTGAGGGATATGGTTGTTGGTAGTGGGTCCATGTAGGACAGAACTACAATTTAGGGCCCTATAAAATGTTGTCCAGTTTGTTTCTTCAATTACATTGTTTTGGTGAACCCATGTGTTAATTGTTGAGGGGGCCTTGGGGAGCCTGTAGATTCGGGTTTTTAATTTATGTAAATCATAGAAGTTAAATCATATTGAGATTAGTTAGGTAATTTGGACCCCTATGGACAAGAGTGTGAAATCGGCCCATATCTTAAATGAAGGTACATATTTTGATTTGAGGGAAATTTTCCCTATTTCTGGATACCCATATGTCTCCGGTTTTAAGGCTCCAGAAGATATAGACCATGCAATTTTACTTCAAATGCTGCATTCTTTCGAACGTATGCAGTTTTGTTTATATGTCAAATTTACTGTCGAACGATGTTTTAATAAAATGCATTTCTTGTTTAGACAAAAGGGCGTGGTAATTTAACATAGTAATGCTTTCTTGGAGGGTTATAAGGCGGTCCACCGTTTATGATATGGATCGAAACTCAAGACCAGAACATTACGGGAAGGTTTTTGGGCAATGAACACATAGACCGCGTCCATAGGTCAAGTCCTCCAATGTAGCCCAATAAGAAAATTGATGTCATATACTGATTATTCATAAAATTCCACTAACTATGACTGCTTTTTAAGCAGACTAGGGACCTTAGACCCATGGGTTAAGGACATCAAATTAGTGGAATCGTAAAATAAATATGATATTTGAATCTGTGGCAAACTTTTTATGTTTTTAATACCCAAATGTACCGATTTTTGGTTCGAATCCCAAATTGGTCCAAATCTTAAATATTTGGATTTGTTTGGATTTGTGAAAAGATTTCACCTTTTTTGGATACGCATAGGTCCTTAAAAATATGGGAAATTTTACTCTTTAGTCCGATTTGGTTAATTTTCAATACCAACCTATCGCCAACTCTAAGACATATACATTAGAGCGTACCGGGTTACAAGTAAAAAAAAAACTTTTTTTTTGAGGTACGCCCTAATATACATGTCTGGTAAGTTTGAAGACTCTATCCATGGGACTGAATCGTGCTTTCAACAAACGGCCAGACAGACATGTCTAGATCGTTTTTGCATTTTATGACGATCAATTATATGAAGGGTGGTCCAACCACACCTGAGCGTCAAGTTTTTTGACCAACTTAATTCGACATTTCTTTTGTTTCTGTGTTTGACAAATTCAACCATGGAGAGTTACATAATTCAGCAGCGCATTAAGATTGTGGAAGCCTTTTACAAAAATGGGCGTTTAAATCAAAATACATTTTGTGCACTTCAGTCAGTATAACCGACCAAAATTGTACACGGTCAGACGAATTGTGAGCGAATTTTAGCAAACCGGGTCTGTAGAAAATATAAAAACACCTGTGCATGACAGTTGGGTGCAGGTTTTGGGTTTGTTCAAAAAGTAGGTCGTCCAAGCAGTTACCGTAAATGATGTTCGCTGTAGCGAGATAATAACGAACGAACAATGAACCTGGACGATATATGGTTCCAACAGGATGGTGCTACTTAGCCAACGAAACAATGGCACTTTTGCGCTTAAAATTCAATGGCCGTTTTGTCGATGTTAATGGGTGCTAAATATGATCTGACACCGTTGGACTTCTTTCTTTGGGGTTATCTGAAAGAAAAGGTGTACGTCAATAGGCCAAGAACAACACAGTACAACATTTTTCAGGTGATTGATTTTTTCAAAATAATACAGCAAGTCATCAATGTTTTCTCAAAAGAATTTCGTGCATATCTCGACCAAATTTTTGAAATTCATACCTTCACTTAATTGTGCATAAGAGCGAAACGCGTATATCGATTTTCATGATCTATGTCTAATTTTATTCAAAGGTTATGTGACTTTACGTGAAAGTAATAGGACTGGACACTTTTTACCGTTTTGTATTTTTCATAAATTAAAAAAAAAAAATTTTTAGGCAAAAAATATTTTTTTGTTCATACATTTATTTATTACTGCGAAACTGTTGCGTATGTAGCGAAACGTTGTACGAGTATAAGCAGATTAAAGGAATTGTAATTTTCAATTTTATTTTAATGTGTTTCATTGTGTATTTGGATTAGTGGTTCTCGAGTTATGACAAACAAAAGAGCCTAAATCGTGACAAATTCCCCTATAAAATACTTACTCACTTCAAATTTATTATTTAATTATTATTTGATGTACCTTGACCAAACGAATGATGCAGAAGTTCTTCTTTTTGAGGCTACTTTCACAAACAATTATCAGTATTCAGTCCCGAAATCATGTGTTGTACTGTGCAATTCAACAGCTAAAGGATAAAATAATTCGGCACGTTAACAACGTTCGAGCTCCATTATGACTCAGAATCATTGTAAATATGGACTATCGGATAATGGTATGCCACCGAAGTCGTGGCTAGAACTTACTCGATATTTTGTTTGGCACATAATTGCCATGGATCCTTCTATATCATAATAAAAAATATTGATATTATTTGCGGAAAACTTTTAGTTTTATTTACAATTAACATCATGCGTTGTCAAAAATTTGTCTTCTATTAAATTATAGATGTTCAATGTGTTTATGCAAAAGAACGAACTAAAGAAACAAGGTAAACGTGCGTTTAGTGGGAGCACCCTTTATTAAAATAAATAATATTAAGATAATTCTCCGAAAACTTTTTAACTGACCCGGTCATTATATTAAAAAAATCTTACAATATGAGGTTCGTTACTGCCCATTTCCGATGAGCAACACAAATTTCTTCAGATATACTTTCTTGGCAATTTAGAAGATGAAGTGCACATCGGCAATGGACAAAAACGAACCTGAGCTGGGATACAGTCCTATATCGAACAGACGGACGGACATCGCTTAATAAAGTCGATTGTGTAACGATTGTGAACCTTTCTGTATTATAAACATCGAATCTGTTTGTCTCCTATTCTCTAGGGTTTTGCAAACACCCTTTCCACCAAGAAGGCATTACTATTTTATCAATATATTAAGCAGCTTATGACAATTTTCGGACTTACAATTGCATTTTTTATAACTTTACATCCAAAATCAAAACTTGTTGAAGTGGGAGAGGGTGGAGCGCCCATTTTTTACTGGTTGTGATTCCTGCCATAAGAACATCATAAAGGGTGGTTTAATTTCAAGGGCCGATGTTGATTTGTCGTACAAAAGAGCCATTGCTTCGTTAACTGTGTGGCAAATAACATGTCATGTCCATCCATATCTTCCGTTTCGGGCCATACAAAGTTACGATAGCGAACACCACTCACAGTAATTGCCTGACCGGCCTCATTTTGGAAAAAAATACGGCCCGATGATGCCGCCAGCCCATTAACCGCACCAAGCAGTCGCTCTTTGTGTGCGCGTTGTTTTTGTCGACAATCACTCTTGGATTATCATTCGCCTAAATGCGGCATTTCTGCTTATTAACGAATCCACTGAGCTGAATATGTGCCTCATCACTGAAGATGATTTTTTTCAAAAATTGATTTTTATTTTCAAAATAAGCTTAACTAACTTTAACACGTTGCTCGCTTGATTTAAATTGAGTTAGTCTGAAATTGAGATATATCAGATGAAATGTAAAAAAAAACTTGACGTTTAGGTCTGGTTCACACTCAACATCGGCCTTAACCAACCTTTTTATACCAACTCTCATTGGTTTACTGGTTAAAGTTCAGATGGAAATTTAAAGCTGAAAGGGCGATGATGTGGCCTTTTGTTAAATTTTGTAGGGCGATATTTTCAAGGGGCATGACACATCCCACTTTTCTATCAGGTCGTGTTTCCTTTCATGCTAGAGATATGATCTTTTGCAGTTCATTGTTAGATGTGCGGTTTGGCGGATATTGTTCAATTTTTACATTTATATCGAGCCCTAACCGCGAAAAAGACGTAAGCGCCAAAAAGAATATTGTACAGGAGGTGTTTTTTTTTGTTTGTTTTTGTTTAATTCATCTGCAGTATTCCTTTTCGAATAAAACACAGTTTTTTCCAACATAATCTCTTTTGAGTTCAATACATATGTTTCTCCAATTTTTGTATTCCTTCCAAAAAATGGGATTTTTCGAGGTCCAACAAAAAATTATTTGTTTGATAAATAATTACATCGTTGGAGATAAACCTCTTGCTTAACCCCTTGGAAATAGGATATAGTCACTGGGGGCTTAATCCGGAGAAAATGGCGAATGAGGTAACCCAATTCACGTGACGACTGTTCCAACGTAGGACGTCAATTCTGAGTGGTACACCACAATTTATTTGCCTGAAGTCTTCGGAGAAATTCGAAAAACGAACAAGCAAAGACGAATCATTGTGCACCATGACAATGCAAGCTCTCACACATCGGCCCAAACCAGCGACTTTTTGACCGGCCAAAACTTCGAATTTGCCATTGAGACTGCACACGTGTGCACCCGTGCATTATTTTGATGAAAGATAACTTTTTCTTGGCCATATGGGGTTCACCCGGAGAAATCCATTGTTCAGACTTCTGCTTGGTCGCTGAGCGTTGTAAAGGGTCCATGTTTCATCCACAGTTACAAAACGCCACAAAAACTCTTTTGAATTGCGGTTAAACAACTCCAAACAATCCTTTGAAGTTGTCACACGATTACGTTTATGGTCAGTTGAGACGGCAGCAGCCATCTTGCAGACAGCTTTCTTAAGCCAAACTGATCATAATATCGAAACCACACTGCCATGGAGAGTCCCCATAGTACTTTAATAATCAAGGTTTGTCTTAACTTGATGACGATTTTTTTCCATTTTTAAAAAAATCCACAAGGTTGTATGTTTTCAACAGCTGTTAAACACAAACTAAATGATGGAACTCTCTCAAAATTTGACAGTAGTCTATTAACAGATGATATTTGATGGGAGCAGTGTTGCATTTCTATAACTGCGAGGGAAGTTGGAAAAGTCACTGAATTATTGATATCCCCTGGTATAACTATTTAATTTTTAATATTATTGGATTAAGAAAGTTGTACAAAATTCTATATCGAATTTCATTAAAAACGAAATGGCGTTTACGTATTTTTAATTTCCTGGTAGCTATTTTATTTTTTATCATTTGCTTCATTGTTGTAGCCTTGAAGAGTATTTGAAGAGTAGCATTTATTTCAGCATCAAGGTGTATGTTCCAAATATTATCGCTATATCTCTGATCGTTCATGAAATGTGGTCTTATTAAATTTAGTGTTGTATGGGCGGCGCCACATACAACACTAGACCAATCATATGCCCTAGAAATATTCTCGAACTTAACATTCACCGAACTTAACGTAATTAGAAAATGTCATTATAATCGGAATGTAATCACTTAGTTTGAATGCGACCTGTACTTTGCTTCTCACAGGCAGACAGGCGGACTGAAGGACACAGATAGATCATAATAGTTTTTGACATCGATTGCGAGTACATATACTTAATGAGTTCTCCGATCATTATGTCGAATTCTTGCAAACGGAATGACAAAGCGAATATGCCCTCGTCCTTCGATGTAGTGTTTAAAAACAGCGAAAATTGCACTCGCACACACCAAATGTCGGTTCGACGAATGTTTAAGTGGCGCTAAACCGTACTGCAGCGGCCATAAAATTTGTTTCTACTCCCTTGCGTGAGGATTGTGTGTTGCATACCACATGCGTATGAGTGTGTGGAAGGAATGTGGCTGTAATATTTGTTGCCAATGTTGTTTATGAGTTATAATGCGTCATTGATTGTTATGATCAGCAGCAACAGCAACAAAAGTCACAATGTGAATGTTTTACGTTTTCGGTTTAGTTTTGTTTTTTTCTGTTTGCGGGAAGTTTGTAGCGATGTTGTAGAGTTTGCGGTTGCACGAATTCAATACGGTGCGGTTGCAGTTGGGCGCGCAGCAAACCAAAAATAGAAACGAACAAAATTGAAAGTTTTGGAATGCTAGAGACTTTGTTATGAGTTGACTTTTGTGCTCTCTGGCTCGAAAATTTAACAAAGAAATACAGATTTAATTAAAATCAATGATTGAATCACAACGGAAGTTCGGAATAGCAGCATGCCAGACAGGATAGCGTGAGAGAAATTACAATAGGCATATGCAGCTGGGAACCAGTCTCGAAGCCTTTCAACGAATTTTTATAACTGGTGTTTAATCTAGAGGGGGTTTTTTTTACAGATTACGCGAGAGTTGCGTTAAACTTAATTTTTTTTCTTTTCAGAATTGTTTGCCATTTCATCATGAAGAGACTCACATCATGGAGAGACTAATAATGGACAACTTAAGCGTAGTTACTGTCAACATTAAAAGAAAATTATATTGAAACAATAAATGGCATAGAATGTCCTATCGAATAAACATTAAAAATTCCACACTTTATTTGAATTTTTATATATTTTCTTGGGGCTAAGTCCGGTGAGCGTGTCGGCCAGTTCACATCACCCCCCAAAGAGTTAAGCTGTCCTGGAAATTTTTGCCTCAAACAATTCATGGTAGCCCTCTTTGTGTTTGCAGTGACACCATCCTATTAGAACCATGTATCCTCTCATTGCATTGCCTCAAGAGATGGCTGAAAAAATCTGTAAATGCCAACAGCAAGTGATTGTTTCCGAACAGAGCATTTCGGTACTATTGTACTACTGCTGCTTTAGCTCTAGTGCTGTTTTGTGGTGTTGGAATCCTTATCTCAATAAAGTTACCCAATGTACAATTGAGTGCCCTCCAGGGACATGTCCGCGTCGGGTAACAGCGAATCGTAAACGAAAAGCACGCTGCACTGCAATGATCCAGTGCGCATTCTTAACCTGTAAAGGTTTTTCTTTAACAGTCTTTGGCATCGTAAACGGAAAGCACGCTGCACTGCAATGATCCTGTGCGCATTCTAAACCCGCAAAGGTTTTTCTTCAGCAGTCTTTGGCAACGATTACTTCGGCTACAAATCAAATGACCTATACGGGAGTCTCATTATGATTAATGAGAATTACCCTTTGCGTATAGTCTTCGAACTGTGCAAAGAGCAATCTTCATAGCGCAATACCATTTCCATCAATTCCGTTTCGCATGGGCTTTCGTTGAAAACCACAAATGCGAAAGCACAGTGTATGCGTGTTGTACATGCATTCATACATACATTGCACATTAGGGCGTACCAATCCTTATTAGATATGAAAAATTGATTTGTATTCTTTACTTAGTGCACCTGACTTTTTCTTCTGGGGTTATTACAAAAACGAAGTCTATGTCAGTTCCAAAAACTAGCAAAGCTATATTTTATAAAATTGAATGAGTTATAACATGAATAAAATAAAATGAATTTAAAAAAAAAAATAAAAATTATTTAACTCTATTTTGAGACATGGTTACTTTCCTAAAGTGTGGAAAATTTCTCCGATTCAAATGATTTTAAAGCCAGGAAAGGACAAATCAATACCTTCCTCATACCGGCCGATCAGTTTGCTTCCCTGCTTATCCAAACTATTTGAAAAAGTTCTTTTATCGAAAATAAAACCGTTCCTCGTGTCAAATAACATAATACCAGACCATCAGTTTGGATTCCGGGAAGGTTACAGCACCATCGAACAAGTAAACCGTCTGACCCAAGCAATTGAAAAATCATTTGAACGGCGAGAATATTGCTGCGCCGTATTCCTCGATGTTGCTCAAGCATTTGACAAAGTCTGGCACTTTGGCTTGACCTACAAAATCTGCAAATACTTACCGGCAAATACGCATCGAATTCTTGAGTCTTACTTAGATTCAGAGTCAAATGTGGGCAACACGTCACCGATGACTACGAAATACTAGCAGGTGTTCCCCAGGGAAGCGTCATAGGGCCTATCCTTTACCTTCTGTTTACCGCAGATATCCCTACCAGCCCAAACGTGCTAAAATCCACTTTTGCCGACGATACCGCTATAATGGCCGCACATAAAAAGCAGGATATTGCATCTATAAATCTAGGTGTACATCTCAGACGAGTAGAATCTTGGCTCTCTGACTGGAGAATAAAAGTCAATGAGGCTAAATGCACACAGGTAACTTTCACACTGAATTTTAGCACTTGTCCGACATTGAAACTAAACAATATCCCATTTTCTCAATCTGATCATGTTACATACCTTGGAAGCCACCTGGATCGCCGACTCACCTGGAAAAGTCATATCGAAAGCAAGAAAACTCAACTGAAACTTAAGGTCCATCAACTTCACTGGCTCCTAAACGCGAACTCAAAACTAAGCCTTGAATATAATGTCCTGCTATACAACAGTGCAATCAAACCTATCTGGTTATACGGTGTCCAGCTATGGGGCAAAGCAAGCTCGAGCAATCTCGATAAAATCCAAAGAGTCCAATCGAAGACATTGCGCCTCATTACCGGTGCCCCTTGGTATATGAAGAATGAAAACATCCACCGAGACTTAAAAATACCTCTCGTTAAAGAGACAATTCAAAAAATCAATATAAAGCACAAAGAGAAGCTCAAATGTTATGATAACATACTTGCTAGACAATAATTGTGCAGTCCAAGCTCTTTAAGACTTCGGAGAAACGAACGCCGTGTTTTCTAATCTGCACTTGTGCTTCATCCGTAACAGTAATTGCGAACACACGCGCCCGAAAGACTGTGTAGAATTCTGTTTTCTACGTCACGTGGCTTAAATGCTCTTATATGTGATCTTTAAAACAGTCAATATCAATCGCGGACGAACACTAAAAAAAGACTGTGTAGAATCCTTTATTCTACGTCACGTGGCTTAAATGCTCTCATACGTGATCCTAAATTACGTCGTCCACTCTGCTATTCTAGAGTTATCCGTTATACATACATAACTAGAGTTCTTCACTCTACATAATATCGACAACACTCTGTAAATGAATGTAAGGGTCCTCTGGCCCTTTATCAAGAGGTTTAAGCCAAACTAGGTTTAAAATTCTCAGACACGTGATCCATACCAGTTATATACAATTTTGACCAAATAAATTTAAATTCCTGCCAATTAGCAGAGATCCACATAACAAGAAATTCATACTAGGATTCATTATTGAATTATACTTAAGATTCGTATACTTATTGTTAGGCTCCTTTGGAGCAGATTCAATAATTCAAATAAAGCATATATAAAAAAAAATAATAAAAATGATTCCATACACTGAAAACAAAAGTTATTTGTGTTTCTTAATGTAGCAATATTTATCAGCCCCCTGTAGCTCTTGCCGATATACTTACTTTACGATCCGACTGTAAACGAAGGAACTGTACTATAAAATCCACTTTGGCGGTATTTCAATTTCGCGGAAAAAATTCTTTTTCCCATTTTTAAAAAACTCCCTCCATGGGGGGTGACACGTACAACTTTTGTGTAACCCTGACATCGGCCCCAGGGTAGGGAGTTACAAACATTCATTCTTTGGTATCAAGCGCAATGGCAGGCAACACGGAACGTACTTTTATCATGGTGAAACCAGATGGTGTCCAACGTGTACTCGTTGGCAAAATCATCGAACGTTTCGAACAGAAAGGCTTCAAATTGGTGGCCATGAAAATGATGTGGGCCTTCAAGGAATTGTTGGAGCAACACTATGCCGATTTGTCTGCTCGTCCCTTCTTCCCCGGTTTGGTCAACTACATGAACTCCGGTCCAGTGGTTCCAATGGTGTGGGAGGGCTTGAATGTTGTCAAGACCGGCCGTCAGATGTTGGGCGCCACCAACCCTGCCGATTCCATGTCCGGAACTATCCGTGGTGATTTCTGTATCCAAGTTAGCCGCAACATCCTCCACGGTTCCGATGCCGTTGAATCAGCTAACAAGGAAATTGCCTTGTGGTTCAATGAGAAAGAACTCGTCCAGTAGAAGCCAGCTGCCGTCGATTGGGTTTATGAATAAACTCTGAATATCTTCATTAGCAGGATGTAAAGAAGTCACATCGCTGCTGTTGGTTTTTTGGACAGACCAGCCAGTGGCCGGCATTTCTGTGTTTAGCTTATAAGAGTACAAGAAAAAAATATTCTCAATAATTCCATAAAAAAAGAGATAAGGAAATAAGTCCTAATACTCTGTACCCCACAGCGTGATCTCAGGTATAACAAGACCACGCTGCACGTCGAGAAACTAGCCTAGGTGTATGCATTCGTGACACGACGTCGGTAACCTTTCCCACTATTTTTAACCAGTCAACCAACGTAAGTATTTATTTGTGATGCAAAAATATCAAATATATTTAGTTAGAGTTAGTTGACCAAGCAAGATCAGCTATGATCACGGAAGAAGAAAAAAAGCCGTAAAATCCTGAATGCAACTAATTTTGAAGCCAACACCACCTCGTAAATTCAGGTGACATTATGATTTAGAAATGAGTCCATGATATCCTTTAAGCCGATTTTAGGCTGCAATGAACTGCACCAGATCTATCAGAACCAACAATTTTTCGGCCAGAACCTATCACCCAGGATCTATGAGTTTTACGGAGCACAGCTCACAGATTTGAGAGAAGTATATGCCTTCATGTAATCTTTCGGAAATTAAGTACGCAGGTTCTGCAAAAACCAGGGCTACATTTCATTTCCATTTGACCGCACTTACTTACATAATTAAATTGAATGCTGTCCATCTGCTTAATGAAATTTCAAAATATCCCATTAACTCATCCAACTCGTCAGCCATCCCTCAGTGCATAAATGATTCATTCGTTCAACAAAGCGTTGATCATTAACAGAATATTCCTATCAACACTTTTGCATAAATCTCAAGCACAGACAAGTAACACTTCATATTTTTCTTCCATCCGCTGGGGTACTTTGCTACAGAATCCATTATCACAATCTGCCCAAGAAAAAGAACAATTCCAAAAGGAGACCAAGATGAAGAAGAAAATGAACACACACACAAAAAAAACGCAAAATGCTAAAGAGTAATTATGGCATTTGTAATAAAGAAAAATTTCGAGTAATTAACAGCAACGTAGTTGCTCAAGAGGACCCCCTCCCCTGCTCCCACCAAAGAATACTCAAAATAATAGAAAATAATGAAAAATTAAACTTAATTTCCTTTTGCACAACATGATGATGTTATTATTTTACAAATTAAAAGTAATCATTTGCATATTAGCCCTTGCCGGTGGAGGTGGAGCCTACGCCTTTTTAGCCAGACTTTAAACGCCTTAAGCTCTTTTGCCTTCTGCGGCCCCCACCAAAGCTTACTCACTACGTCGCCCAGCTAAACGGTGCTATGCGCCCCTGTAATACTTGAGAAAACCATGAAATCATTATGAAAAAGGTAAAGGGTCAGCGTTGAAAAATAAAACCATCCAAAATGAGATGATTTTTCATCATAAATGTGGGTATAGCTGGGAAAAGAGCAAAAGTAGCCACAACCAACCATACGGGTATTTATGCGCGGCTCATAACAGCGGGTCCTTTTTTCAGTCCACGAAATTGCCAAGTATGGTAAAGATAATTTTTGTTCTAACAAAAAAAACAGAAAGGAAACACCGAAACAGAAGTTGTCGGAGACGGCCCTCATTTTTGAGAGTAGCATAATAATAATAGAATACGGTGATTGTAAGGGTACGCTACATTAGAAGAAGAAAGAGGTTTATGTCTTGTGTAGTGGCATAGCGATACAAAACTCCAGAAATAAACCATCATCTTTTAAAAAATTAATTAATTTAATTTGTAAAACTTATTCTGGCCTTAATCCACTAATGATGAAATGGCAAACCAAAATATGTCCAGCTTATAAAAATGTAGCCAGAGTTTACCACCTGTTCTTACATTCCACAATATAGTAATAGCCACAGAAGAACCAGAATATTCTGGACAAATGTATCATTTGCAGACGCTGTGTTAGTCCTGATATGCACGCAGAGAAAAAACATGGTTACTACATGGTCACGGCAATAATAATATGTTCTCCACAATAAAAGTATGTTCTTCGCAACCATAGCATTGTTAATTGAATTTATTTTTGACAATAGTATAATTGCTGCAATATCAATATTGTTAAAATCTAACAAAAGTATTATTGCCATTGGGGATCATAGTATGGTTGCGTGTGAATCATACTATTGTTGTGAGGATCATACTATGGTTGTATGAGATACATACTATGGTTGTGAGGATCATAATGTGGTTGTGGAGATAATAGTATGGTTGAGCGTGAATCATTTTATTGTTGTGAGGATAATAGTATGGTTGTGGAGATCATAGTATGGTTGAGTGTGAAACATACTATGGTTGTTGGGATCATAGTATGGTTATGTGTGAATCATACTATTGTTATGACGATCATTATATTACTGTGCCACAACCATATACGCAATAATAGTATGATCCTCTTCGAATATTGTCACCCCAACCATACTTTTTTTCTGCGTGTGTATTTTGCTTTCCACCCGACAGACAGACTAGTGTAGATCATCTTAAAATTTTACGACGCTTCGAAATATAGTCGTATATACTTTATGTGGTCTCCTACCAGTATTTCGGGGTGTTGCAAAGGGAATGGAATAGTCAAAACACTCCGACTCCGACTTTTAAACCAAATTTACATTTTTGAGATATCTGCCTAATACAGTGTCAAGCAGAAATCATATCAACCGGACTTATCTAAGCTCTTTTATTTTCTCGAAATTAAATTAAGTCATAGCATACTCGTACATATAATGATGAATGGCTTAGAGATTCATCTCTTACACTTTAAGTAGCTTGCATTGAACAGGGAATAAAACCCCGCTGCTGAAAAAATTATCAGCGGTCTAACCCCGCTTTAAACTTTGATTTGTTTGTTTGATTTTCGTCCACGCAAACCATCACTGCACGGTAGCCCAAAAAATAACCGGTACTCCAAACGGTTAAATTTCTAAAAAAACAAATACTGACAAAGCATTCCAAATGATAACATTAGTCCTGGCTTGGCTGATTATATGTCAGAGTGCTGGAAATGCATTGGAAATACATTCATTCCGTTAGCCAAATCTTAAAATATTTATCGGAGACCCTATAATGTTATACTCGCAGAGAAAAAATATAGTTACTACATGGTTGCGGCAAAAATAATATTTTCTCAACAATAAAAGTATGTTTATCGCAACCATAGTATTGTTTTTCGACTTTCATGTTGACTATAGTATGGTTGCGGCAATATGTATATGGTTGAAATGTAACAACAGTATTATTGCTAAATTGAGAAATGAAAATATGGTTGTAGCAACAATATGAATTTGGTTAATGAGACAAAAGTATTGTTTTTTGGGTTTTATATTATTAATAAAGTGATAACGACAATCATAATATATGATTGTAATTTTTCTTAAATTGAATATGGCTTTTTCTTAGAACAATATTGTTGTCACGAATCGTATGCTACAATATAACTTTTTATATGTAAATTAAAATTTTTCAAACTGCTTCAGGTTTGGCAAACTGAAATATTTTTAATAAATAAAACGCTTACACTTTTTAAACAGATTTTTTCTACTAGTACTGTTAAATAAAAATAATTAACTATATTAAGTAATCTCTATTCTGGGCAACATGATTTGGTGGGATCATAACATGGTTGTGTGTGAATCATACTACTGTTGTGAGGATCATAATATGATTATGGAGATTATAGTATGGTTGTATGTGAATCATACTTTTTTATCTCAACCATACTTTTTTTTCTTCCTGTACCATTGACCGTCGTGCAGCATTGATCTTGACATGTCCGTCCGTTCGTCTGTCTGCTGAAAGTACGATCTCCATGACTTCTAAGCATTGGCTATTCAATTTCAACTCAGTACAAGTACGAGTATATACAGTATTTCCAAAAACTACCTGAAATGTAAGATCTGCCGGCAAAATACGACCGACACATATTTCAAAAACGAGAGAACAATTGAAAATATAGATTTTAAATCATATTTTTCTTCAAATCCAAAAATATTTTTTTTTGTTTATTTCGCTAATATTCAGGTTGGACTTAAAGTCCCAAAAGAAGGTTCGCAAGTTCTTCCGGACCGCAGCTTTTTTACTCTCTATCATGGATTACGTTGTAGTATGGTAATGCCTGCAGTGGGGAGGTGTTTGTTGGTTGCAGAACAACATTTTTGGGCTCTATAAACCTGTCCAATTATTTAGGCATACCTTAACAGATTCCAAGTATAAATAAATAGATGATCGAAAGGGTCTCATATTCTAGGGACCTTTAATCTAATGTGCCGGAATAAAAAGAAGTCATTAGGTGCCAAGTCAGGGCTGTACGGCAGATGACCCATCAATTCGACGTTTTGGCCGGTCAAAAAGGCGGTGGTTTGAGCCGATGTGTGAGAGCTCTCATTGTCATGGTGCACAACGATTCGTCTTCTTTTGTTCGTTTTCGAATTTCTCCGAAGACTTTAGGCAAACAAGTTGTGATGTAAAACTCAGAATTGAACGTCCTACGTTGCTCAGGAACAGTCGCCACATGACAAGTTTTGTCAAGGAAACAGGCGACCATTTGCTTTGAAGTGCATCTTTACGAACAACTTTCGTTGGATTTGGCTCGTCTTCGAAGACCTACACGGTCGATTGCTGTTTTGTTTCGGGCTCATATGCACAGATACATGATTCGTCACCTGTGACGATCTTATAAACGTCTTTTGAAGCACCGCGATCGTATTTTTTTCAAAATTTCTTTGCCTACATCGACAGGAACCTGTTTTGAGCGATTGTCAAATTGTTCGGGATCCAACGAGAAGAAACATTTCTTACGACCTGGTGTTCAAGCAATATCGAATGTATGCTGGTGGAAGAAGTGACAAAGGATGCCTTTATCTCACGGTATATCACATGACGATCTTGCATTACCAGTTCACGCACGGCATCAATGTTCTCTGGGACAACGCCCGTTTTTGGACGACCTTAGTCTTTGAGCGAGCATCGGCCACGATTGAATTCATTAAACCAGTTTTTCACAGTGCTATATGATGGTGCTTCATCGCCATAGAAAGATTTCAGTTCATCGATGCACTCTTGTCGTGCTAATCCACGTCGAAAGTTGTGAAAAATTATCGCACGAAAATGTTCACGAGTTAATTCCATTATTTTGCCAAATTATTTTTTTCAAGTCACTGAAAACAACCAGTATGGTTGTCGTACGTCAAAACGTCCTGAGTACGTTTATGCTAAAAAATGTATGCAATGGAAATGTCAGATGGCGCCAGGCAACACGAAGTGTTGCCTAGGCCATAATATATATAGCAACCCTCGTAATCCTTCGAGCTGATGGACCATAATGAGACTTGTTATCAAATTTGCCAACAGAAGACCTTTCATGCATACGTAGCTGCTGCCACTCAAAACAATCCAAGAGTTTTTATCGAAGAAGCTTATCTGCTAAAATGGGTATAAGCAGCCAGACATTTCAATCAATTATGCACACAAATTTGGACTTGTTCCCATAAAAAAAAATTGCCAACAAACTGAACGCAGCACAGTGGGAAAATTACGAAAAAAATTGGAAATAATTCGGCCATTTCGTTTGTAATGGTCCGATTTAAATGAAAATTTACATTGACCTTCTTGAAGTGTTACTGAGCTTAAGTTTTGAATTTCATGCACCTGTGTTTAACAGGTTGTGCACAGTGGGCCCTCAAAGTTGGTCACCTCGAGTTAAAATTTTCTTTTTCAAGCCGCCAAAAGCGTATTTGTGGTCCGATCGTAATAATTTTTTCTTTAGTGAAATCTGCTGGACAAACCCAACCAAAAATGTTATTACAAATTTTTTCATATCTCGTACAATAAAAAAGATATCGGGACTTTAAGTTTTTTTTTCGAAAAATTTGCTTTGGATTTTCTGGGATTATTTTATTTTTGGGAATCAGTTTTAAGTGAATCGGGGAAAATTTAATCCTGGTTTAAAGAAAACACTTTGGTTAATGTTTTAAAAAAAGAATTGTAGCAAAATCACCAATAATATGAAAATGCCAGCTGTTCAAAGTCAACTATTGCGAAAAAAGTGGGATTTTGAGTGTTTTACGGCGAAAAGGTACCTTTACTCTTATGTCAATAACTTTAATGTTTCTTAAGTAACATACAAAAAATTTGCATTTATTTCAAAGAAAACTTTATGCTTAATACAAATAATAAGCAATTGTGACCCTAGTCGGTACTTTTCTTGCTCCAGGCGTCTCCAAATATGGGCATTTTTTTCAAAAAAAATTGAGTTTGAGCTCAAATAAAAAAAATCGCCACACTGCTGGCCCAATTTGGTGCTATAAGTCAGTTAACTACATATGTTTTCTAAAATCCCAAGCAAAGAAATTTTGCGGGAGGCCATTTCTAGGACAAAAAAAATGAGTTTTTGTTAAAAAATCCCATTTCTGGGATTTTGTTTTCCCCTGTGTCAAATTTTAGAAAAGTGGCAACTCCAATTTTTTTTTTGAATAAGTTTTTCATTTTGTCACAAAAATATTGATACTACGTAAAAAAATCAGGTTTATATCTCCAACCAGCAAAATTTTACAGTGGTCTGAAATATTGACTTTTTTTGCTACCTTCACAAAAAAAAATTTGTTTCTCGTTTTTATCAATTATTATTCAACATATTGAGTTAATTGCATTCTTTTTTATAATCTGTTAAAACTAGAGGTAATTACCTTTCCATTGGTATATAAAAAGTATATCCTTTTACCTACACTTATAACAGCACGTGCGCTGGAATAAGACCCCTTTGAGTAAAATATTAATTTTTTTGGTAAATAGCAATTTCATTTTGTGAGAGATCAATGTTGTTGCATTTAAAAAAATCAAATTTACACATTTCCAATCGCAAAAAAGTAATTTAATTGTTGCAGATAGAAAATTTGAATAAAAAGATGCTATTGACTTCATTTTTTGTGAAAAACTTTTTTTTAAATAAATTAACATTTAAATAAATCTTATAATTAAAAATTGTGTTATCTCGCTATATGTTGACTCTATGCACTCTATTAAATATGCTACTCTGTTCTCCATTTTCCGAAGTTTGGTGTTTTTTAAAAATTCAACAAGTTCTTGAACAAGGAGTGTTATCGTCATGGCGGATTAATTTGTTATGATAAACCCATACAAAATCGGCGGTTCTTATATCAATGAGTAATACTTACAGGTAATCACAATAATATCCGCAATTAATACTTGACTAAAATACCAGGTATTCCCCAAAAATACAGTTATAACATTGAATTTTTATGTACCCAGGTACATTCGCCTAAAATGTTGCACAATATTCCGGACATAGGGGACAGGTATTCCCCCAAAACATATAAGAATGAATGTTTAGGTACCTAGATCCATACTATACAATACTACCCATTTTCCGTTTTTACACAATAGGTAAACAATAATGGTAAAAATATATATTTTTGCTATTTATGGATAGGTACGAGAATTTTTAAAATTGGTATTCTTACCTATAAAATTCATACTTTACTCAAAGGGGTCTTATTCCAGCGCACGTGCTGTTATAAGTGTAGGTAAAAGGATATACTTTTTATATACCAATGGAAAGGTAATTACCTCTAGTTTTAACAGATTATAAAAAAGAATGCAATTAACTCAATATGTTGAATAATAATTGATAAAAACGAGAAAAAAATTTTTTTTGTGAAGGTAGCAAAAAAAGTCAATATTTCAGACCACTGTAAAATTTTGCTGGTTGGAGATATAAACCTGATTTTTTTACGTAGTATCAATATTTTTGTGACAAAATGAAAAACTTATTCAAAAAAAAAATTGGAGTTGCCACTTTTCTAAAATTTGACACAGGGGAAAACAAAATCCCAGAAATGGGATTTTTTAACAAAAACTCATTTTTTTTGTCCTAGAAATGGCCTCCCGCAAAATTTCTTTGCTTGGGATTTTTGAAAACATATGTAGTTAACTGACTTATAGCACCAAATTGGGCCAGCAGTGTGGCGATTTTTTTTATTTGAGCTCAAACTCAATTTTTTTTGAAAAAAAATGCCCATATTTGGAGACGCCTGGAGCAAGAAAAGTACCGACTAGGGTCACAATTGCTTATTATTTGTATTAAGCATAAAGTTTTCTTTGAAATAAATGCAAATTTTTTGTATGTTACTTAAGAAACATTAATGTTATTGACATAAGAGTAAAGGTACCTTTTCGCCGTAAAACACTCAAAATCCCACTTTTTTCGCAATAGTTGACTTTGAACAGCTGGCATTTTCATATTATTGGTGATTTTGCTACAATTCTTTTTTTAAAACATTAACCAAAGTGTTTTCTTTAAACCAGGATTAAATTTTCCCCGATTCACCTAAAACTGATTCCCAAAAATAAAATAATCCCAGAAAATCCAAAGCAAATTTTTCGAAAAAAAAACTTTAAGTCCCGATATCTTTTTTATTGTACGAGATATGAAAAAATTTGTAATAACATTTTTGGTTGGGTTTGTCCAGCAGATTTCACTAATTTCACTATTATTACGATCGGACCACAAATACGCTTTTGGCGGCTTGAAAAAGAAAATTTTAACTCGAGGTGACCAACTTTGAGGGCCCACTGTGCAGCACCTGTTAAACACAGATGCATGAAATTCAAAACTTAAGCTCAGTAACACTTCAAGAAGGTCAGTGTAAATTTTCATTTAAATCGGACCATTACAAACGAAATGGCCGAATTATTTCCAATTTTTTTCGTAATTTTCCCACTGTGCGCAGCAGACTTCCCGATTCGTTGGAGTTTTTCCAGAAGATTCTTCAAATGGTGGAAGAGGACGGAAACATGTTGTACTTTTTTTCATGTCTGACTATCTCAATTTAAACTTAAACAAACAAAATTGTCGTATATGGAGTGCTTCCAACCAACAGATACTCCATGAGACGGAATTGCATCCACTTTGTGTCAAAGTTTCATCACGCTGCATTGTCGGGCCCTTCCTCTTCGAAGAAAACGGTCACACCGTTACGGTTACTGGAGCATGTTGAGAGAGTTTTTTTTATCCAGAATAACGCCGAATGAGAAGTTCTATCAACTCTATGTGGTTTTAGCAAGATAGTCAACTCCTTACATAGCCTGGCCTTTTATGACAGAATTGCGACGAAAATTTTCCCATAAGTTGATATCCAGAAACTCCACATTCCGTTGGCCCCCTAGGTTGCCTGGCTTTACTGCACCTGACTTTTTTTGTGGGGTTATTGCAAACAGGAAGACTTCAAAGCAAAACCAAAAAAAATTGAAAGAACTAAAGCAATCCATTTGAGAAACAATTGCGGCTATTTCTGTCTCAACTCTCCAAGCAGTAAAGAACAACTTTTTGGTAAGATGCCGAACATGCATCAACGAGCAGGGGAGAGCATTTAAATTCCATTACTTTTAAAACTAATTAAGTTTTATTTAATAAAATTAAATGTGCTTTAACATGAATAAAAGAAATATGAATACCATACACTGAAAAAAAAGATATTTTAGTTTCTTAATGTAGCAATATTCATCAGCCACCGCTAAGCTGCAACCTTTGTTGCAGCTTAGTCAAGATAAGGTTGAACGTTAAATATTTTTCTGTACTAAATTTTCTTTTTGTTCCACTGTTCGCAAGTGCGTGCAAGTGCAATTGCAAAGTGTGTGTTGACTTTTATTGAATTTTTTATGCAATTTTATTAAGTCATCAAATTTAAATGAATTTTTGTCATGGTGAGAATATATCTACATTTTGTTAGTATGCCTATGTGAATTTTGTTTTAATTGTCCACAGACAGGATGTGGCTAGAACATCTTAGCATTTCACGATGATTTAAAATTTTTGAGGTGTTGCAATGTAATTGTATCCTATGATGGAGGGTTAAAATTCTACCTATTAACAACTCCTATATTGTCAATGATATTTGGAACGAAATCCACGATGTGGAGTATAAACTCGTTGGTCTAGTCGAACCTAACGTTTTGTCTACTCGTTAGCTTTGTAGGGAACACCACAATCGCTGACCACCAACACCTCAGAACAAGACAAGATACTTGCACACTACGAGTACCCTCTTCTTCATATTTATTTTCAATTCTGCTGCCGCATACACATTTTCCACAAGTGTGTATTTCATTTATTGAGTTGAGTAATTAGATGCAATCAGTCAGTGCTTAAGTATCATAAGTCAATGTATTGTTAGATTTCGGAATGAATGACTCCGCTGGCAGTCGGACCGTTTCGCCGCTCCTTCTGTCCGACGCGGGTGATGGGAAAAGTATCACAAGAAAATGATGCGTTGAGAGCAGTAGAAGAAAAAAAACGCACACAAGTGAAACATAAACTTAATGAAAACGGTAATGGAAATGAAATGCCAAAATCGTTGAAGTGATTTTTCTTTCATTCTGCGTCTTTTGTAAACTCATCTAAACAAAAGGTTAAACACCACTTGGCCGGCCACCACAGAAAAAAACAGCAGGGTTTCCATTCACCAAAACACGAAGTGTTGGCGTTGGGCATGGACGTCTGTCTTTGTTCTCATTTTCATTTAGCGGCAGCAAAATATTCTTAAGCAAACAAATTAAAAAGCATATTTATATAAAGATGAAAAATGCTCGGGCAATCTTGACTCTTTCATCGCTGTAATGAATGGTGCTGCTGGCCGGTACTCGGCGTGTTGGAAAAAGGGGAAGCAAGCACGAAACAAACAACAGAAAAATAGATATTAACGGCAAAATATCTAGACAATTAACATATTTCAATAGAAGATGAGCAGCGCGATGAGATGAATTGTTTAAAGAAAATTAACAAAAAAAAAAGATATCAACGGTTTTGCAGCAGACGGAAACAAAATTATCATAATCAGAGTCTGGTGTGGCATAGAGCGACCAACGCCATTGGAGGAAAACTGAGGTGAGGACATTTTTCAAAAGATGATTCAATTTTTCTTTTCACAATTTCGGAAGCCAAAGCACCTTATCCATTAAATTTGGACAGTGCCAAAAAAACAAGTAAAAAAAGCTAAAGTCGGGCGTGGTTGACTATAAATGTGACGCGCAAAATAGAAAGGGACCTAAGGTTAAAAACCAATTTTGTTCAGGAGAGCCATTTTAAAGAGTAGGTCCCTTTCTATTTGAGCTTAGAATCGTCGACTTCACTTTCATTAAACGCGCATATCTCTGGGAGGGAACACTTTTGGGGCATGGGATCGGTCTTATTCGATGCTCAGATGTTGTCCACATCAAAAAAAAGTGAACACTTGATGAAAAGTTTTCTTCAGGAGAGCCATTTTAAAGATTAGGTCCCTTTCTATTTGCGCTTAGAATCGTCGACTTCACTTTCACAAAACGCGCATATCTCTGGGAGGAAACACTTTTGGGGCATGGGATCGGTCTCATTCGATGTTCAGATGTTGTCCACATCCAAAAAAAGAAAAATTGATTTTTTTTACCCGTAGGTCCCTTTCTCTATGCGCTGTCTCATATGTTGACCGTGTTCGATTAATAACTCGATCAGGAACCGCTAATTCGATAACTTCACACCATTGTTCAAGAATAAAAAAAGGTTTTGTTTACAGAAAACAATAGGCGATTCGCGTTTAGAACCGTTTATTTAAAATGACTAAAATTTTTTGGAAAGAAAGAAAATTTGGAAAAATATTTAAAAGATTCAAAAGAACAGGACTAACTGCTGATTATGGTAGATATTCCATAGCGAGACAACGGTACAATATCGAGGCTCGTCGATGCTATAGGTCGTACTTGACAAGAGTTAGGGACAATTTTAAAAAGGACCCTAAATCATTTTATCGATTTGTTAATTTAAAACGGCGAACATCTTCTAAGCCATCGAGAATAAGATTTAATGGTGTTGAGTTCTCAAGCGAATAGTCTATTGCAAACTGTTTTGCTGACTTTGAAGAGTGTGATCCATCTTGAGGTATTTTTTCAGAACAAAAAAAGATACATAAAAATTCAAATCAAGTGTAGAATCTTTATTGGTAATTTGAAAGGCCATTTTACGGCATTTATTTTTTGAGCATAATTTCCTTCAAATGTTGGCAACTGTATTATGGAAATAAGCGTTCGGTGAGAAACGGGAAGATCCGCTGTTTTCGACCAAAATTTTGTTCAGTGATGAGTCCCATTTCTGGCTCAACGACAAAGTCAATAAACAAAATTGCCGCATTTGGGCTGAAGAGCAACAATAAGAGGTTCAGCAAGTGCCATTATACACAGAGAAAACCACGGCTATAGCATTTCATGAATAACTTTTTTTTCTACAAATTACATCAAACAGTTTATGATACATAAATCCAATCAGTTGTGGTATACATAGAAATTTCAAACATTTTTCTTATAGTTCTAATAGTTCTTATAGTTTTGAAGTTATCGCCTTAGCGACCACTTACATGTTTAATAAGCGAGTACCTTTAGAACGCGCCTATTACACGGTGCGTCGTTCCAAAAAACCTGGGACCGGATATTATTTTTCTTGTAGGGCTTGTTGAGTAAAACAAAATTCCAATAGTGAAATATGCCGGACACCTCCAAAATCCGGATTTACTGTTAAAAAACCGGTTTTGTACCTTTGCGCATTAATAAGCCTGTAATTTTGTTGATAATGATCCGATTTTCAATTTCTTACTAGATTTGGGAAGAAGAAACTGAGATCTTTCGAATGATATATAATTTATCTAAGAAAACTTGAGAAATTTGGGAGTTATTGTTTTTCTTGTGAAATCTAGTTAGAAATTGAAAATCGAATTATTACACAGTACAACAGCCAATCTGGGGGGTAAGAAATTCCAAGTCAGGGTGATGGTACTAGGTCAGTATATTAAAACCCTCAAAGGGTTTTGCGTTCGTATGTGCCAGTTTTTTTTATGATCTTTTACATTTTTTCCTTATCTTGATGTTTTTTCGCTTAGTTGTAAAATGTTGGCAAAAACGTAGTTTGACATAACTCGAGAACGACTAGTTCGATTTTGCTGAAATAAATTAAGAAAAATTAATAATTACATTTTCTTTAATCCATTAATATACTGTTTCTCTACCAAATCAACATTTTTGCAATTAGAAATAAATTTATGAAGAAAATTTTGCCAACACAGTACAACAGCCCCAGATTGGCTGTTGTACTGTGTTATTAATGTTATACATTTGGCTGTGAAAAAATGTCTTTTATGTTTTTTTTATACGTTTTTTTAAAGTTATGTTTGTTCCTTTTTTAGTTTTAAGAAAAGTCAATGTGAAGTAAAATCCTTGTTTTGTTTAACTAGAAGTTTGTTTTCTTTATTTTATTACTTTATTCATTTAAAAATGTGTCATCAAATTCCAAATATAAGCAAATAAATCAAAAAAAATCTTTTTTTTTGGCAAAATTTTCTAAAAATTAAAAAAGGGGTAAAATTTACCACCACCACAGCATATCTGCCAAAATATTTTACCACAGTAGTTAAAGGCTAGAGCTATTTTTTCAATGGGTTTTTTTCACAGAATACCCGTGCGTTGTATTAAACTTTATTTTTTTCTTCTTTTCGGTATTGATTGCCCTTTCATCATGGACAGGCTTACACCGCGAAAACCAGGGTTTGGTGCTGTTTATGGGCTAGTGCAAACATCCGGTTTTTTCACAGATTACGCTTTAGTTGTGTTAAACTTTTTTTTCAGTACTTTTTGCCGTTTCATCATGGAAAGACTTACATAGTGAAAACAACGGATTTCGAACATATCCGAAACGAGTAATCCGAAATTGGACTCTCAGAGTGGACAGCATGAGGTGGAGTTGCGGTCAATATTTAAAGGAAATTATATTCAAAAAACAAATAGCTTAAACTATCCTTTCGAATGAACAATAAAGATTCCACACTTAATTTATTTTTTTTTATTTTGAAAAAAAAAATAGTTCTAGATTGATCACCCCTTTCCTTGTAACCTTGAGACAATATCTAGAAGATGAACTTCAATTGGCTCTTCATAATATTAGAAAATGTTCTCTTATATACAGACCGCTTGTTAGAGTCTCCCATTCGTCCAACATCTATTACACCTCATAACTCTGTTGGTGTAATGTGTCCTCTTCAATAGGCTCCAGCGTTGGCGCCCAACTTGTGTTTTTTTGGGGGGTGGGGCGGTGGGGAGAGAGGGCTCTTGGTAAGAATAACTTAATTTATGTTAATTTTTTATCATTTTTCATTAAACTCATTTGCATCTTTCGTTGGAACTTTCGTTTAATGTTCGTTGCGTTTCATTTCGTTTACACAAACTCTTTCATTTTCCAATTAATATGTATCTCAACATAGAAATCTTTGAATGAAAAATTACCAACGCCGTCGCAGCCGCCGACGCTGACTGCGACTGGCGACGCCAAAAACATATTTTACCAATTATGATAAATTGCAGAGAAAAACAACAACAATAGCAATAATAATAACCAGCAACAAAACTAACGAAAAACGAGATGAGTTTGAGTGATACGTACGAGTATCCAACGGATGGCTGGCTGGTGGTTGGATGACGATACGATAATAACGAAGCCAGTGCTAGTGGCTGACATTGAAGATTTTGGTACATAATGATGCTAATAATGATGTTCTTCGGCCCTGATTATGATGATGTCTGTCGATGATAATCATGATGTGTGCCCGTGGAGATGCCCACGATTGCAAGGGGTGGGGGCCCAAGATCTTTCCGATAATAATGAAGAAGAATTTCACATTCCACACTGCTCACTTCTCACAAACTTAGCCAACAATCCAAAACAAACGAAATAAGATAAATTATGAAAATTGATTTTATATAATTAAAAAAAAAAAAAATCTGTAATTTATACAAAGCAATATGTCATTCATACCGAGATGAGCTCTGAGGAATCTATTATCAGTCTCTTTGGCAGGGAGGGAGAATTTCACAGAGTGGAGTACTCGTACCAGCTAACAGTTGGGCAAGCAGGCAAAACTAATTTGCCCATGATTAAATGGGTGTGAATGGAGCTGAAGGGGTTTCGATGTGCTACGCAGAAAGAAGATACAATTTCATTTACAGCGACATGAGTGATTATGCTCGTTAAGATTTTGCCCATATTCCAAGAGAAACTAATGGGCTTTTGTCCATCATGACCAAGTGATTCATTTGTTTTAGATTAAGTATTCTCGTTAAAAAAGAAAATACCTATAATGGGTTATGTTAAATTAAAAATAAAGCTTTTCTTCAACATCCCGGGAATTTCTCTAAAATTCGAGAGCTGTGCATCAAACGGGTCTTCATTAGGAAACCCGGGCTTGTTATACGACAATGTTAATTTTCAAAATCTATATTTTTCTGGACCTGAAATTGCTCGCACTGTTAATGTTAGTCGAACCATAGTCACTCATGTATAGGGTCAACCAAGTAGAGATACTTTTTTCAATAGCCTTTTTTTTGACAGATCACGTGTGCGTCGCACAGTGGGGTATTTGACTACCATAACGGCGCTTAATTGAAAAATGAAAATAGATATTTTCGATTATATATTGGTACTCCGTAATTGAATACAAAATTCTACATCACTAATTGATGGAATGGGTAAGATATTTTTTTGCTTCTTCTTTTGTGTTCCGTCAAAAGTGGATTTTTTCGATTTGATTAAACTCTCTTAGAAAGTGACATTTCAGTTGTTTCAAGTGACAATTTTTTCTATTCAACCATTCGAAAACAATATTATTGCTATGGAACCTTCAACTTCAGGTATTTTAGAACAAAAATACTTAACGGCTGTCAATGAATATGTAGTATAAGTATTTTTAATTATTTTTGGTAAAAATGGCCTCAATTTAAGGCATTTTTAGTATATTTGTAGATTTTTAAAAGGGTACCGGGCAAAACCCCCCCAAAAAATTGGTATATATATATATAGTAGAATGTGTATACTTATATAATTAAGAAAACCATCTTGCACGTTTTTGCGCCAATTCATGTATTTACAGATTTTCTAAAAATATTCACATGTAGTAAAATTGTAGAAAATTAAGAGTGACTCTATTTATTTTGTTCACATTTAAATCGTTATTGTTATCTATATTTGTAACAACGAGGGCGGTTCGGAAACTTCTTAGCCTAGCACAAAAAGCGCGGTATAAACAGAAAAAAGTTAAGTGTTTTGGAAACTTCCATCTCTACTATGAACACATGTTAAATTTTGTTTCGATCTGGCAACTCCTTCATATAGAAACAGGTGTTCACAAAAGACGCATCCGCGATTTTTTTACAATGGAAAAATTAGAAATGCGTGGTGTCATTAAATATTTACATAAAAAAGGTTTATCGGGACAAGAAATTCATAATGATATGGTGAATGTGTTAGGTGAAAGTGCCCCTTCATATGCAACAGTAAAAAATTGGATTGCTGAATTTAAACGTGGTCGTACAAGCATTGAAGATGAACCACGTAGTGGACGTCCAAAAACAGCAACAACAACAGAAATTGTAGCCAAAGTGCATGATATGGTATTAAATGATCGACGAATTAAAGTGCGTGAAATAGCTAATATCATGGGCATCTCAAATGATCGAGTCCATTTAATTTTGCATGAAGAACTACAGATGAAAACGCTTTCTGCAAGATGGGTACCGGACTTGTTAACAGTCGACCAAAAACGCATAAGAATGAACATTTCTCAAGCTTGTTTGGATCGTTTTCAGCGAAGTTAAATGGATTTTAAGCGTCGTTTCATAACTGTTGATGAGACATGGATCCACCACTATACTCCAGAGACAAAGGAACAATCCAAACAATGGACTGAAGCTGGAGGAAGTGCCCAAAGAAGGCAAAAACAATTCAAGCGGCTGGTAAGGTTATGGCAACGGGTTTTTGGGACTTCAAAGGTATTTTATTGATTGACTATCTGCAAAAGGGTAAAACAATAAATTCAAAGTACTATTGCAACCTTTTAGATCAATTAAATGTACAAATTCGAGAAAAACGTCCTGGCTTACAACACAAAAAAAAATAATTTTACATCAAGACAACGCACCAGCGCACAAGAGTGCTTTAACAATGGCTAAAATCAACGAATTAAAGTACGAGTTGATTGACCACCCACCTTATTCTCCTGATTTAGCTCCCAGTGAATTTTACCTGTCCCCAAATCTAAAAAAATTCCTTGCTGGCAAGCGTTTTACCTCAAATGAAGATGCAATTACAGTTGTAAACCACTATTTTGAAGACCTTGAGGAAAACTATTTTAATCAAGGGATAGAATTGCTAGATAAGCGTTGGACTAAGTGTATTGAAGTTTCAGGAGATTATATTGAAAAATAAAAATATTTTTGAAAAACAAACTATTCTCTTTCATTGATAGGCTTAGAACTTTCCGAACCGCCCTCGTAAAGGTGCATTACCATGCACCCTAAAGCAATTATTTTTTATTTCATACTTACAAAAAAATTGACACGATAACTTTTTTAAAGATTTGTTGTTAAATATAATTTCGTGTCAATATTCATGTTAGTTCGAATTTAAAATTAAGTTACGGCCAACATATAATAATTTTCTGTTGAAATATCTGTAAGGCTTTATAAAGCCGGTCAAATGCTTGGGGATTGTATAGTATGTTACAGCGCCCATATTATATATCATGGTTGAGGCATTATTTTGGTATCTGAGGGGTTTGCATTCACAGAGTTATATTAATATATGACGGTTGAAAAGATTTTTTCGGCTGTCGGTTTTTAATTTTTCTACTCATTTCTCGGCCGATTTTAGTGCAATTAACGATAAAAGATGGAACTCTTTGAGGGCTATCATATTGATATTTTAAGGTTTCGCGTAGGATATACACATCGAAAAACATAGCACAATATCGGAAGTAAATATATATTTCTGAAATACTATAATTCATATTGTCGCCAGTTGATTACCGAAATTCAATGAAATTAACTGCAATAGACAAATCTTAGTTAGGGCTATCAAATTGATCTCTTAAGGCTCCACGTGGGATATGCATATCGGGAGTTATTGCCCGATATCTGTCCTAAATGTGTTTTTTCGACGTAATATAGTTAAATAGTTAAGCCATTTGAATTGCGATTTTGATTAAATTAAGTGCAAAGGACGCAGATTGTTGAGGGCTTTAATTTCAGTATTCGAAAGTACCAAGTGGAATTCATACATCGGAAGTTATAGACCAAAATTCCGATGTTTCGGTCATATCTAAGCTATTTTAAGGCCGATTTTGGTAAAATCAACTGAAATCGGCTAATAATCTCAGAAATAGTAAATATAAATAAAGATTACATCTCCGAAAAACGTCCCTTAATTAATATCCATTATGGGGGTACAATACCCCACTGTGCGTCGTGTCATATAATATTTTTAGTATTGTTTGGCATTTCATCATGGAAAGACTAACGCCTGAACAACGTTTACAAATCGTTCAACTTTATTACGAAAATTTACTTTCTGTGAGGAATGTGTTTCGTGCACTTCGCTCAACTTATGGTCAACATAATCGGCCAACAGTTCTGGCTTAATGGGTACGTAAACAAGCAAAATTGCCGCATTTGGGACGAAGAGCAACCAACAGAGGTTCAAGAGCTGCCACTTCATCCAGAAAAAACAACGGTTTGGTGTGGTTTGTGGGCCGGTGGAAACATCGGTCCACATTTCTTCGCAAATACTGCCGGTGAGAACGTATCGTCAATGGCGACCGTTATCGTGCCATGATAACCGACTATTTGATGCCAGAAATTGGTGATCTCGGCGACATTTGATTTCAACAAGACGGCGCCACTCCTACACATCGCATCAATCAATGGATTTATTGAGAGAACACTTCGGTGAGCAGATAATTTCACATTTTGGGCCGGTCGATTGGCCACCAAGATCGTGTGATATCACACCGTTAGACTTTTTTCTGTGGGGATATGAAAAATCTAAAGTTTATGCGGACAAACACGCTTCGATTCAGGCCTTGGAGAAAAACATCACGCGTGTCATTCGCCAGGTACCAGTCGAAATGCTTGAACGATTCATCGACGTAGCCGCGACCAACATTTGATAGACATGATCTTCAAAAAATAATTGGCAAAGAATGTTCTTTCAAATGATAATAAACATTACCAATTCAATTTGAATTGTCTGTGTTTTTTTTTTTTAAAAATGTAGGGAACCTCAAAAATAATCACCAAATATATGCAAGTTGCAAGAAATCATCGAGACCTCGACAAGCAAAACAAAAGCTAATTTATACACAAACTAGCTGGAGAAGTCGAAGCTGCCGCACGAGAGACCTATACAAGATAACAAAAAGTCAAACAAATGAAAAAAATGTAGCTACGAGGTCACCTCGGAACACTGCTGCTAAAATAGTTACATCAAAAAAAGATCATTTGGATACGAGGGCAGATCAATAGTTCCGTGACTTTTCCAACTTCCTTAAAATGGAACACTGCCCCATCAAGTACCATCTGTAGATTACTACTGGTAAATGTTTAAAAGCTTTTGCAAACATACAACCGAGTGGTTTTTCTTAAAAATTGAAAAAATGAATTTCGAGTGCTCATTAAACATTATTTTTTGCGGAAAAACCCGTCAATCATACCAAGTACGAGATCTGCTATATTTATTTCTGGCCTAATAATGCAAATGTGTATATTTATCATCAAAAATGGTTTTATTGTTTTTCAAAGTATTCTCCAGCATGATTTATACACTTTTTCAAGCGCTCAAGCCAATTGTCGAAGCATTTTTTCCACTCTGATTAAGACAAATCCAAAGCATGGTACGCTGCAACAGCATCTTCTGGAGACGAAAATCGTTGACCACACATTTTTTTCTTGAAGTGCGGGAATAAAAAGAAGTCAATGGGTGCCAAGTCATGGCTGTACGACGGGGATGACCAATCAGTTCGACGTTTTGGCCGGTCAAAAAGGCGCTGGTTTGAGCCGATGTGTGAGAGCTCGTATTGTCATGGTGCACAATGATTCGTCTTCTCTTGTTCGTTTTTCGAATTTCTCCGAAGACTTCAGGCAAATAAATTGTGGTGTACCACTTAGAATTGTCCGTCCTACGTTGCTCAAGCGGAGCATTCGATACATGACCAGTTTTTCCGAGGAAACAGTCGATCATTTGCTTCGAAGTGCTTCTTTCACGAACAACTTTCGTTGGATCGACTTCGAAGACCCACACGGTCGATTGCTGTTTTGTTTTGGGCTCATACGCATAGATCCATGATTCGTCACCTGTGAAGATCTTATAAACGTCTTTTGAAGCACCGCGATCGTATTTTTTTTAAATTTCTTTGCACCAATCGACACGAGCATTTTTTTTGAGCGATCGTCAAATTGTGCGGGATCCAACGAGAACTAACCTCTTTTACGACCAGGTGTTAATGCAATATCTAATATATATGCTGGTGGAAGAAATGACCAAGGATGCCTCTATCTCACGGTATGTCACATGATGATCTTGCATTATCAGTTCATGCACGGCATTAATGTTCTCGGGAACAGCGGCCGTTTTTGGACGACCTTCGTCTTTGAGCGACCGTCGGCCACGATTGAAGTCATTAAACCAGTTTTTCACAGTGCTACAGGCTGGTGCTTCATCGCCATACAAAGATTTAAGTTCATCGATGCACTCTTGTCGTGATAATTCACGTCGAAAGTTGTGAAAAATGATTGCACGAAAATGTTCACGAGTTAATTCCATTTTTTTGGCAAATTGATTTTTTTTTAAGTCTCTGTAAACAACACAAATGATGGTCGCACCTCAAAACGTTCTGAGTACGATTATGCTAAAAACTTTTCAATTGAAATGTCAGAAATATATATATCAACTCTCTAGATGGGCTGTTATTGTCTAATCGAATCAGATCATGATTCTGAGTTATGTGTTAAATTAAAGGTGCATACAGAGAAAAGATTTGTAGCCACAACCTAGTAATTTTTTGCCAACCGAATGTACTCATCGTTACATCGGGTAGACAACAATTTTCAGTAGAAGCAACTGACACGTTCGGTTGAAGAAAACAAGTATTGGTAATCCTAACAGACTAAGATGATTATTGGAACCGAATTTGTACATATATAGGTGTTGTAATAGATTTTTGGTTATAAGAGCTTTTTTTTTTAAAAAAAATGTAATATTTTACCGCCATGCAATGGGTCAACTATAAAAATATTTAACGTTGATAAATATATTTATTGTCAATCGTTGGGTGTAGCTTGGAAAAAATGGGTCGCCGCCATAAAAAATTTGTTGTTGTTTTGAATAATAAGGAGGTCTATCTATGGATGTCTTTCTGATCAAGTCTGAGTAATGTCACTAAATTACAGTTAAGCCTATTTCTACTTAGTAGGGACATAAACACTGTTACACACGTTTTATGCTGTAAAATAAAAAGTACTGAATGTTTTTGGACCAAATATTTTTTAATATATTTATTGATGTATATTGCATCCAAAGAGAATCTACTTATTCGAAATGTCCGCCTTTTGCCTTTACACACGCCTTAAGTCGCTCTGGCCCATCGTCAATAGCTGCACGAACCTCGCTCATTGGAAAATTGGCCACAGCTCGAACCAAAGTAGTCTAAAGAGATCCAATGTTGGGGTATCTTTTTTGACAAACCTTGTCCCCTAAAACCGTCCACAATTTGTAATCCAATGGGTTCTAATCTGGACTGCTTGAGGGCCATTCTTCAGAGGAAATGAACGCTGGCAAATTGTTTCGAAGCCAGAAGCGCAGATTCCTGCTGGAAAGTCCATGGCTGGTTTTGGAACAGGGAATTGTTAATTGTTTCACAAAAGCTTCCAAACGGTTTCGTGGTAAACTTTGGCCGATGGTTTGACTACTTGTTCGCAGAAATACAGGTCAGTGACCCCATCGTAAGAGACACCCCACCAAGCCATGACTGAAGCTGGGTGATGACCCTTTTCCACCCTTGGGATCAGTTCAGATGCTTCCTTAGATGACCGCGCATACACTCGATCATTTTGCTTGTTAAATTTTTCCTGAACGGTAAAAATTTTTTCATCGGTGAACAAAATTTTTCTGTGCAAGTTATCAGCGTACTTCACCAAAAGACGTTTGCATTTTTTAGTCCTCTTTTTTTTAAGCTGCAGTCAATAAATGTCCGGTACGTCGTTTGAAAGCCCCAAGTCTTTATTATTGATTCGACTCATTAACTTTTGCGTGATATTCATCTCACGGGCCATGATTTTCTGCTTTTGGAGCGGATTTCTGTGAATTCTTGTTTTAACGACTTTGATGGCATGCGATGTTCGAAGGTCTTTTACATCTCCAGTCTCCTCTAACAGTTTTATGCATCGGTAGACGAACATGCGGCTAATCCCCGGAGCGTTTTAAAAATATCGTTTTTTTTCATTTCACGCTTGAAAAGCGCTATTACAGCGATACGGTTCTCATTATCTGAAAGTGGAAACAATTTTAAAATCCCGTTACAGACTAACGCTATTGAGGTTAGCTTTCAAAACCCATATGACATTAACGGGGTATGTTCAGTTCTGCTATTGTGTTCAATGTTGTAACAGTATTTATGTCCCTACTAAGTATATTCTGAAAAAAAAAATTATAGTTCGAATATTTTTATGATCTGTATCGCTTGGAAACCTTCACCGTCTAAGCCAAGAAACTTAAACTGTCTGACCATTTTTTTTTTATAATTGTTTTGCGGATTTCGAAACATGTTTTTGTCGTAACCAAAGGTTTTGTTGTCACTAGAACCAAAAACATATTATAGTGTTTCTTTTGTTGATGTTGGAATAACCAATATTATGTTATTCTGTTAACTAAACATGGTTTGGTCACTGCAAAGAACTAATCTGTTGTCACCACCAATTATTGGTATTAAAGTAACATGTACATCACAATTGATTGATTGACATAACCGCCAGTTGTCGCAATCAATAGTTAAACTAAATTCGGTTTGTATAACTGTGCTTTTGGATGTGAATACCGTGATATGGTTGTTGCAACCAGCGTATGATATCTCGAACCATGTTACCGTCAAGGCTATGAAATGTTGGTTATTGCAACAGAAATTCGGGTTTTCTAACCGAATTTTTGTAGTTCGGACCGATTTCCGACAGATTTTTCTCTGTGTGTGGGTAACTTGAAGGTAGTTAGTGACAAGCCTAATTAAAACATAATTTTTTAACGTAACCAAATCTCGCTGATATTCTTAAAAAAAAAACTTCACCTAATATTTGCCATTCCAAACAAACTGTCCTAATCCTTGGCATGTTGCCACACACTTTGAAAATGAGCTTCTTGAAACTATAAAAACAATCGGCAATTTTATTTAATATCACTCCAAACACAGCAGGATCTCTTCCAGCACTCTGTCTCTTCAATAAGCCTGAACAAATTGTTATACTTGTTTAACTCCCGAAACCAAGGACAATGTGCTTCGACCCTTATGCTCAAGGAAGAAAAGGACAAGGAAATAAAGAAGTCCCACAATGCCAGCAAGCAAGTGTTGGCAAGTGCTTTGCCACGGAGGTGCGGTGCGACTCAAAGGATACGAGTATATGGAAATATGGTATTGAGGAAAACTTACCAATATCGAAAGCGCCAACGGTGAGGCCGCCAGTATTCCAGATGCCACTCAATAAAATCAAAGTCAATGTCAGCCAACATAAAGTTTTATTGTTATTAACACTATGACGCTTAATGGGGTAATAAGTTTTAACGTAATTTGTTGTTGTTGTTGTTGTTGCTGATGTTGTCGTTGAAGTCGACTTTGTTGTAAAATATTTCAAATGAGCATATAAAATGCCGAGCCATATGGCGATGGCAGTGGAGGGGCAACAGCCCTTTTGATGTGAGTAGAGCAAGCGGAAACGGATATTGAAGTGGGAGGGAGTAGTGGGCAAGTGGCATAGGGGCTGTAGGTTCTGCTTAATGTTTTGCGAGTGAATAAAGTGATTGTTGTCTTTGTTGTTTTTAAACGATTTTGCCCAATAACTGGAAGTGTTGCTGGCAGGGAGAGGGTGTTCTACGCGCTGCTGCAACTGCTTCATCACCAGTTGCTGTTGTTGTTGCTGCTGTAGCTGCTGTTCAATTGTTATGGCAGACATTTTATGATTGAACATTTTCTTCAACACTCCAACTGCAGCCAAAGTTGGATTTTAATTTCAAATCGTGGCAATAACAGTTTGTAAATAATTTTGCACATTTAAGCGTAACCCAAAGCAGACGGAGGCTATGGTGAACTACGCGACGACGACGACGTAACCGTAACGATACGCTAAGAAACCCCGCGCGTTTTGTGGTGAAGCGCCAACGTTTAAATGAATTTTCACACCTACACCGCACCGAACCGCACCGCGCTGTGCACTTGTTTCGACTCCTGGTCGGTTTTACTTCCTTACTGATTTGCCGACGTTCATAAGCGTTTTTAATTTCTCTATGGAATTCAAGGGCTTCGCGCACCACGCTCTGCGCCCGTATTGTAGGAGAACCCTTTTCGCATAAAATTCCAAACCATAAAATTTCTTATGGCCTCAACCAGCAACAACTGTTTCTTCTCGGAAACTTCTTCAAGCTGTTGACTCCTTCTCCGCCTGGCTGTGATGCCTTGTGCGAGGGTGTTCAACGTAAAACTTCCGTTCCGTTTTGACAGCACCAGACATATTTCGTGAACTTCCTTCTTTTGGCAGCACTTCACAGGCAGCCTCCTTTACACAAATTTCGCGCTATTTGGTCCCTTGCCTACGTATGTACATACGTACGCACAGTATCTGTGCCCGTACGCTTGGGCGTAGGATGAGTGGTGTTTAAACTCAATTTTACGGTATTATAACGATGCGTAACGTAACAAAATGCGGCATATTAAACGCTTGTATGTAAGCGAGACAATGACGACGGCGACGACGACGACGACGGCTACGTAACGCTAACGTTAATAGATGACATTTAGTTTGAAATTATATTTTACAACACTCTCTCGTTCCGTTTCGTTTGCTGCTCGCTCCACTCGTCCTAATTTTATACGTCTTTAAAGAGTTTTATTTCTTTCTTCATTTCAGTGTGGTTGGGGGGTACACTTCACGTCTACGGCGACATCTGGAATGAGTTGAAGAACAAGAAAGATATGGAATTAGCATCAGGCCAGAGTTGAGAAGGGTTGACATGCTGCTTGCTAGGCAATAGGAAATAATACAAATTATCGTATTTATATTGAATTATTTTAAGGATACATTTACGTCTCCAGGGTCATAAAATTAAAATAAATTTATTTTGTTTTGCATTAAATAACTTCATTGCGAGTAATTGTATAACTTGGCTAATATTAAATGAATGAAACATTAAAACCTGAAATGTTGGATTATAAAAGCATAAAACACGTCTGCGGCCTTACAAAGAAGGATAACGATTTCAATCTAAAACATAATAAGACCACCTCAAATTTGTATTTCGATAAATCAAATATAGATGAGAGCATAATGATCCCACCAACGGTTTGACATCCTCGCCAAACTCAGAGAAAAAATCAGGTGGAAATTGGTCCGAACTACAAAAACTCGGTTGGATAAACAGACTTTCGGTTGGAATCACCAACATTCAATGTTATTGATGGTAACAGGGTTCGAGATTTTATTTAATGGTACTACTATAATATCGTGGTATTCACAGCCAATAAAACAGTCGAAGCAACCGAAATCTGTAACACTTATGGTTGCCAAAACTGGTGGGTATGGTAAACAAAACAATTATGAAGTAAGGGCGTTTATTTTAGACCTGTGGTTTTCAATCTGGGCACACTCTTTTCGGAGTTGGTCGTTTTGACAGCTGTCACTTGATTTTTGCTCAGTTTGGTTTGCCACTTTATAAGAATAGACTTACTCGGGAACAAGGTTTGCAAATCGTGGTGAATGGGCCCAAAACGAGATGGCCACCCATACTGATTTTTATAAGAACATTTTGTCCAGTGATGAAGCTCACTTTTTGTTGAATGGGTAAGTTAATAACCGCATTTGGAGTAATGCAAATCCACAAGCCATTGTTGAGACGCCGTAACTTCATCAAAAAGTCTCTGTTTCGTGTGCTCCATGGGCAGAGGAAATCATTGGTCCATATTTCTTCAAAAATGACGGAGGCCATAATGTTACAGTCAATGGGGAACTCTAAAGAGCCATGATTAGTGACTTTTGGTTTGGACCTTTGGTTTCAACAATACGGCGCTACATACCATAAAGCCAACGAAGCAATCAATTTGTTGAACGAATCTTTTGATCATGGGCCTGCGCCGTGGCCTCCAAGATGGTGGGATTTAACACCGCTGGACTATTTTGTATGGTGTTATGTGAAGTCGCTTGTCTACGCAGATAAGACCGACACGATTGGGAGAAATTATTTATTGCTGAAAAACGGCCCCAAATGGCTGAAATTTATTCGAGCCAGTCGCGGTGGCCACTTGCCCGAAAACATTTTGTAAACATAATGCCAAACCTTTTTTTTATAATAAAGCCAAATTCTTGGCCATAAATTAAAACTTTATGCCGTTTGTTTCTTCTTGAAAGCTACACGTTTGAAAAAACACCCTTTACATGTTGCTTTGGTACCAATAACACTGTCGCGTAACAAAATCCTCTTTAGGACGGGCAATATTAATCTGCAAGAAATGCAAATTATAATTAATGTGGAAATTACAGCCAAAAAAGATCAAAAATTGGTTTTTCGGTTGAAAAATTTTGTTTTCAACTACCAATTGTTCTGAAGCTCCTCCACTGGTTTTTCAGAAAATTATAAAGATTTTACATATATATTATTTTTATAATCCGTCAGTTTTTGTAAAAAAAACATTGGATTTTTTCTCACTCTAAGAATGAGATTTAAAATTATACATGACATTTCTTTACAACGTCTGTATGAAAAGAAATCTTGTTATTTTTACAAATAATGTTAATAATAAAATAAAAATTTCAATTTCAAAAAACGAACACTCAATTCGGATTGAGGAGATCATTTAACATACTCGTATATATCAGTTGGTTTCGTCCGAAGGAGGGCTTAAGCGTTATTTTTTGAAGAACATTTTTGCAGAAAAATAAACTTTAGCGAGTTTAAGCGAGCTCGGTTTTTACTCGCTTATAGTATTTCTTTAATAACTTTTTTTTTACAAATTACAAATTTGCAAATCAAACGGTTTTTATGCATCAACAATGCCAGTCAGTCCTTGTAAACAAAGAAATTTCAAAAAAATTCTCGTTAAGTATTAAAGTTATCGCCTTAGCGATCGATTTTTTTTGCAAAATGTTTTAAATATTACAGTTTTTCCAGTAATTTTTTTTAAAATGTCCTCTGTTCGAAAATCTGACCGATATAAAGATACATAAATATTTCCTACCTAAGACTTAAACATTTATTTGAGATCTTTATGTCACTTTAACCATTAAGTAGCAAGAAATTTATTGGTTTATGGTTCAAAATTACTTTTGTAGGTATTTTAAAAACTAATCATAATCAGCTAATCTTTAAAATGTTTTTTACACTTTAAAACCCAAATTTAATTTTATGCATTTTGATGCAGAAAATCATGCCACTTATAGGAAAGACTTAAAAGGATTCAAAAGTAAAAACCCAGCTTTCCAAAAAAATGCTCATAATTCAATAGAATAAACTTTTAAAATACTTAAAAGTAAATAAAAAAAAGTTTTTCATTTCGGTAGATAACCAAAAAAAAAGCTTAACCATCAGTTGGTCCAGTTAATGCTCGTGGTAATGACAATCGAATTCAAAAAGTACTAATGACCACTACTCTAAAACAATAAACAAAACATGTACAAAATCCTTTCCAGTCAGCGTCTTAATTTCTAAGCGTTTCAGTTAAATTGTCTTTTAAATCGATAGTGTCATTTGCCTCTAATGAAAATTATCCTTTACCCAATCAACAATCTGTTGTAGCGATGGATTGATTAGATGTATAGTACATACAACTACCAACGTTTGGTTGTCAAAAGATACGGCTTAGCCATTATGTTTTAAAAATAATTTCGAGCCCCCGCGGACAGCAGAGAGGGCAAATTTTTGCAACATTTGAGTCTGTATGTCAGCAATAATGCGTCGAAGGCGTCACTCATGTCAGGCTTATTTGTTATGACAAGCGACTCCAGCCGAGAAACAATGAGAGACTAACTGGCCTGTAATCCTTTGTCGGGTTGTAGTTTATTTTTCCCCCTATGGGGGAAAATACCTCTTTACCTTCCTCCATGCCTTCAGTATAGATGGCCATCTAAGGCTTGCAAAGAATATTTATGTTGTTGAAGGATTTTCGGAATTCTTCCCAGTTGGCGGCCCTATTCTCCATCTTTGCCCAGTTGATGAGTGTCTTGCTTTCCATCTTCATTACCATAAGCTCCGGTGCTCACCACACGCAGAAAAAAAGTATGGTTGTGGTGACAATATTCGAAGAGGATAATACTTTTGTTGGGTATATGGTTGTGGTACAACAATATTATGATCCTCACAACAATTGTATGATTTAAATATAATCATACTATGATCCTCACAACAATAGTTTGATTCACACATAACCATACTATGATCCCCACAACCATAGTATTATCCTCACAACCATAGTATGTTTCACATACAACCATAGTTTGATCCTCACAACCATAGTATGGTTCACACTCAACCATGTTCTGATCCCTATAACCATAGTATGGTCACACACAATTATACTATGATCCCCAATATAATTTATTAGAATTTGTATAAGTTGTCGACAATAGACTTTTTTTATTTATGAAAATTATTCAAAAATACATTAAATTCAAAATAATAGGAGTGATTTATTTCACAGTAGAAAAAATAAGTTTTAATACACGTAAGCGTTTTTATTAAAAATATTTCAGTTGAACAAAACCAAAGCAGTTCCCTTAAAAAAATTTAATTTCGATAAAAAAAAGTACTATTATTGCATTAGATCCGTACCAATAACATTAGTTCTTAAAAGCATATTTAGATGAAGCAAAATTACAATCATACAGAATGATTGCCGTAATCATATTATTGTTAACATAAAACGCAAAACACAATACTTTTGTCGCACCAACCATATTTATATTGTTGCTATACCCATATTTTCATTTTTTAATTTGGCAATAATACTATTGTTACATTTCAACAATATTAATATTGCAGCAATTATACTATTGTCAAAACTAAATTAAGTAAACAATGCTATGGTTGCGACGAACATACTTTTATTGGGGATAACATATTATTATTGCCGTGACCATGTAGTTACCATGTTTTTTCTCTGCGTGCACGTGATGCTCTAAAAGATTTATTTTAAACTCGATCTTGAACACTTGAACACATTTGAACACTGGAATTGGTCCTTATTTTTATGTTGCCTCCATAAATCGGTTTCTCCCAATTGGAGGGCTCTGATCCGATCTTTGTCACATTTGATCTGAGTATAGAATTCAGGAAGTTTAAGAGCGTCTTCAAAAAGTTTTCGGATACAAGTGATGTCTAGCGAATATAGACATTCCTATTGGTGGACAAGAACTGTTACTTCTTGGATGGAGTGCCAACTCTAAAACCCCTATCAGACATACAATTCTCTGATTCATGTCCCCGTTTAGAACTTCAACTCTTTACGACACCACATAAAATCTCCCACTTTCGCAGAAGTGATAAAAGTGCCACCATACGGCCTTTGATTGACTGGCTGCAGTCAGCCAATTGAAATTAGGCTTCCGGTGGAAATCGAATCTGTTGCTCCATTTCCTTCCCTTCTTCTTATGCTGCTGCCTCTGATTGAAGTAAGAACTCACGCTTAAAGTGACAATAAAATCGACTACAATTGACAATTACAAACGGCAATGCCTTAAAGTGGCGTTTATTTAAACTGATCACCGAGGCAGCCAGGGGCTGCAGTGGTTGCAACCGAAGCAATCTCTTCCCCACTTCCACACTCAGCTCCGCTGCAAGACGAAGAACGCAAATGTAACTAAATATAAGCGACAAGCACATGCAACATATGCAAGCAGGCATGCAACACACTGAGGGCAACAAAGCAACAGCAACGAATAAAAACAAGAGCGCCTAAAATTAATTAAAGGAAACGTTGCAGACTATGCGGCCGCCCCTGTCATACAATCTACAACAATTTTGCACAACTGGAAAGAGAAATCGCTTTAGAAGTAGAAGAGGAAAAAAAACAAAAACACCAGCCAGCAACCCGAGAATAGAGTGCGCCAAAATTCTATAGAAATGGAGGAGCACCGAATTCATATGCACAGACAGCCAAAGACCCTAACTCGTAGGGGGCGAGAGCATGAGTGATGTTCTGTAGATGGTGGCACGGACGGACATACGGATGCATAGACGGATGGACAAGTTTGGCTGGTTAGTCGAAGCAAAGCAGCAACTAACACCTCCACTAGTGCAATGAGAGCTGGACTAGATATGCGCAAAAATGATTATGCCCACACAGAGGCCGAGTTCGTTTTTTTGGGTGAAAGCTATCGTATACGGTTTCTTTGCCGTCTTTTGTTCTGGCTGCTTTTTTATGTTTTTTGAGAAATGGCCAGGCGTTTTAAGACATGCATACGAGTACATAGAGAGCACTTTGCATCGGCTAGAGAACAGAAACGGGATGGTTGGTTTGCGTTTGGTCTTTAATTTTTGTATAATTATGATGATAGCGTGCTTGCACAGTGGGGCGAATTCTGAAAATCAACTGGACTAATCAAGGATAATTGCAAAGAAAGTGACATCATTCCCTAAGATTTTTTATAACGAGTAACTGGAGGTCCATCTAGTGGTTTTTTTAATCATTTGTTATTTTGAGAGTGGCAGATATTTTCTTCACAAAATCAAGCCACAGGCTCATGCCGCGTGATAATGCGCTCACCAACAGTTTCCTTCAATAAATTTATTTTTTCGTTGGCTGTATGGCATGCAACGCCATCTCGAACTAAAATTCGTTCAGATCAGCATCCTCCAATTCAGGCAAGAACAAGTTATTAATCATGGCTCTATAGCGTTCCCCATTAACTGTAACAATATGGCCGGTTTCTTTTTGAAGAAATATGAACCAATGATTCCTCTGATTCACATAATTCCAAAAAAACAGCCCGGCGGTGTTAAATCCCACGATCTCGGAGGCCACAGGCTCATGACGCTAGAAAAAAAGCCCAACGATACAAGCAGGACCCTCTGACGCAACCGCAGAAGCCGTCAAAATCTTCAGAGTGATCGCCGTGCTTGGAGGGCGTTCTGAGAACCACGGCAGTGGTGCTCTGAGAACCACAGCAGTGGTCCTATAAGAACCACAGCAGTGGTTTTATAGTAACCACAGCAGTGGTCCTATATGAACCACAGCAGTGGTCCTATAATAACCACAGCAGTGGTTTTATAGTAACCACAGTAGTAGTCCTATAAGAACCACAGCAGTGGTCCTATAAGAACCACAGCAGTGGTTCTATAGTAACCACAGCAGTGGTCCTATATGAACCACAGCAGTGGCCTATAAGAACCGCAGCAGTGGTGCTTTGAGAACCTTAGCAGCGGTGCTCTCAGAACCACAGCATTGGTGCTCTCAGAACCACAGCAGTGGTGCTCTCAGAACCACAGCAGTGGTGCTCTCAGAACCACAGCAGTGGTGCTCTCAGAACCACAGCAGTGGTGCTCTCAGAACCACAGCAGTGGTGCTCTCAGAACCACAGCAGTGGTGCTCTCAGAACCACAGCAGTGGTTCTCTTAGAACCACAACAGTGGTGCTCTCAGAACCACAACAGTGGTGCTCTGAGAACCTTAGCAGCGGTGCTCTCAGAACCACAGCAGTGGTGCTCTGAGAACCTTAGCAGCGGTGCTCTCAGAACCACAGCATTGGTGCTCTCAGAACCACAGCAGTGGTGCTCTCAGAACCACAGCAGTGGTGCTCTCAGAACCACAGCAGTGGTGCTCTCAGAACCACAGCAGTGGTGCTCTCAGAACCACAGCAGTGGTGCTCTCAGAACCACAGCAGTGGTGCTTTCAGAACCACAGCAGTGGTTCTCTTAGAACCACAGCAGTGGTGCTCTCAGAACCACAACAGTGGTGCTCTGAGAACCTTAGCAGCGGTGCTCTCAGAACCACAGCAGTGGTGCTCTGAGAACCACAGCAGTGGTGCTCTGAAAACCACAGTAGTGGTGCTCCAAGAACCACAGCAGTGGTGCTTTAAGAACCACAGCAGTGGTGCTCTGAGAACCACAGCAGTGGTGCTCGGAGAACCACAGCAGTGGTGCTCTCAAAACCACAGCAGTGGTGCTCTCAGAACCACAACAGTGGTGCTCTGAGAACCTAAGCAGCGGTGCTCTCAGATCCACAGCAGTGGTGCTCTGAGAACCACAGTTGTGGTGCTCTGAGAACCGCAGTTGTGGTGCTCAGAGAACCATAGCAGTGGTCAGGACTATAAGAATACCAATGGTCCTATAATCCATTATAATGGTTTTTAACGATAATTCGCATTGGTCCTAAATCATGAATGCGTTTCTGTAGATAACGTACAGTGGCTCCGAAGACGAAATAATCTCAATGATAATTTCCTTTAAGTGTTTTTTGCCCACTGTATCCACCTCTCCCCATACAATGTAATTTTCTTTCTTTCTTAATTCATTTTGCTGGCTTGCCTTCATTTTCCAGCATAAATGAACCTTTTGCGTCTATACAGAAAGGAGCGAGGGGGAAACAACAAAATTTGCAACTAATATTAATTTGACTTAAAGGCATTTGTATCTGACTGTGCTCGACTTGGTAAAAAAAAACAACGACAACAACCTTATGGGCTTTTGGCCAACAGTCTAGGCAAACAAACAAACAAATAAGCAGCGAGCAACAGACAGCCGGGCAAACAAACAGACTCGAGCGCTTTTGCAGCAACCCGGGCTGGTTCATATCATTCGCTTGTTATTTGCTTGTTAAATGCATTTATGACGCTAAGCCTGTGACTGCGTTGTGCCTTCGCTGTGAACTGAAACCCTTGCGAGGGAAGTCGACAAACAATTTCAAATGGTCTTTTGTTTGGAATACCGACCATTCATCCATCCGGTCGATTCTTTATGATGGTGACACTCCGTAGTTCGTGCATTCTGCTTTTTCTATGTGTGTCTAGCAAAAGCACATCTGTTTTTCACAAACGCATCGGAAAGCCGAGCATTTGCATGTTTTATTTGTCTTTGTCGCTCTTGCCGCTGCTGGTGCTGCATGTTGCGCGGACTCCATTCCGGGTACTTATTTCAGAGTGTAGTGCATCCATGAGAATTCGTCGGTATGCTGCAAAGGTTTCATTTGGGCTGCTGTAGCTTGCCGGCGTTGCATAGTGTTTATGGGACTTTTCATAAAGACGCGTGGAAAAAGTTCGAATTTTTTTCGTGCCCACTCTCCTTAAGGGCCCCCGCAGACTGCAGACTTTTTATCGGCCGATAGTTTGGTCGGCTTCTTAATCAGTATGGTTACAATCAGTTACAAACTATTTCGAGAATAGTTGACCGACTGTTGGATAGTCTGCGCCCTGTTCACCAAACAAACTGTTTAGTTGGCTCGGTGTGCGCACTTTCAGCCCAACCCGACTAAACTATCGGCCGATAAAAAGTCTGCAGTCTGCGGGGGCCCTAAGTAACAACTGTGTAATTCATGGTGGAACAGTGGCTCGAGACCAAGAAAAAAATTATTAAATTACAGGAGGAATATATTTTGATTTATAAAAACCTGGAACTATTAAGCGAGACTGGCTGCGAACCTAAGGATAATCAAAGCTGTACGACTGAGATCGTAAAGGTTCTATGGATATCATGAATTTTGTCTTAAATAAACTACAATTGCCATGATAGCGGACCAATTCTGTAGCCCTTGAGGAACCATGTATGTTGTCTTAGGGAAACCTAACTGCGGTGGCTATTTGATACTTAAGAAAAAAACAACTGCGGTAGCAAAATTGTATTTAAGAAAAATCATCTGTGGTAGCAATATGGTCGTAACGAAACCTCGTCTGCGGTAGTCCAAGAACCAATCCTGTGTCCCAGATAAACCTTTACTGCGAGGCTCGAATACAAACTCAGTGTTCCGAAAACAAGGACGACTATAGTGCTAAAATAATAACGCTTGTCTTTAGATACCCGACAGTTATCCTTAAGGACCTATAAATGCAATGCAAATAGAGCCAGGACTATACACCTACGAGTAATAAATAGTTTACTGTGAACCCGTATAATCCAGGACCGTGAACCCGTATGCTTAATGATCCCATTCTGTGAAATTCAATAATCCACAACCGCAAACAAAGTAAGTTCCTAGACTTTGGACTTCAAAAATCTACGGCCGTAATGCTAAAAACCTCGACAATGCTAATGATCAAAATGAATGAATATGAACCGATAAGATCCAATGCTATTACCCCAAAGAATTCATGACTGTGAATTCTAAATGACCAACGATAGTTAACCTTAACTAATAAAAACTTACGATTACTTTGACTTTGAAAGCTAGAATAACATTCATTTTATTTTTATTTTCAGGTTTATCTTTGAAATTTGCAAAATGAGACGCTATACGTTCGAAGAAAACTGGGAAATATTGAAAACTTTTTTCCAAAGTGGTGAGTCTTTAATGCAAACTGTAAGGAATTTGCGATCAAATAAACTTAATTAAACCAATTTTCGATCGGATAACAATTGCGAACTGTAGTTTGATTTCAAGCTATATAGGGTGATCAATCTAGAGGTATTTTTTTCAATAAGGTTTTTTCCCAGATTACGCGTGAGTTGTGTTAAACTTTATTTTTATTTTCTTTTTAGTATTGTTTGCCATTCCTGCATGAATTGCCTGTGCGATCTTCCTGCGAGTCGCCGTTTTGGTGTTTGGGCTCTTCAAAAGCTCGAAGAAGATTCGCTGTTTTTTAGCAAGATTTTGTTCAGTCATGAGGCCCATTTCCGGCTGAACGTCAATAAACAAAATTGCAGCATTTGGGCTGCAGTTATACCCAGAGAAAACCACGCTTTGGTGCAGTTTATGTGCTGGTGGAATCATCGGTCCATTTTTTGTCATTAACGTAACCGCGAATGTTTCTCTCGCCATAATATCAGACTTTTTGCTGCCTAAAATTAAAGCCCATAATCATGGCGACATTTGGTTTTAACAGGGCGGTGACACTTGCCATACAGCTGGTCAAAAAATAGATCTATTTAGAGGTCATTTCAAAGAGCAGCTAATATTACGATTTGGACTGGTGAGTTGACCGCATAGATCGTGTAATATTCCACCTTTATACTTTTTTCTTTGGGACTACGTAAAATCTACAGGTTAAGCTGACAAATAAGCTACGATTAAGCCAACAGTATGCGAACGAGCCATCCAAAATTGGACCTTCAGAATGGAAACCCTAAAGATAAGTTGCGGCCAATATTTTAAGGATACTCGCCGTGTACATAAAATATCCATAAAAACAAAGAAAAATCCTTTGGACCACAATGATCAAAGACTGCAAGCGAGAAAGGATCCTTGACGTTGGACCTTTACAATAAAAGCTAGAAAATCCTTGACTCATTTATCCACGACAGTAAAACCAAAAGGTCATTGACTGGAACCGCACAGATTCACTTTTACTACCCCAATTAATTAATTAATGACTGTGAACTCCAACCAACCATTGTAATTTCAACAAGTAAAAACGTTGTAAAGTTCAGCCAGGGCAAAGCTTTTAGGAGTAAGCGCTCTTAAAGTTGCGACCACCGACTCAGAATTTCGGTAGTAGTTTTTAATGATTTCCAAACGTTGCTCGCAAGTGAAATTTACCTTGATAAAAATATTGACTTCGACTAGCGTGTTGACACTGAAAGATCAGTAAAAATGTTTGAGAGTACGTAGACATAAGGATACGAAATTTTTATGTCCCAATTTGAAAAACCGTTGTTTAGTGGACTGTAATTTTAATCACTTGAGGAAAGTCAATGTTTTTGGGACTCCAGGGAAACCTCCCGTACAAGATTACTGACTTCGGACGGACCTCGTACATCGTTCTCCTTCTAGTATAATTTCCTCATACTCTGACGGAGAGCGCATAGAATAGAATCTCCCCAGACGCTGAGAATGGCGATGTAGGATTATATGGATGTACTTTACTAAGGCAGGGGCATTGTGAGCATTTAGATGAGCCACTTTGTTGCCATTATCAGTCGCCAATCCATGTATCCCATCGCTACAATCGAATGTTGATTGAATATAGGGCGATTTTTGAGTAGCTAGAACTGACTCTGTTTGGATTTAAAAATGTTCTACGAAAATAAACTACAAACGATTACTTAAGACATTCCATTACAAAAATTCAATAGAAAGAAGGAATATTTAGTACTTATTATTTTATTTCATATGGTCTAGCGTTGCAAAATAATAATCTCTTGGCCCTTAAACAAAACTCGTACCTACGATGTCCGTACTTTTGCGAATTCATTACATTACAATTATATTACAGCAAATTTAACGGGTTTCGGTTACTACAAAGAATTTATTTGTTGTCACCACCAAAGTAACATAATTGCTTTAATGTTTTAAGCACCAGTTGTGGCAGCCAATAGTTTTACTAAGTTCGGTTGGTATAATCGACTTATCGGCTGTTATAATAGTGTTATTGTAGCTACCATCTTACGGTTAGTCTAACCATGTAGCCATCAATGGCATGGAATGTTGGAATTTGCAACAGAAATTATGTTAATCCAACCAAATATGTGTAGCTCGGACCAATTTTCAACTGATTTTTTCACTGTGAGCAAAGATTTTGTGGCGACCTGAAGCCATAAGTTATTATAGGGAAAGTATTTTGTGATACCCATTAAATGAGATTTGGATACTATAAATATACTACCGATTATTGGTACTAAAGTACATATGTGACAGCGCATAGAGAAAGAGACCTAAGGGTAAAAAAATCAATTTTCATTTTTTTCTTTTTTTAATGTGGACAACATCTGAGCATCGAATGAGACCGATCCCATGCCCCAAAAGTGTTCCCTCCCAGAGATATGCGCGTTTTATGAAAGTGAAGTCGACGATTCTAAGCGCAAATAGAAAGGGACCTAATCTTTAAAATGGCTCTCCTGAACAAAACTTTTCATCAACATTTCACTTTTTTTTTAATGTGGACAACATCTGAGCATCGAATGAGACCGATCCCATGCCCCAAAAGTGTTCCCTCCCAGAGATATGCGCGTTTTATGAAAGTGAAGTCGACGCTTCTAAGCGCAAATAGAAAGGGTCCTAATCTTTAAAGTGGCTCCCCTGGTTTTTAACCTTAGGTCCCTTTCTATTTTGCGCGTCACATATACATCATAATTGGTTTGTTGCCATAACCACCTGTTGTGGCAACTTATAATTTTATTTAATTAAGCAGTTATAACCGACTTATTGGCTGTAATATGTTGGTGAATACAACTGAAAGAATGTTAATCTAACCGAATTTTTGTAGTTCGGATCGATTTCCAACTGATTTTTTCTCTGTGTGCCTGCATCTCTAAATTGTAAGCTTGCTTAAGGTTCTATGTGATCCATCAGAAACTAAAAAAAGATGAAAAGTCTGAAGTAGAAATCGATGGTGATTGGCTACACGATACTTAAGGGAAAATGATCCTGTCTGCTATTTAAAATCCTTTAAAAGTTCTTCTAGAATACTATGCAAATTAAGCAGATTTCAGATTTCCGTATCTGAAGAAAAGGTCAAAGTAAAAACAACCATGTTTTAGGTTTGAAGGGGGAGATCACGAATTAAGCCTCTTTTATCGAATAGACGCTCCATTTAGGATAAATCGCCGTTTTTCTATGGTTTTCCCGCGTTTTTGTGATCACGAATTAAGGTTATTTTATCGATTAGACGCTCCGTTTAGGAGATATCGCTGTTTAAAGTTTGTCTATAGACGTCCGACGTTTTTGGCCGAGGGGAGTGGTGATCACGAATTAAGCCTCTTTTATCGATTAGACGCTCCGTTTAGGAGATATCGCTGTTTAAAGTTTTTCTATGGATGTCCGACGTTTTCGGCCGAGGAATGGGGGGATCATGAATTAAGGCTCTTTTATCGATTCAACGCTCCGTTTAGGAGATATCGATGTATAAAATTTTTCTATGGTTTTGCGCGAATTAAGGCTCTTTTATAGATTAGACGCTCCGTTTAGGAGATATCGCTGTATAAAGTTTTTCTATGGGTTTCCCGCGTTTTGTTGAGGAAAGGGACGATCACGAATTAAGGCTCTTTTATCAATTAGACGCTTTGTCTAGGAGATATCGCCGTTTAAAGTTTTTCTCTGTGCTTCCGTCGTTTTCTGCCGAAGAATAGGGGGATCACGAATTAAGGCTCTTTTATCAATTAGACGCTCCGTTTAAGAGATATCGCTGTTTAAAGTTTTTCTATGGATGTCCGACGTTTTCGGCCGAAGAAAGGGGTGATCACGAATTAAGGCTCTCGATTAGACGCATCATTTAGGAGATATCGCTTTTTAAAGTTTTTCTATGGGCGTTCGACGTTTTCGGCCGAGGAATGGCGAGATCACGAATTAAGCCCCTTTCATCGAATAGACGCTCCGCTTAGGATATATCGCCGTTTAAAGTTTTTCTATGGTTTCCCGCGTTTTTGCTGATGAAAGGGTGATCACTAATTTTTTTGGGCGCTTGGGACTAAAGACTCCGCAAAATTAGCAAATTTTTTGTCCATTTGCTGCCACTGTGGCCAATGAAAAATTTTACGCTTTTCTCTGAGACGCACAGTGTGTGGCGGAGTGAGTACGTTTTTTATGCTGCATGCTTCATTTTAGCGGTAGTATGCAGTAGTTGTTGCTGTTGTTGTGGTTGCTGCCTACCACTAGTTGTTGCTGTTGTTGCTAACTAGTGGCTGGCAAGTTGTTGTGTGGATGGAAGTAGTTAAATGTTTTTCAAGTCTATGCTGAACATTTAATAACAATTTGGTTTGGATTTTTGTCCATAGTTTTCGCTTTTTTTTCGGTCTGTCTGTCGGACTTTTTCTCTTGCCGCAGTTTTATGCGGCATATGGCCTCGTTGTCGCTGGCGGTAGCGGCGAACAGTGTTGGTGTTGCAGGCCATGACGATGGCGCTGGCGTTGGAATGTGTCTTGTTTCGCCAGTGTTCTTTCCCATTTTTGGTTGGAGGTTATTAATTGCTTAGGAAAAAGTATGAATATAAATTTTGTGAATTGCATTTTTGTTGTTGTTGTAGTTTTCTTTGCCCGGCATTCAGTTGCATGCCGCTTATGGCGGCTGGGTCTTAGTGCAGTAATTCATAGTTGAAAATAGTGGGTTTTAATTAAGACATTGCTTTGGGAATTTGTAATTGTTTTAATGGACAAAGTCGTGAATGGTCGTATGTAGAAGTAGAGGTAGACAAAATTTCAAAACTTATATATTTAAGTAAAACAATATTTAAGAAACCTTCAGAATTAAAACAATTATTTTATTGCTTAAGGAAGTTCAAGGTAACAATTTTAAATAATTACTTGGAACTTTAAACTGTATAGAAAATTGTTGAACGTAAGAGAAACTGAAATCTTTAGTGAAGTCTTTAAATCTACGGAAAAATTCTTAGGATATTGCAATCTTTGGTATTCGATACAATTTTATTGGGGTCTGAAATGCAAAACAATGTTGCAATATAAAGTGTCTCTATAGGCTTCAGAACTAGGCGGAGACTTCTCCAAATTTATTTCGTGACTCGCCTTAAAATGTATTATGAATCTTAGTTCATGGAATTTTAATACAATTTTAACAGTGACAAAAAAGGTTCACTTTTTGTTTGTAAATATAAATGATTACTTTCAGAGTACAAGTTTTTAGGAATGTGGATGCACACAGAGAAAAAAATAAGTTGGAAATCGGTCCGAACTACAAATATTCGTTGGAAAACCCGACTTTCAGTTGCCATCACCAAAATTCCATGGTAGTAATGGTTACATGGTTTTCATAAAAAAATATTATAGTAATATATAAAATAATGTTACGGTAATATTATTGTAGCAATAATTTACGGCCAAAAAACGGTTAAAGCAACCGATTTTAGTTAAACTGTTGGTTGCCACAGCGGGTGTTTATAGCAACCAACCAATTCCAAATTTTATAGAACTTTGGACCAAAAATTGGTTGTGACAACAGATAAGTTTTTTGTAGCAACCAAATTCTGCTTAGTTCACTGTTGTAACATATTATCCGTTATGCCAACATCAAAATGTAATCTCTATAATACGAGTCCGGTCCGGAAACTTCTTAGCCTAGCACAAAAAACACGGTATAAACAGAAAAAAGTTAAGTGTTTTGGAAACTTCCATCTCTGCTATGAACACATGTTAAATTTTGTTTCGATCTGGCAACTCCTTCATTTAGAAACAGGTGTTCACAAAAGACGCATCCGCGACTTTTTTACAATGGGAAAATTAGAAATGCGTGGTGTCATTAAATATTTACATAAAAAAGGTTTATCGGGACAAGAAATTCATAATGATATGGTGAATGAGTTAGGTGAAAGTGCTCCTTCATATGCAACAGTAAAAAATTGGGTTGCTGAATTTAAACGTGGTCGTAAAAGCATTGAAGATGAACCACGTAATGGACGTCCAAAAACAGCAACAACAGAAATTGTAGCCAAAGTGAATGATATGGTATTAAATGATCGATGAATAAAAGTGCGTGAAATAGCTTATATCATGGGCATATCAAATGATCGAGTCCATTTAATTTTGCATGAAGAACTACAGATGAAAAAGCTTTCTGCAAGATGGGTGCCGGACTTGTTAACAGTCGACCAAAAACGCATAAGAATGAACATTTCTCAAGCTTGTTTGGATCGTTTTCAGCGAAATAAAATGGATTTTAAGCGTCGTTTCATAACTGTTGATGAGACATGGATCCACCACTATACTCCAGAGACAAAAGAACAATCCAAACAATGCACTGAAGCTGGAGGAATTGCCCCAAAGAAGGCAAAAACAATTCAATCGGCTGGTAAGGTTATGGCAACGGTTTTTTGGGACTTCAAAGGTATTTTATTGATTGACTATCTGCAAAAGGGTAAAACAATAAATTCAGAGTACTATTGCAACCATTTAGATCAATTAAATGTACAAATTCGAGAAAAACGTCCTGGCTTTCAACAAAAAAAAAATTTTTCATCAAGACAACGCACCAGCGCACAAGAGTGTTTTAACAATGGCTAAAACCAACGAATTAAAGTACGATTGCTTGACCACCCACCTTATTCTCCTGATTTAGCTCCCAGTGACTTTTACCTGTTCCCAAATCTAAAAAAAAATCCTTGCTGGCAAGCGTTTTACCTCAAAAGAAGATGCAATTACAGTTGTAAACCACTATTTTGAAGGCCTTGAGGAAAACTATTTTAATCAAGGGATAGAATTGCTAGATAAGCGTTGGACTAAGTTTATTGAAGTTTCAGGAGATTATATTTAAAAAAAAAATATATTTGAAAAACTAACTATTCTCTTTCATTGATTGGCTAAGAACTTTCCGAACCGCCCTCGTACATTTATCGGTTATAATTTCTACCAAATCTATATTTAAACAAAAACACATTTAAGGCTCGGGCGCACTGAAGCTGTGTTTCTTACGCTGTATATTTATTTACTTCAGGCTTTCTAAAAACCTTTGAAACAAGCGTCAAAAACTTACAATCAATATATGGCAGAGCTTTTCTACGCAGACACTTCAATAACATGAACTTTTTGTAAGTTTTTAATGGTCAATGTTTTAAATTCAACGGGTTTTAAACAAGCGGAAATTAAGAAAAACGTAATTTTAGCTCTGCCGGACCATTGAATTAACGTCTATTTTACAAGCTATGCTATTATTTTCCCAAGACCGAAAAAATTTGGCAATAGCATAATTTTAAAATTTTTTTTTGACAAATTAAATATTTTAAAGTATACTGGAATTTCTTGTAACTGAAAAACTTCATGCGTAATAGGTGGTGGTAATTTAGGAATGAATTCAATACTTGGATTTTCCGAATCCTTTTAATCATTTTATTACTGCAGTTTTTGTAGAGTTAGCTCTAATAAAGCAAAAAATATACTTGTATGTTCTAAAAATGTAACTTACTTAAGAAACATGAAAAACTACCGGTACCAAACTTAACGATTTTTCTAAACACCTCACATCTAAAGGAATTAAAGAAAACTCGATTTTTAACAGTTTAACGAATTTTTATGTGGTTGAAAACAACTACGTCGATTTGATGCATGAAGTTATTTTAAAAATATTTGTAGCCGAAAGAAAATCATTTTCTAAAGAGTTTCTAAACAAGCGCATAGCTACATTTTATTTCAGATCCAATACTGTTAAGACTCCGCCATTCCATTCAGATTGTTTAAATAAAACAAAATTAAAATTATCTGCTTCTGAAATGTTTACTCTAATACAGTATTTACTATTATAAATCAGAGATTAATATATTGTGTAGAGTGGAAATTGATAAAAAAAAAACACTTAGAGAAATTATATAGAAAAATCATTCCGTCAGAACTTCCTCCAACTTAGGTATTCTAATCATAATGAGATTTTCCTTCGAATTTCTGCGGACAATTTCAAACATAAATTTTACTTTATGACCCACTACACCAATTTGATGCAGAAATTCGGTCCACTTGTGCATACAAACAAACTCACTAAGAATTATTATTTCGATTGAACCAAATTCAAAGAAATTTGACCATCAGTTGCCCCGCTTAACAAGCTTTTTACAACAACCAATTTATGTAAAAATTCAGTTCCCGCAATTCCTTTAACTGGTTAGGGTTACCGATACTGCCTACTCAACCGTTAGGGTCAGTTGCCTCTTTTGAAAATTGCCGTGAACACAATAAACATTCAATTGCAGCAATGAAATACACGGACAGTACGTGCAACCACCAACAGTTGGGTGGCGAAAAATTCGGTTGTGGCAACAAATCTGTTCTTTGTGTGTGGTTATGTATTGTTGACCTTTACTATAAATACATTTTTAGATCAAAATTGTTTGGTTCGAGATCATTTACAAATTCAAAAAACTGGTGTCGGTGTTTTCTAGTAATTTGTTTTATTTTATATTATTTCCAATATTTCCATCGTCTTCGACGATCATTCTTGAGGAATAATAACTAAAACACAAAAACTGATTAAAATACAAAAAAATTTACACAATTTTTACAATAATTTACAATAATAACCTTCATCGCTTCAGGTATCTTTTGCGACTAAAAGCTTATGTTTTTGTCCTTATTTAGAGATTACATTTATGTACATGTGTGCGATTTGGCCAGTTTTAAAGTTCATTCTCTCGTCATTTGGAACATTGATTATATGTAACATTTCGAGCGTATATCTCCTTCGATAGTTACTCTCCTGTGTCAGTATGTCTACGTCATTGAAGTTTTGCTTAACGTACAGTGGGCTGCTAGTGCGTTCTTTTGTTCTAGTCTTCTATATATATTTCTGGCCTAATAATGAAAATGCGAATAATTATCATCAAAATGGGCTTTACTTAAGGTATTCTCCAGCATGATTTATACACTTTTGCATGCGCTTAAACCAATTGTCGAAGTACTTCTTCCACTCCGGTTGAGACACCTCCAAAACATGGTTTTTGAACGCTTCACAGCATTTTCTGGCGTTGAAAATCGTTGACCACGCATTTTTTCTTCATGTGCGGGAATAAAAAGAAGTCATTGGGTGCCAAGTTTGGGCGGTCACAAATGCGCCGACGTGTGAGAGCTCACATTGTCATGGTAAAAAGTGATTCGTCTTCTCTTGTTCGCTTTTCGAATTTCTCCGAAGACCTCAGGCAATAAAATTGTGGCGTACCACTCAGATGAATAACTTTTTAGCAGGATAAAATCGAAAATGATAACAAATCTAACATTGTATACAAAATAAAATGCAACGGTGACGACTCCAACGGATGCCAGCAGGTACGAGGGGGTATCAATAATTCCGTAACTTTTCCAACTTCCCTCTTAGTTACAACACTGCTCCCATCAAGTGCCATCTTTTAATATACTACTGTAGAATTTTGAGATATTTCCGTCATTTCGTTTGTATTGACCAAATCCACGATCGAAGAGTAAAAGTGCATGGGATTGTTGATGCCAAATGTATTTCACATGGAAGTGTGGTTTCGATTTTACATAATCAGTTGGGCCTAAGAAAGCTGTTTGTAAGATGTATGCCGCGTTTGCTCTCAATTGACCATAAACGTGATCGTGTTACAACTTCAAAAGATAATGCACGGGTGCACGTGTGCAATGACAAAATTTATGAATTGGATTACGAATTAGTACCTTATCTGCCGTATTTTCCGGATTTAGCCCCCAGTGACTATTAGCTATTTCCAAACCTAAAGAGATGGCGCGGTGGAAAGAGATTCAGCTCCAACGATAAAATTATTCATCAAACAAATTCATGACCTATTTTATGGACCTAAAAAAATCCTAATTTTTTTGAAGAGATACAAAAATTGGAGAAACGTTGGACTAATTTGTTTTTGCAAAGAAAGACTGTGTTTTATTTGAAATGTCACGGAATTATTTATATTCCCTCGTAAGTATCCTGGCACATACTGCCATTTCATATTTGGGTTAGGCGCATGTTTTAAAACGTTTTTTTCTCGGAATCTGATAGACGGCCTACACGTTTGGTCGAACCAATACCTAAGCCTTAACTGAAGTATTCCATTTAAAATTGAAAATATTTATTTCAAAAGAATTCCCTATAATGCAGCTACTTCTTCACTTAGTTGACGGTATTAAAATTATTTTAAATAAAAAACTCTCGTTTTCTATCTTTTTACTGCCAAAGTTCTTTAGATTTTCTTTTTTTCTAAATGCCTCTAGCAGCAGGAAAATAAATTCGTTTGACATTCTCTTAAAGCTGAATTTGAATACCTTTCAATGCAAAAGGTTCACTTGCATACACACACACACACATACAAACATAAAAACCGAAACAAAAACGCCATGCACTTTTATACAATTTATTTAACCTTACTTTCATTTGATAACCTTCACATGATTCAAAATGCAAAACTATGACAGAAAACTGCATCAAGCACTTACGATACGAGTATATACCACCATAACAAAAAATCCATACTGAAAAGCGAAACTAGCAGTTTACTTTTCTTGTTCTGGGGGCTAGCCCCAACAGGCTGCTTCACCTGCCCCCGTTCCATCAGAAGCATTCTAAATGACATCATCTGTGAATGGATGTGTACAGAATGGAAAGGACGAAAAACTGCCATGACGACGCAGTTAATGGTATTCACATTTTCCCGCCAACTGCACTGCCCCCTCTGCCCGCCCTCTAAGCGGTTGGTTTGCTTGAAGAGAAGCTTTTCTTGTGACTGTCATTGCTGCACTTTGTTTGCTCGAAAAGCATTGAAAAGGATTTTTCTTCTAGTGGCGTTTTCTTTTTTTGTCATGCTGCTGCTGCAGTAACGACAGGGAAAACCCCCCACACACACACGCACTCAAGAATTGGTTGGTTGGTTTTTTTGTTTCTAGGATTTTCCATTCATGCTACCATCACCGGTGCAGGTTTTTTTTATTTTTCTGTGGCACTGCACTCTGAGGAGTGTGTCTTTTTGAAATAGAACATAATTTATGTTAAATGTCATTTAAATCTCATAGTTTTTCCTTTTTTTCAGCTGCAACCTCTCGTTGTTCCACACTGATTGTCCTGCAGGATAGTCGACTGTCGTCTTTACCAATGTGTTTTTTTCCTCGCTCTCTCTATCTTTTACTATTTCATTCTCTTAAAAAGAATAAGAAGAACGAAAAAATAAAACAAAATGTGTCAAAATAAGACACAAAATAAAGAACTGCTATATATGTTCGCTCTGCATACAGCATTAACGATGTAGCGTCAGCAGCATGCGGCACTCATTCTGATGGCAACCAAAAGATGAGCGCCGAGCAGTGACAACCACCGAAGAGCATCATCTAAAGCAGCTACAGCGGTTTCATTGCATTGTAAAGGAAAAAAAATATTTGCTGTCCACAGTGATGGGATTTATGATACGTTTTTGGTACCATGAAAATGACCGCAAAATAGTACTAAAGGTAATTAAATATTAAACTAGTAGGAAAAATGGACATTTAATAAGTTAAGTTAAGCTGGAAAGAAGCTTTTATGCATTTTACCATTTATTTCTGTTGGTGGTGGGTCCATATTTGACGGCACCTAATATTCGACCAACCATTGTCCCATTGGTCAACGCTTTTAAATTAAACAAATTGTCAAACAAATGTCATATTTAGAGGAGTGAGGAAAATTTGGTGTTTTTTAAACTCACACGCCCATTGTTGTATGTCGCACAGTGGTTCAGAATCGGTTTTTACTGGCCATAACTTTGCAACCTTTGAACCTGTGGAGATATTTTAGTATTTTTCCAGCTTTAATTTTAGAAGTTATTGAGAAATTCAAGGTCAAAGATAAGCTTTTGACCCTTTTAATATTTTACATCAAAATTGGGATTCTTTTGTTTATTTTCATCCTCTTTATTTATCCAAAGAGGCCATACGTTAATAAAACAACTTTTTTAATAATTAATTTAAAAAAATGTAAAAAAAATTTGACCAAACAAATTGTTTTCCTCGCTATTTAAAAAAAAATATTTTTTTTTATCTCCATTTGTTTTTTATTTAAATAACATTAGGGGAAAAAATGTATTTTTTGCTTATATAACAAGAGCAGTAAATTTTAATTTTTATTCGCTTGGTGGAAAATTGGCTGCAAATAATATTTCCGTATTATTTCTGTCCTCTTGCAGCCCTTTTCCATCTTTATCTAAGTCCCGATGTTCTACTTTCCATTTCGAATGCTAGAGATGAGCGGATTTGACGTTGCCACCAAATTATGAAATAGATTTTCGTGTACGAGTATTTTTTAGACGTGTGGTTTTCAATCTGGCCACACTTTTTCGGATCTGGTTTTTTGACAGCTATCACTTGATTTATGTTCAGTTTGGTTTGCCATTTCATAATGAATAGACATACTCCGGAACAACGATTGCAAATCGTGGTGAATGGGCCCAAAACGAGAGGCCCACCGATCCTGATTTTTAAAATTATATTTTATTTAGCGATCAAGCTTTTTGTTGAATGGGTATGTTAATAATCAAAATTGTCGCATTTGGTGTAATGAAAATCCACAAACCATTGTTGAGACGCCGTTCCATCGTCAACTGGACCGGTGGCGTAGTCTCCAAGGTTATATATTCGAAACGAATATTTTCTTTCTTAATACACAATGGGCCCATTTTTAGCCCATATGTGCCAATCGGAATCTCAATTTGGCGTATTCACATATGTATAGAGAAAGGGACCTAAGGTTAAAAAATCAATTTTCATTTTTTTTCTTCTTTTTTTTTAATGGGAACAACATCTAAGCATCGAATGAGACCGATCCCATGCCCCAAAAGTGTTCCCTCCCAGAGATATGCACGTTTTATGAAAGTGAAGTCGACGATTCTAAGCGCAAATAGTAAGGGATCTTATCTTTAAAATGGCTCTCTAGAACAAAACTGGTTTTTAACCTAAGGCCCCTTTCTATTTTGCGTGTCGCATATACTAAATATTAGTTTATTCTTGGATTTGTGATAAAGTTTCCGGGTTTTTGTATATCCATTCAACTCAAAAATATAAGGACGTTTTCAGGCGAAGCTAAATAAATAACTTTTGCCTTTCAAAGCTAGGTTAAAATGTCCATGTAAGAGAAGATAATTTTAAACTTTTATTTTTAATTTATATACTAGGGCGACCGCAAAAGTAACTGGCTTAACATAAAAAGAACCATTTTTTTGGAATTATTATTATTTATTTTTCAACATAACCTCCTTCCAACCCAATACACTTCATCAAACGTTTTTCAAGTTTTTTAATTCCATCCGAAAAATAAGATTTTTCAAGACCTTCAAAATATGCCTCAGTTTCAGCAATAACCTCGCTATTGGACGAAAATTTTTTGCGACCGAGAATTTTTTTTAAATTTAGAAACAAGAAATAATCAGAAGGAGCTTAATCTGGACTATACTGTGGATGCGGAGCAATTTCAAATCGTAATTCGGCCAGTTTTTGTTGAGTTAAAAATGCAGTGTGTGAAGCAGCATTATCTTGACGAAAAATAACTTTTTTTTCTAAATGCGGTCGTTTTATCTTGATTTCTTCACTCAACCGATCCAATAATGCACAATAATATTCACTATTTATAGTTTTTCCTTTCTCAAGATAATCAATAAATATTATACCCCTTGCATCCCAAAATACTGTGGCCTTTACTTTTCCTGCTGACTTAACAGTTTTCGCCTTCTTGGGACCACTTTTACCAGCTTCTATCCATCGTTTTGACTGTTCTTTGCATTCTGGGATGTAGTGGTGGATCCATGTTTCATCGACAGTTATGAATCGGCGCAAGAACTCTATTGGATTACGCAGATAAATCGCTAAAAGCTCCTCGGAATTGGTCCAACGGACGATTTTTTGGGGCAAAGTCAACAAACGTGGCACCCATCTTGCGGATAGCTTTTTCATGTGGAGTTTATCATGTAAAATACTCCAAACTTGTTTTTCGTGTATTTTAACAATATCAGCAAGTTCTCTGATCTTTATTCGTCTATCTTTAGTCACTTCATTAAATATTTTTCTAATGTTTTCAATAGTAGTAGCAGTTTTCGGTCTTCCCGAGCGTTGTTCATCTTCCGTACTTGAACGACCCATTTTAAATTGTTGAACCTAAGATTTCACGGTGGAATATGATGGTGCATTATCACCATGAACAGAATCTAATTCATCTTTGATTAATTGTGGCGTATAACCTTTCATATAAAAGTGTTTAATTACCGCACGAAACTCTTTATTTTCCATTTTTCAAAAATTATAAAACTTGTTTACTTCAATCACCTGTAACAAAGAAAATAATCATTAAATATTTCGGAAATTTTGACAGATGGCTTATAAAAGATTGCTTTTAAAAAACAAAAAAAAAAGTTGCTAGTAAAACAGAAAATGTGCCAGGCCAGTTAGTTTTGCGGTCGCCCTCGTAATGGAAATTTCCTAAAAAATGGGGTGCTTACCTTTTAAAGATCCCATAAAGGGCAACTTGTCCACTTTTACTTGATTGTGTCTATTTTCAATACTAGCCGATAGCAGGGTATACAACAAGTATCTAGTAAGTTCTTTTCAATTGTTATATTAAATTTGTCCTTCCGTTTGCAACACCTCGAAATATTGAACGGAGACCCTAAAAAATATATATTATTGATCGTCGTCAACTTCTGAGACGATCTAGGGCATAGTTGCGCTGCACTTTTTGTCTCACGTGGGCCAAAAAATGTCTCGCATGGTCAAAACTTGCGAACAATAGGTAATAGGGCAGGTCGATTGCTAAGGACACAAAGTGGTCAAGTGACACAGAAAAACGTATTCAGAAACCAAACTAAGAAACTTTGCCCGAGACACCTTACCTCTAAAAAGAATTCTGATGTCCCGACTTTCGTTCTTAATTTAAACAGGTCCTGATCCATTATTATACTAGCTAATTCTGTACATTAATTCTACCCCTGCAGTTCTCAATCATTTTTCAATCCTCCTCAATTTGTCAGAGTTGTGCGATCCCCCTTCCTTCGAACCATCTTTTAACATTTTCGTACAACTCATATTTCTGATGAATGCAGTATCGTTGCGAAATGACCACCAGTTGTTGTTGTTGTTGTAGCTGCAAACCATAAAAAGTTCCTAAACGATTTCACAACCTGCACGCAGAGAAAAGATATGGCTACTATATGGTCACGGCAACAATAGAATGTTCTCTGCATTAAAAGTATGGTCGTCGCAACCATAGTATTGTTTTTTGAATTTCATTTTGACAATAGTATGATTGCGGCAATATTAATATTGTTGAAATGTAACAAAAGTATTGTTGCCAAATTTAAAAATGAAAATATGGTTGTAGCAACATTATAAATATGGTTGGTGGGACAAAAGTATTGTTTTCATGGGTTTTATGTTGACAGTAACATGATTACGGCAATCATACCGGCAAAACCTTATTTTTTTTTTAATTTGACAATGTTAGTTTTACGATTCTAACGCAATAATATCAATAAAAATTAAATTTTTTCAAAAAAGAAAACTAAGGAATAGTAATACTAAAATATTTTTAATACTTATAAATGAATTTTTTCACTGTTAAATAAATCACTCCTATTGTTACATAACTTACTTAATAAAATTCTTTATTGTTGAATTATAACGTATTCCAGTCTTTACAAACAATTTTTGGGATCATAGTATGGTTGTGCGTTAGTCATACTATGGTTGTGAGGATCATACTATGGTTGAACGTTAAACATACTATGGTTATGAGGATCACAATATGGTTGTGGGGATCATAGTATGGTTGAATGTGAATAATCATATAGTTGTGGGGATCATAGTATGGTTGTGTTTGAATGATTCTATTATTGTGAGGACCATAATATTGTTATGGGGATCATAGTATGGTTGTGTGTGAACCATACTATTGTTGTGTTGATCGTAATATTGTTGTGCCACAACCATATAACGAATATTGTTACCCCAACCATACTTTTTTCTGCGTGTGGAGCTGAAGAAGCCACGTATTACATCAGATTTCGAATAAATTTCGCAAGAGGCTTAGGAGATACCAATACCAATATCTGTCAAAAATAAATCATATCGGTTAATGTTTTTAAATATCCTCTTCCCATTTAGCGATTAAAATAATCCTTGTAAAAATCCTCCGAAAATTTTCTTTAAACGTGTGCGGTTGTCTTCAACATTTAGTGGTGATGAGGTCCGGATTTAATTAATTTTGGCTGGTCATGTCAGTTCATTTGATGGAAATATTTAAATAACATTTTATTGCAGGCTTTTTTTGAATGTTTTTTCTTATATTATGGACAATTATTATTCAAGAAAGAATTAAATAAATATCGAATCAAGGTATCTTCGTTTGTACCTTAAGTAATACAATTATACCAAATATTTTCCATCACTAGTTGACATTCGTTGGCTTTTCTTCATTTGTTCTCTCCCTTTGGCACTGTATTGCGAATGCATATGACAGTTACATTAAAAATAAAGTCATATTATGACAGTTGGTAATGGTTTTGGTAAGACAAAAGGTAATATTACAATGTTTTTTAGTTCTTTTTTCGGCCACTTTTGTGTTAACCTGGAGGAAAAACTACGATAAGAGGAACAGGCGACGCAAATATGAACTGATTTCAATGAAACTCTAGACTTTATTAATTGGTTTCTATAGGTTCATATTATCATCTTAATTCAACATATAACATCTCATTAAGATTAGATTTCATATTAAACGTTCTAATCGACTAAAATTTAAGGTCAATGGCGAAGCCGTGATTGTGAAAAATAGTTTTCGGAACTAAACTTTCAACTCTTATAGTGGAGAGCAGAAAGACCCGGCCAAAATTTATGGACAACCGAATTTTATAGACTGTAGTCAAAAGCCGGCACCATAAAATAGCTATGGAGTCGAGTTCAAATGGAAAGGGCGGGAATTCCAAAAAAAAAATAATTTTAGTAGAAAGTATGTTAAGCCAAGAGAAAAGCGCAATTAATAAAAATAATAATTTAAGGCACTGTCGCTTTTCATCTCATTGATTACTCATTGATGCTGTACAAACCTTTAACTAACCCTTGACATATAAATATTTTTTTTTTGGACAAACGTTCCCTCGCCTCTCACACCCGCCCCTGCCGACCGAGGAGGCCACGTCCCCATGACGTAGGGACAACGTACACATTATAGACCGATCCAAAATGGAGATGACAAGAAACGTCATCCATGGAAATTAGCTACAGATATTTATCAACAGCCAATCGGTACAAAAAAATATTAATAATAATCACTAGAAAATATAAACACCAAAGTTAATACTTAATCCAATCAAAGTATAAGAAGGACTAGAAGCATGCAATACAAAATCAAAATATAACCACCACCTTTCTTTATTACAATATTAAAATCTAATAAAAATAATATAAAGCATAATATACATAAGTATTTACGAATAATCACAATTACTAAATTTGTTTATAGCAGCCTAAATTGTTATGAAGACAATGAGCCTTGGTGTAATGAGTTTAAATAAAAAAATTATTACAGTTTTTAATGTATCAAGACCTAAGGAGAAATCAATTAAATGATATAACGAATTAAAATCAGCAAACATTCTACGAAATGGGTCACCACATGCATAATTGTGCCTTTAAAAATCCAAGTGTAAGAACTGATAGTATCTAGTAGGTCTAAATGGGACGTTAATAGAAATTTTTTGATATTAAGTATTCAGAAGCCACAACCCCACATATAATTTTCGTATTCATCATAGTTCGCCTACTCTTCAATGAGGGCAATTTAATAAGATTTAACCTGTCATTATAAGAAGGAAGTTCATAACCAGTATTCCAGTGAAGACCCTTTTAAGCAGAATATTAAAAATTGTTTCTGCACGGACTCAATTTTGTTAACATAGTAATCATATTGGGGATCCCAAACCACTAATCCATATTCTAAAATTGGCCTAGCTAGGGAAATATAAAGCTGTTCCGTGGTATATGGCTCAGTAAACTCTTTTGCCCAGCGTTTCACAAAATAAAAGACACCATACGCTTTATTTACCATACTCGTAGTAATGATATGGTTATTAAAATTCAACTTTCTATCCATCATAAAACCGAGATCAATAAATGAATCAAACGATGCCAATTCAGAGCCACATAAATTAAATTTAGTAGCCAACAAACTACGTCTAGAAAAGCACATATGCTTACACTTTTTAAGGTTTAACTCCATAAAATTAAATTCACACCAAGTACTAAATCTGTCCAAATCATCCTACAGTATGTGACTGTCCGCAAAGCTAGCATAAGAAGAAAATAATTTAACGTCGTCTGCAAACATTAGTAAATTAGAGTTGATAATAGAGTCGGACAAGTCGTTAATGAATAGTAAAAAGAGAATAGGTCCAAGGTGGCTGCCCTGCGGGACACCAGAGGAGATACGAATTGATCTGGAAAGACTTTTTTCAAATAAAAATACTGGTTCCCTCCCAATTAAGTAGGAGAAAAGCCAATTTATGAAATTAATATTAAACCCAATATGGCTTAATTTGAATAGCAATAGTCTGTGATTTACTTTATCAAATGCCTTACTAAAATCAGTATATATAACGTCAGTTTGCTTGCGACAAATAAATGCATCTATAACTTCAGAGGAAAACTGAAGTAGATTTGTAATAGTAGAGTGACCCTTACGAAATCCATGTTGGCATGGATGGAGTATGGGCGCCACATTATGTGAAACAAAATTTGTTACAATTTTTTCAAAAAACTTAGGAATTGCGCTTAATTTAGCAATCCCTCTGTAGTTCGATACATCCAACAGACTACCAGATTTGTGAAGTGGAAACAAGTGAGACCGTTTCCATAAATCAGGAAAGTACCCCAATTGTAATGATGAATTAAATAATAAGGATAAAGGTAAGACCAGGGATTCAGAGCAGCCTTTCAATAATACATTCGGAATGCCATCGGGTCCAGAAGTACTAGTGGGTTTAAGACGATGCAAGTTTAAGTCAATAAGTGAAAAATCTAAAAAAGGAGGAACTATTTGATTTACTGATGAAATTTTGTAAGGGTACGGAATTGCCGGATTAAACGAACGTAGTGAATATGTATTTTTGAAAAAGTCAGCAAAACAGTTTGCAATAGACTGATCGCTTGAGAACTCTACACCATTATCTTATCTTATTCTCGACGCCTTAGGAGATGTTCGACGTTTTAAATTAACAAATCGATAAAAAGATTTAGGGTCCTTTTTAAAATTGTCCCTAACTCTTGTCAAGTACGACCTATAGCATGGACGAGCCTCGATATTATACCGTTGTCTCGCTATGGAATATCTACCATAATCAGCAGTTAGTCCTGTTCTTTTGAATCTTTTAAATGATTTACTCTTTATGTTTTTTAATCTACATAACTCCATAGAAGTCCAAGGCATGGTTTTTTCTACAACAATGGGTTTCATAGGCACTGTTTTAGATACAAATTCATTTAGTATGTCATAAAATTTCTTAACAGCAAAATCAAATTCCGCAATAGTACTACAACAGCAGACAGCATTCCAATCAACAGATAATAAAAGGGAATTAAGTCTATGAAAATCACAACGTTTGAAGCAAAATCTAGTCCATGCTTTTACATAGCCCCCCCACACAAGTTCGATCCCGAGTCGAAGTTTTGCCGTTCTAGATGAGACCAGTTAGCATTCATAATAATAAAAAGAAATGGCTACAATACGGTCAGGTCAAAAATTTAATGTTTTCCATTAAACAAATACGATTGTATTGTTGTTTCAACCATAGCATTGTTATCGGAATTTTTTATTAACAATAGTGTGATTTCTCCAAAATTCAAATTGTGGAAATGTTAGAATAGTATAATTGCTTAACAATATAAATATAGTTCGCGCGACAAAAGAATTGTTTTCATATACATAAGTACTCTCCACCGTAGAGTGAATGCTATACTAAATTTTTCATTTAGTTTGCAATACTACAAAATACTACTTGGAGCTATAAAATTCCCGGACGATCTAGCCATTATGATGAATTATTTATGTGAAGTAAAGTAGAATGTTAAATCTAAAAATTTCCGTCCACCTAAGGGTATGTGATACAAAATACCTCAAAAGAATTCTTGAAGTCTTGGCTATAGTGATAAGAAATATCGGTCATATTTTAAAGGTTATTTCAAAAATACAAAAATAGGTGGAAAAGATGTACAAAAATAACCTGAATCAATTTTGGTTTCAATTCGGAACATAATATATTCATTTCATTTTATTGATTTTTTTTTTTTGAAAAAAGGAAAAAAAATGTAAATATTATCTTGGCGATATTCTGATTTTGCTATAGACGATCTATTTCAATTTTATTCAAATTTGTAGAACAGTTTTGTAGAACATAAAAATATTTAAACTCCGTTAAAGAATCTTTGTTCTATTTTCCGAAAAAGGAGGAAAATGAAACACCAATCTTAGAGATATTAAAACGTTCGACACACAGAGAAAACATTAGTTAGAAATCGTAGGAACAACTAAAGTTCCGTTGCGAAAAAAGAATTTCGGTTACAATCACCAAATATTTATAATACGAGTAGTAATGGATTTTCGGTACGACATACCACAAAAATGATCATCGTATTGAAGTCGCAACTAATTGAAAGGTCATACCAATAAAACTTAGTTAAAATGACTAGTTGTTGTGACAACTAATAGTTTATTCAACATTTTGGTGGTATAAACGAACATTCAAAATGTTTCTTATCATATTACTGCTGTAAGCAAACCGTTTAATCTAATCTATTCAGTAAAAATCTTTTATCATAAATTCCTTCTCGCTCCTCCCTATGCTTAAAAGTACTTAAAGTATATAAGGAAACAATTATTTGTATTTTCTACCAATACTTTAGTTGCAATTACTGAACGTTACAAAGCAGCAACTAACATTCGGATGTTTTAATAGTAGAAGTAAGTAGAATGCAAAATTTTTTTTTAAAAAAAGGACGAAAATTTTGATTTCATACTCGAGGTGCATGCAACCTGAATCATTCGGTTGGCAAAAAACTTGGTTGCGGCAACAAATCAGTTCTCTGTGTGTACAAAAATATACTGCATTCGATGTCATTTAAGAAATTTTCATCACGAAAATTTGTTAAAAAAAAAGGAATATTTAGTAATTTTTAACTTTTTTTATACAGTATAGAAATGCAAAATGAATATTTCCTCGGCCCTTAAAAAAATAATTCCAACCTGGGGCATCCTTTTAGAAATTTACTATAATCACCTAACAAATGCATTTCTAGTAGAAATCCTTGACGCCCCCAAGATAGCCGAACTTATAAAACAATAAACTAAAAAAACATATAAAAAAATCAAATCAAGTGTGGAACCTTTATTGTTCAAACAAAACGACATTTATTTTTTGAATATAATTTCCTTCAAATGTTGTCCATTCTGAGGGTCCAATTTTGGATGAGACACGTTCGAGCATATCGACCGGTATGGCGAAATGCTCAAAACCCGTGGTTTTTGCCGGTGCAAAAAAATCCTCTAGATTGATCATCCGTTACAAATATGAAAAATACGGACCGATGATGCAAACAGAAATCAATGAAAAAACCCTATCGAAAAATACTTCTAGATCGATCATCCTTTATATTACAACAGCGAACTAAACGGGGTTTGGTTACTAAAAAGAATGTATTAGTTGTCCCCCCCCACAATTATTAGAACCAAAGTAACATGTACTTCACAATTGGTTGTTTGTCATAGCCACCAGTTGAGACAACCATTAGATTTACTGAATTCGGTTGGTGTAACTGACTTATTGGCTGTACAAATCGTAATATTATTGTAGCTACCATATTATAGGAAGTATACCATGGAATGTAGGTGATTGAACAGAAAGTTGTGTTTGTCCAACCGAATATTTGTAGTTTGACCCGGTTTTCAAATGATTTGTATACCCTCCACCATACAATGGAGGGTATATTAGTTTTGTCATTCTGTCTGTAACACCTTAAAATAATCATCGGACACCCAACAAAGTATATATATTCTTGATCCTCGTAAAACTCTAAGGCGATCTAGCCATGTTGTCCGTCTGTTGAAAACCAGATAAAGCCTGCATGAAAACAGCTAGGGAGCTGAAATGTGTAGTTAACCTAACATAGTTGGTATTGAAAATGGGCTTTATAGCTCTACGGAAAGTTGGTGTTGGAGACCCTCAACCGACACTACCTCATACAAATTAGTTTTTTATTTGGAAATATCCGTCCAGTTTCTTGAGCAAAATCACTGAAATTTTGCAAATAATAATCTCTATATAGGTGCAATCATCTATGTTAAAATAGTTTAGATTGGGCCACCATATCTTGTACCTCCCATACAAACGGCCTTATGGGCATTGAGAAATAATATAACTATAATTCACCACAAACTTGACCTATCGAAATGAAATTTTGCACATAAAGATTTCTATATAGAACACACTTCCGCGCCAAATTTGGGTTTATTTGGGAATCTGGTGGAGGGTATCCAAAGTTCGGCACAGCCAAACTTAACATTTTAACTGTGTATATTAACAAATAATTTCTGATTTCTTTTTACTTAATATTAAATAAAAATAAATAAAAAATATTTGGTAAAATTGTGACTTGAACAGTTTTAATTGTGGTTCGAGACCTTTGATGTTTCTTTATCAGAATCAACTAAGAAATTGGTGAAATATATTGACTATGCTGCCAGGCAGGCTGTATAGATAGTTTTAAACCCGCCAAGTTTTTACTTCAGTAGTCTTTGGCAACTTTTACTTCGGCGACAAATCAAAAAACCTATACGGGTGTCTCATTTGAATTAATTAGAATTACCCTTTGCGTGTAATTTTCGAACTCACATCCACCAATTCTGTTTCGCATAGGCTTCGATGAAAACCACAAATGCAAAAGCACAAAATGTGCGTACCTTATCCTTATTTAATATGTGACGCGCAAAATAGAAAGGGACCTAAGGTTAAAAACAAGTTTTTTTCAGGAGAGCCATTTTAAAGATTAGGTGCATTTCTTTTTGCGCTTAGAATCGTCGACTTCACTTTCATAAAACGCGCATATATCTGGGAGGGAACACTTTTAGGGCATGGGATCGGTCTCATTCGATGCTCAGCTGTTGTCCACATCAAAAAAAGAAAAAAATTGAAAATTGATTTTTTTACCCTTAGATCCCTTTCTCTATGCGCTGTCACATGTGTCTTTTATCATGATTATGACATAAAAAGTTTAAATTCTAGCTCGAGACCTTTGTTGTTGTTTTTTTTATCGGAACCCACGTAACAATTGGTGAAATATTTTGCCTAGGTAGGTAGAATATTTTTTTTTTGTATGAAAAATGTAATATGGACCTAATAGTCTCTTAATCTAGCATAATATTTTGTAAGCTAACAAAAGGGTTAAAGCATCAGTTCCTTATTAAAACCCATCTTCAGATACTAGTTCTAAACTTGCAATTTTCGTACATTCTCAAAAGTTCACCCCCCCCCCCCCGTCTACGGTGCCCCACAAACAATAAACCATTGAGCACATACCGGAATATCCGGTGATGTTTTTTTTTTAAATTTTTTCTTTATTTCGTACGACTGTTGTTGGTTGGCCATTCAAAACTTATTCGCATGTCTTAGCAATTTTCGAGCAACATAAATAATTTTTTTCTTTTTCGTTTTTATTTCATTGTTGGTGTTCATGAATGTGTTAAAACATTCGCCATGGTGGCCACAATAAAGGGGGGAGAGGGACTCCTCTAGCTTCCAAGTCGAATGTTGTGTTTGTCACTGTCCCCATCGTTCTCAAGAACACCCGTCCACCGAATGTTGACCATGTTGACAGCCAAATAAATGTGTTTTCAGTTTTTATTTTCGCTTTCGGCTGGGGTGGGTTCTAACATTGAAAAATAGTTGCTTTCTCGGGCTCTGCAAAATTATATTATTTTTCGTTTTGCGAATGAATTGTGGCCAGAAAAGGCCAACAGAACAAAAGGAAAAGCAAGCATGGAAAAATAAAAGGTTAAGGTTAGGGTGTTATGTATGTCCAACTGCAAGTTGTACTACATTGCAATGGACTCATATGTTGTAGTGCACATATCCGGCCGAAGTTGTTAACCTCTTAAATTTGTTTTGGCTGGCAAGTTAAAAAAAAGACGATAAAAACCTATTCCCAGTTTTTGTATGTGTTTCCAAAAAAATAAAACGAATGACTCAAGTTTATAATTGCAATAAATGTCCAGACATTTGTACACAATGGCAGCGCGAATGTTGTCCGTCCGTCCGTCCGCCCTAGACAGACGTCATCAGCATTATCGTCATGGGAGTGGAAAATGAAACCAAAACAAACTCCAAACATAATTTCCAAACAATTATGCAGTTGAATAATGCCCAAAAAAATGAAATAAAATTTCAAGTCTTCTGCATGAAGCTACGAATTCTACAACAAATTTCAAGTTGTTGCGGGTTGCGCGAGTTTTTAGCGCAATTTGCTGATATTTTGTTGAGATATTCCCCGAGGGAGGGAAATTAGCAAGGAATGACATTTAAAATGATTAATTGAGTCTAGCTGTTGTTGGTCGAGTAAAAAAGAGTAAAAGAAAGCAAACGTCAGTAACAACATGTTGTTGCTTGCAACAAGGACAGGAAACGGACAAAAGTGCCGAGGAATGGCAATACTTATCGAAATTATATCTAATCATAACTTACACGAAATACGCCAGGGACAACATTTCAGGGTTGAATCGAAAAATTTCTAATGCCATAAAGTAAAGACACATGAACTCGTTAGGAAAAAGTTCGGTTGTGGCAACTAATGTGTTCTCTGTGTGTAGTCGCAAAGCAAACTTACTTCTTCAGGTTGCACTTGTTCAACAAGAGGGTATAAACTCAAAATGTTTTATTTGTCAATAGTCAAAAAATTGTTTGCTGGTCCTTATCAAGCACTCTTTTATTGTTGAAAGTATGAAGATATTGATGCTAGATTTTTAACCTGGGTGGAGATGACCACTGTGAATCGTAAAATAGTCTAAACTCAGACTGCGCTCACTATATGATAGCCTTCACCACTATAGTATACGAGGGCGGTTCGGAAAGTTTCAACAGATGAACGATTTGGTCGGTATCGGCTATAAAATTTGGCTACTACAGCTGCAGGTTCTGGAAGCGACATACCCTCTGAAGAGCTAGGAACGTTACCGATGGTGAGGAAGAATTTTGGACGACTGTTCTCTTTCGGTTTCAACATAGAACTCCTTTTATTTAGTAATCTTTCTTAACTCGAAACCTACAATACAACAAAATATGTATATACACACTAAACTAAGTACGTACAAATAGATAAAAATGCACCAATGCATATAGCTCTTATCAAATACAAGACGGTTCATGAATCGCCGCTCAGAATCATAATTACATAAATACACATAAAAGATAAGAGATATTTGGGTCTTCAGACTATACATACAACACTTCTTCAATGACACACAGTGTAATCGACACTACGTTGTTTACATGTTCATTCACATAGTTCTAATCAGCATTTATAAATAGATGAACCCTAACGTGGAGTGCCTGACAGAGTGCCTGACAGCAACCAAAGAAAATTGACTTAAAGAACTGTATACAGAACTGTACATTCTGCCGGCCTTAAAAGATCCTAATCTTTTAACAAAAATAACAAAAACTTAAGTAAGAGAATCACATGATAATAATAATAATTAAATATAACCTAAGTAAGGCGAGGCAGCGGGAGGTTGACAGGTAAATATTGGGTCGACATCTTGCACAGCTTCTTCAGAATCCAAATCAAGGTTAGTATGATGATGACGATAATGATACATGTCGAAAAACTGAGCCCGTAGTGAGTAAGATGATGCATATCAAGATGTGTGGGGAACCCCAATATCTTTGTAGCTTTTGGAATATCAGGTATCTTGTAAACTTCGATGTCAGCGTTCAACTTTAAATGTGTTAAATCAGGGATGAACGCAGAAAGATTAAGACTGGGAAACTCGTAGTTGACGTCAATTCTATACGCGTCGTATGCCCATAAATTTATTTCTTCAGACTCAAAATGGCATTCTGGTTCCATCTCTAATATGCCCGAATTCTCGAGAACAACGAAGCGTTTTTTGCCGTTACAGGTAATCTCTGCATGTGTTTTTTCGTACAGAGAGAATATCCAAGTGTTTACTGAATGGGTTTGTTTCCAGAAGCTGTGAAATCTTTTTATGGCTACTTCACAGTCTTCTGGCATCTGTCTTGTTTTCAAAAATAGATTTATCTCGCAATTAGACGTACCTCTAGTATTGAAGAGAGGGTGAGTTTGATGACATATCATAAGGTCCTTCATATTTTGGCATTGATTGTAGTCTTCGACATTTAAGCTGTAGAACACCGTCTTCTTTTCGTCAATCAAGAAATATTTGCTGCTTGGCTGAAGTTTTACCGAAAATCCGTCATGAGCAGTTGGGTATGAATATATTTCGTATGCTCGCAATAATTCACTGTTGATAAGTGGAATCCGGATGTTAAATATAATGAACTCATCCGTGTTTCCCGCAGAAATTTGGGCCATCTTAGCCAATTCCACAAGATTCTGTGTTGGTAGACGCACATTTGACTTTAAGCTCGATGTGATCTTCTTAATCTGAGATTTGAACTTCTTAACCGGAAGCAACCGTGTAAGAATGTTGCCTCGGGAACTAAACAATGTTCCGATGATATCATCCTGAACTCCTTCAAAGGATTCAAGCGTTGCCAGCATATTTGTTACCGATCTAAGTATCGTCTCTGTGTCGATTATCTGGTTGACCGCCTTTTCCACCTCACGAATGGCACTGCTCAGTGTTTTCATGTTTTTAAACACCAACTCACTTTGCTTCTTAATTATTTCAGATGTCATGTCCTGGAGCGATGATTGGTTCTTCATGATGTTTAGCAAGTAGTCCTCATTTTTCTCAAGATTTTTTATTTTGTTTCCCAAAATTTCTGCGTGTTCTTCATCCATCAGTCCAAATAGAGAATGATAGATACCGCCCACGAAAGGCATGGCGGATCTTCTCTCTCGCCTTGCTGAAGTAGTCGACATTATAACCTCATGTCTGTTTAGCACCCGCTCATAAATCGACTTCAAATTCTGAACTGCATATTCTATCGGCTGTTGCTCGAACCTCATTGTTGTCAGCGAACTCATTGCTTCGTCTAAGCTCACTTTAGCCGCTGCATACTCCGTGATGTTAACATGTACCACTACGCTCCATGATGTTCTTGAAAGTCCAACCGTCGCGACCTCTTCGAAGAATATACCTGCTTTATTTCTAAAGTTATTAATATTAAATTGCGCCCTGGCCGGATTAATAATTGATAACATTATTAATAAAAGCGTTATTACATTATTATTTTTAATTCTTCTTTTTATTGCATTTTTTTTACTTCTACTTTGTGACGCCTCGAGGCTAGTGGATGGTGTATCCTCTGCTTCGTTTTCACACTCCTCGGCGGGAAAAGGACAAACATTGTGGATTGATCTCTTTGTATCCCCATTGCTGGTCCTTACGTCCACCATTCTACACAATCCATCCGAACCCATTATCGTTCGGATGACCCTCCCCCGCCTCCAGCTCAGTGACGGAAGGCTGTCTTCTTTAAGAAGAACTAGGGTCCCCGGTTTAATATTATTAAATGTTTTGTTCCTTTTTTACGCGTGCTCTTGTCCACCAATGAGTGTTTTAAATCCCTTGCCGCTGGTGGGGGGAAACTTGAAATTCAAAGATGTTTTTAGGGGTCACCAAAATGAAGAGCTAGGAACGTTACCGATGGTGAGGAAGAATTTTGGACGACTGTTCTCTTTCGGTTTCAACATAGAACTCCTTTTATTTAGTAATCTTTCTTAACTCGAAACCTACAATACAACAAAATATGTATATACACACTAAACTAAGTACGTACAAATAGATAAAAATGCACCAATGCATATAGCTCTTATCAAATACAAGACGGTTCATGAATCGCCGCTCAGAATCATAATTACATAAATACACATAAAAGATAAGAGATATTTGGGTCTTCAGACTATACATACAACACTTCTTCAATGACACACAGTGTAATCGACACTACGTTGTTTACATGTTCATTCACATAGTTCTAATCAGCATTTATAAATAGATGAACCCTAACGTGGAGTGCCTGACAGAGTGCCTGACAGCAACCAAAGAAAATTGACTTAAAGAACTGTATACAGAACTGTACACCCTCTTTCGTGGTACCTATATGGGCCTACGAGGGCGGTTCGGAAAGTTCTTAGCCTATCAATGTAAGAGAATAGTTAGTTCTTCAAAAATATTTTTATTTTTCAATATAATCTCCTGAAACTTCAATACACTTAGTCCAAAGCTTATCTAGCAATTCTATCCCTTAATTAAAATAGTTTTCCTCAAGGTCTTCAAAATAGTGGTTTACAACTGTAATTGCATCTTCATTTGAGGTAAAACGCTTGCCAGCAAGGAATTTTTTTAGATTTGGGAACAGGTAAAAGTCACTGGGATCAGGAGAATAAGGTGGGTGGTCAGGCAACTCGTACTTTAATTCGTTGATTTTAGCCATTGTTAAAACATTCTTGTGCGTTGTCTTGATGAAAAATTATTTTTTTGTGTTGTAAGCCAGGACGTTTTTCTCGAATTTGTACATTTAATTGATCTAAAAGGTTGCAATAGTACTCTGAATTTATTGTTTTACCCTTTTTGCAGATAGTCAATCAATAAAATAAAGGGTGTCCTAAGAAGAGCGCAATTTTTAAATTTTAAATAAAACACAGATAATTAAGAAAAAATCGTGAAACTTTATAATATCGTAAAGTAGACAGAATGAGGTTATGTATGGAACAATATATCGTGCAGATGGCCGCCGCGGCTTTGCTGGCATGCACGCGATCTTTTAATGAAATTTTCAATGACCGTTTTGCATGAATGCTGCGGTATTTCATTAATGCAGCGTCCAATTTCGTCTTTTAAGGCTTGAGTCGTCGTCGGCTTATTCGCGTAAACTATCGACTTCAAAAAACCCCAAAGAAAAAAAATCTAATGGTGTTAAATCGCACGATCTAGACGGCCAACTCTGATCTCCAAAACGCGAAATAACACGACCGGGAAATGACTGATGCAGCAATTGAATTGTTTCTCTGGCTTTATGACATGTGGCGCCGTCTTGTTGGAACCACATGCCCTCAAAATTCATTTCTTCAATTCTAGGCAAGAAAAAACTGGTTATCATTTCACGATACCAAACACCATTGACTGTTTGCGCTTGACCTGCCTCATTTTCATAAAAATAAGGTCCAATGATTCCTCCAGCCCAAAAACCACACCACACAGTGACACGTTGAGGATGCATTTGCTTCTCGTGAATCGATCGAGGATATTCCGAACCCCAAATGCGACAATTCTGCCTATTGACGAAGCCATCAAGATGAAAATGGGCCTCGTCAATTTGTGAACTGTAGCCGCAAAACTTTCATCATTTTGGTAAAACAATTTCACAATGAGAATGCGTTGTTCATTCGTGTAGCGCTCCATTTTTACTAACCTCGTACCTTCTACTAACAAACAAAAACAATTGTTCAAATGTCAAACAATGACACTTCGAATGTTGCCAGATTTAAAATTGCGTTCTTCTTGGGACACCCTTTACCTTTGAAGTCCCAAAAAACCGTTGCCACAACCTTACCAGCCGATTGAATTGTTTTTGCCTTCTTTGGGGCACTTCCTCCAGCTTCACTCCATTGTTTGGATTGTTCTTTTGTCTCTGGAGTATAGTGCTGGGTCCATGTCTCATCAACAGTTATGAAACGACGCTTGAAATCCATTTTATTTCGCTGAAAACGATCCAAACAAGCTTGAGAAATGTTCATTCTTATGCGTTTTTGGTCGACTGTTAACAAGTGCGGCCCCCATCTTGCAGAAAGCTTTTTCATCTGTAGTTCTTCATGCAAAATTAATTGGACTCGATCATTTGAGATGCCCATGATATTAGCTATTTCACGCACTTTTATTCGTCGATCATTTAATACCATATCATGCAATTTGGCTACAGTTTCTGTTGCTGTTTTAGGACGTCCACTACGTGGTTCTTCTTCAGTGCTTGTACGACCTCGTTTAAATTCAGCAACCCAATTTTTTACTGTTGCATATGAAGGAGCACTTTCACCTAACACATTCACCATATCATTATGAATTTCTTGTCCCGATAAACCTTTTTTATGTAAATATTTAATGACACCACGCATTTCTAATTTTTCCATTGTAAAAAAATCGCGGATGCGTCTTTCGTGAACACCTGTTTCTATATGAAGGAGTTGCCAGATCGAAACAAAATTTAACATGTGTTCATAGCAGAGAGGGAAGCTTCCAAAACACTTAACTTTTTTCTGTTTATAACGCGCTTTTTGTGCTAGGCTAAGAAGAACCGCCCTCGTACACATGACCTTAAGCTTCAGCAGGGATTTTTAAAAATGAACAGATTTAACCTGCTACTATAGGGACCTTTTTAATGGGACCTACATGGAAAACAAAAAAGGATATGATACCATTTCATCAGGGTTGACTGTATGTCGTACCTCATACACTATGCTTAATTTGAGCAGACAGAACTTTTGATGTGGCTTCTAGAGTGGAGTGGGCTTTAAATCGGCAGGACCCTTTTATGGGAGATATGTAAAAAGTTGACTTATGGAATGGCAGGACAATTGGCATGAACGTTTGCATCAGAGTTTTAATATAAAACGTACTCGTTTAGTTCAAGTTTATAAGATTTATTTATAGAACACTTAAAACTTATTACACTAGTTTACAGCCATTTTGGTCCAGAGTTCTTAACATTTTTAGCCTATAGATTGTGGCCATTTGGTCATTTATACAAAAATGAATTTTAAAAAATTTTCCTCTGATTAGTTTCCAAGATAGAGTTTTTGGAATATTTTTACAATTTTTTATGAGATTTCTCATCTTTTTGGACCATAACTCTCAAACGCTATTACTGTTTCATCAAGAGTCGTCTTAAAATACAAGGCAAACATCCCATATTTAAGATGGAAATATGCCGAACAGTTATTAATGGGTAATGTCTGTTTTAATAAATAAATGAGGAATATGTAAAGTTTTTATTGTTTGTATCCTACTAAACACCGCGCATTTAAGGGTTAACTTATTCATTTATTGGTCCCCTTCCCATGTCATTGAGACAAACTCTATGATACAGGGTGGACCGAGGAATTTTGCTTATTTGGAATTGAATTAAAAAAAATATGAACTTTAGAAACATTTATTTTTTAATTATATTGAACAGGAATTTTTAATTACATGGTTTTAAGTAGTGTATCTGGCAAATGTCGATCTTCGCTATCCACACACTGCTGCATACGTTTTCTGAAGTTTTCATGAACTCTAACAAGCATGTCGACTGGTATTCTGCCATATTCAGCCTTACTATTGTTAATTAGGTCTTCCAAGGTATTGAGACGGTTGATATATATTCGACTTCAGGTAACCCCAAAGGAAAAAATCGCAAGGGGATAAGTCTGGTGAACGTACCGGCCAGTTGACATCAAAGAAATTAACCGTCTAGGAAACATATACCACAAACCGTTCATGGTAAACTCCGATTGTTTGCAGTGGCACAATCCTGTTCACACCATGTATCCTCTAATTGCATTGCCTCAAGAGCCGGCTCGAAAAAATCATGTATCATAGTCAAGTACGGTTCGGATTTCACAGTTACGGCAAGAGGGTTATCCTGGAAAAGTAAGGACAATGATGCCTACTCGTGATATGGCGCACTACACAATAGCGCGGTCCGAATGCAGAGGTCTTTGGTAAAGTTCTCTGGGGTTGGTTTCTCTCCAGTACCGCATATTTGGCGGAACAGCGAATCTTAAACGAAAAGCACGCTGCACTGCAATGATCGCGTGTGCATTTGAAACATATGCATAAACACAAAATGACCTCTCCTCACGTGTCGAATGCATGATGTCAACTGAAAGGCAGACGAATACAAATCTCCCATCAGCCACGCACACTCTCCACTCTCTTCGACCAACAGTGCCGCCACAGCCTGCAGTGCCAAAAAAAAGCAAATTATCGCGCTTTACCCTGTATTTTCTGTAGAAATAAACAAGAATGATAAGCACAAAATTTAATCATAGCCTCTATAGTAAAACTCTCTCTGTACCTAACATTCTCCATTTCAATTACTTAGTAGCGACGTAAACACTGTTACAACATTGAACACACCCATTTCAATAGTAGAACTGAACATATCCCGTTAATGTCATATGGGTTTTGAAAGCTAACCTCAATAGCGTTAGTCTGTGACGGGATTTTAAAATTGTTTCAACTTTCATCATGGAGTGGTCAGATAGTGAGAACCGTATCGCTGTAATAGCGCTTTTCAAGTGTGAAATGAAAAAAAGTGATATTTTCAAAACGCTCCTGCCACTAGGGATTAGCCGCATGTTCCTCTACCGATGCATAAAACTGTTTGAGGAGACTGGAGATGTAAAACATCGCCACCGCCCAGCCGGGCCGCCCACGCTTTGTTCAAATACCGCATGTCATCAAAGCCGTTAAATCAAGAATTTTGAAAACAGAAAATCATGGACCGTGAGATGAATATCAAGCAAAATTCCATGAGTCAAATCATAAAAAAAGACTTGGGGCTTTCAAACGAAGTACCGGACATTTATTGACTGCAGCTTTAAAAAAAGGGTTGAAAAATGCAAACATCTTTTGGTGAATCACGCTGATAACTTGCAAAGAAAAATTTTGATTTCCGATGAAAAAATTTTTACCGTTTAGAAAAAATTTAGCAAGCAAAATGATAGAGTGTATGCGCGGTCATCTAAGGAAGCATCTGAACTGATCCCAAGGGTGGAAAAGGGTCATCACCCGGCTTCAGTCATGGTTTGATGGGGTCACTGACCTGCATTTCTGCGAACAAGGAGCCAAAACATCGTCCAAAGTTTACCAAGAAACCGTTTTGGCTGCTGTTGTGAAGCCTCTTAACAATTCCCTGTTCCAAAACCAGCCATGGACTTTCCAGCAGGATTCTGCGCCGGCCAATAAGGCTAAAACGTCCTAGGACTGGCCTCGAAACAATTTGCCAGCGTTCATTTCCGCTGAAGAATGGCCTTTAGGCAGTCCAGATTTGAACCTATTGGATTATAAATTGGGGACGGTTTTAAAGGACAAGGTTTGTCACAAAAGATACCCCAATATTTGATCTCTTAAGACTGCTTTGGTTCGACCTGTGGCCTATTTTCCAATGGACGAGGTTCGTGCAGCTATGGACAATTAGCCAGTGCGACTTAAGGCGTGTGTAAAGGCAAAAGGCGGACATTTCGAATAAGTAGATTCTTTTTGGATACAATATACATCAATAAATATATTTCGAAGTATTGTGTCCAAAAACATTCAGTACTTTTTATTTAACAGTAAAAGTATTTAAAAGTAAGTGTGTCACAAAAAAATCTTTAGCCATTTAAAAATAATGATAACATGAAATGGACGTATGCGCACCACTTCAAAATTTATTAAGGAATTTCAATTTCCACTACTTAAAAAACTCTTGACAGACCACCAATACCTAAATTGGCACGGGTATTCTCCAAAATTCTCCTGCTCATGGTCTTTCTTACTTTCTAGCCGTCATAAATCAACTTTAAATTGCTTATTTTCCCGCCATTATCAAAACACATTCGCCGACAAGTCAATAACGAAATTGATTTTAATATGCTTTTAATCAAATTTCAATATATTATCCACACCCAAGTAATTACTACAATTTAATGACATTATTTAATGTTAGGTTAGATTGCCTTCCTCCAGCCATCAGCCGTCGTCGAAGTTTTGCCGGCAATCGGAAACTATATTAAGCTGAGTAAAAAATTACCTTCATTAAGAGGGCAACGAAAAAAAACTCGAAACAAAACAAAGTGAGAAAATAAAAAAGAGAAAATTCATATGAATTTTCCCTGGAGAAAGGTTAACATGCATCCATCTTTAACACGGGTCTTGATGGAAGACGACTGACGTTGGTTTCTGTTCGAATGATGTGAAATTAATATTGGAAAACGCAACGCAACGACTCCGACCAACAATGCTTAAGACAACACCCACTTTTTTTTGTTGAGGACCTGAGAAGAGAATACTAAAAAAAATATATTTACAGTCGATGCCTATATAAATCAATGATGTATAGCGTGAAACAAAGTGGCTGGTCTGTTAATTTCAGGAAATGGCATTAGATATCAGCATAAGAGATGTTGAACATTTTCACGACAATAAGAACAGTCCTATCTCCAACTTGATTTGCCACTGTGCGTTATTGTTCCTTAGGCTTAAAATAGCTGGTATTCAGGCTCTGGAAGGTGGAGACTTTTACCGAGTATATCATGTGGTTTCTGATGGGATGCAGAACTAGAGTTTGATACGCTCTGTTCGAACTAAGGCGACTATATTAGCCGGAACTCAGTTGAGCTAATACCACTCTACTTATATTTATATTTTATCGGGTTAGCTTCTCATCCTCCTGGGCTACATCTGGCGGATAATTTCCTAGCACGGAATGCCTTTTTTAAGTTGTTGACGGTATCTGGGATTATGGCGGAGTAAATACCGGTCAGACCTGCCTAATAGGCCTGTAGATCTAGGGGTTCTACCTCGAGCCGTTCGACTACTCTCTCCTCACCGGCCGAGGTTGGGGAGACCTATCCTTATCGTGTTAGCCTCTCATCCTCTTGGGCTCTATCAGTCAGATGATTTTCTGGCACGAAATGCACTCTTAAGTTATTGACAGCTTCTGTGATTGTGTCGGAGTGAATGCCCGTCAGGTCTGTCTAAAAGATCTTTACATCTAAAGGTTCTAGCTCGAGCAGTTGGACTATTCTATGTCTCTCTTTCCTCATCTGCCGAGGTTGGGGAGACCTATTCTTATGGGTTAGCCTCTTATCCTTCTGGGCTTTCTCTAGCAGATAATTTCCAAGCTCGGAATGCACTCTTAAGTTGGTGACGGTTTCTGTAATTCTGTCGGAGTGAATGCTGGTCAGACTTACCTAATAATACTTTAGATCTAGGGATTCCAGCTCGAGCCGGTGGACTTTTGTCTCACTCCTAAACTGCCAAGGTTGGAGAGACCAATCCTTTAGGTGGTGCTTTGGATGATGCAATCTATAGCACCCTAGCAGGTTTTGCTTTCTCAATATATAGTTGATCAAAGATCTTTGTAGCGTCATGTGGGCGATCCTTCGAGCACATAAAGACACACCCTGTCACAGATATCAGGGCCGCGTCCTATCAATGCTGATTGTTTCTCCACTGCGTCTCGCTCACATTCGGTGTCTACACTGCTGCTGCACAGTTTACCCATTGCATTATAAGAGGTCAAATATGGGTTCTTTTTCAGTGCCTCAAGTGCTACTTTTCAACTTGAGAACTTTTTCAATATTTGTCAGCTTATCGCAGTAACGTTCGCTACGGACTTGACAACCTGTCGAACCTCAAACCTAGAACTTTGGGACAACTTTCGGTTGGAATTCGGGTTTCAACGACTGTCAAATTCAAGGACAGCCATATCTCTGCAATTCATATAGTGAGCAGTACAGCAGATTATTAAGTAGCGGATAACTTTAGCTTTTTTAGAAGAAAAGAGACTGGCAAGATCAGCCAGGTAGACGTTCAGCCTATCGTGCTCCCAGACCAGTAGGTGCAGCCCCTCGGGGATTATTGTGGTGGTTGTGGAAAAGAGACTGGCAAGATCAGCCAGGTAGACGTTCAGCCTATCGTGCTCCCAGACCAGTAGGTGCAGCCCCTCGGGGATTATTGTGGTGGTTGTGGATTTAATCCAAATCGCAGGAAGAGTTTCGGCTTAGTGTGAAGTTGCATTGCATCCGGGTTCTTTGAGATCAGGAGAGGTTTCAGATAGACCTCGACGGCTCACCAAGATGGAAGTTATGGCATACTTTAAATTGGCTCTTGCTGGATCGAATCAAAGGGGCGCTGGCCGTCGCATAGTAATATGCTCCAGTGTGATGGATCACCATGGTTTAGGCCATAATTGTGATAATCACGTAAAATTCGACATTAATCTTAAAAGCTTGCGAAATCCATTTTGGTGATCGGCAAATGGAAATTGTCAAATCAAGCTGGGGAGAAAAAGAACTTTAAGTAGTTTTGAAACTGGAATGCGGCAACTGCTACAGCGACAAGGTTAGGACTCTAATCAAATACTCAAGTTCCGGCAATTCTAATCTAACTTAAAGTGTCTTTGAAACTGGCGAAAGTAGGGAAATTGACCTGATCGATTCTCTTTTACTAGCATCCATGCCTGGTTTCAGTAGCGAGGCCACTCTGCCCACTTTCCAGACTTCGGCTACTGCTACAATGGACAGGCACAAGCTATGGACTCTTATCAAATATTTACTCAACTCTCGGTTAATCCAATTTCACCTTAAGTGTCTTTGATACTGCCAAAAAAAGGGAAATTGACCTGGACGATTCTCTTTTACTCGTGGCCTTGCCTGATTTCAGTAGCGGGACCGCACTGCCAACTTTCAAGACATCAACTACTTCTACTGGTTAATCTAATTGAACCTTAAGTGTCTTCAATACTGGCGAATGAAGGGAAACTGACCTGGACATCCTTGCCTGATTTCAGTAGCGGGGCCACGATGCCTACCTTTCAGGCTTTGGCAACTACCAAAGTGGCCAGGGACAAGCTAAGGACTCCAATCAAATACTCAACTGCCGATAAATCCAATTGCTTACGCATCAGCTTTAAGATTCAGGTTGAGCCGAGGTCGTTAGATGATATTGCGCAACGGATGGCATCTGAACTTTTCCTGCAGTAAATTGAGGTGGTACCTCCTCGGCTTGTTGAGCTTATATAAAGCGCATGAGTTTCCTTTACGGCTTGTTACTCTTGGGAGCTCAATAATATTGGAAGCACAATACCTTACGCACCTCTTCGGCTTAGTCACTGTAATTTCACCAAACATGACTGAAGTTCTGTAATATTAACCTCAATTTACCAATAGAGAGAAATACATTTGAAAGTGATCTAGCCATTTTTTCCGCTTATATTCGTTAACTTTTCTGCTAAACTCGATATCTGCAAATTCCGCTGGCTTTCTTACCTATATCAGACCTAAAGTTGCAATGCTTTAAGTAATGCAGCCATTTTCCGCTTGTGTTCGTCGACTATTACGCCAAGCTCGATGTTCGATTTCATCAAACTCAGATCCTTTGGGTTTACGCTACAAATCTCATCACCCTTCAAGACCTTCTGCCCCTTCTAGAAAATCTGGACGGACGTGGATAGGGCATTCAGCCAACAGAGATAAAGAAAAGGGCTGCTGGAATACTGATGTCACCGAAATTCTTCTCAACTATTCGAATATCTGAAGGAACAGGTAGTTCACTGAAGTGGCTATTGGTGAACTCGTCATAGACCGTTTTCCTCTCGTTGAGAAAAGTTCGGTGTTTAGAGGTTAAGAGATCAGTCGGTCGTTGATGAGGATTATGGGGAGGGAGTCGGTCGTTGATGAGGATTAATCCTAAAGAAATGACGGGTTGCCAGATTACGCCATCCAACATTTTAATCTAACATAAGGTTCACGGCTTCCAGTAATCCAGCTGCAATGCCGTCGCATTGATAGTGGCATTTTGCAGACTAAGTGGCACAGAAAGCGGCAACACAGTATGTTTGTCCTGGACTTCCTGACGTGGCCCAGGCCTGAGTAGTTCCAGTAATCAACCCAATCCATTCATCCACGGATGCGGTATCTTGTTCGGACCTGGTAGGGAGCATACATTCCAGTCCCGGTAAGGAGCATACATTCCGGTTCCACTAAAAAGCAGATATTCCGGTCCCGATAAGGAGCAGACATTTAATTACGAAATATCAGTCGGACATGTAGCACATAGTGATGCGGTGACTGAAAGCAGACGTAAGATTTCCTCAATTCGGGAATTCGACCTGAGAAGATAAAGGGAGCTGCATTCATTTTGTGGTTGATTTTCTTTGCAGCTACCCAAACATGTGAATGAATGGGTTCACTGAAGAATCGATTGGCTAATTTTCTAAGTCAATTAGGTACATAGAACCGACTATCCTGGGAATGCTGGTGTAGTGTTTAGCGACATGTGGCGATTTTTGGAGTTGAGCGAACATACGTTCAGCACGGACTAAGAGTTTCTTTTGAAACTTTAACACCTACATGTCCAGCAATACGTACTTCTAGTGCGCCAGCGATTCCTTAAAATTTTCCATACCTTACTCTGCCGATAGTCAGAAGAACCACCAACACTATCTATCCAATAAATCGCCCGTAGAACTGCCTGAACATCCACATCGCGGTGTCAAGTGTCAACGCCAAATAATAATTAGGTAGGCGGTATTTTCCAATGTTTTTTTCTACATTTTCATTTTTTTTAAATCCTGTAAGCTTCACAAACTAAAACCAGAGTATTGCGGCGACAAAATGAAAAAACAAGAAACTTTCGGCGAACCATGCCACAGACAATGTTGTAGGCGGCTGTTTTTTCTTCTTGTCGTCCGTCCTTCCTTCCTTCTCCCTATTCACCACAATTTTCGGCTAAAAGCTGTGTGGAAGTGTTTGCCTGCACAAAAACATATCGAAAACTATTAAAAGCAACAAGCGTGAAAGCAATCACAAGGCAACAAAACAAAAAAAAAACGCAAAGAGATCAGCGACACTGTGGCAGAATATGAGGGAAGAAAACATTACCACACATATGTCGCGGCAACTGTTACCCAGCTAGCAAGACAGTCAGCCAGCCAGCTAGCCAGCCAATCCACACCAATTCCATCAGCCTGCAGCATGTTGGGGCATACAGGGTACACCAACGTGCACTTGAGTTCATAAATGCGACATCATCAATGGTTGCTTGTGCGAACATGTCTGGGATGTTGCAGCTACATGTGCTAACATTGGCCATGAATTAGTTTGACAACATTTTAAAAGAAACATAAAAGTGATATTAGCAAAGGAAAAATTTCACACTAGCACTAGGGTGACCACCTCTGGAATAGAGTAGGAAAAGTAGCTTCATCTTCTGTCAACATTGACCGAATTGAGAGCTTTATATTACTGTTGCTACTGTTTACACCGAAAATAATTGTACAATAAGAGGTCTCATCGGCGAACTCGTCAAAAGCAGACAACATAAAACTATAAATTGTAATAAAAAAGCAACGAAATAGAATAAATCAATAATTTGCTGCATAGAATAAAATAAGAGTTGCTGAGAATAAATCAATTAATTGCTAACTTACCCCATCTATTGTAGATGAACATTATTCAAATTCGCCGTGGAGGGTTTGAAAAGAAGAGGTCTATTCTCTTTACACCCTCCATCATACCATAGAGGGTATATTCACTTTTTCATATATTTTGCAATACCAGGAAATACAGGCTAGAGACCCCAAAAAATATACATATTTTTAATTGTTGTAAAATTATAAAATGATCTAGCCATGTCCGTCTGTGTGTCTATGAAAAGTCAAGTAAAGGTCGTACTGTTGAATCCAGCTGGCTGAAATTTTGCAGAAACATCAGTTGATGGACTTAAATGGCTGTTATTAAAAATGGACCAGAACGGCCTAGATGCTAAAATATTCTCCTCACGAGGACAGGATCAATCTCTAGAAAAATCCACAACCCTTTACATGACTTGTTATTCTACGTTCACACGAGGCAACCGTTGAGAGAAACGTTTTTAGTTTATTCACTATACACATGGCAACACTGTTACACACGAAGCCACGCTTGCTTCAACATGGTCAAATTAAGTTGGGAAAACCTGGCCTTAAGGCCACAGTTAGCATCGTGCATTATGGTTGGACAGCCCTTTCAAAACAACTATCTTCATAGCTGTATTAATCCACGAGATACAGTCTTTCAAAGTTCATGGTTGTATGGGCAGAGCCACGCCCTTTTGTGAAACTTATTTATCCATAAAAAATAAATTTTAAAATGGGTCGTGGCACCGCCCACTTTTCCTCCAGGACGTGTTTCGGTCCTTGCCAACATAATATGTTCTAAATGTAATCGTATTATCTCAAATGTTAGATACCGTGTTGCTGCAACGGTAGCCTCGTGTATATCTAACATTACAGATATTTAGATGGCATTTCGCATATATTATGTTGGCGTGGATCGAAACACATTCTAAGGGGAAAAAAGGCGGTGCATCGACCACTTTACAAAATCGATTTAATGGCCAAATCGAAAAGGACGAGGCCTTGCCCATGCAACCCTGAACTTAAAAGGCTATGACGCTAGTAGTTTGTAAAGGGTGGTCCAACCAAAATGTCCGATTATTTGTGAATTACTCCACAAGTTTAAAATATCTGGTTTGTTGTTGTTTGTCATAGAGGGAAGGAAAAGTAAGTCAGCGAAATTAAAGCAAAGACATCACCGTCAGGTACGAGGGCGACCGCAAAACTAACTGGCCTGGCACATTTTCTGTTTTACTAGCAACTTTTTGTTTTTAAAATCTTTTATAAGCCATTTGTCAAAATTTCCGAAATATTTAATGATTATTTTCTTTGTAACAGGTGATTGAAGTAAACAAGTTTTATAATTTTTGAAAAATGGAAAATAAAGAGTTTCGTGCGGTTATTAAACCCTTTTATATGAAAGGTTATACGCCACAATTAATCAAAGATGAATTGGATTCTGTTCATGGTGATAATGCACCATCATACTCTACCGTGAAATCCTGGGTTCAACAATTTAAAATGGGTCGTTCAAGTACGGAAGATGAACAACGCTCTGAAAGACCAAAAACTGCTACTACTATTGAAAACATTAGAAAAATATTTAATGAAGTGACTAAAGATAGACGAATAAAGCTTAGAGAACTTGCTGATATTGTTAAAATACACGAAAAACAAGTTTGGAGTATTTTACATGATGAACTCCATATGAAAAAGCTATCCGCAAGATGGGTGCCGCGTTTGTTGACTTTGCCCCAAAAAATCGGTCGTTGGACTAATTCCGAGGAGCTTTTAGCGATTTATCAGCGTATCCAATAGAGTTCTTGCGCGGATTCATAACTGTTGATGAAACATGGATCCATCAATACATTCTAGAATGCAAAGAACAGTCAAAACAATAGATAGAAGCTGGTAAAAGTGGTCCCAAGTAGGCGAAAACTGTTAAGTCAGCAGGAAAAGTAATGGCCACAGTATTTTGGGATGCAAGGGGTATAATATTTACTGATTATCTAGAGAAAGGAAAAACTATAAATAGTGAATATTATTGTGCATTATTGGATCGGTTGAGTGAAGAAATCAAGATAAAACGACCGCATTTAGAAAAAAAGTTCTTTTTCATCAAGATAATGCTCCTTCACACACTGCATTTTTAACTCAACAAAAACTGGCCGAATTACGATTTGAAATTGCTCCGCATCCATCATATATTCCAGATTTAGCTCCTTCTGATTATTTCTTGTTTCCAAATTAAAAAAAATTCTCGGTGGCAAAAATTTTCGTCCAATAGCGAGGTTATTGCTGAAACTGAGGCATATTTTGTAGGTCTTGAAAAATCTTATTTTTCGGATGGAATTAAAAAACTTGAAAAACGTTTGATGAAGTGTATTGAGTTGGAAGGAGATTATGTTGAAAAATAAATAATAATAATTCCAAAAAAACGGTTCTTTTTATGTTAGGCCAGTTACTTTTGCGGTCGCCCTCGTAGATGCACTTTTCGCCGTTTGTGTGGGCGCTTTATCAATACCATATGTGTGTTGCCGACAAGGTCTCTACTCGTTTAATTGTCACACCTTACCGTCAAGTTTTTTGTATAACTTAATTTGACATATCTTTGTTTCAGTCTTTGACAAATTCAACTATGAATAGGTACGATGCGTTCGGTAGGCTGGCGCCTACCGACTATTTTAAAAGTCGTCAATACGCCGAATGTTTGGTAGAACAGACAAAACAGAATGGAGACTTTACAAAGAAAATCATCTTTAGTGACAAGGCACACTTACACCTCAGTGAACTCGTTAACAAGCAGGATTGCCGTATTTGGGCAAATGAGAGTCCACGAGTGACTGTTGAAGAACCGATGCATCAACAAAGAGTGGCTATTTGGTGCAGTTTATGGCCTAGCGGCGTCATTGGGCCGTACTTCTTCAGGAATTATGTCGGCCAAGTAGTTACCGTAAATGGTGTTTACCTTCGCGAGATGATAACAGACTTCTTGTGGCCAGAAATTGAGAATATGGACCTGGATGATATATGGTTCCAGCAGGATGGTGCCTCAAAGCCAACAAAACATGGGATGTTTGGCGCGAGAAATTCAATGGCCTTTTTATCCTACGTCGTGGCGATGTTAATTGACCGCCGCGATCATAGTATTTGACACTGTTTGACATTCTTCTTTAGAGATATTTAAAAGAAAAAGTGTGCGTCAATAAGCCAAGATCAATTCAAGATCTTAACGATAAGATAATTCGGCACATTAACGACATCGAACCTCCATTTTGTCTCAGAAACATTAAAAATAGGGACCATTGGATAGAGGTACGTCACCAAAGCCGATATTTTGCGTACACATTGTCATAGCTTCTTCTGTCATTGAAAAAAATATCAAGATAATTCTCTAAAACTTTTTGTTTTATTTACGATTAACATTGTGCGGTTTAGTTGGGACACTCTTATAAATGATGTTGGTATGGAAAGAGACACACGCCGATCGATCGAAAAGAGGTCCAAGCCACACTCCGTAGCCAAAATATTTATATTGGATGGTTATTATGGAGTGAAAACATGCTTTTTTTTTAATTTGAAAAAGTTAACCTCGGAAAGAGAGTAGTCTGGGGTCCTAAAGAGGGGAAAAATAAAGAAAAAAATTTAAAAAAAATTTTAGGGGTCGCGCCAAAATAAACAAATACACATGTTTGAAGGCGTGAATTTTCCTAAACCCTGAACCGATTTTAATGTTTTATTTCAATAAATGTTTGCAATAGCGTAAACAATGAAATAAGGGCATGAAAAAATTTAAAAAAATTTCATTGTTCAAAAATTTCAAAAAGTAAAATAAGTCAAATCGTCCTTTCTTCAGAAAATTGACTGAACAATGAAATCGCCACCAAAGCTACAAATATTAGTCGATTATCCTCATATTTGCCTCAAATACTTTTGTTTGGGCACTGAACAAGCTCAAACTTTTTAATTTTGAATAAGTTAAGTCAATAATTTTTAGGATTTTTCTAAAATCAACGCCAAAATAGCGATAATTTCCAAATTTCTAGGGAGTGGCGCGACCCCTAAAAATTTTTTTCTTTATTTTTCCCCTCTTTAGGACCCCAGACTACATCTCTTTCCGAGGTTAACTTTTTTTTATGAATTTCACTCCACCCTAATGGTTATCCATGATGGAGGGAACATATCGTAATTTACGGCACCGCCGAACTAAATCTGTCTGCTTGTTACACCCTGCCACACTCTAGGTTTCAAGGCAAATGTTTGTAACTATCAAAAGTATTTGAGCTAGATCCACCTATAAGTGGGCCGATAAACGAAATGACCAGCTGATTCTACTAAGCGATGTCTGTCTGTCCATCAAATGCTTGTTTTAAATCTACAGGTCACAATTGTTGTTCGATTTTTGGACCTAGGACAAGCGCTACAAAATTGAATTTATGTTTAATCGATTTTTATATTTTTAGCTAGAATCCACATACTAAATAAAATCTTAGTAAAACTAAATATAATTAAAATTAAAGAAAATCGGTTCATATCAACATTTCGCTGAAAAACATTTAACAAAAATAATGAAATTTTCTCAAACTCCAGTTCTACATTCTGGATAAAATAAGAGCCCGTTCAAAGAACCCAAACACCTCTATGCAGGTGGCTCTACTGAACATTCAGCTTTAGGTTTTTACTAGTTTTGGCACGAGTAAGTATTTAGGTCAAGGAAGAAATTGAAGAAAATCGGTTCAAATGTAAAAATAGATCCCACATATATAAGTATGTTTATTCTATTTTTAGCTCTAGAAGCCACATCTAACATTCAATCAATGTTGAACATATTTAAAATTAAACAATATCGGTTCAGATTTAGATCTATCTCCCACATATATATTCAACCTATTTTAAAATTTTCTCAAAAATCCAATTGTACATTAGTTTAAGACGCAATATAAATTAACAGCCCGTCCAAAGATCCCCAATAAAACCTCTGGCTTTAATGAACATCCATTTTTTTTTACTAGAATTTTTTTTTTGTTTGATTTTAAGCATTTCAGTTAATAATTTGATCGATATAAAACACTGTCACACATTTCAACATCTTTAATTAACTTCCACTTCTTTACTGTAGAGTTGGTCAGCCTTAATTTGCCCCCCCCCTATAACAACCACAATTCCTGCCATGCGCTACCTACAACTACTCGTAAACATCATGTTCCGTTTCTGCGAATATTGCACTTAATTTCGGTGACATTTACATTATTTACGAAAATTGTTCGTTTGTTGCTATTTGCGTAGTCGGCCCCCGGGGCGCCATCTGTAGACGAACGAATAGACACTGGGAACATGTGGATGACGGAGGTACATTTTTTGGTTACATGTCGCAAGTGATGCCAAGCTATAAATGCCGGTTTGTCGGTTCTCTGTCATCGCTTTAAACTCGTAATAGCCCAAAAGAAAAAATCAGACATGAATAAAGGCTTAAAAGACATAAGTTCCTGTAAATTGTGAAAAAATTGTTCATTGTATAAGTACCTAATGGCTAACTACTATCGGTCTCAGAGTCTTAGTCAGAGATCATAGGACTACAATGATGATTTGATCGATTTATGAAGATCAGATTTTTGTGTGCTGAAATTAGGCAAAAGTTTTTCTTCTGGAATAAAATCACCTTGGGAGATTTCGCCAGAAATTGGTCTACTCCCAGCTGGCAAGCTTCTCCCGCATGTTTGACAAACTGATATTAATTCGGGTCATCTGCGAATTAAGGTGACTACTCTAAAGGGATTTGAGTTAAGCTTCTAGTTTGTTGGGGTAATCTCTCCTTCCCTTTCGCTATCTCCGGCGGATGATCTTGTGCACGGCTTTCACTTTGAACTTGTTGACAGCTTCTGAGGATATTTCGAAATGATTAGCGGTCATACCTGCTTGATAGGCCCCTTGATCTAGAGGTTCTTACTTGTATAGTCGGATCTTTCTTTTAGGCATAAGAAAATCACTTCTGACCTGCCAGGATAAGATGGTGCCGATCTGCTAGGTGCTTATTCTGATGATCGCTTCTGTAAGAGCTTAACATAAACCGCTTCGATATCATGTAGCGTATAGTCAAAATCTTTGTCTCCATATGTGACGCGCACAGTAGAAAGGGACCTTAGGTTAAAAACCAGTTTTGTCCAGGAGGGTCATTTAAAAGATTAGGTCCCTTTCTATTTGCGCTTAGAATCGTCGACTTCACTTTCATAAAACGCGCATATCTCTGGGAGGGAAAACTTTTGGGACATGGGATCGGTCTCATTCGATGCTCAGATGTTGTCCATATCAAAAAAAAATGAAAATTGATTTTTTTACCCTTAGGTTCCTTTCTCTATTCGCTATCACATATGTAGGTAGTCTTCCGATAATAAAAGACGACAACCTGACGTATTTCTCAGGGCGCCGTTCTCCCAAGTCTCAATACAGTGTGGTCTTGCTCACGCTCGGAGACCACACCGCCACTTCATAGTTCATCACTAGTCAACCGATCACTTTATAAGAGGTTAACAAAGTTTCTCTGTCAATGTGCCATGTTCTAGCAGCGACAGACTTGAGATTCTTATTCCTATACCTCAACTAATCGCTGATAACAGTAGCGTGTCCCTTGAACTTTATAAGACTGTCTAAGTTGACATCAAGAACCCTGGGATAACTGATGGTATGTATTGGCGTGTCATCGACTGCCACAATGTCGCAGAGCCGGCATCCCATTGTTAGGTTGGATGGAGTTTGCCTTGCGTACAAGACGCAAGACCTTGGCATAGCAAAAGGAGAAAGAATGAGTTTTCTACCTTATCATGTCAGACCACTTCCGGCAAATGAATTTCCAACTAATTGCGATTCCTTTACTATCCACTCGCCAACGGAATGCACCACATATATAGGGGCATCCCCTGAGTGTTGATTATTTAAGACACAAAAAAAATGGTTAACCAGTCCCGCGTTATACGAGTATAGATGGCAAACTGGTAGAAGCTCCGCAACAAGGTCTAATCGGAGACTAAAGTCTGGTACCACGGGTAGTCAGGAGCCCCCAGAACTGTTGTTTTGGCCGTACTAGTAGGTGCGGCCCATATAAGAGTTTTGTAGTGGCTGTAGCTTAAATGCATGGATATTGAAATGTTTGCCTTGAAATCGAGGGGAGAGTTATGGCTTAGTGTTGAGTTGCATTGCAACCGGGTGCCATGCCTATACGCATCTACGCAGATGCAACCTAGACGATAGGTGGACGTAGAACAGTGTATGATAGCGAGACTATTTTTCCAAACCAAATCAACAAAGTTTAGACAGTGAACATCCAGTGCGAAATTTTATATTAAATTTTATAAAGAAAAATAAAAGTGGTAAAATGCAATAGCCGATGCAAATTTAGATTTTGCTGAAATTGTGGTACGTCGTAGTACACGCTTCCAGTAAATGAGTGAGGTAGGAAGACGAGCAGTTGATGAAAGATTCTAATGATGACGAGGAAGTTAATATACCTGAATTTGGTCTCAAGGGTGCCGATGCGGACGACTTGACATATCAAATAAAATTTCATGTTGGTGATTCGGATGCAGAAAGTGATGATGCAGACATCAAAGAAGGTATAAATGATGACGAATATGATAAAGAAAGAAGAAACTGATGACAAATACTTCATTTCCAAATAATATAGAGCAACGAGCGCTGAAGAAATGTACAACCGCTTATCCAAGGATTCGGAACGCAATGGCAGCATTTGATGTAAAGGAAAGAAAAACCATTTATAATGTTCCAAAGTAGAATAACTACATATATTGTTTCTTTTTGGAAATTAAAAATATCGACAGAAGGAGCTGCACCTTCAGTTGCAACTACAACGAACAGACCGTAATGCCGCCTATGCTCAACAACCAAAGAGAGCTTCAAACTATCTTTTAAGTGCTATGATCTTCGACATGGACGACATTGGCTGTACTAAACGATGATATGTGGACTAGTTGGCTTTGAAGTTCATTTCATTGGCTCGGGTTTGTCGTTGCGTTTATGTTTGGAAAGTCATTAAATTGCGGCAATAAAAGCGAATGCGAAACAAAACTAAATAAAAGCGTATTTAAGCAACTCCCTTCAGTTCTTGTTCGTATAGTTTTTATGGCCGGCTGTTTGGTTTATTGGAGGGGTCTGTCAGCTCTCGCTCTCTCTTTACAGGCCATTTACATCCTTGGCTTTGCCGGTTTGTTTGTTTTTTATAACTCAATTATTTGCTGTTACAATTTTCCCTATGCCTGATGTCGTTGTGTCCGTCCGTCCGTCCGCATGGACTCATCTGTCCGTCTGTTTGTCTGTCTCTTAGTGACGTCTGGAAATTGTTTTTAGCTCTGTTGTTGATGTGTCTTTGTGGCATTTTCGAAAATCTTAAACGTCTTTTTTAAAGTCCTTGGTAATAGTTTGCTTTATACTCGTATCTGTTGAAGTTTTCTGTTAAGCACTTGTGCGAGTATGTTTAAGTCTTTTTCTGGGGGTTTTCCTCCCGATGGCTATAAAAGCTGGGTAAAAAAAACTCTCCTTAGATACACCCACAGCCAGACATGTATTACTTCCGCACTTGTCTTCAAAACTTGTTGGTACAACTGTCGTCAGTCGGTGGTGGCGCAGCGTGGCGTTGGCTGGAGTTGTTGAGCTGCTGCCATCACATGTGTCTGTCTGTCTGTCTAGCTGGATATTGTATCTTTGGGAGTGTAGGAAAAGTTGTTAATGTTTTTGTCTTCGTTTTTGTTTTTTTTTTGGTTTAGCTGTTTTCTAGTGTTTTATGAACTAATGAAAGCGTTGCAAGTTTGCTGTATTTTTTTCTAACATGATGTATACTTGTTTTAATTTCTTGTTAAGAAACAAAAAATATGTTCTGAATTCTAGTGAAACTGTAATATGTATTTGGGCCGCAGTAGCATGTTTCGTGGTTAGAGACTATAGTGCGCAAAACCAAGGTTCAAGACCGGCTAAGAACACAAAATACATATGGGCAAGTTCCAAAAAAATCGCCGTCACTAATAATTGGTTACAAAACCAAAATATTTCAAAACTCTTTGTTGTGGCAACTAAATACCTTTTTCACGTTTCGTTGGTATGCCCAATCAGTAATTTGTGAGTACAGTAAGATGATCACATTAATCATCTCGTGGTACTTTGAACCGAATATCCATCAAGATAAATACACGCTTATTACAAACGAAATTACTCTTTTGCAACCGAATCATTGAATTTTGAACCGATTTCCTACTAATTTTTCCTCATTGTGTTGGTATCAAACTTGCTTGCTGATCTTTGCTATAATGGGTGTTTTTTCGACATGTGGTTGTCACGAAGTCTTTTGAATAGTAATATGGGGTATTCCATAGACTGCCCCTCCTGACTTTGATCGTTTTAGTTTCATATATTTGCTTGCAATAAGTACATATATCAACTGATCATAAAGGTACTTTATACGAGGGTTGTTATTTATATTTCGGGTAAGGCAATAAAAACATAATAATTTATCACTGGAAATGGTTTTATTGTGTTTTTAAAATATTACTCTTTAAGATCAATACACTTTTGTATGCGCACAACCCCATTGTCGAAGCACTTTATCCACTCAGATTGAGACACCTCCCAAACATGATTTTTGAACGCCTTAACAGCTGCTTCGGGCGATGAAAAACGTTGACCATGCTTTTTTTCTTGATGCTTGGGAATAAAAAGAAGTCATTGGGTGCCAAATCAGGGATGTACGGTGGATGGCCCATCAATTCGACATCTTGAGTGGTCAAATAGCTCAGCGTTTGAGCTGATGTGTGAGAGCTCTCCTTGTCGTGATGCAAAATGATCCGTCGTTTCCTTCTATCTTTCCTCATTTCTTCGAAAACTGTTGGCTAACGGATAGATGGTTGTATACCACTCAGAGTAGACCGTTCTACGTTCCACTAAAGGCAATGTGGTAACATCGCCGGATATACCGAAAACAATGGAATCATTTGCTTCGATGTACTTCTTCCACAAACAACTTTTGTTGGACTTGGCTCGCCTTGAAAGACCCATAAGGTCGATTGCTGTTTTGTTTCGGGTTCATATGCATAGATCCATGATTCGTCACCTGTGACAATGTTATACACTGCCTTTGAGCTACCGCAGTTAAATTTTTTCCACATCTCTTTGCACCAATCCAAACGAGGCTTTTTTTGATCATTTGTCAAATTATGTGGGACCCATCGAGAACACGGTCAAATGAACATACAATATCTTATTGGTGCTTGTCATACTAATGCTCAAGGATGCCTCAATCTCACGGTTTATCACATGTCGGTCTTGCTTAATCAGTTCACGCACAGCATCGATGGTTTCTGGCAAAGTGACCGAAGTTGGGCGTCCTTCACGAAATTCATCCAGCGATTAACAGTCATTTTTGATAGTGCTTCATCGCAAAAAGTCGAAACAAGTTTATTTAAAAACTTTTGTCTTGACAACCCACGCCGAAAATCGTAAAAACTCATCGCACGAAAATGTTCACGGGTTAATTCTAGTTTTTGACTGAGATAAATTTTTTAACAAACAGTAAATAAAATAATTCGCCCTGAAATGACAAAACGTTCTGAGTGAATTTATGCTAAATAATATCAAAGTTTCCAAAGGAAGATCCAGATTGCATCAGGACCCGAAATATAAATAGCAACCCTTGTAAGAGGCAGCACTAAGTGTTGCCTGGCGCTATTTGACATTTCCAATGGAAAGTTTGACATTTTTTAGCATAAACGTACTTAGAACGTTTTGTCGTACGACTATCATTTGTATTGTTTACAGTGACTTAAAAACATCAACTTGGCAAAAAAAAATGGAATAACCTCGTGAACATTTTCGTGCGATCATTTTTCACAACTTTCAACGTGGATTATTGCGACGAAAGTGCATCGATGAACTTAAATCTTTGTATGGCGATGAAGCACCATCCTATAGCACTGTGAAAAACTAGTTTAATGAATTCAATCGTGGCCGACACTCGCTCAAAGACGAAGGTCGTCCAAAAACGGCCGTTGTGGCACAGAACATTGATGCCATGCGTGAACTGATAATGCAAGATGGTCATGTGACATACAGTGAGATAGAGGCATCCTTGAGCATTTCTTCCGCCAGCATACATTCGATATTGCATGAACAACTGGCCGGAAAAAAAGGTTTGTTCTCGTTGGATCCCGCATAATTTGACATCGCTCAAAAAAGGCTCGTGGCGATTGGTGCAAGGAAATCTTGAAAAAATACGATCGCGGTGCTTTAAAAGACGTTTATAAGATCGTCACAGGTGACGAATCATGGATCTATTCGTAAGAGCCCGAAACAAAACAACCATCGATCGTGTGGGTCTTTGAAGACGAGCCAAATCCAACGAAAGTTGTTCGTGGAAGAAGCACTTCGAAGCACATGGTCGCCTGGTCATGTGGCGACTGTAACGCTTGAGAAACACAGGATGTCAGTTATGAGTGGTACACCACAATTTGTTTGCCTGAAGTTTTTGGCGAAATTCGAAAAACGAACAAGAGAAGACGAATTATAGTGCACCATGACAATGCGAGCTCTCACACATCGGCTCAAATCAGCGCCTTTTTGACCGGCCAAAACGTCGAGTTGATCTGTCATCCAATACAGCCTGACTTGGCACCCTATGACTTCTTTTTATTCCCGCACATCAAGCAAAAAATGAGTGGTCAACGATTTTTGTCGCCTGAAGATGCTGTTTAAGCATTCAAAAACCATGTTTTGGAGGTGTCTCAATCGGAGTGGAAAAAGTGCTTTGACAATTGGTTTGAGCGCATGCAAAAGTGTATAAAACATGCTGGAGAATACTTTGAAAAATAGTGAAACCATTTTTGATGATAGATATTTGCACTTCCATTATTAGGCCAGAATTATATGTAGAAGCCCTCGTATATGATAAATTTAATTTCTCTTTAAATATCGGTTTAAAAGCCGAATTTTTGATTTGAATTTCTTTAAATTAACCGACTTTGCTTTGTCCCCTAAACTTCCATTGGCGAAAACCGGTCATTACGAAACGCCGATTCACATAGATTAGCCCAAACCCTCCCTCTCTCTTTTGAAGCATTTGAAAACCTCAGCCAAATGTCTCATGTTGTTAGCAAGGAATGCTAAATCCCTTTGGTTTGAATGCGATTTAATTGCTTTCGCTTAGACAAATTTAACTGAGATTTAACAACATTTGCATACTTGCTTGCATGCATGTCGTTTGGTGAGTGTCACTCATAATGTTTATCCAAATCGTACTTGAATCTCTTTGACACATTTTTGTGTCCTTTGAATCCTTGTACAGTGCTCCAGTTGTTGCCATGTGCTTAAATAGTTTTTTTTTGTTTTTCATTAAAAATGAATTATTATGTTGCTGGTATTGTGTGTGTGCTACGGCAGCAATTCGAACATATTTTCCAATATGCCCTAGAAAATTAATTAAAACTCAATTTTAGCCTCAGACTATGATGGCATGGAAGACACAATCACAGATATGCATATGGACAAGAAGTGTATCCACTAACATAAACATGCTATACTCTGAGTCCTTAAAAAGGGACAAGGGGTTGGCCCCGTGAAGGGAAGGGGGGGTGAAGCGACAAGTGGAGGCAAGAGAAAACTATGCCACTGCTGTTCTATTTACATTGATCCAATATTTTCTTTTAATCTCTTAATTCTGTCATACATATGCACAAAAACCATAGCACAAACACACACACACACTCACACAGTCACATAAAAATGAGAGCAATATCCTTACACATACACTGGCAGACATATTCAATAATTCTCAACCATCCATGGATGGGATACAAAGGTAACCTATAAAGCACATACGAATACATTCAGCAGGACGAATGTAGGTTTTGTTTTTTGTACCTTTTGCTCACCTTGTATGCCCACAAACACATGAACGGAGTTCAAGTAATCTGTCCCGAGGAGACAACGAAAAAAGCAAACCAAATCGTAGCTAATACTATGGGCCAGATGTAACCATCCTGGCTGGACAAATTGGAAGTGGAATTTAGTACGAAAAAAAAAAAAAGGAAAAATTATATTGCCACTTCATCATTGAATAGGAATTTCAATATTTGCTTAACATTTTCTGTGTAATAACGAACGGAAATTGTCTACCTTTAGTGGGTGTTTTTTTTATTTCCCTTCTTTTATTCACATTCTCTTTCCGCCGTTACTGTATCCCAGATTGAAGCAATTGTTGGGATTGTGATGTTTACAAATGTAGGCCATATATGGCGTCCATCTAAAACGAGGCTGGTGCGAGAAGTGAAAGATTGTGGGACTATGAAAACCATCTTTTGTATTCCTGTCCAGCTTATTCGGAGTCACTCTAAGGATTAACGATATGAGCGACTGCTCTACAATATCTGAACAACTAAGATATAGTTAACAACAAGTGATCAACCTAGAGTTATTTCTTCAATAGGGATTTTTTCACAGAATACTAGACTACATCCAGCACGAAGTATTTAAAACATAGAGGCAGTAGCTGAGCATGTTCTTGAAAACCCCCAGGAATCGATTCCGCAACATTCTCAACAACCTCGCTTGAAACAACCATGACATGAAGAAACTTGGAGCATTTTCGGAAGGATCTTGCTTTGAAAGAGTACAAAATACAGCTCGTGCAGGAATTGAAGCCAAGCGATGTTCCTGCGCGTCCCCATTTCAGAGTTTGACCTCTTCAAAAGCTCGAAGAAGATCCATTGAAATGTCAATTAACAAAATTGTCGCATTTAGGCTGAAGAGCAACCAGAAGAGGTTCAAGAGATGCTCCTATACCCAGAGAAAATCACTGCACGCAGAGAAAAGATATGGTTACTATATGGTCACCGCAACAATAATATGTTCTCTACAATAAAAGCATGTTCGTCGCAACCATAGTATTGTTTTTTGAATTTCATTTTACCAACAGTATGATTGCGGCAATATTAATATTGTTGAAATGTCACAATAGTATTATTGCCAAATTAATAAATGAAAATATGGTTGGTGCAACAAAAGTATTGTTGTTTTAAATTTACGGTAACAATAATATGATTGCGGCAATCATACGGTATGGTAGCGAATATTTTTGTGTGTGCGTATGTTTTTTTTGATATACCAAAGAAAAACACATACACGCGATACAGTGCATGGTTGTTGTCCATTATATAAAATAACAACAATCGGAAGGTAGTTCGAGGGATTTTTATTGTGTTTACTTTGTGCGGTGAAATACTCTGCTACCGACTGGTTCTCGTTTATTTAAAATCTGCCTGCACTTAAGTATATGTGACAGCGCATAGAGAAAGGAAACTAAGGGTAAAAAAATCAATTTTCAGTTCTTTTCTTTTTTTGATATGGACAACATCTGGGAATCGAATGAGACCGATCCCATGCCCCAAAAGTGTTCCCTCCCAGAGATATGCTCGTTTTATGAAAGTGAAGTCGACGATTCTAAGCGCAAATAGAAAGGGACCTTATCTTTAAAATGGCTCTCCTGAACAAAACTGGTTTTTAACCTTAGGTCCCTTTCTATTTTGCGCGTCACATATAGTCATTGGTCATTGTTATCACATTCGTCTACGGATTGTGAAGTAGCATTCACAGCTGCTGTTGCTAAAAGTATTTTCGACTGCCGTTGGAATATATATTTTTGTTTCTTGAATGAAATATTTAATAGTAATGTAATTTAAAATAACTCACTTGATAAAAATCTATATTTTTGAATAACAACATTACCCAATCCTAATAAACAATTTTGGGGATCATAGTATGGTTGAGTGTGAATCATACTATGGTTGTGGGGATCAATGTATGGTTGCTTGTGAATCATGCATGATTGTGAGGAACATACTATGGTTGTATGAGAAGCATACTATAGTTGTGAGGATCATAATATGGCTGTGGAGATAATACTATGGTTGAGGGTAAATCATACTATTGTTGTGAGGATCGTAGTATGGTAGTGGATATCTTAGTATGGTTGAGTGTGAAAAATACTGTAAGCAAGCAAAAAATACTTTCTTAGTCGGCAAAAATGCCCGTATTTATGCCCGTTTCATCGCGTTTTTCAAGACTTTCCGCAAGATTAGCGATGATAACTGTTCGCATTTTTGTCGAATCTTAAGATAGTCAAAACAGGAGATCTTGCTGGCCATGCTAAATTTCCGAAACAGGAGATTACGCTATCAGGAAACGCTCTCAACTAAATTATTCCATGCTCTTGAGAAGTATATCGCCTTATTGCTGGTATTCTTCACAAATGTGAAAAATGATTGTCGTACGACGCCATTAGCAAAGTCTTTAACAACTTCCGGAATAGTGATTAAGTGCCGCTCTAGAAAAGTGTACAAATATTGTAAGTAACCTCAATGAATTTCGACCACATCAGCCCCCCATACAGAGGTTCTTCCCGTGTTTAGGGCCTGTCGCTCTAAAAGTCAGTTATTATATTCTATCTTTCCGAATTTAGCATAGCTCATTGTACGATGCCTGTAAGCAAAAATTTGGACCATATCTGTCTATATTTTCAAATACCAGGGCCATTATTCCCCATCGGTCCAATCCGAGTTAAGCTTCCGCTAGACTAGTAATCACATATTGAATCCGATTGTGCTCACATTTAGCATAATGCATTAACAGGGACTTCTTACCTTTACTACCGAAGATCGATCACAGTGGTCCATCTTTTGCAATAGATACATTACATATGGCCTTTCCGAATTGTAGGACTGTCGGTACAAAGGAAATTTTTTTAATTCGGTTTAGATAAAATAATAATGCACCGACTGTAGCTTTTTTTCTTAAATTCTTTATTCTTTCTGTTGTCTTTTTCTATGATTACGAGGTAAAATGTTTTTACTTCCTCCCATGACTTGTTTAAATGTCTTTTCCCTCGGGAAACATTTCTGAGCCATTTGTTACTAGGGTGGCCTGGTCGTTTGTTTTCAGAATCTCAAATTGGATCGAAAGCAATGATTTTTTTCAGGCTGTCTTTTTTTTAATAGTTTTGTCATGCTATGTTTCATAAGCTATTCTCGTTTTTAAAGAATACAAGTTATAAATTTAAGGTCAGACAGAGTCAACTATTACGTAAAGGGTGGTCCAACTAAAACGCACAATGTTAATTGTATATAAAAATAAATTGTGCTCTCATGCATTCTCATTTGCCAAAATGCAGCAATTCTGCTGTTGGCAGATTTGGTCGAATGTGCTAACCAAAACACGACACATTTTGATTTGAACGTCCATTTTCGTGAAAGGTTTTAACAATCTTAAAGCGCCGCTAAATTATGGACCTATCCATGGTTAAATTTCTCAAATACAGAAACAATGAAAAGTCAAATTTAGTTGGGCAAAAAACTTGACGTTAAGGTGCGACTAAAAATTCACATCGTTGTCCACGCTTTACCATACACATTTCTATTTTATTTATAATTATAATTCTCGCCTCACTCCGACGTTTTTAACTAGCTTGTTCTGCAACAATTCCAAACGGCTGATTTTTGATCAGCAAATTCCCTTCTTGCAGAGCAATAGTTTTCCTTAAGGTTTGAGTCATTACTTTTATTCCTTAATTTCACGATGTTTACCTGGATATCGTTCCATGATAAAGTTTGCCATAACCTGTAGTACCAATCTTCTTAAAGGGAAATGCAAGAAAACCTTAACTCCTGCAAGCTACGAGCATTTTGAACTTTTGCAGCAACGGATGCTGGCTCTGAGACAGCTTCATCGACCTTATATCATAGTTACGAGTATATCGGGTGATCAATATAGCGATATTTTCTTCAAAATAAAAAAGACACAAAACTTCAAACCAAGCTTGAAATCTTTATTATTCATTTGAAAGGAAATTTTATGCCATTTTTATTTTCTGTTGGCCGCAACTAAGCTTCAGGATGTTTATTCTAAAGGTGCAATTTTGGATGACTCGTCTCGAGCATTTCGACCGGTACGGCGTTAATGACAAGCGTAATGTTGGCTTCCGAAACCTGAATCGTAGCTGGTTTGTCAGCATAGAATTTGGACTTTACGTAGTCCCAAAGAAAAAAGTCTAAAGGTATGACATCACATGATCAAGGAGGCCAACTCACCGCTTCAAAACGAGAAATTTGCTGGTCTTCGAAATGACTGCTTAATAGATCTATTGTTTTAGGAGCAAGTGGTAGAGTCCTGTTAAAACCTGTTAAAACCAAAATCTGACCCATTTAAAATTTGTATACAAGGTCACAATTACTTCACTTCTGATTTGGAAAACATTTCCCACTAGGCGATGTAGATCAGTTGTGTCTAAAGGCATATTCAAACTGACAAGAAGTAGTAGTTTTTTAGATCGTTTTCCCATACAAATCCTATTTTTGTGTATAGTGAAAACTGCTAGTTTTGTCGTTTAAAATAGCTTTAAGTTTCTAGCAGCCTTTTAAAGATCTCCCTAATGTGGCTAATAACCAGTTCATGGTGAGATCTTCTTGTACAAGATCCACCTCATCATTCCTCCTTCGCAAATGCCCACAAGTTTTTTTACTTTCGTTTTTTTTCGTAACAAACTATGAACAGTATCTTGTAAAGGATAACGTAACAATTTTTTACGTTATTTTATAACTTTCATTGTATGCAAGTACGAGGATGCATAGGTGTACGTGCGTTTGGCTGCGTGTGTGTGTGTGAGCAAGTCCTGAATCGAACCAAATTTATTTGCAGTTACTTTTTTGTCTGCCTGAACGGAGGAATTGGCTCACGTATGTGTGTATTGCAACACTTTGAAAGCCATACGAGTGTGTGTAAGGACATCTGTGTGTAGGTGTGGGTACTTGTGCATAGCTGTGGAACAGGTGGTTTATGGTCAATCAAGGCAATTTATCTATTTGGCATTTTACGGATGTTTTCCCTTTCCACCGGCTTCGTGCAGCAAGAGTTTTTCTTTTTTTTTGTTGAGTTTTTGTGTAAGTCGTTTACTTACTTCTGGCCTTGGTTTGCAGCAGAAAATAGTCTCTCTTTAGGTGGTGGCATATGTATACTCGTCGTACCTGGGGCAAAATGCGTTTTGTCATTGGACATTCAATAAATATTTGCCAAAAGATTCAGCAGAAGCAGCAGCAGTGCTGGCCGTAACAATGGATGGCAAGTCCAAAGCAGGCCATCGATGGGTGAAAGGAAGAGAGAAGGAGAGAGAAAAAAAGAAACAGAAAGTGTCCCAATATTGAGGACTAAGTGGATGAATGGATTTTACGTGCTTAGGGTAAGACAGGCTTTTGCCCCTGTTTACTGTGGTCCTACCTATTTTTTTCAATATTTTTTTTTTCTTTCGTTCACTACAAATCTCCAATACTTTCTTAGGCTGCAAGAGCTCGCGCTCGTGTGTGCCTGTTGGTGTAGGTGGATTTCAGAAATCATTTCATGTTTGTATTTGTTTAAGAGCCTTTCATTTCAGTTTCAAGGATTTTCTTTACCTTCTCTCGGTAAGAGGATCTATACCATGAAGCAAACAACAAAAAACGGCACTGATTTTTTGTCTTCACTGTTTTGGTATGGCCGTTCCTTTAAGAGGTCAGGTGAAACGATGAATTTCTCGAACGAAGAAGCGGTCCGGTTTGTGTCACTTTTCCTGCTTACTCTGTTTGCTAGGGAATTTGTTACACGGCTATGGTTACGGTAATGGAAAATTTTTATTAAAATTTATTGGAAATTTCTTACATGTTTAGAATAATTCCATTTGCTTTCAGTTGTCTTCGCCGGTGGTGGTGGTGGGGGTTCGGGGGCGAGTAAGTGTTTCGTGTAAAAGAAGATGGCAAGAGCAGCATGCTTAAAATGGCAATCAAAATTAATTGAAATTCAATTGAAGCCCTTGAACTTTTTACGGGTTTCTATTTTTACGGTAATGAAATAACTTTGATGGCAGATAAAATATGGATAGCAATAATTGCAAAATATCTCAGGTTGGGCACAATGGATCATCCGAAACAGCTACAGCGTGTAATTTTGGCTATTATACAGAAAAGAGCAACCCGTAAGCAAGGAATTGTTTAGACATTTAAGTCTTTAGGAAGGGTACGTTCTGTACAATAACCTACCATGTCGTTTTTATTTAAAGCATACCCTGGTACTGCTTTTGTTACAAAACACCAGTATTGTGGAAGGAGGCCATTCTTAAATATCATATGAAGAGAGCATCCTTTGGTTATAGGGAATATTCTTAAAGTTTTTTGTTGAATGTCTTGGCAAATATTAGAGGTCATGCTTTTTGGTTTGTTTTATGTTCAGGGATCCAGAAAAAGAAGCCATAACCAAGGAATATAAACTTATGCCAGTCTACGAAAAAAAATTTTCTCCTCCAACACAACCCCCTCAATTGTTCTAGGCTTGTCACACTGGCAGGAAGAAGCTTAAGACTCGATCTTGCAAATGCTCAGTCGTTTTCATATACTCTTCGCATGACTCGAACTTTTTTGAAGCGATAAAGAAGTGCATTTTGTGGCCGGTTAGTATGCCCATCATCTTGCTTAGTTTTGTCTACTTAAGACTTTGGTTGGAGCTGTTACTGCCCTCTGTGACGTTCCATAGCGTTTGGAGAGCGACCATGTCCCAATATTTAATTTCAGCTCTTTTGGGTTGATGGGGAAAAGCGTTGTCCATGCCAACTGTCTGTTTAACTGAGTCTTTCAGGCAAGTTCGTAAGCTTTCTGATTGTCGCCAACCATTCTTTTTAATGGTTCTATATACTTCGTTCAAATTGGCTATTTATTCTTTACACTTCAGAAGGTTTGTATCTTGATTTCGTTAAGGACAGTGCCTTGTGATGCTTGCCTGACTCTGAATGCCTATACATTGTCTGTTATTTGGTTAAGTCATCGTACAATTTCTGTGTTGGCTTAAATCTCTGCTTGTGGTCCGGAAGTCGGAACTATTTTTTTGTTTAAAAAAGGGTGTTTTTTTAGACGTGTGGTTTTCAAAAAGAACTAAAACGCATATACGAGGGCTGCTATATATATTTCTGGCCTAATAATGAAAATGCGAATATTTATCATCCAAAATGGTTTTATTGTTTTTCAAAGTATTCTCCAGCATGATTTATACACTTTTGCATGCGCTCAAACCAATTGTCGAAGCACTTTTTCCACTCCGATTGAGACACCAAAACAAAACATGGTTTTTGAACGCTTCAACAGCGTCTTCTGGCGACGAAAATCGCTGGCCGCTGGTTTGAGCCGATGTGTGAGAGCTCGCATTGTCATGGTACACAATGATTCGTCTTCCTTTGTTCGTTTTTCGAATTTCCCCGAAGACTTGAGGCAAACATATTGTGGTGTACCACTCTAATTGACCGTCCTACGTTACTAAAGCGTAACAGTCACCACATGACCAGTTTTGCCAAAGAAATTGGCGACCATTTGCTTCGAAATGCTTCTTCCACGAACAATTTTCGTTGGGTTTCGCTCGTCTTCGAAGACCCACACGGTCGATTGCTTTTTTGTTTCAGGTTCATACGCATAGATCCATTATTCGTCACCTGTGACGATCTTATAAATGTCTTTTGAAGCACAGCGATCGTATTTTGTCAAAATTTCGTTGCAGCAATCGACACGAGCCTTTTTTTGAGCGATTGTCAAATTGTGCGGGATCCAACGAGAACAAACCTTTTTTAAGGCCAGGTGTTCATGCAATATCGAATGTATGCTGGTGGTAGAAATGCCTACGGATGCCTCTAACTCACGGTATGTCACATGACGATCTTGCATTATCAGTTCACGCACGGCATCATTGTTCTCTGGCACAACCGCCGTGTTTGGACGACCTTCGCCATTGAGCGAGCGTCGGCCACGATTGAGTTTATTACACCAATTTTCCACAATGCTATAGGATGGTGCTTCATCGCCATACAAAGATTTAAGTTCATAGATGCACTCTTGTCGTGATAATCCACGTCGAAAGTTGTGAGAAATTATCGCACGAAAATGTTGACGAGTTAATTCTATTTTTTTGGCCAAATTGATTTTTTTTCAAGTCACTGTAACGGTCGTACATCTAAACGTTCTGAGTCCGTTTATGCTAAAAAATGTCAAAATGTCCAATGGAAATGTTTGATGGCACCAGGCAACACTTAGTATTGCCTAGGCCAGAAATATAATTTAATGTTATGGCCAAGAAATTCACTTTATTATTAGATAATATTTTAACATGATTTCGGACCGCCGCGGCTGGTTCAAATAAATTCCAGCTGAGAGGCCTAATTTTAGACCACTTTTTGCAGTATTTTGGGGCGTTTGTCAGCAATTACGCGCCGAGAATTGTCTTCCAAGGTGTAAATTGTGTCAGGCTTATCTGAAAATAGTCCAGCGGTGTTAAGTCGCACGACCTTGGGGCCATGCCACAGGCCCACAACGCGAGTTAATTTGCTCGCAAAAAGTTTCCTTCAATAAATTGATTGTTTCGTTGGCTGTAGCGCCGTCTTCTTGGAACCAAAAAAGGTCGTCCACATCAACATCCTCTAATGCAGCCACGAAAAAGTCATTATTCATGGCTCTAAAGCGTTCCCCATTGACTGTAACATTATGTCCAGCTTCATTTTTGAAGAAATATGGACCACTGATTTCCTCTGCCCATAGATCACACAAAACAGCGACTTTTTGAGGATTTTACGGCGCCTAAACAATGGCTTGTGAATTTGTATTACTCCAAATGCCACAATTTTGGTTATTAATGTACCCATTCACCCAAAGTGAGCCTCATCGCTGAAAAAAATGTTCTTGTAAAAATCAGAATCGGTGGCAATCTCGTTTCCTGTGAACGTTTGCAGAATATTTAAGTGGCGAAATTCTGTTCTCTCGTAATTACCAGGGGTACCAGGTTTTGGTCACTCGTAATGCTCTGTGCGAAGTTTGTTTGGAATCGGGTGAAATATGAAGCTACAGATTGATACAAATTTCCGAATGCTAATGGGATGATACCAATTGCAAATGAAAGTTGCCATTATCCATATCAAAACCTTCAAGGGTTTTCTTTAGTTCAGTGTGAGATTTTTTTTTACACGCATTTGAAGTTGGTGATTTTGGAACGCTGCCAGTCAAGAAAAGATCATTGAAAATTTTATAAAATAATGCTTATTTATTTTTATTATCCCGGAAAGTTGTGATTTCTTGTGTTTTTTGGAATCGAGGGAATCATTTTTGATATTTATTATTTCGTAAAACACGCGCTAGATGGCGCTGTCATACAAACGGTGTTATTCTTGTAGATTTTTATAGAAAACCGCTGTAATTAATTTTTTTTGGCTGGACAATCAATTTTGGATGTTGGCTTCATTGTTAAAGATATTTCTAATGATATAACAAAGTACATTTAATTATTCTCAGTACGTTACTATTACAAAAACGCAATTTTTATGGAAAAAATTGTGTTTTTTATTGGAAAAACTTATTTTTTTATTGGAAAAAATTATTTTTTTTAACAAAAACAACAAAAATGTGAAAAAAATATGTTTTACAATGTATCCAACATCAAAAATTAATTTTCAGCCAAAAAAATACATACACCGTTTTTTCTATGAAAATCTACAAGAAATAGCACCATTTGTATGACAGCGCCACCTAGCGTGAGTTTTAGGTAAAAATACATATCAAAAATGAATTCCTTGACTCCAACAACAGTAAGATACCAGAACTTTTCCGGATAATAAAAATAAATAAGCATTTTTTTCCTATCAAATTTTCAATGATCTTTTCTTGTTAGACAGCGTTCTAAAATCACCAACTTCAAATGCGTGTTAAGAAAATCTCTCACTGAACTAAAAAACCCTTGAAGGTTTTGTTATGAATAATGTCAACTTTCATTTACAATTGGTTTAATCCCATTCCCATTTTGGTTGTTGCTCTGTCCTATTAGAGGTTGTGAAATCGGTACGGATATTTGTATGGGGGATATACGAAAATATAAATGTGGCAAACATTAGCACTAAGTCATGATAACCTGTACCACAGTGAGATGTAGGGTATAAAAACTGAAGCACAATTGTTTGAGGGCACAGCTTGAAGAGTAACCATAAATCGGAAACCATCGTTAGGCGTTTATATCTCTATTTTTTACTTTATATATTTTGTTATGGATAAGAAAATACACATCCTGAATTTATCAAATGTATTCCTGATACCAATTGTCTAAAAGCTGGCCCAATCATCTTCAATTGTATGCAACATTTTAAAATGATCGAATTTATTGCTGAATTTAGATTGCTAAATTTATTACCCCCTTTATCAATTACCTTACAATTTGTGAAACTTCTTTAGCTTTTACTACTTTAAAACCCAAATTACTCTACTCTTTAATTTTGGATTAAGTTTTTTAAATGCTTCTCTTCTGTAGCACACAGCCAGCTAACGTTTGTTGTGCAAAGTTCAGCTACAGCAATTTTTTGCGTTGTTTCAATTTTAAAATACTCGCATTGGCCACTTACTCAACAACAGTGTGACCCCCTTCTCAAATAACACTAATTTCTTTCACTCTCGGGGAAAAACGAAAAAAAGCAAAGAACTGAAACTCAATTTTGTAGCATTGCAGGAAACTAAATACGTTCTTAACACTTGCACACACACATTACGACGACCGGACATTAAAAGGAACGAAACGGAACGAAACGGAAAAACAACGTCGAGCAAAGAAAAATGTAACACGAATTGAAGCGGAAATCCTTATTGATCTCTAACAAAGTTTAACACACACGGCACAGCACGAAACTTCGAGTGTTGCTGCAGCCTCCAAAAGCATCTTCAGCTATACTTTTGGGCCAAAACAGAAGCTGTCCTTTTTTGACACTTGGACCGAGGGAAAAAACGGAGAGGGAGAAAAGAAAAGTGCCCCCTTAACACAAACCATACACAGTAAAAGACCGAAAGAAAGCAAGAATAAAAAAGAGAATTAAATGTCATTTTCGATAAGTGTGTCGTCGCCGGTCTGCGTAACACACATGCCAATTTTGGGTCCGAGCAGCCAGAGCAGACTTTCTACAGTTTGCCAGGATATAAATTGCCAAGATAACAACAGCGACAAGGACGTCGACGATGACGGCAACAACTCATCTAACACCATTACCAGTACTGAGCACTTATGGGCTAGTAACGTTAAGTTGTTATAACACTTCAAAATTTAACACATTCAGTCTGTCTGGGGTTCTTGTTTTTTTTTGGCTGTTGCCAGCTTTATTGGTAATTAATGCGTGGGAGTTCATAATCGTCCTCACAGATCGTCTAGTACTAAAATTTTCGAAGGAATTTGTTTTTCCCTATGAAATACGAACATTGGGTAGCGACACTGTTTTTAAAGATGTAATAATTTATTTTCAATTTCAGTTTCTAATACCACCTCGTAATTACCGACGACTTTGCAAGTACAGTCGAACCTAGATAAGTGGCATCACAAGGTGCTGACTGTTTATCCCCACTTAAAGAGTTTGTCCCCTAATACAGTTTCCCACCTATCCATTTAATTTTAATTGTATCCCACTTAATGCGGTAAAGCATACCAATTTTGTTTGTCCTTAAATTCGGTTTATTGCATTAAATTCAAATTCAAATTAAAAACATTACGGACAGAAGAACATGCTTTTATAACGGGAGGCCGATGCTGATTTTAAATAAAATATAAATTATTTAGGAAATTATTGTCATTTCATTTCTTTTTATTATGATAATATTGGTGTGGTTCAATTATATATGGCACAAAATATTGCCCAAATGACCGCCGCGGTCTCGGCGGCACACCTCCATCCGATGGTCCAAATTTTCGATGACGCTGAGGCATAATTGACGAATGATCTCATCCTTTAGCTCTGAAATTGTTGCTGGCTTATCGACGTACACTTTTTCTTCCAAATCACCCCAAAGAAAAAAGTCCAACGATGTCAAATCACATGATCTTGGCCGCCAATTAACATAGCCACGACGTAAGATAACACGGCCATTGAATTTGTCGCTCAAAATAGCAATTGTTTCGTTAGCTGTGTGGCAAGTGGCACCGTCATGTTGAAACCACATATCGTCCACATTCAGTCCATATCAACGAATTCAGAGTCTGATGTTTCCACTAGCAAAGACTCAAAGTGTTCAATAAAAGTACAATTCATGCTGTCGAAGGAAAGCGAACCAAAGTTAGCTGAGATATGGTGATATCCTTCTTTGCTACAGCATTATTACACTTGCCTTGATTTGTGACTAAAAGTTCACTATGATGTTTGCTTGGAGGTATCATGGATGTCTCTTTCTTAAAACTTTTGAGATTTTCCAATTTCCTTTTTGTGTGACGATATTTTACTGCTCCACTTGGCATTTCTTAAATTAGATATCCTGGATAGTAAGATTTTTCAGTATTGTAAAGGGTGTCCCAAGAAGAGTGCAATTTTTAAATTTTAAATAAAACACAGATATTTAAGAAAAAATCGTGAAACTTTATTATATCGTAAAGTAGACAGAATGAGGTTATGTATGGAACAATATATCGTGCAGATGGCCGCCGCGGCTTTGCTGGCATGCACGCGATCTTTTAATGAAATTTTCAATAACCCTTTTTCATGAACGCTGCGGTATTTCATTAATGCAGCGTCCAATTTCGTCTTTTAAGGCTTGAGTCGTCGTCGGCTTATTCGCTTAAACCATCGACTTCAAAAAACCCCAAAGAAAAAAATCTAATGGTGTTAAATCGCACGATCTAGACGGCCAATTCTGATCTCCAAAACGCGAAATAACACGACCGGAAAATGACTGATGCAGCTATTGAATTGTTTCTCTGGCTGTATGACATGTGGCGCCGTCTTGTTGGAACCACATGCCCTCCACATTCAATTCTTCAGTTCTAGGCAAGAAAAAACTGGTTATCATTTCACGATACCAAACACCATTGACTGTTTGCGCTTGATCTGCCTCATTTTCATAAAAAAAGGTCCAATGATTCCTCCAGCCCAAAAACCACACCACACAGTGACACGTTGAGGATGCATTTGCTTCTCGTGAATCACTCGAGGATGCGACAATTCTGCCTATTCAAATGCGACAATTCTGCCTATTGACGAAGCCATCAAGATGAAAATGGGCCTCGTCACTGAAAATGATTTTATCGGCAAAATCAGCATTTTCATGTTGTCTCTCCAATACCCAATTAACGAACTCCCTTCGCTGTCCATGGTCAGCTGGCTTCAGTTCCTGAGTCAATTGAATTTTGTATGCATGAAGATGCAAATCTTTCGTCAAAATTCGCTGCAAAGTGGATTTGGAGACACCAATTTGCTGAGCTCGGTGTCGAATTGAGGTGGATGGAGTTTGAGCGACATCATCACGTACAGCTGCGACATTTTCGGTCGATGGCGCGTTGTTGTCTTTACATCACTAACAGACCCAGTTTCGGCAAATTTATCCATTAATCTCTTTACAGTTGACTCTTTTGGAGCATTATTGTGACCCCAAATTGATCGCAATTTGCGAACTGTAGCCGCAAAACTTTCACCATTTTGGTAAAACAATTTCACAATGAGAATGCGTTGTTCATTCGTGTAGCGCTCCTCGTACCTTCTACTAACAAACAATAACAATTGTTCAAATGTCAAACAATGACACCTCGAATGTTGCCAGATTTAAAAATTGCGTTCTTCTTGGGACACCCTTTATAATCACGTGGTTGTCTGTATTTTCTCCACGGGCTAATACAGGGTCTTTCATCTAGAGGTATATTTTTCAAAATATAAAAAAATACTAAAATTCAAAGCATGTGTGGAGTCTTTTTTATTCATCCATTTATTTTTTGAATACAATTTCCTTCAAAAGTTGGCCGCAACAACGCCTCAGGGTGTCCATTCTGAGGGTGCAATTTTGGAGACTCATTCCAACATTTCGACCGGTATGGCGTGCATACCACGCGTAATGTTGGCTTTCAAGACCTTAAACATAGCTGGTTTGTCTGCATATACTTTGGATATTTCGTAGCTCCAAAGAAAGAAGTCTAAAGGTGTGATATCACACGATCTAGGCGGCCAATTCACCTGTCCAAAATGTAAAATTAACTGCTCCTCGAAATTACCTCTCACTAGAGCCAAGTGGCACCATCCTGTTGAAACAAAATGTCGTCAAGAATATGGGCTTCAATTTTGCTATGACAGAGCAGTAGCGAGCACCATTGAAAGTTACGTTTCGACCATCATCATTTTTGAAAAAATATGCACCGATGATTCCACCAGCTTATAAACCGCACCAAACCGTAGTTTTCTCTGGGTATAATGGCAGCTCTTGAACCTCTTCTGGTTCCTCTTCAGCCCAAATGCGGCAATTTTGTTTGTTGACGTTGCCGTTGCGCCAGAAATGGACCTCATCACTGAACACAGTTTTAGTCGAAAACAGCGGATCTTCCCGTTTCTCACCGAAAGCTCATTTTCATATCACAGTTGCGAACATTTGAAGGAAATTAAATTCAAAAAATAAATGGCATAAAATGTCCTTTTGTATGAACAATAAAGATTCCACACTTGATTTGAATTTTAGTATTTTTTTTATTTGAAAAAATACCTCTACGAGGGCGGTTCGGAAACTTCTTAGCCTAGCTCAAAAAGCGCGGTACAAACAGAAAAAAGTTAAGTGTTTTGGAAACTTCCATCTCTGCTATGAACACATGTTAAATTTTGTTTCGATCTGGCAACTCCTTCATATAGAAACAGCTGTTCACAAAAGACGCATCCGCGATTTTTTTACAATGGAAAAATTAGAAATGCGTGGTGTCATTAAATATTTACATAAAAAAGGTTTATCGGGACAAGAAATTCATAATGATATGGTGAATGTGTTAGGTGAAAGTGCTCCTTCATATGCAACAGTAAAAAATGGGGTTGCAGAATTTAAACGTGGTCGTAAAAGCATTGAAGATGAGCCACGTAGTGGACGTCCAAAAACAGCAACAACAACAGAAATTGTAGCCAAAGTGCATGATATGGTATTAAATGATCGACGAATAAAACTGCGTGAAATAGCTAATATCATGGGCATCTCAAATGATCGAGTCCATATAATTTTGCATGAAGAGCTACAGATGAAAAAGCTTTCTGCAAGATGGGTGCCGGACTTGTTAACAGTCGACCAAAAACGCATAAGAACGAACATTTCTCAAGCTTGTTTGGATCGTTTTCATCGAAATAAAATGGATTTTAAGCGTCGTTTCATAACTGTTGATGAGACTTGGATCCACCACTATACTCCAGAGACAAAAGAACAATCCAAACAATGGACTAAAGCTGGAGGAAGTGCCCCAAAGAAGGCAAAAACAATTCAATCGGCTGGTTGGGTTATGGCAACGGTTTTTTGGGACTTCAAAGGTATTTTATTGATTGCAAATGGGTAAAACAATAAATTCAGAGTACTATTGCAACATTTTAGATCAATTAAATGTACAAATTCGAGAAAAACGTCCTGGCTTACAACACAAAAAAATAATTTTTCATCAAGACAACGCACCAGCGCACAAGAGTGTTTTAACAATGGCTAAAATCAACGAATTAAAGTACGAGTTGCTTGACCGCCCACCTTATTCTCCTGATTTAGCTCCCAGTGACTTTTACCTGTTCTCAAATCTAAAAAAAATCCTTGCTGGCAAGCGTTTTACCTCAAATGAAGATGCAATTACAGTTGTAAACCACTATTTTGAAGACCTTGAGGAAAACTATTTTAGATAAGCGTTGGACTAAGTGTATTGAAGTTTCAGGAGATTATATTGAGAGATTATATTCAGGAGATTATATTCTCTTTCATTGATAGGCTAAGAAATTTCCGAACTGCCCTCGTAGATGGATAATCCTATATAATAATTTTCAATATTGATCAAATTAATAATATTTTCTGGAAGTTTCCTGTAACTGTTACGTAGTATTTACTTTTTTGGGCTCAAACTTTGATTAACTTTAATTGAAGAAATGATATATTGTGGTCGACTGTAGTCGCGCTTATTATTGTAAAAGGCATAGTGACATTTTCGAACTCCCAAAGACGACCTGTACCCAACCCAATTAGCCCTTAAATAGTCAAATTCACCGTGTTATCTAGTAGACGAAGACAAGTTGAACTCGAATTTGACTGGTAAATGATCAGAGCTGAGTTTTAATTTCATCTGCAATTAAAACTATGAGCAAGGTCGGGGGATATTCAATTACATGGATCGATATTGACTTAGATCAATAGGGTTCGTAATTGAACCAAAGTTCCGCCGATTTTGTAATTATTTTTATAGCACATTGGGACTAACTGGTTCGTGAGCTCCTGAATATACTTTTAAATAGAAAACCAGTTTTTAACAAATTGGCTAAGTGACATTGATTCTCGGTACCTGACGTCTTTCATCAGAAAGCTTCGCAGCAATTGCCAACTGTTTGTCCGCTAAACTTTACTTGTATCACATGTTGTAAAAGATTATCTATAGATGGCTCTGAATGTGGAGTCTCTGTAGAGGTGGTAAGAGTGAATTGTATTTTCGTTGGTATTTGTGCGAAGACAACTTGAAAAGTGAGATTTACAACAGTAATTCTCATTCGTTTGATGAGAACCTAATCTTAAAGAGTTTCGTTTTCCTTTTAACAATGGCTACGAATCTTTTTGATGAAGGCCTTCGTGGAACCGAAATCGCGATTAAAGCAGAAAATCAATGTCACTTTGCCATTTTGTAAAAAAACTTGTATTCGATAAAAATGTAGATGAAGGAGGTCTCGAGGCGGTTGATCCCTGTCCAAGCTAAAAACCGAAATGCAACAAATAAGCTAAATTTTTTTTTTGGTACCTGTTATTTGATTTCAACAATCGAGAAACAGACGGAAGTGAGGACACAACTTATACAAACTAAATAGTTATTGTGAGATGATCGCTATAATAAACAAGAGTTTTATCACCCTGCCTTCAAGGTGTTAGAAACATCTGCTCTAAGTAATTAATCCACAGTGTGGTGTAGTTTAGAAAAATTTACAAATGAAAATTACACTAAACTTTAACATAAAATTTTAATTATGCGCCAATAAAATACATCACCCACTTAAGCTACCTAATAATAACTATTAGACCTTAAACTGTAATCGCAGCCAAAGTGTTCAATAAATATCATATTTATTGAAATTTGTTCATAAAATTTCATAGGCGTATTGAAATTTCCCCCAACGGCATTGTTGAAAGTTGGAGAAAATATTGCAACATGTGTTGCTCTCAACACTGGACGGCAGCTTTAATGAAATAGCTTAAATAGCCTTTGTCGTAGTGGGAGTTGAAACATGGATATGTACGAGTACAAAAAAAAAATAAAAATAAAAACCTAAAGCTGCTATAAAAATTTAAAAAATAAAAATCGTTGTAATTCCAATACCAAACAAAAAACAAAAGCACCGCGCAGAGCAGCACTTGATGCCAATGGAGGCTATAAAAATTGAGATTTAATTATGCTCAGTCTTAGCCAAGTTTATGGAAGTTCAGTGACTTATTTTTTGTACACATCAAACGGAAAAATAAACACCAGCAGCTTAAAATGTTAAGTATTGAAATGGCCATCAATTTGGAAATGATGATTGAGAAGCGACGACGGCGATGATGATGATGAGGTTCTTGGAGAAGGTGTTGGCGAAGGTAATAATGTTAATGGAGTTAATGCTAATGGCAATGATAACGACATTGGCTCGTTGATCTTCATCCACAAGAGAAATGCTTGAAAGAAGTTATTGCGAATAATCATTAAAGCTTCCAAATTTTACGATTACAAGCCATAAACTGAAGTTTAATGTTAGGTTTTAGATTAAAAACAAGCGTTTATTCCGGAAAGGTGTTAAATTGAAATTTCTTTTGGAAACAACACTTTCGCATCGATAATGAAATTTCAAAGAATCTTTAGCTATGAAACAAGAAGAAATAGGCTTCCAAAAACTATCGGCCATGAAACAAGAAATGAATTTTGAAAGAATCTCTCAACAAGCCAGACGAATGTTTTCAAAAGGCAAAAGAAAGTTTCAAAAAAAATTTAATATAAAAGTTGAAGAACTTGTAGAAATTGGCACAAGTCTTTGAGGCGAACAGTAACAAACAACATGTGGTCGTTTAAGCATTTTACCGCCGCCTTACTTCTCAGTTGTTGGCTTAGTTGTGCCCTAGCCAAGGAGCAGCCTCAGGTTCAAATCATCACCGAGCAAGGTAAGATTTTCTTATCATTTCCTTCACGCTGATACTTCTATCCCGCTGATACTTTTTTTCTTCACCTCTTATCTTTTTAATAAAAATTCTCTTACCCTTTTAGATCTTCACGATTCCATAGAGCCACGTTCAAGGTTTTTGGATGGCCTGCATCGTGAGGCAAAACGTCAGAAGGCAAAATCCCCCAATGTTCATATAGAGAATATTTATATACCCCAGCAAATCCAAAAAGGCGATGAAACTGTTCAAGATCAGCCCTTATATCCAGTGTACACTTATCCCATATCATCCCATCCAAATCTAGAGGAAACGGAATCTACCAAACAACCGCTGAAATCTCAAAAACAAACCAAACCCAAGCCATCCGAATTACAACCCACTCTCATCTATGGCCAGCAGCTACCCGAACAAAACAATGCCTTTATATCCCTTCCCTATCCTGAAGTTTTGGCACATCATTCCCTCATAAATTCCGAGCAATCCCCTCAGGCTTATCCCTATTTTGTCATAGTCAATAGCCCCCATGCTATTCGTCCTTATCAACGCAAACCAACTAAAACCATTACCACACCACATCCAGAAGTCCAGGAACAGAACGACGAATTTGATAATGAAGACGAGGACTCCGAAATTGAGGATATCGTCTCAAAGCTTAAGAAGAGGCCTTACAAAGTCCAATCGAGAAAACCCCGTCCTCAACTTAAATTATCTCAAAATGAGGGCAACATTGGCTTGGCCATAGCTAAATATCTTCTAGCGCATCCCTTGTACTCGGCCAATGATATGGAGAGATCCTCACAGCATGCCTCCGCGGAGGAAGAGGAAGATGAGAAAGATTCCATTGCCGAAGAAGACACTGTGGGAAAATATTTCGGTAACACGGATATGCTCGCAGCGGAAGGCAATGATGATAATGATGACTTGAAAAAGATTGAAGATTCTTTTACTCAGCACTCCACAAGAGGAAATAAATTGCCTGCGGACCTTTACATTGCCTCTACCCGTCCTACTAAGAAAATTGATGACCGTGTGGCTTTAGTTTATTTGAGACACACCAAAAGGGGGCGTCAATTGTTAATGGCTCAAGAATAAAAAAAAATGTAAAAACATTTGGTTTAATTTGAAACTTTCTAAAAATTTATTGAAAATAAAAAAAATCCAAGCTAAATGCCTTTTAATGCACGGTTGGGCATTTTAGAAAAATGTGGCAATAAGTGTGGAACTTCTAAACTATTGGCGTAATCGTTGTACAATGTATGACGAATTTTAAGAGGAGTTAGAACAAAAGGGGTCTATCTTTCAGAATATTGCTCTGTCGCTCAAAAAAAGGCTCGTGTCGATTAATGCAAAGAAATTTTGAAAAAATACGATCGCGGTGCTTCAAAAGACTTTTGTAACATCGTCACAGGTGACGAATCATGGACCTATGCTTATGAGCCCGTAACAAAACAGCAATTGACCGTGTGGGTTTTCGAAGACCAGCCAAATCCAACGAAAGTTGTTTGTGGAAAAAGCACTTCGAAGCTAAAGTTCGCCTGTTTCTTCGGCAAAACTGGTCATGTGGCGACTGCTCTGCTTGAGCAACATAGGACGGTCAATTCTGAGTGGTACACCACAATTTGTTTGCCTGAAGTATTCGAAGAAATTCGAAAAACAAACAAGAGAAGACGCATCATCGTGCACCATGACAATGCGAGCTGTCACACATCGGCTCAAACCAGCTCCTTTTTGACCGGCCAAAACGTCGAATTAATGGGTTATCCGCCGTACAGCCCTGACTTGGCACCCAATGACTTATTTATATTCCCGCACAGCCAGAAAAAAATGCGTGGTCAACGATTTTCATCGCCAGAAGATGCTGTTGAAGCGTTCAAAAACCATGTTTTGGAGGTGTCTCAGTCGGAGTGGAAAAAATTCTTCGACAATTGGTTCGAGCGCATGCAAAAGTGTATAAATCATTGGGTCAGAAATATAGATATCAGCCCTAGTACTTTTTTCGGTGGAATACTCTACTGCCTGTAGTTTCTCATTGAATTGCAATCTACCTGCACTTAAGTGTATAGCCTTTGATCATTATAAAAAACACTTTCGTTGCTTGGGGTCTGAGGATGGTGAAGTGCTTGCAACTAAAAGTCTTTCGACTGTCTTTTAAATTTGAGTTTTTGAGTTTCTCTTTGAACACAATTTAAAAAAAACTTCGTCTTAAATCTGACTATGAACTAAGGAGGGCCTAAAAATTGTATATTTCTTTATAACCCTAAAAGTTTGGAATTAAAAAATTCTCAACTTAGAGGAATTGAATTTGGAATGTGTATAACACAGAGTGTGGGTTTCCACAAAAACTGAAAGACTGACAACTCCTATTTCTCATAAATTTTACGTAATGGGAGTTTTTTTAGACGTGAGGTTTTCAGTCGGAGTTAATCTTTTAGACAGCTGTCTCTTGATATATGCTCAGTTTGGTTTGGCAATTCATAATATATAGACTGATTTCCGGAGCAACGTTTGAAAATCGTGGTAAATCCTGATTTTGACAAGAACATTTTGTTCAGCAATGAAGTACACTTTTGGTTGAATCGGTACTTTAATAACCAAAATTGTTGCATTTGGAGTAATTAAAATCCAAAAGCCATTATTGAGACGCCGTTACATCTTCAAAAGTCACTGTTTGGTATGCTCTGTGGACAGAGATCCATATTTTGTCAAAATTGAAGCCGGCCATAATGTTACAGTCAATTGGGAACGCTATAAGCCATTATTAATGATTCTTTTGTGCCTGAATTGGAGGATGTTGATGTGGACGACCTTTGGTTCCAACAAGTCGGCGCGACATGCTATACAGTCAACAAAACAATCAATTTATTGAAGGAATCTTTTGGTGAGCGCATTATCACTCGTCATGGGCCTGTGGCGTGGCCTCCAAGATTCTGCGATTTAACACCGCTAGACTATTTTTGGTGGGGTTGTGTGCTTGTCTACGCAGATAAGCCCAATACGACTGACGCCTTCTTAAAGAATATTCGGCGCATTATTGCTGACATACGGCCCCAAATGGTGGAAAAAGTGGTCGAAAATTGGGCCTTTCGGCTGGATCCATGTTTCATCAACAGTTATGAATCGGCGCAAGAACTCTATTGGATTACGCTGATAAATCGCTAAAAGCTCCTCGGAATTGATCCAACGGACGATTTTTTGTGGCAAAGTCAACAAACGCGGCACACATCTTGCGGATAGCTTTTTCATGTAGAGTTCATCATGTAAAATACTCCAAACTGGTTTTTCGTGTATTTTAACAATATCAGCAAGTTCTCTGAGCTTTATTCGTCTATCTTTAGTCACTTCATTAAATATTTTTCTAATGTTTTTAATAGTAATAGCAGTTTTCGGTCTTCCAGAGCGTTGTTCATCTTCCGTACTTGAACGACCCATTTTAAATTGTTGAACCCAGGATTTCACGGTGGAGTATGATGGTGCATTATCACCATGAACAGAATCCAATTCATCTTTGATTAATTGTGGCGTATAACCTTTCATATAAAAGTGTTTAATTACCGCACGAAACTCTTTATTTTCCATTTTTCAAAAGTTATAAAACTTTTTTACTTCAATCATCTGTAACAAAGAAAATAATCATTAAATATTACGGAAATTTTGACAGATGGATTACGATATAAAAGATTGCTTTTAAAAACCAAAAACAAAAAAAGTTGCTAGTAAAACAGAAAATGTGCCAGGCCAGTTAGTTTTGCGGTCGCCCTCGTAAACTACAGATCGTAATTGTTGTCCGATCTTCATTAAATATTGCAGAATTAGCAATTTAGACCAAGGACGGACGCTATCAAAATTAAAAAAAAAAAATTAAAAAGAGAAAATCGGTTCAGATTGCGATACAACTCCCACACATGCATGTTCAACCGATTTCATGTCTTTAGCTCTACAAGCCACATATTTCATCCAATCGATTTAATAAAATTTGACAAAAGTAAGTTCATTGTGCCAAGGACGGACGCTGTTGCAAATGAAAAAAAAATCAGTTCAGACTAGCTCACACATACGTATATAAGCTTACCTGATTTTACCTCAAACAATGAAATTTTCTCACAAAGTTTTTGAAGTCTGGTTAAATTAAAATTAAATTTAGAGCCAAGGTTTTCCCAAAAACCTAGTTTCAGTTGGCTTTTCGGAACATCCATAAATACAGGCTATAATACTTATATAGTCTGTTACTTTTACACGACTTTTACAATTTTTTACTGAAATTGAAGACATGGATTTGAACGACTTCCGACAGAATGACGCTGACACTGTCCATGTCACAATCGATCAATTGCGCACCAAATTGCCAAATCATGGTATCAACCGTATTGGCGATATCAATTGGCCTTCTTGCAGCTCCGATTTCACACCGGTGGCCTTTTTTGTGGGTAACCGTGAAGGACCATTTAAGGCCACTATCAGCCAAGTAATATGTGAGCTACAGCCCGAAACCAAAAACAAGGTCTTGTGATATTGGAGTAGCAGAGTGAGGGACTGCGAAGATAGCCGAAACAGCGTAAATTTGATTCAAGAAACTCTGTTTGAAGTCCATGTAAGCAGATCTGAATTTTGTCAGCTGCCGTTTTACCTCATTGAAGATTATTCCTAAAGCGCGCTGGAGATTATCTTTGAAAAAAAAGGTTAAAAGCTTCTTTCTACGCAGAGTTAGCTTGACGAAAGCCAGCAGTTGGTTTCAATCACTGAGGCTTATATTCACTTTGTCCACGGCTCACTGACCGGCAAGTGACCTTCCTAAGGTTTCGTTTCAAATCTAAATCTTAATCTGAACAGGAAAAGTAATTCTATGACTTACATTAAATTTATTTATTTAAAAATATTTATTTTTGTACAATACGAAATGTCTTGTACGGATATTAAAGTCTGCAAACTTTACAAATTGTATGAAATTCTCTAAAGAAAGTCTGTTGTTTTATTTCATTCTTTCCTTTTGTTGGCGTAAATTTAGCCCTTAACAGCACCTGCTGCAGTTGGCTTATTTAAGAGCTATGGTGGGAGGAAGTATTTGGATAATGCATATACATATATTTGTACAGGGTGGCTCACAAACACTGGACTAATTAGGTTCAAGTGTATGTGTTAAATGTGGTTTGTCCTAAGGCTAAAAACATTTGAAATCAGTAATTAATTAGGCGCGTTTGAGGTCTGTGTTAATTTTATAATTTAATCTATAGCAATCTTTAACTGTTGTGACGTTTGATTTTTGTAAGTCTTGTGTTCCTGAAGATGATATCCAACGGATATCGAAATATTAAAATATAAAATCAACATGAATTTCATGCTTGTCTAATTTATTATTGATTTACTTCAAAAAAAGATCGAACAAACAGACCTAAGAATATAGGGTAGCTATTTATTTTTCGGGTCCTGACAATACTAGTGTTCCCAGATGCAAACTGGAACTTCCATTGGGAGCTTTGGCATTTTTAGCATAACTTCACTCAGTAGGTTTTGTCATTGGAGGGCGAGTTGTTTTGTTAAGTGTGTAGAAAAATTCATCTCAGTCAAAAAATGGAATTATACCGTGAACATTTTCATGCGATGATTTCTTACAACTTTCGGCGTGGGTAATCGAGACAAGAGTGTTCAAATCAACTTGTTTTGACATTTGGTGATGAAGCACCATCAAAAACCTCTGTTAATCGCTGGTACCAAGAGTTCAGGATGAATTTCGCGAATGACGTCCAACTTCGGTCACTTTATCAGAAACCATCGATGCTGTGCATGAACTGATTTAGCAAGACCGACATGAAACATACCGTGAAATTAAGGCATCCTTGGGCATTAGTATAACAAACATCAATAAGATATTGCATGTTCATTTGGACGTGAAAAATTTGTTCTCGTTGGATCCCTCATCATTTGACGAGTGCTCATAAAACAGGCTCGTATGGATTGGTGCAAAGAGATGTTGAAAAAGTATAACCGCGGTTGCTCAAAGGCAGTGTATAACATTGTCGCAGGTGACGAATCATTAGTCTATATAAACCCGAAACAAAGCAGCAATCGACCGTCTGGGTCTTTTAAGACGAGCCAAATCTAACAACAGATGTTCGAGGAAGAAGTACAGCGAAGCAAATGATGGCGTTTTTTTTCGGTATAACCGGCCATGTTGCCACTGTACCTTTAGTGGAACGTAGGGTGGTCAATTCTGAGTGGTATACAACCATCTGTTTGCTGTTTTGTTCGAAAAAATGAGAAAAGATAATAAGAGAAGACGGATCATTCTGCATCACGACAATGCGAGCTCTCACACATCAGCTGCAACGATGAGCTATTTGATCACTCTAGATGTTTAATTGATGGGCCATCCACCGTACAACCCTGATTTGGTATCCAATGGCTTTTTCGTGGAAGAAGTACAGCGAAGGAAATGATTGCGTTTTTTTTCGGTATAACCGGCCATGTTGCCACAGTGCCTTTAGTAGAATGTAGGACGGTCAATTCTTATTCCCTAGCATCAAAAAAGAAAATGCGTGGTCAACATTTTTCATCGCCCAAAGCTGCTATTTAATAGTTCAAATATCAAGTTTTGGAGGTGTCTGAATCGGAGTGGAAAAAGTGCTTCGAAAATTGTTTCGTGCGCAGGCAAAAGTGAGTTGATCTTAAAGGAGAATATTTTGAAAAACAATAAAATCATGTCAATGATAAATTATCGAGTTTTTATTGCCGGACCCGAAATATAAATAGCAACCCTTATAACCTTTAAAATCCCTTTTCCGAAAATGCCTCAACGTCCTGTGACCTTGAATAAATCACACGTACCCCAAAAGTGTAAACATTATTTAAGTGAAAGAACAGATTAAATTGGTTATGGCCTGTCTTTGTAAATCTTGAAGTTATACTATCCGTTGGGGCGTTGACGTTCAGGAGAACCGAAGGATAGTAAAGATGGGTTTAAAATCTTTAGTCGTGTATTTCGCAATCCTTTATTTCACAAAGAACTAAAAAGAAACACACAGTTGCCGGTATTTTCAAACATGAGACCCTCTTTCATTTTGCAGTTTCTCGCTCACCCTGTATTTGCAAACATAACTACTGCTACTTACTTTGGGAAATGTTTAATATTTTATTTTCTCATTTTACAGTCTAAGGATTTTCTCTGCTTTGCAAACCCCTCAACGACAGTGGAGAAATGAAATATAAAATTGTTGTTGTTGTATTTTTTAAACATAAAAATTGAATATGTTTCGTTGGGACACAAGGATATGCAGGCGAATGTTCAGTGCTCAGTCGTAGTTTACTCAGCATTCCAACATTCAGCACAGAAGATGACTTTATGTTGCAAGTGTTGCACTGGCATGATTTTATGTATGAGAATACGAACTGAGGAGGATTGTGATAAGGATAATGGCTTAAACTAACAGAGAATTTTAAGAAGTTCTTAAGTCTGCATAGGGAATAATTTTAAAGTTTATTTTTTTTTTAAAGAAGTAACCAAAATTTCAAATATTTAGGGGAATAAAGCCAAAGGATTTTTAAAGGAAGTTGTATGGGTATTCGAACAATAAATTGGAGAAAAACAACGAGTTTACAGATATTAATAAATAAGTCGATAGTTAGTTAAACATTTGTAAGTAAAAACAAGTTTAAAATCTAAGTTTGGCTGAGCCGAAGAGATAGGTCTTTTCTTTAGCTGTGTGCTTAGCTGAACGCAATGGCCGATTCGAATCAGATAAATTTGACTTCTGCATCGACGTTAAAACAGGTCCCACCGACAATATCATTATAAATTTATTGGCAGATTTTTTTTAAACCCCTAAAACTGTTTTGTACTGTACAACTTAACGTTGACAATGTAACAGACAATTCAGTCACGAGCTTTAAGGACACGGAGTACACGAACTTCAAAGGATAATAGCAAATTCCTATGACAACAAAACCTTACACAAAGAGAAAAAAAAGTTGGAATTATTTTGGAATTACAATTATTCGGTTGTAAAGAAAAATTTCGGTTGCAGTTACCAAATATTTATAATCGTAATTGATATACGGTGCAAAGTACCACAAGATGATAAATCTGATCATCGTACGGTACTCACAACATATTAATCAGTCATACCATTGAAACGAGAAACAGGTATTTACTCACCTCAGCTAAGGTTGTGGCAACCGATAGTTTTGTAAACATTTTGTTGTTGTAAGCAATTATTAGTGATCATAGCTTAAACTTAATCATAACCAAAAACGAGTTGTTAAATTGTATACTTAATAGGGACATAAATACTGAACACACCCATTTCAATAGTAGAACTGAACATACCCCATTAATGTCACATGGGGGTTTCGAAAGCTAACCTCAATAGCGTCAGTATGTAACGGGATTTTAAAATTGTTTCAATTTTCATCATGGAGTGGTCAGATAATGAGAACCGTATCGCTGTAATAGCGCTTTTTAAGTGTGACATGAAAAAAACGATATTTTCAAAACGCTCCGGCCACTAGGGTTTAGCCGCATGTTCGTCTACCGATGCTGTTTGAGGAGACTGGAGATGTAAAAGACCGCCACCGGTCGGGCCGCCCACGCTCTGTTCGAACACCGCATGTCATCAAAGCCGTTAAATCAAGAATTCACAGAAATCCATTCCGATAGCAGAAAGTCATGGCCCGTAAGATGAATATCACGCAAAAGTCCAAGAGTCGAATCATCAAAAAAGACTCGGGACTTGGGGCTTTCAAACGACGTACCGGATATTTATTGACTGCAGCTTTAATAAAAATAGGATTGAAAAATGCAAACGTCTTTTGGTGAAGCACGCTGATAACTTGCACAAAAACTTTTTGTTCAACGATGAAAAAATGTTTACCTTTCAGAAAAAAATTAACAAGCAAAATGATAGAGTGTATGCGCGGTCATCTAAGGAAGCAACTGAACTGATTCCAAGGGTGGAAAAAGGTCATCACTCAGCTTGAATCATGGTTTGGTGGGGTGTCTCTTACGATGGGGTCACTGGGCTGCATTTCTGTAAACAAGGAGTCAAAACAACGGCCAAATTTTACCAAGAAACCGATTTGGAAGCTGTTGTGAAACCTCTTAACAATTCCCTGTTCCAAAACCAGTAATGGACTATCCAGCAGGATTCTGCGCCGGCCCATAAGGCTAAAACGTCCCAGGTCTGGCTTCGAAACAGTTTGCCAGCGTTCATTTCCTCCGAAGTATGGCCCTCAGGCAGTGCAGATTTGAACCCATTGGATTACAAATTGTGGACGGTTTTAGAGGACAATGTTTGTCACAAAAGATACCCCAACATTGGATCTCTTAAGACTGCATTGGTTCGAGCTGTGGCCAATTTTCCAATGGACGAGGTTCGTGCAGCTATTGACGATTGGCCGGTGCGACTTAAGGCGTGTCTAAAGACAAAAGGCGGACATTTCGTACAAGTATATTTTTTTTGGATACAATATACATCAGTAAATTAAAAAATATTTGGTCCAAAAACATTCAGTACTTTCTATTTTACAGCATAAAACGTGTGAAACATTATATATGTCCCTACTAAGTTCTTATTAAAATAGATTAATACGATTGATATTGAGTTAAGGCCGACAAGCGACATTTTTTCCAGTACCAATCATCTATCATTGTTTCACTGTTTTTCTCGTCATGATACTCCCTATGAGTACTTTAATTGTATGGGGTGATCCATCTAGAAGTGTGGAATTTTTATTGTTCATACGAAAGGAAATTTTATGCCATTTATTTTTTGAATATATAATTTCCTTCAAATGTTAGCAATTGTATTATGGAAATGAGGGTTTGCTGAGAAATGGGAAGATCCGCTGTTTTCGACCAAAATTTTGTTCAGTGATGAGACCCATTTCTGGCTCAACGGCAAATTCAATAAACAAAATTGCCGCATTTGGGCTGAAGAGCAACAAGAAAACCTCTTCTTGCTTGTGCCATTATACCTAGAGAATCCCCGGTTTGGGGCGGTTTATAAGCTGGTGGAATCATTGGTGCATATTTTTTCAAAAATGGCCGGAACGAATGGTGCCCGCTTTCGAGCCATGATATCGTTCTTTATGCTACCTGAAATTGAAGCCCGTAATCTTGACTACACTTGGTTTGAACAGGACGGTGCCACTTGCCATACAGCTGCTCAAACAATGGATCTATTGAGAGCTCATTTCGAAAAGCAGTTAATTTCACGTTTTGGACAAGTGTGTTGGCCGCCTAGATCGAGTGAAATCACACCTTTAGACATTTTTCTTTGGGGTTACGTAAAGTCCAAAGTCTATATTGACAAATCATCTACGATTCAGCTTTCGAAAGCCAACATTACGCATGTCATTTAAGCCATACCGGTCGAAATGCTCCAACGAGTCAGAATGGAAACCCTGAGGCGTAGTTGCCGCCAACATTTGAAGGAAATTATATTTAAAAAATAAATGACATAAAATGTCCTTTCAAATTACCAATAAAGATTCCACACTTGATTTGAATTTTTATATTTTTTTGTTCTGAAAAAATACCTTAAGATGGATCGCCCTATATAAGCAAACTGTTTTTGCCTCTGACTAAAATTTTAATTATTTTTGTTAAACAAGTGTGGTATATGGATTTTTAAATCCAAAAACTCGTTTCTTAAGGTTTGAATACATGGTACGTTGCACCGATACTACAGTTCCAATAAGTGGCAATTACAGAGCACCAACTAACATTCGAATTTAACCCCAATGATTCGGCTAGCAAAAATATCGGTTGTAGCAACGAATCTTTTCTCTGTGCGTACAAATTAAAAGAATCAATCATATCTTAGCCATATTTGTCTAGGAAATAAAACTTGAAACTGCATGTATATACAAAACTTGTATCGCATTTGTTCTAAGTTTTTACCTTAATTCATTTCAACAATGGACAAACCAACGAATCCAATTGTCTTTCTTTTTGTGGTGTTCTAGAATCCTACCTGCAAAGAGAAAAAAAATACGCATATTTATCAGTTATTTCGCTTTTTAACTTAATGTAATTATTAGTAATGTAAACTCATTTGAATTATAATAGTATCCATTTAATTTTATAATTTTCAATAGTCACTTTCGTATTCATTAGAGTCCTTCTTTTGGAACACAATGTTTTTTGGCAGTGAGAGTTCTTTCCTTTTTTGTTTTTCAAACAGAGTGAAAACCTACTCTTTCTCTATGTGAGCAGTGCTGCCAATCAATATGAATAAAAAAATCATCATTTCAAAAAAAAAATATAAATCGTCGTAAAATCTTTACTCATAAATAAGGTAGGCAATTTTTACATTAGAAGTTTACTTGATTTAAATGTGAATACACTCGCAAGCTATATGATCAGAATTGGTTCTGAAATGGGAAATATAGTCAGCGAAGAATTTATATACTCAACACCACTTATTACACATGTTTTGTCCTGATTAAAAACGACTTATCAATAACTATTTTGTGCTTTTTATGTTGACCAGCCCTATATTTATGCTTGTATATTATTGCATTTTTTTAAATACGAGGGTTGCTATATATATTTCTGGCCTAGGCAACACTAGGTGTTGACGCCATCTGACATTTCCATTGGTAAGTTTGACATTTTTTAGCATAAACGTACTCAGAACGTTTTGAAGTACGACCATCATTTGTGTTGTTTACAGTGACTTGAAAAAATCAATTTGGCAAAAAATGGAGTTTACTCGTGAACATTTCCGTGCGATCATTTTTTACAACTTTCTTCGTGGATTATCACGACAAGAGTGCATTGATGAACTTAAAATTTTGTATGGCGATGAAGCACCATCCTATAGCACTGTGAAAAACTGGTTTAATGAATTCAATCGGGGCCGACGCTCGCTCAAAGACGAAAGTCGTGATCGTCCCAAAATGGCAGTTGTGCCAGAGAACGTTAATGCCGTGCGTGAACTGATAATGCAAGATCGTCATGTGACATACCGTGAAATAAAGGCATCCTTGGGCATTTCTTCCACCAGCATACATTCGATATTGCATGAACACCTGGCCGTAAAAAAGGTTTTTTCTCGTTGAATCCCGCACAATTTGACAATCGCTCAAAAAAGGCTCGTGTCGATTGGTGCAAAGAAATTTTACAAAAATACGATCGCGGTGCTTCAAATGACGTTTATAAGATCTTCACAGGTGACGAATCATGGATCTATGCGTATGAACCCGAAACCAAACAGCAATCGCCCGTGTGGGTCTTCGAAGACGAGCCAAATCCAACGGAAGTTGTTCGTGGAAGAAGCGTAGAAAATGTGCTTCGACAATTGGTTTGAGCGCATGGAAGAGATTATAAATCATGCAGGAGATTACTTTAAAAAACAGTAAAACCAATTTTGATGATAAATATTCGCATTTTCATTATAAGGCCAGAACTATGTATACGAGGGCTGTATCTAAATTTTTTTTTTTTTTGAATTTTTTTTCGATTTTGGAAAAAGTGTACCTTTGTTTCTTTAAAAAAATCGGTTAGTGGTTATTATGTTGGCTAATGGCACAAAATAGGTATATATGACAGCGCATAGAGAAAGGGACCTAAGGGTAAAAAAATCAATTTTCACTTTTTGTATACGAGGGCTGTATTTAAAATTTTTTTTTTTTTGAATTTTTTTTCGATTTTGGAAAAAGTGTACCTTTGTTTCTTTAAAAAATCGGTTAGTGGTTATTATGTTGGCTAATGGCACAAAATGGGTATATATGACAGCGCATAGAGAAAGGGACCTAAGGGTAAAAAAATCAATTTTCACTTTTTTTTTGATGTGGACAACATCTGAGCATCGAATGAGACCGATCCCATGCCCCAAAAGTGTTCCCTCCCAGAGATATGCGCGTTTTATGAAAGTGAGGGTACATCTAAGATACACGTATTTAAAACTTTAAAATGGCTCTCCTGAACAAAACTGGTTTTTACCCTTAGGTCCCTTTCTATTTTGCGCGTCACATACAGTATATACTGTAGCACTTTGTAGGTATCACCATTAGTCCACTTCTAAAAAATTTTGACTTTTCGACTCGTAAGGGCTCAAGTTTGGAGAAATCTTAAAAACAAATTCATAATTGGATACGTTTTAGGGCAATTATTTACCATCGGTCAGGAGGACTTATTCTTGGTTGATAAAAACACAGAATGCAGAAGTCACCGAAATTGACTTCGTTAACCAAACGAAAGGGAATCGCAAACCTAATTACTGGCTGAAGCTAATGTTTTTGTATCTAAATGTGTAGAACCTTAGATTCAAATGCTGGTTTAACATTTGTGACAGCGCATAGAGAAAGGAACCTAAGGGTTTGATGTAAACAACATCTGAGCATCGAATGAGACCGACCCCATGCCCCAAAAGTGTTCCCTCCCAGAGATATGCGCGTTTTATGAAAGTGAAGTCGACGATTCTAAGCGCAAATAGAAAGGGACCTAATCTTTAATTACAAAACTTTTCATCAACTTTTCACTTTTTTTTTGTTGATGTGGACAACATCTGAGCATCGAATGAGACCGATCCCATGCCCCAAGAGTCTTCCCTCCCAGAGATATGCGCGTTTTATGAAAGTGAAGTCGACGATTCTAAGCGCAAATAGAAAGGGACCTAATCTTTAAAATGGCTCTGCTGAACAAAACTGGTTTTGAACCTTAGATCCCTTTCTATTTTGCGCATCACATATGCATATCCTACAAAGAAAGGTGTTACTAGCAGAAGGCGTTTAAAGACTCTTTTAGTGACATCTAGAGTTTAAAGACTAGTTTGCATGCAATATTATTTTTTTTTTGATTTTCAAGGATTAGTGCTTTTTACTAATGATAAGTTTTATTTTTGAAAGAGGAATAAGTTAAAGTTTTTTTTGATAAGTTTTACATTTTAGAGAGTTTAGCTAAAAATGTATATTGAGTAGCTCTGTTTTAAAGGTTCATTCCCCTCTGGTGTAGACTATTAGTAGATCTCATATTTTAGTTATGTTATTTTGACGGCTATAAACTTATTCTACTCATATTTTATGTTTTGTTCCTAATACTGCCTCTGATGAGATGGCTTTAACGAAAATTATTATGTCTGGTGGTTTCCCAGACATGCATTAACATGTACGGGTTTCTAGAAAGAACAAAAAAAAGAGGAAAAGCAGAAGCAAAAAACAAAACCTAGGAAACAGAAGACCAAGTGAAAATCAACGAATTTCCGTCTCAAAGGAAAAACCATTTGGGTAGATTTTGTTCGTCTTTGGTTTTGGTGTTGTTTCATAAAAAATTTAATATCTTTCAAAAGTTACACACAGACACAGGCACACACGGACACCAACACACGGACAGAAACGCACACTTACAGTCTCCTGCATTTTTAAAAAGTCGTTTTGGCTTGGTATTGGTTTCATAACCTTTGTGCATATAACTGCGTTTATATGTGTGTGTCGGTGAAGCTTTGTGTATGTGTTTGTAACATGCTGGTGTATAATGTCTTAACCTCAAATCTCATAAATGTCTCTTTTTGTGTTGCATGTTGTACGTTATAACCACACCATGCCACACAGCACATCAAAAAAAAAACACAGGCAGGCAACACCACAATATGTTGTGAGGCCACTCTCAAAATACCGACACATACATGTACTCATAATACACATTAACATATACCCAGCAAACCAAACCTTAAGAATTCGGTCAGAATTCTGTACGACAATCGGCAAAATGTTCCGATTTCGGATCAGAATTCTTAGCGAGTTCGTAACGAAAAACATATGAGAAGGTTGACACGAATTCTGAACTACTTCTCTGAGGGAATTCTGATGTTTTTGCCGACATTTCGAACCGATTTCTGACCGAATTCTGAACTGTAGCCTTGGGAAATTCGAAAGGAAATTTCGATTTCTCGTATCGAATTCTGAACTAATTCTGAACGACTTCGGTCATAATTCTGACATTAAGTCTTATTAAATTCTAATGTTTTTACCGACATTTGGAACCGAATTCTGAATGAATTCTGAGCTTATGTCATGGTAAATTCTGAATGTAAACAATCCAAAAGAAGAAAATATATTTGTATTCCAAAAAAAAAGTTGTAAAACATTTTCAAAAAGCGTTCGGAAAGACTTTTAGTTACAAGCAGGGGTGTCTGCTATACAGTGGCTATACACTTCAGGGCAAACAGTTTTGCATTTAACGAGAACTTCCGGCAGTAGAGCTTTCCTCCGAACACAATAAAAATCCCTAGCAAAGCTAAGCTAACCAAACGTTCAGAATTTGAATTTGAAATATAAAAATATCACAGACAAACCGTGAAGAATTCGTTCAGAATTAGTTCCGACATGTCTGAACACAAGAACAACAACTGTAAAATATTAAGCAAATAACAAAAATTTTAAACGAATAGACTACCTCAGATAAATAGTTCAGAATTCGTTGCGAGTTCGATAAAAGAAGTCTGAACAAAAAAATGTATAAAAATCCTACAGACGAGTCTAACAGAATTCGCGCCGAATTCGTTCAGATATTTCTTAACATAATAAATAAAAAAAAACTCAGACAAATCGAACAGAATTTTTAACGATTTCGGTAAGAATTCTCGATAGAGTTCAGAATTGTCTGATATCAGACATTGTCGGCAAATTTGGTTTGCTGGGTATGTCCATGTGTATATGTGTGTGTGAACAGGATATATTCCCAGACATTTTATAAGCCCATTTCATGCAGCTCATACACACACAAAGTCATTCCCAAACATTCATAATACGAGTAAAAGAAAGAAAAAAGAACCGACAAAATAAAGTTCTGTTGTCCTGCTGTTGCTGGAGCTGCAAAACATTGCACGACGATACTGAGCCATATTATTTTCATAAGAGAATTTCCCATTTTCTGCCATGCTTGTATTGCCTGCCATATTTTCTATTCTTTGGCCAAAGTCATGGAATAAATTGTTGTTGCTTAAAAATGTATTTCATTTCCGAATCGAAATAGACAACTCTTCAAAGACTGCAGGGATATTATGGAACCAAAGAACACCTGATGCTTTGATTTCTACTCCATATAAAATACAGATGTTTATATTTTGATTTGTACAACTCTGCATGCAAATTTGTTCAACCTGGTTTGATGCCCAACACAAGGTTGAAAGGACTTATTCTATTGCCAAAATATATATAAGTATAGGATCCGACGAGATAGTTCTTTGTTCAGTGACAAGATGGTTTTCTCCCTATAACATTGATAAACTGTACGTCAGACTAGTTAGACAGCCTATAAAATGGTCTAAAATGCTTTTATAGTATCGCGAGGACTTTTTTTGTACTAACCGGCCTAACCAAGAAACAAATAAATATATAGTTCAAAACCTATAGAACGCGATAAAGTTTCCCGATGATGTTCATTGTCTGCAAAATAATCCGTACTTTGACCCTCAATTTCAGCTCATCATTGCTGGCAAATCTTTTTGCCGATGGCAATTTTCGCTAGTTTCAATGCCCTTTCTACAGTAGTTAATAGGCAGTTTTAATTGCCAATATCGGCCCAAGGTCATCTGAGGTTGGAGCTTATGGCAAATAAAATTCTGTGTTTCAAATTTTTATAAAGTTACTAAATATTTAAATTTGATAAAAACTATAACTACTGGGTGGCCCATCCAGTTGTTTCTTTTTATACCCTCCATTCAGGAAAAGGGTCTATTCATTCAACTAGTAACACATCGAAATACTAATCGGAGATCCCATTATTTTGTCACTTCAAATGAGTGACAATATAATGGAAACTTTTTACAATTTTTAAAATTTTGGTTTTACCATTTTTTGTCTACACGTAGTAAAAACGTATGGTTGGGATAACAATATTCGAAAAGCATCATACTATTGTTGGGTATATGGTCGTAGTACAACAACATTATAATCCTCACAAAAATAGTATGATTCAAATATAACAATACTATGATCCCTCCAACAATAGAATTATTAACACATAACCATACTAAGATCCACACAAGCATAGTATGATTCACACTCAACCATTCTATGAGCTCCTCAACCAAATAATGATACTCACAACCATAGTGTGTTTAACATGCAACCATAATATGATCCTCACAACCATAGTATAATTCACACGCCACCATGTTATGATACAACCATAGTATAATCACACACAATTAAACTACGATCCCCAAACTTTTTTATTAGCATTGGGTTAAGTTGTCTACACTAGATTTGAATTATGAAAATTAGTTAAAACTAAAAGTATATTAAATTCAAAATAATAGGAGTGATTTATTCAACAGCAGAAAAATTTAGTTTTAAAAACGTAAGCGTTTTTATTAAAAAGTACTAATATTGCATTAGATCAATAACAATAACATTGTTTTAAAAATCATTTTCAAATAAAAAAAAAATTACAATTAGTATACAGTATGTTTGCCGTAATCATATTATTGTTAACATAAAACCCAAAAACAGTCATACTTTTTTGCGACGAACATACTTTTATTGCGAGGAAAAATATTTTTATTGCCTTGACCAAATAGTAACCATATTTTTTCTCAGCGTGTAGTAAAACTTTTTTTCGGCATGAAATGTTTAAGTAGAATTTAGTTCTAAATAAAATAGTTTCAGACCTTACAGCTCAAGTATACTTATATACGCTAAAGTGTACGAGGGCTGTTCGGAAACTTCTTAGCCTAGTACAAAAAGCGCGGTATAAACAGAAAAAAGTTAAGTGTTTTGGAAACTTCCATCTCTGCTATGAACACATGTTAAATTTTGTTTCGATCTGGCAACTCCTTCATATAGAAACAGGTGTTCACAAAAGACGCATCCGAGATTTTTTTACAATGGAAAAATTAGAAATGCGTGGTGTCATTAAATATTTACATAAAAAAGGTTTATCGGGACCAGAAATTCATAATGATGTGGTGAATTTGTTAGGTGAAAGTGCTCCTTCATATGCAACAGTAAAAAATTGGGTTGCTGCATTTAAACGTACAAGCATTGAAGATGAACCACGTAGTGGACGTCCAAAAACAGCAACAACAACAGATATTGTAGCCAAAGTGCATGATATGGTATTAAATGATCGACGAATAAAAGTGCGTGAAGTAGCTAATATCATGGGCATCTCAAATGATCGAGTCCATTTGATTTTGCATGAAGAACTACAGATGAAAAAGCTTTCTGAAAGATGGGTGCCGGACTTGTTAACAGTCGACCAAAAACGCATAAGAATGAACATTTCTCAAGCTTGTTTGGATCGTTTTCAGCGAAATAAAATGGATTTTCGGCGTCGTTTCATAACTGTTGATGAGACATGGATCCACCACTGGACTCCAGAGACAAAAGAACAATCCAAACAATGGAGTGAAGCTGGAGGAAGTGCCCTAAAGAAGGCAATAACAATTCAATCGGCTGGTTAGGTTATGGCAACGATTTTTTGGGACTTCAAAGGTATTTTATTGATTGACTATCTGCAAAAGGGTAAAACAATAAATTCATAGGACTATTGCAACCTTTTAGATCAATTTAATGTACAAATTCGAGAAAAACGTCCTGGCTTACAACACAAAAAAATCATTTTTCATCAAGACAACGCACAAGAGTGTTTAACCAATGGCTAAAATCAACGAATTAAAGTACGAATTGCTTGACCACCCACCTTATTCTCCTGATTTAGCTCCCAGTGACTTTTACCTGTTCCCAAATCTAAAAAAAATCCTTGCTGGCAAGCGTTTTACCTCAAATGAAGATGCAATTACAGTTGTAAACCACTATTTTGAAGACCTTGAGGAAAACTATTTTAATCGAGGGATAGAATTGCTAGATAAGCGTTGGACTAAGTGTATTGAAGTTTCCGGAGATTATATGGAAAAATAAAAATATTTTTGAAAAACTAACTATTCTCTTTCATTGATAGGATAAGAACTTTCCGAATCGCCCTCGTATATGGTTTATTCTGATATTATGGGACACTTTGCTTGGTTCAAGCGGTAAAAATAAAATATATTAAACTTTTTTATTTACTATACAATAAATCTTTAAAGGACCTTTAAAGTCTTTAAAATTGTTTTCTAAAAAATGTATTTGTTCTTCAAAAAATGTCCTACCAAAGTGTTCAAATATCATTACCCTGGTTGTCCCTAACACTATAAGTACTTTTAATTAAATGTTTCTCAATTTTTTACCAAAATATTAATTATTTATTTAATAAAACCAGTCCATAGTAAAAACAATATTCAATTAATTTTGTTGCTATTAGTGATAATAATTATTTATTCAATTTATATTTTTATGAATGTTTATTTTCTGTCCCTGAAAAAACACAGTATTCCCCTGTAAAATCTAATATTCGCTAAAATTAAAATTTCTAAATCAATCTTGATTTGAAGCAACTCAAATATGATTGAACATTACATGAAGTGGGTGGACATTTTATAGTTTTTCCGTCTTATTATTAAATTAAATATTAAATTCTGCAATTAAATCGAATGCCAAAAATGAGGTCGAAATTGGCCCATTATCTCAGAGTCACCCATATGTTAAAATGTTGTTATTTCAGCGGTGTTGGCAAACCATGAAAACTTTTAAATTTCTCTTCCAGAGTTGTACTTTTACGGTTATAAAACCGTTTATCATTTTTATAAATTTAAAATAAAACAAATAAGAGAAACTTAAATCGGGGAACTATATTATAATATAGTTGCCCACTATATTATATATACATATGTATATATATATATACTTATACTCGTATATATAAAGGAGCTATCATCTAAATTGGACTAACATGTGGCTTCTAGATCAAAAAACGTAATATCTGTTCAACATATAGTAAGTGTGGGACCTGTATCAAAATCGGAACCGGTTTTCTTTAATTTTGTTAACGTTCTTCCTTGGTCACACGAACCGAATTTCTTGGATGTAAGACATGGCCTCGGTCGAGACTATATGTATAGGAGCTATAGCTATATCAGAGCCGAATTTTTTCAAATTTAATGAAATCGTTTCTAGGCCCAAAACATCTAGAGATAAAGACATAGAATCAGACTAAGATATATGTATAAGTGCTATAACTATATCCGAACCGATTTTCTCTAATTTTAACAACGTCCTTCCAGCGTTCAAAATACTTACTCGTTCCAAGTTTTATCAACATTGGATGCAGTATGTCGCTTTAAGAGCCAAAAACACAAAAATCGGATAAACATATATGTGGCAGCTATATAGTAATCTGAACCGATTTTCTTCAATGTCCATAACGTCTTTCCCTGGCCCACAAAACTTACTCGTGCCACATATTATGCAAGATGTGAGTTCTAGAGCAAAAACATCAAATTGGATGAACATATACTATGTGGGAGATATATCTAAATCTAAGCCACTTTCTTTAAATTTTATTAACGTCCTTTCATGGTCCTAAACACAACGAGTGCCAAATTTCATCAAGATTGGCAGTAATATCTTACTTCTAGAGCTAAAGGCGTATACATACTTACTGAAGGTATATCAAAATCTGAACCGATTTTCTTTAATTTCAATAGCGCCCGTCCTTGAAAAAAAAACTTACTTTTTTCAAAATCATTCAAATCGGATAACAATTGCGACCTGTAGTTTGATTTCAAGCTTTAGGTGGATGGACGGACTGAAGAACTGAGGGACGAAAGATTTGGTTAAATCAAATTAGTTAGTGATTCTGAGTCAAACGGTACACTTAAAGGTGGGTCTATCTCAAACCGTTTTAGTAGTTACACACATTTGCCATGCTAAACTAACTTTAAATACCCTGATCCACAGAGTGGTGCAAAGCACAATAAGAACGTATTCTTCTTTAGGGTGGTCCAACCATAATGCACAATGTTAATTGTGAGTCACTTAATTAAGCAACGCGTGAAGTTTGTTGAAGCCGTTTACGAAAATGAGCGATCAAATTAAGATGCATTCGTGCTCTCCGTGTTTTTTTTTTTTTGGCCTGCATAATCAATCGACTAGCGAATGGTGTTCGCTATCGCTATCGAGATGATAAGGGACCTCTTGTGATCGGAAATTTGGAATATGGACCTGGACGGTATGTGGTTCTAACTGGATAGTGCCATTGGCTACACAGCCAACGAAACAATGGCTCTTTTGCGCGAGAAATTCAATGGCCGTGTAATCACACGTCGTGGCGATGTTAATTGGCCGCCACGATGATTTGACACCGTAGACACCGTAGAGGTATGACACCGAAGCCGTGGCGCGTATTTGGCCGATATATTATTTCAAACATTATTGTTCTATCATAATAAAAAATAATAAAATAATTCTCTCAAATTGATAACTAACTTCATGTGATTTAGTGGGATCGCATTTATATGCTTTATGGGGTCTTCGATCAGTTTTTCGAGGTGTTGAAAACGGAAAGACAAAGTGAACATACCCTCAATCGTATGATGGAGACTATAAGTATAATAATAATGCAATTTTGCCCAAAAAAAGCCGTCCAAAAACCCGTTTCCAATTGGCTTTTTAGCTCTCATGGAAGTCCAGGGTAAAATAAAAACGGCCTCGTTCGACTTTATCTTCACTTTTATAATCTTATCTGGTTACCCGTTATATATTTCTGTGTATAGAAAATTAAAATAGACACAGATTTGGTTATAAACTTTTCCAATACCTTTTTTTCTATACATGTTGTATAGGGTGATCAATCTAGAGGTATTTTTTCAATGGGGTTTTTTTTTCAAAGATAACTTGTTTGCCATTTCATCATGGAGAGACTTACATTGCGAAAACCGGGGTTTGGTGCGGTTTATAGGCTGGTGGAATCATCGGTCCATATTTTTTCAAGTTTGTAAGGGGTGATTAATCTAGAGATATTTTTTTCAAAGATTACGCTTGAGTTGAGTTAAACATAATTTTTTTCTTTTCAATATTGTTTGCCATTTCATCATGTCAAGATTTACTCTGCAAAAAACCACTGTATTCAGACATTTCGCCATACCAGTGGAAATGCTCGAATGAGTCATCCAAAATTGGACCCTAAAAATGAACACCTTGAGGCGTAGCGCAACTACATTAGAAGGAAATTTTATTAATTTATTTAAAATTAATGGCATAAAATGTCCTTTCAAATGAACAATAAAGTTAGATTTTTTTTTTAAAAAATACCTCCAGATTGAATCATCCGTTATAGGGATTTTCGCTGAGTTGTTGCCACCGTTGCGATGTAAGTTTAGATGCTTTCTTAATATTATCTCGGTGACTTATTAAGGCTCCCTTTGGATTCGTTTTTGGGAATGCTTCGACCAAGCATGATTAATTCTATTTTTTTGCACTCATCAGCGCCTTGTTTTCCAATCAAACACAACTTTAACATAAAGCATGTTTAACTTTTAGTTTTAAGATCTCCCCGAAGGCTGACATGTCACCGATGAGATTTAACGTTGATCACCATGAAAAGCATTCAATCCCAAGCATAAATTCAATTTTTATTGTATTGTTCGACGTCCCTCCTTTTCTGCTCTACTCTGTTTTTTCGTATTTTTTTTGTAGCCCAGCGAAGAGCTCCTCCTAAATCACTGGAATATGTCATTGCCATGTACACCTTTGCGAAATGAATTGAAACCAAAGACTGAAGGACGACTGGCTGAAGCAACCGGGCCAAAGCGTCCAAAAGCTTATGGTAACATAACCATTGAAACTACTTCCATGTCATCTATCTTTGTATTTTCAGTTGCCCGGTTCTTTCGTTTTATTTTTTTTTTTTTTTGCTCGGTCGTAGGAAAACATTTCGAGTATAGAGCGAAGGTTTTTTTTTATTTTTGTGCTGTTGTCGTTTCGTTCATCAGTCTCTTTCGCCTCTGTCCACTTATAATGAAAGACTGACTGGCAATCCATCAATTTGTAAATCTCGCCTTAAATTCCACTTCAAACACCAGGCAGCTCAACTTGAAATAACATGAGGAAGCGACGAGATACAGGGCAACAACAGCAACAACAACAACATACATTGATGTCGACTAAGGCTACAGCAAAACAAAGAAGCTGAGGTGGTCAAAGCCTAGGTGGCGGCGGGGGATAGGAAGAGCTGGCTGCTATGTAGTCCTGTAACATAACCTCTACAGAAATAAATTCCAAAAATACTCTCTATGCACATACACACACACTTACTTACACACAGATGAGTTCATAGTCAGATTCTTGGCTGAGTGAGTGTGTGAGTGCGCCCAGGATAACAACGCAAAAAATGCGAAACAACATTTTCAATGTCCAGCAGAGAAACATGTCAAATTTCAAACTTCCTGTTTTTGTTTCCAGGCTGTAGCTCTACACCGAGCTACGACGGCACACACACAGCAAGGACACAGTGGTCCTTTCAAAAAGGACACATGCGAGTGCTCTGTTTTTATACATGTACATTCTCCCATACATGCAACTACAATTTCTAGCCATTCTTTGTTTTTTGCCTTTTTCCTTCTAAGCTGTTGTTGTTGCTTTCAGTTTGTGTCTTTTTTCATTCTTTTTTTTTTTGCTCTGACCCTTAAGGTAGTAAAACGTAAACTATGCAAAGAGTATTACAAAAGAATGTCGAATGAATGAAGGAATACCCGAGATACGAGTCACGTTAGAACGTTAGAAGATCCACTTTAATGGAAGGTGGTGCGGGGTGGCACTTCCAACGGCCTACAAAAGGAAAACAATTCTTTGGGTCTTCGTGCAACAACAAAATTTGCCTCACAAGCATTAGCACTTGGCAATAACTTGAAGTTTAAAAAAAGTTTCTTGGTTTTGAAGAGATTAAAGGGCCCGAGAGTTAAGTTTGAACAATAACAAGCGAGGACTGACAAGGAAGAAAAAAGAAATTTAAATTTACCTAGAAAACGAAATGGCCAAAAAATCTAAAACTTTAACTAGGCACCATTAATGCTAGCTGAAAGAATTACTCTTTGAAAGAACTACTAACGTGAAAAAACAGTTCAAAACTTTACCGTCTAAAACTATTTCCGCGAATTTTAAGGGTTCCCATACTAAGAAAATTCTTTTCATAAAAATCACGAAATATTTCATATAAATTACGAAATTTGTCTTATGTTTTCAGCCACACAAAGTTCTTATGGAAACAAATCTTTAAAATTACGAAATCGGTTAGATTATAAAAACTCGCGATTTTTAAAAACTTAGAGAAACATTTTATTATTTTTTAAAAATTTCTTTTATGGGTGATTCTGAGATTATGGGCCAATTTCGACATCATTTTTGGCATTTGATTTTTTTGTAGAATTTAATATTTAATTTAACAATAAGACTGTTGACGAAAAAACTATTAGATGTACACCCACTTCATGTAATGTTCAATCATAGTTGAGTTGCTTGAAATCAAGATTGCTTTGGAAATTTAAATTTTAGCGAATATTAGAATTTACTGAGTATTTTCAGGGACAGAAAATAAACATCCATAAAAGTATAAATTAAATAAAAAATTATAATCATTAATAGCAACAAAATTATTTGAATATTATTTTTTACTATGGACTGCTTTTATTAAATAAATAATTAATATTTTTGTAAAAAATTGAGAAAATTTCAATTGAAAGTAGTGCTAAGGACAACCAGGGTAAGATATTTGAACACTTTGGTCGGAAATTTTTTGAAGAACAAATAAATTTGTTTAAAAACAATTTTAAAGACTTTAAAGGTCCTATAATTATTTATTGTAAAGTAAATAATAAAGTATAATTTATTTCATTTTCCCCACTTGAAACAACCACGGAAAGCAAAGTGGCCCATAATCTCAGAATCAACCATATGTGACGTGCAAAATAGAAAGGGACCTAAGGAATAAAACCAGTTTTATTTAGGAAAGCTATTTTAAAGCTTAGGTCCCTTTCTATTTGCGCTTAGAATCGTCGACTTCACTTTCATAAAACGCGCATATCTCTGGGAGGGAACACTTTTGGGGCATGGGATCGGTCTCATTCGATGCTCAGATGTTGTCCACATCAAAAAAAGAAAAAAATGAAAATTGTTTTTTTTACCCTTAGGTCTCTTTCTCTATGCGCTGTCACATATGTGTCTTAATCATTCATTTCAATAACGTCCTTCCATGTCCCTTAAAACATACTTATGTAATGGGCGGACGTGGCTAGATTTTCCTAGACTAAAACGACAATCAAGAGGTTTCGAAAACAGAATTCAAAATTTGATGGAGAATTTAAAATATTTCTTTAAAAGCAAATACGAGGGCGAACGCAAAAGTAATTGGCCTAACATAAAAAGAACCGTTTTTTTGGAATTATTATTATTTATTTTTCAACATAATCTCCTTCCAACTCAATACACTTCATCAAACGTTTTTCAAGTTTTTTAATTTCATCCGAAAAATAAGATTTTTCAAGACCTTCAAAATATGCCTCAGTTTCAGCAATAACCTCGCTATTGGACGGAAATTTTTTGCCACCGAGAAATTTTTTTAAATTTGGATACAAGTCAAAAGGAGCTAAATCTGGACTTTGTGGTGGATGCGGAGCAATTTCAAATCGTAATTCGGCCAGTTTTTGTTGAGTTAAAAATGCAGTGTGTGAAGGAGCATTATCTTGATGAAAAAGAACTTTTTTTTTCTAAATGCGGTTGTTTTATCTTGATTTCTTCACTCAACCGATCCAATAATGCACAATAATATTCACTATTTTTAGTTTTTCCTTTCTCAAGATAATCAATAAATATTTTACCCTTGCATCCCAAAATACTGTGGCCATTACTTTTCCTACTGACTTAACAGTTTTCGCCTTCTTGGGACCAATTTTACCAGCTTCTATCCATTGTTTTGACTGTTCTTTGCATCCTGGGATGTAGTGATGGATCCATGTTTCATCAACAGTTATGAATCGGCGCAAGAACTCTATTGGATTACGCTAAAAGCGCTAAAAGCTCCTCGGAATTGGTCCAACGGACGATTTTTTGGGGCAAAGTCAACAAACGCGGCACCCATCTTGCGGATAGCTTTTTCATGTGGAGTTCATCATGTAAAATACTCCAAACTTGTTTTTCGTGTATTTTAACAATATCAGCAAGTTCTCTGAGCTTTAATCGTCTTTCTTTAGCCACGTCATTAAATATTTTTCTAATGTTTTCGAAAGAAGTAGCAGTTTTCGGTCTTCCAGAGCGTTGTTCATCTTCCGTACGTGAACAACCCATTTTAAATTGTTGAACCCAGGATTTCACGGTAGAGTATGATGGTGCATTATCACCATGAACAGAATCCAATTCATCTTTGATTAATTGTGGCGTATAACCTTTCATATAAAAGTGTTTAATTACCGCACGAAACTCTTTATTTTCCATTTTTCAAAAATTATAAAACTTGTTTACTTCAATCACCTGTAACAAAGAAAATAATCATTAAATATTTCGGATATTTAAAAAACAAAAAAAAAGTTGCTAGTAAAACAGAAAATGTGCCAGGCCAGTTAGTTTTGCGGTCGCCCTCGTATAAGAGACTCATAAAACCAAATCTTGATGAAATTTGACACAAGTTAGTTCCTTATGCCAAGGACAGCGTTGTTGAAATTGGAGAAAATCGGTTCAGATTAAGATTTAGCTCCCACATATATGCTCAACCGATTTTACAAAAAACAATGAATCTATATTCGTGCAAACTTTAAGGGTCCTTGGTTAACTCCTTTGATGCATTCGTGGACCATGGTTGGATGGTATAAAAATTGAGTTAAAAATTGAGTTGGAACCTTTTTCTCCACAAAGTTGGAAGTCGACTTTTAAAATATTTTTTTAAATAGAAGTCGACTTTTTGCCTCGGCTATGTAACATTAGCCCTTCCATGGCGATTTATGGTATTTTTGGCTCTACTGAACATCTAGAAGTCCGGAGTATTTCTTTTTTACTAGTCTTTATATGAACTTTAATAAGTTCGACTATGGCCAATGCAAAAATGGTCATCAAGCTTTAGTTTATTCTTGTTCTAGGTAAGGCCTTCATACAGATTGTAGTAAGAAAACGTCACAGTTTAGGCCACTTTTCCGAAATTCTTCCTAGCGCTGGTCGACTGAGGTAGATCATCTTTTGAAATTATGAGTTATTTCTATATTTGCCTGTTTAATCTGTCCACTTCGTCAATCTGTATTTTGTGGTTAATGACATGAAAAAGTCATGACATTTATAGCTTCAACAAGCTATGTTTTATTGAAAACAATGTCATAAAGAGCGACCCCATAAGACATTTTTTATTAATTAAATAATTTACGATGTGCCCCAGCGAAACGATAGCGATCTCATCATTTATCATTCTTCTCCAATTTAAATCTAAACATTTCAGTTGGGCCGATATCGGTCGGAGTGTATGCATCAGTGTGTGTGTGTGTGTGTGTATGTGTTGAAAACTCAATTTAATAACATAGCCTTCATCGACAACAACAATCATTATTAATTTAATGTTGCTATACTTTTTTGGATTCTTCTTCTGCATTGTTGTCTTCAAGTACTAAACAGTGACACAGTTGGAGCGCCAACCAAAGCCCCTGCACTTGTGTCCCTCACTGCATGGAAGCGTCCTCATCATCATCATCATCTTCAGCATCTGCTGCAACATCTTCTTCTTCTTGGGAGCAGACAAACACACAGAGCTGATGTCACAAGTGGTTTCTTGTTAGTGAGATGTGATTTCTGGGGTCCTCATGCCAGTGTGTGGGTCTAGTTGCGGTTGCTTCCCGGCATGACTTATGGCCCTGTGTTGAAATCCCTTATGTGAGTCTTTGTGTGTGAGTGCTACACATTCATGTTGCACCATACATGTGTCGTGTGTGTGTGTTTGTTCCACTTGTTGTGAAAGGGTCTTCAGTTTGTTCATTCATCCATGACCCCCCGTTGTGATCACTAGTCACTAATGAAGATTAATTTTCGGCTTTCCTTCTTCTCGCCGAACTGCAGAAAGATTTTAGAGCGATAGAAACACAGAAAATCTGTACTTGAAGCTTAACTATTCGTCGTAATTGTTGGGGCGACCCAGAGATCTTTCGATAAACAATAAACAATGTTAATTAGTGGAAATGTTGGCGTTCTTGCTTTTTGTCGTCGTCTTTCTTAAAAGACTCACACTGATCGAGGTCAGAGATTGCGTGTGTTGGTGCTGATCCAGTTTTAATGTGTGTGCTTCAATGTCATCGCCAGTATTTTCAACTAAGACGAATATAGGGTAGGAGTATTCGATGGGTGTATAACAAAAGACTTAAACATACTCGCCTACATCACGGTGTAACTAAACAGATATGCAAATATTTGAGAGGCTTGTTTTATATTTTTTAAACAAGAAATGCATTATTGGAAAATATAAAAATAAACGTTTTTAATCTAAGTTATTAGAAGCTCTTTTATAAGAATTAACTATTAAAAATAATTCCATGAAATGAACTCTTTTAATGTCCTTATAGTACTAATATAAATCCAAGAAAAACAACTACTACGAGGGTTGCTATTTATGTCGTATATCGGGTCCGGCAATTAAAACACAATAATTTATCATTGGAAATGGTTTTATTGTTTTACAAAATATTCTCCTTTAAGATCAATACACTTTTGCATTCGCACAAAGCACTATTCGAAGCACTTTTTCCACTGCGATTGAGTGATGATTTTTGAACGCTTCAACAGCTGCTTCGGCCGATGAAAAATGTTGACCACGCATTTTTTTCTTGATGCTAGGGAATAAGAAGAAGTCATTGGGTGCCAAATCAGGGCTGTACGGTGGATGGCCCATCTATTTGACATCTTGAGTAGTCAAATAGCTCATCGTTTCAGCTGATGTGTGAGAGCTCGCATGGTCGTGATGCAAAATGATCCGTCTGCTTTTATTATCTTTCCTCATTTCTTCGATGGTTGTATACCACTCAGAATTGATCTTCTACGTTCCACTAAAGGCACTGTGGCAACATGACCGGTTATACCGAAAATAAGCAATAATTTGCTTCGATATACTTCTTCCACGAACAACTTTTCTTGGATTTAGCTGGTCTTTAAAGACCCTTACGGTTGATTGCTGTTTTGTTTAATGTTCCTATGCATAGATCCTTGATTCGTCACCTGTGACAATGTTATACTTATACACTGCCTTTGAGCTACCGCAGTTATACATTTTCAACATCTCTTTGCACCAATCCATATAAGCCTTTTTTCGAGCATTCGTCAACTTATGTGGGATCCAACGAGAACAAATTTTTTTCACGGCCAAATGAACATGCAATATCTTATTGATGCTTATCATACTTATGCCCAAGGATGCCTCAATCTCACGGTATGCCACATATCGGTCTTGCTTAATCAGTTCACGCACCGAATCGATGGTTTCTGGCGAAGTGACCGTCCTTCACGAGTTTCATACTGGAGCGAACGGCGTCCGAAACTTAGCTCTTAGCACCAGCGATTTACAGTGTTTTTTGAAAGTGCTTCATTGCCAAAAGTCGAAACAAGTTACTTGTCTCTATAAACCCGCGCCGAAAATCGTAAAATATCATCGCACGAAAATGTTCACGGGATAATTCCATTTTTTGAATTAGGTGAATTTTTCAACACACTGTAAACAAAAAAAATCGGCCTCAAATGACAAAACGTTCTGAGTGAAGTTATTCTAAAAAATGTCAAAGTTTCCAATGGAAGTTCCAGTTTGCATCTGGCAACTCTAGTATTTTCATTACCTGAAATATAAATAGCAACCATAATTGGTTCAAATAATTTATTATAAAAACTGACCTCGTGCTCTTTAATTTATTTGACCTTTACTACAATTTTACCTTTACTAGAATTGGCAAACATATTTTTTTTAATTGACACAAAATTGATTTGTCGACAAGTTTAAACTCGGATAGCCCATAAGGGAGCACCTACAAGGCGTAGCAACCTTTTCAAACATTCATTTCATAGACTGAAAAATTATCTATCATCTATATAAGTACTAGCTGACCCGGCCAACGTTGTTTTGCCTTCAAATTTTATTTTCACTGAAAGTCTGGTTCAGTTGCAAAGTCGTGGTGGATTCATATTTTGATGAAGAAATGCAGTTGCACCGTGCAAATGACAGTTGCACGGGATACAAATTTTATTCAAAAAACTTTTACTGGAGCCGAAATAATAGAATAAGGTATTCTGATCATTTTATTGAAATCTAAAAAAAGAATAGAACAATAAATGTATTCAATTTAAGGCTGCACGATACACTTGATTTTTTGATTTCTGCATAAATAAATAGTGAGGACGGTTTCCCAACTCGAAAACATGCCCTGTGAAAAGCATGACATTTCCACATTTATGCCGCACACTTCCAGCGACATAAATCTTGAAATGACTTGTTATGGTCATCGCAAATGCAAGTTTCAGTGGGAACTGAATTCGTTTGAACTGAAATGGCAAATCAGTTGAAGTCAAGGGAATTCGCGGAATTAGACATTCTTCTCCTTTGAACGGCCCTTTCACTATCACATTGTTCATTAGCTTTATCACAATCAGGCGAGTTTCATTACACAGTTTTGGTGCAGATTTCGTAGCATAATGATGACAGATCCAACTTTAAGAAACAAATGATGAAGCCGCCAGGCAAATATAAAAAGTTTACGAATTCCACTAAATATTTGACGACATCGTCTTCGTTTTCAATGTGATCGATCGATTTGTATGAAAGCTATTCTCCCGGAATTTGATTTCAAATCGTCCAATTTAAGTCATTGAAATCAGTATTTTTCGCTAATAAAATGAAGCGTGCGCTCAACCAATGGTAGTTACGATGTTCGGATAAACATTAGTGATGAGTTCATCTTTGGTTGAAATAAATTGGCAAATGGTAGGTGCAATCGATATTAAACCACTGGAAGTATTTACTGGAATTTCTCCATTTACGATTCTCAGCAGTTCTTTTAAGAAAACTTCTGCGGTTCTCAATGGAATAGTTTTCACGTATCGCCACAAATAGGATGACTTCAGGCATGCACTTAATTCATCTGATTTCGGAATCACGGGAAGTTTTTGTCGGAAGTCGCCTGCCAACAGTATCCTCACGCTACCAAAGCGATTATTATTGTTGCGCAAATCTTTCAATATTCGATCGAGTGTTTCTAATGATCGTTTGTTCGCCGTCGTGCACTCATCCCATATTATCAATTTACAATTTTTCAACCCTTTTGCAATGGCTGATTGCTTTAAAAAGTTGCCAACAGGATTTTCGTTGATGTGCTGGTTTAGATGAAGCTTTAGTGCTGCATGTGCGGTTATTCCACCTTCCAACAGTGTTGCAGCAATTCCGGTAGATGCTAAAGCAATACCACTTTGAGCACGTATTGCTGCTAACATCAATGATAGCAGGAACGTTTTCACTGTTCCGCCGGGCGCATCAAGGAAAAATAGTCCAGCATTTCCGTCATCGACAGCCTTTATCAGTGTATCATACGCACTCATTTGTTGTTTATTCAACAGTGGAATATTTGTTTGTATTTGTTGTTGCAAAGTTATTGTGTCGTAAGAACGCTCGCGTTCCAATTCACGATTTCATCTATAGGGTGATCTTTTAGAACAAACAAAAATATAAAAGTTCAAATCAAGTGTAGAATCTTTATTGGTAATTTGAGAGGACATTTTATGGCATTTATTTTTTGAATATAATTTCCTTCACATGTTGGCCGCAACTACGCCTCAGGGTTTCCATTCGGAGGGTTCAATTTATTGACACGCGTAATGTTGGCTTCCAAAATCTGAATCGTAGCTGGTTTGTCAGCATAGACTTTGGACTTTACGTAACCCCAAAGAAAAATGTCTAAAGGTGTGATATCACTCGATCAAGGCGGCCAACTCACCTGTCCAAAACATGAAATTAGCTGCTTTTCGAAATGACCTCCAAATAGATCCATTGTTAAGTTAACTGTATGGCAAGTGGCGCCGTCCTGTTGAAACCAAGTGTCGTCAAGATTAAGGGTTTCAATTTTAGATAGCAAAAAAATCGCGCCATGATATGGTTATTCATGGTTACGTTCCGGCCATCATCATTTTTGAAAAAATATGCACCGATAACTCCACCAGGTTATAAACCGCACCAACCCGTGGTTTTCTCTGGGTATAATGGCACCTCTTGAACCTCTTCTTGCTCTTCAGCCCAAATGCGACAATTTTGTTTATTGACTTCGCCGTTGAGCCAGGAATGGGCCTCATCATTGAACAACATTTTGGACGAAAACAGAGGATCTTCCCGTTTCTCGACTAACGCTCATTTCCATAATTGCTAACATTGGAAGGAAATTATTTTCAAAAAATAAATGCCATAAAATGTCCTTTTAAACTACCAATAAAGACTCTTGATTTGAATTTTTATATTTTTTTTGTTCTGAAAAAATTCCTCTAGATGGATCACCCTAATAAATATATAAATGAAATGTGTTTTGTTACTAAACCATCATACCAAATATTTTTCAAATGCCGGTTTCATGCAAACTACACATAAATCATCAACAGACCATCGTAACCTAAAATTTTGTACCAATTGTCAGCCTTCTAGCTCAAAAAACAGTTTTGTTACGCCTCCTCCGCCCACACTCCAAAATTTCGATTATGAACAAACCTCCAGAAGGAAGTATCCAGTTTTTCCCAGTCGTTTTCAAGTTTTAAGCGGTGTAGCAAAGCACATTTCATTTTTATATACTTAATGAAAAAAGAAAACTGAAAAAAATCGAAAATAAACCTGTCGGAACACGCTGGGTGGTAAAAATCAGACATTTTCAAATTTTGATATTTTGAAGTTCTTTTTTTATTTTCTTTTTAAAACCCGTGCTGAGAAAATACCTTTCAAACAAAGTACAAATCATCAAAATCGGTTTGGCCAATCTCGAGTTATGGGATTACATCGCTTCGGACACTTTCTTTTATATATATAGATATGTGACAGCGCATAAAGAAAGGGACCTAAGGGTAAAAAATCAATTTTCATTTTTTTCTTTTTTTTGATGTGGACAACATCTGAGCATCGAATGAGACCGATCCCATGCCCCAAGAGTGTTCCCTCCCAGAGATATGCGCGTTTTATGAAAGTGAAGTCGACGATTCTAAGCGCACATAGAAAGGGACCTAATCTTTAAAATGGCTCTCCTGAACAAAACTGGTTTTTACCCTTATTTCCCTTTTTATTTTGCGCGTCACATATAAAATTCTCGTGTCACAATGTGAGTTACCTTACTCCTCCGAAACGGCTTTATCGATTTTTACCAAATTTAATACGCATATTCAGTCGGTCTGAGAATCGGCTACTATCTATTTTTCATGCCCACCCTTAACATTTTTGTTTTTTTAATTTTTGGACAACATTTTTTGTTTTTATTTTTCTATTATGTGGCTTAAAAAATACAAACATATCCGGAGATTTTCATCAGACGCTTCCCGACATACCGAGATATCTACTGCTGCCGATAAACTTATTGCATGCCTGCAATCGTCGTCTTTGTGGCGGCAAGTCAACAAGTTGAAATTGACCCTGAACATGACAGTCGTGTTGTAGAACGACTCATTGACTCTTGAATTCGCGAGACAGCTGCTAGTGCTTTGGCAATGGCCAAATTCCTGTTGATTTGATATCGTTCCCGGAAATTTTTTTTCAAGTTCACATCGCCGAAGGAGGAACTCATCACTAAAGTGTTCCCGGCATTGCACAAAACTGTAAAAATCTCGATTGCATTATTGAACGGGCAATAAAAGCAGCGTTACCTTCGAGGGTGAAGCGACAAACTATCCGACGAAATTTTAAAACTTGATTATTGTGCCGGGAATTCCGTCGCATAATTTACAACTGAAAGGCGGATCGATCATAATCATGATGTGATATCTGAATCATTGGACATTGTGCAACGGTACGCAGTTGTCTGTCAAGAAACTGATGAACAATGTTATTCAAGCGAATCATCAAGGGCAAATTCAAAGGAGAGGAAGTCCCCACGAGTTTCGATTATTCCAACATATCTTAAATTTTAATTCAAGCGGATTCAGTACCCGCTTTTTTTGCACGATCAGCTGTACGTTGCCTGTGCGGGTGTTGGAAACCCGTGTTTGTTGGTTATTTTTGCGCCGAAAAAAGCTTTCTACTGATTTCGATTCCATTTAAATAAATCGCATTGCGACAAACTATCCGACGGAATTTTAAAACTTGATTATTGTGCCGGGAATTCCGTCGCATAATTTACAACTGAAAGGCGGATCGATCATAATCATGATGTGATATCTGAATCATCGGACATTGTGCAACGGTACGCAGTTGTCTGTCAAGAAACTGATGAACAATGTTATTCAAGCGAATCATCAAGGGCAAATTCAAAGGAGAGGAAGTCCCCACGATTATTCCAACATATCTTCAATTTTAATTCAAGCGGATTCAGTTCCCGCTTTTTTTGCACGATCAGCTGTACGTTGTTTATTGTTGTTTATTTTTGCGCCGGAAAAAGCTCTCTACTGATTTCTATTCCATTTAAATAAATCGCATTGCAATTTGAACTATCTGTGTTTTATTATCCTTCTGGAGTTTATCTGAAGGCGTTAAATTGAGGCGAGTCGAAATTTGCCGGGTCCGCTAGTAGGTTATAGAAATTTTTCGATTGTCGCATTCGGTTCAAGAGAAACCATTTTTGGGGCCACAGTGCGTCGTCGATGTCTCGCTGACCGCTATAGAAGACGAAGGTCAAAAGTGTGACAAACATTTTCCTGAGATCTATTCTAAATTCATATGAACAGAATTTGGAAGCAACAAAAGAGAAGAGCACTGTACAATGTATACTAGACCGGTCCTTATTTCTTTTTTTTTCGAATTCGTATGACGGCAAGCGATAAAACCATTTTGTTTGATCCAAAATACAAACAAATTGAGCTTGATTGGACAATTTTTAACCGTGCCCCCGCCAACTATTGTTTGTCCAAGACTGCTTTCAACTTTGGATAAGTGGAAAATCACTGATGGTGCTGCAGTTCATATCCCAAGTGAAGCTGATGACGCGTTGGGCTATGATATCGAAGATATTATACTAAATCGTTCATCAATTCTTCGAATGCGTCAGAAACATCGTGCAACAATAAGAAAAAACATTGCAGCAAACTTTGATGTAAGTACTGTAATGTGTTTGTGTTTTTCCCTATGCTTCTTTTTTAAGTTTTGAGTATAAATTAAGAAACTTGAGTTTTTATTTACAGATTCCACGTAGTTTTGTTTTGCATTGGGATGGTACAATGTTACCAGAAATTAGTGGCAGCGAAAAAGTTGATCGCTTGTCAATCATAGTCTCATCTCAAGGTATCGATAAACTACTTGGCATTCCAAAGTTAAAATCTTCGAGTGGAAAAGAGATATCAGATGCCGTGTTTAATTCAATAAAAGCATATGAAATGCTTGATCTAGTTGAAATTTTCTGCCTCGACACAACTGCTTATAATACAGGAGTACAAAATGGTGCTGCTGCTCTGCTTGAAGGAAAACAAGGTCGCGAATTATTATATTTTCCCTGCAGACACCATATTTACGAGTTGTTGATCCGTAAAGTGTTTGAAATTAGAGTGGCTACTACAGCCGGTCCAGAAGTGCTAATTTTTAATCGCTTTAGCAAATACTGAATTAATATTGACAAATTAAGTTATAAGAGTTGTTTAGAAGATGAACACGTTATTGCAGTATTAACTGCTGAAGAACGTAGAACAATTTTTAATTACTGTCTAGATAACATAAAACAAGCTCATAGCAGACGCGACTACAAAGAATTATTACAATTAGTTGTCAGTTTTCTTGGTGGTACATACCGTGCCGAATTTTAACACCTTTCGTATACCTGGTGCAACTTCTCATGCTCGAAGGATGTCAAAATCTATTTATGCACTTAAAATGTATTTGTTTCGCAATGAATTCAATATGACCAACAAGAGCTAAACGGTTTACATAGTGTCCGTTTAAAGTTCGTATTTATGTAAAAGCCTGGTTTGGATGCAATAAAGCAATTGAAGCACCAAATCAAGACCTAAACTGAGTAAAAAATATTATAGCTTATCCTGAAAGGGATATAGCTCTTGCTTTGCTACACAAAATAAGCAATCATTTGTGGTATTTATCGGAAGAAGCAGTCCGTATTTCATTATTCGATCCTAATGTAAGTGTTGCAATTAAAAAAAATGGTTCAGGCAATTAATGTTAAATCAAATGCAGAAAAATACTAGCGAATAATAACTAATCCAACAAGTATCGACATGTTTGCGCAAAAAGATTTAAGCGATTTTGTAAATTACAATACATACGCGCTCTTTGATCGCTTAGAAATTTCAAAAGAATTTTTTCGCGTCGATCCGTCGGATTGGAATGAAAGATTTGACTACGCTCAGGGATCACAACTTTGTAAAAATTTATCTGTAGAGAATGATGCAGCTGAAAGGGGCGCCAAATTCATTACAGATTATAATAATCAATTAACCCACATTGAAGAGGAGAAACAATTCCTTTTTCAAGTGGTTAAAGAATATAACATGAGTTATCCCACTTTTAAAAAGACTTCACTATTAAATTAAAATAATATTAATGTTGCTATGAGTAAGTAATTAATAAAAATATTCAGTTTATTCTTAATTTTCAAAAATAAAAATATATTTTTTTGCCTTATTTCTCATAATAAAAACAAAAAAATGCTTGGGGCACGGCTAAAAATTGTGCAATCGTTTTGAGACTAAAACGAATATTTTTAGCGCTTGCCGTAACATATATTCGAGAAAATAAACTTGTCCATATAAATAAGGACCGGTCTAATGTATACAGTCTTTATTTAATGTTTCGCCATCACCAAACACGTTCGGTTCCCTATTTCAATGAAATCTCTCAAATTGTAAATGTGTCCAGATTTTTTATTTCAAAATCTCCTACTATATCTCATTCTTTACTAAACAAAGAATTATCCTTGTTAGAGGGCACCGTTTTTTTAAGTCTACTTCCAATTTGTTCTCCTCATAATCCTTCCCCAGGTCAATGTCCTTTACAGTTTGCCAACCCTCACTTATTAATTTCTACCGCTTGTTTTATTTTTGTCAAAAATAAACCTCTTCTATTTGTCCGCCGAAATCTTTGTGTGTCCACCAAAACCGTCCTTCAAAAGAATTATGTTTAATGACATTAAATCCTCAGTTTTTCTATGCCACTACTTCTGCTGGCCACTAATGAAAATTTCGTCTAATGTTGACACGTCAACATTTGCATTAGATACCCTAACGACGACGTAGTCGTCGTCATTGCTGTTGTTGTTGCGGAAGGTATTATTGTAGGTTTGTTGTTGTTGTTGCTGTTGGGCAATTGTTACTTATGTACACTTTCAACCGGAGCAAAACCCCCCAAAACGACAAAAAGCTCTTAACCAAAATACAATTAAACTTTTTTTTCGGTATTTTCTTTCAACAACGATTTTGGTTTTTTGCTGTGTCGTTCCGTCTCTCTGGCAGTAGTCATTTGACATTCTATGGAGAATAAAAATATAAGGGAACCGACTGAAGGACCAAACGACGAAGCGTCTGACCAAACTATGTAGTATAAAGGAAAGAAATTTGTACAAAACAAATACGGAGAAAATGTGAATGGTTGCGGTGAAAAAAAAATTGTTTTATTGCGTGAGTCTTCTTAAGCAAATATGAATAAAACCGGGCGAAAGAAAAAAATTAAAGTACGAGTGTACAGCCATATTGTGATGGGTTTTCACATAGGGAAGGAAAGGTGTGCGTTGTTAGGGAATGATAGGAAATTGGCTAGGATTTATATCGGGCGCAATGTCAGAAGTTTAGCTTTGTTTAAAAAGATCGAAGTCACAATATTGGAACACTGGACAAGAGTTATGTGTATTTACATTTGATGTCAACCTCATACAAATGGTCCGAGTTGGCGGTTTTGTCCCAAAAGGATATATGTGACGCGAAAAATAGAAAGGGACCTAAGGTTAAAAACCAGTTTTGTTCAGGAGAGCCATTATAAAAATTAGGTCCCTTTCTATTTGCGCTTAGAATCGTCGACTTCACTTTCATAAAACGCGCATATCTCTTGGAGTGAACACTTTTGGGGCATGGGATCGGTCTCATTCGATGCTCAGATGTTGTCCACATCAAAAAAAGAAAAAAAAATGAAAATTGATTTTTTACGCTTAGGTCCCTTTCTCTGTGCGCTGTCACATATGGATTTTATATAATAAAGAAACATCTTTACGAAGCCAAAAATGTAATAGTATTTATGATTCTACGAATCTTGGGAGGCCGAGCAGGAATCTACATAAAAGTGAAAAATCGGACTATTCAAACTAAAAATATATAAGGGTACCAAAACTCATAAAGTTTTCTCACAATTCCAGGGTAAAATTATTTTTACACCCCGCCTGCACCAGGACTTAGAGCAAAAGGGAATTATAGGTGGATTCATGGCAAATGTTTGTGACTACCAAAAATATTTGAGGTAGACATTTTCAGCTGATTCCATTTTGTGATGTGCGTCTGTCCGTCCGTCTATCTAAAGCTTGTAAGTAATCAAACTACAGGTCGTATTTGTTGCCCGACCTTCATGAAGTTTGGCAGAAGTATTTTTTTTAACCAGGACGGGACGCTATTGAATCTGAAAAATTGGTTCAGATTTAGATATAGCTTCCACACACATATGTTCATCTGATTTTTCTCTTTTTATCTCTAAAAGCTACATATTACATTAGAGCTTAAAGAAATTCGACACACATTTGTTGTTTGTACCAAGGAGTGACGTTATTAAACTTAAAGCAAATCGGTTCAGATTTAGAAATAGCTCCTAAACACATTTGCTCTTCCAATTTTATATTTTTAGCTGTGGAAGCCACATATAACATCAAATCTTGATGAATTATGCGTTAACTTCAAGGATAGTTTTTTTGGACCATTAAAATTATTTAAAATTATTAAAATTTTAGAAGAAACCGGCTCAGATTTAAATATAGCTATTACACACAAAGCGATTGAAGCGATTTTGAGTCTTTTGCGGTAGAAGCAACATATTGCATCCAATCTAGATGCAATTTGGCTAGTTTTTAAACCAAGAAAGGACGTAGTTGATATTGAAGGAAACTTGTTCAGGTTTAGGTATGGATCCCACACATATGTCCATCCGATTCTTTGTTTTGCCATATGGGTTCGTATGCCAGCAATAACGCGCCAAATATTCTCTTTCAAGGCGTCAATAGTTTAGGGATTATCTGCGTAGACAAGCGACGTCACATACTTAACCCCACAAATAGTCCAGCGGTGTTAAATTGCACGATCTTGGAGGCCCCACCACAGGCCAACGACGTGAGATAATGCGCTCACCAAAAGTATCCTTCAATAAATTGATTGTTTCGTTGACTGTATGGCATGCAGCGCCGTTTTGATGGAATTAAATGTCGTCAAAATTACGGGCTTCAATTTCAGGTAGCATAAAGATCGATATCATGGCGCGATAGCGAGCACTATTCTCGGTAACGTTCCGGCCAACATAATTGTTTGAAAAAGTATGGACCGATGATCCCACTAGCCCATAAAGCGGATCAAACCGTTGTTTTCTCTGGGTATAATGGCAGCTCTTGAACCTCTTTTGGCTGCTCTTTAGGCCAAATACGGCAATTTTGTTACTGCCAGATATGAGCCTCATTACTGAACAAAACTTTGGTCGATAACAGCGAATCTTCCCGTTTCACACCGAACGCTCATTCCCATAATACAGTTGTCAACATTTGAGGGAAATTACATTCAAAAATAAATGGCAAGAAATATCTTTTCGGATGACCAATAAAGATTGCACACTTGATTTGAATATTTGTATTTTTTTATTTTGAAAAAAATACCTCTATATTGATCACCAGAAATGTATATGTTTTCCTAAAAACTCGACCACGGTAGGACCCTCCCGATTATCTTTCCTGCCACTTTGCAAGCTAAATTTAGCAACAACTGAAAGATCTTTAATTAACTCTGGAGAAATTTCACTAAATCTTTCCATGGGTACAATTATCAAGCACTGCCGCTCTAGGAGTCCGAAACTTAATTCGATTATGTTTAATTTCCGCAAAGTGCATAGGGAGAGATTTATAAATACTTGTCAAAATAGCACCGTCTCGGCTGATAATTCCATAAAGTTTTCCATGCAGTAGAGCCTTGGAATATGAGATTCTGTCTCACTACAAGTCACATTAAAAAAAAATTAAGAATGTTAAAGCCTTTTACGAAAATTGGCGTTTAAATTAATATGCATTTCATGCACTTCGTGAATTTTTTTGGTGACCATACTCGACCAAATATGCGCACAATCGGGAGAATTGCGTAAAAATTTCAGCACACCTGGTCTGTAGGAAATGTGAAAACACCTGTCACGCTCGCCCAGTTCGTTCTGCGGAAATCTTTGGTGTTGTTCGCTATAGGATGGCCGAAAAGCTCTCAACCTTGTAGTTGGGCACGACTCATCGTCGAATATCTTACGAACTTCACTAGTGCAAATTTTGAATTTGAAGTTTTGAATTTACAGTCTTACAAAGTTCGACAGACTGTAGAGCTGATACCTACAAGCTATTGTAGGCGTCGTCAATACGCCGATTGTTCGGTTGAATAGACAGGAGTGTATGGTGACTCCAAAAGAAAATCGTCTTTAGCGACGAGGCCTACTTTCACTCCAGTGGTTTCGTTAACAATCAGAATTGCCGCATTTGGGAAGATGAGAATTCACGAGTAATTGTTTAAGAGCCACTGCTTCCACACACGTAGAAAAAAGTATGGTTGGTGTGACAATATAAGAAGAGCATCATACTATGGTTGGGTATATGGTTGTGGTACAACAATAGCATGGTCCTCACAACAATAGTATGATGCATTTACAACTATACTATGAACCTCACAATCATACTATTATCCTCACAACAAAACTATGATCCCCACAACCATAGTAAGATTCACACTCAACTCCACTGCCATATTATGATCCTGACAACCATAATATGTTTCACATACAACCATAGTATGACCCTTACAACCACAGTACGATTCATACGCTACCATGTTATGATAACTGCAACCATAGTATGATTACGCACAATTATATTATGATCCCCAATATTATTTATTAGAATTGGGTAAGGTTGTCAACAATAAATTTGAATTATGTAAATTATTTAAAAATACATTAAATTAAAATAACTGGAGTGATTTTTTTGACAGTAGAAAGCACTGTGAAAAATTTTTATTTCTATATAAAAAGTACTATTATTGCATTAGATCCATAAGAATAACCTTGTTCTTAAAAGCATATTCAAATGAAGGAAAATTACAATCATACTGTATGATTGCCGTTATCATATTATATGTTAACAGATAACCCAAAAAACAATATTTTTGTCGCAGCAACCATATTTATATTGTTGTTGCCACCATATTTTCATTTTTAAATTTGACAATAATACTATTGTAACATTTCAACAATATTAATATAGCGGCAATCATACTATTGTCAAAATTAGATACGAAAAGCAATACTATGGTTGCGACGAACATAGTTTTATTGCAAAGAACATATTATTATTATTGGCGTGACACTATGGTAATCATAATTTTTCTCTGCGTGCAAGGAGTGTCTTACTGCTGCGGTTTTTGAGTTGGCGGCGTCATCAGGACTTACTTCTTCGAAAATGAGCTCGGCCAAGCAGTTACCGTGAATCGTGTTCGCTATCGCGAGATGATAACGGACATCTTGTAGTCAAAAATTGGGGATATGAACCTGGAAGATATGTGATTCCAACAGGATGGTGCCACTGGCAACACAGCCACAGAACAGTGGCTCTTTTGCGCCAAAAATTAAATGGCGTTTTATCTCACGTCATGGCGATGTTAATTGGCCGCCACGTTCATGCGATTTGACGCCGTTGGGCTTCTTTCTTTGGGGATATTTAAAAGCAAAATTGTACATCAATAAGTCAAGTACAATTCAAAAGCTAAAGGATGATACAAATCTAGTATTAATAATATTGGACCTCCATTATGTCTCAGAGTCATTAAAAGTGGACCGTCGGATGCAGGTATGCCACCGAAGTCGTGGAGACCATTTGGCCGATATTTTTTGTACATATAATTGTCATAGATCCTTCTATCACATAAAAGAAATACTAAGATAATTCTCTGAAAACTTTTTCTTTTATTTACAATTAACATCGTGTATTTCCATTGGACAACCCTTTACAAGCCTGCATTAATTGGACCACAAACCTCTTTTTAACATCGATCTTTTTTATATTCAGCAGAGTGCAGGACGTGCGCTCAATAACCAACCCTGATAAAAAGGGATAATATAGGTTTTCATTGATCGCTCTTAATCATGATCTCTCCTTAGTTGAGGGCAGCCGCTCTAGAGATCACATTTTAGGTCGGAGTTTCCTTCAAATCCGCAGAGAAGCTATGGGTCTTATTTACACCACTGTGATGTAAGATTTCATTTAGGCGGTCCTGACTGTTGACTCTTTTGCCTGTTTATATTTCCTTGCGGAAAGAGTATCCCGTTCACATAGATGAGATCTTCGTTAATATACTTTTAATATTTCCATCACCTAATGTACCCACACCCTTTTTATGTACATATTTTTTTCTTAAGGATATTTTCCACGTTTTTTGCTATTTCCAGCGTTTCTTTTGGGGGGCGAGTGTCTGTGTTTGAGTTGAGATTTTTCGCCCGGTCACTCAACAATGACCATTTAGAAAATGTTGTTTGCCCGTGCCCGAGTTCGTTGTTGGATGGCAAGAAAAGTTGTACAAATAAAATTCATAATAAATATTAAATGCAAGACGCCAACTTGTCATAATGACATGTGTATGAGACGCCATTTTGGGTTTTAGTGACTTAAATAATAAATTATTTCCACGTCCCTCACGTGGTGGCCAGCGGGGGAGGGCGATAGGAGGGTAGTGTGGGGGTATATTTGGGTCTCCTCAACATTATTTCGCTTACATTTTTCTATTTTCATATTTTGTAGACATTAATGTGGTTATTTAAGAGTTGTGCTGGCTAAAAAAATTGAACTGAAGATGGTGGAGGAGGAGTGGAAGTCCAACCGCCGGCTTGTCCGTTCCTCCAACCTTTTATGGCTGTGACTCGGAGTCTTAGAAATAATTTTATTGTGGATTTTTGTAAAGCTAATTAGATTTATAATGTTACTCGGTGTGTGTGTGTAAGTTTGTTTTGGGCAATTTTTATTTCCAGTGGTTTTCTGCATTGCCTTTGTTGCTTTATTGCGTCTGATGACCTCTAATTACAGCCGTCCTTCCGAAAAGGTTAATGGCAGACCTTGAAAGGGCTCAAAATTTTCATAAATTTTCCCGGAGAAATACTTGTAATTAAAACGGAAGACAAGAAATTGCAATATGCGGAGAATGGGTTCGTTCTAGTCGAAACGAACAAAGACAGTAAGCAGAATTTTTCACATACGTGGGATTAGGGCTTTAAATAATTATAAGGTTTATCTTCAAAATCAAAGTATAACAAAAGTTAACCTTTCCAAAATGAGGGTTGCTATATATAGTTCTGGCCTAGGCAACACTAAGTCTGACATTTCTATTAGAAAGTTTAAATATTTGTGTTGTTTACAGTGACTTGAAAAAATTAATTTGGCAAAAAAAAAATGGAATTAACTCGTGAACTTTTTCGTGCGATCATTTTTCACAACTTTCGATGTGGATTATCACGACAAGAGTGCAGCGATAAACTTAAATCTTTGTATGGCGATGAAGCTCCATCCTATAGTTCTGTGAAAACTGCTTTAGAGAACTCAATCGAGGCCAAAGAATGTCGTGAAGGTCGACCAAAAACGGTCATTGTGCCAGAGAACATTGATGCCGTGCGTGAACTGCCAATGCAAGTAAGTCATGTGACATACCGTGAGATAGAGGCATCCTTGGGCATTTCTTCCACCAGCATACATTCGATATTGCATGAGCACCTGGCAGTAAAAAAAAGTTTGTTCTCGTTGAATCCCGCACAATTTGACATTTGCTCAAAAAAAGTCTCGTGTCGATTGGTGCACTGAAATTTTGAAAAAAATACGATCGCGGTGCTTCAAAAGACGTTCTTAAGATCGTCACAGGTGACGAATAATTGATGTATTCATATGAGCCTGAAACAAAACAGCAATCGACCGTTTGGGTTCTTCGAAAACGAGCCAAATCCAACGAAAGCTGTTCGTGGAAGAAGCACTTCAAAGCAAATGGTCGCCTGGTTCTTCGGCGTAACTGATCATATGGCGACTGTTCCGCTTGAGCAACGTACGATGGTCAATTATGAGTGGAACATCATAATTTATTTGCCTAAAGTCTTTGGAGAAATTCGAAAAACGAACAAAAGAAGAAGACGAATCATTGTGCACCATGACAATGCGAGCTCCCACATATCGGCTCAAACCAGCGCTTTTTTGACCGGCCAAAATGTCGAATTGATGGATCATCCGCCGTACAGCCCTGACTTGACACCAAATGACTTCTTTTTATTATAAAGCAAAAAATGCGTGGTCAACGATTTTCGTCACCAGAAGATGCTGTGGAAGTGTTAAAAAACCATGTTTTGGAGGTGTCTCAATCAGAGTGGAAAAAGTGCTTCGACAATTGGTTTGAGCGCATGCAAAAGTGTATAAATCATGCTGGAGAATACTTTGAAAAACAATAAAACCCTTCTTAATGATAAATATTCGCATTTTCATTATTAGACCAGAAATATATACACCAGCCCTCGTAAAACCAGAAATTTTAAAGAATTATCGGTATATTTTTTTACAGCCAATTCAATTTAAAAAAATTTAAAAAGCCCACCCTATATGTGGAACAAATTCTGATCCGCTCAAAAGTCCCTCTTGCCAAGGGATTATTAAATTTTATTAAATTTCTCTGAAATGTATTCCAAAACATTTCCATTTGTTTAAGAAAATTACATTAATGGCCTTGTAATAGTGTTTTTTTTTCTCTTTTGTTCTAGATTTTTCGCATGACATCCTCATAATTTATGTAATTTGGCTAATGAACAATGTTTAAACATATGTTGGAGGTAATTAAAAATTAACACATTTTATACACACACCAATACATATGCATTTGTTTGAATTGCTTAATAATTTGCCAGTGTTGTGTGTATGTAATAAAAGACATTTGTCAATAAATAATTTTGTAATATTTTGAATCAGAAATACACCAGCATCCAGTCTAAAGCACATGAGCGAACCAAGGACATGCAATCATGCAGGTGGTCCCCGGTGGGGCAGCCCTGTGGTGTTGCACTTCTATTAGTTGTAGGTGTTATGGGGCACTGTGTAGCTACAGCTACTTCTGTTTTTGGTATCTTTTATGCTGCGTTTTATGAAATTCCCACGCTTTTTTTTGTTTGGTGGGGTTGTCTGTGGTGCTTTAAAGGATTTTTCCTCCCCCCCCTTGTTTCTCGCAAACATATATTCGCTTTCATACCTTATGTAAATTTTAATTTCAACATTGTTTCCATGTTTTGTTGTGAATTTAAACAATTTTTAATTACAAAAGAGTTTTTTTGCAGCGTTGGTTTTTGGCAGCAACGGTATGCCGGTGGGAAATTTAAGCAAATAGAAGGGGTACGAAATATTGTACAGCATTAGAAAATATCGTAGCCATTGCGGTTTATTTGAGCTGGACCAAAAGAAAGATTTTTCTTGCTAAGTTTTGCGAGATACTTCATGAAGATTACTCGTAGTAAATAACACTGAGAACACTTAACTCTATAAATTTTGGCTGACTCTACTTACTTATATAAGTATACCAGAAAACTCTACTGAGGCCAATTAACTCCACATAGATCAGCTGAATCCAAATATATCAAAAGCTATCAAATAATCAATAGGTACAATACAATACGATATTTTGCATCTCAGAAAATTTCACGTAGATCACGTCCCAGAGTTTAGCTTGAAAAATTGTACCTACTTGAGTCAACTGCTCAGATCCTAAAGGGTTATTCAACCATAAAGCACGGCGTTAATTGTGAGTCAGACCTTAACGTCAAGTTTTTTGCCCAACATAATTTGGCATTTCTTTGTTTCAATGTTTGACAAATTCAACCATGGAGCGGTACGACCGCATATCAATAATTCTGCGATGTCAATAAAACCAAGGAAAGACTTGATAAATACTATGGGGATTCTGCACCATCGATTTTAATGGTAAAAAAGTGGTCGCACAAATGACGCTAAACGTTCTGGACGGCCAACGGACGGGCGAACTACCCTACACCCAAAAATGTCGAAAAAGCCACGGTATGATGTTGACCGATCGAAGAGTAATAGAGCATTAGATTGTTGATGCAGTTTGGTTTCGATTTTACTTGATCAGTTGGGCCTTAGAAAGATGTCTGCAAGATGTCTAATCGTCGTAATCGTGAGACAACTTCAAAGATTGTTTGGAGTTGTTTAACCGCAATTCGAATGAGGGTTTGCGGCGTTTTGTAACTGTGGATGAAACATGGATCCATTTCAACACTCCGGAGACCAAGCAGCAGAGAAAACAGTGGGTTTCACCGGCTCCGAAGAAGGTCAAGATGACTATGTCGGCCAATAAGGTGATGGCGACAGTTTTTTGGGATGCACACGGGATAATCCGCAACGATAACCTTCAAAAGGGAAAACCAATAAACGGCAAATATTCTGCAAACTTATTGGAGCGATTTAACGAGAATTTAAAAAAAAAGACGATTCCATATGGCCAAGGAAAAAGTTCGTTCTCATCAAGCTAATGCACGGGTGCACAAATGTGAAGTTTCAATGGCAAAATTGCATGAATAGGGCTATGATTTGGTACCTCATCCGCCATATTCTACGGATTTAGCCCCCAGCGACTATTTCCAAACCAAAAGTAATGGCTTAAACAAATGCCATTTTTATGGACCTCAAAAAATCCTATTTTTTTAAGGTATACAAAAATTTGATAGACGTTGGACTAAGTGTATTGAGCTAAAAGGTGAGTATTTTTTTTTTGCAAAAAAAACTGTGCTTTATACGTAAAGTCACGGAATTATTGATATGCCCTCGTATGTTACAGCTCAGAAAATGTTGCGGATATCATATCTAGAGCGTCCAAAAGAACGGGTTGCCATTAAATCGGCATTTCGGTTCAAAATCTTGTTTTGATAAATCGATTAAAAGTAAAAGCGCGGCATTGACCGAGTTTTAGTTTTTTTTTTTTTAAATAAACTAGTAAAATAGCTATAGTCAAAAAAACCAATTACAATCTACATTTATCTAGATTTAAAAAACATAATCATATTTGAATTCGTGGGAAAATTTCATTGTTTTTGTAACCCATATTTCCATGTTTAAAAAAATCAGATTTTCGGACATAAGGTTTGCCTACCTAATTTAGCCAAACTGCAAAATTAATTTCATTTTTGCCTTCGCGAGAAATTGTTATAATTTTTTTAAAGCTCAATTTCAATGTATATCGAAAGCCATTTTTGGGCCTCTAGCTAAAAATTAGCTTTTATGATCCAAATTGTTTATTTGTAAGTTGTCGGTTGAATGTAATATTGGGAGGAATTTCTATACTGAGGCTATATCAAAACGTGCACCGAAATGGTTTCAGTTTAAGACACTCTAATCATTTCAACATAATCTCCTTTTAGCTCAATACACTTAGTAAAGGGTGAATTTAAAGGGCCGATGTTGATTTTGAATAAAACACAAATAATTTAGGAAATTATTGTCATTTCTTTTTATTATGATAATATTGGTATGGTTAAATTGGGTATTGAACAAAATATCGGCCAATTGGCAGCCACGACCTCGGCGGCACACCTCCATCCGATGGTCCAAATTTTCGATGACGCTGAGGCATAATTGAGGTTCAATGTCGTTAATGTGCCGAATTATCTCATCCTTTAGCTCTCAAATTGTTGCTGGCTTATCGACGTACACCTTTTCTTTCAAATAACCCCAAAGAAAGAAGTGCAACGGTGTCAAATCACATAATCAGGGCGGCCAATTAACATTACCACGACGTGAGACTTTGTTTCATTAGCTTTGTGGCAAGTGTCACCGCCCTGTTGAAACCACATATCGACCACATCCATATCTTCCAATTTAGGCCATAAAAAGTTCGTTATCATCTTACGATAGCGAACACAATTCACAGTAACTGCCTGACTGGCCTCATTTTGGAAAAAATACGGCCCGATGATGCCGCCAGCCCATAAACCGCACCAAACAGTCACTCTCTTTGTGGATGCATTGTTTTTTCGACAATCACTCTTGGATTATCATTCGCCCAAAAGCGTCAATTCTGCTTATTGACGACTCCACTGAGGTGAAAATGTGCCTCATCACTGAAGATGATTTTTCTCTCGAAAATTTAACATGTGCATAGCAACGCATAGAGAAAGGGACCTAAGGGTAAAAAAATCAATTTTCATTTTTTTTTCTTTTTTTGATGTGGACAACATCTGAGCATCGAATGAGACCGATCCCACGTCCCAAAAGTGTTCCCTCCCAGAGATATGCGCGTTTTATGAAATTCAAGTCGACAATTCTAAGCGCAAATAGAAAGGGACCTAATCTTAAAAATGGCTCTCCTGAACAAAACTGGTTTTTAGCCTTAGGTCCCTTTCTATTTTACGCATCACATATAATAACTTTAACGCTTTGCTCGCTTGTGTATCTTTCCATGGTTCAAATTGAGTTAGGCTAAAATTGAGAAATATCAAATGAAATGCAGAAAAAAATTTTACGTTTAGGTGTGGTTCACATTCAACAGCGGCCCTTAAAATTGAACCACCCTTTACTTCTGGTTAAAACCCAATTCGGCCAGAGGGTAGTCAACTATGCCTGAGTTGCCAGACGTCATACTCAGGATTACACTTTGCTCTCTCGAACTTTCTGATATGGTTGCCGCAGTTTATTTCCTTCAGATGTACGGAGCTATATATTGACTATCTAATACCTTGCTGTATGTGAACTATTTTAGAGAGTTGGACCATAGCAATATCGGTCTTACTACCAGTGATGCAAACCAGTCGGTATTTAATAGAACCATAACACTTTCATTGCCTATAAAACAAACCGTGATAAAAAAATGTCGAACTAAACCAAAAACAGAAAATAATTATAAAAAAAGGTTATTCAGTTCTCAACAAAAAGTCGAAATATCGAAATCAATTTTACAGAAACACGCATCTATGAGCATTTGACGTACTAATTTTTAATTGAGCCTATCTTTTTTTCTTAATTTTTAGGCACACATCTTAGTTATACTTTCAGTTTTTGTTCTTAGTAAAATTACTTCAAAAATATCAACCGACCTTATTCCATTATGAGGTTTAATGTATGACAGAATTTTTCGAGAAAGGGTGCAAAATGCTTTCCTTGCCTTCCTTGGCTCCTCAAAGCTCATGACTCAGTCTGCAATAAGCTGGCAGAGACTAGCTGGACGTGGGTAAATACCATAAATGTAGTATACCTTCCTGGCGGACACCCTGTATATGCAAGATTTGTGGCCAGTTGTTTCAATGAAGCAGAAGACAATTACGTATTATCCTCTTTTTTACCACGAATGCATACCCAGACGATAAATCAGCTGTAAGAGAAAACTCGTACCTCTTGAAAACTTCTCGTCCTGTTGATGGAACTTTCTGAAGAGCGATGATGTAAGCCTTGCATTTTTCGAGAATATACTAGAACTGGATAAAGGCCTTTTCAAGGTATTATCAATATATAGAGTGGTCCATATTTTTATTTTTCTTGCTACTATCATTGTGTTCATTTTTTGGAGATGTGGCTGGAAGGTCACTTAAAATGATCAGGTCATAGCTTGATACTCAACATGGTATGCATAACTTTCCAGCATGATGTCGATATAGATACTGCATATTTTTGTTTCTTCCCCGCACCTTTTGCTCCCAACTACCTTCAGACTTTAATCATCCTTTGTGCATTGAAATTTATTAGATTTCCTACTGGGTTCGCTGAGCTACTCGTATTCCAAACTATTTAGGTCATAGAATGCTAGCGTGAATTCGGTGCGGTTCTATGAGCGAGCGTGTTTACATGTGCATATGTGACTCCTCTGTGAGTGTTTGAGTGTGTGTGCGTATTGTGAAAAAATTATTTCTGCATAATATTAATTAATAATCAACTTTTAGGCGCTGGGCTGTATCTAACAACAGCAGCAGAAGCGAGCGAAAATACAACGAGCACAACGCCTGATGCCTTGTAAGAGCTATTCCCAAGGCAAATGGACTAAGTGTACTTGTTGACTTAATGCCTGAAAACGATTTTTGGACTTCAAAATAACTGGTTTAGTAAAAAGTGTAACAGTCTTTGTCGACTAGCAAAAACAGAAGTTTACGTACTCGTTTTCTTTTTATAAAAATGAACTGAGTTGCCAAACATTTGTTGGAGTTGTACAGATAAATGACCTCAAAGACTGACAATTTTACTCGGTATGAAGAGGCTTTAAAATTAGAATATTTGCAATTTTTGTTTTCTCTAAAATAAAAGTTTTTTTTCCAAGAGTGAACTTAGTTCGTTTGTCAAATCATCCAGAGCCCGTACATGTGTTTTTTTTGCTGTTCGCACCGTTAATGTTGTGTAATAAGTTTGGTAAATAATTAATATTTCATGATACACCTACTTTTGACTACCTCAACCTCTTTGTTTGTCGCTCATTGTGGTGTTTTACATTTTGTTTTTAATTTTTTTGCTGGTCTTAAGTTCCGCATGCTCACAACAAAGACAGTTTTTTGTCAAGGTTCCTATGCTGCAGTTATATCATGTGCTACGAGAGGAAAGGTTAAGTTTTTCTGCTATATTTTCCATTGCACAAGGCCCACAAAAGTATGCTTTGCCTTTTGTTTTTAACAATCAAGCGAAAAAGTTTAAGTTATAGCATACTTTTGGGCGGTGAAAAGGGTAAAACACAAGGTAATGCAAAAATATGAAAAGTTTAAGGGGTAATACGAGTATTAATATGTTAATCTAGCAAGTGGAATGGAAAACTTGCTAAGCTAGAGAACTAAAGATATCAAGATTAAAAGGCATACAATTTTAAGTCGACCTTAATAGCCAGAGACTACTGTCAAGACTCCGGTAAGTTCTCTAGGTCCTGCCTTAACTTCTTACGGTATCAGATGTTAACTATTCCTACTATTCAAAGTCTGTCTTGATTAAATCACATGGAAGGAATATTGGGATTTTTAGTAGAACCTTAAAGCAAAACGTGAAGCAACAACGATGTGTGAAATAAAATAGATTCTGGTCCTATTTGAAAGCTGCACTCATGGCAGTGAGTATTAAATAGCACATCACTAATATAACCTCCATAGCTTCGCTGGCAGTGCTTCCAGGGGTTGATGCAATTTTCAATCATTTCGAATCATATGTGCTGCGTTTTTACAGCAATTGATTTTCGAAAATTTGCTTTTTGCTCCTTAAAAGTGGTTGTAAAGGTTGCTATTTTAGACATGTGGCTTCCAATCTGGCCACACTATTTCGAAGTTGGTCTTTTCTACAGCTTTTACCTGATTTATTTTTAGCTTGGTTTGCCATTTCATAATAACTAGACCTACTCTGGAACAAGGTTTGCACATCGTGACGAATGGGCCCAAAACGAGATGGAAACCGATCCTGATTTTTAGAAGATAATTTTGTTCAGCGATGAAGCTCACTTTTCCTTGCAGGGGTTCGTTAATAACCCAAATTGCCGCATTTGGAGTAATGAAAATCCACAAGCCATAGTTGAGACACTGTTCAATCCTCAAAAAGTCACTCTTCGGTGTGCTCTATGGGCAGAGGGAATCATTGGTCCATATTTCTGCAAAAATGAAGCCGGCCATAATGTGACAGTCAATGGGGAACGCTATAGAGCCATGATTAATGATTTTTTTTCGTGCCTGAATTGGAGGATGTTGATGTGGAGTACCTTTAGTTCCAACAAGACGGCACTACATTCCATACAGCTAACGAAACAATCAATTTAGTGAATGATGTGCTATTCGCGTCGTGGGCCTTTGGCGTGGCCTCCAATATCATGCGTTTTAACAACGCGGGACTATTTTTTGTGGGGTTATATGAAGTCGTTTGTCTACGCAGATAAGCCCAACACTATTGACGACTTGGAAGAGAATATTCGGCGCGTTATTGCTGACACACGGCCCCACACACGGCCCCAAATGCAGCAAAAAGGGGTCGAAATTTGGGCTACTCGGCTGGAATTTATTCCAGCCAGCCGCTGCTGCCATTTGCCGAAATCATTTTGGCAAACCCTTTTTTCATAATAAACTAGCGGACCCGGTGAACTTCGACTGACCCCTATTTAACGCCTTCAGATAAACTCCAGAGTGATAATAAAACACAAATACTCGTAGTTCAAATTTCAGTGCGATTTATTTGAATGGATTCGAAATCTGTAGACATCGATATGATAAACAAAGTTTTTTGATTTCTTTTTCTGGCGCAAAAACAAACAACGAAGGCGGTTTCTCAACACGCGAACAGGCAAAGTACAGCTGACATCGCAAATGCCAATCGAACGGGGGAACTGAATCCGCTCGAATTAGAGTGGATCGAGTTGGAATAATCGGAATTCTTGTGATCACAACTTTCTCTCCTTTGCATTTAAGATTTTTATAATTTTGTGCCATGCCGGGGAAAACTTTGGTGATGAGTTTCCGAAATTGGCATTAATCGCCGCTCAGCGCCATTTCTTGTTTAACTCGTTTACGTCTCCAGACAAAATTCACTCAAAACGTATTTTATTACAATGAATTTCACCATTATCCGAAATTTTCCAAGCTTTACAACGAATTTTCAATCTATACATCGTCCAAACCTATCGAACCTGCGATAAAACGCAAAATTTTGTAGCAGTAAAATACTCAGTAGGGACATATTGTATCCAAAAAGAATCTACTTATTCGAAATGTCCGTCTATTGCCTTTACACACGCCTTAAGTCGCACTGGCCAATCTTCAATAGCTGCACGAACCTCGTCCATTGGAAAATTGGCCAAAGCTCGAACCAAATCATTCTTAAGAGATCCAGTGTTGGGGTATCTTTTGTGACAAACCTTGTCCTCTAAAACCGTCCACAATTTGTAATCCAATGGGTTCAAATCTGGACGGCCTGCGGGGCATTCTTCAGAGGAAATGAACGCAGACAAATTGTTTCGAAGCCAGGCCTGGGACTTTTTAGCCTTATGGGCCGGCGCAGAATCCTGCTGGAAAGTCCATGGCTGCTTTTGGGAACTATTAAGAGGCTTCACAACAGCTTTCAAAACGGATTCTTGGTAAACTTTGGCCGATGTTTAGACTCCTTTTTTGCAGAAATGCAGGCCAGTGACCCCGTCGTAAGAGACACCCCACCAAACCATGACTGAAGCTGGGTGATGACCCTTTTCCAACCTTGGGATCAGTTCAGATGCTTCCTTAGATGACCGCGCATACACTCTATCATTTTGCTTGTTTTATTTTTCCTGCACGGTAAAAATTTTTTCATCAGTGAACAAAATTTGTCTGTGCAAGTTATCAGCGTGCTTCACCAAAAGACGTTTGCATTTTTCAATCCTATTTTTTTTTAAGTTGCTGTCAATAAATGTCCTGTACGTCGTTTGAAAGCCCCAAGGCTCTTTTAATGACTCGACTCATGGACTTTTGCGTGATATTCATCTCACGGGCCAAGATTTTCTGTTTTCGGAGCGGATTTCTGTGAATTCTTGATTTAACGACTTTGGAGGTCTTTTACATCTTCAGTATCCTCAAACAGTTTCATGCATCGGTAGACGAACATGCGGCTAATCCCTAGTGACCGGAGCTTTTTGAAAATATCGCTTTTTTCATTTCACACTTAAAAAGCGCTATTACAGCGATACGGTTCTCATTTTCTGACCACTCCATGATGAAAGTTGAAACAATTTTAAAACCCCGTTACAGACTAACGCTATTGAGGTTAGCTTTTAAAACCCATATGACATTAACGGGGTATGTTCAGTTCTACTATTGAAATGGGTGTGTTCAATGTTTCAACAGTATGTATGTCCCTACTAAGTATAAGTTTTTACGTTTATCTGAGTTTTCCACTAAGAGTTTCTATTTTGCTTTTTTTCTAATATCCGGACTTTTCCGAAGGGTTTTCCCCAAATATTCTTTCTTAAAAATCTTCTCCTTGCAATTACAAATAACTGAAAGAAAATCTGAGGCAAATCGGTTTAGCCGTTCTCAATTGATGAATTAATATACATTTTTCACACCATTTTTATATATAGGGTGATCCATCTGGAGGTATTTTTTCAGAACAAAAAAAATATAAAAATTCAAATCAAGTGTGGAATCTTTATTGGTAATTTGAAAGCGCAGTTTATTGCATTTATTTTTTAAAAATAATTTTCTTCAAATATTGGCACCTGTAATACGGAAATGAGCGTTCCAAAATTTTGTTCAGTGATGAGGCCGATTTCTGGCTCAACGGCAAAGTCAATAAACAAACTTGCCGCATTTGGCTGAAGAGCAACAAGAAGAAGCCCAAGAGGTGCCTTTATACCCAGAGAAAACCACGGTTTGGTGCGGTTTAAAAGCTGGTGAAATCATCGGTGCATATTTGTTTCAAAAATGATGATGGCCGGAACGTAACCGTGAATGGTGCTCGCTGTCGCGCCATTATATCGATCTTTATGCTACCTTAAATTGAAGCCCGTAATCTTGACGACACTTGGTTTCAACAGGACGGGCCATACAACTGCTCCAACAATGGATCTATTGAGAGGTCATTTCGAAAAGCAGCTAATATCACGTTTTGGACAGGTGAGTTGGCCGCCTAGATCGAGTGATATCACACCTTTAGATATTTTTCTTTAGGGCTATGTAAAGTCCAAAATCTATGCTGACCAACCAGCTACGATTCAGGTTTTGGAAGCCAACATTAAGCGAGTCATTAACGCCATACCGGTCGAAATGCTCGAACAAGTAATCCAAAATTGGACTCTCAGAATGAATACCCTGAGGCGAAGTTGCGGCCAGCATTCAAAAAATAAGTGCCATAAAATTACCTTTCAAATTACCAATAAAGATTCCACACTTGATTTGAATTTTTATATTTTTTTTGTTCTGAAAAATACCTCTAGATGGATCACCCTATATAAGCGAATATTGTTTAAGAAACTTGACGAATTTTCGTACTATCCAAAAACCATTAAAACTGATAAGAACATACTCCAGAGCCATGAACACGTCTGGAACTATGTTGGGTCGACAGGTATTTTGGGAACTACTCTACTTGTGTGCTTGAATAGGACACCCACTTCACTCTTTGTTCAATTGCCTATAACAAAAAGCGAAATAACAAAATAATGACATTTTTGCACGTTCTCTTTGTGCAATTCGTTATCTTTCTGAGCAACAAGCTAGAAGTTCTAGGAAAGAGCCGTTATATTTTTTCTTGCTTTCTGTTAGAATTCGCTTGACATTGAGTCAGTATTTTTGTGTCACTTGAATAGGACATGCGTTTTGTTTGATCGTCACGAAGTTTTTGCTGATCAATTTTTTTGTGATTTTCGCCGATTGTCTTATATAAAAATTAAAATGGGTCAAGGAAAAGCCTTTTCTGATAAGGAAAAAGAATAAACAAAGGCATACAAGGACTCTGACCTATCAATTGCAAAAAACCAAAAAAAAAAAACTCAATAGGAGCCCACATGTCATATCGGAATTCTTGAATAATGAGTCTGTTTATGGAAAAAAATATGAAAGGCCGCACATGCTCACCGAATCGGAAAGACGTCTTTTATTCAGAAAAGCGTCAAATTCCCACGACTCTGTAGCGAAAATTCGTGAAAAATGTGATGTAAATGCTAGCGTATCCAAGAGGCTAAAAACAAAGATGAAGCCTCCCTTTAACCCGACAAGAAAAACGCAACCAAATCTCAATTTTTGTTGCGAGCATGTGGCCTGGACCGCAAAGAGTGGTATTTACCGACAAAAAATAACTTTAACTTAGAAGGCCCATAAGGTTATTGGAACTATTTCCATGATTTCCGCAAAGCAACCCATCATTTAGACCGTCTGCATACGAGGGTTGCTATTTCTATTTCGGGTCCTGACAATACTAGTGTTCCCAGATGCAAACTGGAACTTCCATTGGAAACATTGACATTTTTAGCTTAACTTCATTCAAAACGTTTTGTCATTTGAGGGCGAATTGTTTTGTTTACAGTGCGTTGAAAAATTCATCTCAATCAAAAAATGGAATTATCCGGTGAATATTTTCGTGCGATGAGTTTTACGATTTTCGGCGTGGGCTATCGAGACAAGTGTGTTTAAATCAACTTGTTTCGACTTTTGGCGATGAAGCACCATCAAAAACCACTGTTAATCGCTGGTACCAAGAGTTCAGTCTCGGACGCCGTTCGACCACGATGAATTTCGTGAAGGACTTTCAACTTCGGTCACTTTGCCAGAAACCATTGATGCTGAGCGTGAACTGATTAAGCAAAACCGACATGTGACATACCGTTGGATGGAGGCATCCTGGGGCATTAGTATGGCAAGCATCAATAAGATATTGCATGTTTATTTGGTCGTGAAAAATATTTGTTCTCCTTGGATCCCACATAATTTGACGATTGCTTACATAAAGACTCGTATGGTTTGGTGCAAAGAGATGCTGAAAAAGTATAACTGCGGTAGTTTGAAGGCAGTGTATAACGTTGTCACAGGTGACGAATCATGTTTCTATGCATATGAACACGAAACAAAATAACAATCGACCGTATAGGTCTTTCAAAACGAGGCAAATCCAAAAAAAATTGTTCGTGCGTTTTTTCGGTATAAACGGCTATGTTGCCACAGTGCCTTTAGTGGAACATTGGACGATCAATTCTGAGTGGTATACAGCCATCTGTTTGCCAACAGTGTTCGAAGAAATGAGGAGAGATAATAAAAGAAGACGTATCATTTTGCATCACGACAATGCGAGCTCTCACACATCAGCTGAAACGATGAGCCATTTGACCACTCAAGATGTCGAATTGATGGGCCATCCACCTTACAGTCCTGTATTCCCTAGCATCAAGAAAAAAATGCGCGGTCAACGTTTACCATCGCCTGAAGCAGCGGGCGTTTCTATCGGAGTTTAAAAAGTGCCTCGAAAATTGGTTTGTGCGCAAGCAAAAGTGTATTGATAAACCAACATTGGATCTCTACGACTGCCTTGGTTCAAGCTGTTGCCAATTGTAAGAGTTTTAACACTGGCTCAGTTGAGCCACCAGGAATAAAAAGGTTTCAATTTAAAACTTAAACTGCTTGGTTATTTTATTTAATATTATTGCTGAATTTCAAATTATCGTAATAAGACAATAGTTATAATATTTTCATTTGCAGCAAGGCAGAGATTCTTATTAGATTAAGTTTTACTAAACGACTGACTTGCTGTTTTCCATTACATTTTTGGCAAGGGCAAAGAAATCAATATGTTTCTATTATTTTCTGTTTCTCTGCTTTCAAGCAACGGTGCAGTAAGAACAGCTCAGAAACAGAGTGCATAGAGACAACAAGACTTTCAACAAAGATCAGAGATTTACAGCAAAGATCAATGACTGCAGACTGATTGACCTTGATCTTGAAACAAAAAGAAGACAGCAAATGAATAATATAAAGGTATTGTTGTTGTTTTTACATTGATTTGCAAATATCGGATTAGGGTGACCAGCTAATATATTAAATTATATGTAATATTCAAGACGATATAACGCAACAAAATTTAATAATAAAAACTTATTGTAAAGTAAAGTAAGTATCCAACGCCAATTTTCCAATGGACGAGGTTCGTGCAGCTATTGACGATTGGCCAGTGCGACTTAAGGCGTGTGTAAAGGCAAAGCCGGACATTTCGAATAAGTAGATTCTTTTTGGATACAATATACATCAATAAATATATTAAAAAATATTTGGTCCAAAAATATTCAGTACTTTTTATTTTACAGCTTAAAACGTGTGTAACAGTATTTATGTCCCTACGAATTATACGTTATTTTTATGATAAAAATACTCTGAGATCTCTGAAATGTTTTTATTTTGTTTCAGCTCTCCTGAGCTCCTAAATTTGACGGATTATGTTTTGGAATTTTTTGTTGTTAATTAAAGCTGTACCAAGAAGAATTCCAGCTGGTTAAGAAAAAGCAATTAAATAGTGTTTAATTTAAAAAAATAAGTCACTATTATCATTGGTTTGGGAGCGGTTGGTGATAGAAAACACAATTGGGGGGGGGGGGGTGTCCTATTCAAGTGACAAGGTGAGTAAATCTGTTATGAGTGCCCTGAAATATTTACTAGTCTTGTATTGATACTTTCCCTTTGTGTTAGCTCATGGCAACCATTTCCAATGGCTTCAGTTTAAAGTAAAATTTTTGCCTAATTTCCAAACATTTGCCAATGTTTTTAAACCACAACAAACAAATGCGAAAAAACAGCAATTTATTTCTGACATTCATTTAATTTGTTTTGTAGCCATTTAAAACGATTTTTAATTAATCAATTATTCATTTAAATGAATGGATGTAATTTATGCCAGCAACAACGAACGAAGGCAAACATCAACAAATACGAAATGAATCTGCCCCGTATAGCAGCGGCTATTTTTCTAAACATTTGTTGAATTTTTTTTTCGTTTTTGTTTTTTTTTTCGTCAAAGATAAAGTGTGGGTTGTCGCTTTTGAAAATTTCCAAAAACGCATACAACAAAACAAAATTATCTCTTAATGCTCATGTTAAATGATAAACGCTTAACTACTTTGGATTTCGGTTTGTGTGTGAGTTGCCCAATCTCCACAGTCTCCACAGAATTAATAAGTCCAAAACAAGTCCAAAAACAAACATACACAAACCGACACAAACTATCTCACAACAATTTGAACCAATCGTTAAGCGAATCGATGTGAACATGTTAAAACTGCCCCGCACCAAACCAATCACCTGCGTCTGGACCACCCGTGGTGCTGTTCAATACCCTAGGAGTTTTAATTTTCAAAACTGTTTCCACCATTATAGTACGAGCAGTTTGTTCTCGTATGCCTTTTTTGTTTGGAGGTTAGCGTGTGTGTATTTGAAAACAAATTTATTAAATTAATTAGATAACATTAGTTGGAGCTGATAAATGTCGGTTTGATTTTTGTGTTGATTTCACGGATTAATTGATTGAAATTTTCAAAACGATTCTATTGATGTTGTCTACCTGTGCGTGAGTGTATGTTTTCGAGATATGCCATTGATAAAATATGATTTAATTAATATCTCTGCTCGTTGCTGTACCTCTGAAGCAATGAATTCTAAATGTTATGTTAATTAAATTTTAAATGATTTCAATCAAGATATTGAAAGGCATTTTCTAACGGGGCAGTTAACTCAAAACCATGGTGTGAGGTATGTTTTTAAAAATTAATGAAGGAAATATTCTCAAAGTTTTCCAAATGCAAACGTTCAATAATTATAATGGATTTTTCGGTAGAACATTATTTATAAAAATTTAAATTAAAATCTGGAATATCGGTAGACCGATAAAGAGGATAAACCAAGTTTTTCCTTGTCTTCACAGTAGTTCGCTCTATTTTATGTTTGGGAGTGTAAAAGGTACTAAAGAGAATCCCTTTCATTCGTAAAATTTTCCCAAACATACGAGAAGTGTAAGTCAAATGAAGAGGAAACGACCTGGCGTTTGAAGTAAAGGGAGCGGTTGTGCGCTCCATCCACTCCTAAGCCAGTTGTTTGCTCTACTTTAAGTTATGTCTGGGAGTGTACAAATTTATTAAAGATGGTCTCTCTCATTCACAAAATCATTGGGGTCCTCCAACCTAGTGTGAGTAAAATGAAGACGAGAAAAAAACCGCTCCCTCTTCTATGAAGAAGAGGGAGCGGTTGTGCTCTCCATGTATACCTAAGACAGTTGTTCGCTCTATTTTCTGTCTGGGAGAGTAACTTACTAATTATGGTCTCTCTGTTCACAAAGATCTGGAGGTCCTCCAACTTAGTGTCAATCAAATGAACACGAGGAAATGACCTAAAGTTTGAAGTAGACGGGGCGGTTGCGCTCTCCATGTATACCTAAGCCAGTTGTTCGCTCTATTTTATGGCTGGGAGTGAAAAAAGTTAATAGTGATGGTCTCCCTTATTCACAAAGTTCTTGAGGTCCTCAAACCTAGTGTCAGTCAAATGAAGACGAGGAAACGACCTGGTGTTTGAAGAAGAGTGAGCAGTTGCTCTCCAACTACTGCTAAGCCAGTTGTTTGCTCTATTTTATGTCTGGGAGTGTAAACAATTACTAGTGATGGTCTCCCTTATTCACAAAGTTCTTGAGGCCCTCAAACCTAGTGTCAGTCATATGAAGACGAGGAAACAACCTGGCGTTTGAAAAAGAGGAAGCGGTTGCGCGCTCCATCTACACCTAAGCCAGTTGCTAGCTCAATTTCAAGTTATGTCTGGGAATATAAAAATTACGAATGATAATCTCTTTCATTCACAAGGTTCTTAAAGTCATCAAACCTAGTGTGAGCCAAATGAAGACGAGGAAACGTCCTGGTGTTTGAAGTAGCTGGAGCCGTTGTCTGGGAGTGTACAAAGTTACTAAAGGTAGTCTTCTTCCCTCACAAATTTCTTTAGGTCGTCCAACCTAGTGTCAGTCAAATGACCTTAGTTCAGAAAAAGTCCCCACGTAGGTGCGACTCCCGAAAATTCGGCACAGTGCAACAATGGCCTTGGTTCACTCTTCACACTGGATTAAGGAAGACCCCCCGATGCAGAAAAGAAGACCTTTCACAGTAGACTCACCACTCAGCATGGCCTTTCGAATTTTCAGTTGCAACTTGCTTAGCTCACTGATCTTCATTGTCTTCTCTTTGGCGTTTTTCACCAGTAAGTATGGGTCGAATGACCCACCTTTAATAATCGCCAAATTCTGGTGCTGTTGTTGCAACAACAATACACTTTTTTTGAAGTCCTGTTCGTCTACAGACAGGGCTGCCAATTTTGACGATTTATTGTCCTTTCGGAGATTTTAAAACTGAAATTTGACCAAATGAAGATTGTCGACATTTTAGGGTGAACTCCCCAAAAAGGACTATTTCTAAATAAATCTTTATATGAAATAAAGAGGAATCCATATTTAAATTTGCAAATGTTAAGAATGACAAACTTTTCGATTCGATAAGTTCGTAGTAAGAAAATATAAGTATAAGTGCTTAATGTCAAAAATATTTAGGCAAAAATTTACATATTAGCCATTTCAATAAGAGGATCAATAGAAATTTATGTTTTCAGGTTTTTTCTTATTGAAATAACTATTACGCAACTTACAGGCCAAACTGTTATTTTATTCTTTTACTCGTATTCAAATAGCTCGTGAACTGAGTGTGGAGCAGGTCGGCTTAATAATATTTATTATACCAGAATAAAGTAAATTTCTTATGTGAAAATTGAGAATGTGGTATTAAGGACGATTTATGTTTGTTTTTAAATATGACGATTTTGACGAAGTTTTTTTTTAAACGACGATTTTTGTTATTGATTTTGGTTGGCAGCCCTGTCTACAGGGGATCTGTTTCGATCTGCTTCCTTGGTGGCAGGAGAGACAAGCGTCCGGTGCGCTAGCATCAATTCGAATGCAAATTGAGGCGGCTGCACCATCCAGATCTCAGCTGAAGCAGAATCACTCGCGTCTGATAAAGTAGCGTCATCTCCTCTGGTGAAATCTTCGGAGGGAACAACCCACTACTTTCACGCTATAGCTGCATGCAAAAAAAACATGGTTACTACATGGTCACGTCAATAATAATAAGTTATCCGCAATAAAAGTATGTTCGTCGCAACAATAGTATTCTTTACTGAATTTAATTTCGACAATAGTATGATTGCCGCAATATTAATATTGTTGAAAAATTTAATTAATTATTATTGGAAAATTTAATAATGAAAATATGGTGGTAGCAACAACAATATAAATATGGTTGGTACGACAAAAGTATTGTTTTTTGGGTTTTCTGTTCACAATAGTATGATAACGGCACTTGTCCTCATTTAAAAATGCTTTTTAGAACCATGTTATTGTTACGACTCTAATGCAATTATAGTACTTTTTATATGGAAATTAAAAACTGCCAAACAAACTGGTTAACATAAAACGCACCAACCATATTTTTGTCGCACCAACCATATTAATATTGTTGCTTTAACCATATTTTCATTTTTAAATTTGGCAATAATACTATTGTTACATTTCGACAATATTAATATTGTAGAATTATACTATTGTCAAAACTAAATTCAGTTAACAATGCTAAGGTTGCGACGAACATACTTTAATTGCGGATAACATTTTATTATTGCCGTGACCATGTAGTAACCATGTTCTTTCTCTGCGTGTACGAAGACACCTAAGAAGACAACTAGACACGTGTCTGCGCACGTTAAGAACCTTCGCCCATAGTGCCAGTTCGGGCACCCTGTATGCTGTCGTGGCCCATAGTGTCAATTCGTCTTTGATGACCTGTAATGGACCTAATTCAAGCATTTAGATAATGTTCAGAAAAAATCTTATTCATCATTCGCATTGGCGTGCCATAAGGTCCACAGACATAAAGCCTTTAACCAAATATGTTCATTTAAATCAAAATGCATTTCATGCACTTTGTTTTCGGTCAAAATAATCGACCATTATAATCAGAGAGTTTTGCGCAAATTTCAGCAAATCGGGTCTGTAGGTAAATTGAGTTCGTTCTGTGGAAAACATTGATGTTGTTCGCGATAGTGTAGCAGCAGAGCCGTCAACCTGGACTCGTCGACGTGCCCCAAAATTGAACATCTCTCGAACATCACTAATGCGTGGTTTGAATAAAGTGGGGTAAGTGTCATTAGAAGTTTGATTCAATCCTCCTAAAGCTCCAATTAAAGTTGATAAAATAACACGTATAATAATAAAAAAAAACATTCAGGTTTGAATTTAGACGCTTACAAGGCTCAACTGACTCAAGAGCTGCTTCACCGAATGATTGGTCGAACAGAAATAAGTGAATGGTATTTTTACAAAGAAAACAGCCAACGAAACAATGGGTCTATTGCTCGAGAAATTCAATGGCCGTGTTATCGCACGTCGTGGCGATGTTAATTGGCAGCCACGATCATGTAATTTGACACCGTTGAACTTGTTTTGTTGGGGATATTCAAAAGAAAAAGTGTATGAAAAAGTTTACATATGCCAAAAATAAATTAAGGGCTATAGAAGGAGATAACTTGGCACCTTAACTACATTAAACCTCCATTTTTTCTCAAAAATTGAAAATACGGTCCATCGGATAGATGTATGCCACCGAAAACGAGGCGACCATTAGGCCAGTATTTTGTTTTACACGTAATTGTCATTGATCCTTTTATCATAATAAAAATATTAAGCTAATTGTCTGAAAACGTATTGCTTTATTTACAATAAACATAGTGCGTTTTACTTGGACCACCCTTTACAAAATAGTGCACTAATGCTTTAAATACTGACGGCTTAACTTCATTGCCTGAATAAATTAAGGTTGAATCTTTTCCTGTTTGTGATGGTGATACCAAATATTTTTTTTTGCCAAACTAATAACCTCTGACCTCCACATTTAGATTAGACTTTCTTACGGCTGCCATAACAGGTGCAATCAGCATCATTAACATCATACATGGCTAAATGGAAAATAAATGTTTCTAAACGTCAGTTCAAGCTAATAGTCTGATTAAACATCGCTTAAAAAAAGTGCATAAGGGCGGCTTAGTCTAAGATTAAGAAGATAGCTGATTTGTTAGGTAAGAACAGGAGTTTCAAGCTATAAAGTCTCAGGAAAATAATTGGTCCCCGGAAACAGTCAACGCATAGTTTGTGGGTACAATAGTTTTCCCCTTTTTTTTAAAAATCAAACCGTTTTCCGCCTTAAACCCAGTGTTTATCGTTAAATCATTCATCCATTTCACTAAGATAAAATGAAATTTAAATAAACGATAAACATTTTCAACCTCTCCTTAAAAAAACAAAATCTGCTGCCACAAGAAATAATTCTATTCTCTTTAAATAGTCTTGGAGTTGGGCCGCAAGAAAACACTATAAAACAGACATTTTTATTTGTCCTTCCTGCATGTGTGTGAGTCAGTGTGATGTGATGGCAGTTTCTATAAACTAAAACAAGTTAGTCTTGTCATATTTGGTTAAAAGCAAGAAGAACAATAACTAGACAACGAAAATAATATAAACTTCCCATTGAATGATATACTGCCGCAACACCACCAGAGCACCACAAGTAGGAGCAACGACAGCAGCAGCAGCACTAAGGACAACGGCAACAACAGCAGTAACAACGTGCAACATACATAATTTACATGTCTGCAGGATATCTGTCAGACATGTATCATTTGATGTTACTGCTTGGTGTTGCTGGCCTCTTTTTTCTATTTTTGTGGCTCTAAACACACTAAAAATGTTTCAGGATAAGCATGTGAGACTGTGTTAGTGTGCGGCTGGCTATCAGTTGCTTACATGTGAACACATTTGTTAAGAGGGAGGTGTGATTATGGCGGCAAAAAATAAATACATGTTCTGATGGCTGGCGCCATCGCATTTATTTATTACAATCCTTATAATGAGGGGCCAACGTGGTGTGATGGTAAGTTGGCCCATCCCATTAAGGAATAAACGGGGAAATTTCACTCAAATCAGAGAGTTGTGCCCTATAGAATTTTTGTATTCACTGATCAGCCACTGGGGGACACCATGATGTGACGGTAGTGTGCACGACTTTCATGCCAACATACCATTTTTTCAGCGGCGGGTTTGTAAATGCCGGCGAGTTTACGAGTAAGAGATTGTTGCTAGACCATGTAAAACTTCTTTACTACTTCGGAAATAATAGGTCCCGGTCAGTGAGTTTAAGAACTTTATCGTTTACAGAGGACTGATTTGAGAGAAGGTTATCCTTGTCCCTTAATGACACCCACTGTTTCATGTCGATACCGAAAGCCTTTACGAAGTGGAGAACCTGCTGCTGAAAAATGTTTACCCCTTTAGCTGTGCTGGCAGTATTCCAAGCATACTCTGAAGCTCCTCCATAGTGGTTGGATTCTAAGCAGAGACTTAAGATTTGTAAGTGCAGACTAAAGGCGAAGCCTAAAAAAACTTGTGTCAAGATTGCCAGGGACATTTTTTTGATGTCGCTCGCCTTGAGATTAGCCAGACATGCAGTACCCACTTGTTGGAGCCACGGTGGGTGGGATATTGATGGCACAGGTGTCTCAACTATGGTTTGGAAATAAATAAAGGCAGATAATGATGCCATGGCATAAGCCGCACCAAGTAGTCACTCTTTTTGGATACTTTGATATTTGGGTTGTGTTTTCTTCAATAATGCCAATTTTGCTTGTTGAGCCATAAATGTGGCTTCGCCGAGAAGATGCTTTCTTGACCAAACAACATATAAGTATATCCAGCCAACATTTTTTTTTAATAACCAACGCTCAGGGGATGCTCCCTATACATGTAGTGCATTGCGTTGGCTAGTGGAAAGTAAAGCATCCAAGGGGAGGAAAAGGAAGTAATGGTTATTGACACTTGTCCTGAAAATTATGGATGTCGTAACTACGATAGTAAGAAATACATTTGCCAGAATTCAATTCCTGCTTCATACGGTACGAGAACGAATTTAATCTGCAGTGCACGGTGCGGTCATCCAGACTGTCCATAACAAACGGCTGTGAATTTCTAAAAAGTCATGTATCCCTGCCGAACATCCTTACGTCAGAAATAAGACAACGAATGACTGAGGAACACACATTATGAAAATAACGATAGAACAGCGTCACGCAACCCACATTCCGTCAATGCTCAAGGGAAACATTTGAGTTGGATACCCTACTGTCGGCTACCAGCACCACCTTTCTCCTTTGAACACGTTCAAGTAGCTCCAAGGATGATTTTGGAGTACCTGCCCCTATATGGGAGTTGTATTCCATCTTCAGCCTGTTATTAGTTGTATGGATGTTAAAAAGTATCAGAAGAAGTGAAATATTTCTTGCACCGCTTTGAAAAGAGTACGCACTTGAGTGCTTCATGCGACACTTTGAATACATGTGTCGGCCAACGTGCGTCACATTAAATTTTTATGCCCAGAACATCAACAGCTTCTGATTGTTCAATATCCATACCATAGGTAGAAACTAGCGATAATGTGGGGTCAGCGAATCCCTTGTGAGACCACAAGCATCACTGTGTGTTGGGCGCATTAAAATCTTCTCTACTTACTCGACCCCATTCGGAAATGTCCAGTAAATCCCGACCAAGTGTCTCATAAATAATAACCGTTTTGCCTTCAATTTCTTGAATACTCGGCCTACGGCCGAATGAATATGAATGACAAAGATTTCAGTCATCTGCGAAGGCATGGTCTGACCCAAAAGATCGCCAATGAAAATAAGAAAAAGTGAGGGAGAAAGGACAGAAACCTGTGCGATGTGCCTGCGTTCGCTGACAGAGAACCCATCTACAACAACTCGTATAGTGAGATCTCTAAAAAATCTCGATAAAAACCGAGCAAAGGTATATAACCGACACCAAAAGCAATCAACTTTGATATCAGAACATCGTGACAGACTCTGTCAAAGGCCTTGGAGATATCCAGAGCCACGACCATACTCTCACTAAACTGGCGGATAGACCGACTTCAACGCTCCGACAATAACGACATCAGGGGTCCAGTACTGTGATTTCTAAAGAAGCCATGCTGGTGATCCCTAAGCCGGTCTTAGGTCAAGATAATAGTTTATAATGATCTTCATTACCTTGTTAAGCGCCGAGCAAATCGCAACTGGCCGATAATTCGCAGGATTATTGGCTTCTCCCTTCTAGGGATCGGCTGGACGCTTGCAACGTTCCAACACGCTGGGAAGACTTTCGCCCGGTAAGCAAGGCTAAAAAGGTTGCGTAATAACGTGCTGGCGTCGAAGAGCACTCTTAAAGGACAAGTGTCGAAATACCATCCGGGCCCGGGGATTTATTTACAGCGAGATTCCTAAGCATCCTTTTAACTCCACGTGTTTAAAAAAATATCTGAGGCAAGGAAATAGATGCGTTTTCGATCACGGCGAGTTGTTGACTGCTTTCCGGCAAAAAAGAATTTCCTGCAAAAATTTCAACTAAAAGGTTAGCTTTATGAAACGAACGGGTCATTGAATGCATGGTCGTCTTTAACAATTGCTGGTACAGATGAAGAATTATCCTTTACTCTACTTATAAAAGACCGAAGGCTCGTACCTCCTCTGGGATAAAATTTAACGACGTTGTTCATTCAGAAATTTTTCAAGCCTCTAGCGCTCTAGCACACGAAGTTCTTGCGACGTTTTAGTTTTAGTTGTCAGAGAACATTTAGGCCGTGCGTGAACTGATAATGCAAATCATGTGGCATACCTTGAGATAGAGGCAACCTTGGGCATTTCTTCCACCAGCATACATTCGATATTGCATGAACACCTGGCCGTAAAAAAGGTTTGTTGTCGTTGCATCCCGCACAATTTGAAAATCCCTCAAAAGAAGGCTCGTGTTGATTGGTGCAAAGAAATTTTGATGCTTCAAAAGACATTAACAGGTGACGAATCATAGATCTATGCGTATGAGCCCGAAACAAAACAGCAATCGACCGTGTGGGTCTTCGAAGACCAGCCAAATCCAACGAAAGTTGTTCGTAGAAGAAGCACTTCGAAGCAAATGGTCGCCTGTTTCTTTGGCAAAACTAGTCCTGTGGCGACTCTTCCGCTTGAGCAACGTAGGAGGTCAATTCTGAGTGGTACACCACAATTTGTTTGCCTGAAGTCTTCGGAGAAATTCAAAAAACGAACGAGAAAAGACGTATTAATATAATGCGAGCTCTCACACATTGGCTCAGACCAGTGCCTTTTTGACCGGCCAAAACGTCGAATTGATGGATCATCCGCCGTACAGCCCTCACTTGGCAAGCAATGACTTTTTTTATGCCCGATTATCAAGAAAAAAAATGCGTGGTCAACGATTTTCGTCGCCAGCAGATGCTGTTGAAGCGTTCAAAAACCATGTTTTGGAGGTGTCTCAGTCGGAGTGGAAAAAGTGCTTCCACAATTAGTTTGAGCGCATGCAAAAGTGTATAAATCATGCTGGAGAATACTTTGAAAAACAATAAAACCATTATTGATGATAAATATTCGCATTTTCATTATTAGGCCAGAAATATATATAGCAGCCCTCGTATGTGACTTTTAATGCGTTAGGTTCCCAAATCGAAAAGGCTTTATGAGGAGATATCGAAAACATAGGCCGATATGGTTCAGTTTTACCACAGTTGATTATTGGTCAATGGTAACTTATACAGCAGCTGGACCTCAAATATGTCTGGAAGCTCTTCGGAAACTTGAACGGATATGGTCGAGTTTCATTACATTTAATTAATTTTTATCGCATCTAATACGTGGCTTTTAGAGCGGCAGAATCTCAATTAGGAGGGACCGTTGTATGGGGGCTTTTCAACAGCATGGACCGATATACTCTAATTTTCCCGGTATCATGCTAAAGTTGAACGCAAAACGACTCTGTGGTTAAACACGACAGCTCCTTCAACCAAGAAAGTCCGATATGGTTTTATATCACCAATTAGGTCAGAATCGTTGTTATATTTTGCTTCTAGAATGTTATATTTTGCTTCTAGAATGTTATATTTTGCTTCTTGAGCTGCAGGTTCTAATATCGAGAACATTTTTATATAACATCAAAACATGAAGCGGTATACATAAATTTTAAAAATGTTCTCCCAAAACCGAAAAATGTGGCAGGTCTCACCAAAATAGGCTCCTTAACATCGCTCAATGAAATCAGATGAATCGATCGGCATAAAAAATATGGCGTCTTTCCCCTTTCCTTAACGTTATTGGCCAGATCGTCCCAACAAGGACTGGGTCAACCTCTGGATAAATCAACAATCCTGAATATAAAAACAAAATAAACTCATAGAGATATGACGAGAGGAAAAGTGGGCGATGCCACGCCCCTTCAATAATCGCACTTATGACCACAGAAATGTACCGATCTTTATACATATTTAACAGAAGGAATTTTATTGAATGGCATATTATAAAAGATTATATTGTTCTCATTTTTAAAAAAAGAGCTTGGCCATACTCATACTACCCTAAACTTTGGAAAGCTATATCTCGTGAACTGATACCAAATACGACGATATAAGTAGAAGTTGGTATATGTGATATTGATATGGAACCAAATACACCATGATAGAAAAGAGAGCGGTGCCACGCTCCTTTAACAAACGTTTTATATTGGACCGTAGTCCATCTGCCCGCTTTTTTTGTTTTTCGGAATAGGCAATGCAATGCTTGGTAAAGCATCAACACAGCCCGCATGGTAATGGGTACGAGAACAACCATATGAACGATAGTCGACTAATAAGAATGCATTTTTATAGACATGAGATATTCCAAAGGGCGTCATAGGTACAACATTCCCAAGAAACGCCATAGGCACTAGAGCTGCCATATGAACGAAAGTTCTCATGTGAGCGAAAGTTCTCATATGAGCGAGAGCTGCCATCTGAGCGAGAATTGACATATCAGCGAGAGCTGTCATCTGAGAGAGAGTTGCCATAAGAGTTTATTTAGCATATAAATGCCGAATGAGCGAGAGTTGTCATATGAGCGACATAAAAATTAATGGACGATTAAGAAATTCTGCATTTAAGCCGCCGTGATATAATGAAACTGCTTACGGTTATCATGTCACACGCAGAAATAATGTATGGTTAGGAAACAATATTCGAAGAGCATCATACTATCGTTGGGTATATGGTTGTGGCACAAAAATATTATGACCCTCACAACCATAGTATGATCCAAACTAAACCATACTATGATCCCCACAACCATATTATGATGCTCAAAACTAAAGCTTAATTCACAAACAACCATACTATGATCCCTACAATCATATTATGATGCTCACAACTAAAGCTTAATTCACAAACAGCCATACTATGATCCCCACAACCATAGTATGATTCACACTAATTCATACTATGATCCCCACAACCATAACGATGTCAAATTTTAAAAAAAGTACGATTTTGCCGGTATGATTGCCGTTATTATATTAATATTAACATAAAACCTTAAAACACAATACTTTTGTCGCACCAACCATATTTATATTGTTGCTACAACCAAATCTTCATTTTTAAATTTGACAACAATACTATTGTTTCATTTCAACAATATTACTATTGTCAAAATGATATTCAAAAAACAATAAGGGCGGTTCGGAAACTTCTTAGCCTAGCACAAAAAGCGCGGTATAAACAGAAAAAAGTTAAGTGTTTTGGAAACTTCCATAACTGCTATGAACACATATTAAATTTTGTTTCGATCTGGCAACTCCTTCATATAGAAACAGGTGTTCACAAAAGACGCATCCGCGATTTTTTTACAATGGAAAAATTAGAAATGCGTGGTGTCATTAAATATTTACATAAAAAAGGTTTATCGGGACAAGAAATTCATAATGATATGGTGAATGTGTTAGGTGAAAGTGCTCCTTCATATGCAACAGTAAAAAAATGGGTTGTTGAATTTAAACGTGGTCGTACAAGCGTTGAAGATGAACCACGTAGTGGACGTCCAAAAACAGCAACAACAACAGAAATTGTAGCCAAAGTGCATGATATGGTATTAATTTATCGACGAATAAAAGTGCGTGAAATAGCTAATATCATAGGCATCTCAAATGATCGAGTCCATTTAATTTTGCATGAAGAACTACAGATGAAAAAGCTTTCTGCAAGATGGGTGCCGCACTTGTTAACAGTCGACCAAAAATGCATAAGAATGAACATTTCTCAAGTTTGTTTGGATCGTTTTCAGCGAAATAAAATGGATTTTTAGAGTCGTTTCATAACTGTTGATGAGACATGGATCCACCACTATACTCCAGAGACAAAAGAACAATCCAAACAATGGACTGAAGCTGGAGGAAGTGCCCCAAAGAAGGCGAAAACAATTCAATCGGCTGGTAAGGTTATGGCAGCGGTTTTTTGGGACTTCAAAGGTATTTTATTGATTGACTATCTGCAAAAGGGTAAAACAATAAATTCAGAGTACTATTGCAACCTTTTAGATCAATTAATTGTACAAATTCGAGAAAAACGTCCTGGCTTACAACACAAAAAAATAATTTTTCATCAAGACAACGCACCAGCGCACAAGAGTGTTTTAACAATGGCTAAAATCAACGAATTAAAGTACGAGTTGCTTGACCACCCACCTTATTCTCCTAATTTTAGCTCCCAGTGACTTTTACCTGTTCCCAAATCTAATAAAATTCCTTGGCAAGCGTTTTACCTCAAATGAAGATGCAATTACAGTTGTAAACCACTATTTTGAAGACCTTGAGGAAAACTATTTTAATCAAGGGATAGAATTGCTAGATAAGCGTTGGACTAAGTGTATTGAAGTTTCAGGAGATTATATTGAAAAATAAAAATATTTTTGAAGAACTTACTATTCTCTCTCATTGATAGGCTAAGAACTTTCCGGACCGCCCTCGTAGTATAGTAGTGACGACCGTACAGAGAAAATATTATTGTTGCCGTGACCATGTATACCCCTTATTTTTTCTCTGCGTGCAGTAAGCCTAGTTCCAATCCTGGGTAAGAACATCTTACAATTTTTCAGCGTAGGGTTTTTTAGCTCGTAAATGCCTTTACGAGTAAGAGATTTATCTCTAAGTCGAGTAGAAACTTCCCTATAAAATCCAATAGCTGTTCCAAGACTGCGTTAAACAGTAGGTCCCGGTCAGTGAATATTAGAATTATATCATGTACAGCTCACTGATTGGAGAGAAGTTTCCCTTGTTCCTTAAGCAGATGTTGTGGGACTTAAGTATAGGTATGAGCCAAAATTGTAGTCGTATCGCTTGAATAGCAGTATGCGCGATAGTAGCCATATGAGCGAGAGTTGACCTAATAGCGAGAGTTGACGTATGACCGAGAATTTACTTAGAAGTGACAATCGCATTAAGAACGAGATTCAATAGAGTAGAAACTTTATATTATCTTTAAACGCGAAAGTGGCTTAGCTCCCACTTATCTGAGTTTGTTTTAACCTTACATTTTTGGAGCAGATGCAATTAGGATGTTCCAAACAAGTTTACTAAATTCCCTTAATTTTTCAGTAGGTGAATACCTAAAAATTTGAAAATGTCTCTCCATAATAGTAACCCATATTTATTAGATCGCCCTCCTTACACATACACAGTAGCTCCATTCATATGTACGTTTGGATAAAGAATGACAGCTCTTGATTTCTGTTTTGTTGCCTTTTTCCTGTCCAACAAAATAAGGGAAAAAAGTGTCCGTCTAACACCGAAAATGTACCATAGACGAAATTTTGTTCCGTCATTTTTTATTGTTAAATATTGTTTAGTTTTTAGACAGCAGTAGTTTTGGTTTTCTCGTATTTTTTCGTCTATTTCAAGGAGTGTCGTTTTTTGTGTGCTGGTCCTTTGTTCCCTCACAACACAGAGCCGCAACCAAGTGTCAGGACGGAATAATGCTAGGCCCTCTCCAAAAAGTGGAAAATATGACCAATGTTTGGTTTGGGTTTTTCGCCGGTAGGGAGGAATTTGTGTTCGGACTGTAAGCCCAACTGCTGTAGTCAAGGATTTGTTATGGTTATTGTCGAAAGAGAACAACAAATAGGTACGAGTATAGCCATACTCGTACGTACACTTGTTCGTACATATGTATGACGATGGGGGAATATGTTATCTGTAGCCAACCATTTTCGGCCATAAACGGTGGTCTCATATACATTTTCCGTTGTTTACCATCAGACAGGTCGCAGTCATTTTCCCGACTCAAATATTTCTTTTTTTTTTGGGTATTTTTGAAGTGAAAATTCAAGGATAGACAGTTAAATGACCTTAAAGAGAAAACAAAAACATTTGTGTTTTTCTTTATTTTTTTGCAAAATGTTTGGAAAATAAACAAATAAATTTTTATTAAAAAAGTGACGACGCAATGTTCGTCTCTCAAAAACACACACTTCCTCACTCATACAGTGTGTGTTTGTGTGTACGAAGGATATTTTTAGGTTTTAGGACACTCAGCAAAAATTAATGCATATTTATGGGCTTGTTTTCGTTTAGGGGAAATGTGAACATAAAAATAGGTTTTAGTTTTTTTAAGTACTTTTTTTACGGAAGAGAAAATGTTTTTAAATTTGTGCGAACTTTTTCAAGTTTCGGCTTGATTAGTTGAAGATATGTTTTTAAATATACATCAAATTATCTACAAAATTTGGCTGAATTTTGGCACAGTTGATTAGAAAAGAGAACCCTAACTGCTGTAGTGTAAAGTTTACTTAATGTATTTTACAAGGTCCTTATGAGTAGAATATGTTAACGAGTAAAATATCTCGAGTCGCACATCATTGCCTCATATACACGCAGAGAACAGATTTGTTGCCACAACCGAATTTTGCCAAACGAATGTTGGGTGATCGCATGTACTATCCACATAGTTCATCGCTACCACCGAATGTAGATTGGGTACACGGCAACTTTCAGTAGTGGAAACTGATAACATGTTTTAAAGAGACAACATAAAGGTAACCCTAACTAATTCGGATGATTATTGGAACTGCATTTGTACATGCATTGGTTGCTGTTTTAGATTGTTGTGGACATTTCCACGAGCACTTGTTAACTGGACAAACTTAAGGTTACATTGTATGTATAAGTATAAGATAAAATTTAAACTTTTTTTGTCTAATTTTTTTTTATTTAATTTTAATATTTAACGATTTGAAAATATTTTTTTTGTAATTTGACTAATGAGCAGATTTTTTAAAAACTTGGTTTTTACTTTCGAAGCTTCTAATGTTTGTATGGTCAAGAGGATTGATATTATGCATCAATTTGGTCAAGGGTTCAAAAAATTCTATTTTGGTTTAATAGTGTCAACAAATTTTACTACACAGTAAATTTATTTAAGTAAAATTGGAATTTAAACCTAAATATTTCCGGCTACTTCAGCGTCATGTGGCACAAATACTTCAAATGAATTCTTGGCTACAGATTTGACAAAACAAATCTCACATATACTTTTATACTGATCATATTTAGAAGGTTAATTTTCCATATTATAAATTGCTCTTTTGTGTCGAGTTTGGTTTCCATTCTTAACATAACTTGTTCATTAAGTTTTACAAATAAATTATTTTTTTTTAAATAAAGGACGAAAATAGTCATCTAATCTGGAAGATATTCTGTTTAAATTAAGACGATCTACAAGGGCGGTTCGGAAACTTCTTAGCCTAGCACAAAAAGCGAGGTATAAACAAAAAAAAGTTAAGTGTTTTGGAAACTTCCATCTTGGCTATGAACACATGTTAAATTTTGTTTCGATATGGCAACTCCTTCATATAGAAACAAGTGTTCACAAAAGACGCATCCGCGATTTTTTTACAATGTAAAAATTAGAAATGGTGTCATTAAATATTTACATAAAAAAGGTTTATCGGGACAAGAAATTCATAATGATATGGTAAATGTGTTAGGTGAAAGTGCTCCTTCATATGCAACAGTAAAAAATTGGGTTGCTGAATTTAAACGTGGTCGTACAAGCATTGAAGATGAACCACGTAGTGGACGTCCAAAAACAGCAACAACAACAGAAATTGTAGCCAAAGTGCATGATATGGTATTAAATGATCGATGAATAAAAGTGCGTGAAATAGGTAATATCATGGGCATCTCAAATGATCGAGTCCATTTAATTTTGCATGAAGAACTACAGATGAAAAAGCTTTCTGCAAGATGGATGCCGGACTTGTTAACAGTCGACCAAAAACGCATAAGAATGAACATTTCTCAAGCTTGTTTGGATCGTTTTCAGCGAAATAAAATGGATATAAGCGTCGTTTCATAACTGTTGATGAGACATGGATCCACCAGAGACAAAAGAACAATCCAAACAATGCACTGAAGCTGGAGGAAGTATCCCAAAGAAGGCAAAAACAATTCAATCGGCTGGTAAGGTTATGGCAACGGTTTTTTGGGACTTCAAAGGTATTTTATTGATTGACTAACTGCAAAAGGGTAAAACAATAAATTCAGAGTATTATTGCAACCTTTTAGATCAATTAAATGTACAAATTCGAGAAAAAACGTCCTGGCTTACACTACAAAAAAATAATTTTTCATCAAGACAACGCACCAGCGCACAAGAGTGTTTTAACAATGGCTAAAATCAACGAATTAAAGTACGAGTTGCTTGACCACCCACCTTATTCTCCTGAGTTAGCTCCCAGTGACTTTTACCTGTTCCCAAATCTAAAAAAATTCCTTGCTGGCAAGCGTTTTACCTCAAATGAAGATGCAATTACAGTTGTAAACCACTATTTTGAAGACCTTGAGGAAAACTATTTTAATCAAGGGATAGAATTGCTAGATAAGCGTTAGACTAAGTGTATTAAAGTTTCAGGAGATTATATTGAAAAATAAAAATATTATTGAAAACCTAACTATTTTCTTTCAAGAACTTTCTGAACCGCCCTCGTAATTATATATATTATACAAAATGTAAATTTTATTACACTATGTATAAAAAATAATGTCTCTTAAATGAACCCCGTTTTCAGCTTCGCAATGACGGGCTCATTTTAGAGCATTTTCTATAATAACTTTCAAAATTTGAGGCTGTAGCGTTCGAATTTTTGCAACAATGTGGGCCTTGCGTTGGCCTCCGCCCTAATGAAACCATATCTCAGGTCTGTTTTCAAGAGCAGGTCGTCAAAAATGTTCTATCATAAACCGATGCCGCTCTCGATTTACGGTTACAGCACTTCCATCTTCATTCTCGAAGAAGTAAGGCCCAATGATATTTGTAGATGTGATTCCACACCATACTGTACACCTAATGGGGTGCAATTGGCGTTGCTGAATGGCTGTTGAATTTTCGAAACCCCAGAACCTACATACTATGATCCCCAAAATTGTTTGTAAAGACTGGAATACATTGTTATTCAACAATAAAGAATTTTATTAAGTAAGTTATGTAACAATAGAAGTGATTTATTTAACAGTAAAAAAATTCATTTATTAAAAATATTTTAGTTATACTAAGCCGTAGTTTTTTTTGAAAAAATTTAATTTTTATTACTTATTGCGTAAGAATCGTAAAAATAACATTGTCAAATTAAAAAAAAATAAGGTTTTGCCAGTATGATTGTCGTAATCATGTTATTGTTAACATAAAACCCATGAAAACAATACTTTTGTCCCACCAACCATATTTATATTGTTGCTACAACCATATTTTCATTTTTAAATTTGGCAACAATACTTTTGTTACATTTGAACAATATTAATATTGCCGCAATCATACTATTGTCAAAATGAAATTCAAAAAACAATACTATGGTTACGACGACCATACTTTTACGGCAGAGAACATACTATTGTTGCCGATTGCGTGCAATTATTAAAAAAAGGACACCCCAACTGACATTAATTGGACAACACTTTTTCATTTTTCTTCACTTTTTCGAAAAAAGGACGACATAGAAACTCCAATCTCAGCGATAGGATGATAAACTGTTCGACGAAAATAACATCAATAAACTCTAAAACAAAAATTTCTAAGCACATAAAAAATAACTCGGACCTACGAGGGCCGTCCTTTTGCGAATTAACTATAACCACCTAATTCTTTCATTTCTAGTAGAAACCTTTCACCTCCCGAGAAAGTCCGAAATTTTGTGACATGGAGTAACAGCGAACAAAAGGGAACAAGGGTTTTGCTAACTACACAGAATTTATTTGTTGTCACCACCAATGTTAATACCAAAGTAATATGTACAGCTCACTTGGTTAGTTGTGGCAAACAGTAGTTTTACTTAATTCGGTTGGAATAAACGACTTATTGGCTGTAAGAATCGCTATATATCGCTATAAGTCAAACCATCAATACCAAAAATGTTCTCCGCACAAGGACAGGGTCAACCTGCGGAAAAATCAATGTTTGATGTTTACTGTGCCCGACTATCATACCAGAAAAAAAAGGTTCAACTCTAGATAAGAACATCTGACAATTTTCCAGCAGCGGGTTTCCACCTTGTAAATACTGGCGACTTAACGTGTAAGAGATTAAACTCTTAGGAATATTATATACAAAAATACATAAGACCTCCGCCATAAAACAGTAGATCCCGGTCAGTAGGTATAAAAGTAATATCGTTTACAGTTTACCAATTTTAGAGAAGTTTCAAATTGTTCCTTTTTGACTGTTAATGGGCAAAACCGGTCCAGTAGAATATAGTCCTTTACCAAAAATTATACTCTTTGAGTATTTGCTCAATATATCTAAAGTGTACACTTCATACCTACACAATAGACTAAGCTCTTGGTCCTATGGGCTATTTTAATCCTAGAAAATGGTTTCCGTGGTCCCAAGAAAGATTTACAAATTTACATGGATATTTGGTTACTAAAGGCTAATACTTATACTCGTATATTCTTTTCAATTCAATATACGCTGCCACTTTTGAGATCGGCCTGCAACTAGAGCTTACATAGATTGACTCTGGGCCACGCTGCTCAAAATAAGTAGCAATCGTTAATATGAACCCCTGTCTTTTTATAGAACTAATGAAAAGCAGAAATCTCGTATTGATATAAAGGTGTTTTTTGAACATAAGCCATTATTGAGACGTGGTTACATCTTCAATAAGTCACTGATCGGTTTGCTCTAGGGGCAGAGGGAATCATTGGTCCAAAAAGTGGTCGAAAATTAGGCCTCTTGGCTTGAATTTATTCGAGCCATCCGCGGCCGACACTTGCCTGAAATAATTTTAAGATTATAATGGCAAACCTTTATCTTTATAATAAAGCTCAAAATCTTGGCCATAACATTAAATTATATGCGCATGATTTCTTCTGCAAAACCACACTTCGAATAAAACACCCTTTATTCAAGTCCTTATGCTCTCTTGTGCACTATACAGGGTGCGGCTAAAGTAACTATATGATTTGTTTTTTAAATAACTATTGAATGGAATGAAAAAAACAAAAAAAATTATGATAAAAAGAAAGTTTATTTTATGTTATTTTTTTACATTAATTATGAAAAATAATGTCAGTTAAATGAGAACCGTTTTCTCTAACGCAAAAATGTGCTCTTTTTATGGCATTTTCCGTAACTTTGTTGAGTGTTTCTTGTCGTATACTATCAATTTCTTCTTGAATGTTGTCCTTTAGTTGCTGCAAGGTTTGGGGTTTATTCACATAAACTTTGTCTTTGAGATAGCCCCACAAGAAAAAATCCGGTGCAGTCAAATATATTTGCTTAAATGTCCTAGAATCCACATGAAGATCCTCCTTTTCCAAAAGGTACTATGCTCGTGTTTTCTGAAAGCCCAAAGTTTCCAGGCATATTTCCATCAATAGTACGGGCGGTTCGGAAAGTTCTTAGCCTCTCAATGAAAGAGAATAGTTAGTTTTTCAAAAATATTTTTATTTTTCAATATAATCTCCTGAAACTTCAATACACTTAGTCCAACGCTTATCTAGCAATTCTATCCCTTGATTAAAATAGTTTTCCCAAGGTCTTCAAAATAGTGGTTTACAACTGTAATTGTATCTTCATTTGAGGTAAAACGCTTGCCAGCAAGGAATTTTTTTAGATTTGGGACACTGGGAGCTAAATCAGGAGAATAAGGTGGGTGGTCAAGCAACTCGTACTTTAATTCGTTGATTTTAGCCATTGCTAAAACACTCTTGTGCGCTGGTGCGTTGTCTTGATGAAAAATTATTTTTTTGTAGTGTAAGCCAGGACGTTTTTCTCGAATTTGTACATTTAATTGATCTAAAAGGTTGCAATAGTACTCTGAATTTATTGTTTTACCCTTTTGCAGATAGTCAATCAATAAACTACCTTTGAAGTCCCAAAAAACCGTTGCCATAACCTTACCAGCCGATTGAATTGTTTTTGCCTTCTTTGGGGCACCTCCTCCAGCTTCAGTCCATTGTTTGGATTGTTCTTTTGTCTCTGGAGTATAGTGCTGGATCCATGTCTCATCAACAGTTATGAAACGACGCTTAAAATCCATTTTATTTCGCTGAAAACGATCCAAACAAGCTTGAGAAATGTTCATTCTTATGCGTTTTTGGTCGACTGTTAACAAGTGCGGCACCCATCTTGCAGAAAGCTTTTTCATCTGTAGTTCTTCATGCAAAATTAAATGGACTCGATCATTTGAGATGCCCATGATATTAGCAATTTCACGCACTTTTTTCCGTCGATCATTTAATACCATATCATGCACTTTGGCTGCAATTTCTGTTGTTGTTGCTGATTTTGGACGTCCACTACGTGGTTCATCTTCAATGCTTGTACGACCACGTTTAAATTCAGCAACCCAATTTTTTACTGTTGCATATGAAGGAGCACTTTCACCTAACACATTCACCATATCATTATGAATTTCTTGTCCCGATAAACCTTTTTTATGTAAATATTTAATGACACCACGCATTTCTAATTTTTCCATTGTAAAATGGAATGGATGCGTCTTTTGTGAACACCTGTTTCTATAAGAAGGAGATGCCAGATCGAAATTTAACATGTGTTCATAGCAGAGATGGAAGTTTCCAAAACACTTAACTTTTTTCTGTTTATACCGCGCTTTTTGTGCTAGGCTAAGAAGTTTCCGAACCGCCCTTGTACATGTCCCATGCATAATACATGAATAGTTTACAAATGATTTTATTAGCTACTTAACGACAAAACTACAATTAAAGAAGCTATTGTTAAATGCTTAACTAATTTGTGGCTCTCGATAAGGCACCCGAAGAAAATCTTATCAATTTCACAGTGACTTTCGGAAGAAGAACAAAAACGCCAATAAACAAAAAATCGGAAATAGAATGAAAAACTTAAACGGAAAACGTATCAAATACTAGCTAGAAACATAACGACAGCTAGCGTGGCAATTTAAAAACTTAAACACGCACCAATTTAATTTGTCAACATCATGGACATCCTACTACTACACTTCTGCCATTACTCTTTTCTTCGCAGAGTCCACAGCGTTCCTTGTCTTCGGTGGAGACCACCCTTAAAAAGTCAACACTCATATAAACTTGAAATAAAATTGAACACAAACACTGTGAACTGAAGGAGGCACCAGCAACACCACACTCGACCAAATGGATGACACCTACCAACACACAAAAGGAGTTGGCCAAGACTGCATGCACAGACGACTGCTGTGTGACACTTGAAAACTACTTTAGCCAAGTTTCACACCCCATCCGTACGCCTTTTCACCCACCCACAGCACAAGAAACAGTGTCGGGGCACTTTGACACTAGCGCTCGGTGCGTGCGTGGCCCATTGGCAGCAACGGCAATGACATCGATTCCATTGAACAAATTTAAGGAAATTCTCCACACAACAACAAATATCAATAGTTTCTCGTTTTTTTGTACCCTACACCAATCTGGGGAACAGGGTATTATAAGTTAGTTTCAGGGCAAATGTTTGTAACTTCCAAAAATATTCGAGCTAAACCCACCTTTGAGTATAGCGATCGACGTATAATCACCTACTGATGTCTTCCTGTCCGTCTGTCCATCTAAAGCTGGTCATCAAACTACAGGTCGCATTTGCATGAAATTTGGCAGAAGTAAGTGTTTTGAACCAACGACGGACGCTATTTAAACTAAAGAAATCGGTTCAGTTGAGATATAGCTCCCACATACGTATATGTTTATCCGATTATTGTGATTTTAGCTCAAGCACCCACATTTAAAATCCAATCTTGATGAAATTTGGCTCACGTTAGTTTTTTTTGACCAAGGAAGGACTTTAACCAAATAAAAGAATATCGGTTCAGATTTAGACATAGCTCCCCTACATATATGTTTATCCGATTTCATAGATTTAGCTCTAGAATCCACATATTACATCTTATTTTGATGAAACTTTTCATACGTTAGTTTATTGGACCAAGGGCGAACGTTATTAAAATTGAAGAAAATCGGCTGAGATTTATATATTGCACCCACATATATGTTCAACCGATTTAACCAAAAGCAATGACATATTAAATATAAAAATGAGTTTGTCTTTGTAGATTTGTCTGCATTGATTTGTTTGCATTTCTTAGACTTAAAAATGGCTGGACCGATCATTTTGAAAATAGATTTATTAAATTTTTGATATATGAAGAGGGCGTGGCCACGCCCACCCACGTTAAGGGCCACATCTCATAGCCTTTTAATAGTAGGAAGGTCAGGTTTGACACATATACAACTGATAAGATGCAAAATATATCTTTGGGAAGAAAGGGCGGGGTCACGCCCTTTTTAAAAAATCCATTATAACACCCGTAATAGTATTTGACCCTCATGAAATTTTCAGAGTATACTTGAGTTGTATATAACATATTTGGAATCAAGTTTTCAAAAAAGGGGCGTGGCCCCGCCCACACGTCGCAAAATGTAAAACGACCATATGTCACTGGCTATTAGCCGTAGGAATGTAAGGTTTAGTACAAATGCTACTAATATAATTTGAAATATGTTTTTGCCAAAATGGGCGGGGCTGCGCCCCTTTTGAAGCAACCGTTATAACGACCAACTTAATAGTTAGATCATCCCTAAATCTTCACAGTACAGTACACAGTAAATCCTGAAATCTTACAGTTGGCCATGAGATACGCACAGAATATTTTCAAAATATTTTGTTTCCAAAAGTGAGCGGGGCCACGCCCCTTTATGAAGAAACCCTTAAAACGGTCATACTAATAGTCTGATCATACTGATATCTTTACAGTATGTTACAGTTGGCCAAGAGATACGCACAGGCAATTTGGAGTCTAGTTTAGAAGAGGAGGCGTGGCCTTGCTCACACACCTCAATATTTAAAACGAACTAATCTCACAGATTATTAGAGGTTGGAAGGTAAGGTTTAGTGTATACATATACTACTGTTGTGATGCAAAATAATTTTTTTGGAAAATGGTCGGTGCCACGCCCCCTTTAAAAGAAACCTTTATAACAGTCGTAAAAATAGTCTGATCATCCTGAAATCTTCATAGTATGTTTGAGATGGCCAAGACATACGCACAGGCTATTTGGATCCATGTTTAGATAAGAGGGCGTGGTCCCGCCCATACACCTTAGTATTTAAAACGACCATATCTCAGGAAGGTTATTTAGGTAGAAAGGTTAGGTTTGGAGCATACATGTAACGGGTTGCCCATATTCGACGGACCCATCTGGCAACGCCATAACTTTTGACAGAGATGTCAGATCGCTTAATGAAAAATTTTCGACTGGTGAGGCTCTTTCTAATCCGAAGAGGCCAAATAAAAGTCGACCAAGGCGATCGGCCGAGAATATCGCTGCCGTACGAGCCAGTGTTGAGAGGTCCCCAAGAACATCCCAAAAACGCCGTTCTCAGCAGTTGGGCATGGCTCGGTCCACTTTACAACGGATTATTCTCGTTGATTTGCATTTGTTCCCGTACAAAATTCAATTGACGCAAAGATTGTTGCCTGTGGACAAGCCTCGTCGATTGGAATGGGCCCAAAGAGTCATCGAAATGGCCGAAGATGACGAGCAATTTTGGAACAAAAAGGGCACAATACGCCATCAACGCCAGAGGCGGCCATTTAAGAGATATCATATTCAAAAATTGATGTAAACAAATCTACTTGGAACAAATTAAATGATTAAGATTGCCAACCGCCAAATTTTTATTTTTTTCTTTGATTTTTTTAAAAAAAACATGGGTCCGTCGAATATGGGCAACCCTGTACTACTGATACGATGCAAAATATTTTTGGAAGAAATGGACGGTGCCACGCCCCTTTTAAAAGAAACCGTTATAACGGTCATATTAATAGTCTGATCATCCTAAAATTTTCATAGTGTATTACAGTTGACCAAAGGATATGTTTAGGGTACTTAAAACTAAGATTGGAAAAAGAAGCGTGGTGCCGCCCCCTTTATAACAGCCATAATAATAGTCTTATCATCCTGAAATCATCATGGTATATTACAGTTGGCCAAGAGAAGTTTGGAACAAGGGGAGTGGCGTCGCCCCTTTTTTCTATAGATACATATTCAATTGTTATTTGCAATTAAGTTTGGGAAAAAGGAGCGGCCCCGCCCCGAGTGTCAATATTTGACTCTTACAGATAGGAATTTAAGGTTTCGTACAAATACTGAGTAGGGCTATAAGAGAAGTCTGATAATCCTAAAATATTCACAGTATGTTACACTTGGTCAGGGGATACGCCCAGACTACTTGAAATCAAGTTTGGATGAAGGGGCGTTGCCCCTTCCACAACAATTTTGCTGAAAGCTCCAAAACAAAATCCAATTTGTTTACGAGATACAGACATGGGAAACAATTTCAAGATCGAAATCGCTTCCAAAAACTTGAAAGTGCTATAAAAAAGCGCTGCCACCCAAACAAAACCCAGCTGAGGTTTTTTTATTACCATCATGAGCTTTCAGAAATTTGTGGTCTGAACCTCATCAGGCACTAAGGTAAGGTTTGGAATTTATACTACTGATATTACGAGTATGCCAAATACTTTTTGGGAGAAATCAAAGCTATAAAAGTGACCACAGCTACGAATGAATATGAATATCTTTGAAGTCAATTTTGAGAACATCCCAAACATCGTTATCCCAATAATACATTTATTATTTGCGCTACATCGTGTTCATAAAAAACCCAATTTATGGTGAATGGCGGCTTTATTGCATTACATTAAAATTACAAGGACGGGTTGCTTTTTATATTTCGGGTCCGGCAATAAGAACACAATAACTTATCACTGGAAACGGTTTTCTTGTTTTTCAAACTATTCTCATTTAAGATCACTACACTTTTGCATGCGCACAAACCAATTTTCGAAGCACTTTTTCCACTCCGATGAAGACACCTCCAAAACATAATTTTTGAACGCTTCAACAGCTGCTTCGGGCGATGAAAACGTTGACCAAGCATTTTTTTCTTGATGCTAGGGAATAAAAAGAAGACATTGGGGGCCAATCAGGGCTGTACGGTGGATGGCCCATCAATTCGAAATCTTGAGTGGTCAAATAGCTCATCGTTTCAGCTGTTGTGTGATAGCTCGCATTGCCGCGATGCAAAATGATCCATCTTCTCTTATTATCTTTTCTCATTTCTTTGAACACTGTTGGCAAACAGATGGTTGTATACCACTCAGAATTGACCACCTACTTTCCCCTAAAGACACTGTGGCAACAAGGCCAGTTACACCGAAAAAAAACGCAATCATTTGCTTCGATTTACTTATTTTACGAACAATTTTGTTGGCTTTGGCTCGTCTTGAAAGGCCTATACGTCAGATTTCTGTTTTGTGTCGGGTTCATATGCATAGATCCATGATTCGTCACCTGTGGCAATGCTATACACTGCCTTTGAGCAGCCGCAGTTATACTTTTTCAACATCTCTTTGTAACAATCCATACGAGACTTTTTTTGAGCATTCGTCAAATTATGTGACCGAAAAGTGACCGAAGTTGCACGTCCTTTACGAAATTCATCCCGGAGCGAACGGCGTCCGAGACTGAACGTTTGGTACCAGTGATTATCAGTGGTTTTTGATGGTGCCGAAAATCGTAAAAAATCCTCTTACGAAAATGTTCACGGGATAATTTCATTTTTTGACTGAGATGAATACTGTAAACAGAACAATTCGCCCTCAAATGACAAAACGTTCTGATTAAAGTTATTCTAACAAATATCAAAGTTTGCATTGGAAGTTCCAGATTGCATCCAGGAACACTAGTATTGTAAGGACCCGAAATATAAATAGCAACCCGTATAGGTTAGCGAAGCACGCAACACAGCAAGTGTTCTCATAAATTCAAATATGACATAAAATTAAACATCGCTTGGGTCCAAAAACATGTTTTTAGTTAGCTTTTCTGAACATCCAGTAGTGCAGGGCATAAATTAGTCGGCCACTCTGGACCTCAGCTATTTTTATTAGTTATAAATATCGTGCAGAGCAACCAAAAAATTTCAGACGATTCCCAACCAGTACGAGCTGGTGCTCCTCCACCCAACCTCCTGTTGACAGTGCGGCCATATCACCGCCGCCACTCTCTTGACGGCTGTTTGTGTCATTTAGCCAAACAAACACCAGTAGTCATCGTCGTCGTTGTCATCATCATCAGCACCCTCGCCCAACAGCAATCAACAACACTAGGGCCACCCCACCATCATCGTGGCTATCCCAGCCGCCTGTCTCTATTGATGATGACAAAGACGAGCGACCAGGGTGTTGGTGCCTGTACTCTTTGTACTACTCTGTGATAGTTGTGTTGGCTCGGTGACGTCTGCTCTCCCCTCTCGCTTCCAGTTGATTCTAGGGGGTTTTCTCGTTCCGACGCTTGTTGTCGCCAAACTCGTTAAAACGGGTCACGTTCTCTGTTTATCTTTCGAGTACGATTTTAATAGAGCCAATACATTAAACGAGTAAAAGTGTCATTTCTTTTTTTTTGCTCCCTCACGCACACACTCACACTTTCACACACACATACACACTTATACGAACGCATTCGCACACATCCTAGTGCGGCGGAAAAAGGACTGGCTGTCATCACACAGAAATGTCATACAAATCGCAAATGGCGAAAAATAAACTTTAAAATTGTTATAAATTGCGTTGTGCAGTTGTTGTTGTTTGTTGATTGGCATCGTAGCAGATCGTTTGGGTTTTGTGAAATGATTGAAAATCGTTAAAGTTTTGTTTTGTATTTCATTTGAAAGTTGGCATTTTAAATTGCCATGGGAGAATGCGATTTTTGATGTTAAGGCAGAATAAAGAAATGTTGTTAAAGCATGGGTAACTTATAATTTTTAAGATATACTCGTACCTCGGGCAGCACCAGGAAGACACTACAGCAGACATAAATTTTCAAATTTATGCCCATTCTTTAGCTGATGGACATAGCAGCTTAAGTTATTATTATAAAAATTTTTCTGGCCGTAAATCTAAAAGAAATCTTTAAGAAATGTCCTTATATGAACCAGAGCTGCAACCTCAAACAAATTTTACAAAAAAATTAAAAGGAAATTTGAATATTTTTACGAGAATGCTCATATTTACTCGCATACCTTTGGTCGAAAGTTTTGACTATAAGGATTGTTTCTGGGCTCACAGGACCCTTGAGCCCCAATCAAGGTCAAATCTAAAAAAATATCCCACAATTTTAGACTATTTGAATTCTATTAGTTTGATATTTGCACAATAAGCCATGTTTTGGGAAATCTTCCCAAATGAAGTGCTTCTTCAGAGTTATTTTTTGTCCGCTACGAGGTATGCTTTTTATATTTCAGGTCCTGACAATACTAGGGTCACCAGCTACAACCTGAAACTAACATTGGAATATTTTACATTTTTATACCCTGCAGCCATTCAGTGGAACAGGGTATTTATTTATTTTAGTTTAAAGGGTCCCAACACAAAAAGATTATATAGACACTAATTTATGAAAAAAAACAATGTTGTTATTCTAAATCTATAAATTTTTATATATTTATATACATATTTACGAGGGTTGCTATATATATATATATATATATATATATATATATATATATATATATATATATATATATATATATATATATATATATATATATATATATATATATATATATATATATATATCTGGCCGAGGCAACACTTAGTGTTGGCGCCATCTGACATGTCCATTGGAAAGTTTGACTTTTTTAGCATAAAGTACTCCAAACGTTTTGAGGTACGACCATCATTTGTGTTGTTTACATTGAATTGAAAAAAATCAGTTTGGCAATAAAAATGGAATTAACTCGTGAATATTTTCGTGCGATAATTTTTTACAATTTTCGATGTGGATTATCACGACAAGAGTGCATTGATGAACTTAAATCTTTGTATGGCGATAAAGCACCATCCCATAGCACTGTGAAAAACTAGCTTAATAAATTCAATCATGGCCGACGCTCGCTCAAAGGCGAAGGTCGTCCAAAAATGGCCGTTGTGCCAGAGAATATTGATGCCGTGCGTGAACTGATAATGCAAGATCGTCATGTGACATACCTTGGGAATTTCTTCCACCAGCATAATTCGATATTGCTTGAACGCCTGGCCGCCAAAAAAGTTTGTTCTCGTTGGATCCCGCACAATTTGACAATCGCTCAAAAAAAGGCTCGTGTCAAATATTGCAAAGAAATTTTAAAAAAATATAATTGCGTTGCTTCAAAAGACGTTTATAAGATCGTCACAGGTGACGAATCGTGGATCTATGCATATGAGCCCGAAACAAATCAGCAATCGACCGTGTGGGTCTTCGAGGACGAGTGCTTCTCGAGTGCTTCTCCACGAAGTTGTTCGTGGAAGATGCACTTCGAAGCAAATGGTCGCCTGTTTCTTCGGCAACACTGGTCATGTGGCGACTGTTTCGCTTGAGCAACGGTCAATTCTGAGTGGTACACCACAATTTGTTTGCCTGAAGTCTGCCGAGAAGTTTGAAAATGAACAAGAGAAGGCGAATCATTATGCACCATGACAATGCGAGCTCTCACACATCGGCTCAAACCTGCGCCTTTTTGACCGGCCAAAACGTCGAATTGATGGGTCATCCGCCGTACAGGCCTGACTTGGCACTTAATGACTTCTTTTTATTTCCGCACATCAAGAAAAAAATGCTTGGTCAAAGATTTTCGTCGCCAGAAGATGCTGTTGTAGCGTTCGAAAACCATGTTTTGGAGGTATCTCAATCGGAGTGGAATAGGGACTTCGACAATTGGTTTGAGCACTTGCAAAAATGTATTAATTATGCTGGAGAATACTTTGGAAAACAGAAATACCATTTTTGATGTTAAATATTCGCATTTTCGTTACTAGGCCAGAAATACATATAGCAGCCCTCGTTTGGTTGTAGCAACAATATAAATAGGGTTGGTGCGTCAAAAGTATTGTTTTGTTTGGGTTTTATGTTAACAATAACATGATAACGGCAATCATACCGACAAACTCGTATTTTTTGTTTTGACAATGTTATTGTTGCGAATCTTACGCATTAATAGTATATTTTATATGTAAATTAATTTTTTTCAAAACAAAATATTTTAGATTGGTATAACTGATATATTTTTAATAAGTACTCGTAAATATTTTCTACGGTTAAGAAAGTCACACCTATTATTAAAAGTTTAATGTATTTTTACATAATTTAATAAAAAAAAACTCTATTCTTGATTAGTAACTTAATCCAATTATTACAAAGAAGGAGGATTGAGGATCATAGTATGGTTGCGTGTGAGTGATACTAGTGTTGTGTGTGAGTCATACTATGGTTATATGGACCATACTGTGGTTGTATGTTAAACATACTATGGTTATGACGATCATAATATTGTTGTCGGGATCAAAGTATGGTTGAGTGTGAATAATAATATTGTTGTGGGGATCATAGTATGGTTCTGGGTGAATAATTCTATTGTTGTGGGTATAGTATGATTGTGGGTGAACCATACTATTGTTGTGATGATCATAATATTGTTGTGCCCCAACCATATACCCAACAATAGTATGTTGCTCTTCCAATATTGTCACCCCAACAATACTTTTTTTCTGCGTGTACATTGGAGAAGGTCTAAGGTGCAGTAGAAGATAGTTTTGTTGAATTAATATTTGCTATATCGAGATTGCATTTTAGAGCAAGTTTTTCAGACTCACTATTAGCCTTCAGATATAATGGTTGGTATATTAGGGGTTTTGACTTAAATTAGATTCATCGCCATATTACATTTGCCGCTAGTCTACATATTACATTTGGCGCAAACTACAAATCGCAAGGTTTTCAAATTTTTATTTGGCCGCAGTAAGATTTTTTTTTTACCAAAGACGGATGCTATACAAATTGAATTAAATCGGTTCCGATTTAGATAAAGCACCCACATTAAAAATTTTAAATGTGAATCGGCTGTAAATAAAATGCATTGATATTTTTTTCAAATTTCTGGTTAAAATGAAAATTTTGTACCTAGTCATTTGATAATGGAACACAATATCATTCATATGACTACCATAACTGGCTCGGCAGTACCTCATCGGATCAACCCAAGTTTTCTGTATATTTTCGATTGTTTCGGGTAAAATCTCGTCAATGTCAACTTCGATTTTATGTGTCAATGCTTCACTTGTCTCTCGATGCTTTGCGTAACATTTATCCTTAATGACTCCTCACAGAAAATCATCAAAAAGGCTCAAATCACAGCCAAGTGACATCACAATTTCGGCTGATTATTCGATTGCCAAAAACAGTGTGTAAAATATCGTTGGTTGCATTGACTGTGTGTCATGTGGCCCCATCTTGTTGAAACCAAATGTCCTCCCATTTATTCTCTTGAATTTTTGGAAACAAAAAATCGTTAAGCATTTCCGAGGGAAAATGGCCCAATGATGCCATCAGACCAAATCCACAGCAAACAGTGACTTGCATTGGCTTCTCAATAGTCACGTGTTGGCCTTAGTCACCGAGATGAAAATGAGGTTCCTATGAAACCGCGGTTTTTCGGTAAAATTCTTTATCTCCTACCAAACAATTTGCAGCCGGTTTAAATTTAAAATTTTAAATGGCCCAACCTATATACACTCCCCGCCACATAAATAGGACCCCCTTTACGATTTACCTTATTTGTGATTCTCTTAAATACGAGTATTTGAGATCATTGAGCGGGATATTTTTGTTTGTTTTTGAGATCTTCATATTCACTCTCTATGAGAAAAAATTGTGTACTGGAAATGTACCGTTAAAAGTTTTTTTTTCTAGTTTGCTTTACCATAACCTAAATTTGTGAAATTTCTTACGACACATGAATAGGACCCCCATCATAATCTTTAGCTTTCTTATGGAAGTGGCTGCGTGTAGTAAATTAAAATATTTTATGTTGCAATTTAAACGATTTCAACCAAAATTAAATTAAAATGGGTCGAGGAAAATCTTTATCTAACGAGGAAAAGTTGAAAATTAAAATTTATAGAGAATCCGGGCACTCAATCCATAAAATCGCTGATAAAATCGGAAGAAGCCAAAATGTCGTTTCTACGTTTTTGGGATATGAGTCAAGCAATGGCAAGAATATGAAAGGACGAACAAAAAGAGTGCTTTCTGCTACTGATAAGCGAGCTATACTAAGATCAGCATCAAATTCGCACGATTCATCATCACAAATTAAAGCTAGTGTAAGAATGGTGTAACGCGATAAGCATTTAAAGCGCCTAAAACTAAAGAAAAAACCACCTCGATGACAGCAAAAAGATACGCTTGGGGTTTTGCCGCAGTCACATGACATGGAGGGACATAGCGTCGTTTTCTCAGCCAAAAAAAAAATATTTTCGAGGGCCCAGATGGATTTAACTACTATTTTCATGATCTTCGCAAAGAGGAGCACTATCTGGATCGCTTACATAGCCGAGTGGGTGGTGTCATGGTATGGGGGGCCATATCCTATTATGGTACCTGCGAATTACAATTTTTGTCCACCACAATGAACGCAAGTTGCTATAATGGCGTACTTCAGCAAGCTTTTCCTTACTTCAACAATCTATTCAGATACTTACAATGGACATTTCAGCACGATAATGCACCAATTCACACTGCTCCTGTGGTGAAGTCATGGATTCGGGATCAAAATGTCAAAGTCTTGACTGGCCTCCCTATTCGCCAGATTTGAACGTTATAGAAAATATTTGGGGATGGCTCGTCCGTAAAGTTCGCGCTGCTGGCAAGCAATACAGCAACAAAGACGAACTAATTGAAGCAATTAAGAAGCCTGGTCTACGATTTCACTTGACTACATTAAAACATGGTATGATTCGACTCCCAGTAGACTTTTCGAAGCTATCCTTAACAAAGGAGGCTCTACACAGTACTGAACTTTCTTTAAAATGCATAAAATTCATAATTACTTATTTAAAACTTAATAAAATGTATAATTTTGCTTTCAAACTTTACAAAAGCTATTATTTAATGAGGGGGTTTTATTCAAGTGGCACAAAAACCGAAGCTCTGTTTTTCAGTTTTTAATTAAAATGATTTTATAAAATTTACCAGTATACATATCAAATCCATTTATTCCCCATTGCTTTTAGAAGTAATGCACCTTTCATACAAATAAATACAGATTTAATTCATATCGTGGGTGGTCCTATTCATGTGACGGGGAGTGTATTAATACGATTTTTAAGTGTTTAGCTCTAGAAGCTACATCTTACATCTAATCTTGATGAAACTTAGCACGAGTAAGTTTTATGGGCCAAGAATGGACGTTATTGATAATCGGTTCTGATTTAGATATAGTTTCCATTTTTATATGTTCATCCGATTTAATTTTTTAGATCTAGAAACCACATATTACATCCAATTTTGATGAAGAGTGCACAAATTATTTTTTTGGAGAAGGAAGGGCGTTATTAAAATTAAAGAAAATCGGTTAAGAATTAGATATGGCTCTTACATATATGTTTGAACGATGTTATACCTTTAGCTATAGAAGCCACATATTACATCAAATCTTGATGCAATTTAGCACTAGTTTGTTTTGTTGGCAACCAAGGCGGACGTTACTAAATGTAAAGAAAATCGGTTGAGATTTAGATATACATCTAATCTTGATGAAATTTAGCACTAACTTGTTTTTTTGGGAAGACAATTTTTAAATGTAAGGAAAATCGGTTCAGATTTAGATATAGCTCCCACATACATATGTTCATCCGATTTTTCTGGTTTAAGCCTTAGAAGCCACACCTCACATCCAATCTTGATGAAATTTAGAACATGTTAGTTTTTTGGACCAAGGAGTGATGTTTCTTAAATTGAAGAAATTCCGCAAAGATTTGGATATAGCTTTTACTCAAATGCTCATACGATTTTATGTTTTTAGCCTAGCAGCCACTTCAACTAATCCTGATAAACTTTGGAAAAAGTAGTTTTCAGAAGTAGGAAATTAAAGAAAATCGGTTCAATTTAAGATGTTGTCAACCGATTGTACTAAAAACATGACATTTTCCCACAAATTAAAAAATTACATTATTTTAAAAATCTGATTAAATTGTGTCCAAAAACATATAAACAATTGCCTTTTCTGAACGTATAGCAGTGCAGGGTATAACATAGTCGGCCAAGCCCGACTCTGTACTTGTACTCTTCCACCTAACAGCACTCAGTTCCATCTTATTGCCTAGTCAATGACCAACCATGTATTTTTCTCATCTTAAATATAACTTCAAGAAATATCCCAGGCTGTTTACATTACAATAAACTTTATTGACCACTATTTGCCGCCGGTCAACAAACTCTTTTATCTTCGAAAAGGTACAAACACTTTAACAGCATTTTATTTTACATAATTATTTGCTATACCTTTTGGCCATATTTCCCGGAGTTTTTTTAACACGCGCGCGTCCAGTAACATCTGTTGCGGTTGTGTTATAGTCAAAGTAAAGGCAAAAAAAATAGGAAAAAAATTGAACAAAAGTGGACAACGACTTCAATACAAGAGTACGGGCAGCGACACTTACGAGGTATGTTCAATAGAAAAAGGGAATTTTCACACTTCTTGGGCTACGTGCAATCATTTAAAGAGTTTTTTTAAATGTAGGCACTTGTCTCGATCATACAGGGTGGCTGATGAAAGCCGCTACCAAAAAAAATAAATACAATTTTTTCTATTTAATAAATCTGGTTAATTTTTTTATTTTGCAGTTTGTTTTTAGATTAAACAAAATGGATCCTCCGAGCAGATACACTACGAGGGCGACCGCAAAACTAACTGGCCTGGCACATTTTCTGTTTTACTAGCACCTTTTTTTTGTTTTTTAAAAGCAATCTTTTATAAGCCATCTGTCAAAATTTCCGAAATATTTAATGATTATTTTCTTAGTTACGGGTGATTGAAGTAAACAAGTTTTATAATTTTTGAAAAATGGAAAATAAAGAGTTTCGTGCGGTAATTGAACACTTTTATATGAAAGGTTATACGCCACAATTAATCAAAGATGAATTGGATTCTGTTCATCATGATAATGCACCATCATACTCCACCGTGAAATCCTGGGTTCAACAATTTAAAATGGGTCGTTCAAGTACGGAAGATGAACAACGCTCTGGAAGACCGAAAACTGCTACTACTATTGAAAACATTAGAAAAATATTTAATGAAGTGACGAAAGATAGACGAATAAAGCTCAGAGAACTTGCTGATATTGTTAAAATACACGAAAAACAAGTTTGGAGTATTTTACATAATGAACTCCACATGAAAAAGCTATCCGCAAGATGGGTGCCGCGTTTGTTGACTTTGCCCCAAAAAATCGTCCGTTGGACCAATTCCGAGGAGCTTTTAGCGATTTATCAGCGTAATCCAATAGAGTTCTTGCGCCGATTCATAACTGTTTATAAAACATGGATCCATCACTACATCCCCAGATGCCAAGAACAGTCAAAACAATGGATAGAAGCTGGTAAAAGTGGTCCCAAGAAGGCGAAAACTGTTAAGTCAGCAGGAAAAGTAATGGCCTCAGTATTTTGGGATGCAAGGGGTGTAATATTTATTGATTATCTTGAGAAAGGAAAAACTATAAATAGTGAATATTATTGTGCATTTTTGGATAGGTTGAGTGAAGAAATCAGGATAAAACGACCGCATTTAGAAAAAAAAAAGTTCTTTTTCATCAAGATAATGCTCCTTCACACACTGCATTTTTAACTCAACAAAAACTGTCCGAATTACGATTTGAAATTGCTCCGCATCCACCATATAGTCCAGATTTAGCTCCTTCTGAATATTTCTTGTTTGCAAATTTAAAAAAATTTCTCGGTGGCAAAAAATTTTCGTCCAATAGCGAGGCTATTGCTGAAACTGAGGCATATTTTGAAGGTCTTGAAAAATCCTATTTTTCGGATGGAATTAAAAAACTTGTAAAACGTTTGATGAAGTGTATTGAGTTGGAAGGAGATTATGTTTAAAAATAATTAATAATAATTCCAAAAAAACGGTTCTTTTTATGTTAGGCCAGTTACTTTTACGGTCGCCCCCATATAATTAGACTTGTTAACAATTTTGCCGAGCATGAGACAGTCAACAGAAGACCATACCATCGAAACCCTTTAGTTGGACGGAGGAAACAATCGCTGCTGTAGCTGCTGCCCTCCAAAACAATCCAAGAGTTTCGACAAGAAGCTTATCTGCTCATGTGGCTTTAAGCAGACAGTCATTGCAGTCAATTATGCACAAATATTTGGACTTATTCCCATATAAAATTCAAATGGCTAACAACCTGAACGCAGCAGACTTCCCGATTCGCTTGGAATTTTGCCAGGATGCTTCAAATGGTAAAAGGAACGAAAAAATTTTGAACGATTTTTCATGTCTGCACGTAGAAAAAAAGTATGGTTGGGATAACAATATTCAAAGATCATCATACTATTGTTGGGTATATGGTTGTAGTCTAACAATAGTATGATCCTCACAACAATAGTATGATTGACATTCAACCATACTATGATCGTCACAACAATACTATGATCGTCACAACCATACTATGGTCCTCACAACAATAGTATTATTCACACATAACCATACTATGTTCCTCACAACCATAGTATGATTCACACTCAACCATACTATGGTCTCCACCACCATATTATGATCCTCACAACCATAGTATGTTTCACATACAACCATAGTATGATTCTTACGACCATTGTATAATACACTCGCAACCATGTTATGATCCCCATAACCATAGTATGATCACACAATTACGCTAAGATCCCCAAACAAAAGATTTGATTATAAAAATTATTTAAAAATACATTAAATTCAAAATAATAGGAGTGATTTTTTAACAGTAGAAAAAATCAATTTTAAAAAACGCGTTTTTATTCAAAATATTTTCGTTAAACAAAGCCAAAGCAGATTGTTTGAAAAATTTTTATTTCCACATAAAAAGTACTAATTTTCCATTAAATCCGTAACAAACAATAACATTGTTCTTAAAAAGCATATTCAAAATTACAATCATACAGTATGATTGCCGTAATCATATTATTGTTAACATAAAACCCAAAAAACAATACTTTTATCGCACCAACCATATTTATATTGTTGCTACAACCATATTTTCATTTTTTAATTTGGCAAAAATACTATTGTTACATTTCAACAATATTAATATTGCGACAATCATACTATTGTCAAAATTAAATTCAGTAAACAATACTATGGTTGCGACGAACATATTATTATCATAAAGTAACCATGTTTTTTTCTCTGCGTGTGGCGAGGCCCATTTAATAGCATCACAAACAAACTAAATTGTCGAATATGGAGTGCTCCCAACCCACAGATACTCCATGAGACGGATTTGCATTATCGTGCCCTACTTCTTCGAAGAAAACGGCCACACCGTAAGGGTTATTGGATACCGTTAATGGAGCAAGTTGAGAGAGTTTTTCTATCTAGAATTACGCAGAATGCGAATTTCCTTCAACTCTGTGTGGTTTTAGCAAGATGGTGCAACTCCGCACATAACCCGGCCTGTTATTACAGAATTGCGACGAAAATTTCCCAAAAAGCTGATATCCAGAAACTCCACATTCCGTTGGCCCCCCCAGTTCGAACATGGCCCCCCCAGTTTAAACATGAATAAATGAAAAATGAATTCCACACACTAAAAAAAAGTTATTAGTGTTTCTTAATGTAGCAATATTCTCCAGCCACCCTGCATGTTCTTAGTTAATTTTGTTTTCGTTTAGGTTAGTTTGTTTGTGAGTTGCATAACAGTAATACAAGTACGGCGAATTGAATTGGCATTAAATTTTATGTAAATAATGGAACTAAGTGACTAAAAGCACCCAAAATGTTGAGAGTGGCTATGGTGCTTATCAGAAAAGTGCTGACAAGTGGTACAAGCTTTTTAAAAATGGCCGACAAGATGTGAATCACGACGACGCTGGAAGATCCATCACATCTAAAGCCGATGAAAATGTTGAGAAAGTGAAAGCTAACGTCAATAGCGTTAGTCTGTAACGGGATTTTAAAATTGTTTCAACTTTCATCTTGGAGTGGTCAGTTAATGAGAACCGTATCGCTGTAATAGCGCTTTTTAAGTGTGAAATGAAAAAAGCGATATTTTCAAAACACTCCGGCCACTAAGGATTAGCCACATGTTCGTCTACCGATACATAAAACTGTTTGAGGAGACTGGAGATGTAAAATACCGCCGCCGGTTGGGCCGCCCACGCTCTGTTCGAACACCGCATGTCTCGAAGCCGTTAAATCAAGAATTCACCGAAATCCGCTCCGAAAACAGAAAATAATGGCCCGTGAGATGAATATCACGCAAAAGTCCATGAATCAAATCAATAAAAAAGACTTGGGACTTTGGGCTTTCAAACGACGTATTGCACGCAGATAAAAATACTGGTTGGGATAACAATATTCGAAGAGCATCATACTATTGTTGGTTATATGGTTGTGGCGCAACAATATTATGCTCATCACAACAATAGTATGGTTCACACACAACCATACGATGTTTCCCACAACAATATTATGGTCCTCACAGCAATAGAATTATTCACACATAACCATACTATGATCCCCACAATCATATTATTATTCTCACTTAACCATACTATGATCCCCACAACCATATTATTATCCTCACAACCATAGAATATTTCTCATACAACCATAGTATGATCCTCACAACCATAGTTTGACTTACACGTAACTATACTATGATCCCCAAAATATTTGTAAGGATTGGGTTAAATTGTTATTTAACACTCGATTTGTATTAAGCAAATTATTTAAAAATGCATTAAACTCTTATTAACAGGAGTAATTTATTTAGCAGTATGATGATTGCCGTAATTATATTGTTAACATAAAACTCAAAAAAACAATAGTTTTGTCGCACCAACCATATTTATATTTTTGCTACTACCATATTTTCATTTTAAAATTTGGTAACAATACTATGGTTACATTTCAACATTATTAATATTGCCGCAATCATACAATTATAAAAATTAAATTCAAAAAACAATACTACGGTTGCGACGACCATACTTTTATTGCAGAGAACATACTATTGTTGCCGTGACCATAAAGTAACCATATCTTTGCTCTGCGTGTGGACATTTATTGACTGCAGCTTTAAAAAAAAATAGGATTGAAAAATGCAAACGTCTTTTGGTGAAGCAGGATGATAACTTGCACAGAAAAATTGTGTTCACCGATGAAACAAATTTTACCGTTCATGAAAAATTTAACAAGCAAAATGATAGAGTGTATGCTCGGTCACCTAAGGAAGCATCTAAGCTGATCCCAAGGGTGGAAAAGGGCCATCACCCAGCTTCAGTCATGGTTTGATGGGGTGTCTCTTACGATGGGGTCACTGACTCGCATTTCTGCGAACAAGGAGTCAAAACATCGGCCAAAGTTTACAAAGAAACCATTTCGAAAGCTGTTGTGTAGCCTCTTAATAATTCCCTGTTCCAAAACCAGTCATGGACTTTCCAGCAGGATTCTGCTCTGGCCCATAAGGCTAAGACGTCCCAGGCCTGGCTTCGAAACAATTTGCCAGCGTTCATTTCCTCTGAAGAATAGACCTCAGGCAGTCCAGATTTGAACCCATTGGATTACAAATTGTGGACGGTTTTAGAGGACAAGGTTTGTTGCAAAAGACACCCCAACATTAGATCTCCTAAGACTGCTTTGGTTGCTGTGGCCAGTTTTCCAATGGAAGAGGTTCCTTCAACTATTGACGATTGGCCAGTGCGACTTAAGGCGTGCGTAAAGGCAAAAGGCGGACATTTCGAATAAGTAGATTATTTTTCGATACAATATACATCAATAAAGATATTAAAAAATATTTGGTCCCAAAACATTCAGTACTTTTTATTTTACAGCATAAAACGAGTGTAACAGTATTTATGTCCCTACTAAGTATAAGTATAGAAATTAGCGAATAAATATTTTTTTTTTAAATAAAAAATATTAGAGTTTTTTGTGTTGTAGACCTTTACGTTGTATTGAGTTCGTCTGGCTGTGAGGTCTTTCTTCAAAAACAAGAAAAAAAAACTAAATTTTCTTTCGTTTTTATAATTATCATTTATAAAAATAAAAAAATTGCTTAAGTCATAATAATGATAAAAGACCGAACAAATAACCAAAAAAAAAAGAAAAAACAATTAAAAATGATTGATACGCCCTAATGTGCAACAAAACAGGAACACTTTGATTGTGCATTTGTGGTTTTCAACGAAGACCCATGCGAAACGGAATTGGTGGAAATGATATTGCGCGTTGAAGATTGCTCTACGCACAGTTCGAAGACTATACGCAAAGGGTAATTCTCATTAATAAAAATGAGTCTCCCGTATAAGTCATTTGATTTGTGGCCGAAGTAAGCATTGCCAAAGACTGCTGAAGAAAAACCTTGGGTTTAGAAACAGCTGTACAGTCTGCCTGGCAACCGTAGCAAATACATTTCACCAATTTCTTCTTTTTACGTTGATTCTGAAAAAGAAACAACATAAAGGTCTCGAAACTGAATAAAAAACTGCTCAAATTATTATTTATATTTTCTTATTTTTCAATCTACTACTTCAGGAAATAGTACAATTTTTAATTGTGAGTTGCGTCTTCGTTTACAAACTTTTGTCAAATTTAACCCTGCTATTGAACAGACCTCGTATATTCATCCTCTACATGGCATTATTATATTGGCGGTTAATTTATTTATATGCAGTCTTTTTTGGTTTTTTTACCTTTAGCCGGAATGTTTTTTTTTCCTGTTCGTAACAGGGAGACCTTCATTGTGTTTGTGCGTTTTTTAAAGCAAACAATTGTTAAACAAAATGAATTTTTAGCCGCCAGCATTTTTGTCTACCGCCGCGCCACATATTGGCTCACTCGATGGCAAACAAACGGTATGAACTAAAAAAACAAAAAAAATGAGAAAAATATAATCGAAAAACCCAACCAAGAGTTTAAAAACAGTGTACATTAAATAAATGTATAGAAAAAACCGGCATTAAAAACAAAATTCACAATTGAATGAGTTTTTAAAGCAAACATCAAAACTTTGCGACAGACCAGCGGAAAACGCGCATATGCTCGACAAGAAAGAAGAAGAAAAAAACTCCCAAATACAATATTAACAGATTGACAAACAATTTCGTTAAAAACTGACTACTGAAAACCCACTCCTCGTCCAGCAAATGATCAAAAGTATTTTGTCGTCAAAAGGGTACCCTCCAACCGAAAAATAAAAAACAAAATGCTAATTAAACCCTTTTTTGGCCATCACCACCCTGACCATCGGCGCCGCCACCACCGTCAACGTCATTGAAATCAATAAAAACAAAGTTGGTCGTTGTTGTGTGTGGCGCAGGAAGACTTTTTTAATAAACAATTTATATGCAAAATCAAATGGCCGTAACGAAATTTATTTGTGTGATTAACAAACGAGAAAAAAAATTCAAGTGAATTGCTCGGTTTTTTAAATTTCAGTTTTTAGTTATTTTTTTTCTGGCTGTCTGTCTTTTTACTTGATGAACTGATGACAGACATTAAGGCAGACATCATAAACGGCATGACACAACACATGGACAGATGTGGACAAATCTTCAAGATACAAACAAGCGTACATTTGCTTTATGACGCATGACATAACGCACTCAACCAGGATTTGATGACAGACACCAGCAGTTTCGTCTCTACAAGGGCTGAAGTAAGGACAGAGAGATATTAAAAAAAAATACAATATTAGAGTACAGACGATTTTAGATAACTTAAAATGTCTAAAGGAATTTAAGGATATTAAAGTTTTATTAAGTTTTGATTTTAATTATTCAAGCAAAACCTTTCTAAAATCTATCACAATTAAACAGGTAAAAAATCTAAAGTTGGCCGTGGCCCACTATATTATAAACTGAATTTCTGGATTTTTTGAAAAGCCAACTGAAAAAAGGTTTTTGAATCCTTTGGAAGGACACTGAATTTAAGAAGATTTATATATTTGACTTTGTAAGAAAATTAAAAAATAATTTAACATCGTCAGCCCTTGGCACAACTTACTAGTGCCATAATTCGTCAATATTGGGCGTAATGTGTGGCTTCAAGAGCTAAAATCATAAAATCGGGTAACATAAGTGTGGGAGCTTTATCTTAGTCTGAACCAATTCAAGTAACACCTAAGAGACTTAATCGCGCTAAATGTTATCAAGATTGGACGTAAGATGTGGGTACCAGAGCTAAAAACAGAAAAAATCGAATGAACATATTTGTGGATGCTATATGTGACGCGCAAAATAGAAAGGGACCTAAGGTTAAAAACCAGTTTTGTTCGGCAGAGTCATTTTAAAGATTAGGTCCCTTTCTATTTGCGCTTAGAATCGTCGATTTCACTTTCATAAAACGCGCATATCTCTGGAAGGGAACACTGTTGGGGCATGGGATCGGTTTCATTCGATGCTCAGATGTTGTCCACATCAAAAAAAAAGTGAAAAGTTGATGAAAAGTTTTGTTCAGGAGAGCCATTTTAAAGATTAGGTCCCTTTCTATTTGCGCTTAGAATCGTCGACTTCACTTTCATACAACGCGCATATCTCAGGGAGGGAACACTTTTGGGGCATGGGATCGGTCTCGTTCGATGTTGTCCACATCAAAAAAAAAGTGAAAAGTTGATGAAATGTTTTGTTCAGGAGAGCCATTTTAAAGATTAGGTCCCTTTCTATTTGCGCTTAGAATCGTCGACTTCACTTTCATACAACGCGCATATCTCAGGGAGGGAACACTTTTGGGGCATGGGATCGGTCTCATTCGATGCTCAGATGTTGTCCACATCAAAAAAAGAAGAAAAAAAAGTTATTATTTTTTACCCTTAGGTCCCTTTCGCTGTCACATATGAGTCATTCCATGCCAAACGGTACGCATTTTTTACATCACAAGCTTGGATTGCTTAACTAGTTTGTGTATGCATTCTTCTCTTAAAAATATTATATACGTGTTTCAAGAAAAAAAATTTAAAATTTTTTTTTAAATGTTATGACCAATTGAACTTTGTTGAAATGAAGATTTTATCAAAGAGGTGTGTTCATTCAGTCGCATGTAACTCCGGAAATACTTGACCGATTTTACTCTGCTATACCTTATTTTGAAGGTAATTTTAAGCACTTCTAAAATAACGAAACGGTATGGCATAACGCCATAGAATTTTTTAAGTTTGTATCATTTTAATCCTTTTATTTCGATTTTGAAAATGATTACATCTTTTTTTATTTTTGAAATTTTGCAGGCGTATTCTTACAGGTCTGTTTTACCGACTGTGTAAGTTTTAAAGTGGTGAAATAATGCGTTCTATTTTTAAAAATTTTTTTTTACCTTATACCTTTTTCACTTCCATGAATATAGAAAATATAATATAGAAAAAAAAATACTTTTTAATAGTTTATTGACACAAGATATAACAACAACAAAAAAACAAAGAAAAAAGAAATAAAAACATGATACAATAGCCGTGCACGTATTCCAGGAGGGGCTTGTAAATTTTTTAAAGAAAACCTTAGGACCTGTAAGTAAAATATTTTACTTTTCTGATGGCGCAAGCGCACAATACAAAAACAAGAAAAACTTTTTAAATCTGACGTTCCACGTAGAAGATTTTGGAATACCAGCGGAATGGCATTTTTTTGCAACGTCTCATGGCAAATGGCCCTGCGATGGTCTGGGAGGAACAGTCAAAAGACTAGCAGCACGTGCAAGCTTGTCCAGCCTCATAAATCCCATTAATAGTGCCGTCAAATTTTATGATTGGGTGAATAAAAACGTGAAGAATATTCATACAGAATTCTTCAATAACTATCAATATCAAGATAGGGCGAAACACCTGAAGGAGCGTTTTGAAAAAGCGAAAACAATTTCTGGAACTCTTGGCTACCATGCATTCATTCCACAACCCGATAAAATAATGAAAGTCCAGACAACATCATCTTCTGAGCAGTACTGTATGAAGATGGTATACAAGGCATAACATTTATTTCATTACTCATTTTTTTATTTCTTTTTTTCTTTGTTTTTTTGTTGTTGTTATATCTTGTGTCAATAAACTATTAAAAAGTATTTTTTTTTCTATATTATATTTTCTATATTCATGGAAGTGAAAAAGGTATAAGGTAAAAAAAAAATTTTTAAAAATAGAACGCATTATTTCACCACTTTAAAACTTACACAGTCGGTAAAACAGACCTGTAAGAATACGCCTGCAAAATTTCAAAAATAAAAAAAGATGTAATCATTTTCAAAATCGAAATAAAAGGATTAAAATGATACAAACTTAAAAAATTCTATGGCGTTATGCCATACCGTTTCGTTATTTTAGAAGTGCTTAAAATTACCTTCAAAATAAGGTATAGCAGAGTAAAATCGGTCAAGTATTTCCGGAGTTACATGCGACTGAATGAACACACCTCCTTGATAAAATCTCCATTTTACCAAAGTTCAATTGGTCATAACTTTTGAAAAAAAAAATTATATTTTTTTTCTAATCGCGGATTAAATAGAATTGCTAGAGGACCAAATCTGCAAATTTTCATAAAAATCGGAATCATTGCGTTAAATTTTTGCCCAAAATCGTACCGTTTGGCATGGAATGACTCATATGTGTTTTTTTGTATATCAAAAAAAAAACATACGCACACACATACATGTATGCTCTATAAAAACTGTTTTGTTATGTTCATAGTCGCAACCATACTGTATGATCGCCGTAATCTTATTATTGTTAACGTAAATTTTAAACAACAATACTTTTGTTGCACCAACTATGTGTATATGGTTGCTACAACCATATTTTCATTTTTTTAATTTGGCAATAATACTTTTGTTACATTTCAACAATACTAATATTGTCGCAATCATACTGTTGTCAAAATAAAATGCAAAAAACAATACTATGGTTGCGACGAACATGCTTTTATTGTAGAGAACATACTATTGTTGTGGTGACCATAGGGTAGCCATAACTTTTCTCTGCGTGTGGACCTGAACCGTTTATTTTTTCCTTAGTTTTAAAAACAAATACTTTATATGCCAAATTTCATAAAAATCAACTGCAAGTGACCTGTCTCAATACAAGATTGAGGGACGGGCGGATGCAACAGAACCTAGGGTATCAAATGGGGTCCAGAAGCCTATTTTCAGAAGGGTGTGAAGATAAATTTATAAGTTAAATTTGTCCGCCACCAAAACACCCTAATGTGCAGCGCCACTGAGAACTTCTGCAGGTCTTTGGAGGTAGGTCTTTGAATTACATATCATCGAGAAAATGTGTTAATATACAATCAACCTAAAATGTTTTTTGTCTTACAAGTATTGTTTTTTTATTTAATAATGTGTGATCCAAGTAGAGATACTTTTTTCAATAGCCTTTTTTTGAAAGATCACTTGTGATTCGCGTCAGTTATTTTTGTTTAGTATTGTTTGGCATTTCATCGTGGCAAGACTTACGCCTGAACAACGTTTACAAATCGTTCAACTTTATTACGAAAATTCACGTTCTGTGAGGAATGTAATTCGTGCACTTCGTTCAACTTATGGTCAACATAATCGGCCTACTGAGCGTACTATTCGCAACACCATCACCCATCTTGAGACCCAGCATTCATTCAGTGAAGAAACTGTTGCAGCCGTAGCTGAGAGTGTACACCTAGACCGTGGAGAGTCGATTCGGCGACGTTCGCAGCAACTCGGACTGACGTATGGAACGACTAAAATGAAAGCGTACAAAACACAGTTTGTGCAAGAACTTAAGCCGCCCGACGTTCCCAAGCGACATCGCTTCGCTCTATGGGCTCTTGAGAAGATCCGACATTTTCGAGCCAAATTTTGTTTAGCGATAAGGCCCATTCCTGCACGCAGAGAAAAAACATGGTTACTATATGGTCACGGCAATAATAATATGTTCTCCGTAATAAAAGTATGTTCGTCGCAACCATAGTATTGTTTACTGAATTTAATTTTGACAAAAGTATGATTGCCGCAATATTAATATTGTTGAAATGTAACAATATTAATTTTATAATGAAAATATGGTTGTAGCAACAATATAAATATGGTTGGTGCGCAAAAAATATTGTTTTTTGGGTTTTATGTTAACAATAGTATGATTACGGCAATCATACTGTATGACTGCAATTGTTTGTCATTTAAAAATGTTTTGTTGAACAATGTTATTGTTACAGATCTAACGCAAAAATAGTAATTTTATGTGGAAATTATAAATTTTCAAACAAACTGCTTTGAGTTTGCTTAACTAAAATATTTTTAATAAAAACGCTTACGTTTCTTTTAAACTGATTTTGTCCACTGCTAAATAAATTACTTCTATTATTTTGAATTTTATGTATTTTTAAATACTTTCATAATTCAAATATGTGGAGATCATAGTATGGTTGAGTGTGAATCATACTATGGTTGTGGGGATCATACTATGGTTACGTGTGAATCATACTATTGTTGTAAGGATCAAAGTATGGTTGTGAGAATTATAGTATGGTTATATTTGAACCATACTTTTATTGTGAGAATCATAACATTGTTGTTCCGCAACCATACACCCAACAATAGTATTGTTCTCTTCGAATATTGTTACTGCAACCATCCTTTAAGTAAAATTGCTGCATTTTGGGACGAAGAGCAACCAGAAGAGGTTCAAGAGCTGTCACTTCATACAGAAAAATCACGGTTTTTTTTTAGTTTGTGGACCCGGTGGAAACATCGGTCCGTATTTCTTCAAAAATGATGCCGGTGAGAAAGTAACCGTCAATGGCAACCATTATCGTGCCATGATAACCGACTATTTGATGCCTGAAATTGAAGCTCGTGATCTCGGCGATATTTGGCTTCAACAAGACGGCGCCACTTCCCACTCATCGCTTCAATCAATGGATTTATTGAGAGAACACGTTGGTGAGCAGATCATTTCTCGTTTTGGGCCGGTCGATTGGCCACCAAGATCGTGTGATATCACACCGTTAAACTTTTTCCTAAGGGGATATGTAAAGTCTAAAGATTATGCGGACAAACCCGCTTCGATTTAGGCCTAGCAGCAAAATATCACGCGTGGCATTCGCCAGTTACCAGTCGAACTGCTTGAAAGAGTCATCGAAAATTGGACTCAACGGATGGAACATCTGAGACGTAGCCGCGGCCAACATAATAAACATAATAAACATTCCCCATTCAATTTGAAATTTCTAAGCTTTTTCTTCAAAAAAGTAGAGAACCTCGAAAAGGATCATATTATTACTTTTCAAAAATGTATCAATAAATCTATATAGTGGGTGTTTTTTATTGAGGTATAGAACTTCGAATTGAAATAAAACACAAGAAAATCGTTTTAATGTCCATAAATTTGGCTTTATTGGAAGGATAATTTTATGCCATTAATGTTTAAATATGATTTCGGGCATGTGGCCGCCGCGGCTGGCTCGAATAAAGCCAATTCTACAGGTCCAATTTTCAACCACTTTTTCGAGCATATGGGGCCGTATGTTGGCAATAACGCCACGAATGTTGTCTTCCAAGTCCCCTAACGTGTTTCTGGTTTGTTGGCGTAGACGAGCGACTTCACATATCCCCAAAGAAAATAATCCAATGGTCCATGTTAACCGATCCATGGTTAACCGAATTAATTGCTCTGATGGACGATTATGTCGACCATAAAATGGACGGAGCTTGCGGTGAACTTCGCGAACTGAACCATTACTTTGGAAATAAATTTGCACGATTTGCAAGCGTTGTTCTTTTGTCAACCTGTTAAATATTAATCACTTGACAGCTGACAAAATGGCCGCCAGTTAAAAAAGTGATGCCAACTTAAAGTTCTATACCCCAATAAAAAACACCCCTTACTTTAATCATATATTTCAAGGATTTAACGAACATGCGATGAATATAGAAATTTCGCAGTCGCGCTTATCTTCACACGCTTTATTTTCAGTTGTCTTTTCTGAACATCCAGAAGATTAAGTCGGCCGCGCCTGACTTTAGCTTTTTTTACTAGTTTTTTGTACATTCTTATGTACGGCTTCACTTCACTTTTCACATAAAAAATCAATTCTAAAGGAATGGAATTTCCTAATTCGTTTGTGGTTCCACAGGTTTAATTCAAAAAATAACTTTGATATCATAATGAAATGATGCTTTGAGTGTTTCTGTTACCCTAGCGCATCATGTTTTGATTTAAATTTCCCACTGCCTAAGTTGCTGGGCTGACATTTAAAATTCTCTAAATCGATTCAGGGACCGACCGCAATAGGGGACAACTTTAAGATAATTCCCATGCCCAATCCCTGCTTCTGGGTAACCTATAAATAATTTATGTACAAAATCCTCAAAACATAAACTGACTTTGGGTGCACACATATCCCGACTAGGAAATTAAGAAAAACATTTTACACACAATCGTTTACCCATCACATGACAACAAACAAGCTGGCAGACAGACAGACAGACGCATGGATGGATAGATCGTTAGACGAAGAACACATAGACGATAGGACAGACAGTTTTGGGTTGGGTCTGTCCTTCAGCTCGTTGGGTATGGTTAATGTCATCTATCGTAGGGTCTGAACCATGTGTTGTGTGTGTGTAAACAAAGTAAAGGTAGATAAACTCACGATGTTGTCAAATATGGAGGATACAAGATATCGGGTTACCAATAAAATAACAATTAGTAAAAGTAACACACAAAGCGCAATCTTCAAACTATGAAAACAATAACAAATTAGTGGTGGTATAGGGCAGAAGGGGAAAGCAACAAGAGGGGTGAATGTTTCGATACTGGCAGTGAATGTGGGAACCCACTTCGAAGGCGCGGTAAACGGTTAAGGGACAATTGTTTTTTAAAACTTTTAAAATTAATATAGAGTAAAACAAAAATGCCGCCGTGGTGTAATGAAAGTGTGCATGACTTACATGCCAGTTTACTCAGGTTCAACCACGGCTATGAACGTCTAACAATTTTCAGCGTCGTGTTTCCTCCTCGTTAATGTTAGCGACTTTACGAGTAAGAGATTTATCTCTAAGCCAAGTAAAAACTTCTTTATACAAATGAGTGAGCCAGTTAGAGCCTGCATTAAACTGCAGTCCCCGGCCAGTGGGTATAAGAATTCAAGCGTGCCCAGCTCACTAATTTAAGAGAAGTTCCCCCTTGTTCCTTTTTGGCATGTTGTGGGAATTAAATAAGTTTATAAAAGCAAAGAGACATTTATTGTAAAGGTTAGCCAATTATACATAAAAATACTGATCTTCTGACTCTTCGCCTAAAAAAAAACAAACAAAGCCCTGAGACATTAATTTCCGGCCTGTCTACAACTCATGAACAATGGCCTCAAAAATCATTCAGGTTCGACATAATTTCTACTTTATGGAGGGGGTTTGCATACAAACAACTTTCATATAACTACATACGAGTGCAACACAGTGGCGGAATTTGCAAAACCTAGGGGAAAAATAAAAACATTAGCGGAACTCACTATCTTGTGGAAAAGAAAAAGGAAATGTAAAACTTGCACCCGATTGTGAGCGCACTTGATTGTTTTTTTTCCAACACTGTTGATAATCAGCTGATGTTTAAAAAAAGTCAAAGCAATTAAATAAACAATAAATGAAGTATTTGAGACTTTTGCAAAGAAAATACGAAAAATTGCTTCAATATGCCAAAGAAAAACGAAAAAGAGAAAATTATCGATTCTCTCATAGAGGAAGCGGCCCAGGAAATACTTTTAATTGAAGGTATGTTGTATAAAACAAATATATACACTTTGTTTACGTTTTATTTTTTTGATGTGTTGACCAGAGTATAGAGCCGACATGAAGCGCCGCGCCTAAATTGTTTTTAAAATTTAGGTGGCCGCCGCGCAACCGGCTTTCGCGGCAATAAATAAATAAACAAAATCTCTTATTATCGAATAAATGTGGATGGATGAATAACTTTAAAATTAAGACATTTACCGACAACAATGTAAAAAACATTCAAGCACAATATTTAACCATTGTTGATGATGTTTAATTCGAGCTAATAAAGGCGGCCACGGCGCCGACAGTATAATTTCGTCTCAAAACTCTGGTGGTGACAGCTGATTTCCCCAAGCGCCGGTGGAAACTTTCCTCTGATTTTTGGTGATGTAAATTTCCCCATCTTGGGGAAAAGCAACCGTGTGTATTTTGTTTTTGTAATTGCAAAATTTCCTCCGATATTTTCCTTTTCCACTTTCCTCGGGCTATTTCCCTGAGATCGTGAGTTGCCCTATTGTGGTAGGCCTTCTTCGTTGGCCTTCCAAAAAATGTCGATGCATATGTGACGCGCAAAATAGAAAGGCACCTAAGGGTAAAAACCAGTTTTGCTAGGAGAGCCATTTTAAAGATTTAAATACGTGTATCTTTGGTCTACCATCACTGAGCGTGTTGGCGCATATGTCTGGGAGCGAACACTTTTGGGGCATGGGATCGGTCTCATTCGATGCTCAGAAGTTGTACACATCAAAAAAAAGTGAAAATTGTTTTTTTTACCCTTAGGTCCCTTTCTCTATGCACTGTCACATATTCTCTCTTGATTCTCCAAATAGCAGGCTAGGTAGAATGTAAGTCCAAATGGTTTTTAGGGATGTGTCTCATATGCGGGATCTTATGGATTTTACATTCGATTTGTCTTAAGGATATACAGGGTGGCGCACTAAACGTAAAAACGAATCGTATTAACTTTTTTTTGTGTGAGCAATCGGCTATTTTTTTTTATTTGGAAGGTTAGTATTAAGATTTATTAAAATGAATGCTTCGGATACCGAGAAGAGGATTAGGATAAGGCAGCGGTAACATGCTTTGCAGTCCTGCAGTTCCATCTGAAGGGAATTTAGGCAGGAACTTTGGCGGCACTCCCCCCAGTAGATACACCATTATGAGGCTAGTTGTTGTTGTTATTATTATTGTAGCGAAAAATAGTGCCGGGGTAACAGCCCTTGTCCGAAGAATTCCTCCTTCGGATCGATCCGGTGCATGGAACCAGCTGTTGGGAGATCGTTCATGAGGCTGGTAAACATGTTTGCCGAATCTGGAAGTACCGCACGAAGACCATCGAGATCCCTATGATCGGGTTTAATACAATATCGCGGCTATACTCGTAGCATCTTTAATTCAGGCAAATCCAAGTATTTCGACTCGAAACTTGTTGGCGCAAATTGCAGTAAGCAGTCATTTCAACGGATAATTCAAAAAAACTTAAACTTGTTTCCGTACAAAGTCCAAAGTACAAAATTCGAATGAATTTTGCAAAAAAAAATTATTGAAATGGTCTAAGAACAAAAGAAATAAAGTTATCTTGGTCCAAAGTCATATTTTTTAATAAAATATATAATTTAAAATATTACTATTTTAAAAATATACAACCATATTTGGTACAAACAAAATGCTGACTTCATTTTAAAGATAAAAAAAGACACTTCAAATTTGAAATATGTAAAAAAACTAAAATCGAAAAAAATACTTTTCTTTAAAATACGAAAAGTAGTCAATTTTAATAGCTTTAAATACTCCTAGACTCCTTAGCTACAGTTTCCATTTTTACGGAATTCAAAAATGTTTACGCGATCTAAAGTCAAAGATTTTTGGACGATGCAAACCGATTATTGAAATGGTCTTAGAAGCCTGATAAATTGCTTGTTTACGTCTGACGAAGTCCATTTTAATCTAAGAGGCAATGTAAACAAGCAAAATTACCGTATCTTTCCCACAAATACTCTATGAGAATGAGTAAAACGATTTACTGTGTGGTGCGCAGTTTCATCAAGCTTCATTGCATTGGGGCCATACTTCATTTAAGAAAACGGTGTAACAGTGACTGTCAATGGGGATCGGTTTTTAAAGATGTTGATGGAGTTTTTTTACCCAGAACTGCGTCAAAGACGTATCTGATTCAACAGCGTTTGGTTTCAGCTAGATGGAGGAACTGCACATATAGCTAGCTCCAACGATAATTTCCCAACAAATTTATATCCAGAAATTCCACTTTTCGCTGGCCCCAAGGGTCACCGGACCTGACTGCACCCGACTGTTTTTATGGGGTTATGCGAAGCAAGAGGTGTACAAACAAAACCAAGGAGTTCGACTGAATTAAATAAGTCCCTTAAAACAATAATTGAAGCCATCCCAACTTCAACTCTTCAGGCCGCAGTGAATAATTTTCTGATCAGCGGTCGCGTATGCGCGGATGAGCATGGATGTTATTTACGGGCTATTATTTTCAAACACAATTAGTCATAAAAATTTAAATTGAATTTTCTATGCAATAAAATATTTAATGAAATACGTTAAAAAAATTGATATGAATTTCTTATTGTAGCACAATTGTTACCCGGTATTTTAATGGGTCATTGTTCTTTATTTAATGTATGTACTTACTCGTATATAGAAAAGGGCTGAGTGATACTGATTCTTGTTACTGCAAAGCACTGTGAAATGATGGGATACATTTGCTTGGTAAGTGTCCCTTGTGTGAGGACATCAGATGTTTGAAGGGATCGAAAGTGTTTCGAGAAGAGGGTCATTGGTGACGTCCCTTTTAACCAAACTTTGGCCTGGTAGTCATCCCATAGTCACAGTCTCAAGCTCAGAGTTTGAAGCCTTTGCATCTAAAATCGCCGCCGACCTGAAGTTGACGGTTTAAAAGAAAAAAACTTAGCTTCCTAATATTGGCATATGGCCAAAAAATGTCTGCATAAAATTATGTATTAAAATAAAATTAGTTTTGCAGTTAACGTTTCCTATGTCCGAAAGTCTGGACAATTTAAAAATGGATATTGGGTATTAAAAACAAAAATTCAATCATAGATAAATTTAAAGCTGTTCCAGGGCACTATTACTTCTGATGTGGAAAATAATTTCCTCTGTTAGGTAAAATGCTAAAAAAAAAGAAATTCGGTTAATGTCAGTTTTTTACTTTTGAGAACAAACCCGAAATGCAGGTTTTCTGAAAGCCCCAGTTTTTTCTTTGGACACTCCGAACGGCTTTATCAGGACTCATATGCGCAAAGTCACTGGCATTTAACGAAACCCCTTCTCTGAATTATTCAAGATGTTCTCAGTCTTCACCCTTTAAAGGCCCAGAACGAATATACTTAAATTTCAATTAAAAAAATGAGATACTCCAGCCCACACGCAGAAAAAAGTATGGCTAATATTTGGCCCCGGCAAAAATAATATGTTCTTTGTATGTTCGTCGCAATCAAAGAATTTTTTTTTAATTTCATTTTGAAAATGATATGATTGCGACAATATTAATATTGTTGATAGGTGCCAAATAAAAAAAATGAAAATATAATTGTAGCAACAATTAAAATATGGTTGGTGCGACAAAAGTATTATTTTTGCGTTAAATATTAAAATAATATCATTACGACAATCATACTGTATGATTGTAATAATTATACCCGCACCACATAGTGGTATGGTGTATAATGGCTTAGTGCTTGCGTTTGTAACACATCGAAGGAATCGAGTTAGAATACCGGGACCAGAGAGAAAGTTGCTCAGAATTACATTTTGAGTCGATCTAGCCATGTCCGTCTGGCTGGCTGGGCGGCTGGCTGGCTGGCCGGCTGGCTGGATGTAAAGATGTCCATCTATTCTTGTAATCAAAGTACAGGTCGCATTTATGCACCGATCATGATGAAACTTGGCATGTGGTAATATATTGGGACAAGGACGGACGCTATTGCTATTGCTATTGCTAAAATGCTAAAAAAAAAAAGAAATTCGGTTAATGTCAGTTTTTTACTTTTGAGAACAAACCCGAAATGCAGGTTCATATCATACTGTATGATTGTAATAATTATACCCGCACCACATAGTGGTATGGGGTATAATGGCTTAGTGCTTGCGTTTGTAACACATCGAAGGAATCGAGTTAGAATACCGGGACCAGAGAGAAAGTTGCTCAGAATTACATTTTGAGTCGATCTAGCCATGTCCGTCTGGCTGGCTGGGCGGCTGGCTGGCTGGCTGGATGTAAAGATGTCCATCTATTCTTGTAATCAAAGTACAGGTCGCATTTATGCACCGATCATGATAAAACTTGGCATGTGGTAATATATTGGGACAAGGACGGACGCTATTGAATTTGGTCCAAATCGGAGCACTTTCTGATAGACCCCCCATACAAAGGAACTCCCGGATTTGGTCCAAATCCAGTTGATGTCGCGTGTATTGGTCAACCAATTAAAAAAATATGCCATTCGATGTAGAACTGACCACAAAATGTAAAAAAAATAGTTGGACCCGCCTCTCGGACCTACGGGGCCTTCAGAACCCAAAAAATGGACCCATGATTTTAAATATAAGTGTGACCCCTTAAATGAAAGGAAATTATCTTACAATTTTAAATACAGAAAAAAATTCGACCTGTTTGGGCCCCAGGGTCCATTAGGAGGGTCCAAAAGTTTCGGTTTACCCGGATTTTAGTGTGACCCCTCAAATGACAGGGAATTGCCTCAGGACTTTAAATATGTCAATCCAAATGATTTATCTCGTCCGTGGGAGGGCACAGGGTCCGAAAACAAGGTATGAAAATGTGGACCAACTATAATTGTTATACCCTCACCACATAGTGGTATGGGGTATAAAGGCTTAGTGCTTGCGTGATAGATACAGATAGAAATAGCGACAAGTGCTTTCGATTAACAGGAGACTTAATCACATTTATAGTGGTGCGGGTATCATAGAGTCGGCCACGCCCGACTATAGCACTTACTTACTTGTTTTTAATTTGAAAATGGCTTTAAGAGCAATTTTATTGTTACGAATCTTATGCAATAATAGTATAGGGTGATCCAAGTAGAGATACTTTTTTCAATAGCCGTTTTTTGACAGATCACGTGTGAGTCGTGTCAAGCGTGTCATTTTTATTTAGTATTATTTGGCATTTATTCATGGAAGACTTACGCCTGAACAACGTTTGCAAATCGTTAAAATATATTACGAAAATTTACGTTGAGGAATGTGTTTCGTGCACTTCGTTCAACTTATGGTCAGCATAATCGGCCAACATTTCTCGCTCAATGGGTATGTAAACAAGCAAAATTGCCGCATTTGCGACGAAGAGCAACTAGAAGAAGTTCAAGAGCTGCCACTTCATCCAGAAAACACAACGGTTTGGTATGGTTTGTGGGCCGGTGGAATCATCGGTCCATATTTCTGCATAAATGATGCCGGTGAGAACGTAACCGTCAATGGCGACAGTGCCATGATAACCGACTATTTGATGCCTGAAATTGAAGCTCGTGATCTCGGCTACATTTGGTTTCAACAAGACGGCGCCACTTCCCACACATCGCATCAATCAATGGACTTATTGAGAAAACACTTCGGTGAGCAGATAATTTCACGTTTTGGGCCAGTCGATTTGCCACCAAGATCGTATGATATCACACCGTTTGACTTTTTTCTTTAGGGCTACGTAATGTCCAAAGTCAATGCTAACAAATCAGCTACGATTCAGGTTTTGGAAGCCAACGTAGCGCGTGTTATTAACGCCGAAAATTGGACTCAACGGAAGGACCATCTGAGACGTTGCCGCGGCCAACATTTGATAGACATAATCTTCAAAAAATAAATGCCAAAGAATGTTCTTTTAAATGATAATAAACATTCCCCATTCAATTTAAGTTTTCTGTGTTTTTTTTCTTTAAAAAAATAGGGAACATCAAAATTAATCACCCAATACTTGTTATATGTAAAATAAAACCTTCAAACAAACTGCTTTGGATTTGCTTAACTAAAATATTTAATAAAAACGCTTACGATTTTCAAACTGATTTTTTCTAATGTTTTATAAATCACTTCATTATTTTGAATTTTATGCATTTCAAAATAGTTTACTTAATTCAAATCTCTATTGTTGACAATTAACCGCAATCCTTTCAACTAATTTTGGGGATCATAGAAAGGTTGAGTGGTATCATACTATGGCTAAAGGGATCATAACATGGTTGTGTGTGAATCATACTATGGTTGTTAGCATCGTACTATGGTTGTATGTGAAACATACTATGGTTGTGAGCATATGATATTGTTATGGGGATCATAGTATGGTTATGTATGAATCATACTATCGTTTTAAGTATTACAAAATTGCTGTGGGGATCATAGTATGGTTGTATGTGAATCATACTATTGTTGTGAGGATCATAATATTGTTGTGCCACAACCATATACCCCACAAAAGTACGATGCCCTTCGAATATGGTTATCCCAACCATACTTTTTTACTTCGTGCATAAATTTCGGCGCCTGGTTTTTAAATGGGAACGAAATACGAATAAAACAGAAAGGCCCAACCGCTTTTAATCCTGGCCCATGTTTTCCACCGCTTATGATTCTCAACACAAGCACACAGTCCGTCTAATACTAACAAATTTGAAACTCTTAAAAATTGTGTGTGTCCATGTGTGTTTGTCCTTAAAAGTGTTTTGGTTTTTGGCCTTTTATTTTGTTTAGCAGTTTTTGGCCAAAAGGCACTTTAGATTTGCAGACACATTAATCATAATTTTTTGTCGTCGTTGTGTTGTGTGAAAAGTCAATATTTTATTAGGGCCATTTATACAGACATACTAGGGTGGGCCCTTCTTTTGTGGAAATAAAATTAAATAATGGGGAAATCAGCGATCAATAGAAATATTTTGAATCGCATACGAATACATAACTGAAATCCACCGCATTTTAAAATTGAAATCTACTTATATTATGAGATATTATGATGAAAACGCCATCTACAGGATCGCTCTTTGACCCTCCATATTTGCATAAATTAAGGTCCACCCTATGGCGCTCACAATACAATACAATTTTTTGACTTAAAAATTGAGTTTGCTTTTTATTCGTGTTTCGAGTTAAAGTTCACCGATGACATTTATAATATCTGACCAAAAATAGCCAGCAAAAAGGGCTCTTGCTCGTTCATTAAAAGGAGGAGGAAACTTTTCAAATATATTTTTGATAAACAACTAGCAATGAAGAAAACAAAACAACAAACAACTTTTGCAATATAATCGTATTATATCTTTCTATTGTATTGATAAAATATTATCAAAGCGATATAATGATTTATTGATAGCAATTAAAGAGAACAACGAATGCAAATTTTCGAAATATTTTCTTTAAACATAAAATGTAGGTGGAAGGAGTGTAACTTGTATAAACTATATCGGAGGGTGGAGTTTCAACACCCCTTCGGAGCGCAGGGGAGAGTTGCCATTCTCCATCAACCTGATAAGTGGTCAACAAACTGGACATTGGCATTATATAAGTATCTGGTAATGTTGCCAACAAAACGCAACTAGCCAATTTGAAATGTCATTGGCTCCTGGTGTCGATCCGATAAATGTAAATCCGATGCTTTTAACATCTATCTAGCAAATACGAGGGTTGCTATTTATATTTCGGGTCCTGACAATACTAGTGTTTCCAGATGGAAACTAGAACTTCCATTGGAAAATTTGACATTTTTTAGCATAACTTCACTCAAAATGTTTTGTCATTGGGGGGCGAATTGTTTTGCTTACTAGGACGGTTCGGGAAGTTCATAGCTTATCAATGAAAGAGAATAGTTAGTTTTTCAAAAATATTTTTTATTTTTCAATATAATCTCCTGAAACTTCAATACACTTAGTCCAACGCTTACCTAGCAATTCTATCCCTTGATTAAAATAGTTTTCCTCAAGGTCTTCAAAATAGTGGTAATTGCATCTTCATTTGAAGTAAAAGGCTTGCCAGCAAGGCATTTTTTTAGATTTGGGAACAGGTAAAAGTCACTGGGAGCTAAATCACGAGAATAAGGTGGGTGGTCAAGCAACTCGTTGATTTTAGCCATTGTTAAAAAACTCTTGTGCGCTGGTGCGTTGTCTTGATTAAAAATTATTTTTTTGTGTTGTAAGCCAGGACGTTTTTCTCGAATTTGTACATTTAATTGATCTAAAAGGTTGCAATAGTATTGTTTTACCCTTTTGCAGATAGTCAATAAATAAAATACCTTTGAAGTCCCAAAAAACGTTGCCATAACCTTACCAGCCGATTGAATTGTTTTTGCCTTCTTTGGGGCACTTCCTCCAGCTTCAGTCCATTGTTTGGATTGATCTTTTTTCTCTGGAGTATAGTGGTGGATCCATGTCTCATCAACAGTTATGAAACGACGCTTAAATTCCATTTTATTTCGCTGAAAACGATCCAAACAAGCTTAAGAAATGTTCATTCTTATGCGTTTTTGGTCGACTGTTAACAAGTGCGGCACCCATCTTGCAGAAAGCTTTTTCATCTGTAGTTCTTCATGCAAAATTAAATGGACTCGACCATTTGAGATGCCCATGATATTAGCTATTTCACGCACTTTTATTCGGCGATCATTTAATACCATATCATGCACTTTGGCTACAATTTCTGTTGTTGTTGCTGTTTTTGGACGTCCACTACGTGGTTCATCTTCAATGCTTGTACGACCACGTTTAAATTAAGCAACCCAATTTTTTACTGTTGCATATGAAGGAGCACTTTCACCTAACACATTCACCATATCATTATGAATTTCTTCCCGATAAACCTTTTTTATGTAAATATTTAATAACACCACCATTTCTAATTTTTCCATTGTAAAAAAATCGCGGATGCGTCTTTTGTGAACACCTGTTTCTATATGAAGGAGTTGCCAGATCGAAACAAAATTTAACATGTGTTCATAGCAGAGATGGAAGTTTCCAAAACACTTAACTTTTTTCTGTTTATACCGCGCTTTTTGTGCTAGGCTAAGAAGTTTCCGAACCGCCCTCGTACAGTGTGTTGAAAAATTCATCTCAGTCAAAAGTGGAATTATCCCGTAAACATTTTCGTGCGATGATTTTTTACGATTTTCGGCATGGGTTATCGTGACAAGAGTGTTTAAATCAACTTCTTTCGACTTATGGCGATGAAATACCATCAAAAAGTACTATTAGTCGCTGGTACCAAGAGTTCAGTCTCGGACGCCGTTCACTCCAGGATTAATTTCGTGAAGGACGTCCAACTTCGGCCACTTTAAAAGAAACCGTCGATGCTGTGCTTGAACTGATTAAGCAGGACCGACAGCTATTTGACCACTCAAGATGTCGAGTTGATGGGCCATCCACCGTACAGTCCTGATTTGGCACCCAATAACTTCTTTTTTTTCCCTAGCACCAAGAAGAAAATACGTGGTCAACGTTTTTCATCGACCGAAGCAGCTGTTGAAGCATCAAAAATCATGTTTTGGAGGTGTCTCAATCGGATTGGAAAAAGTGATAAGAAAATTGGTTTGTGCGCATGCGCAAGTGTATTGATATTAAAGGAGAATATTTTGAAAAACAATTTCAATGATAAATTATTGTGGTTTTATTGCCGGACTCGAAATATAAACAGCAACCTTCGTATATTCCAACCGCTTATTTTCAATAGAAGAACTAGTTCGCCTGCTTGATGTTCCATGTCAAATGGATGTTCCAATTAAACCCATTTCTCCAACTGCAATAAGACTCGAAGAACTAGTTCGCTTGCTAGACATTCCATGACGAATGGATGTTCCAATTAAACCCATTTCTCATATCGAAGTAAGACGCGAAATCAAAAAACTAATCAAGAAAAATGTCTGGGCTTTGACCTTATAAAACCAGAAATTGCAAAAAAAAAAAAACATTCGATCATGTTAATAACATTCATGTTTAATACGATACTATGGAACTTTGCGAAAATAATAATGGTACCCAAAGCCTGGAAGCCTAAAACAGAAGTAAATTCATAGAGACCGATAAGTGTACTGGCAACATTTTCGAAAAATTTTCTACATAGGCTATGACCAATTTTAGCATAATAGCAGCAAGATACGAGGTTGATATATATAATTCTTACACTTGACATTTCCATTGGAAAGTTTGATGTTTAGCATAAACGTACTCAGAACGTTTAGACGTACGACCATCATTTGTGTTGTTTACATTGACTTGAAAAAATCAATTTAACAAAAAAAAATTGAATACTTCGTGAACATTTTTGTGCGATCATTTTTCACAACTTTCGACGTGGATTATCACGACAAGAGTGCCTTGATGATCTGTATTGCTATATCACTGTGAAAAACTGGTTTAATGAATTCAATTGTGGCCAACGCTCAGTCAAAGACAAAGGTCGTAAAGGTCGTCCAAAAACGGCAGTTGTGCTGGAGAACATTGATGCCGTGCGGGAACTGATAATGCAAGATCGTCATGTGACAACCTTGGGCATTTCTTCCACCAGCATAATTCGATATTGAATGAACGCCTGGCCGTAACAAAGCTTTGTTCTCCTTGGTTCCCGCGCAACTTGACAACCGCTCAAAAAAAGGCTCGTGTCGACTGTTGCAAAGAAATTTTGAAAAAATACGATTGCGGTGCTTCAAAGGTCGTTTATAAGATCGTCACAGGTGACGAATCATGGATCTATGCGTATGAGCCCGAAACAAAACAGCAATCGACAGTAAGGGTCTTCGAAGACGAGCCAAATCCAACGAAAGTTGTTTGTGAAAGAAGCACTTCAAAGCAAATGGTCGCCTGTTTCTTCGGCAAAACTGGTCAGGTGGCGACAGTTCCACTTGAGCAACGTAGGGCGGCCAATTCTGAGTGGTACACCACAATTTGTTTGCTTAAAGTCTTCAGTGAAATTCGAAATACGAACAAGAGAAGACGGATCATTGTGCACCATGACAATGCGAGCTCTCACACATCGGCTCCAACCAGCTCTTTTTTGACCGGCCAAAACGTGGAATTGATGGGTCATCCGCCGTACAGCCCTGACTTGGCACCCAATGACTTCTTTTTATTCCCGCACGTCAAGAAAAAAATGCGTGGTCAACGATTTTCGTCGCCAGAAGATGCTGCTGAAGCGTTCAAAACCGTGTTATAGAGGGGTCTCAATAGGAGTGGAAAATGTGCTTCGACAATTGGCTTGAGCGCATGCAAAAGTGTATAAATTATGCTGGAGAATACTTTGAAAAAAATAAAACCTATATTGATGATAAATATTGGCATTTTTTTATTAGGCCAGAAATATATGTAGCAGCCCTCGTATAGATGTTTGAAATTTCATGTCTCTACGACAAACGCAACCGATCTGAGAGACTTATTTCCAAATATTTGTTTCCCATTTCAGTGCACCAGTCTTTGGCTTCACTTAAATGACAATTGTTCTTCTCCCCGACAGGGGGTGTGTGCTTTAGAGAAACCATTTCAGGTGTCTCAGTCTACACCGATGGGTCAACGGTGGAATTAGGTACAGAAGCTGGTTAAAGACTTATAGCACTCTTAAACCAAACTGATTACGAATTGTGGAAAGACACTAATGTTAGGCTGCTGGGTCTCCGTGGACTGAACTAGATAGGGACACAATCAAAACAACCTGTTTGAAAACTACAAGGGTGACGTCAAGGAGCTGATAGGTGTTCTAGCGAGGTATTAGAAGCATAGAGAGATTACTAGGGAATTACAGGTAGGCATAGACGAATACTGTCGCCCTTAAGAAAATGAAGGTTTAAGAGACGTTTCACTTTCTTCATTAATGGGATATTTAATGAAGTAAATAATGACGATTGACTACTGTGGATTTTCCTTACCGATTATTGCTCAATATTTACTGAGGACAATAACCCCCACCCTTCTCTTTGTTTTGCAAAGCTGTCATAATAAAATTATTCCTGTCGCTAAAGCTTTTTAAATGACGACAAAGCCAAATAAATTTATTGACAGCCCCCGAAAGGCTCATTAACCAAAAAGAATTCCTTTTGTTTTTTCTTCTTTTTAACATCAGCATTTTCAGGCACTGGCGCCTCAAAAGGAATCATCGTCCTGTTTGTACATTTAACTGACTCTACGGTGGAAACAATGGACCTTTAAAAAAAACATTCACACTTACACACATATGTATGCACACACACACAAGCATACGAACACGAGCGTGTGCGTGTGACGCCACTGAGCATTTCATTTCATACAATTTGCAAACGACAATAAAACACAACAACAACAGCAGCGACAACGTCAACAAAAAAGTTAATTTCCTTAACAACTTTAAATATGCACAGATGGACGGACAATTGTTGTCGACCTGCCAAACAAACGCTGCGCCATCCCAGCCAGCCAGCATTCGGACCGATACATGGAACTTAAAAGTCAGCAGCCGTAGCTGCGAGCAACACTAGCTACAGCTGCAATAACAGTGTTGCCAACTTCTGGACTCTGAAAATGGCTAGATTTACAATTGAAAATCGCTAGAAATGACAAAAAAGGTCAATGAAACAAAATATCAAGTTTAGTCTTAGACAAATTAAAACTCAGTCTTTAATAGTTTTTAAATCGAGTCTTACACTTATATATAAGGTGATCCATCTACGCGTGTCAATAAAGCCATACCGGTCGAAATGCTTGAATGGAATGGAAACCCTGAGGCGTAGTTGCGGCCAACATTTAAAGGAAATTATATTCAAAAAATAAATGCCATTAATTGTCCTTTCAAATTACCAATAAAGATTCCACACTTGATTTGAATTTTTTTATTTTTTTTTGTTCTGAAAAAATACCTCTAGATGGATAACCCTATAACACGAAATCAATTGAAAATTCATACTGAAGAAGCAGTATTTCATTAAGTGTTTCGGTTCGAATTCTATTTCTTAATTTTGATTTTACTAAGTTCAGTTGGCTAAAAAAAAGCCAATCCACTTCCGCATTCAACCACGGCAAAGATAGAAGGTGATAACGAAATAACAAATTTTCACAAAGCGATAATTACCCGCTGAATCTTTATACTCCAAAACTTCTGTCTTAAATGTCATCGTGCACTCTATATTTTCCATTATATTTAATGTGATGTACAGTCAGGGTTACCATAATGATTATTCGGAAAGAAGGACATTTGTGTCAAAAAAGGAGGGAATATGTGACATTTTGAAAGAGCCTTAAAGTCCTTCGGAGGACACATTTGAAAACTAAAAAATGGGAATCATTGGAAAAATACAAATTTAAAAATGATTACCAATTCAGATTAATTTTGTTTAAAAAAGGGTCAAGTCCTATTTACATGTGTACTTATATATAGAGCATATGGGAAAAAACAAAATAGAAAAAAAGAGATATTTTTAAAAAAAAAACATTAAGTTTTCACTGGCGATTGGCAGATTAAACATGAAAAAACTTTAATAAAAATAGTGGTGTTTTAGGCTAGGCGTCGATAACTTAGACTGGATAGTGTCAATTTTGATCATGTAGTTAGAAAATGTTGTACTATTCTAAAAAAGTTTTAAAGCAGTGGAACACAAAAAATGCAAACAGCTTCTCGAAGACGGTTTTTCAAAGATCGTATCGAAAGTAACGTAAACCCAGTTGGAATTTGCTAGTTCAGCTGCTGTTCGGACTTAAAGTTTTATTATTGATTTTTTTCGCATTGCAATATCGCTTAAACCAAGTGGATTTTGTCCTGTCTTCGTCATAATTATTGAAATAGGGTGTAAAACAAGTTTACCTTCAAATTTCTAAAACTTCAATTTTATTTAATTTTTTCTTTTAGTTTTTGGTCCATAGCTGCCAAACTGCAGGAAATTTCATAAAGAATTCTTTAGAAAAACAATTACTTAATTATTACTTCATAATTATTACTTACATAATACTGGGAGTCTCATTTGAATTACTGAGAATTACCTATCGCATATACTTAATATTCGAACTGTGCGTAGAACAATCTTTCATAGCGCAATATCATTACCACCAACTCTGTTTCGCATGGGTCTTCGTTGAAAGCCACAAATGCAAAAAGCAGAAACAACGCCATTTATGGGAAGACATTGCAAATGTGAAATACAGCTGTAAATTGTTAAAAATGCATTTTGTAATATTTTAATTTTCTAAAAAAAAATAATGAACACTACAAGAAATATACTCGTAAGTAGCAAAAGGAGGGCAAATTTCACTTTTTTTAAAAGAAGGGAGGACGGAAGGACATTATTCAAGAAGGAGGACATGGCCTTCGAAAGGAGTACGTATGGTTTCCTGCAGCTTCCTGAAACTTTGTATTGAAGTCTTGAGGCGCATATACATAATTATAAAATGAGGAGTCGAAGCTTGAGGATTTTTCTCTATTTTTTTGGGGCGCACTGCGTTGAGGCCCGTGTACACTGAAGCTTTTTCCTTACGCTTCTTGTGCGCAAGCCTTTAAACATTTTCAGTATTTTCATTTAAGTCATTTTGGCCAGTTTTTCGATTTAATTTAAGTAAAGGTTCGGCCAGGCCGAATTATATATCTCCTCCATCGTCCCTACGCTATTAAAACGTAAAACAAAAGGGGAAGGTTTTTGGTGCTTATCGGCCTAAGCGTCCACTCCTAAAGATGATAAATATTATATACACTTATTTGGTATCCGATCAGTATTTCCAGGTATTGCAAACAAAATGAAAAATAAAAATACCATTCACTCTTTGGCGCAAAGTAGTAAAATCCACTCGTGAGAAAATGTTTTCTTTTTTATTGAAACCCCCGACTGCATTTATAAAACAAGTAAAAATGTCTTTAACTTTGGCCAGGTAAACCTTATATACCCTACACCGCCCCTACACTACTAAAGCCCAAAAAAATAATGGTACGTTTTTTGGACCTTTCGGCCCAAGTGTCCGTCCGTAATCTCAGCCATAACTTCAAATTACTCTATATTGGATTTGTAGCAAATTTTTCTCCAATTTATATATACATATATTCGTATTGATTACACTGGTCAACACTAAATTTGCGGCAGTAGGTTTGAAGGGCTGCGGATCACGAATCTGGCCTCCGATTTGCTGGATTCGTTCCAGTCTAGGAGATATTAGCATAAATCCTTATTTAAGTTTTTTTTGAATAGAACGACCCCTCACTGCTTTTAAGACTGTTTTTCAAAAACTTGAGCGCGGTGCGCTTTTATTTCTGATAAGAATTGTTGATGGTATAAGCAACATTCTACAGAAGTTTGGAGTTTTCGCTAAAAAAAAATTACTTTGAGCTGCCTATATATTTTGTATTCTTAACCAGTGTTTAAGAAGCGATTTAAAAATAAAGCAGTGAAAAAAAAACGAAATCCGGCAAATCGGAGGCCAGATATGTGACCAGCAGCCACAAATCAATTGAAGTTGACTATCAAACCTTCTGCCTCCGTTTTTTTTTAAATTTGTTGCCAGCGTTTTTCTTCGCCCGTTTGGACCAATATTTTGGACCACAACAAAAAAATTATTATTTGCGATGCAAATACTTAAAAATGTTTACTTTTTATCGAGATACCTTTAGTCCCTTAAAGGAAAACTTTTTTCTTCCAAGACTGATTTCGCCCATTTACAATCTCGAAAACCTGATGATCATTAGCCATCATCTTGCAAAATTTCAGGATGATTCGTTTGACCTACATCGTGCTTTCAACAGACACATGGGCGGATGGACATGGCTTGAAGGGGTTTTGAAGTTTACGACGTGGTGTTGCAAACGGAATGAAAAATTTAATATATCATCTACCCTTTGGTGGAGGGAATAAAAACTAAAATAAAACGCCAAAATTAAATACAGCGACTTATAAAAAAAGGTTAAACAGAACATTAACCAAACCAGAACATTGGCTGGATTCAATTTAATAATTTTTAAAGGCTTAATAAAATAAAAACCGCTAAAACAAGCTGGAAAAAAGCTAAATTGGCAACAGTGTACAACAGCAACAACGTGAAGACGATAACGGCTCGACAACCACATGCCAAAGGTAAACAATGGGCTTTATAACAGTTCAAACATATTTTTTATACCCTCCACCGAATGATGGATGGTAGATTAAATTTGTCAGTCCGTTTGCAACACCACGAAATATTGATTGGACAGCCCATAAAATATATATTCATCATCGTAGTAAAATTCTAAGACGGTCTAGATATGTCCGTCCGTGTGTTTGCCCATCCATGTGCCTGTTGAATCCTGAAATTTCGCATTATGATGGCTTCTGGTCATAAGCTTTTTGGAATTGTAAACAGGCGAAATCGGCCCGGGGACAAAAAAGTTTTCTCTTAAGGGACTAAAGAGTATCTCTCTAAAAAGTACACTTTTTTGAGTATTTTCTTAGCAAATAATAATTTTATGTGGACGGACAATGGTTAAAATGCCTACTGTCAATTGGGACGCACAAAATATGTCATACAAGGGCATAGTTTTGCCACATATGCCTAAAAACGTACCGCATGGTTTAAACGGGCGATTAATAGTCAACATGGGTATTCAAATTAAAGCAAATTTTGCTACGAATCCAAATATAGAGTAACATTAAAGTTTTGGCTTAGATAAGGGACGGACGCATAGGCCGGGTGGGCCCATAACTTGTATCATTTTTCTTTTGCGCTTTATTATCGTAGAGACTGTGGAGGGTATATAAGGTTCGACCTGACCGAACTTTACGACGTTTTTACTTGTTTTTTTTTTTGGTTAAGATTTTGTTCCTGTTGTAGTTTCTTTTAAACGAACTGACAAATAGTGATTTATTGACAATTTCAAGTGGACTCTCTCACTGCTACACCGTCGACTCTTTGCATCACTGATGACAACGCGGCTAGTGATGCTGATGTTGCAGCTCCGCTGACGGGCTGCTGGCGATGGCGTTTCCTCGGTTGTTGGTGTTGCTGCTGGCAAAGCGAGGGTTTTACGTCTGAATGACTGATTCCGAGGACATCATCACAAAGGCCAAAAAAACGAAAGAATTTTTCTTTTATTTTATTTCGTCCACCAAAAAGGGGGATTACAAGAAAGACAACAAGTATTTGCCCGAGTAAGGCTGGAAATGGAAACGCAACTTTGTATACACGCAGAGAAAAACCATGGTTACTACATGGTCACAGCAATAATAATATGTTTTTCGCAATAAAAGTATGTTCGTCGCAACCGTAGCATTGTTAACTGAATTTATTTTTGACAATAGTATAATTGCTGCAACATTAATATTGTTGAAATGTAACAATAGTATTATTGCCAAATTTAAAAATGAAAATATGGTTATAGCAACAATATTAGTATAGTTGGTGCGACAAAAGTATTGTGTTTGGCGTTTTCTGTTAACAATAATATGATTACGGCAATCATACTGTATGATTGTAATTTTTCTTCATTTAAATATGCTTTAAATATACAAACTACTTTGGCTTTGGTTAACTGAAATTTTTTAATAAAAACGCTTACGTTTATTTAAACTTATTTTTTCTACTGTGAAAGAAATCAATCCTATTATTTTGAATTTAATGTATTTTTGAATAATTTTCATAATTCAAATCTATCTGTGACAACTTGAACCAATTCTAATAAATAATATTGTCGACAACATAAACAAAATCTAATAAATATATTGGGGATCATAGTATAATTGTGTGTGATAATACTATGGTTGTAGGGATCATAACATGGTTGCGTGTGAATCATACTATGGTTATGAGGATCATAATATGGTTGTATATGAAACATAATATGGTTGTGAGGATTATACTATGGTTGTGGAGCTCATAGTATGGTTGAGTGTGAATAATACTATGGTTGTAGGGATGGATCATAGTATGGTTATGTGTGAATCATACTATTGTTGTGAGGATCATAGTATGGTTCTATTTGAACTATACTGTTGTTGCGAGGATCATAATATTGTTGTACCACAACAATATACCCAACAATAGTATTATCCTCTTTGAATATTGTCACCACAACCATACTTTTTTTCTGCGTGTAGTGAATATTTGTGGATTTGGTAATTTTTGTTGCAACATTTTAGTTATGGGTAAACTTTCAATTTTTTATCGCTTTTTTATGTTAAGTATAGCCATCGGCTCAGAATCACTATCTGTTTCCATTGAGTCCGACCGAAGTCCGTTTGTCCGCCTGTCCATCTATCATTATAATCAAAGTACATGTTGTTATTATTAGCCGATTTCGATTAAACTTGGTATATTATTTACGTTTGGTTCAAAGACAAATCCTATTGAAATTGGTCCACATCGGACCATGCTCGTATGTGGATGTAATGCTTATACATAGGTTTACCGATTTCAGTACTTACAGCTCTAAAAGCCTCATATATCACCCGACTCTGACCAAATTTCGCATACGAATGATCAACAACCATCTCTGTAAAGTTTGATCATATTGGTCCATTTCTCGAATAGTACCCATACAATGGTTTTGAGGTGCTGAAATTATATCCTATCAAGCCCAAAATTTGCATGGTAAAGGGTGGTTAAATTTTAATAGCCGATGTTGATGTTTAATAAAATACAAATTATTTAAAAAATAATTGTCATTTCTTTTTATTATGATAATATTGGTATGGTTCAATTATGTATGGAACAATATATCGGCCAAATGGCAGCTGCGACCTCGGCGGCACACCTCCATCCAAATTTTCGATGACGCTGAGGCATAATTGAGGATCTATGCCGTTAATGTGCCGAATTCTCTCGTCCTTTAGCTCGTGAATTGTTGCTGGCTTATCGACGTACACCGTTTCTTTCAAATAACCTCAAAGAAAGAAGTCCAATGGTGTCAAATCACATGATCTTGGCGGCCAATTAACATCGCCACGACATGAGATAATACGGCCATTGAATTTGTTGCGCAAAACAGCCATTTCCGCCCAAATGCGACAATTTTGCTTATCGACAAATCCACTGAGGTGAAAATGTACTTTATCACTAAACATGATTTTCCTAGAAAATTGATCATCCACTGTTGCCATTTCTTGCCACCATTCTGAATATCTGGACCACAAAGGTCCTTCCCGACTACAGAATCTGCAGCTGTAGAAGCCACATTTTACATCCGATTCCTACCATATTTCGCATGGTGCGTTACGTGCGACCAACTTTCAAGTCCAGAAAGTCGGATGTTTTCGAATAGCCCCCACACAATGGTCCCTCTCGTTGTGAGGACCTGCAGCTCTGGAAGCCAAAAATTATACCCGATCACAATATGAGCTATAAATAATTAACATTCGATTCCAACCAAATTTCCTCCCAGAGTTTCGAGCGACCAACTCATAGGTCCTGCTACATTGGACCATATCGGTCTATGAATATTCCCCACACAATGGTCCTTCCCGTTTTGAGGTCCTGCAGCTCCAGAAGCCAACAGTTATACCCGATCACGTTTAAATTTGATTGTTACATTATGAGCGACTAAAAAATAACTAAAATATTGAGTCCGACCTTTCACATGCACTAAACAGTGTTGCTTAATCTCCTAAACAACAGAGTGGTGTAGGATATCTTATCTTATAGTCGGACATGCTGGACTTTAGCTTGTTTACTTGTTTTTTTTAAAGGGAAGGGTCGATTATATTCTCAGACTACTCGTAGAGGCCTTAACTAATCTACTCTTACACAAAGATATAAATATCAGTTAGATATAGATTCGAACTACAAATATCGGATGCATAAACACACCTTCTATTAAAATGACTAACATTCAACGGTATTGATGGTAACACTGTACGGTATGGAACTCACAAAACTACTTAGTAGGGACATAAATACTGTTACACACGTTTTATGCTGTAAAATAAAAAGTACTTAATGTTTTTGGACCAAATATTTTTTAAAATATTTATTGATGTATATTGTATCCAAAAACAATCTATAATTATTCAAAATGTCCGACTTTTGCCTTTACACACGCCTTAAGTTGCACTGGCCAATCGTCAATAGCTGCACGAACTTCGTCCATTGGAAAATTGGCCACAACTCGAACCAAAGAACTCTTAAGAGATCCAATGTTGGGGTATCTTTTGTGACAAACCTTGTCCTCTAAAACCGTTCACAATTTGTCATCCAATGGGTTCAAATCTGGACTGCCCGAGGGGCATTCTTCAGAGGAAATGAACGCTGGCAAATAGTTTCGAAGCCAGGACTGGGACGTTTTAGCTTTATGGGCCGGCGCAGAATCCTGCTGGAAAGTCCATGGCTGGTTTTGGAACAGGGAATTGTTAAGAACTTCCAAAAAGGTTTCTTGGTAAACTTTGGCCGTTGTTTTGACTCCTTGTTCGCAGAAATGCAGGTCAGTGACCCCATCGTAAGAGACACCCCACCAAACCATGAATGAAGCTGGGAGTTGGCCCTTTGGATCATCATTAGCGCATTTACTCTATCATTTCGCTTGTTAAATTTTTCCTGAACGGTAAAAATATTTTCATCGGTGAACAAAATTTTTTTGTGCAAGTTATCAGCGTGCTTCACCAAAAGACGTTTGCATTTTTCAATCCTATTTTTTTAAAGCTGCAGTCGATAAATGTCCGGTACGTCGTTTGAAAGTCCCAAGTCTTTATTAATGATTCGACAAATAGACTTTTGCTTGATATTCATCTCACGGGCCATGATTTTCTGTTTTCGGAGCGGATTTCTGTGAATTATTGATTTAACGGCTTTGATGACACGCGGCATTTCAACAGAGCGTGGGCGGCCCAACCGGTGGAGGTGTTATACATCTCCAGTCTCCTCAACAGTTTTTTGCATCGGTAGACGAACATGCGGCTAATCCCTAGTGGGCGGAGCGTTTTGAAAATATCGCTTTTTTTCATTTCACACTTGAAAAGCGCTCCATGATAAAAGTTGAAACAATTTTAAAATCCCGTTACAGACTAACGCTATTGAGGTTAGCTTTCAAACCCCATATGACATTAACGGGGTATGTTCAGTTCTACTATTGAAATGGATGTGTTCAAAGTTGTAACAGTATTTATGTCTCTACTAAGTATAGAAGCCCTCGTATATGTATAAATCGCTTGTTGCTATGGTAACATTGTGGTCTCCATAAACTGAGACGGCAACAGACTGCCACCAGACAATCGACCATCAATTTCTTGCCCCGCATACCAATTAACCTTCCTGGGGCAAACGCAATTTCGCATACATTCGGTTGACCTCCTCCGCCGATCACCAGACACAACCACTTAATTACATTTCCACAATTTCCCTTCATGCATTTTCTGTTTCCCAAGAAAATGCATCACACTTGTCGTGAAAACTAACATTAAAATATTTTTCATATTATTAATCATTTCCGGTGCAAGAGCGGTGGGCTAAAGACACCCCAGCAAAAGAAAACCACATCAAACATAAAAGAACCGAGGCGGCACAACAACGTCTTATTATAAATAAAAGAAAATACAACAGCAACAACAAAAAGTGCATCATTAACATGAGTTTAATTTGAAATGTGAACTCAACACCAGCGCAAACGACGCCGACTACTGCTACCGCTGCACTCGCTTGCCACAATGTGGCACGAAACGGCATCAAACTGAACTGAACCGAGCCAAAGTGCACTGCACGTCGCAGTGCACAGTCCAGGGCCAGGCCTTTAAGTAAACTGTGACACCTGCATAAATGCAACAATAGCAACAACAACAGCATTTTTTATTTATTTTTTGCGGCAACTAGAAAAAGAGGCAGAACGTAAAGAAAAAACATCATAAACAACAACACTCTCGGCCAATTTTACCGCAACCGAACCGAAAAAGAAGAAAATTTCCCAACAACAGCGGCAACATCGACAGCGACAACTATTGATGACAGTTGAAAGTAATAAATTATGAACCGAAACTATACTACGTACGCGAGTAACCACACATATCGTATCGAGTCGAGTCGGAGAAGCAGCAGACCCGTGGTAAATGCTCACATACGCTTTAGCGCAAACTGTTTTCCACAGTTTCCGCATTTTTTGTTTTGGTGGTTGAGGTGAGAAGTGGCTGAGTTTGTTGTTTCTTCTTAGATCTTTAGATAAACATTTTGAAATATTATGAAAATTTTAGGAATTTCTGGGATAAGCATGACGATGCAATCGCAACAATCTTCGCCAGTGTTGAAATTATTTGCTGGATTAGCCCCTTAATCTTTAGCCCCATAATATTAGGTGGGCCACAAAGTTTGTGACGCCGAAGAAAATCGACCTCCACGAGCTGATGAAGATCCGCAAGAGTACTAAGTCAACAAAGATTTCTTTACAACAAAGTCGGCTGACCATTGATTCAGTGTACTAATATTTGGTTGGCAAGCAAGAATATCTGTTGCAATCACTAAACTTCAGTTAACGTGGTGGAAAGTTGATTATACATACCATAAGATAATAGCTCCGAGAATATTGCGGTACAGATTACTAACTAGTCGGTTGTGCTTAGGGAATAAAGCTCAAATAATTGGTTAGTCAATGGCAACGAATAGTTTTGTATAGAAAGGTTCGTTGGTACCGATAAATGGTAATGCCAAAAACATTTACACACAGAGCACAGATACGTTGCCACAGTCGATTTTTTTGCCAACAGAGTGATTGAGGTTGCATAAACTACTTAGTAGGGGCATAAATACTGTTACGGGCGGTTCGGAAACTTCTTAGTCTAGCACAAAAAGCGCGGTATAAACAGAAAAAAGTTAAGTGTTTTGGAAACTTCCATCTCTGCTATGAACACATGCTAAATTTTGTTTCGATCTGGCAACTCCTTCATATAGAAACAGGTGCTCACAAAAGACGCATCCGCGATTTTTTTACAATGGAAAAATTAGAAATGCGTGGTGTCTTTAAATATTTACATAAGAAAGGTTTATCGGGACAAGAAATTCATAATGATATGGTGAATGTGTTAGGTGAAAGTGCCCCTTCATATGCAACAGTAAAAAATTGGGTTGCTGAATTTAAACGTGGTCGTACAAGCATTGAAGATGAACCACGTAGTGGACGTCCAAAAACAGCAACAACAACAGAAATTGTAGCCAAAGTGCATGATATGGTATTACATGATCGACGAATAAAAGTGCGTGAAATAGCTAATAACATGGGCATCTCAAATGATCGAGTCCATTTAATTTTGCATGAAGAACTACAGATGAAAAAGCTTTCTGCTAGATGGGTGCCGCACTTGTTAACAGTCGACAAAAAACGCATAAGAATGAACATTTCTCAAGCTTGTTTAGATCATTTTCAGCGAAATAAAATGGATTTTAAGCGTCGTTTCATAACTGTTGATGAGACATGGATCCACCACTATACTCCAGAGACAAAAGAACAATCCAAACAATGGACTGAAGCTGGAGGAAGTGCCCCAAAGAAGGCAAAAACAATTCAATCGGTTGGTAAGGTTATGGCAACGGTTTTTTGGGATTTTAAAGGTATTTTATTGATTGACTATCTGCAAAAGGGTAAAACAATAAATTCAGAGTACTATTGCAACCTTTTAGATCAATTAAATGTATAAATTCGAGAAAAACGTCCTGGCTTACGACGCTGGTGCGTCGTAAAGACAACGCACCAGCGCACAAGAGTGTTTTAACAATGGCTAAAATCAACGAATTAAAGTACGAGTTGCTTGACTACCCACCTTATTCTCCTGTGACTTTTACCTGTTCCCAAATCTAAAAAAATCCTTGCTGGCAAGCGTTTTACCTCAAATGAAGATGCAATTACAGTTGTAAACCACTATTTTGAAGACCTTGAGGAAAACTATTTTAATCAAGGGATAGAATTGCTAGATACACGTTGGACTAAGTGTATTGAAGTTTCAGGAGATTATATTGAAAAATAAAAATATTTTTGAAAAACTAATTATTCTCTTTCATTGATGGACTAAGAACTTTCCGAACCGCCCTCGTACACACGTTTTACGCTGTAAAATAAAGAGTACTGAATGTTTTTGGACCAAATATTTTTAAATATATTTATTGATGTATATTGTATCCAAAATGAATCTACTTATTCGATGACTGCCTTTTGCCTTTACACACGCCTTAAGTCGCACTGGCCAATCGTCAATAGCTGCAAGAACCTCGTCCATTGGAAAATTGGTCACAGCTCGAACCAAAGCAGTCTTAAGAGATCCAATGTTGGGGTATCTTTTGTGACAAACCTTGTTCTGTAAAACCGTCCATAATTTGTAATCCAATGGGTTTAAATCTGGACTGCCTGAGGGCCATTCTTCAGAGGAAATGAACGCTGGCAATTGTTTCGAAGCCAGGTCTGGGACGTTTGGCCCATAAGGCTAAAACGTCCCAGGACTGGCACAGGATCCTGCAAGAAAGTCCATTGCTGGTTTTGGAACAGGGAATTGTTAAGAGGCTTCACAACAGCTTCCAAAACGTTTTCTCGATGTTTTGACTCCTTGTTCGCAGAAATGCGAGTCAGTGACCCCCCACCAAACCATGACTGAAGCTGGGTGATGACCCTTTTTCACCCTTGGGATCAGTTCAGATGCTTCCTTAGATGACCGCGATACACTCTATTATTTTGCTTGTTATATTTTTCCTGATCGCTAAAATTTTTTTCATCGGTAAACAAAATTTCTCTGTGCAAGTTATAAGCGTGCTTCACCAAAAGTAGTTTGCATTTTTCAATCCTATTTTTTTTAAAGCTGCAGTCAATAAATGTCTGGTACGTCGTTTGAAAGGCCCAAGTCCCAAGTCTTTTCTTATGATACGACTCATGGACTTTTGCTTGATATTCATCTCACGGGCCATGATTTTCTGTTTTTGGAGCGGATTTCTGTGAATTATTGATTAAACGGCTTTGATGACATGCGGTATTCGAACAAAGCGTGGGCAGCCCGACTGGTGGCGGTATTTTACATCTCCAGTCTCCTCAAACAGTTTTATGCATCGGTAGACGAACATCCCAATAGGACTTTTTCCGAATACTTCGGAAAGTATACAGGGATTGTATATGAGAGCCAAAAATCAACTCCATACGTCTTCGCATACTTTGTATAAAGAAACGCCATGAAGTAACGAAAGTGAGAAAATTTCATTCGTGGGTGATGCATCATCAAACATCTTCGCATACTTTGTATAAAGAAGCTGAACATTTTATGTTCGTGGATGATGCAGCGCCGTACTTGTTCACATACTTTGTGAACAAGTATACATACACTTCCCTATACTTTGTATGCGATTGTGTTTGTATATACTGAAGCGGCCATTCCTTAATAAATGTATATTGGAAAGGTATACTGACGGGCACAGTATCCCTATATCGTTTGTATACTATACGAATGCGTCTACGTATAGTATACTGGTCCTATTGGGATGCGGCTAATCTCTAGTGGCCGAAGCGTTTTGAAAATATCGCTTTTTTTCATTTCACACTTGAAAAGCGCTATTACAGCGATATGGTTCTCATTATCTGACCACACCATGATGAAAGTTGAAACAATTTTAAAAGCCCGTTACAGACTAACGCTATTGAGGTTAGCTTTCAAAACCCATATGGCATTAATGGGGTATGTTCAGTTCTACTATTGAAATGGGTGTGTTTAATGTTGTAACAGTATTTATGTCCCTACTTAGTATAAAGCTTCCATCAATACAACCGAATGTTGGTTGGTGCAAAGGGACAAAGTATCATTACCTCCATAATTTGGTTTCTGGGTATGACTCGTAATATTGAAATAACTTTTGTAATATTTGATAAAAAAAAAAACTATTACTTATACTTATATATAGGGTGATCCATCTAGAGGTATTTTTCAATAGGGTTTTTTTCACAGATTACGCGTGAGTTGCATTCAACTTTTTTTTTATTTGTTTTCAGCACTGTTTGAAATTTCATCATGGCAAGACTTACACCGCAACAACGTCTCCTAATTGTGCAACTGTATAATGGAAATGGGCGATCGGTAAGGAACTGGCTTCGGGCAAAATTTTATTCTGTGATGGGGCCCATTTCTGGCTCAACAGCAACGTCAATAAACAAAATTGCCACATTGTGTGAATAAGAGGTACATGAGGTGTCATTATAACCAGAGAAACCCACAATTTGGTGCAGTTTATGGCCTAGTAGAATCATCGGTCCATATTTTTCAAAAAGATGATGGCCGTAACGTAACCGTGAATGGTGCCCGCCTTTGCGCCATTATATCGGACTTTTTGCCCTCAAATTGAAGCCCGTCATCTAGACGAAAGTTGATTTCAACATGACGATACCACTTGACATACAGCTGCTCAAACAATGTATCTATTGAGAGGTAATTTCGAAGAGCAAGTATTTATAATTTCATGTTTTAGACCCGAGAGTTGGCCGCCTAGATCGTGTGATATCACACGTTTAGACTTTTTGTGCGGAGGCTACGTAAAGTCCAAAATCTATGCTGACATACCAGCTACGATTCAGGTTTTGGAAGCCAATATTACGCGTGGCATTAAAGCCATACCGGTCGAAATGCTCCAATGAGTCATCCAAAATTAGACCCTCAGAATGGAAACCCTGAGGCGTAGTTGCGAACAACATCTGAAGAAAATTATATTCAAAAATAAATGCCATAAAATGTCCTTTCAAATTACCAATAAAGATTCCACACTTGATTTGAATTTATATATTTTTTTTCTGAAAAAAATATATCTTGATGGATCACTCTATTTAATCTGGATAAAGGAAAAAATATAAACGATTTTTAATTCTTCTTCTTTGGCCAAATGGATATTTATTTTATTTGTTTATGTCGTTTTTGACTGGGCTGATTGGTGACCAAACACATAAACAAATAAACGATTTTTTTTTTTAAATTTTCAAACCCCATGGTAACTTTTGGCCCACTCTGTATATTCCACAATTTATTGTACAGGTCACACTGTTTTTTGTTGTTTTTTTTTTAATGCGCCCAATGAAACAATAACAGCAAGAAACTTATGTTAACTCCTTAAGAGTCTACCTTATGTTGCAATACTATTTTCCAATTGATGTTTTTTTTTTGTAGCCCAAAGAATGAAAGTTTTTGCAAAAGTTTTCCTATGCCATAGTCTAGTTTGAGAGAATTAAAATGCAGGAAAATAAATAAACGAGCCAAATTAGCTAGAGAAAGAAAATGCGAAGAAAGATCAAGTATTTTTAGCTGATTCCATAATTTTGAATATTATTTTTAGCAAAAGTGTCATGTCTGTAGCAGTTTGAGCCTCCACCTACTCCCCCTTAACAGAAGGTCATTAACCTTACGTGTGTTACTCCACCCCCGATATCTGCTTATTTCCCCTTACTCCCTCTTCCTGCCATTATGTCGGCAGGACACCCATCGTCCTTCCGCGTTTATTTAATTTACACGGCTGTATTTAATGTGTTTTTAATTTACTTTTCTGATATGTCTTGTGTTGTTGCCATTTTCTGTGTTTGCTGCTGATTTATTTTCAGAAAATTTCTCGTGTATTTTTTCGCTGCGTATATTTGTGTGTGTGTTTCGTTGTATTTTTTTTTTGCAAAACCTATGCGAAAGCAGTTTGTTAAACTTCAGTTCCTTGTATCAGAGTGTGTGTGTGAAAATGAGTAAGGATATATGTTGGTAAACCTAAGTGTGTGTGTTATGCTTCTTCATAATACCAACATGTTCCTGTAACTCGCACACACACATACACACACGCGGCCAGTGACTTACTTACACATGTACTTCCCTCCTCCCACAATCTCACGCCAAACAAGGAAATAAAGCAGTAACCATGTTAAGGACAAAGTTTACCAAAACATACTTTTTCTCCCTCTCTCTCTCTCTATATCTCCCTTGTTTGCTCTCTATGAAAAAGTTCTCTTTCTGTTTTCATTCCTTTTTTCCGATATAATAAAATTACTTTAATATAATTTAACAATAACAATCATGGGATCAAAGTAGGGAGAATGCTTGGATGGTGCTGGTGGTGTGAGGTAGAGGGGAATCTGTGGAGGAACTTTCGAGGGAAATGGTGCAGAAAATGCTAGTCCATATAAGTACAATGACTATAGGATATGTACTATGAAATCATTGGTATTTTTCACACAATTTGCAATATTATTCGTCATTATCAAATGAATACTTTAATTACAACAAAGTGTGAATTTGACCAGAAACTCAAAACTTTAAGTCGACTCAGCTTTATTCAGAAAAGGGAAAGTCATACCTTAAGAGGAAAGTCCTACCTAAGGAGGACTCGACTTTAAGATACCTTAACATGCCATATTTGATACCTACGGCTTACAGAAGGCACGTATCGACTGTACCGGAATTAAGCACGATAAGCTTGAAATCGCGTTAAGTATTTGTATACAAACAATGACAGAAATATTTCAAAAATTATCAGGAATGGCATTTAGTTCGTTATATTCCATAAGTGCAACTCCCTTTGTGCTGACAATTTTTTAGTTCAGCCAATGCTAAAAATGACGAAAATTGATTCCACAAAAGCTAGGAAGACGCATTTGCTGTATCGATTCAGAAAATAAATTAGGTAAATTTTGGACTTCTCAGCAATCGTTAGAATGTTTTCGGTAGAATAAGATCTGCGGGTTACCTAGTGACATTACGTATATTGGAACTGTAAAGCTACTCCGTACATCTTAAACGTGAAAGTATGAAAGTGGCTTGGGATTTAAGATCGCTAATAGCTAGCCCAGGGGGCGGTTTTTAAATTATGTCTCGCTTGAGCATTCATTCGATGAAGTTGTGTTGCCTCAGGTTATCGGACTTTAAACTGAACAAAAGTTATAATCCAGATTCTAGAATAGGATCTAAATTTTTTGTGTAATTTATTGATGAGAAAAAAAGTAGACAAATTCAGCTTGTCCGTGTTAAAGCTTAAATCATGGATACAGTCTAATATGAACCTTTGCTCAAGGGTTCATGGCACCGTCCTCTTTTTTTATCAGGGTGTAATTCTTTTCACACCAACATTATATGTGTTTCACACCAAAGGGACCTAAGGTTAAAAACCAGTTTTGTTCAGGAGAGCCATTACAAAGATTAGGTCCCTTTCTACGAGGGAAAAAAGTTAAGTGTTTTGGACACTTCCATCTCTGCTGTGAACACATGTTAAATTTTGTTTCGATCTGGCAACTCCTTCATGTAGAAACAGGTGTTCACAAAAGACGCACCCGCGTTTTTTTTACAATGGAAAAATTAGAAATGCGTGGTGTCATTAAATATTTATAGGCTGTTTCCACTTCGGTCGCGTCCACGTCCGCATCCAAAAATCAATGAACGCGCGTTAAGGCCCATACAAAAAACATAGGCAGTTAGGTATTGGAAAAAGTCGCGTTCATATTGGACGCGTTTATCGATAAGTCGCGTTTACTATAAAATCGATTATTTTTGCAATCGAAACCCATCCATACCTATCAATGGTAAAATCGCAAATTGCACATCCCTATGAAAACAGCTGTCAATCAGTATAAATAAAAAAAATCCAAAATGCAAAAAACAGGAGGTAAGTTAATATTTTTGCTTTTGTTTAAATAATATTAATTTTTCCAATTATTTTAGAATTTAAAAAGACGGAATGGACAGCAGTAACAACACTACATCTGTTGGACCTCTGGGAGGAAAACATTGATGGCCTGAGGGGTGCTCGGAAAAACACCCACATACACAAAGAGATGGGCGAGAAGTTGGGAGTGACTGGCGCCGAAGTAAAAAACAAACTGGACAATTTAAAAAAAAAAATACAGGTATTTTTTTAAATATAAATTATATACCAATATTTTTTTGGAATTAAATCGATAGTGTTTATTGCAGAAAGGAGCCGGCGCCACTGCGGTTAGCAAAATAATATCATTTAACTCCATGATAATGTCACAACACAAAAATAATAAAATTTTTCGCACCCCTAAAAAAAACAAGTAAACACAAACAGCTGTTTGGACGCAAACGTGGACGCAAAACACAATGGAAACACCATTACAAATTTATCGATAAATCATGGACGCGGACGTGGACGCGACCGTAGTGGAAACAGCCTATTACATAAAAAAGGTTTATCGGGACAAGAAATTCATAATGATATGGTGAATGTGTTAGGTGAAAGTGCTCCTTCATATGCAACAGTAAAAGTTGGGTTGCTGAATTTAAACTTGGTCGTACAAGCATTGAAGATGAACCACGTAGTGGACGTCCAAAAACAGCAACAACAACAGAAATTGTAGCCAAAGTGCATGATATGGTATTATATGATCGACGAATAAAAGTGCGTGAAATAGCTAATAACATGGGCATCTCAAATGATCTAGTCCATTTAATTTTGCATGAAGAACTACCGATGAAAAAGCTTTCTGCAAGATGGTTGCCGGACTTGTTAACAGTCGACCAAAAACGCATAAGAATGAACATTTCTCAAGCTTGTTTGGATCGTTTTCAGCGAAATAAAATGGATTTTAAGCGTCGTTTCATAACTGTTGATGAGATATGGATCCACCACTATACTCCAGAGACAAAAGAACAATCCAAACAATGGACTGAAGCTGGAGGAAGTGCCCCAAAGAAGGCACAAACAATTCAATCGGTTGGTAAGGTTATGGCAAGGGTTTTTTGGGACTTCAAAGGTATTTTATTGATTGACTATCTGCAAAAGGGTAAAACAATAATTTCAGAGTACTATTGCAACTTTTTAGATCAATTAAATGTACGAATTCGAGAAAAACGTCCTGGCTTACAACACAAAAAATAATTGTTCATCAAGACAACGCACCAGCGCACAAGAGTGTTTTAGCAATGGCTAAAATCAACGAATTAAAGTACGAGTTGCTTGACCACCCACCCTATTCTCCTGATTTAGCTCCCAGTGACTTTTACCTGTTCCCAAATCTAAAAAAATTCCTTGCTGGCAAGCGTTTTACCTCAAATAAAGATGCAATTACAGTTGTAAACCACTATTTTGAAGACCTTGAGGAAAACTATTTTAATCAAGGGATAGAATTGCTAGATAAGCGTTGGACTAAGTGTATTGAAGTTTCAGGAGATTATATTGAAAAATAAAACTATTTTTGAAAAACTAACTATTCTCTTTCATTGATAGGCTAAGAACTTTCCGAGCCGCCCTCGTATTTGCGCTTAGAATCGTCGACACTTTCATAAAACACCCATATCTCTGGGAGGGAACACTTTTGGGGCATGGGATCGGTCTCATTCGATGCTCTGATGTTGTCCACATCAAAAAAAAAAAAGTGAAAAGTTGATGAAAAGTTTTGTTCAGGAGAGCCATTTTAAAGATTAGGTCCCTTTCTTTTGCGCTTAGAATCTTCGACTTCACTTTCATAAAACGCGCATATCTCTGGGAGGGAACACTTTTGGGGCATGGGATCGGTCTCATTCGATGCTAAGATGTTGTCCACATCAAAAAAAGAAAAAAAATTGATTTTTTTTACCCTTAGGTCCCTTTCTCTATGCGCTGTCACATATAAGTATCTACCAACTAAGCAAAGTGTTATAACTTAACGAATTATACCCTTTCAAAGTTCAGGAAGTAAAGGCTTTATCCTGTTCCAAGGATACGTTGGGTGCTATCTTTAGACAGATTGTTATGGATCCTCAGGACTTTTCGTTACCTGAAATGCAAGCCCGTAATCTTGCAACATATGGTTTTAACAGGACGGTGCCACTTGCCATACAGTTGCTCAAACAATGGATCTATTGAGAGGTCATTTCGAAGAGCAGCTAATTTCAAGTTTTGGACCGGTGAGTGAACCGCCTTTAGACTTTTTTCTTTGGAGCTACGATAGTCCAAAGTATGTGCTGACAAATCAGCTACGATTCAGGTTTTGGAAACCAACATTACGTGTGTCATTACTGACATACTGGTCGAAATGCTCAAAGGATTCATACATAATTGAGCCCTTAGAATGGACACCCTGAGGCGTAGTTGCGAACAACATTTGAAGAAAATTGTATTCAAAAAATAAATGGCATAAAATATCCTTGCGAATGAACAATAAAGATTCCACGCTTGATTTGAATTATTGTATTTTTTTATTTTGAAAAAATACCTCTAGATTGATCACCCGATATATATTTTATGAGGTCTCCGACCTGTAGTTCGAGGTGTAGCAACTGAAATGACACAGCGAATATAACCTCTATTCTACGATGGAGGGTTTAATAACAGAAAAGTTTGTATCATTTCATAGGGAGAGCAAAAGCTACAGCTCACTTTATTTAGGGTGATCCAACTAGAGGTATTTTTCAGAACAAAAATAAAATATAAAAATTCAAATCAAGTCTGGAATCTTTATGGGTAATTTGAAAGAACATTTTATGGCATTTATATTTTGAATATAATTTTTTTCAAATGTTGGCCGCAACTACGCCTCAGGGTTTCCATTCTGAGTGTCCGACTTTGGGTGACTCGTTCTAGCATTTTCACCGGTATGGCTTTAATGACACGCGTAATGTTGGCTTTCAAAACCTGAATCTTAGCTGGTTTGTCAGCATAGACTTTGGACTTTACGTAACCCCAAAGAAAAGCATCTAAAGGTGTGATATCACTTGGTCTAGGCTACCAACTTACCTGATCAAAACGTGAAATTATCTGCTTTTCGAAATAACCTCTCAATAGATCCATTGTTTTAGCAGCTGTATGGCAAGTGGCACCGTCCTGTTGAAACCAAGTGTCGTCAAGATTACTTGCTTCAATTTCAGGTAGCATCGGCGCGATAGCGACGATTCACGGTTATGTTTCGGCCATCATCATTTTTGAAAAAATATGCACCGATGATTCCAGCAGCTAATAAACCGCACCAAACCGTGGTTTTCTCTGGATATAATGGCACCTCTTGAACCTCTTCTTGTTGCCCAAATGCGGCAATTTTGTTTATTGACTTTGCCGTTGAGCCAGAAATGGGCCTCATCACTAAACAAAATTTTGGGCGAAAACAGCGGATCTTTCCATTTCTCACCGAACGCTCATTTCCACAGTTGCCAACATTTGAAGGAAATTATTTATACATTGAACAGTGATTAAACCGGCTCAAGACCTCTTGCTTCTATATTTAAATAGAAGACAAGTTTTTAACAAAATGGCACAGTGACATTGATTTTCGTGGCTGCACACTTATTATTATTATTTTCAAAAAAATAAATGCCATAAAATGTCCTTTCAAATTACCGATAAAGATTCCACGCATGATTTGAATTTTTATATTTTTTTTGATCTGAAAAATACCTCTATATGGATCACCCTATACAAGTACATGGTAGGGCAGGGCTTGTATGCGATCCCGGCTTCGGATATCTTGAATACATTCGAACGAGTCTGACACGGCATAGACGTAACATAGATTTTCACCTGCTGTATCAGTAGTGAAGGAGTTCTGAGGCTCCATAACGATCTGTCTAATCGTTAGTCTTGATAGTCTTTCGGAAGTGGCAACATGATAGCCTGTCTGTCGTCACACAAGCGTTTTGCAATTCCCACATTCCAGTTCTCTAGTTTTATAGATGGGCTAGACATTTTTATTTACTTAAAGGGTCTCCCATCAATATTTGGTGGTATGGCAAACGGCATGACAAAAAGCGTTCAATAGCGCCCAACAGGCCATCGGCCATCAAAATAACAAAGACTAACTGTTCTAGTCCACCCTCTATATTCCACATACAGCAGTAACCCACACCTCAACTCTTCTTAAAACCAACTAAGAAACTTTTTCCAGCAATTTAATCAGAATTAAATTTCAAACCAATATTTTTTTTCAATCTTCATTGCTCTGCTCGTGCAAGAAACTACGTAGTTACCCTGACCCAGTATTTACGTTTCGGATAACAAAGCCTTCATTGGGTCTTTAATCTGCAGCGCGTATCGTTTTAATTTCGCAGTTTGTTGCATTCCCAGTCGTATGTGTTTGTATGGGAGTGTGTGTGTGTGCGTTTGGCTGCGTATTTGTTTGTAGTGCTACGTTCAGACGTCAGTATGTGGGTCATTAGCGTGATCATCACACACAAATTGTAAATTCTCGTACTTTTTAGTTTTATCTAAATAATTTAAGGATTGTTCTCGTTATCTGCCATAGTTTAAATTAAATTTTTAAAATTTAGATTTCTCTCTCCCCCCTTGGAATACGATACCCTCGCTCATACACGTACTGAGTGGCACTACTAAATTACACACATGTACGCACATACGCTCACACACACACATATCGTTTTCACATCTTTTATTCGTGTGTGGAAATTCTACGGGTATTTGGGAAATGGAAGACAGACAAATCTAACGTAGTTGCAAACGTAATGTAATTGAGAAGGGTTGCCGTTGGTGCTTACATGCATGTGTATATGTAATTTAGAGTGGGTCACTCCTGTTAATGATAAATCCTAGTGCCGGGACCTACTGATTAATGCGGCTCCGAGCGGCTAAAGTTTTTACCTGGTTGGTGATTAATCTCTATCTCGTAAACTCAGCGGCATTTACGCAGTGGAAGCCCGCCGATATTTTTACCCATATATGAACATGAACTAACCAACGCAATACACATCATGTATGAGCCGCTTTGAGTTCCGAAAAATTTCCTTTGTGGTCTTAACAGGTGACTAATAAAAAATAAGGACTTATGCATCTTTTTAATCCCAAACCCAGAGGGAATTCCCCTTTTCAAGAGGGAGTAATGTTTATTTACACTTTCCCTGAACTTCTGGTTGTCGTACGGGTTGCTATTTATACTTCGGGTCCTGACAATACTAGTGTTCCCAGATGTAAACTAGAACTTCCTTTGGAAACTTTGACATTTTTTAGCATAATTACAATCAGAACGTTTTGTCATTTGAGGGCGATTTTTTTTGTTTACAGTGTGTTAAAAAATTCATCTCAGTCAAAACATGGAATTATCCCGTGAACATTTTCGTGCGATGATTTTTTACCATTTTAGGCGTGGGCTATCGAGACAAAAGTGTTTAAATCAACTTGTTTCGATGAAGCATGAAAAACCACTGCTAATCGCTGGTACCAAGAGTTCAGTCTGGGACGCCGTTCGCTCCAGGATGCATTTCGTGAAGGACGTCCAACTTCGGTCACTTTGCCAGAAACCATCGATGTTGTACGTGAACTGATTAATCAAGACCGAAATGTGACATACTGAGGGATTGAGGCATCCTTGAGCATTAGTATGACAAGCATCAATGTGATTTTGCATGTTCATTTGGCCGTGAAAATAATTTTTTCTCGTTGGATCCCACATAATTTGACGAATGCTCAAAAAAGGCTCGTATGGATTGGTGCAAAGAGATGTTGAAAAAGTATAACTGCGGTAGCTCAAAAGCAGTGTATACTATTGCCACAGGCGACGAATCATGGATCTATGCATATGAACCCGAAACAAAACAGCAATCGACCGTATGGGTCTTTCAAAGACGAGCCAATTCCAACAAAAGGTTTCGTGGCAGAAGTACATCGACGAAGTACAGGACGGGCAATTGAGTGGAATACAACCATCTGTTTGCTAACGGTGTTCGAAGAAATGAGTAAAGATAATAAGAGAAGACGGATCATTTTGCACCGCGACAATGCGAGCTCTCACACATCAGCTGATAAGATGAGCTATTTCACCACTCATGATGTCGAATTTATGGGTCATCCACCGTACAGCACTGATTTAGCAACCAATGACTTCTTCTTACTCCCTAGCATCAAGAAAACAATGCGTGTTCAACGTTTTTCATCGCCCGAAGCAGCTGTTGAAGCGTTCAAAAATCACGTTTTGAAGGTGTCTCAATCGGAGTGGAAAAAGTGCTTTGAAAATCGGTTGGAGTACAGTTGCTAGATATCGATTCCACATACGGACTATACGAGCGAAGAAGGAATATGATCTACAGTCCACAGAGCGGTCTACTGGCCAATCGATAAGAAATTGATGTGAAGTAAATGGGTGCCATTGAAAAGCACCTTTTCAATTATGCTTTCAATAAACCCTTGCATAAATCTATGAAGCTTTTAACACAATTTGTGAACATGTAGATTTTAGTCTTTCTAGTATTAAGTTCAAAAATTTGTTAATGACTTTGTTTTATTTGTTTTTAACTATAATTAAAATGAATTTTTTATACATTCTATTGCGCTTTTATTGAAGGTAGTCCGTAAGGAATTAATCTTCATAGCCGTAATAAATGAAATGAGTTCCTAGAAAGTCTCGTATCCCTGCCGTACATTCTCAAGTCTAGAATTAGATGACAGATGTCTGATGAACACACACCATGAAAGTAACAATGGAACAGCGTCAAGCAATCCACATTCCGATATTCAAGGCAAACATTAGAGTTGGATACCCTACTGTTGTCAATTACTTATAGCACCATGGCTCTTCTATGAACATGGTCAGGTCGCTCCGAAGATGACTTTGCACCAACTGCCCATATATGGAAGTTGTATTCCATCTTCGGCCTTTTTAAAGCTGTACTGATGTTGAAATGTTCAAAAGGAGTGAAATATTTCTTGCACCTATTTCAAAAGTCTATGCACTTGAGTGCTTCTTTCGACACATCGAATGCATGTCTCGACCAACAAGCGTCACATTGTATTTTTATGCCCAGAACATCGAGAGTATCTGATTGTTTAATATCCATACCATCGATGGAAATTGAGAACACTGTCCGGTCAGCGAATCGCTTAAGAGGCAAGAAGCTGCACTGTGTGTAATAAAATTGACTCTATTCACTCTACCAAAGGTTACCATAAGGTTTAAAAATGTATTAACTTTTTTTGTATATGTGACGCGCAAAATAGAAAGGGACCTGAGTTTAAAAACCAGTTTTGTTCAGGAGAGCCATTTTAAATATTTGGTTTACCACCACTTTCATAAAACGCGCATATCTCTGGGAGGGAACACTTTTGGATGATGTTGTCCACATCAAAAAAAGTGAAAATTGATTTTTTTGTACCCTTAGGTAGGACGGAGCCATTGACCACACTGACCGAAACACAATGGCACTTTTTAGTATAATTTTTGAAGCGCGGATAATGTCAGACTATTTCCTTTGGGGTTATTTGCAAGAGCGAGTAAATGGGAACAAGCCCGAGACAATCCTTCAATTCAAGGCCAACATTGTTACAGAAATTCGAACGCTACAGCTACAGATGTTATAGAAAATGCTCGAAAATGAGCCATCATTGCGAAACTGAAAACGGGGTTCATTTAAGTGACATTATTTTTCATACTTAGTGTACAAAAAATTTCATTTTATATATTACATAATCTGAGAAATAATCTTAGAAAAAATATAAAAAAATAATAAACGAAAAAGTTAAAAAAAGTTTTTAACCCCATGGTAACTTTTGGCCCACCCTGTACCTTACAAGATGGTGGTTCGCAATGCTCTCCATTACCTTAGTGAGCGTCAGCAAATCGCAATTGGCCGATAATTCGGAAGATTACTGCGCCCTTTTTGGAAATCGGCTAGACTTTCGCAAAATTTCGCAAATGGGAAGACTCCGGCACGGTCATCAAGGTTGAAAAGGTTGCGTAATGACGGGCTAGCATCGAAGAGCACTTTTATAGGACAAGTGCCGAAATACCATCAGGGCCGGGGAGTTATTTCCATCGAGATAAGCAAGAACCCTGTAAGCTCCAGGTGTTCAAAAAGAATTCTGAGAAATGGAAGTAGACACGTTTTTCATCACATTACAAGTGCCGGAATACAATTTGGGCTCGAGGCTTTATTTACAGCGAGATTCCTAAAAAACCTTTTAATGGATCCCGACAGAAAATAATCCAAAGGGCTTAAATCACAGCTCCGAGGCGGCCAATTGACATCAGAATTTCGACTGATTATTAAATTTTAAACAATAGTGCCTAAAACATTGATGGTTGCGTTGGCAGTGTGACATGTAGCCGCGTCTTGTTGAAAACAAATGTCGTCCATGTCATTCTCTTGAATTTTTGGAAACAAAAGTTCGTTGAGTTCAGCTTAAAAAAATATTTTCTAGCGATCCCGCCAATCCAAAATCCACACCAAACATTGACTTGTTGTAGATGCATTGGCTTGTCAATAATGACAAGTGGGTTCTCTAAACCCCATATGCGGAAATTCTTGTGAATACACGATTTTTCGGCAAAACTCTTCGTCTCATGTCAAACAATCTTCGGCCCATTTGGCGAAGCTAAACCCCATCAGATGGTTATGAAGCTTTATACTAAGGACTTTATGCAAAATTTTTCTTAGGTAAGTGCGAGAAATGATCACTTCCTGAGAACGATGACGAGTTGAAGTTGTTGGAAGCTCTTAGACATTCTCATCAACCGGGTCAGTAAATGATAGATCAACCGGGTCAGTAAGTGCTTTACAAGAGTTGGGATAGATGAAGAGCTATGCTTTACTTTTCTTACAAACGACCAAAATCACCCTTTTCCTTTGGGAGAGGCAATCTACTTTAACCGCAAGGTATTGGAATTAAAACGTGGTCGGGCCCAGGCCGCCCGGCAGACATGGTTACCGAGGAAATCGTTGAATAGATCCATGATTCTCACTAATCGACGAACGAAAGTGGAAGCGAAGTAGCAGAGGCCGTAAGCATGTCGTACGGCACGCTAGATACTATTTTAAATGATAAATTAATCATGATAAAGGCGTTGACCCGATGGGTGCCGCGAATTTCAAATCTTTGTTTGTTGATGCCTTCACTTACTACACATAGTCGCTTGCTTTCCACCAGAAGGCAGCCAGATATACGCCCAAATCTCCTTTTTCCTTTGGGAGAGGCAATCTACTTTAACCGCAAGGTATTGGTTTTTACGAATTAAAACGTGGTCGGGCCCAGGCCGCCCGGCAGACATGGTTACCGAGGAAATCGTTGAATAGATCCATGATTCTCACTAATCGCCGAACGATAGTGGAAGCGAAGTAGCAGAGGCCGTAAGCATGTCGTACGGAAGGCTAGATATTTTTTTAAATGATAAATTAATCATGAGAAAGGTGTTGACTCGATGGGTGCCGCGAATTTCAAATCTTTGTTTGTTGATGCCTTCACTTACTAGACATGGTCGCTTGCCTTCTACCAGAAGGCAGCCAGGAATGTTTGCAGCATCTTTCTTATTGAAAATATGAAAGCCAACTTGGGGTAATCTCCAAGATTACACTAAGTAATGAGTTTGTAATTCTAGTAGGCCTTCTTAAGGAAGCTACCTGAGCAATGTGTGCGAGTCCAGTTTTCATGTCGAATTATCGAATGCATTATCGAAATGGTATTCGAGCTGAAAAGAAGGCCATCTATAACGTCTTTTTCCAGGCGGCTTTAAATTTGTTCGCGCGTTTGGGAGTTATGGTGCAAAAAGCTGAGACATCTCATAAAAAATCGTAAAAAGTTCCAAAAATTCTATATAGAAAACTAATCAAAGACATTTTTTAAAATTCATTTTTGTGTTCAAGAGGCCAGAATCTATGGCAAAAAAAATATTTAGAATTTTGGACTGAAATAGCTGTAAACTATTTACTTCAATTGATATATAGGGTATATTAATTTTAATTATTAACTCGGCTCTATTTAAATATTAAACCTGTTCAAACTTAGAACTCACAGGCTAAGTTACAAAATGTCGGAAAACACACCATTGGCAATTTGTTTAAATTACCTTACCAAGTATGCCTTGGGCGACCCACCCTATGGTACATTTATATGTAGATATGTACCTCAGCATATTTAAACTCTTTATAGCACAGTCATTGTCAGTTGCTCGGTCGATCGTCGTCATCTTCATCAATTTTATGGCATTTTAATTAAATTTAAAAACAATTTAAAATTAAACTTTATTTTCCAGTTTTTATTTAAAGTGGGCCTGCCTTGGTTTTCTTCCCAGACAACAGTTACCACACTCGGCCATCATCCTATACTGTATTTACACTCCAAATGATCGATAACCAATTAAAGAGTTATAAACTGAGACTGTTCAAATGGACAACCACGTTCATCTATCCGTCCGTCCGTCCGCCCATCTATATTGATGGCCCGGTATCATCTCTCCTATCTCTGGTTGATATGACACTAATTGGGAAATGGAGCAGCCGCTCTAGGGGGTGGCTGGCTGGGAGCGTTTCATTGCAGGGACCGGCTCGGGGTGAATTGAAATTTATTTCAAATTCATAAAATTTATGGCTCTTTTTGTGTTTCTTGTTTTACTACTTTTTTGCTTCTTGTACGGTGTCTACGTGTTTTTCTTCTTGTAGTTTTTTTTTTGTTATAAAAACAGTTTTTGTTGGAGATACAATTATGGAAAGTATTTTGCCATAAATCTTGGATGAACGCTTTAAATGAGGCAACCACTACCCGCACCGACTGTGTAGTCAGAGTCGCAGTCGTTTAGCATGAGGTGGTAGATTATAAAAATAAGAACTTTATACTTTTTTGGAGTAGTATGCAGAATATTTCTTGAGAAACTATGGCATTGTAGATAAATTAGAAGAAAGCCATAACAACGAGGATGTATGATGGAAATAAAGTGGAGTAAGCCAGATTAAAGATATATGCAGATAACCGTAAATAATGTTAAATATAGTATGTTTGCCATGCATAATACTCGTTCATACACATACAGGGTGTTGCAAATGTCATAGACTATATATTGGACAATTAAAAATTTGATTTATTTTTTAAAATTTAAAAGAAACATGATAGACAGAAAACGAACCCAAACAAAGCACTTCGGCACCGGTAGAGCAAGCGATGTTGTACAAAGCAAAATTGAAAGTATTTTGAATAAGCCAATCTTGCAAAAAAATGCCACCCTTGATAATGTCAGATTATTAGTTTAGAAGATATAACCGTTTTAGGTAATTTGGTTAGAGTTCAAGTGTACGAGGGCATAAACGTACTCAGAACGTTTTGAAGTACGACCATCATTTGTGTGGTTTACAGTGAGTTGAAAAAATCAATTTGCCAAAAAATTGGAATTAACTCGTGGAACTTTTCGTGCGATCATTTTTCACAACTTTCAAAGTGGATTATCACGACAAGAGTGCACCGATGAACTTAAATCTTTGTTTGGCGATGAAGCCGTCCTATAGCACTGTCGAAATCTGGTTTAATGAATTCAATCGTGGCCGACGCTCGCTCAAAGATGTAGTTCGTGAAGGTCGTCCAAAAACGGCAGTTGTGCCAGAGAACATCGATGCCGTGCATGAACTGATAATGCAAGATCGTCATACCGTGACATACCGTGAGATAGAGGCGTCCTAGACCATTTCTTTCACCGGCATACATTCGATATTGCATGAACACCTGGCCGTAAAAAAGGTTTGTTCACGTCGGATCCTGCACAATTTGACAATCGCTCAAAAAACGGCTCGTGTCGATTAGTGCAAAGAAATTTTTAAAAAATACGATCGCGGTGCTTCAATAGACATTTATAAAATCGACACAGGTGACGAATCATGGATCTTTGCGTATGAGCCCGAAACAAAACAGCAATCGACCGTGTGGGTCTTCGAAGACAAGCCAAATCCAACAAAAGTTGTTCGTGCAAGAAGCACTTCGAAGCAAATGATCGCCTGTTTCTTCGGCAAAACTGGTCATGTGGCGACTGTTTCGCTTAAGCAACGTAGGACGGTCAATTCTGAGTGGTGCACCACAATTTGTTTGCCTGAAGTCTTCGGAAATTTCGAAAAACGAACCAGAGAAGACGAATCATTGTGCACCATCACAATGCGAGCTCTCACGCATCCGCTCAAACCATCGCCTTTTTGACCTGCTAAAACGTCGAATTGATGGGTTATCCGCCGTACAGCCCGGACTTGGCACCCAATGACTTCTTTTTATTCCCGCACATCGAGATCGCGTGGTTCGCCGCCAAAATATGCTGTTGATGCGTTCAAAAACCATGTTTTGAAGGTGTCTCAATCGGAGTGGCAAAAGTGCTTCGACAATTGGTTTTCTTAGGAATTGAATTTAGAGAAAATTCAAAAAACAAATTAAACAGGTATTGACCAGCTCCAGACCTTTTGCATCTACACATTAAAAAAAATTAAAATTATTAACCGACAACTAAAAAATTTATTTTGTTTTAATTTATTTGGTAATAATTTTAACACATAAAAACCTTAAAGGAGAACTAAAAAAATCTAAAAGTGGTAAAAATAATATTTTTAATTACCATAAAATTGATTTCTACACAAATTTTAAGTTTGATAACCCTAAAGTAAGCATCTACAAGGCGTAGCTTCCTTTCCAAACACGAATTTCATAGGCTACACAGATATATATCATATATCATTATTCGATTATATTATTCGGTACAAAATATATGATTTTAGGAACGAAAAAACTCAAATGGCAACTCTGGACGACGACTGTCAAGCTGCATGGAGCCTTGATGACCGACGTTTTCATATCGGATGGAATGACAGACTTAAAATGTCTTTAGAATTTAATTTCCGGCAAGAAGTTTTATTGATGTTAAAGAAAAACAGATCAATATCAACTGAGCAACTAGAAATCATTACTGAAACCTTTGTCGAGATACTTTTCTTTATATTTGGAAGACTCTTTCAAAGTTGGCCCTATTGCAAGCAGAGAAAAGATATGATTACTACGAAGGTTGCTATTGATATTTCTGGTCTAGACAACACTAAGTGTTGCCTGGCGCCATCTGACGTTTCCGTTAGAAAGTATATGGTCACGCCAACAATAATCTGTTCTAAGCAATAAAAGCATGTTCGTCTCAACTATAGTATTGTTTTTTACCCTGCACAACTCTGTGGAACAGTTTTATGTAACTACCAAAAATGTTTGAGCTAGACCCATCTTTAAGTATACCGATCGACGCACAATCACAAGCTGATTCAATTTAACAAGGTCTATCTGTCTGTCCGTCCATCAATAGCTTGTATTCAAACTACAGGTCGCAAATGTTGCCGATCTTCATGAAATTTTTCAGAAGTAAGTTTTTTGAACAAGGACAGACGCCAAACTAAATAAAATCGAGATTATCCAGATTATATATTATAGCTCCCACACATATGTTCATTCGATTTTCATTAGCTCTAGCTACAATTCGATTTTCATTAGCTCTAGCTACAATTCGATTTTCATTAGCTCTAGCTACAATTCGATTTTCATTAGCAGCTACAACATATTACAACCAATCTTGATGAAATTTAGTTTGAGTAAGTTTTTTGGGCCAAGCAGCGAAGTTATGGAAATTAAAGGAAATAGGGCCAGGTTTAAATGTAGAATCCACATATATGTTCATCCGATTTTATGTTTGCCACGAGTAAGTGTTTTGGGCCAAGGAAGGACGTTATTTAAATGAAAGAAGATCGGTTTAGATTTAGATACAGCTCCCATCCGGATTTTCTGTATTTTTATCTCTGAAATCCACTTATTGCATCCAATCTTGATAAAAACTGGCACATGCTAATTTTTGGGCCTACAGAGGATTTTATTAAAATTGAAGAAACCTGGTTAAGATTTAGATATGACATCTACACATATTTTATTAAAATTAAACAAACCTGGTTCAGATTTAGATATGGCATCTACACATATGTTTTATGTTCATCCGATTTAATATTTTTAGCTCTAGAAGCCCTATTTTTCATCCAATCTTCATGAAATTTTACACAAATTTGTTCCTTATGCCAAGAACGGTCACGGTTTAATGTTTACAAAATCAGTTCAGAGTAAGATATAGCTCAGACATGTACGTTTGACAGATGTAACCCAGAAAGAGAAAATTTTCTCAAAAATTCGAATATGACATACATAAGTTCAAAAACCTAAGTAAATTTAGAGCCCGTCTAAGGGGGTCGAAAACCATTTTTTAAGTTGGCATTTCTAAATATTCAGAAGTGCAGTGCATAATATAGTCGGCCACGCCCGACTTTATTTTTTTTTCTAGTTTTCATTTTGATATTTTTGGTTTTTATGTTATGGTAGGTAACACTAAGATTCACTAAAAAAAACTATCGGTTTCTGTCAGCCAAGAATACGATGGTGTTTAGTTATTAAATTAAGAAGGTTAAAAACGGTGAACCTTTCAACAAATTAGTAATTTGAAAAAATTAGCAGTGCTTTTTTATTACAGCCGATTCAAATTTAAAATGTTAAATCGCCCACTTGTTAGTTTTTCGTAATTATCTCAAGTCCGTTACACTGAATTGGACAAAGTTGCAACAGCGGTCTTATAACTTCTTAAGAGATTTTTTTTGTTATTTTTTGATTTTGAATGAAGTCCTACCATAAATATGAAAAATTCGAATTTTTAGACACAGCGCCACCTATCGGAACTCTAAGCTTGAGAGAAACCTACCGAAAGGCTTTGGTAGCATTTGCTCCAATTTGGTGTTTATCGGTGAGACGATTCTTCAACTTAAGACGGTAGTACATCGAACGTTACATGTTTGGTGTAGCGGCACATGTGACAGCGGCCGGTGTGACAGCCCTTGGCCAAAGAATTCCTTCTTCGGGTCGATCTGGTGCGTAGAACCGGCTGTTGTAGGATGGTTGTATAAAGGGTGATAAGTCTAGTGGTATTTTTTTCAATAGGGGTTTCTTAACAGATTACGCATGTGTTGTGTTAAACATTTTTTTCGCCATCTTTCTGCGCTTCTCCGTATTGGGCTCTTCAAAAGCTCGAAGAAGATCCGCTGTTTTCGACCAAAATTCAATAAACAAAATTGCCGCATTTGGGCTGAAGAGTAACTAGAAGAGGTTCAAGAGGTGCCATTATGTCCAGAGCAAAACACGGGTTGGTGCGTTTTATAGACTGAAGAAATCATCGGTCCATATTTTTTAAAAATTGATGATAGCCGGAACTTAACCGCGAACAGTGCTCAATATCGGGCCATGATATCGAACTTTTTGCTAAATGAAATTGAAGAACGGTGCCACTTTCAATACAGCTGTTCAATCAACGGATCTATTGAGAGTTCATTTCGAAGAGCAGATATTTTACGTTCTGGACCGATCAATCGGCCACCTAGATCGTGTGATATCACACCTTTAGACTTTTTTCTTTGGGACTACGTTAACAGGACGATGTCACTTGCCATACAGCTGCTCAATCAGCGGATCTATTGAGAGGTAAGTTCGAAGAGCAGCTAATTTTACATTCTGAACGGATGAGTCGGCCGCCTAGATCGTGTGATATCACACCTTCAGACTTTTTTCTTTGGGGCTGTGTAAAGTCTAAAGTCTTTGCAGACAAACCATCTACGATTCAGGTTTAAGAAGCTAATAATACGCGTGTCATTAACGCCATACCGGTCGAAATGCCGAAACGAGTCATCCAAAATCTTAATGGGCATCCTGCGGCGTAGTTGCAGCCAACATTTAAAGGAAATTGTATTTAAAATGTAAATTGCATAAAATATCCATTATAAAATGCTTGAACGAGTCATCCAAAATTGCACCCACTGAATGGACATCCTGAGGCGTGGTTGCGGCCAACATTTAACAGAAATTGTATTCAAAATGTAAATGGCATAAAATGTCCTTTTAAATGAACAATAATGATTCCATGCTTGATTTGAATTTTTGTTTTAAAGAAATACCTCAAGATTGATCACCCGATATTAATTTATATAAAAATAAATACTATTTTTGCAGTTTGGCTAAATAAAGATGAGAATTTAATATTTTTAAAATCTCGGTAAATTAAGAGCTGTGCCAGGGCACTATTACTTAACTTCTGATTTGGAAAATAATTTTCATTTTTAGGCAAAAGGCTTGATTCGAAAAGTAGGTTAATGTCGGTTTTTTACTTATAAAAAACCCCGACATTTGGGTTTTTCAAAACACGGTTTTAAAACAAACCCGATATGCCGCTTTTCTGAAAACCTCGACTTTTCGTACACTCTAACCTCAATCCTACCAACGTTTCACCCTACACAATCGTCTGTTGATACTCGTAGACGATTCTAGGACTATTGGAACCTATGACTTATCTGTAAATTAAAGAAAAAATTTGCACACGGCACAACATCAAAAATTGCAAATCGGAAACAATGCCCTGCTGGCATCGATAGGAAAGCATTAAAATAATACCGGAAATACAAACTCAACAGACACAATGTCAATTTGAAAGCCCTTACGTGGCAAAAACAAGAATACACAGAACTCTGACTGACTGGAAATGTGTTTTTTGCGTTTGTTTTTTTTTCTTGCAACATCAACATTTTCACAATTGCAGCAGTGGCAAATTGATGTTGCTCTGTGGCTGGGTGGCAAGTAGACGAGACAACAGCAAAAACGAAAACTGTCACAAACAAATGAAATGGAACTTCACATGCTCTACCCTCGCTGCTCTGCTCCCTCCCGGCAGACAAGCAACAAACACTGCACGGCGGCGAATGGTAGACCAAAACCAAAAACCGACAACAGTAACGGAATGCGTTAAATGTCAAAATATAATGACAACCAAAACAGACAACAAATTCACAACAAAACCCCAGCAGCAGAAGACAACAGGAGCAGAGAAGAGCAGAGCAACAAAACAAGGGGGAATAGTGAAGCTCTAAGGAAACGGAAGGTTGGCAGCAAGCGTGCGTTGTATTTAAGGGGGGTGGTAAGAGTTCGAGAGGAGAGTGAGGGTGTCCCGGGCAAATGACTCAAACATTTTTAAAGTTTAGATGGTTTTTCAAAAATCACTTGTATGCAACAAAACGAATGAAAAGGAACATGCAAAACATGAAAAGTCAATAAATGGAGAAAACATTAGCCTAAGGGGGCCAATGTTGAGAGAGAGAGCGTAGAGTGTGTCTGAGAGATAGATAGAGAGAGTTGGGAATGAGAGGAAAGTAAAAGTGTGGGAGAGACGGTGAAACAAATGCTTATGAGGCAAGAGAAACAAAGTAGGCTTTGGAGTGTGAGAGAGAGAGCGAGAGTTAAACCACAGGGGGCATATGTTACGCAGTGCGTAAGGTTGTAACGAAAACAAAGCAACAGGACGATGAAAACTGTGGAAGCGTACGCCGCTGAGGTAAGTGCTCGGGCGGGCGGTAGGAAATGCCCTTAGAGCCAGTGCTCGCATAGGAAATGAATGAACAAATTCCAAAACCCAGACATTAACGGAAGTAATATGGCGACTGACACAGCAACGACAGCGACGCGCAAAATAAGCTAAACGGAAAAAACAAGACCTACCTTTTTTACATTAACTGCAGCTCGAAAGCACGGACACACACACACACGTTTCACTTTTAAACCCTCAAGGTTTTTCAAAACATTTTTGAAAATATTTTCCACAAACACACACACAACCCGATGCCGACCGGCTTTTTTCACGCCACCGAAAAATATAACGCGTAAAAGCAAAAGGGAACTCACGCACTTTCGTTTCGTTCGCGAACCGACCAAAAAAAATATGGCAATTTTACGTTACGTTTTCAATGCGACACGTTTCTACATCAAGAGTTTTATAACGACTGGTGTTTTTTGCAATTTCCGTTTCCTTGGAGCACACGAAAGACCCAACAAACAGAATACCGACAAGAACAACAACAACAGCAGCAAAAAAATAGCAACGCAGACCAGCAAAATTATGATGAGTTTTTACTCCATGTACAACACAGGCGAAGAGCAGCCAACATCAAACAGAGTCCACCATATGGCTCCCTACAAGGCAACATGATGTAGACACACTCACAAGCTCACACACACACACCTACACAAACTAACATCATCGGGGGGTTTGCCTCTTAAGGAAACTGAAAACTTTTAGGCGGCATTTACATGTCGAATGGATGGCTGGTGCTGTGTACGGCTGCCATACAATGAATTCAAATTGGAGTTCAACGTTCAAACACCTTTTACACGTTATGTTGTTGTTTTTCCTATCAAATAACGCCACAGAGAGCGTACGAAAGAGAGAACTCAAAATTTGCACACTCTCGCTCTCGGTAAAATAACTTTAACAGGATTTTGCCTCGTTAATATAAAAGAGATTTGCTCTTTTCTTTCTGAATGCAACAGTAAATGCAAATTGTTGATAACATTACAAAGTAACAAGGTAAAGTATGTGGTGAGAGATATAGACAGAGAGAGGGAGAGATAAAGGCATTTTATGGTCAACGGAAATGCAACACTCACGGAGACCTAGCAGCAATACTCTCTGTTTACGTTATGTTAATCTAAATAGGCTTATGTTATCCATCTCTCTCTTTCTCTGAGCATGTAAATGTTCTCAACAATGTTTTTCCTAAAGAATATTTACTGTGTTATTATTATTTTGGTTTCTACTTCACTTTCGGTCTCCAATTAGAAATTCTACATGGGTACTCCAGATTAACATAAACTCTCAGACTTAACATAGCAATCGACACAGGGAGTCTCATCTTCCAGATTATTCTCTGCATTGCTAAAGTATTCTCTTAAAAATAAATTCGACTTTTGTTTGTTTTTCAAATTTTCTCAAAATGTTTGCTCACAATCCTTAAGAAATTTATTTTTTTAATAATTCCTTCATACTTAGTTAAATTTGAACCACCCCCCCCAAATTTATAAGTATTTACAATAGATAAAAAAACATTTTTGAATAGAAAGTTTTGCATATTTTTTAAAAATGGCTTTAAATTTCAACCTAACTAACGCTAGCATTTTTGTACTATTATCGTTCAAGAAATTCTCTCTGTTTACAAAGAGCTCGTGTTGTTTACCGTTAGATTTACAGCGCTTCAAAGTTTTTCGTCTATGCTTGCTTAACATACCATAGTTCCGATATACGGTTACAATTACCACTTGTATATTTCGAAAACTCACGTTACTCTCTTCAATAACTTAGTTTACATTTCATATAACAGCTGACCGAAGTTCTTCTCATTTTATTAACAGAGTTTAAAACATATAAAAATGTTATTGCAGAAAACTCTCGGACTACAAACAAATAAAACTTACGGTTCATTATCACTCGCTGAACTTATCAAATTTGGCAGATAAAACTCCTACTTAGCAAATTTTTTACATTCCTAAACCTGCCAAGATAGCGTTATTTTTTGAACTCAAAATATATCGAACGATGAATAGTAGATTTTATCCCTTTAGAGATTTCAACTTTAATAAAATTAATATTTTCTTATTGATATTTATTCAATTGTCTTTATTTAGAAACATAGTTTAAATGAAAATTTAAATAAACTTAAATACAAAATTTTAGTTGTCTTAAAAAATAAACCAATTTCTGTAAATTACTTAAATTCAGTTTTAAAAAAAAATTTGCTTTTTACATAATTTTATTAATAGTATTAGTAAAGGGTGGTTCAACCAAAAACGTTAGATGTTCTTTGTAAATAAAACGAAAACTTTTCTGAGAATTATATCAATATTTTTTAATTATGATAGAAGGATCTTTGACGGTAAAGTGTGAAACAAAATGTTGGCCAAATGCTCGCCAGGTCTTTAGTGGCATATGGCCTTTTTTCATTTGATCAATTAAAAATATATAATATGTATAACAAATAAACAAATAGTTTTAACATATACATTGTAATTCTCAAGAATTTACTGTTCCGAACTTGGACACTCAAACATTTTTCTAATATGAACTTAAAAGTACTAGAAATTTGATTTACAAATTTAATATGATTGAAAAATACATCGATGTTAATCGTTTCTTATATTTAATCATACTTAAAATTTATTAAAAAACATTGCTTGACTCTCAGATTTTTGTTAAATAAAAAGAGTCGAAGCCAAAAGTTAAAAAACATTTATTAGTTAAGCCACCAAAAGAATTGAAGATTAGACCAATCAAGGCGATATTTTTGAGTTATAATTTTGTCCTATCTCATGTCGTTTATATCTTTTAAAAGGGGAGATCAAACTTAAAGGTATTTTTTCAAAAGGGTTTTTTCACAGATTACGCATGAATTGTGTTAAACTTTATTTTTTTCCTTTTCAGTATTGTTTGCCATTTCATCATGAAAAGACTAACAACGTCTCCAAATTTTGCAACTGTATTATGGAATGAGCATGAGAAGATCCGCTGTTTTCGATCATAATTTTGTGCAGTGATAAGGACCATTTCTGCTTCAACGGTACCGTCACTAAACAAAATTGCCGTACTTGGGCTAAAGAGCAGCCTGAAGAGGTTCAAGAGGTGTCATTATACCCAGAGAAAACCAAGGTTTGGTGCGGTTTATGGGCTGGTGGAATCATCGGTCCATATTTTTTTTAAAGATAATGATGGCCGGAACGTTACCGTGAATGGTGCTCGCTATCGCGTTATGATATCGGACTTTTTGCTACCAGAAATTGTGAAATGTGTGTATCTTGACGACATTTGGTTTTAACAGGACCGTCCTACTTGCCATACAGCTGTTCAAACAATGGATCTATTGAGAGGTCATTTCGAAGAGCAGCTAATTTCACCTTTTGGACAGGTGAGTAGGCCGCCTAGATCGTGTAATATCACACCTTTAGACTTTTTTCTTTGGGGCTAGGTAAAGTCTATGCTGAGAAACTATTATTTTTTCTCGAATTTTTGAATTTTTTCCATACATGAAGGTGAAATATTGAACAAAATAGGTGCGCATAATATAGGGCAAATCATTGACGTGCACATACAAATCTTGACACTTGCCTCTTTATGTTTACAAAAGAACAGCGATTTGTGTGCCTTTAAAGCCCTTTGAGTCTTTATAATCTGATAGTTGACATCGAAATACAGAAATCTGTCTAGGTTGATGCATAAGTATTTAACAACTTCTTTAATGGGTATAATGCTATAATTTTTTGACGATTTGATACCAACATTTTTTCAATTCTTCCAAATACATTTATCCACCGGAGGTCGAAAAGGGTCAATTTTGGAAAGGTAAGACTATATTTTAAGAAAAAAAAGCAAAAAATTCGACCACTGCTTCAGAGCTTAGCAATTTTACCCTATGACCAAAAATCCGAAAATTTTCAATACCGCTGCCATTTCGCCCCCTTGCATTTCCGGACATGGTCATAGATGGATGTCCATCTACAAAAAAGTCCGACCACTGGTTCAGAACTTACCAATTTTACCCTAGTACCCTCCGACCACTAATTCGAAAATTTTCAAACCGCTGCCATTTCGCCCCCTTGCATTTTCGGACATAATCGTTGGCTGTGTGGCAAGAGGTACTATCCTGTCGGAACCACATATTGTCCAGGTGCATAGCATCAATTTCTGGCCACAATAAAATTAAGTTGGACAAACAACTTGACGGTAAGGTGTGACTCACAATTAACATCGTGCATTGTGGATGGACCATCCTTCATAATTTGAATTAACTGAATTTGGTTACTTTGAAATAAACTGAGCTTAGCCAATATTTACGTAAACAGTCATTCTTTACATTGCCGCCACTCTCTCTCTTGTTGACATTACCCAAATGTAATTTAACCTGCTCTATTGACAATTTATATAACGTATAACGCCAAATTCTTGCTCAACTCTCAATAGCTCTTATTCTGCTTTGCTATACCAAACATTCTCTCGGTTTTATTTTTTTCAAACTCTTACACTGATAACGGTAAAAAAACGGAACTTAACGAAAGCATGCCACATCCAATACAAGAAATCTTTGTTTGCTCTTCTTGCTCTCTTTAAAACAAATTCCGTTATTAGGAACCCCACATACTCGTAAAACTACGTCGTGTCGTATCTGTCTCCCAGAGATTTTTTGTTATGTTTCCGATTTTATTTTGCTCCACTTTCGCGAGAGGTCGGGAAGTTTACATACAAATACAACACATCCATTCTCTGTATTTCTGTTTATTTTACATCTTCACCTTTCCTTAGTTCTCTCTGTCGCAAGTTTTTTTGTTTCGTTACAGAGCACATCAGGACGGGCGTTATTATGGGGACCTGGGTTCAGGTGTACCATGTAGCTGAAGAGTTATTAAGTTTTTTCGTCCTTCGTAATTTTTCTTTCGCTGTCCGAAGGTGGTAAGCGCGGGAGGAAAGACACCTACACATAGAGAGAGAGAGGGCAATGGAGAGAGAAGGAAAAGTTTTTCTGGAGGAACTTTAAGTTAGTTTTAACTTAAAAAGGAAACTAAAGGTAACGAAAAATAAATAAATATGTACAAAAAAAGTTTGAAAATAAAAACAGAAAAAAATGGCTTTGCTTAAAGAGTCTTTAAGTAAAAAAAATATATGGATTTTATTTTTGGAAATGATGGGAGAAAAGTTTTTTTAGTAGTGTTTTGTGGGAAAGTAAGCAAAAGTCAAAAGTTTAAAATTGCATACAATTTAAGGAAATACCTTATACCAAATGACACTAATACTGCCCGCTGGAAATATAGAAATAAATTTAATCTGTTCTCTTAAGGAATAATTTTTGATCTCAATAAATCTTTAATATTCTTTTCGAGGAAGACGTTTTCATTTATGTAGCATTGAGGAATATGACAAAGACTTTTTGAATGTGTAACTGAAAGATTTTAATACTCGTAAACAGGGCTTTCGGACAAACTTTTAGTAAAATTTTATATGGATTCGTTAAATTATTTGCTTTCTATTGAGTTTTTGATATCATTATTGAATAATAGACGGCTTATCGGGAACAGGATCGCAAACAAGCCAAACAAATTAATATGTACCAAATGACGATTACGATTTAAGAATATTTATACATATGTATATGTACGTACATTGGATCCAGTTTATATACGGCCGCAATCCCCAGTTTTAAAAAAAATATTGCATATTAAAATAGATATATATATATATATATAAATAGATTGGCCTTTATGTTGCATAGGTCCGAGAACCAATATTAGTCAGATCACTTATTTCAGCTCCGATACTACCACGCTTTTGTAAAAACCGTAGCATAATTGAAACTAGTAAAATTGATAAAGTAGGACGTGGCCTGCACTCCTGGGTGGTAAGAAAAATCAACTAAAATTGTAAGAAAATTTGGTAAAATCGGTTGAATATACATATATATGGGAGCAATAACTTAATCAGAAACGATTTTCTCCAATTTCAACAGCTCCCGTCTTTGGCGCTAGGATCTTACTTGCGCCAAACTTCCTCAGGATTAGTTTTAATATGTGGAAACATAAAATCGAATGAACATATGAGTGGGAAATATATCCAAATCTCAAACGATAATCTTCAATTTCAAAAGCGTTCACTTTGGCCCAAAAAATTTACTTGTGCTAAATTGTACGTGGCCTCTTAAGCTACAAACAGAAAAATCGGATGAACATTAGGGTGATGAAATTTTGATTTTTTTTCTCAAAAATAATTTCCTGTTGCACGAATGAATGAACTTTTGCCTATTAATGACTAAAATAACGTTTATTCCATTTAAATATTGAAAAAGGTCAGGCACAACCCACTTTGAAATGATATTTTTGTCAAATTTTTTTTTTTTAAATCATATGGATCCAAAACGGAAAAACGTGTCAAGTCTTATAACTACAATTACTTTCACGAAAAGCCACACCACAGACAACCTATAAAAAAAATGAGACATAGATCATAGAAATCGATGAACGCGTCCCGCTTTTGTATCCAATTAAATGAAGGTATCTTTTTGAAAAAAACGACGACTTTTTTTAACTCTCAGAATTAAAAAAATAGAAAGAAACAATTGGTTATTTCAATTATATGATTGCTCATAAATATAAATTTATGCTGGATTGCTTTTCTTGACTTCAAAAAATTGTCCAAAAAGCTGATAAATTAAAATTTTAAAATCATTTTGTGCGTGAGGTTTATAAGTATGATTTTATTTAATCTAAAACAAAAACTCATCAAAATATAATACAGGGGAACGAGGTTGTATAAATGTCCTTACCCTAATGAACATAACTATATCTAAATCGCAACCGATTTTCTTCAATTTAATAACAGCCTTCCTGGGACCAAAAAACAACGTGTGCCAAATTTCATCAAGATTGGATTTAAGATGTGGCTCCTAAAGCTAAAAGCAAAGTATCGAATGAACATATACTTGGGATTTATAAATAGTTAATTTCAACAAATTTTCTCAAATTTCAATGACGTACCTCCTTGGCCCACACAACTTTCTCATGCTAAGTTTCATCAAGATTGGGTGTAAAACGAGGCTTCTAGAGATAAACAAAAGAAAAATCAGATGAACATATATGTGAGATCTATATTTAAATCTGAAGCGATTTTCTTATATTTCGATAGTATAAAAACGTACTTCTGCCAATTTTCATAAAAATCGGACTAAAATTCTGTCGTCCTAAGAAAGAATTAAGTTAAGGGCAGATTCGGAGCCGCGAATAAGTTTCTGATTTTTGTGTTAAACATGAAGCACCCATTTTCAACTGTAAATGACTGAAAAGCGTAAAGCAAAATGTTCACATCTACTACTTCCAGCGTGTTGCGTAGTCAAAAAAGCTAAATATCTCATAACTACTAAAATTAAGATGTGACTTTATATCTTCTGACGGCAGAATTTCTACCTGTAGTTTAATTACAGGCTTTAGATGGACGGACAGACAGACATCGTTAAATGAAATCAGCAGGTGATAATATGTCGATCGGTATACTTAAGGGTGGGTCTAGCTCAAATATTTTTGATAGTTGCAAACATTTGCAATGAAACTAACTTATAATACCATCTTCCACAGAATGGTACAGGCTATAAAAAGAAATCTCATCCTTTTTACGTTAAATTCCTGTACAATTTTTCATTAAATCTTTTCCGCGTCAATGAAAATCACTTCCAAATTCACTTCATATTTTGCCATATTTTATACAGCCCGTTGGCTAAACCACCCAACCCTATAATGTCCTACGTCCGGCCTCATCCCTCTGCCGTGCCTGGTTCGTATTCTCCCGAAAAAGTTTTCTGTACCACTCAAGTCGGTAGCGAGCAGCGTACAAGTACGTACGTCAAAACTACACCTGTCCATTAAATATTTAATATTATTGATTACATTTTGTTACTTCTTTTCTTTGCTCTTCTGCCATTCATCCACTGGCTGTTTTTTTGTGAAGTATGCGCTACAGAGTGGAGTGTGTGTGTACTTTGGGCCATGTTCTATTGCACCTTCGCACATTTTTCTTTAGGGCGTGAGTGGGGGTTTGAAGTTATGGCCAGGAATCGCTCCCAAAAAAAACACCGACACAGAGCCAGACACCACTACAATTTGCGTTACAAAACTCCTACAAACAGATTCAACAATATATGGAGCCTGACTGGGGCAGCCGAGAGAGAGAAAGAGGGAGAGAGTATGTAAAACTCCTAAAACTTTTTCAGAGAAACCAACAACTTCTCTGAGTTGGAGGCACATTGAGTTGCTTGAAAATCTCTGTTTGTTTTACAAATTAGTTGTAAAGGCGGCACACGGTACAACAATGTTAAGTGCCGGTTGGTCAGCAACAATGTTGCTACTTAACTTTAAACTCTGCAGAAAATGTGCACTGCAGCATGTTTCCAACATTAATGTTCTCTTCGCAATTCTTTTACTCTTTGTAAATAAAAACTTACCGGTAAACATAGCAACATTCAATGACAGTCCCCGCAGAGGAGTATGTATATACATATGTGTCTAACAAAATGTTGCGTAGTGGTTTTTGTGCTCTGTTGATCATCTTGTTTGGTTAAAGGTAATGTTAAGCGACGCTTATTTAGCGCTCTCTCTCTTAACACGTAATGTTATTAACAGCAAATAACCCTCCGCTGTTACTTCTGTAATGGTTTCAAATAAATACGAATTTAACATTTCATCTTGCTCCATGATATACCTTAAGAGTATTGCGTACACTTATTCTCTCTTAACATTTGTTTGAATTTAAGTTCATATTATTTGCAGACTAAAGTGTATAAGAGATTTTTTGCTTTGAAAGCGGTTTGGTAGGCGGTACGTGATGGTATTGGAACAGTTGGAGTTTCTGTTTGTTTTAGTTACTTTCCTCTGCAATACTTCTTCAATTTGGGTGTTCTAGTTTGTTTGTTTGCTTCCCGACAATGTAAGGGTTGCAGACTGAGACAGTATTTGCCTGTTGATGTGTACGCCTGTATAGGCACCTGTAAAGGCACACAGTTGGAGTAGAGTTACCCTTTACCTAGCTTATGGATATTTTAATGCAGTCGAACTTCCCTATAATGAATCTTGAAGGGACCAGAAAATTACTTTATTATATAGAAACTTCATTATACAGAAATTATATTTTTTCCTCACTGTTTATTTAAAATAATAAGGCATATTACTTATAGTTTGGATTACACTTTTACATTTTTCTTCCTCAACAAAACCTTCTAATACCAAACAACTAAACCATTGTATATAAATTATATTTTTCCATTTTAATTTAAAATAATCATGTATTTTAGTTTGGATAACACTGTTCCATTTCTCTTCATAGACAAAACCTTCTAATATATTTAGAGACTTAATACATTTGTCGGCACGTTACTCCTCATCTGCACAAAAGTTCGTAGTACATCAATTGATGAAGAAACGTGCTTCAATGTACATAGGTATGGTCTTATTGACATCGGCCAATTCTTCACCGGCCGTTTCAAATTTGTCTAACCTTCCGATACTAGCTTTACAATTTTCGCGACCTAATGCATCAGCGAACTCTTTGGCTTTTTGCTTCATTAATGGTCCAGAAATAGGAAGATTTTAACCACGTGCAGCATTGACCCATTGACTTTATCGATATTCTCAAAAAAGCAGGTTCGAAGCCTTTTTCGTTTAGTGCTCAATTGCTTGTCTTCTACATTTTTTAGAATCACTGCTTTGTTTTTTAAAATATTTAATAACATGGTAGGAAGAATTCCAAACTGCTTAGCTACATCTTTTTTTACTCCTTCTTCAACTTTATTGATAATTAGTATTTTTTCAAGAGAAATGCTATTGCGCTGCGTCATTATCGATTCACTGAACACCGGCCACTGATGCCAAAATTGTTATTGATGTGACATTCTTCTTTTTGTTTGTTTTGATTTTCCTCATTTGGGAATCCCCTCATTGTATGCAACTTGATTCTCGGTGCACAGAGCTGTTAGTGTGCGTAACAGAAAATTATTTCAAAAATTCATTATAAGGAGACAATAACGAGTCAAATATGAGTCAAATTTACACCTGCAAAATAGTTTCATTGTATAGAAAACTTTACTGTATAGAAATTTATTATAAGGAGATCAAAGTACAAGAAAATGGGAGGGAAAAAGCTGTGTTTTTGAAATGAATTAATTATAGGGAAAACTTCATTGTATACAAGTTCACTATAGAGAAGTTTGACTGTATAACGGGTTTTAGAATAACGGGTGATCAATCTAGAAGTGATTTTTCAATAGCGTATTTTTCACAAATTACGCGTGTATTGCGTTAAACTTTATTTTTTTTTAATTAAAGCCTAACGATATTTCTGCGCGACGCTATTTCAGTGTCTGAGTTTTTTCTTCGAAAGCTCGAAAAAGATCCGCTGTTTTCGACCAAAATTTTTTTCAGTGATGAGGCCCATTTCTGGCTGAAGAGCAACAAGGAGAGGTTCAAGAGGTAAGAAAAATCCAGAGAAAACCACGGTTTGGTGCGGTTTATGGTCTGGTGGAGTCATCGGTCCATATTTTTTCAAAAATGTCGACGGCCGGAACGTTACCGTGAATGGTGCTCGCTATTCCGCCATGATATCGATCTTTATGCTACCTGAAATCGAAGCCCGTAATATTGACGACTCTTGGTTTCAACAGGAAGGTGCCACTTGCCATACAGCTGCTCAAACAATGGATCTATTAATGGAGCTATTTTGGACAGGTGAGTTGGCCGCCTAGATCGAGTGACATCACAACATCACACCTTTATACATTTTTCTTTGGCTTTTGGGTTCGATTCAGGTTTTGGAAGCCAACATTACGCATGTCATTAAAGCCATACCGGTCGAAATGCTCGAACGAGTCATCGAAAATTGGACCCTCAGAATGGATACCATGAGGCGTAGTTGCGGAAATTATATTCAAAAAATAAATGCCATAAATTGTTCTTTGGAATGAACTATAAAGATTCCACACATGATTAAAATTTTTGTATTGTTTTTTTTATTAAAAAAAATACCTCTAGATTGATCACCCGATAGTTGATAGCGATAATTTGTGAATTGCTGACCCATTTCAGGTAAGGGAAAGGGAATTTTACGGGTCGCTTTTAAAATTATCAACTTCACCTAGAACAATACTCGTATCACATAGAAAAAACGACACTCAGTCTTCCACGAATTTTCACGACAAATATTGCCCTGGACAAAATTCGAATATTCTGGTCATAATCCTTAGTTTATTCAAAAATGTTTGTTGCTTTTTCCGGCAATAAAAACACAATAATTTATCATTGGAAATGGTTTTATTATTTTTCAAAATATTCTCCTTTAAGATCAATACACTTGCGCATGCGCACTAACCAATTTTCGAAGCTCTTTCTCTACACCGATTGAGACACCTCCAAAATATGATTTTAAAACGCTTCAGCAGCTGCTTCGGGCGATGAAAAACGTTGACCACGCATTTTTTCTTGATGCCAGAGAATAAGAAGAAGTCATTAGGTGCCAAATCAGGGCTGTACGGTGGATGGCCCATCAATTCGACTGATGTGTGAGAGCTCGCTCGCATTGTCCTGATGCAAACTGATTCGTTTTCTTTTATTAAGTTTCCTCATTTCTTCAAACACTGTTGGCAAACAGATGGTTGTATAAGTATACCACTCGGAATTGACAGTCCTATGTTCCACTAAAGGCACTGTGGCAACATGGCCGGTTATACCGAAAAAAAACGCAATCATTTGCTTCGGTGTACTTCTTCCACGAACAACTTTTGTTGGATTTGGCTCTTCTTGAAAGACCCATACTGTCGATGACTGTTTTGTTTCGGGTTCAAATGCATAGATCCATGATTCGTCACCTGTGACAATGTAAACACTGCATTTATGCTTCCGCTGTTATAATTTTTCAACATCTCTTTGCACCAATCCATACGAGCCTTTGTTTTTGAGCATTCGTAAAATTATGTGGGATCCAGCGAGAACAAATTATTTTTAAGGCCAAATGAACATGCAATATCTTATTGATGCTTGTCATACTAATGCCCAAGGGTTCCTCAATCCCACGGTATGTCACATGTCGGTTTTGCTGTATCAGTCCACGCACAGCATCGATGGTTTCTGGCAAAGTAACCGAAGTTGGACGTCATTCACGAAATTCATCCTGGAGCGCACGGCATCCGAGACTGAACTCTTGGTACCAGCGATTAACCGTGGTTTTTGATGGTGCTTCATCGCCAAAAGTCAAAACAAGTTGATTTAAACACTCTTGTCTCGATAACCCATGCCGAAAAGTGTAAAAAGTCATCGCACGAAAATGTTCACGGGACAATTCCAGTTTTTGACTGAGATGAATTTTTCAACACACTGGAAACAAAACAATTCGCCCTCAAATGACACAACTTTCTGAGTAAAGTTTTGCCATAAAATGTCAAAGGTTCCAATGGAAGTTCCAGTTTGCATCTGGGAACACTAGTATTGTCAGGACCCGAAATATAAATAGCAACCCTCGTACCGTTATCCGATGGTCTATATTTTCAATGACTCTGACACATAATGGAGGTTCGTTGTCGTTATCTCGTCACTTATCCATTATCTAATCCCTAAGCTCTTGAATTATTACTGGCTTATTGGCGTACACTTTTTCTTTTATATACCCCCAAAGCATGAAGCCCAACGCTGTCAAAAAGCCTAATCGTGGCGGCCATTTAACATCACCGCTACGTAAGTAACACTGCCTTTGAATTACTCGCAGATAAAAAACAGTTTTTCGTTGGTTATGTGGCACCATACTGTTGGAACAACATATCTTCTAGGTCCATATTCCAAATTGCTGGCCATAAGATATCGAACATCATTCACGGTAACTGCTTGGCCCACCTGATTTTCGTAGAAGTACGGCCCGATGACGCCGCCCGCTCATAACCGCACTAAACCGTCACTGTTTGTGGATGCACCCATCGGCTTTTCAACAATCAGTCGTAGATTCCCATTTGCGCAAATGCGTCAATTATCTTTGTTAACGAAACAAAACGCTGAGGTGTGCCTCGTCGATGAAGATGATTTTCTTTGTAAATTCGTTATTCACTTCTGTCTTCCCAACTGACCATTCGGCGTTTTGACGACGCTTGAAATGACCAGTAGGCTCCAACTCTGGAGTCAATTGAACCTTGTAAGAGTGTATATTCAAATCTCTATTGAAAATTCTCATCAGAGATGTCCGTTAGATGTTGAAATGTTAGCCACGAAGACAAGTCGAGGTTGACGGCTCTTCTGCCACACTATCGCAAAACCATCAATGTTTTCCGCAGAAGGAAGAGGGCGGGCATGCATATTTTTACATATCCTGAAGATCCGGTTTTCTGAAATTTTCGCACAATTCTTCCGATTGTGGACATATTTGGTCTACTATGTTGACCAACAAAAATTATGAAGGGCACAAAATGCATTTGATTTGAACGCCTATTTTCGTAAAAGGCTTCAACAATCTTAATGTGCTACCAGATTGTCTACCGCTCCATGGTTAAATTTGTCAAACACTGAAACAAAGAAATGTCAAATTAAATTGGTCCAAAAGCTTGACGTTAAGGTTGGTTCACCCTTTATATAATTTATAGGGTCTCCGATCAATATTACGTTGTGTTGCGAACGGAACGAGAAATTTAGTACACAATCCACTCTTCGGTGGCGGGGTTTAATGAGAAAGAACTGAAAAGCCAAATTGTGTTTATTGACATCATACTGATAACTATTTATTTAATCTAATATCAGCAAGTACTTATTTTTGCTTTAAAAATAATACACAGGGTAACGAGAGGTCATTGCCAGGTACTGCAAATGGTAATGAGTAGTACTATACTGAGATTTTGCTGGTTGGATGTAGGACCAAATCATACAGCTTAACTTTCTGGCCATTCCCAATTGATCTGATCGGCATCAAATCGTCATTTAAGAAACTTTTCCAATGCTGGCCACTACGGCAGCTACGTTTTCTTCACTTTGCGTCAATTGACAGGTTGGTGGAAGCATAAAGTGCGACAATGTGTATTCATGCCTATGGAAATGACACACTACTTAGTAGGGACATAAATACTGGTACACACGTTTTATGCTGTAAAATAAAAAGTACTGAATGCTTTTGGACCAAATATTTGTTAATATATTTATTGATGTATATTGTATCCAAAAAGAATCTACTTATTCGTCCGCCTTTTGCCTTTACACACGCCTTAAGTTGCACTGGTCAATCGTCAATAGTTGCACGAACCTCGTCGATTGGAAAATTGGTCACAGCTCGAACCAAAGAAGTCTTAAGAGATCCAATGTTCGGGTAAATTTTGTGTCAAACCTTGTCCTCTTAAACCGTCCACAATTTGTAACCCAATGGGTTTAAATCTGGACTGCGTGAGGGCCATTCTTCAGAGGAAATGAACACTGGCAAATTGTTTCGAAGCCAGGCCTGGGACGTTTTAGCCTTATGGGCCGGCGCAGAATCCTGCTGGAAATTCCATGACTGGTTTTGGAACAGGGAATTGTTAAGAGGCTTCACAACAGCTTCCAAAACGGTTTCTTGGTAAACTTTGGCCGATGTTTTGACTCCTTGTTCGCAGAAATGCAGGTCAGTGAGCCCATCGTAAGAGACACCCCACCAAACCATGACTGAAGCTGGGTGATAACCCTTTTCCACCCTTGGGATCAGTTCAGATGCTTCCTTAGATGATCGCGCATACACTCTATCGTTTTGCTTGTTTAATTTTTCGTGAACGGTCAAAATTCTTTCATCGGTGAACAAAATTTTTCTGTGCAAGTTATCAGCGTGCTTCACCAATAGACGTTTGCATTTTTCAATCCTATTTTTTTTTAAAGCTGCAGTCAATAAATGTCCGGTACGTCGTTTGAAAGCCTCAAGTCCCATGTCTTTTTTAATGAGTTGATATTCATCTCACGGTCCACGATTTTCTGTTTGCGGAGCGGATTTCTGTGAATTCTTGATTTAACGGCTTCGATGACATGCGGCGTTTGAACAGAGCGTGGGCGGCCCGACCGGTGGCGGTCTTTTACATCTCCAGTCTCCTCAAACAGTTTTATGCATCGGTAGACGAACATGCGGCTAATCCCTAGTGGCCGGAGCGTTTTCGGAGCGGAGCCAGAGCGTTTTCGCTTTTTTCATTTCACACTTGAAAAGCGCTATTACAGCGATACGGTTCTCATTATCTGACCACTCTATGATAAAAGTTGCAACAATTTTACAATCCCATTACAGGATAACGCTATTAGCTTTCAAAATCCATATGACATTAACGGGGTATGTTCAGATCTACTATTGAAATGGGTGTGTTCAATGTTGTAACAGTATTTATGTCCCTTCTAAGTACTTCTACTCATATACGGCAGGGGTTGCTTAAGGAATCACATAGTCAGTACAACCAGATTTCCTTTAAATAACAGTAACAATTAATTTTGTTCATATGTAGGCATCTGGGACAATTAGCTTAATTGGATTTAACTGCAGTGTAAAAACTGATAAGACTGATCATCACAAATTTATTGAAATATTCCTTTACTACTTACCAATATATAGGTGCATACCCAACACTTGGATGCTTTGCTAAGTTGCCCCACTCTAGCAAGTAGTAACTCATTATTCCACACCTTAGATTTTGTCCATAAATGTGATATCCTATCCAGCAACTAAACCACTTACCAACAACAATGCCTGCAAATTAGGTCATCTCGAGAGAAGTCTCTATAAAGTGCTGCTTAAAATTCAAAAATTTCAACAACGAATTTCTTCACAAACAAAACGGGGACAAATCACTAAATACACAGCTAAAGTAGCAACAGCAGCAGCAGCAACGACAACAGCAATCTTGCTGTCATTGTTGACAGGAATTATGCATCCAAAGGATGTCCACCCGAAAAACACGCTCCGGCATGAACGGTGATGTACTCGAATTAACGCCAGCCAGAGCACCCACCGATAACAATGGACACACAAAAACGTTCGTTTTTTTTTATTAAATCAAAAATCTCAGCCATGTAAACACTCGGGGGCGAGGGGGACACGACAATACAAATAATTTGTGGGAGGACACAGGTGAGGGTGTGAGCGAAGGCGGGCAAGCTGAGGGGTTGGTCTTGAGTATAAAGTTGATTGTAATCATAACTCGGAGAAAAAAGCGCAAATTGTTAAGTAACTTTAGCAAGACGATGAAGCAAATTGCGACTATCGGGATTGGTATGACTGGGGCGGCGATAATTTCTCTCAGGTCATTTGCGCACAGAGTAAAAATCAGTATAAAATCGGTCCGAACTGCAAATATTCGGTTGGATAAACATAATTTTTCGTTGCAATTGCCAACATTCCATGGTATCGATGTTACGATGGTTACATCGACTCACCATATGATGGTAGCTATAATAATATTACTATTATTACAGCCTATAAGTCGGTTATACCCACCTAATTCAGTTAAGCTATTGTTTGCCAGAACTGGAGGTTATTACTTAGTAGGGACATAAATACTGTTACAACATTGAACACATCCATTTCAAAAGTAGAACTGAACAGACCCCGTTAATGTCATATGGGTTTTGAAAGCTAACCTCAATAGCGTTAGTCTGTAACGGGATTTTAAAATTGTTTCAACTTCCATCATAGAGTGGTCAGATAATGAGAATCGTATCGCTGTTATAGCGCTTTTCAAGTGTGAAATGAAAAAAAGCGATATTTTCAAAACGTTCCGGACACTAGGGATTAGCCGCATGTTCGTCTACCGATGCATAAAACTGGTTGAGGAGACTGGGGATGTAAAAGAACGCCACCGGTCGGGGCGACCACGCTCTGTTTGAACACCGCATGTCATCAAAGCCGTTAAATCAAGAATTCACAGAAATTCGTTCCGAAAACAGAAAATCATGGCCCGTGAGATGGATATCACGCAAAAGTCCATGAGTCGAATCAATAAAAAAGACTTGGGACTTGGGGCTTTCAAACGACGTACCGGACATTTTTTGACTGCAGCTTTAAACAAAATAGGATTGAAAAATGCAAACGTCTTTTGGTGAAGTACGCTGATAACTTGCACAGAAAAATTTTGTTCACTGATGAAAATTTTTTTACCGTTCATGAAAAATTTACCAAGCAAAATGATAGAGTGTACGCGCGGTCATCTAAGGAAGCATCTGAAATGATCCCAACGGTGGAAAAGGTTCATCACCCAGCTTCAGTCATGGTTTGGTGGGGTGTCTCTTACGATGGGGTCACTGACCTGCATTTCTGCGAAGAGGGAGTCAAAACATCGGCCTAAGTTTACCAAGAAACCGTTTTGGAAGCTGTTGTGTAGCCTCTTAACAATTCCCTGTTCCAAAACCTGCCATGGACTTTCCAGCAGGACTCTGCGCCGGCCCATAAGGCTAAAACGTCCCAGGCCTGGCTTCGGAACAATTTTCCAGCGTTCATTTCCTCTGAAGAATGGCCCTCAGGCAATTCGGATTTAAACCCATTGGGTTACAAATTGTGGACGGTTTTAGAGAACAAGGTTTGTCACAAAAGGTACCACAACATTGGAGCTCTTAAAACTGCTTTGGTTCGAGCTGTGGCCAATTTTCAGATGGACGAGGTTCGTGCAGCTATTGACGATTGGCCGGTGCAACTTAAAGCGTGTGAAAAGGCGAAAGGCGAACATTTAGAATAAGTAGATTCTTTTTGGATACAATATACATCAATAAATATATTAATAAATATTTGGTCCAAAAACATTCAGTACTTTTTATTTTACAGCATAAAACGTGTGTAACAGTATTTATGTCCCTACTTAGTAAAACTAATAAATAACAAGTAAAAAATGTTAAGTTTGGCTGTGCCGAACTTTGGATACCCTCCACCAGATTCCCAAATAAAACCAAATTTGGTGCTGAAGTGTTCTATATAGAAATCTTTATGTGCAAAATTTCATTTCGATAGGTCAAGCTTGTGGTGACTTATTGTCATATTATTTCTCAAAGCCCATGAGACCTTTTGTGTGGGAGGTACTAGTAGGACTTTTCTGATCTCAACAGAATTTGGTACAGAGGTGTGTTCTATATAAAAATCTTTATGTAGAAAATTTCATAACGATCAAGTTTGTAGTGAGTTATTGTCATATTATTTTTCAAGGCCCATGAGACCGTTAGTGTGGGAGGTACCAGTAGGACTTTTCCGATCTCACCCGAATTCAGCGTAGAAGTGTGTTGTACATAGAAATCTTGATGTGTCAAATTTCATTTCGATAGGTCAAGTTTGTGGTTAGTTATAGTCATATTATTTCTCAAGGCCCATAAGCCAGTTTGTATGGGAGGTACATACAAGAAATGCTGGCCCAATCTAAACCATTTTTACTTAGATGATTGCGCCTATATATAGATTATTATTTGCAAAATTTCAGTGATTTTACTCAAGAAACTGGACGGATATATCCAAATAAAAAACTAATTTTTGTGAGGTAGTGTCGTGTTGAGGGTCTCCAACACCAACTTCCCGTAGAGCTATATATAAAGACCATTTCCAATACCAACCATGCCAGGTTAACTACACATGTTTGTGCCAAATTTCAGCTCCCTAGCTGTTTTCATGCAGGCTCTATCTTGTTTTCAACAGACGGACAGCCGGACAACATGGCTAGATCGTGTTAGAATTTTACGAGGATCAAGAATATATATGCTTTGTTGGCTCTCAGATGATTATTTCAAGGTGTTACAGACAGAATGACAAAACTAATATACCCTCCATTGTATGGTGGAGGCTATAAAAAATTAACCAGGTGCATTTATTAGCAAAAAAGTTATTACATTTTTTTTGTTACCGGCTTTTACCAGCCACCCTGTACATGAACAAAACTAATACTTTTTGCAATGAATTGCCTTAACTATTGCCATGATAACAAATCTTATTTGTCGTCTTACCTTAACAAAAACAACACCACTTATATGATTTACCACAATTTCCATACCTCACTCGCTTGGGCAACCATTAACAACATTTTCTAATAGAGTTTGATGAACAACAATCAAAGAGAATAGCATCATGAACCAAAAAAGAAAAACGAACCGAATATATGCAGCAAATTATAAAAAATTTAACAGGAATAAAGGTAACGTTGTCCTTATGCCAGTTAGCGACTTGGGGGTGTGATGGCAGGAGCAGACTCGAAACTCATAAGTACCCTACAAGACGTTATTGTCGTGTTCATCACACGCCAAAAGAGGAACACACAAAAAAGTATCCAGCCCGATGCTGCTGCTAATGGCATTGTAAAATAGACGGAATGAATACAATGGGAACACAATCTTAAGTAGATGATGAAAAATCTTTAGTCAACAACAAGAAAAGGATACTCCCAAAGATACGAGACGAGTACTTCTGCCCAACCGTGGAAAGCTGGAGCTGGATGGGTCGAGAGGTAGGATACAATGATGTGACAAGTGATGTGTTTTGTCATCTATTCGTCTACTTCCACCTTTTTCCATTCTTTCGGCTTTAAGCATCAGCATCCAGCCATACGCTCTAACATGCCATACCTCGAAGGTTCATCCTTCGAACGCTGCTCCTTCCAAATCCTGCCTTCCTTCAATCCTTATTTACATGTAACTGAAAATTTTCATTTTAAGGATTTAGAGAAAAGGTATCTTCTACGTATGAATGTGCGGGCTGTGCGTTACCGTGAGTAAGTGTGCGTGTCAATAAGTGCGTTTATATGCGTGGGAGTGTGTGTGTGTGTACATGTATGTAGGTTTGTCAGATCCAGATCCGGGAGGTGTGAGTGTGTGATTTGCTAAGTGTATGGTATGTAAAGTAAACACAATAACAACGACAACGGCACACTGCAAAAGATAAAAGTAAATGATGCGTAAAACATGTAAAATATACCATTGACTGTGCACAGTGGTGCGATGGCGACAAGTTTAGAAGAGATTAAGGATTTCTTAACTGGAGATTTGTGTCCAACCACCTCTTTGAACGCCATCGACGCACATTTTAGCCGTAGCTTTTACCAGTTCAAGCCCAACAGACAGGACAGTCCTTGTGGCACTTGACCTCATCAAGGTGCCCCAAAAGTGTTCCCTCCCAGAGATATGCGCGTTTTATGAAAGTGAAGTCGACGATTCTAAGCGAAAATAGAATGGGACCTAATCTTTAAAATGGCTCTCCTGAACAAAACTTTTCACTTTTTTTTTGATGTGGACAATATCTGAGCATCGAATGAGACCCATCCCATGCCCCAACTCTATTGTTTCCCTTGAGCATCGTCGGAATGTGGGTTGCGTGACGCTGTTATATCGTTACTTTCATGGTGGGTGTTCTTCAGACATCCGTAGCCGTATTCCTGACGTAAGGATGTTTGGCAGGGATACGCGACTTTATAGGAATTCACACCCGTTTGTTAACGATTGGCCAGCTGACCGCACTATACACTACAGATCAAATTCGTTTTTCGCTCGAACAGTCCGTATGTGGAATCGACTTCCGGCAAATGTGTTTCCCACTAATTGCGATATTCAGAAGTTCAACAAAAGTGTCAATAAACATTACTCCCTCTTCCTCCCCTCCGATCCTTTACTTTCCACTCGCCAACGCAATGCACCGCATGTATAGGCATCCCCTGAGTGTTGATTATTTAAAAAAAAACTAAATGTCTTCTTCTATCGTTCTTCTCTGGGCATACTGTATTTAATTTTTATCAAGGAACTTTGCAAAAGACATTAGAAAAGACTTTTGTAGCTTTTGAGGTCGCCCACGCCACTGTGCAGCACCTTCTTGTGGAACAAATCCTCAAAATTTCCCTTTTCTTGTTTTCCACCCCTCACCTGACTTCCTTGGGGTTTCTTGGTATTCTTCCGTTTCTTCACACTAATGAAAATCAATAAAGTAAAAATTATATATAAAAATTTATAGAAATTGAAAAAACAACAACTCACCTTTACGCAAGCGGAATAAAACCAACCAACCACCCTCCCAAAGACTCACTACCGCCTCCTGCTCTACCTTCCTGAATGAAAAGTTAAAGCCAAGAACACAACATTTTCAGTTTTTCTGCACGTATTTTTTCCCCTCTTTCACATGAGGGTCTGGGACAGCGCTGGCTTCGGCAAGAGATCCTTTAAAAGACAACCCAAAAAGGATACCTTTTTTTGTTTCGGCAGTCAGACTCACTCACTCGCTTACTACGATACTTTTGATTTTTAATCGTTAAACATTGATAAAGCACAACATCCTTTTCGGTCTGGGGGAAAATGTGGACTAGCTTTGACTGCGACGGCGACGAAGACGAGGATGATGATAATGATTGCGCTGATGGCGATGATGAAGAGGAGCAGCAGGACGTTGCTTCGGTGCCATCGCTGATGGTAGTCGCCTGATGTGGCTGTTGGTTGGTTGGTTGGTGTTGTTCAAAATTTGTATTTACTGATGAAACAAAATGATTCCCTTCCTTCAGTCTCTATCGTTCAGTTTATAAGTGTGTGCGGTTGTTTATGTCTGCATGTGTGACTGTGTGTCTGTGTGATGAAATATCCTGTTTTCCGTTCGTGTTTTTTTCGTGCAGCATGTACTAAAAAATGTGTTGATGACATCCTTTTTAAATGAACAGCACCAGAGTAATCAGAGTAGCAGCAACAACGAAGGCGACAACAGTATCATGAGTTTTTGATTTCATTTTTTCACCCTCCACCAAAGGATGCTGAGTATATGGATTTTAATAGTCCGTTTGTAATACCGCGTAATAGGGATCGGGGACCACGAAGCATATGCAGAGTATGAATCGAAGATTCGAAAGCCTAGGATGTATAAGCACTATTGATCGCCACGCCTGCTGGTCGGTCTTAATAATGTTTAGGTAACAATTAAAATTTTTAAAAATTTATAAAAAGTTGTTTCAAATCAATATATATTGACATCGTGGCGAATTAGTTGGAACTACTAAAATAACATTGCAAAAAAAGAAATTCAGTTGCTATCAACATATATTAATATTTGTAATGAAAATTCGGTTTGACATACTACGAGATGATAAAAATGGTTATCGTTTGGCAGACAAAAAATATATTTACCAATAATAACCAACCAATAATTTTTCCAATATTTTGTTTTTGTAACCGAATATTGGTGATGATATCTAAACTTTGATCACAACCAAAAGCGAAAAACCTATTATTACTGCTTTAAGAAAATCGTTTCTCTTTTTCCTTGACATGACCCACCCTATGCTCTAGAGTACTTCAAGTATATATGAAAAAAAGGTTTTTTAATCCAAGGAAAATTAAATTTTTTTCGGACTTTTAGAGTCAAAAATTTTTTTCTGCAGGTTCAGCTACTTTATATGTTCCACCGATACTTCCGTTCCAATAGCTTAATATTACAGAGCACCTACTTACATTCAGCTGTACTGATGGAATAATCATGGTGCAGGCAACCTCAAACATTCGGTTGGCAAAAAATTCCGGTGTGGCAACGAATCGGTTCTCGGTTATGAAAATAATCCTATTATTACTGCTTTAAGAAAATCATTTCTCTTTTTCCTTGACATGGCCCACCCTATGCTCTAGAGTATTTTAAGTATAAATGAAAAAAAGGTATTTTAATCCAAGGAAAATTTAATTTTTTTTCGGACTTTTAGAGTCAAACATTTTCTGCAGGTTCAGCTACTTTGTATGTTCCACCGATACTTCCGTTTCAATTGCTTAATATTACAGAGCACCAACTTACATTCAGTTGTACTGATGGAATAATCTAGGTGCATGCATCCTTAAACATTCGGTTGGCAAAAAATTCAGGTGTGGCAACGAATCGGTTCTCGGTTATATAAGGACGGACGGCACTCCTGCTCATATTCATATTTTTTCAGTTTTTGTTGTATCTTTTTGACTAAAATTACCAGGAACCTATCAAAATATATGACAGATTTTGCATTGAATCATTTATTGGAATGTTCTTTTGTATCTACGACTGCTGAATAGATTTGGTTATTTAAAGATTTTTTAAAAAAAATATCCTATACTGTTTCTATACAATAGCGCTAATTTACAGAGGCAAAAAGAATGGGCCTTCATTTTGACACGCTTCTTGAATTTTCCCAAGTATTTATAAGCCTACTGCTGGACGACAAGACCATTTAAAAAAGTTACAAAGTTTTAAAGGGTACATAAAATTCGGCTCGGCTGAACATGTCTCGGTTTTTCTTGGTTTTTTTGCTGCAAATATTTTGTTGCTGCTACTGCTGGTGTTAGTCTAACAATGCTATTTTTGCATTATCGCATCGTATGAATGTTGATAATTTTGTTGTTGTTGTTGTGGTTTTGTTGTTAATAATAGCAACAAAAATTATAATAATAACACTAGTCAACAATACTTTTAAGGTGTCCTCTACTTGGCTCAGTTTGGTTGCTACATACAGAGATATAAAATCAGTTGGAAATTGCTACGAACTGCAAATATTCGGTTGGATAAACATATTTTTTGTTGCAATCACCAACATTCCATGGTATTGATGGTTACATGGTTCGATGTACTACGAGGGTTGCTATACATACTTCTGGCCTAGACAACACTAAGTTTTTTCTGGCGCCATATGATATTTGCATTGAAAAGTTTGACACTTTTTAGCATAAACGTACTCAGAACGTTTTGACGTACGACCATCATTTGTGTTGTTTACAGTGACTGGAAAAAACCAATTTGGCAAAAAAAAAAATGGAATTTACTCGTAAACATTTTCGTGGGATCATTTTACAACTTTCGACGTGGATTATCACGACAAGAGTACATCTAAGAACTTCTAAATCTTTGTATGGCACTGAATCACCATCCTATAGCACTGCGAAAAACTGGTTTAATGAATTCAATCGTGGCCGACGCTCGCTCAAAGACGAAGGTTGTCCAAAAAACGGCCGTTGTGCCAGAGAACATTCAGGCCGTGCGTGAACTGATAATGCAAGATCGTCATGTGACATACCGTGAGATAGAGGCATCCTTGGGCATTCCTTCCACCAGCATATATTCGATATTGCAAGAACACCTGGCCGTAAAAAAGGTTTGTTCTCGTTGGATCCCGCACAATTTGACAATCGCTCAAAAAAAGGCTCGTGTCTATTGGTGCAAAGAAATTTTGAAAAAAAAACGATCGCGGTGCTTTAAAAGACGTCTATAAGATCGTCACAGGTGACGAATCATGGATCTGTGCGTATGAACCCGTAACAAAGCAGCAATCGACCGTGTGGGTCTTCGAAGAAGGGCCAAATCCAACGAAAGTTGTTCGTGGAGGAAGCACTTCGAAACAAATGGTTGCCTGTTTCTTCGGTAAAACTGCGGCGACTGTTCCACTTGAGCAACGTAGGTAAAATCTGAGTGGTACGACAACAATTTGTTTGCCTGAAGTCTTCGGAGAAATTCGAAAAACGAACAAGAGAAGACGAATCATTGTGCACCATGACAATGCGAGCTCTCACATATCGGCTCATACCGGCGCCTTTTTGAGCGGACAAAATGTCTAATTGATGGGTCATCCGCCGTACAGCCCTGACTTGGCACCCAAAGACTTCTCTTTATTCCCGCACATCAAGAAAAAAATGCGTTGTCAACGATTTTCGTCGCCAGAAGATGCTGTTGAAGTGTTAAAAAACCATGTTTTGGAGGTGTCTCAATCGGAGTGAAAAAAGTGCTTCGGCAATAGGTGTGAGCATATGCAAAAATGTATAAATCATGCTGCAGACTACTATGAAAAACAGTTTTGATGGTACATATTCGCATTTTCAGTATTAGGTCAGTAATATATAAAGCAGCCGTCGTATTTTTTATTTATTTATTTTGTACCAAATAATATTTACAATTCAAAATCAAATTATTGCCCCAGCGCCACGTGGACATTTTTGGGGCCAGTTGGCAAAGATTTAGCTAAAAGTAGTTTGTAGCTCGAAAATTAGATATAACAAAAAACTGTGCACTTAAAAACTAAATAAAACTTACAATAGAAGCAATTCAATATTATCTAATAAATGTGTTTTTAATGTTGTTTTCAAAATTGAAATTCGTAAAATATTTTTGATATATTGAGGCAGACGATTATATTCAGAGCAACCGGTATGCTCAATACGTTGTTTTGTTGATTCCAGTCTACATCTTTCTATAAGCAAGTTTGATCGATTTCTAGTATTGAAAAAAGTTTGATTTTGAGAAAATGAAATAGAATGATAACCAATGTTGCGCACTAATTAAAACATGTACATTAACAACTGCATTTTATATGGTCCATATATAGGCAAAATTGTTTAAGATATGTCCTTATACGAAGATACCGTCGAATACGTTTGTGGAAGATTGTAAACAATTCTGAGTGCTTTATTTTGTGCTCGTTGTAGATATCTATACTCGAGATTTCTTTTTGTAAGAGTATATCATCGGTAAGTAATTAAAATGGCTATGGATTAGCCCATTATATAGCAATAATTTAGTTTTTTCATCGAATTTATTTTTAAATTTATAGAGTAGTCCGATTCCTGAAGCTATTTTTTCCTCAAATGTTGCATACGTAAGTTCCATGATAAATTTCCTTGCAAAAGTACTCCTAAGTATCGAACTGAACTGGATTCAACAACATCTTTTCCACAAATAGAAATATTGAAAGCGTTATTAGCAACTGAGTAAGGTCGAAATCGCACTAACTTAGTTTTCTCGGCACTCAACAGTAGTCCATTTATCCTGGCATATATCCTCTTTTATTTGAGCTTTGAGAATAACTTCATGACAATAGGGATAAAAGATACTTATATCATCAGCATACATTATTAGTTTACCGTGTAACTTGAGATTTGCAATATCATTTAGATAAATTGTAAACAATAATGGACCTAAAACACTCCCATGAGGCACTACATATTGTACATTTTCCATTTTACTTCTACTTTTTTCTACTTCAACATACTGCTTCCTATTTTGAAGATAACTTCCAATAAGTTTATTAGCACTTCCTGCAATCCCGTAATAGTGAAGTTTTTGTAATAAAATATTGTGATCTACTAGATCAAAAGCTTTCGAAAAATCGTAAAAGATTCCAGCAACTCCCCCAAACCCATTCTTGTGTACCACTTCCTTTCCTAAACCCAAACTGTAATTTAAACATAAGGTTATGCTCATTTAAATACACGTTAAGCTGTTTATGTACGATTTTTTCAAAATCTTTATCAATGATTGATAATAAAGCAATAGGCCTAAAATTTTCAATATTACAAAAATCTCCAGCTTTTGGAATGGGAATTATTTTTGAGATCTTCAGTATCTCAGGATAACTTGAGGTATAAATAGTAGCATTAAAACTGTCACCACACTTGAAAGAATTGCATCTTTACATTTAAACAGCATCTTCGCCGATATTCCATCAGGTCCTGGACTTTTATTTACATGTAACTTTGAAATTATTGCTTCGACTTCCTCATTACTTGTGTTACGAAACACGAAAGAATGTTGACATTGAAACAGAGTGTTGAGCATATTACAGTTTTCCCCTGGGTGATGTGTTATGTTTTCCTTTAATAATTTGGGAACTTTTAGAAAATAGTTATTGAAAATGTCGCATATCTCTTTATTATTAGTGACCATTTCACCTTATTTATTAATTCTGAATACAAATCGCTCACTTTGAATGGTTCTGGAGTCCAAAAAAAGTATTTCTGTAAAAAATGATTGCGGAATACCTTTAAAATGACTCAAAAAATAATTTCAAAGCAGGTCAGTTTTTTGATTTTTTTCAATTAAACGATTTGAAAATTTAATTCGTTTTCCTTTATTTTTTTAAATAACCTTTAAAGACCTAAAGAAAATATATATGTATATGTGACGCGCAAAATAGAAAGGGACCTAAGGTTAAAAACCAGTTTTGTTCAGTAGAGCCATTTAAAAGATTAGGTCCCTTTCTATTTGCGCTTAGAATCGTCGACTTCACTTTCATAAAACGCTGGGAGGGAACACTTTTGGGTCATGGGATCGGTCTCATTCGATGCTTAGATGTTGTCCACATCAAAAAATAAAAGTGAAAAGTTGATGAAAAGTTTTGTTCAGGAGAGCCATTGTAAAGATTAGGTCCCTTTCTATTTGCGCTTAGAATCGTCGACTTCACTTTCATAAAACGCGCATATCTCTGGGAGGGAACACTTTTGGGGTCGGTCTCATTCGCTGCTCAGATGTTGTCCACATCAAAAAAAAAAAAAATGAAAATTGATTTTTTACCCTTAGGCCCCTTTCTCTATGCGCTGTTACATATAGGGACAAAGTTTAAAAATTGCATATATAAAATTTAAAAATTAATCAGTACTTTTTTTTACAGCCGATTCAAATTCAAAACGTTCAATCGGCCACCCTGTATTTTTAAGACATCTGTAGCCACTACATTAAGCAATCATTTGAGTTATTTTGTGTCACATTAACCCGTAAGTAGTCGGAAATATATTTAGGTTTACATGTCACTTTACTTCACTAAACTTATATATAATATTCAGCAAGATCTTAAAATTCACTTGTGTATTCAAAAATTGTAAGATTCAAAACCTGCTCACATTTCATATAGAAGAATAAAAATTTTTAAATAGTTAAATATAAAAATTTAAATGAGACTCCTGAATAAGTGATTTGATTTGTAGCCCAAGTAATCGTTGCCAAAGACTGCTGCCATACATTCATAGACAACCATAGCCATACATTTTTCCAATTTTTTAGTCGATTCTGAAAAAGAAACAACAAAAGGTCTCGAACCAGAATAACAACTACTATTTAAGTCATAAAAAAAAACTTTTTTATTTCGGTCAATTAACTGAATACATAAAATTTAACCATCAGTTGGTCCAGTAAGGGTAACCGGTGCTACGTCTCTTCAACCGATACTGTCAGTTCCCCAGCAAGATCAAACAATTCAGCGAGTTTTGATACACCCTTGTTGCAGGATCGTCAGAGTAGCTAAGCAAAAAATACACAAAAAACTTTAAAGCACTGGACTCTTCTTAGCAAAAGGAAATATCGAGATTTTTTCTATTTTCAAAATCCGCATATATTTTTCCCCTGTCAAATGTCATGCCATCCCTAATGCAGTGCATGCGTAGTCAGTGTAACTTACATTTGACAAACAGTATCCGTTTCTGTTCGCCATCTCTCTCATCTTTTTCAAACTCCACCACGGTTAAAAAGAGCTTCAAAAAAATGTTGTGTACCCGTGTAATACGTGCGGTTTTGATGATTTTCGGAAGAAAAACATACTGATTATGAAAAGCATACACACATACAGAAGCAAACACTCATACTCATGTGTTCTTCATGCGGCTAACTTGCAAATGGTGGAGCCCACAGTGGAGGATTGTATACAAAATTTAATTAGATAACGAAGTGAAATGTCTCATGTTAAGGCATGTACTGAACGACCTTCCCACTTCATCTTACCTGTAGGCCATTAGTGGGTCTGTTGTGATACATTTTAATTAAGGAACTGTTAGGAAGAGAGAAAGCAAGTACAGGGTGTCCGTCGGGAAGGTATAGTACGAGGGCTGCTATATATATTTCTGGCCTAATAATAAGAATGCGAATATTTATCATCAAAAATGGTTTTATTGTTTTTCAAAGTAGTCTCCAGCATGGTTTATACTTAGTAGGGACATAAATACTGTTACAACATTGAACACACCCATTTTATTGGTAGAACTGAACATACCCCGTTAATGCCATATGTGTTTGGAAAGCTAACCTTAATAGCGTTAGTCTGTAGCGGGATTTTAAAATTTTTTAAACATTCATCATGGAGTGGTCCGATAATGAGAACCGTATCGCTGTAATAGCGCTTTTCAAGTCTGAAATAAAAAGAAGCGATATTTTTAAAACGCTCCAGGCTCTAGGGATTAGCCCCATGTTCGTCTACCGATGAGTAAACTGTTTGAGGTGACTGGGGGTGTAAAAGACCGCCACCGGCCGGGCCGCCCACGCTCTGTTCGAACACCGCATGTCATCAAAGCCGTTAAATCAAGAATTCACAGAAATCCGCTCCGAAAACAGAAAATCGTGGCCCGTGAGATGAAAATCACGCAAAAGTCCATGAGTCGAATCATTAAAGAAGCTTTGAGGCTTTCAAACGGCGTACAGGACATTTTTTGATTGCAGCTTTAAAAAAATAGGATTGAAAAATGCAAACGTCTTTTGGTGAAGCAGGCTGATAACTGGCACAGAAAAATTTTGTTCGCCGATAAAAAAATTTTTACCGTTCAGGGAAAATTTAACAAGCAAAATGATAGAGTGTATGCGCGGTCATCTAAGGAAGCATCTGAACTGATCCCAAGGGTGGAAAAGGGTTATGACCCAGCTTCAGTCATGGTTTAGTGGGGTGTCTCTTACGATGGGGTCACTGATCTGCATTTCTGCGAACAAGGAGTCAAAACATCGGCCAAAGTGTACCAAGAAACCGTTTTGGAAACTGCTGTGAAGCCTCTTAACAATTCCCTGTTCCAAAACCAGCCATGGACTTTCTAGCAGGATTCTGCGCCGGCCCATAAGGCTAAAACGTCCCAGGCCTGGTTTCGAAACAATATGTTAGCGTTCATTTCCTCTGAAGAATGGCCCTCAGGCAGTCCAGATTTGAACCCATTGGATTACAAATTGGGAACGGATTTAGAGGACAAGGTTTGTCACAAAAGATACCCCAACATTGGATCTCTTAAGACTGCTTTGGTTCGAGCTGTGGCCTATTTTCCAATGGACGAGTTTCGTGCAGCTATTGACGATTAGCCAGTGCGACTTAAGGCGTGTGTAAAGGTAAAAGGCTGACATTTCGAATAAGTAGATTCTTTTTGGATACAATATACATCAATAAATATATTAAAAAATATTTGGTCCAAAAACATTCAGTACTTTTTATTTTACAGCATAAAACGTGTGTACGAGGGCGGTTCGGAAACTTCTTAGTCTAGCACAAAAAGCGCGGTATAAACAGAAAAAAGTTAAGTGTTTTGGAAACTTCCATCTCTGCTATGAACACATGTTAAATTTTGTTTCGATCTGGCAACTCCTTCATATAGGTGTTTACAAAAGACGCATCCGGGACTTTTACCTGTTCCCAAATCTAAAAAAAAATCCTTGCTGGCAAGCGTTTTACCTCAAATGAAGATGCAATTACAGTTGTAAACCACTATTTTGAAGACCTTGAGGAAAACTATTTTAATCAAGGGATAGGATTGCTAGATAAGCTTTGGACTAAGTGTATTGAAGTTTCAGGAGATTGTATTGAAAAATTAAAATATTTTTGAAAAACTAACTATTCTCTTTCATTGATAGGCTTAGAACTTTCCGAACCGCCCTCGTATTTATGTCCCTACTAGGTACACTTTTGCATGCGCTCAAACCAATTGTCGAAGCACTTTTTCCACTCCGATTGAGACATCTCCAAAAAGTTCTTCGAAGACTTAAGGCAAACAAATTGTGGTATTCCACTCAGAATTGACCTCCCTATGTTGCTCAAGTGGAACAGTTTGCCACCTGACCAGTTTTGCCGTAGAAACAGGCGACCATTTGCTTCGAAGTGCTTCGTCCACGCACAGCTTTCGTTGCATCTGGCTCGCCTTCAATGAACCACACTGTCGATTGCTGTTTTGTTTGAGGCTCATAATCTTAGATCCATTATTCGTCACCTGTGACGATCTTATAAACGTCTTTTGAAGCACCGCAATCGTATTATTTCAAAATTTCTTTGTACCAATTGACACGAGCCTTTTTTTGAGCTATTGTCAAATTGTGCGGGATGCAACGAGAACAAACCTTTTTTACAGCCAGGTGTTCATGCAATATTTTACGGTATGTCACGTGACAATCTTGCATTATCAGTTCACGCACTTCATCAATGTTCTCTGGCACAACGGCCTTTTTTGAACGACCTTCATGACCTTCGTCTTGAGCGAACGTCGGCCACGATTGAATTCATTAAACCAGTTTTTCAGAGTGCTATAGGATGGTGCTTCATCGCCATTCAAACATTTAAGTTCATCGATGCACTCTTGTCGTGATAATCAACGTCGAAAGTTGTGAAAAATGATCTCACGAAAATGTTCACGAGTTAATACCATTTTTCTGCCAAATTGATTTTTTCTAGCCACTGTAAACAACACAAATGATGGTCGTACGTCAAAACGTTCTGAGTACGTTTATGCTAAAAAATGTCAAACTTTCCAAGGGAAATGTCACATGGCGCCAGGCAACACTTAGTGTTGTCTAGGCCAGAAATACATATAGCAACTCTCGTATATTGTTTGTTTATAATTTTTGATTAAATGAAAGAGAATGGATCTTATATTGATGAATGTTTTATTTAATGGCGGCAACTATGTATGGAATACAATATCAGATAAATGTCCGCCTCTTATTAGCCTTACAAATGCGAGCCCTTTTGAGCACATTTTTCATTACTTTTAGCACTGCGTCGATTTGAGTTTGATGGATTGTTTTGTACACTTTCTTGAGCAGCAGTAGTGTTTTCAGCCGACCTTGCAGTACGTTGTGGTCTATGCTTGGGCCTATCAGCTACAGACCGTCTTTCCTCGAAATCATTCACTACACGATGAATAGTGCGTTCAGTTGTCACGTTGTTTCACCCAAAAAATTCACGTAACTTTCTCATCGTCGTTGGATTTTCGAATATTTTTTTATAATAGATTTGCCACGTCTCTACTTCACGACTGCCAAATATGAACTGTAAACACAAATGTTTACCAAAATGGCGGCAAAACAAAGTAGTATACCTTCCCGGCGGACACCCTGTATTTTGGTTCTAACTCGAAGGTAAAGGAATAGAATAAGCTATGGATATTCAGGGACCCTAGGATCTTATTGGTATAGCTGATTAATACCTCTTAGTTTAGATTCATCAGCTGTACCAATAAGATCTTAGGGTCCCTGAATATTCATAGCTCATTCTATTCCTACACCATCAAGTTCTAACCAAAACACAGAGAGACGTTTGCAACCAATACGAGAACTTTGAAAGCCGATTTTTTACTGCAACGTTTTGCAGCTGCTTACGGTGTCAAATATCAGCTCGGGGGTGGATAATAGACATCACATAGATGGCTTAAAGCACGATGACCAAACTTGGCTCAAAGACGTAGACCGGGCGGCTTCCTGCTGAAACCATATACCATTCAAATCCATGTCTTTAATGTTTGGATACAAAGAATGGTACTGCCAGCAGCATTAAAAAAAAAACAAGTGGTCAACTTGTTAGTTCGGCCGGGCCGAAGCTTTTATACTCTCCACCATGGATTACGTTGTACGAGAGCTGCTATTTATATTTCGGGTACTGACAATACTGTTGTTGTTGTAACAACAATATATTTTTTTTGAGGTCTTGTTCGTCTATGGGGGATCTGCTTCGATATCCAGGTGAAGGAAACGCGCCATTTGAACTGGATGCATCCACAGAGACCTGGGGGTCAGCTGAGTGGGCTTGGCCGGACAATTGAAGAGGTGCAGTACATCATGTGGTCCCTGATGGCAGGCGGGACAGATGTCCGGAACGTTAGCATCAATTCGTGCCCAGTAAGAATTGAGGCGGCTGCACCATCCGGATCTCAGCTGCGCCAGAACCACGCGCGTCTGCCGAGGTAGTACCTTCTCCTCAGGTGAAATCTCCGGGGGATGTTCCCCTAGCACTGCATTCACACGGTAGCTGGATACTGCTGCTGCGACATCATCGGCGTGAATGTTGTTCAAACCTGCCTGATAGTTTCGATGATCTAAAGGTTCTCTCTTATACCGCTGGACCTCTCTCTCTAGATCATGAAGATCGTTCCTGATCTGCCTGGGTGGAGGCATCCTGTTCAAGAGATGGTGGTTAGGATGACTGCTGCGAAAACACCCTAGCAGGTATTGCTTAGACAACAGGAAATTGTGTCTGCGCACGGTAAGGACCTTCGTCTCCTCATGTAGATGGTCCTCAGAGGACATAAGAAGACACCCTGTTGATGTTCTAAGGGCGGCATTCTGGCATGTCTGAATTTTCTTCCACTGCGGCGTACTGACAATACTAGTGTTCCTTGATGCAAACTGTAACTTCCATTGAAAACTTTGACATTTTTTTTAACATAACTTCACTCAGAACGTTTTGTCATTTGAGGGCGAATTGTGTTGTCTACAATGTGTTGAAAAATTCATCTCAGTCAAAAAAAGAAATTATCCCGTGAACTTTTTCGTGCCATGATTTTTTACGATTTTCGGCGTGGGTTGTCGAGGCCACAGTGTTTAAATCAACTTGTTTCGACTTTTGGCTATGAAGCACCATCAACAACCACTGTTAATCGCAGGTACCAAGCGTTCAGTCTCGGACGCCGTTCGCTCCAGGATGAATTTCGTAAAGGACGTCCAACTTCAGTCACTTTGCCAGAAACCAAAGATGCTCTGCGTGAACTGATTAAGCAAGACCGACATGTGACATACCGTGAGATTGAGGCATCTTTGGGCATTAGTACTACAAGCATCAATTAGATATGGCATGTTCATTTGGCCGTGAAAAAAAATTGTTCTCGTTGGATCCCACAAAATTTGAAGAATGCTCAAAAAAAGCTCGTATGGATTGGTGCAAAGAGATGCTGAAAAAGTATAACTGCGGTAGCTCAAAGGCAGTGTTTAACATTGTCACAGGTGACGAATCATGGAGCTATGCATGTATACTTGGATCCCACATAATTATAAGAATGCTTAAAAAAGGCTCGTATGGATTGGTGCAAAGAGATGCTGAAAAACTATAGCTACGGTAGCTCAAAGGCAGTGCATAACATTGTCACAGGTGACGAATCATGGATCTATGCATATTAACCCGAAACAAAACAGCAATTGAGCCAAATCCAACAAAATTTCTTCGTGGAAGAAGTACATCGAAGCAAATGATTGCATTTTTTCGGTATTACCGGCCTTGTTTCCTGAAGTGGAACGTAGGACGGTAAATTTGAGTGGTATACAACTATCTGTTTGCCAACAGTGTTCGAAGAAATGAGGAAAGATAATAAGAGAAGACGGATCATTTTGCATCACGAAAATGCGATCTCTCATACATCTGCTGAAACGATGAGCAATTTGATCACTTAAGATGTCGAATTGATGGGCCAACCACCGTAAAGCCCTGATTTGGCACCCAATGACTTCTTCTTATTCCCTAGCATCAAGAAAAAAATGCGTGGTCAACGTTTTTAATCGCCCGAAGAATCTTTTGAAGCGTTCAAAAATCATGTTTTGGAGGTGTCTTAATCGGCGTGGAAAAAGTGCTTCGAAAATTGGTTTGTACACAGGCAAAAGTGTATTGATCTTTAAGGAGAATATTTTGAAAGTCAATAAAACCATTTCCAATGATAATTTATTGTGTGTTTATTTCCGGAGCCGAAATATAAATAGCAACCGTACTACCCTTCCAAATAAAATAAAGAATAGGCCGATTGCTTACACCGGAAAAAAGTTAATACATTTCGTTTTTGTAGCACCATTCGAGCGCCACCCTGTATATGTGACAGCGCATAGAGAAAGGGACCTTAGGGTAAAAAAATCAATTTTCATTTTTTTCTTTTTTTGATGTGGACAACATCTGAGCATCAACAAAAAAGTGTTCCCTTCCAGCGTTTTATGAAAGTGAAGTCGACGATTCTAAGCGCAAATAGAAAGGGACCTAATCTTTAAAATGGCTTTCCTGAACAAAACTTTTCACTGTTTTTTGATGTGGACAACATCTGAGTATCGAATGAGACCGATCCCATGCCCCAAAAGTGTTCCCTCCTAGAGATATGCGCGTTTTATGAAAGTGAAGTCGACGATTCTAAGCGCAAATAGAAAGGGACGTAATCTTTAAAATGGCTTTCCTGAACAAAACTTTTCATCAACTTTTCACTTTTTTTGATGTGGAGCATCGAATGAGACCGATCCCATGCCCCAAAAGTGTTCCCTCCCAGCGTTTTATGAAAGTGAAGTCGACGATTCTAAGCGCAAATAGAAAGGGACCTAATCTTTAAAATGGCTCTCCTGAACAAAACTTTTCACCAACTTTTCACTTTTTTTTTGATGTGGACAACATCTGAGCATCGAATCAGAACGATCCCATGCCCCAAAAGTGTTCCCTCCCAGAGATATGCGCGTTTTGTGAAAGTGAGGTCGACGATTCTAAGCGCAAATAGAAAGGGAAGTAATCTTTAAAATGGATCTTCTGAACAAAACTGGTTTTTAACCTTAGGTCCCTTTCTATTTTGCGCGTCACATATGAGTTTCGGCCTGGCCGCTTTTATTTAAGCTTCTTTTAGGAAATTTTATTTTTCTTTTATACTAAATCTCCCACTGTGCTACGTCAAATATCGTAGCCAAGCATATGAGCAATATTAAAGCTACTGATGACGATTCAAAACCGCCCCTCCTACCCCTTTTTAAGGAAGCAAGTGAAATATGCACACGACATAGCGTTGATGATCAAGCAAAAAGAGCCCCAAAAAAAATGAACTGTGAAATTTACACTTCATTTTTAAAAACAGAGCGGGGGGAGGAACAGCTGTAGAGGCAGTATAGAAGCGACACACTTTTGTCGGATGTTTCCTTGGTGGTTTGGATGTCTATTAACGCTTTCTTGGCAACTTAAACAAACAATGGCAAAGCACATGCAAAAAGTGGAGGGGGGAAACAGGCGACCAAAAAGGACTGATTGACTGCCAGGCTTAACGTCTGACAGCCAACCAGCCAGCTAGCCGGGAAGTAGGTATGACTGACTGCCAGGCTGCTTTAAATTTTTAGCACTAACCACTGCCAAAAGGGATAACAACGTAAATGCGTCAGCGGTGGGCGGTCGCAGCGGAAGCTTAAGCAGCCATAACCAAAATCGCACGTGTCCTCCATAGAAGTTGTGGGTTTCTGTTCTCATTCCGATGTGTTGCCGCTACATCTGCTCTGCTGTTTGATGATGAGCAGGGTTCTGGTTGATTAGAGCAGGATTTGTTGTAATTTTGTTTTTTTTTTGGCCGGTAGGTCGGCCGTTTTCACATATCGTTAACGAGATTTAATCGCTTCAAACTGAAATGTTTAAAAAGCTGGAAAATTGTTTATTACAGCCCGCACTGCTGCTGTACAACAGCTATTGGCCGTAATGATTTCTGTAACCCTTAAAGAGATCATGCGTACCCTTAGCACACGTGCATGCAAAAACATGAATGCTCCATTAGAGCAAACAGCTAATATGCTCTTAACTAAAATTGGGTCTTAAATTTTCCCGGTGAAATTATGAAAAGTAGTTTGAGAAGAAATTGACAGAAGTTCATACCTTTCGACGCCACACAGTGGTCCGTTTTATTGACAATATGCAGACAACTGACCTGCTTTGAATTTATAATTGTTAGTATCATTTTCAAGATAAAAGTCCAACTAAGAAGAATCTTCAAACATTTTTTTATCGAAATAATTTTGTTAGGCTCCAGAGCAATTCAAAGTGACGATTTCTATCTAGAATTATCCAGTGGTCCCTTCAATGGACAAAAATCAAAAAACTAACCTTTTTCGAATATAAAAGTTTTGCTTTCATTTTTAATATAAAAGTCCAACTAAAATCCTCAAATATTTTTAAATTGAAATAGTTTTGTTGTGCTCCAGAGCCATTCAAAGTGACGATTCCTATCCAGAATTAATTAATATTTTTGTTTCGTTCCTGAGTAGTTGAACGAAAATATTTGTCAACGACACATTTTTAGATGGAATTAAATTGGCTTAAAATTTTTCTATAGTTAAGAAGTGCTACAAGTTTAGCTTTTTTCTAATTTTTTTAATCTTATATATATTATTTTTAATTCATTTTTTAATAATTAACTTTTTTAGATAAATATAGGAACAAGTTTTGGTACAAGTTTAGTTTTTTTTAATTTTCTTTAATCTGATTAATATTATTTTTAATTCATTTTTTAAAATTCAATTTTTTTTAAATGAATATGTGAAAAATATTCAATTTTTGATGGGAAAATAAAAAAACATCATAAAATTCGGTAAAATTTTTTTTGCACAATAAATTAGTTTGGACTTTTGTCTATAATGAAAACGATTTTTTTTGATTTTCATTTTTTAAAAGTGTTTATGATGAGTTTTATATTCGTAAAATTCACAATTTTTGATTCCAAAAAAGCAAAATCGTAAAACAAATTCGATGAAATTTTTTTTTTGCACAATAATAAAATTAGTCTTTCGTTAATTGGAAAATAACGAAATCTTCTCCGATTTTTTTCAATTTGATTTTTAAGAAGTGCCTAAGATTATTTTGATTCAGTAAAAACTAATAAAAAATTGCATTTTACAAGAAAACCGAGAACGTTACATAAAAACCATTTTCATTTTTGTAAACAACGTAAGAGTATCATAATCCATTTAGAAATGACGCTTCATTGTATTCTTAAAACTCCTTCTATTTTTGTCCAATGCAAGTATGGGAACGAACCACTGTACGCCATAAGGGCGTTCCTTATAAAGGGACCTATTTACTGCCACGTTAATGTTACTCTAAAGACATCTGATAAATTTAGATATTATTATCAGGGTGTTGGAAAAAAATGAATTAGAAGGTACAAATAAAGATGTTTAAATTGCACGCAATCATTAAAATATCATTATTTCGTTTAGACAGTGGAGCAAAACTGTACTTTCTTACTTTGGTGCCTCAACATTCCATTAAGAACCATGGGACAACTTATCTCAAATCAGCAGCAAAATTGTATATCCACTGTATTATTTAATTATTTATTCACATATTTGCGAAGGTTGCTACACATATTTCTGGCCATATGACATTTCCATTGGAAAGTTTGACATTTTTTTAGCATTAACGTACTCAGAACGTTTTGACGTGAGACCATCATTTGTGTTGTTTACAGTGACTTAAAAAAAATCAATTTGCCAAAAAAAATGGAATTAACTCGTATCATTTTTCACAACTTTCGACGTGGATTATCACGACAAGAGTGCATCGATGAACTTGAATCTTTGTATGGTGATAAAGCACCATCCTAAAGCACTGTGAGAAACTGGTTTAATAAATTCAATCGTGGCCGACGCTTGCTCAAAGACGAAGGTCGTGAAGGTCGTCCAAAAACGCCCGTTGTGCCAGAGAACATTCAGGCCGTGCGTGAACTGATAATGCAAGATCGGAGATAGAGAGATCCTTGGTCATTTCTTTAACGAGCATACATTCGATATTGCATGAACACCTGGTCGTGAAAAAGGTTTGTTCTCGTTGGATTCCGCACCATTCGACAATCGCTCAAAAAAAGGCTCGCGTCGATTGGAGCAAAGACATTTTGAAAAAATACGATAGTGGTGCTTCAAAAGACGTTCACGAGATCGTTACAGGTGACGAATCATGGATTTTTGCGTATGAGCGCAAAACAAAACAGCAATCGACCGTGTGGGTCTTCGAAGACGAGCCAAATCCAGACCAAGCTCCTGAGCACGGCGTCGAATTGAGGTTGATGGATTGTTTTGAGCACTTGCTTGAGCAGCAGTAATGTTTGCAGCCGATCTTGCAGTATGTTGTGGTCCATGCTTGGGCCTATCAGCTACTGACCCTCTTTCTTCGAAATCATTCACTACACGATACTTAGTGCGTTTTGTTAGCACGTTGTTTCTCCCAAAAATGTCACGTAACTTTTAAAACACGTTGGTTTATCGAATATTTATCCATAATAAATTTGCCACGTCTCTACTTCACGACTGCCAAATACGAACTTTCAAGACACATGTTTACCAAAATGGTGGCAAAACAAAGTAATATACCTTCCCGGCGGACACCCTGTATATAGAATAAGGTAAAACCTTACATTTCCTCAAAGTTACAATGCTAAATTTCTTACGTCTACCTGAATTTAAAGGAAAGGAGATAGACCTCTTGTACATTAATATCGCCTACTCACCTAGAATCTCTCTCTAGAATCTCTATTTTCCAGGGCAAAAAATGTTGGAAAATAAATGGAAAACATGAATTGGCTATATTATATAATGGGGAAGAGTTCCACAATCCTCAATCTCCATATGTACCACTGTTAAAAGGGGGTTGTTGTGTTTTGTTTTTGACGTTCCAGATTAAAAAAGTCCCCGGTGAACATTTTAAAAATATCCATTTACTAGTTTAGAATCCAATAAACAATAAATAAATTTGATTAAAAACATTTCGTTAGAGACATTTTGTTGCTCTGAAAAGCATGATTTATTTTATATTATTCACCCATCGTACCACTGTGACCAGTTATTATTGGTGTTCAAAAGGTAAATACTTTTCTTGTAAAAAGTTCCGAGAAATTCCTTTTCTATAGAATGTGCCTTATTTAAATTCCTGTCCCCCTCTTTAAAAAGGAACTCCTTTGCTAACTTTTTTAGGACAAAAGCGCTGTATCACATTCTTTTCTAAGTATATGCCATTTAATAAGCTTCTCCCCTTTATGCTAACCATCTCCAATATTTGTTTCCCCTCTGTTGCTCATTTCACTTCATTGAAGTCCTGCTAAAAAGGAGCGAGCGTTCATGTGTGTGGAACTTTTTTTTTGCTGCGTCCTCCAACTCATTATTTATGCTTATGCAAATTACAATATGGTCACCCTTAAATGTACGTCGCTAGGGCGAATGAGTTGTTCCTTTGGCGAGCGAGCGAGTGAATGAGCTTTTTCTCGCCACCCTCACTTCTCCCCCAATGGTATCCTCTTTGCCGACCGTAATCGATGACATATTGTTAAGTGCTTTTGTTCGGATATGTTGTTTTTGCTTCGTTATGCGTTCTGTTTTTTTTTTTGGTTTGTCAAACTGTGGTTGACTTAATTTGTAACGCTCATTTGCAAAGGGTGGGGTGGAAGGTTTTCGCCTCATCTTCTCCATTTTCCCCATTATCGCCTTACAATGACAGTGTGTATTTTTCTCCGTCTCCTGTTCAGATAAGCTAATTATATGCTAAATAATTGGTGGGGGCGGGTGACAAAGAGGTCGGTTGCTTGTCATATTCAACTGGGTGTGATGTGCTGGGAAGAACGTCAGCAGAATGTCCTGCCACAATAGAAGTGGTTTCAAATTTGTAATTGTGGTCCCTGGCATGGCATAAACAATTAGAATTTGTAATAGGATATGTTGTTTTTGTGTGTGTGTTTTTTTTTTTGGTTTTGAAAATGACTCGAAGATATTTTTCGTTAAATAGAGGCCGAGCTAGAAATTTCGGAGAAGGAAATTTGCATTTTCATGCTAGCTTCTAAACCTAAAAAATCCTCTAAATACTTTTAAAAGCCTTTTAAGTTAGGCATGGCAGTTGCAAGACTTGTGTTTTCTTACACAAAATTAAATTTTGAAACTTTTGAGTAAATACTCTTTAAGTTCAAGCATTCTTAAAAGCTTGAACCTATAGTAGACTGCCCGAACCTTGGAATTGGAAATTTCTTCAGGACATAAGGTGACAGCTACATTTACTGCTGTCGTTAATAACATTACAAAGCGTTGGCTGATATTCCTAATGTTCGAAAAACTTGCCCAGACTCTACATAAAATTTTGGTTCATACCAACCTAACCCAATGTGTTTAAAAAAGTGGAATGGTGGGGGAATGTGTATACTCTAAGAACGGCTTACAGTGGTCCAAAATCAATTTTCTTCGGCCATAGACCATATCCGTGTACCTAGTATAAATTGACGTGATCTGTAAAAAGAGCAACTGTAGCCAAGGATTATTTTGAGCTATTGACATTCAAAGACGATATATTTTCAAAATTAGCCCAAGGTTCACTACACTTCTTATTATGTGATTCTTATTATGTGTCTTATCTCTATTGTATAGCACTCAACATTTTGTTCCAAAAAATTTTGGTTATAGGCTACCAATCTACGCCACTGTTTTCCCATAACTTCAACCGTAATGGCGATCTGAAAATTACTATTCCTTTTTTAAAGTTGTTGGACTTATGAACCGAGACATGGGTGGGCGATTTAACATTTCAAATTCGAATCTGCTGTAAAAAAAAGTACAGATCATTTTTTCAAATTTCTGAACTTTGTCATTTAATAATACGGAGCCGCCCCGATAAAAGCTGCTAACAAAAAAAATTTAATAATTTTATTTCTTTTAAATGAATCTGGTTACGAGGTTGCTATATACGAGGGCGACCGCAAAAGTAATTGGCCTAACATAAAAAGAACCGTTTTTTTGGAATTATTATTATTTATTTTTCAACATAATCTACTTCCAACTTCTTCAAACGTTTTTCAAGTTTTTTAATTCCATCCGAAAAATATGATTTTTCAAGACCTTCAAAATATGCCTCAGTTTCAGCAATAACCTCGCTATTGGACGAAAATTTTTTGCCACCGAGAATTTTTTTTAAATTTGGAAACAAGAAATAATCAGAAGGAGCTAAATCTGGACTATATGGTGGATGCGGAGCAATTTCAAATCGTAATTCGGCCAGTTTTTGTTGAGTTAAAAATGCAGTGTGTGAAGGAGCATTATCTTGATGAAAAAGAACTTTTTTTTCTAAATGCGGTCGTTTTTTCTTGTTTTCTTCACTCAACCGATCCAATAATACACAATAATATTCACTATTTATAGTTTTTCCTTTCTCAAGATAATTAATTAATATTATACCCCTTGCATCCCAAAATACTGTGGTCATTACTTTTCCTGCTGACTTAACAGTTTTCGCCTTCTTGGGACCACTTTTACCAGCTTTTATCCATTGTTTTGACTGTTCTTTGCATTCTGGGATGTAGTGATGGATCCATGTTTCATCAACAGTTATGAATCGGAGCAAAAACTTTATTGGATTACACTGATAAATCGCTAAAAGCTCCTCGAAATTGGTCCAACGGACGATTTTTTGGGGCAAAGTCAACAAACGCGGCACCCATCTTGCGGATAGCTTTTTCATGTGGAGTTCATCATGTAAAATACTCCAAACTTGTTTTTCGTGTATTTTAACAATATCAGCAAGTTTTCTGAGCTTTATTCGTTTATCTTTAGTCACTTTATTAAATATTTTTCTAATGTTTTCAATAGTATTAGCAGTTTTCGGTCTTCCAGAGCGTTGTTCATCTTCCGTACTTGAACGACCCATTTTAAATTGTTGAACCCAGGATTTCACGGTGGAGTATGATGGTGCATTATCACCATGAACAGAATCCAATTCATCTTTGATTGATTGTGGCGTATAACCTTTCATATAAAAGTGTTTAATTACCGCACGAAACTCTTTAATTTCCATTTTTCAAAAATTATAAAACTTGTTTACTTCAATCACCTGTAACAAAGAAAATAATCATTAAATATTTTAAATTTTGACAGATGGCTTATAAAAGATTGCTTTTAAAAAACAAAAAAAGGTAGTAAAACAGAAAATATGCTAGGCCAGTTAGTTTTGCGGTCGACCTCGTATATTGCTAGCCTAGGCAACACTTAGTGCTGTCGTGCGCCATCTGACATTGTCATTGGAAAGTTTGACATTTTTTAGCATAAAGTACTTAGAACGTTTTGACGTACGACCATCATTTGTGTTGTTTACAGTGACTTGAAATAATCAATTTGGCAAAAAAAATGGAATTAACTCCTGAACATTTTCGTGCTATGATTTTTCACAACTTTCGACGTGGATTATCACGCCAAGAATGCATCGATGAACTTAAATCTTTGTATGGCAATGAAGCACCATCCTATAGAACTGTGAAAAACTGGTTTAATGATTTCAATCGTGGCCGACGCGTGATCAAAGACGAAGGTCGTGAAGGTCGTCCAAAAACGGCCGTTGTGCCAGAGAACATTGATGCCGTGCGTGAACTGATAATGCAAGATCGAAAAAATATGAAATACCGTGAGATAGAGGCATCCTTGGGCATTTCTTCCACTAGCTTACATTCGATATTGCATGAACACCTGGCCGTAAAAAATGTTTGTTCTCGTTGGATCCCGAACAATTTGGCAATCGCTCAAAAAACGGCTCGTGTCGATTGGTGCAAAGAAATTTTGAAAAAATACGATCGCGGTGCTTCAAAAGACGTTTATAAGATTGTCACAGTTAACGAATCATGGATCTATGCGTCTGAGCCCGAAACAAAACAGTAATCGACCGTGTAGTTATTCGAAGACGAGTGCTTCTTCCAACGAAAGTTGTTCGTGGAAGAAGCACTTCGAAGCAAATGGTCGCCTGTTTCTTCGTCAAAACTGGTCTTGTGGCGACTGTTCCACTTGAGCAACGTTGGGCGGTCAATTCTGAGTGGTACACCACAATTTTTTTGCATGAAGCCTTCGGAAAAATTCGAAAAACGAACAAGAGAAGACGAATTGTGCACCATAACAATGCGAGCTCTCACACATCGGCTCAAACCAGCGCCTTTTTGACCGGCCAAAACGTCGAATTAAAGGGTCATTCGCCGTACAGCCCTGACATGGCACTTAATGACTTTTTTATTCCCGCACATCAAGAAAAAAATGAGTGGTCAACGATTTTCGTCGCCTGTTGATGCGTTCAAAAACCATGTTTTGGAGATGTCTCAATCGGAGTGATAAAAGTGATTCGACAATTGGTTTGAGCGCATGCAAAAGTATATAAATCATGCTGGAGAATACTTTGAAAAACAATAAAACCATTTTTGATGATAACTATTCGCATTTTCATTATTAGGCCAGAGATATACATAGCATCCCTCGTATCATATCTGTAGTCAAGACTTCAAACATTTGTTGGAGGTACGAGGGTTTCTATTTATATTTCGGGTCCAGACTATACTTGTGTTCCCAGATGCAAACTGGAACTTCCATTGGAAACTTTGTCCTTTTTTTAGCATAACTTCGAGACTGAGGCATCCTTGGACATTAGTATGACAAGCATCAATAAGATGTTGCATGTTCACTTGGCCGTTAAAAAAATTCGTTCTCGTTGGATTTCACATAATTTGACGAATGCTCAAAAAAAAGTCTCACATGGATTGGTGCAAAGTGATGCAGAAAAAAAATATGAAACGATGAAGCACCATCAAAAACCGCTGTTAGTCGCTGGTACCAAGAGTTCAGTCTCGGAAGCCTTTCACTCCAGGAGAAATTTCGTGAAGGACGTCCAACTTCAGTCACTTTGCCAGAAACCATCGATGCTGTGCGTGAACGGATTAAGCAAGACCGACATGTGACACACCGAGGGATTGGGGCATTCTTGGGCATTAGTATGACAAGAATCAATAGGATATTGCATGTTCATTTGGCCGTGAAAAAAATTTGTTCTCGTTGGATCCCACATAATTCGACGAATGCTCAAAAAAGGCTCGTATGGATTGGTGCAAAGAGATGTTGAAAAAGTATAGCTCCGGTAGCTCAAAGGCAGTGCATAACATTGTCACAGGTGACGAATCATGGATCTATGCATATGATTCCGAAACAAAACACAATTGACCGTATGGGTCTTTTAATACGAGACAAATCCGACAAAAGTTGTTCGTGGAAGAAGTACATCGAAACAAATAATTGCGTTTTTTCGGTATAACCGCCCATGTTACCTTTAGTGGAATGTAGGAGGGTCAATTCTGAGTGTTGTACAACCATGTACAACCATTGGCAACAGTGTTCGAACAAATGAGGAGAGATAATAAGAGAAGACGCATCATTTTGCATCACGACAATGCGAGCTTTCCTACATCAGCTGAAACGAGGAACTATTTGAGCACCTAAGATGTCGAATTGATGGGCCATCCACCGTATATCCCTGATTTGGCGCCCAATGACTTCTTTTTATTCCCTAGCATCAGGGAAAAGTGCGCGGTCAATGTTTGCATTGCTTGAAGCAGCTGTTGAAGCATTTTCAAATCATGTTTTGAAGGTGTCTCAATCGGAGTTAAAAAAGTGCTTCGAAAATTGATTTGTGCGCCTGCAAAAGTGTGTTGATCTTAAAGGAGAATATTTTAAAAAACAATAAAACCATTTCCAATAATAAATTATTGTGTGTTTATTGCCGGACCCGAAATATAAATAGCAACCCTGGTAAATATAAAATAAGTTGTTCTAAGGTTCATAATTTTTTTATTTTGTTCCCAAACAAGAAACTACCGCGCACCACCCTGACTTATGTACTACAAATAAAATGTACAAGCAGAGAAAAGATATGGTTACTATATGGTCATGGCAACAATAGTATGTTCTCTACAATAAAAGCATAGTCGTCGCAACCATAGTATTGTTTTTTTGATTTTTATTTTGACAAAAGTATGTTTGCAGCAAAACTGATATTGTTGGAATGTAACAATAGTATTGTTGTCAAATTTAAAAATGGAAATATGGTTGTAGCAACAATATAAATATGGTTGGTGCGACAAAAGTGTTGTTTTTTGGGTTTTATGTTAACAATAATATAATTACGGTAATCATATCAGCAAGATCCAACTTTTTTTTTGTTAATTTGACAATGTTATTTTTGCGAATCTTACGCAATAATAATACTTTTATATGTAAATTATTTTTTTCAAAACCAACAACTTTCGATTAGCATAACTGATATAATTTTAGTAAGTAAATTGTATCTACTGTTAAAAAGCCACTCCTATTATTATGAGTTTAATGTATTTTGACATAATTTACTTTATAAAAATCGCTACTGTTGAACAGCAACTTAACCTAATCCATACAGAGAATTCTGGGGATCATAGTATGGTTGTGTGTGAATCATACTATGGTTGTAAGGATTATACTATGGTTGTTTGTTAAACATACTATGGTTATGAGAATCATAATATGGTTGTGGGGATCATAGTATGGTTGAGTGTGAATAATAATATGGTTGTGGGGATCATAGTATGGTTGTGCGTGAATAAATTATTATTTTGAGAACCATAATATTGTTGTAGGGATTATAGTATGGTTGTGTGTGAACCATACTATTGTTGTAATAATCATAATATTGTTGTGCTACAACCATATAGCGGACAATAGTATGATCCTCTTCGATTATTGTCACCCCAACCATACTTTTTTTTCTGCGTGTAGCTTGTTCCTTCTCCCATACGATTTGACGAAGCTAAAACTGCATAAGAATCAAAACTTCGCTATATGCGGTGAATAAGGACCTTTGATCCGCTTAAACCTCATATGTTATTCATAATACGCATAACACTCCTATTAAATCCATTATTATGACACCAACAAAGTTGTAATAATTTGCATAGAGTTTCTGGAAACGCAAGTAATATAACACCATGTCCAGCTCTCCGCCCCACCCCGTTATTTTTTGTCAAAGGATACTAGACAAGGACATACGAGCAAAACAAAGACAACGGAAAGCTAAGTACTCCTTTGCCAGACGTGTGGTAGTAGTGAAGACAGTTTAATAAATTATCCTTGAGGAAAAGAAAACAAAGAGGAAAAGACAAAACTATTAACTGTTACATTTTTCATAATTTCCCGCCAATAAAGTAAGGGACAGGCGGGCGGATCGGTATTTGCTTTCGAAATCCTTGCAAGAAATAACCACAAAACAGGGAAATGGCGTCTACTGGGAATTGGAAGGGAGAAGGGTGTGAGATAGTCTTGCAGCCACTACCAACCGTTTAACACTAATCATTGTTTAGTGTCTATTTGGGGGAGAGGGGGTAAAATACGGCATTGGCATCGTCGCTGTCTTCGGCGTCCTCGTTGTCATCGTATTTTGCCACACCATTAAAAATTCATGATCTCAAGTGGTGCACGCTCTATGGCCTGGCATGGTGTTATGTTGCCTAGCACTGCTGCAGCTAAAGTCTGGCGTCTGCTGCCTGCCTGCCTCATCATCATCAACAGCACCAACGTGCTCCAAAGTGTATTCAACACCAGCCCGGCCAACCACTTGGCAAGGCAACGACGCAATGATTCCAAAACTAAACGCATCGCAGCACAGGCAGCGTAACGTTTTTAGCGTAATTTTCAGCATATTTAGTTTTCCAGCCCGTAAATCAACGTTTCGCTGCTGTTCGTGTTGTTATAGGTCGCTTTTTTGGCTCTAGTGTTGTGTTGTTGTTGGAAATTATCCGTATTGTTCTTTCCCTTTTGCAACAACATTTGGTTGCATATTTCCAAAAATTACTTCATAAACATTTCTCAAGTGGTTTTCTCCATCTATGGGAGTTTTGAGTTTTCCACAACACAAATGTTGTTATTTTAGTTTCCAAGCAAAGGACATCATTGTTGGTTATGGTTATGGGAGAATGGTTGTTGCTGTTGTTGTTCCCTGATCCGGTGTTTATTTGGGCAAAATGTTCTATTTTTGTTTCGTTACAGTTTTTATTTTTCTTTTAGTATTTTTTAAACTGTTTCTCCCTTTCAAGTGGTGCTGCGATGGCCTGGCGTCATTTGGTACCTAATTGTTTTCACATTTAAAGAAAATTGGAAAATTTTGTAATAATTACACATAAACACACACTCGAAGAATGTCAGCAAATACTTGATGTGGCGCCATAGATTGTCTGGAAAGGAAAGAAAGTGCAACTGTTATTGGTTTTTAAAAGAAAAGAAAATGCAATTGTTGAGGGTTTTTAAAATATCGGCAAAGTTGTTGCAAGATTAAGTAAATTATTATTTCATGAATGAATACAAAGTTTGGGGTTACCAATTTTAACACACCCTTCATCATGGATTTTGATCCGATGTGTCATATATAAAAAGCCTGCTAAGAATGCACTAATGCTTAATCATGACTTATGATAAGTTTTGGATCAATAATTTCGTATTATTAATGTTTTGTCATGATCGTTCTATTATTTTGAACAATATATATTTGAATACGCTCCACTAAAAGGTGGATGGTACAGCGTGGGCCAAAAGTTACCAAACTTTAATAATTTTTTTTTAATGTTTATTTATTTCAATTTAATATAATAGTAACTACAAATAAACAAAGAGTATTCAAGTTTTGTATCTATAGTTCACTTATACAACGTCCCAAATTCGAGATCTCAGTACAATTATAATAACTAAGTGTAATTTTCTTTTTAGGAACTATTTAATATTAATTAAGCTCTGTGTGTATAATATGATGATTGGTAATGAAAAGACATCGAAAAAACATTACTTGAAATGTGTTAATGTGTAGAATAAAAAGAAAGTCAGAAAAGGTAAAAAAATCCTGGATTTATAAAGGGTGTCCCAAGAAGAACGCAATTTTTAAATCTGGCAACATTCGAAGTGTCATTGTTTGACATTTGAACAATTGTTATTGTTTGTTAGTAGAAGGTACGAGGTTAGTAAAAATGGAGCGCTACACGAATGAACAACGCATTCTCATTGTGAAATTGTTTTACCAAAATGGTGAAAGTTTTGCGGCTACAGTTCGCAAATTGCGATCAATTTGGGGTCACAATAATGCTCCAAAAGAGTCAACTGTAAAGAGATTAATGGATAAATTTACCGAAACTGGGTCTGTTAGTGATGTAAAGATAACAACGCGCCATCGACCAGGTCGATCGACCGAAAATGTCGCAGCTGTACGTGATGATGTCGCTCAAACTCCATCCACCTCAATTCGACACCGAGCTCAGCAAGTTGGTGTCTCCAAATCCACTTTGCAGCGAATTTTGACGAAAGATTTGCATCTTCATGCATACAAAATTCAATTGACTCAGGAACTGAAGCCAGCTGACCATGGACAGCGAAGGGAGTTCGTTAATTGGGTATTGGAGAGACAACATGAAAATGCTGATTTTGCCGATAAAATCATCTTCAGTAACGAGGCCCATTTTCATCTTCATGGCTTCGTCAATAGGCAGAATTGTCGCATTTGGGGTGCGGAAAATCCTCGAGTGATTCACGAGAAGCAAATGCATCCTCAACGTGTCACTGTGTGGTGTGGTTTTTGGGCTGGAGGAATCATTGGACCTTTTTTTATGAAAATGAAGCAGGTCAAGCGTATCGTGAAATGATAACCAGTTTTTTCTTGCCTAGAATTGAAGAAATGAATGTGGAGGGCATGTGGTTCCAACAAGACAGCGCCACATGTCATACAGCCAGAGAAACAATTCAATTGCTGCATCAGTCATTTAAAAATTGCGCTCTTCTTAGGACACCCTTTACTTGCTGAGTTGTATAATATACTATTACTCGTAGATACAAATTTGGTAAAGTTACTATTTGGAGATCTGAAGAGGAGGGTACAGGACCTTAGACACTTTCTTTCGAACTTTCTAAGTTTTTCCATGTACGATGGTGAAATATTTTTATTTTTGTCTCAGGGTGATCCTATAGGGTGATCCATCTATAGGTATTTTTTCAGAACAAAGAAAATGTATAACAATTCAAATCAGGTGTGGAATCTTTATAGGTAATTTGAAAGGACATTTTATGGCATTTATTTTTTGATAATAATTTCCTTAAAATGTTGGCAACTGTATTATGGAAATGTGCGTTCGGTGAGAAATGGGAAGATCCGCTGTTTTTGACCAAAATTTTGTTCAGTGATGAGGCCCATTTCTGGCTCAACGGCAAAGTCAATAAACAAAAATGTCGCATTTTGGCTGAAGAGCAACAAGAAGAGGTTCAAGACGGGCGATTTGTAGGCTAGTGAAATCATCGGTCCATATTTTTTCAAAAATAATGAAGGACGGCACGTATCCGTGAATGGGGCTCGCTGTCGCGCTTGGATATCGGACTTTTTGCTTCCTTAAATAGAAGCCCGTAATCTTGACGACATTTGGATTTATCTGGACGGCTCCACTTGCCATACGGCTGCTAAAGCCTATGGATCAATTAAGAGGTCATTACGAAGAGAAACCAACTTCTCGTTTTGGACCAGTGAGTTGGCCGCCTAGATCGTGTAATATTACAGCTATAGACTTTTTTCTTTGGGGCTTCGCAAACTCCATGCTGACAATCCAGCTACGATTCAGGTTTTGGAAGCCAACATTACGCGTGTCATTAAAACCATACCGGTCGAAATTCTCGAACAAGTCATCCAAATTTGGACCCCCAGAATGGACACCCTAAGGCGTAGTTGTGGCTTACATTTGAAGGAAATTATATTAAAAAAATAAATGGCATAAAATGTCCTTTTCAAAGAATCACAAACATTCCACATTTTAGTTGATTTTTTATTTTTTTTTTTTTTATTTTGAAAAAATACCTTTAGATTGATCACCTGATATTTGTATACGCTCCACTTGAAGGTGAATGATACAGAATGGGCCAAAAGCTACCATGGGGTTAAAAACTTTAATAACTTTTTCCTTTATTATTATTTTTTTTTTTATATATTTTCTTAGATTATATCATATACAAAAAGGAAATTTTATTTACACTACGAGGGCGGTTCGGAAAATTCTTAGCCTATCAATGAAAGAGAATAGTTAGTTTTTCAAAAATATTTTTATTTTTCAATATAATCTCCTGAAACTTCAATACACTTAGTCCAACGCTTATCTAGCAATTCTATCCCTTGATTAAAATAGTTTTCCTCAAGGTCTTCAAAATAGTGGTTTACAACTGTAATTGCATCTTCATTTGAGGTAAAACGCTTGCCAGCAAGGAATTTTTTTTAGATTTGGGAACAGATAAAAATCACTGGGAGCTAAATCAGGAGAATAGGGTGGGTGGTCAAGCACCTCGTACTTTAATTCGTTGATTTTAGCCATTGTTAAAACACTCTTGTGCGCTGGTGCGTTGTCTGGATGAAAAATTATTTTTTTGTTTTGTAAGCCAGGACGTTTTTCTCGAATTTGTACATTTAATTGATCTAAAAGGTTTCAATAGTACTCTGGATTTATTGTTTTACCCTTTTGCAGATAGTCAATCAATAAAATACCTTTGAAGTCCAAAAAAACCGTTGCCATAACCTTACCAGCCGATTAAATTGTTTTAGCCTTCTTTGGGACACTTCCTCCAGCTTCAGTCCATTGTTTGGATTGTTCTTTTGTCTCTGGAGTATAGTGGTGGATCCATGACTCATCAACAGTTATGAAACGACGCTTAAAATCCATTTTATTTCGCTGAAAACGATCCAAACAAGCTTGAGAAATGTTCATTCTTATGCGTTTTAGGTCGACTGTTAACAAGTGCGGCACCCATCTTGCAGAAAGCTTTTTCATCTGTAGTTCTTCATACAAAATTAATTGGACTCGATCATTTGAGATGCCCATGATATTAGCTATTTCACGCACGTTTTTCCGTCGATCATTTAATACCATATCATGCACATTGGCTACAATTTCTGTTGTTGTTGCTGTTTTTGGAAGTCCACTACGTGGTTCATCTTCAATGCTTGTACGACCACGTTTAAATTCAGCAACCCAATTTTTTACTGTTGCATATGAAGGAGCACTTTCACCTAACACATTTACCATATCATTATGAATTTCTTGTCCCGCTAAACCTTTTTTATGTAAATATTTAATGACACCACGCATTTCTAATTTTTCCATTGTAAAAAAATCGCGGATGCGGTTTTTGTGAACACCTGTTTCTATATGAAGGAGTTGCCAGATCGAAACAAAATTAAACATGTGTTCATAGCAGAGATGGAAGTTTCCAAAACACTTAACTTTTTTCTGTTTATAACGCTCTTTTTGTGCTAGGCTAAGAAGTATCCGAACCGCCCTCGTAAGTATGGAAAATAATCTCACTAAAATGACCCCAGTTTTCAGCTTTGCAATGATGAGCTCGTTTTAGAGCATTTTCCATAACATCTTTCAAAATTTGTGGCTGTTGCGTTCGAATTTCTGCAACAATGTTTGCCTTGAGTTGAAGGATTGTTTTGGGCTTGTTCACATACACTCGCTTCTTTAAATAAACCGGAGAAAATAGTCGGGTGCTGACAAATTTGGCTATCGCGCTGGCTAAATAATTTCCGAATTTCTGGAAATTAATTCCTCTCCAAAAATTTTACTTAAAGGTGCTATTGTGTCTCGGGCAGTGTGGGCAGTGGCTCCGTCCTGCTGAAACCACATCTCATGTCTGATTTCAAGAGCCAATTTCCTATCATAAACCGATACCGCTCTCCATTTATGGTTACAGCACTTCCATCTTCATTCTCGAAGAAATAGGGGCCAATGATATTTGCAGATGTGATCCCACACCATACTGTACACCTAATCGGGTGCAATTGGCGTTGATGAATGGCTCTTGGATTTTCAGAACCCCGAACCTACAGTTCTGCTTATTAACAAAGCCACTCAAATGAAAATAAGCTCCATCACTCATTACTGTGCGTTAAAATAATTGATCGCTGATTTAAATAATAAAATTCTATTATTATGGTTCTTCGTTCAGTTTTAAATCTCTGCATTATTCTCTAAGTGTTATTTATACTACTATAATCTGAAACTACTATGTATAAGTAAAATATATTACTTAGTAGGGACATTGAACACACCCATTTCAATAGTAGAACTGAACATACCCCGTTAATGTCATATGGGTTTTGAAAGCTAGCCTCAATAGCATTAGTCTGTAACGGGATTTTAAAATTGTTTCAACTTTCATCATGGAGTGGTCAGATAATGAGAACCGTATCGCTGTAATAGCGCTTTTCAAGTGTGAAATGAAAAAAAAACGATATTTTCAAAACACTCCGGCCTTTAGGGATTAGCCGCATGTTCGTCTACCGATGCATAAAACTGTTTGAGGAGACTGGAAATGTAAAAGACCGCCACCGGTCGGGCCGCGCACGCTCTGTTTGAACACCGCATGTCATCAAAGCCGTTAAATCAAGAATTCACAGAAATTTGATCCGAAAGATGAATATCACGCAAAAGTCCATGAGTCGAGTCATTAAAAAAGACTTGGGACTTGGGGCTTTCAAATGACGTACAGGACATTTATTGACTGCAACTTTAAAAAAAAAATAGGATTGAAAAATGCAAACGTCTTTTGGTGAAGCACGCTGATAACTTGCACAGAAAAATGTTGTTCACCGATGAAAAAATTTGTACCGTTCAGGAAAAATTTAAGAAGCAAAATGATAGAGTGTATGCGCGGTCATTAAAGGAAGCTTCTGAACTGATCAAGGGTGGAAAAGGGTCATCACCCAGCTTCAGTCATGGTTTGGTGGGGTGTCTCATACGATGGGGTCACTGACCTGCATTTCTGCGAACAAGGAGTCAAAACATCGGCCAAAGTTTACCAAGAAACCGTTTTGGAACCTGTTGTGAAGCCTCTTAACAATTCCCTGTTCCAAACCAGCAGAATCCAGCAGGATTCTTCGCCAGTCCATTAGTCTAAAACGTCCCAGGCCTGGATTCAAAACAATTTACCAGCGTTCATTTAATCTGAAGAATGGTCCTCAGGCAGTCCAGATTTGAACCCATTGGATTACAAATTGTGGACGGTTTTAGAGGTCAAGGTTTGTCACAAAAAATACCTCAACATTGGATGTCTTAAGGCTGTTTTGGTTCGAGCTGTGGCCAATTTTCCAATGGACGAGGTTCGTGCAGCTATTGACGATTGGCCAGTGCGACTTAAGGCGTGTGTAAAGGCAAAAGGCGGACATTTCGAATAAGTAGATTCCTTTTGGATACAATATACATTAATAAATATATTAAAAAAAGCATAAAACGTGTTTAACAGTATGTATGTCCCTAATAAGTATAGCCTGTAAAGAAGGCACTAATGTTTATGCAAGCACGACTAATGATAAGTTTTGGATCAATAATTGGGTACCATTAACGTTTTGTAGTGATAGTTCTAATTTTTTTTGACCATATATATTTGAATATGCTCCTCTATAAATGGTATATTCAATTTTTTATGCCGTTTGCAACACAACGAAATATTTATCTGGAACCCTATAAAATATATATAATTTTGATCATCGCACAGTGGGATGAGATTTAAAAAAATGAAAATAATTCTGCCATTGCTAAACTAAGAGTCGGATTTTGATCGCATGCTTATAGAAGAGGTATTTTCGAGCTTAAGTTTTGAGTTTGTGCCCCCAAGTACACGCAGGGGCGGAGCTACAGGGCCCCCCAAGTTGGACACCTCGAGTTTATACAATTTTAAAACTCATGTAACTTTTGTATTTGTAAACCGATTTGAATGATTTTTTTAAAGTCCTCTAGTCGAAACTTACCTGTATTACCTATGCATTATCTTGTGCAGTTTCTGAGATATACGTGTTTCAAAAATAAAATTTTGTTGTTGCCCTAACTTGGTGTAGTATTTTGGTAATAACTGCTCCAAATGCCAACCGATTTATTTTATTTTAGTGTTGTTTCAAAAACAACAACTCTAAATTCAATTGCAAATGCCTCTAAATAGTTTTTTAATGATTCCATAAAATTTTCGACATTGGTTTGACTCCGCATTGGCTCATCTACTGATTGGTGCTTTTGATCAGCAACGTCACTTATAATCGTATCCTGGTTTATACAGCATACCCGTAAGTGATCAATTATATTTCAGTAAATCTGCCCCCCCCCCCCCGAACGAACTGCAACATCTGATTGACTTTCTTCTTAAAGTTGCATGACAAGCCCTTCCGTATGTTCAACTCCATAGCAAACACAAAAAAGACTACCATTAAATTCGCATCACAAAAACGAAATTTTCGTTTTCTTTGCTCAAAAGGAAAATTGGTGAAATAAAACACATTTTTGCGAGGCTCAGCTGGTTTTTACAATTCATTCATAAGCCTACTTTATCGCATAGACGTCGTACTCATGTGCCGTAGAGCAAAGGAAACCCGAAGAGCAGGAAAATGTGGCATGTGCGCCTAAAGACCGTATGGTGCCGTGCTACTAGGCTGGGTAACGCGGATGATGCGGCTGGCAGCACGAGTAAATCATCGAAATGAAAATCCCTGCGACAAGGACAGCCTTGTCAATGGCCTTTTGAAAGAAAAGGAAACGACATACACACTCATACAGAGACGTAGCCATAGACATAGACACACTTACACTCACACACACTATTACAAGTGGAGGTTCGGCCGGTTAAGGCCACTTCCACTACCAGCGCCAGCCACCATACTTATGTTGCCACTTATACAGTTATTATCGGCCTGTGTGCGAATGTTGCCCCGAGTGTCTGCGAGAGAGGGAGTCCCATCGAACGTTATCGTTTTGCCACATTCTTCCATTCGTACTCGATGCGTGTCCCCCTCAAAAGTCCTTTGTGTCTGTCGGCCCCTCCGTCCGTCCTTCTGTCTCATCAAGTCATGCAGTTTTCAAAGAATGAACATTTTTCAATCATGCAACATTTTGTTTTGCAGCTGATGTCAATCGGAAAAAGAGAATTGCCATAACGAAGGAGTGCATGTGTGTGTGTGCAGGAAGGCTGGTAAGTATGAATTGAATCGATTGGAATGGCTGGGGGAATGCACGGCATGCAGGCAACGATAATGTCCATGAAATGTTTTCATTTCTTTGTTGTATTCTATGGTAAGGCATGTTTAGATTGTCGTTCGATTTGTTCGACTTTAAAATAATTTCGCTAAAAATATCCAATTTATATAAGGATGTACCAGGATGCAAATTTGTATATTGGAAAACTTGAAGTCCAATTTTTATCAAAATTTGCAGAGGTAATTGTTTTCGACCAGGAAGTAAACCGATTCAGATTAATTTAATGCCCCAACACACATGAAATTTAGCACATATAAGTTCATTGTTCTAAAGAAGGATACTGTTGAAATTCGAGAAAATCGGTTCCGAATAAGATATAGTTTTTTCCCGCTTGACCGTTTTCGGCCATTCACAATCTGAAAAAGCTTATGGCCATACGCCAGGATCCAAGGTTGTTTCGTTTGATCGAATCGTCGTCAAATCTAAGATGAAATAGCCATGTCCTTCAGTAGAAAGGAAAATAGTGGTCGCATAATTAAAGTAAGGTGGGAGGAATTGTTGTTCTGAAACGGTTTGTATTGATGTGAAGAGACCGGATCGGTCAAGATGTAAAAGGTTTCCCTAAACAAGGACTGAGTCAACCATTATTTGCAGTAATTTTTGGGAGTTTTTGCTTATATGTTGCTATCAATCACTATCAACTGCGATAGTTACGAAATTTTTACATTATGTTACGTTCGGTCAGTTTATATTTATACGATACATTACGATGTGATTAGACTAGGGGGCGTGGCACCGAAAGACCATGAGATATGGTGTTTTTCCTTTTAGAGCTGTTAGATTTTTGATGCAGATATTTGGAACAAATGATATAGGAATGGAACATAAAACAAGTTGGGGAAGAGAGGGTGGAGCTACGCCCCCTTTTAAAAAACATCAGATGTTCCTTAAGTAATGGACCAATAGTAATAAATTTATAACAAAACGAGTTGAATGATTATAACATTATTTTAAACCAAGCTGAGGTATAATTAGACAAAAGGCGTGGCACTGTCTGTTCAACTTTGATAGGTCAAATATCGTAAACTATTACTGACATGAAGATAGTTTTCGGTATATATAGGGTGATTCATCTAGAGGTATTTTTTCAGAACAAAGAAAAAGTATAAAAATTCAAATCAAGTGTGGAATCTTAATTCGTAATTTTAAAAGACATTTTATCGAGAGTTGTGAAAATGAACTTTAATCTTTGTATGGCGATGAAGCACCATCCTATAGAACTGTGAAAAACTGGTTTAATGAATTCAATCGTGGCCTATGAGTGAACTGATAGTGCAAGATCTTCATGTGACATAACGTGAGATAGAGGCATCATTGGGCATTTCATCCACATAACATCCACATACATTCGATATTGCGTGAACGCCTGGCGGTAAAGAAGGTTTGTTCTCGTTGGATCCCGCACAATTTGACAATCGCTCAAAAAAAGGCTCGTGTTGATTGATGCAAAGACATTTTTAAAAGCACGATCGCGGTGCTTCAAAAGACTTTTATAAGATCGTCAAAGGTGACGAATCATGGATCTATGCGTATGAGCACGAAACAAAACAGCAATCGTTAGTGTGGGTCTTCGAAGACGAGCCAAATCCAACGAAAGTTGTTCGCGTAAGAAGCACTTCGAAGCAAATGGTCGCCTGTTTCTTCGACAAAACTGGTCATGTGGCGACTGTTCCGCTTGAGCAACGTAGGACGGTCAATTCTAAGTAGTACACCACAATTTGATTGTCTGAAGTCTTCGGAGAAATTCAAAAAATGAACAAGAGAAGACGAATCATTGTGCATCACGACAATGCGAGCTCTCACAGATCGGCTCAAACCAGCGCATGTTTGACCGGCCAAAAAATCGAATTGATGGGTCATCCGCCGTACAGCCCTAACTTGGCACCCAATGACTTCTTTTTATTCCCGCACAGCAAAACAATGCGTGGTCAACGATTTTCGTCGCCAGAAGATGCTGTCGACAATTGGTTTGAGCGCATGCAAAAGTGTATAAATCGTGCTGGAGAATACTTTGAAAAACAATAAAACCTTTTTTGATGATAAACATTCGCGTTTTCATTATAAGGACAGAAATATGTATAGCAGCCCTCGTATTAGTAACATATTTACATTTGTGGAAAAATTTTGCAAACGCAATGCCAAATTAAGTGTTCCATGCACCCTTCGGTAGAGGATATACGAGTAAAAATTGGTAAGGAACTTATGTTAGCCCCTCAAAAGGAAACTTCCCTAATTTGGCCGATTTTGGCAATTATCTTTTTATAGAGTACCAAAAAGTCGTTAATGCTGTTCACCGCACTCTTACTCTCATTTGGCAGATATTTAAGCACAGTGCAGATGTGGTGTGGAAATGAAGAACATTCCGTCTATCTTCACCATCGCTGAGCCGACTTCATCCAACACTCCCGATATATTTCATTAATAACGCATTTAATAAGACTTCATTTTGCGCTGCATTGTCGTCCTTTTTTTGAGTTTTTTGTAATTTTTATTTTTTATCTCAACTTTTCATTTTGTACGTGGCTACTCGGTGCCACCATTGCAGGCGTTGTTGCTACCGTTCCATGTGTGTTCGTGGTATGATGTTCTTGTTGCTGTTGTCGTGTCTGTCAATGTTGCGTTTGCTGCCTATTGATGCAAACGTCATTTGATTGTCATTGTTAAACCGGAAGTAGACACTTAAAACTCTTAAGCCGTAGTATGTTGTACGAAATTTGTCTATTGATATCGATCGATTTGGTCCGTTGGTTGGAGGCTCGTGGGTTGTTGTGCTTGCAACAACGGGCCACGTACAATGTTTGAGTAGCGTGTCGTGGTGTTGGTGTGGCGGTGGTGTTGGTGCTTTTGAAGATGTTGAACAGGATGAGGTTAAGGATAAACATGGGGTAGATGCCAAGTGCTATGGCGAGGATAATGATGACGACGAAGCTGATGAGCTCGAGAGGTTGCAAAATTAATTGCCAAAGACATGTGCAGTTAATTTCCTTAAATAATTAAAGGACATTTTATATGATTGAAGTTTTTATGCAGTTTTATAAATAAAATTGCTACAAAATTTTAAACTATTCTTGAATATTAGTGCTATTAAGGCACCTTGGGTGGATGGTATTTCAACGATGTCCTAGATTAAAATCCCGCCAAATACCCAATTAAAAAACATTGAAAATAGCCAGAAATAGGATCATTCGTTAAACAATAAGTTTAGCAAATCTTGATAGCAAAGGCATTCTTAAGCGTTTTAAACAACAATCGGCTCAGCATTTTTCTAGGAAATTCTTGACCTTGCGAATTTTCAAAACTGGTAAAAAAAGCTAAATTCGGCCGACAGCATTGTACCCTGCACTCCTGGATGTTCAGAAAGCCAACTGAAAAGGGGTTTTAGTCCTAATTTACCAAAATTAAATAACTAATGTCAAAATAAAATCTATGAGAAAATTTTATTGTTTAGGTAAAATAGGTTTAACATATCTGTGGAAGCTATATATTAATCTGAACCGATTTTCTCCAATTTTACCAGAGCACAGTGGACGAAACGGCTTATCTAGCGGTATTAAATTAAAATCTTGAAGAATAATGGAGCTAGATGCCTCAAACTTGGCATGAATATTTAGTATTTGTTGAAGCTTGAATGGGACAGAAAATGGGCCATATCGGTTTATGTTTTGATAGAGTTCTTTTTTAACTCGCATTCTTTCTTTTATGCTATTTTTCAACAAAAAATTCACAGGTTAACTGATTTGAACTTGCCATAGCTCGTTGGAAAGGTAATTAAGTCTAAAATATTTTACAAACTTTTTGTAAAATTAACAAGAAAACCATACATTTGCAGCAAAGTTAAAAATGTATAATCCCCTACCTACTCCATTAATCGTAGTTAGATTATCTCGTAATTTCAGATATACTAAAATTTCAACATGCAAACGAAGAATATAAATCCTATGTCTGCGATTTATATTACAAAAAAAAATGAACAAAACAAAAATAAATTAAATAACAAAACCGAAATTAAATAAGTATTTATTTAGAATCAGAACAATCAGTCGATGGATCTGGAGACTGGAAATTATCAATGGAAAGCGGATGTTTGCTTCTTTATCTAGTTCAATATTTCCTTTGATGTAATTAAAGTAGGTTTGGAAAGCAATGTAATTAGGGCATCTAAGTCAAACAGAAGTACATGCATAAGTCCTCCATCGTATGCATTCGGGAGATTTTGCGAATGTGAAGTTAATACAAATTTCGAAAGACTTATAGTGCTTCCTCCGACACCATTTCAATCGCTAGCCCAATATTGTTTATCATATTTGCTTCGTGAATTAAAATTTTGTGAACCGAACTTATCATGTAAAACCATGGATTCGAGGGCGGTTCGGAAAGTTCTTAGCCTATCAATGAAAGAGAATAGTTAGTTTTTCAAAAATATTTTTATTTTTCAATATAATCTCCTGAAACTTCAATACACTTAGTCCAACGCTTATCTAGCAATTCTATCCCTTGATTAAAATAGTTTTCCTCAAGGTCTTCAAAATAGTGGTTTACAACTGTAATTGCATATTCATTTGAGGTAAAACGCTTGCCAGCAAGGAATTTTTTAAGATTTGGGAACAGGTAAAAGTCACTGGGAGCTAAATCAGGAGAATAAGGAGGGTGGTCCAGCAACTCGTACTTTAATTCGTTGATTTTAGCCATTGTTAAAACACTCTTGTGCGCTGGTGCGTTGTTAATGAAAACTTATTTTTTTTGTGTTGTAAGCCAGGACGTTTTTCTCGAATTTGTACATTTAATTGCTCTAAAAGGTTGCAATAGTACTCTGAATTTATTGTTTTACCCTTTTGCAGATAGTCAATCAATAAAATACATTTGAAGTCCCAAAAAACCATTGCCATAACCTTACCAGCCGATTGAATTGTTTTTGCCTTCTTTGGGGCACTTCCTTCAGCTTCAGTCCATTGTTTGGATTGTTCTTTTGCCTCTGGAGTATAGTGGTGGATCCATGTCTCATCAACAGTTATGAAACAACGCTTAGAATCCATTTTATTTCGCTGAAAACGATCCAAACAAGCTTGAGAAATGTTCATTCTTATGCGTTTTTGGTCGACTGTTAACAAATCCTGCACCCATCTTGCAGAAAGCTTTTTCATCTGTAGTTCTTCATGCAAAATTAAATGGACTCGATATTTGAGATGCCCACGATATTAGCTATTTCACGAACTTTTATTCGTCGATCATTTAATACCATATCATGCACTTTGGCTATAATTTCTGTTGTTGTTGCTGTTTTTAGACGTCCACTACGTGGTTCATCTTCAATGTTTGTACGACCACGTTTAAATTCAGCAACCCAATTTTTACTGTTGCATATGAAGGAGCACTTTCACCTAACACATTCACCATATCATTATGAATTTCTTGTCCCGATAAACCTTTTTTATGTAAATATTTAATGACTCCACGCATTTCTATTTTTTCCATTGTAAAAAAATCGCGGATGCGTCTTTTGTGAACACCTGCTTCTATATAAAGGAGTTGCCAGATCGAAACAAAATTTAACATGTGTTCATAGCAGAGATGGAAGTTTCCAAAACACTTAACTTTTTTCTGTTTATACCGCGCTTTTTGTGCTAGGCTAAGAAGTTTCCGAGCCGCCCTCGTATTCAGCTATAAAAAGATTATCTCTTGTTGCTACCAACCCTCCTTTTTTATTACTGAAGAAACTTTTTGAACCTAACCTTTATGAGAGCATGATGAAAACTTTTTTTCCGGGCATCCAACATTTTTTGAAATGCTTGGTACAATTCAATCGAGTTCTCTATCTAATCACTCATTATGTTTCTTTTTAAAAATATCAAGGATACGACAGCAAGTTTTTCCATTTTCCACCAATTTTAAAGTAAACCTTCTTTATTTGTCACTTATTTCATGTTGTTCTTCATCAGTTTGCTAAGTTTTATCAACAATACTTTTGAATACGTACGTCTTTACAGTCAAAAACATTTTAGAAGCACAAGCTTTATTGTACAATATTAAAAATAGTGATCGTTTGGAAACTGACATTGTACCTAAAAAGCGATATACGGGCGGCTCGGAAACTTCTTAGCCTAGCACAAAAAGCGCGGTATAAACAGAAAAATGTTAAGTGTTTCCATCTCTGCTATGAACACATGTTAAATTTTGTTTCGATCTGGCAACTCCTTCATATAGAAACAGGTGTTCACAAAAGACGCATCCGCGATTTTTTACAATGGAAAAATTAGGAATGCGTGGTGTCATTAAATATTTACATAAAAAAGGTTTATCGGGACAAGAAATTCATAATGATATGGTGAATGTGTTAGGTGAAAGTGCTCCTTCATATGCAACAGTAAAAAATTGGGTTGCTGAATTTAAACGTGGTCGTACAAGCATTGAAGATGAACCACGTAGTGGACGTCCAAAATCAGCAACAACAACAGAAATTGCAGCCAAAGTGCATGATATGGTATTAAATGATCGACGGAAAAACGTGCGTGAAATAGCTAATATCATGGGCATCTCCATTTAATTTTGCATGAAGAACTACAGATGAAAAAGCTTTCTGCAAGATGGGTGCCGCACTTGTTAACAGTCGACCAAAAACGCATAAGAATGAACATTTCTCAAGCTTGTTTGGATCGTTTTCAGCGAAATAAAATAGATTTGAAGCGTCGTTTCATAACTGTTGATGAGACATGGATCCACCACCATACTCCAGAGACAAAAGAACAATCCAAACAATGGACTGAAGCTGGAGGAAGTGCCCCAAAGAAGGCAAAAACAATTCAATCGGCTGGTAAGGTTATGGTAACGGTTTTTGGGACTTCAAAGGTATTTTATTGATTGACTATCTGCAAAAGGGTAAAACAATAAATTCAGAGTACTATAGCAACCTTTATATCAATTAAATGTACAAATTCGAGAAAAACGTCCTGGCTTACAACACAAAAAAAAAAATTTCAACAAGACAACGCACCAGCGCACAAGAGTGTTTTAACAATGGCTAAAATCAACGAATTAAAGTACGAGTTGCTGGACCACCCTCCTTATTCTCCTGATTTAGCTCCCAGTGACTTTTACCTGTTCCCAAATCTTAAAAAATTCCTTGCTGGCAAGCGTTTTACCTCAAATGAATATGCAATTACAGTTGTAAACCACTATTTTGAAGACCTTGAGGAAAACTATTTTAATCAAGGGATAGAATTGCTAGATAAGCGTTGGACTAAGTGTATTGAAGTTTCAGGAGATTATATTGCAAAATAAAAATATTTTTGAAAAACTAACTATTCTCTTTCATTGATAGGCTAAGAACTTTCCGAACCGCCCTCGTACATCTAAAACTAGCAGAAGATTGTACCCGCTACACTTTCACGTTAGAGCGAAACAAACAAATAAAACATGGATCAGGTTGAGCACTTCTGGACAAAATAATTTCTGATAACATGACATTCAAAAGGGACATCAAAAAGGCAAATATAAACTGTCATTGTTAGGATTTAAAACACAATCCACCAAGACATTTTGGATTTTTTATACATACCTCGAACTATAAAAAATTCACTTTAATGTGCAATTATACAAATAGTTTTGTATTTTTACAAGGCTTACAGTCCACTGCTTGAAATGGAGGGAAAATACTCGTGAGCACCTGCAAAACATATGATATGTTTGAAAGCTTACAGCTATTAGAACATTGAAATGAAAATACAACAATAAATACTTATGAAACTCAGTGGGGTGTTGGTAATCTATAGTACCGGAGATATTAGACCATTTCCACACTTACAAATTTGAGTTAAATTTCGCTAGATAGACCCTTTCGTCCACTGTGCAGCGTCCATCCTTGGCATATCAGTTAAATTCCGCTAGATATGCCCTTTCGTCCAATGTGCAGCGTCCGTCCTTGGCATATGAAAATTTCTTGTGCCAAACTTTATCAAGATTGGTGCTTATATGTGGCTTCCAGAGCAAAAGACATAAAATCGAATGAACATACATATATATGTATATATGAGCTTTAGATTAATCTTACCCGATTTTCTTCCATTTCAATATAGTCCTTCCTTGTTCCATAAAACTTTTTCATGCTTAGTTTCATAAAGATGGGATGTCAGATGTGGCTTCTAGAGCTAAAATCATACAAATCGAATGAACGTATATGTATAAGAGCTATATCTTAATCTGAACCGATTTTCTGTAATTTTAATAACGTTGCTTTTTTGTCTCATAAAACCTACTAGTGCTGAGTTGCATCAAGATTGGTTGTAAGATGTGGATGCTAGAGCTTAAAACAAAAAAAATCGGACGAACATGTAGGATATATAGGGAGCTACATTAAAATCTGCACCGATTTTCTTTAATTTTAATAGCCTCCGTCCTTAGCCCAAAAAACTGACTTTTGTCAAATAAAATGAATACTGGACAATAATAGCGACCTGTAGTTTGATAACTTGCTTTAAAGGGACGGGCATACAGACAGACATCATTTAATTAATTTAGCAGCGGATTATACGTCGATCGGTGTACCTAAAGTTGGGCCTAACTCAAATATTTTTGGTAGTTACACACATTTGCCACTAAACTAACTTATAACACCCCCTTTTACAAAGGGGGTATAATTAACACGCTTTGGAAGTATGTTTCAGATACTCGTATATAGACTCGCAATCGATAGTTGTTAAGCTCAGAGGCGTTTTTGAAATTTTTGGAATTTAACTTTTCCTTTAAAGAAGAATAGAAGCTTTAACAGGTCAAAATCTAGACGTATACTAGATAAGACAGCCTGGTCGAGACTATCGTCTGGTCATAACAAAGGGTACGACGTTCTACGTGTCCAGAGCTTTCTTCTTGAGACTAGTTTATTCAATAGTAGTTGGCGATCAAGACCCAAAAAATTACCTAAGAGTTAAAGACAACGAAGAAGAGTGAGTCGGCGCTGCAGCCCTAAACTTTGAATCAAAACACAAGTGCAGCGGAGAAGAGAAGCGACTTTCGCAACTTAATACGATGAGAAAGCCGAGGCTACCATCTCCAACTCTCAAAAATCCCGGTTACTAATGATTGTGGTCATCCAGAATTTCATCTACCGTAGCGAGAAGGAATCCAACGTTCCGATAGACATATTAAATAAAGGTTAAACGCATGTTGACTTCAATCAGGAATTATAGACGATTCAACAAAGGCTTTTGGTTTAAGCCACACCAATTACCAATTGAATTATGAAAATACAGGAACCGACCGAAGACCTGTAGTTTGTCTCGTATGGGCAAAAGACAAGTTTCTCTTTAAATCATAGGTTATGTTCACACTGACAGCTGTTTCGCGCTCAAAATCTTGTCAAAATCAGTCACACTTCGTTATCGCTTCGCAGTTTGGGCCCTAGAGCAGCTTGAATTGGATAACGATTTTGGGCAAAAAATCATATTTTTCTAAAGAGGAGCATTTTCATCTCGGCGGCTAGGTTAACAATCCATTTTGCCGCACCTGGGGCTTGAAAGCCCTCACGTTATTGTCGATAAGCCAATGCATGCATAGAGAGTGACAGTTTGGTGCGGATTGTGGAGTGTTGGCAGCATTCGAAAATGTGACTGGGAACAACGTTTGGGTCAACGGTGGACATTGCGGAGCCTAGTTGTCTGACTTTTTATACCCTGTACAACTCTGTAAGAAAAGGTGTCATAAGCTTGTTTCATGGCAAATATTTGTAACTACTGCAATTCTTTGGTACTTCCTTTAATAATGTCTGTCCGTCCATCTAAAGTTTGTAATAAAACTTCAGCTAGCAATTGCCCAACCACCACTGACGGTCTCTATTGAAATTATAGAAAATCGGCCCAGATTTAGATATAGCTACCGCACACATATAATCATTCGTTTTTTAGTTTTTTAGCTCTAAAAGTCTCATAAAACATTCAATCTCGATGAAATTTAGCACGAGTAGGAATTTTGGGCCAAGGAAGAATGTATTTGAAATAAATGATTTAAGATCAAGCACCCAAGTTATAGAAATCGAGGAGATTGGTTCTGATTTTGATATAGCTCCCACACATATGTTCATCCGATTTTATATTTTGAACCTAAGATTTTATATTTGGGCCTAAGAGAAGACCAACACGGTCGATTGCTGTTTTGTTTCGGGATCATACGCATAGATCAATGATTCGTCACCTGCCGAGCTTTTTTTTGAGCGATTGTCAAATTGTATGGGATCCAACGAAAACAAACCTTTTTTTAAGCCAGATGTTCATGCAATATCGAATTATGCCGGTGGAAGAAATGACTTTATCTTACGGCATGTCACATGACGATCTTGCATTATCAGTTCACGCACGGCATCAATGTTCTCTGGCACAACGGCCGTTTTTGGACGACCTTCGTCTTTCAGCGAGCGTCGGCCACGATTGAATTCATTAAACCATTTATTCACAGTGCTATAGGGTGGTGCTTCATCGCCATACAAAGATTTAAGTTCATCGATGCACTCTTGTCGTGATAATCCGCGTCGAAAGTTGTGAAAAATGATCGCACGAAAATGTTCACGAGTTAATTCCGTTTATTTTGCAAAACTGATTTTTTAAAGTTACTGTAAACAACACAAATGATGGTGAGTATGTTTATGCTAAAAAATGGCAAACTTTGTAATGGAAATGTCAGATGGCGCCAGGCAACACTTAGTGTTGCCTAGGTCTGAAATATATATAGCAATCCTGGTATGTATCGGATGGGCAAAGGACAAGTTTATCGTTAAATCATAGGTTATGTTCACACTGACAGCTGTTTCGCGCTCGAAATTTTGACCGAAAGTCAGTATTTTACTTCCGCAAAACAAAATGAGTCGCTTTACGCTTCATTAACGCTTCGCACTTCGGGCCTAAGAGAAGCTTCAATTGGACAACGATATTGGACAAAATCATCTATTCTGACGAAAAGCATTTTCATTTCGGCGGCTATGTTAACAAACCAAATTTTTAAACCTGGGGCTTGGAGAACCCGCACGTTATTGTCGAGAATCCAATGCATGCACATAGAGTGACAGCTTGGTGCAGATTGTAGAGTGAGGTTCATTTTTCTTCGAAAATTAGGCTGAGAAACGATATAACTTTTAAAAATGGCCCCAAATGTCAATTGTGTTTTGACATTAGTAAACTAAACAAACGCAGAATACAAATCGATAAGCCATAAATCGGTTTGCTCTGCAATAACGCGGAGTAACTGTTTCCTTTCTTTTTTGCCTAACAATTCGTCGTTCGATTTTCATCGTAAATAATCATGTGCTAATGAAGCTCATTTCCATCTTAGCGGTTACTTGAATAAACAAAATAATCGTTTCTAGGTACCGACAATACGAGTATCATCCACGATGAGCCATTACTATCATATAAAGTTATGGCGTGTTATGTTGTTTACGCTGGAATTGTCATCGGGCCATTTGTTTGGAGAACGGCTCGGGCCAAACTACGCGTGCTACAGAGCCATGATTACCGAACTGTTTCTTTCTCAATTGGATGAATTGGGACTGGAGAACATGTGGTTCCAACCGGACGGTGCAACGGCGCACACTGCTGCATCCACAGCCGATTTTCTGAAGGATGCATTTCCGGGTCGTTTAATCTCTGCTTTTGGTGATTTGCACTGACCGGACAGATCACCTGATTTAACAGTTCCAGATTTCTTTTTATGGGGTTACAACATTCGGTCTTTCAACAAACCTCAGTGTCTATAAGACCTTAAAGAGAATATAAACGAATATATTTACAGAATTGTGAGATCCTTTCGCCCAAAGTTTTGGCAAGAGTGATGGAAAATGCCATAAAATGAGCCCGCATACATTTCGACGACACCATTTGGACAACAACATAAGCTCAACTCAATGTAAAAAATCCTAACGTACTCGTATTACATAAACACACTTCACAAACAGTACCAAAGTCTTTTATTCAAAAAAAGCAAAATAACATTGGGTGCTTACTTTTGCCCCACCTTGTATGTTCATCATATTTTATGTTTTCAGCTTTAGAAACTACATCTAATCTTGATATCATTTGGCACGAGTAAGTATTTCGGGCTAAGGAAGAAGGAATTGAAAAATATCGGATCAGATTTAGATTGATTTGGATGCATCCAATCATGATAAAAATTTGGTACGAGTTTGATTTTTAATGCCAAGGAATGACGTGGTTGAAATTAAAGAAAATCAGTTCAGATTAAGATATAGTGTCCATAGGTATATGTACATCCGATTAAATGTCTTAAGCTTTAGAACAACATATTACTGCTAATCGATGCAATTTGGCACACATTAATTTGTTGGCCCAAGGAAGAACTCTACATATATTCATACGAAGTTTCTGTTTTTAGCTCTAGAAGTCCCATATAACATTCAATCTTGATAGCAATTTAGCTCAGGTAAGTCTATTGGACCGAGGAAGGACGTGATTGAAATTAAAGAATTTTGACCAAGCACCGAAGTTATGGAAATGGAAGGGAATCGGTTCATATTTAGATGTAGCTGCCACACATTTGATCATCCGATTATATATTTTAAACTCCAGAAGCCACACGTTTACGTACCAACATTGATGCAATTTGGCATAGTAAGTTCCTTGTGCCAAAGACGGGCGCTGTTGAAATTAAAAAAAAAATCAGTTCAGATTCATATATAGCTCCCACATATAAAGGGTGGGCGATTAAAAACTTTAAATTTAAATAGGCTGTTGTTACTGTTACTGATAATTTTTCAAAAATCTGGTTTTATTGGGAAGGTTTATCTTTGTCATTTTATAACGGAACACAATATCATTCACATGATTAACACAACTTGTTCGGCAGAACGTAATTCGATCAAGCCAATTTTTCAGTACATTTTCGATTGTTTCGGGTCGAATCTCTTTAATGGCATCTTCGATTTCATGTTTCAATGCTTCTATTGTCTCTTATTGTTTTGCGTAACATTTACCCTTAGCTACCAAGAGGAAATAATCGAAAGGGCTCAAACCACAGCTCCAAGGCCAATTGACATCACAATTCCGCCGGTTTATTGATTTTCAAAAACAGTGCGGAAAATATCAATACCAAGTGGCCTCGTTTTGTTGAACCCAAATGTCGTCCATGTCATTCTCTGGAATTTTTTGAAACAAAAATTCTTTGAGCCTGGCGAGGTAACGCTCCCCGTTGATGGCAAAGGTGGCCCCTTGCTCATTTTCGAAAAAAATGGTCCAATGATGCCGCCAGCCCAAAATCCACACCAAAGAGTAACTCGTTATGGATGCAAGGCGAAGCCAATGCCAATGGTGGGTTATCTGAATCCCAAATGCGGCAAGTTTGCTTATTGACTAAGTCACCGAGATGAAAATAAGCTTCATCTGAAAACACGATTTTTCGGTAAAATTCTTCATCTCCTGCCAAACAATCTTCAGCCCATTGGGCGAAGCGAAAACGCAGCGGATGGTGTTCCATTACGAGTATTAAATGACAATGTTTAACCTTTCCAACAAAATTAGAAATTTTAAAAAATGATTAGCAGTTTTTCCTATTTAAATTTTAAATGGTTCACCCTATATGCTCAACCGATTTGATTTAAGCCAATGACAATTCCTCATTAATTAAGTATGACATTAGTATACAAATATGAGTTAATTAGAACCCTTCCGAGGGGGTTTAAAATTTTTTTTAGTTCACTTTTCTAAACGTCCAGAAGTGCTGGGTATAACATAGTCGGTAACGATAGTCTTTAACTTATTTTACACGGGTACCTATGTCCTGGTTGCACAATTTAGTATCTCACGTCCATAGGGGTCCCAAAATCGATCTCCTTGAATTTTTGATCCAAGGTCTAAAGTCCCTGGAGTTCCAAAAAATTGGCCATTTCGAACATGGGGATAGTCTCAGCTCAAATGGTCGAGGGTATCCACCTAGGATTTTTTTTACCATCTATACTATCTCCTTATTAATTTCATAATAGGACTTGACTTAAATTTCCTCTTCTTACAATGGATTTTAAAATCCAACTCACTTTATCATTCCAAAAATGGCATGAAGCTTTCGAGTTAAAGCCATCCTTCTTTCCATGAATTCGTAAATTGTCATATTTATTGAAAATTAAAACTTTTCCGTAGAGAAGGTTAATTGCATCGTATAATAGCAGATTTCGTTTTGTCGTCCAAAACGATACCAGAACTGGAGCAAACGGGTGAGCAACTGCTGCAAAGAGACATGCCTTCCTTGCCTTTGCTCATCCGCATGCTCCAGTTTTGGATTTTTTTTTGCAGTTTGTCTTTTTTGGTTTTTTTCCTTGCTGCTGAACTTTGGTGTGATCTTTTGCAGATGTTTGCATTTATTTTGTAATTATTGTCACGCAATGTGTACTTTACATACAAAAAGGGGAAAAAACAAAAATTCTGGTGTACAAAAATTCCGATGGAACGGCAGACGAGCACATGACAAGCAAGGCACAAGACAAGAAGTTGCCGTTTTTTTTAAAGAATGGCCACTTGCTTTTGAATGAAATTCGATACAAAATTGTACAACGGCATTAAGCTTATATGTCTAAATCTAAATATTAATATTTACAAAGATATTACAAATTCAATTGTATCGGAATCCTCCAGATAAATTAGAAAAAAAAACAAAAAAAAACGTATCCTGTAAAATTTTATTTTTTGTGCTTACGCCTTTTTCGAGATTAGGACTCAGTATAAGTTTGTCATTCCGTTTGTAACACCTCCAAATACTTATTTCCGAAGATATAAAGTATATGTGATGCACTCCACAGTATTTCAGCAAGTGGTCCAAACTCCCCTCTCCGATTTTTGTTTATTATTCTTTTTGTGTTCTTTCTTGAAATAAGCAGACCCCTATTTTTTATGACCTTCGGCTGACCCGTCAGATTTTTTTTTAAATTTGATTTTTCATTTTTACTACTTTTTTTGTATTGGCTGTGCTTTCTGTTTTGTATTCCATACAACTAAATACAGTACAATATTGGAAGACTTTGGATCGCTCTAAATTAATCTGTAATTAACACGTGAACCATTTCGAGGTTCCCTACTTTTTAAAGAAAAAAACACAGAAAATTCAAATTGAATCGGGAATGTTTACTATCATTTGAAAGAACATTCTTTGCCATTTGTTTTTTGAAGGTTATGTCAAATCAAATGCTGGCCACGACTACGTTTTAGATGGTCCATCCGTTGAGTCCAATTTTCGATGACTCGTTCGAGCATTCCGACTGGTAACTGCCGAATGACACGCGTAATGTTTTGGCCCAAGGCCTGAATCGAAGCGGGTTTGTCCGCATAAACTTTAGACTTTACATATCCCCATTGGATGAAGTCTAACGGTGTGATATCACACGATCTAAGTGGCCAATCGACAGGCCCAAAACGTGAAATTATCTGCTCACCAAAGTGTTCTCTCAATAAATCCATTGATTAATGCGATGTGTGGGAAGTGGCGCCGTCTTGTTGAGATCACGAGCTTCAATTTCAGACATCAAATAGTCGGTTATCATGGCACGATAACGGTCGCCATTGACGGTTACGTTCTCACCGGCATCATTTTTGAAGAAATATGAACCGATGATTCCACCGGCCCACAAACCACACCAAACCGTTGTTTTTTCTGGATAAAGTGGCAGCTCTTGAACGTCTTCTGATTGCTCTTTGTCCCAAATGATGCAATTTTGCTTGTTGAGCCAGAAATGGGCCTCATCGCTGAACAAAATTTGGCTCAAAAACGTCGGATCTTCTTGGAACTTTTCAAGAGCCCATAATGCGAAGCGATGTCGCTTGGACACGTCGGCGTAAAATGCGCCAAGTCGTTCCGTATGTCAGCCCGAGTTGCTGCGAATGGCGCCGAATCGCCTCTCCACGGCAATCGTGAACACTTTCAGCTACGGCCGCTACATTTTCTTCACTGCGTGCTGGACGCGGTCTATTCGGTCGAATATTACCCAATAATAAATGCTGTGTCTTAAGATGGGTGATGATGTTGCGAATAGTACGCTCAGTAGGCCGATTATGTTGACCATAAGTTGAACGAAGTGCACGAAACACATTCCTCACAGAACTTGAATTTTCGTAATAAAGTTGAACGATTTGTAAACGTTGTTCCGACGTAAGTCTTTCCATGATGAAATGCCAAACAATTCTAAACAAAAATAACGTGAAAAAAGTATCTCTACTTGGCTCCCCCATTAGTTAGTTAAAATTACAATGTTTCTATATTTTCACTTGTAGAGGGCGCTTCCACACCGCCAGAAAGATGGGGCATGTGTCGTTGAAACGATTAGCTTAAAACCAGCAGTCAAATCAAAACAAAATTACCCTTAAATAACCTATTTTTCGTTATAATAACATTTAAATTTTTATCACCAATAATTGGTTACTTCAAGTTGGTATTAAGTTACCACCAGTTGTGGCAACTAACTTACTTATATTTTAAATACCAATACCTAATTTTTTTCTATCAGATATCTTTTTCGAGCTTTCAAGAGTAAAACCAATTTAATATCCTTTTTTATACCATGATTAAATTCCATGGAATTTTTTGACCTCCATCAGCTTAGCTCACGATTTTTTATTTTAATTGTAGTATGTATTTTTAATGATTTTTTTAAATACGACCCAAACGGTATAGTCGGAATGCAAAGTCTTGGAAGCTTTGAAAAAGATTTTAAGGATCAACTTCTACAGAATTTTTCGAAAAATTTTTGGGTTGGGTGAAGTACTTCCAGTTTATTGTTTTATTTCTTGATAAAACGATTTTATACACAGTTAAGAGACATTTGATAATTCCGAAGTATTTATTCTATGACTAGGAAACCGCGATTAGAACTCCACAATTTATATATTCCCGAATTTTGAAAAATCCAATGTTGGTATACATTTTAACTCTTTATAAGATAATTTACCAAAAGCTATTGCTGTTCCTCGATTCTAAAATCTGTTTAGTAGATTTTTTTTACAGCAAAAGAAAACTGTGTGGCCTTCTCTTACATTACCTACATGTGTTTTTGAGTTTCCTTGAAACCTTCATTTGAAATGATTTTCTTATTCTTCACATTGACTTTAGCCTTACTTACCTGAAATTAATTTCACGGGAAAACACTTTTGTTTATTAACATTTCGAATGTACCCGACAGACAATCGATACAAAAAAACTTGAATGAGGCTAACATGTTTGGAATTAAAAGTGGTAGCTTATTTTTTATGAATGAGGAAAATAAAACAAGTTTCAGTCGGTTGATTCGACATATGTATATAAATAATGTCACCCAAAGACGATTCTTTTTAAAAAAATATCTGTGAGTATATTTATACATATATAGGATTTTTTGTTGTTAAGTGAATCCATCATTGATATTCATAGCCATACATTTTCACTCCCACTGCTTGCAGTATAGTGATTTTAATAAAATCTCGTAAAGGGTCGTCTATGTGGAAGTTTTTTAAGGGTACCATTTTTGTTTTACATGTCTAAAAATAGTAAATGAATGAATACAAAATGTAAGCAAAATTAATGCATGAGGGAAGTCATTATCAATCTACACTCGGATAGAGTAGTTTGGGTAGAAGATACAATAGGCGTGGCTAAGGCTTACATTTTTCGTCATCTCGTTCAAATTTTTATCGTCTTTCTAATTCCTTATTGCCAGCGTATGACTTGTATTAAAATTACTTTCTAAATAATAAAAATAGCCGGATTGAAGCATTTGCAATGAAGGTACCGGAATGGTGCGTGTCATTCCCTTGTTTTATACGCGGGTAAAAGGACGTTATAAAACTATAATGGAGTTCACAGTTTAGGTAAGTTACATGCATTTAGAGACAAGTAATGTAGATTCTAATCTGCACTGAGGTGGGAGGTACTAGAAAGGGCGTGGTGTGTCAGATGAAGCCTGCTATGATACCCCGGCAAGAACTGCCTCGAAAACATAAATCTGTGTCTCAATTTTTGTTTGCCAATTCTTCGCCAATTCTATTCTTTAACATATCTACTGATAACACTTTTCTCATTTTTAATCGTATCAGTATTGTACGAATAGTCTTAACGATATTACAAGAATACCAAAAGTGGGCGGAATGGTGCATTTAAAGATACCAGATGAAAGATACCAGAATAGACCGTGTGAAAACGTTTTGCAATATGGAAGTACAATGTCGTTATAAAAACATAACGGCATGCACAATAAAAACTAAACGAATTATATAAAAAGTTCTTAAACGCTTCTAAAAATTTAAACCCTATATACTTTTTTTTTTCGATTCAGATATAAGTTTGCGTAAAGCGTTACATATGACCAACATTTCTCTCTGGTAAAATTTGACTTTTATGGTCCATGATTTCAAAAAGCACCCACACAAAGGTCTATTCTGATTTAAGGTCTGCCTCTCCAGAAGTCACTAATTAACCTAAAAATGCTTAAATTTTTGCGTTTTACATCTAAATGACTACTAATTTACTCAAATGAAACTGGACCACATAGGCGGCCCAATTATAGGCACTTTTCCTCTAGAAATAGCATATAGTGCGATACCTAAAAGTATCCCTGACAAAATTTGACCTTAAAGGTCAATGTTTTCAAATAGCCCCCATGTCAAAGTCATCGTATAGCCCTTTAAAGGTCCCGCCAGAGTTGTCGTTCTGTCACTCTAGAAGTCATAACTTAAATCAGATTGTAAGCGAGCAACGTCCAGAGCGGTATATACGCAGACCTCAGAACTGTGTCAGGCTGTCTCTTTATGTCCGCGAAATACCACCTATGGCAGAGGCCGATTAAGTAAACGTGTAACGAAACAAATTTATGTTATCGAGGCAGTTCCTGATGGGGTGTCACAGTAGGCATCACCTACACCTCACGAATTCATGATCTACTGAGGGAGGTCCAGCGCTACAAGCGGGAACCTTTAGATTAAAGTCCTATCAACCGCAATTGCAGAAACCGCCAAGAATTTTAGAGTAACTGACGTGCTTGCAGATCATTCTTTAAAGGTATCCCAGGATGAACAGAGGCTACCCTTTGAGACCTTATTGGTATTGGAAGATCAGTTAACATCTTGCTGGTGTAGATCCCTCAATTCGTACTGGGTCACAACTGGCGGTAGTTAGTTAAACAAGTTTCTCACTTTCCTGCAGGGACCACATTACACCTGTCCTGATATCACGCCAAGCCAGACTCAGGTCCCAGCTGCGCGACCAGTTGAAATATGGCAAGCGGCTGCTACGTTGATGATGGCCTGTAACATTCTCTCGGTTACCCGAAAATCACTGGGAATTACTAAAGCTGCGGTTGGTGGTTTCTCTGCAGGCATCCCAATCAGCCTTTTTTGATTGAGATACATTCCCGCTTCTCTGAATATAAGTAGGTTCAGTAATCGTTTTATGTTCAAATGATATTATTTCAAGAAGTAGTGAAATGATTTTTTTTAAATTATGTCGTTTATAGACTAGCCTATTGGGAATCATTTTATAAAGAAAAAAATTTATATTTAATTTTATGGTTTACTGAAAAAAACACAGATTTTGTAACTCGCTGAAAAATTGGTGTATTTTTTGGGGTCATCAGAATAGGTTCCGGAGCAAAAAATTAATAAAAACATAAAAATAAAATGTTTATTCATATTTCCACTTACAAACATAATAATAAGGAATATTTTAAACTTAACTAATAATGGATACTCCCGCCCTTGTTTGAAATTACTTCATAACTTCGATTTGAAATTAAATCATATAATTCTTGAATATATTAAAGAGAAATTTCAGCCCAAGCTGTATATACCACGTATTAAGCACTGCTTATTATTAAATTGTCTACCGGACTCGTATACTTTTCGTGACAGCTTTCCCTTACATGTTTTCAATAATATTCAGGTCTGGAGAATATGGCGGCCACTCCAATAATGACACATTTTGGCTCCTAATCCACTGTTTCTCGACCAGCGCAGTGTGAATGGGAGCATTATCATGCTGATAAGTCCACGTTTTGGGTCCAAAAATGTTAGAGAAGTACGGAAAAACCTCCTCAATTACGGCTTTATAGCTATTCACATTCATTCTAGATATCAGAAACTGCAGCTCACAAGTTCCATAATAGGAAATGGCTTCCCACACCATCACACCACCTTCAAAACTATGATGACGAGCCAAATGATGTTCTTCCTTTCGCAAATCATGGAAGTAGTAGTTAAATCCATCCGGAACATCTAAATTATTTTTTTTTTCGTCAGAAAAGACTACACGTTGCCATTCTTTATTCCAGGTCATATGCTGACGACAAAAGTGAAGTCGTGCGTCCTTGCGAGTGCTGTTAAGCGGTGGCTTTTTCATTAGTTTTAGTCGTTTAGTGACTGGTACTGCGAATAACACGTTTTACTGTAGCCAGACTAGCACTTACACCAGTTTTTTCCTTTATTTTTGAAGCAGAATCATGCGAGTTAGAAGCAGATCTGATGATGGCTCTCCTATCAGCACTCGTAGTGGCTCTGTATGTACCTCCTTTCATATATTTTCCATATTCTGATTCATTCCGTAAATAATTGCTGACAGCATTTTGGCTTCGTCCAATTTTTGTTGCGATATACCGATGATTTAGACCTCATTCACCAAAGGCTTTAATTTCGCCCTTTTCTTCGTCCGTCAATGATTTACCTCGACCCATTTTCAAATTAAATTATGCCAAATACTTCAAAAAATAATAATTCAACAAACTATTATGCCGCTCACTAAGAAAAAATAAAGGTTTTGATTTCGAGCCTATTGTGATGAGCCAAAACATTGCTATGATTCTACCGAAGAATAAGCTAAAAACAATGCAAGAAAATAACTGTTGATTTTTCCCGTTAGATTTTTCTCCCAGTTGAGTGTACAATAAATATAATCTCGCAACGGAGAGAAAAAAAATTGTTGTGCATATAACACAAATTGAGAAATCCAACATTTAATGTTTCAAAAAATCCAAACCTAGTCAGATGAGCGGCAGTGTATGTGCGGCGTTCAGATATTAAAAAGCAGGATGATCTTTTGAGTGAGAGAATTATGTGAAGGTGCTTCGATCTTAACAAGTTAGGGGGTGTTAAGTGACGTCGTTGATCAGGTCAGGCGATGCCATAGTTATGTCTGGCGAACTATGACAATCACCTAATAACAAAGCGTGGCCGTCCTCATTTACTTTGCAGAGCCTCACTATCAATTTGCTCTGCCAATCCTATGCCCCTCTGGTAGTTGTCGAGAAGTGAAAGCCACAGTTAATGGTGGGCATAGTCTCCTAGGACCAGATGGTTATTGCCTTGTAGCGGATGGCTAATGTCTGGCAAATAACGCGGGGCACAGCTACCAACGGGCGGGATGTATACGTTGTACAGGTCTATCTCGACTGTCCCACACTTGACTGCCACCCTTATACATTCCATGGGTCTCTAGAGTCAAGAATAGCCAGAAAGGTCTGTACTGCACAGAATAGTGTGGCAGCAAAGCTAGTCCCCCACCTCCACTTGTCGTGCGATCCTTACATAGCACTTTGTTTCCGTCACACCTGCGCAGGCTGCAGGTGCAATGAAATTAGTTTTATGGATCTATTACCTCACTGATTGAGTTGCATAGGCCATTACAATTAAATTGCCAAATTGATGCACTGTCAGAGGTGGCAACAGTAATCTTAGCTTTTTTTTTCGCACCGGAGGTGTGTGGCACTATTCGCCAACTCAGGCGGCTACGTACTAAACCACACCTCCTACATTTCAACGGATTTCCACAGTGGGAGTGCCGTAAAGTACTATTGCTGTGTACATTTCGACCCGCACCCAATTTTCAACAATTTGAAGCATAAATTCCACAATGTGTTGAGGGCCTGAATTTGGCACAGTTAAATACAGCATGTTCTGTGGTTTCCTTTTCCACCAAATCGGAGCACCAGATATTTCATACATGAACCATTCTCTGTAAGAAATTGGGACAGGTTCTAGTTTACATCCCCTTGGGAAATATTTGTCCAGTCGGAGAAAATAAAAATTAACTCGTGAGTCCATCTGCCTTTCGTGCTGCTACCCCACCTGGCTTGCCACATGTCCTTTGCGACTTCTCTTTTAGCATAGCTATTCCTTCTGTTGAGTTTTCTGGTCTCCTATTGCACATGCGTCCGTTTTCATCTACCATAACGTCGATTGGCATCCTCCCTGCTACCAAAAGCGGCTTCGTCAGATACAGTTCGCAGGGCACTTAGTCGGTAAATAGAGGTTAATTTTTTTTCTGACAAAGCGGCTTCGTCAGATACAGTTCGCAGGGAACTTAGTCGGTAAATAGAGGTTAATTTTTTTCTGGCTTCATTCCCCGACATCGCGGCTGCCCATTTGCAATCTGTGGTGTAACATGCTGTATATGTTAATGATGGTGCGAGGGAGACTACGCGAGAGTCTCAAAGTTGGTTGATGATGACCTCAAAAGTGTAAACCTCAAAAGCGACGATGAAATCAAATTCATGGACCCACTGGTAACCCTATACTTTAATACTGTACAAGGCAACATAGTCCGTTTCGCCATACTCCCAAATAAGTTTCAGACCTAAACAGCTCGTAAGGTGCACCTACTCCATGCAACGTTTACACCTTGCAGACGTAGCATGAAGATTTATACGGTTCTGACAAACCGATCTGATCACAGGTCCGAAGTTTTGTTCGATCCCGGCTCGGACCGATAATATTCGGAGCCGGAATTCCGGGAAGTGCTACTTCTACGACAAAAAATGGACAAATAAAAACACACATGCTTGCATAAACGAAAGTAAATGTTCTCGTACTGAAAAACGACAATAATACTCCGCATATGCAAAATCTAGCAATGCTTCGTATTTATAGATACATTGTCGGTAGCACACACATATGTGACGCGCAAAATAGAAAGGGACTTAACGATTAGGTCCCTTTCTATTTGCGCTTAGAATCGTCGACTTCACTTTCATAAAACGCGCTAATCTCTGGGAGGGAACACTTTTTGGGCATGGGATCGGTCTCATTCGGTGCTCAGATGTTGTCCACATCAAAAATAAAAAAGTGAAAAGTTTATGAAAAGTTTTATTCAGGAGAGCCATTATAAAGATTAGGTCCCTTTCTATTAGCGCTTAGAATTGTCGACTTCACTTTCATAAAACGACCATATCTCTGGGAGGGAACACTTTTGGGCATGGGATCGGTCTCATTCGATGCTCAGTTGTTGTCCACATCAAAAAAAGAAAAAAAAAGAAAAATTGATTTTTTTTACCCTTAGGTCCCTTTCTCTATGCGCTGTCACATATATTAAATTGAAAAGCCGTCCCACACCAACGGCGAAGCGTGCGTTAAACAGACGGTGATGTGTTTGCTTTAACTTCGCTGACTTACTTTTCTTCCTACTATGACAGCAAATCTGATCTTATTAGCTTGTGGAGGAATTTACTCTTTCAAAAAAAAAACACATAATGTTGAGGTGACTGCTCCAGGCCGAAGAGTGTTTGCTACGGGCCAATCCGGTACATAGAACCTCCAGTCGTGGGATTGGTTTTAGAATTTTATTCGACTGTGGCCGTATTTAATGCTTTGTTTTTTAGTCGGCATAAGACTGCTTAAATATAATTTTAAGATTTTGTTAACAAAATAATAAGTCAATGTCTTTACTTTTGAATATGTTAAATTGAAATTTTCGTGTGGCGAAATCCCCCAAATCAGAGTTGAACAAAGAAATATTCGTAATAAAATTTGAACTGTCGACATCTACCAGAATATTTCGTTTTATTTCGATTAAATCCCTGACTAACGTCAAAGATATCATTTAAACAGCCTTAGATTAGGCTTTTGTATTGTGCTGTTCCAGCCGCCTAAGAGTATGCTATAAAACCACATATTTAACGTTTTGCACCGTAAATAGCTGCACTAAATGATTCAATCAGTCTTTGACGCTAACCTCATTCAATCAATTGTCAATACCGGCATCGAGACAATATAAAGTACTTCTATTTAAAGTACATACACACACACGCATACAAGTATGTATGTATGTAAATACTTTACTCCATCTCGACATGTGCAAGTAGTAGGTACATAGCATTGCCTAAACCTATTGATTGATCGATTGATTGATGTACAAACACCAACACCAGCAGCATACAAGTGCAAACACGCACACACACACACACTCACTCACCGGCAAGCAAATAAATCGCCATTACAAAAAGCACTCAAGTACCTTCTAAACATGACTTAATAAACACTTTAGGCTTTTGACAAATTTACCCACCAACACATGTGCACCAGACACCATAGCCAGGACCAAGGACGATAACGCCCGCGGAGGCGGCGACGGACTTTGTTTGTAGGAAAATTACACTCTTAAGAATAAAGACATTTAAATGGATTTAAATAAACATGCAGTGCATACAGTACAAGGTCAAGAAATTAAAACCCTTTACACCTAGGGATGATGGTCAAAAGTGCTGTTGGATGGTGAGTTTTGTGGTAAGTAGGCAATAGTAGGTCCTGATATATAAACCTGTTGTTCGATAGGGAATTGATTCTAGCGTCACCGTTGGGCAACTAAAGTGGCACTTTTGCCATTTTTTTCTGTGGGAATACTTATGTGCCACTTTTTGCATTTGGCGCTACTCTTTTTTTTTATAGATTTGTGCCACTTTTTGAAAAAACGTATCTATTTCATATATTTTTGTCAGCGCTGACATAAAGCATACTTACATACTAAAGTTTTTCCTTTCTTTTTTCCTCAAATACCCAGGGTGGAGCGGGAATATTGCTTTTTTGCACTACAGGCTGTTTCGGCAATGTTGGTCGAAGAGAGTGGATGGTGTGCGTGGCTTATAGTGACTGACAGGAGATTTGTATTTGTCTGCCTTTCAGTTGCCATCATGCATTGGACACGCGAGGAGAGGTAATTTTTTGTTGAAGCGTATCATTGCAGTGCAGCGTGCTTTTCGTTTACAATTTGCTGTTCCCCCAAATATGCGGTACTTTACCAAAGACCCCTGCATTCGGACTGCGTCACTGTGTGGTGCGCCATATCACGAGTTGGCATCATTGGCCCTTACTTTTTCCAGGATAACCGTCTTGCCGTAACTGTGAACTCCGAAGGGTACTTGACTATGACACAGGATTTTTTTCAGCTGGCTCTTAAGTCAATGATGCAATTAGTGGATACATTGTACCAACAGGATGGTGCCACTGCAAACACACAGTGATGGTTACCATAAATTGTTTGAGGCAAATGTTTCTTGGACGGCTTATCTCATTGAGGAGTGATGTGAACTGGCCGGCACGCTCCCCAGACTAAGCCCCATGCGATTTTTTCCTTTGGGGTTACCTGAAGTCGAAGGTGTATATCAACCGTTCCAATACCTTGGAAGACCTAATTAACAATATTGAGGCTGAAATTGGCCAAATACGAGGGCTGCTATATATATTTCTAACCTAATAATAAAAATGCGAATATTTATCATCAAAAATAGTTTTATTGTTTTACAAACTATTCTCCAGCATGATTTATATAGTTTTTCATGAGCTTAAACCAATTGTTAAAGCAACCCGTTGCCTGGCGCCATCTGAAATTTCCATTGGAAAGTTTGACATTTTTTAGCATAAACGTACTCAGAACGTTTTGACGTACGACCATCATTTCAGTTGTTTACAGTGACTTGAAAAAATTAATTTGGCAAAAAAATGGAATTAACTCGTGAACATTTTCGTGCGATCATTTTTCAGAACTTTCAACGTGGATTATCACGACAAGAGTGCATCGATGAACTTAAATCTTTGTATGGCGCTGAAGCACCATCCTATAGCACTGCGAAAAACTGGTTTAATGAATTCAATCGTGGCCGACGCTCGCTCAAAGACGAAGGTCGTGAAGGTTGTCCCTTCACGGCCGTTGTCCAAGAGAACAATGGTGTCGTGCGTGAAGTGATAATGCAAGATCGTCATGTGGCATACCGTGAGATAGAGGCATCCTTGGGAATTTCTTCCACCAGCATACATTAGATATTGCATGAACACGTGGCCGTAAAAAAGGTTTGTTCTCGTTGGATCCCGCACAATTTGACAATCGCTCAAAAAAGGCTCGTGTCTATTGTTGCAAAGGAATTTTGAAAAAATACGATCGCGTTGCATCGTCACCACGAATGATGGATCTATAAGTATGCGTATGCGCATGAAACAAAACAGCAATCGACCGTGTGGGTCTTCGAAGACGAGCCAAATCCAACGAAAGTTGTTCGTGGAAGAAGCACTTCGAAGCAAATGGTCGCCTGATTCTTCGGCAAAACTGGTCATGTGGCGACTGTTCCGCCTGAGCAACGCAGGACGGTCAATTCTGAGTGGAACACCACAATTTGTTTGCCTGAAGTCTTCGGAGAAATACGAAAAGCGAACAAGAGAAGACGAATCATTGTGCACCATGACAATGCGAGCTTTCACACATAGGCTCAAACCAGCGCCTTTTTGACCGGCCAAAACGTCGAATTGATAGGTCATCCGCCGTACAGCCCTGACTTGGCACCCAATAACTTTTTTCCCGCACATCAAGAAAAAAATGAGTGATCAACGATTTTCCTCCCCAGAAGATGCTGTTGAAGCGTTCAAAAACCATGTTTTGGAGGTGTCTCAATCGGAGCGGAAAAAGTGCTTCGACAATTGGTTTGAGCGCATGCAAAAGTGTATAAATCATGCTGGAGAATACTTTGAAAAACAATAAAACCATTTTTGATGATAAATATTCGCATTTTCATTATTAGGCTAGAAAAACGACTGCAGACAATTTATGATATCACGAATTCCGCGAAAAGGTCATCCGCACATGTAAAAATCAAAGTGCTAGAAGAAGAAAATTAAACACACTCAATATATTCACTCGACTCCTAGAGACATAATTTGAGTTGAATTTTTCAGAATAACGGTAGTTTTGCTCACCGTTCCTTTGTTTTTGCTTGGTGAGTATATTTTGTACAAAATTTTTTAGTTTTAACTCTACATTTGCGGTACGCGTACATCAATTTTATGCAATTTGTAGAAAACATTATATTTACGGAAAAATTAATTAATTAATGGTTAACAGTTGTTAGCTACATTTGGTGGTAAGTAATCTAAAATAGGGTAGAAAACTTTAAATTGTTTTGTACCTAGTTTTGTGTAGCATGTACGTTACCAAAAGTCTTTAAGTTTCAACAATGCCTAAATGAGGAAATATTATTAGCTTACAAATATAGTTATTTGTAGATTTTGAGTCAATAAAGCTATCCTCAAATGCTTTATATTTTAATTTTTTTTGAAAGAGATAATATTAGTTTCGTACATGCTACATATTTATGTGTGCAATAACTTAATACATTATGAATATTGAATGTTTTTCATGATTTTATTTTAAACTTCAGAAAATGGTAAGGGGAAACGAAGCTATGAGACGATTTCGACAGAAGATGCGAGAGAATGAATCAAAATGGAAGGAACATAAGGAAAAGGAACGTGAGAGAATAAAAAAGTACAGACAAAAAGTGAAAAATAACACTGAAAACCGAGTAAAAAAAGTGACAACTGTGGAACAAAAGAAGAAGAAAACTGAGAAAATGCGTCAATATCGAGCTACCACAATAGCATACTCTCTCGCTATACCTACAAATCAAAACAATGTACAACAACGGAATACATAAATTACAGACATAACAATTAACTTAATTTTTTTTTAAGTTTTTATTTTATGTACTTCTGTTTTTAAATAAAATGAATTCAATAATTTTGTTGCAACAGTAAATACTGTTTTATTTTTTAAATTTTTTTATTTAACTTACACTACGTGTCGTCAAATCTAGCAATGCAAAATTTTTATACTTAGACTTTATTAAACTCAATGAAATTTGGCTAACATGTATAACTTCGGTGACTATACAAGTTAGTGGTGTGATAAAAGAATTTGTTTAAAAATTTGTTTTTATTTGTTAATTATTTAAAATAAAATAAAATCAAGACATGTTTTTGATCGTTTTGTGTAGTCGACTAAAAGTGTGTAGTTGTACGTTACCAGTGCTACATGTACGTTACATTGCAACCGATTAAAAAAATCTCATTAACATTGAATTTTTTCTAGATGAAATCACCTAAAACCCAGTACAGGATAGTCTCCTGTAATTACGAAAAAAAAAGTTTTAATATGAAACCGATTCGCAGAAATTTCAAATAGAAGTGATCATATCATATTTTGGGTGAAATTTTTGTGGCATGTACGTTATGCATATTTTGCAGATAATCTTCTATGATAAAACTTTTATACATTTCAAATGATCACTTGCTTTGACATTTAAAAAATGTAAAATAAGTTTTTAAAAAAAATATTTTTCTAGGAAAAAACATCAAAATAATTCGCACGCTGTAGTTGTACGTTATATGGAATTCGTGATATACTAAATGTCCAAAGAGTTTAGAAACATTAGATAATTTTAAAAATTGGCCGATAATTGCGAATGTCACCCTTTGACCCTGACTTATGAATTGTATAAATTGATGAGATTTTCCAGCAATCTAGGAATATGCCGGATTTTAAAGAAAGATTTAAATGTACTGCAGAGGCACACAGACATCTTTAAGTGGTATACCTTAAGGTGGGTCTAGCTCAAATAGTTTTGAACTTATCATACCCTGTTCCGCAGAGTGGTGCAGGGTATAATCAATGTTCTTTTTGCTCTTCAATGGAGTAAAGTAATAATTTATTGGCCACATACTGTATGATCATCATAAGACATACCTACACATACATCTACTATTTGCATACTTAAGAAACTTAAGAAATATGTGTTTGTTTGTATTGTTGCGATTATGTGGCACACATACACTTATACACACACATACAGTCAGCAGAAAAGAATGAATGAATATGACATTTGATTAGCTCTCAATACATGTACGTATGGCAATAAACGTATTCTGACTGCACGAATGACTGAACAAATGAAATTTTGCAAATAATGTAAAGTGAAGTTATAAAGCATTTCTGGAGTGTTTTTCACTTTACCTTCTTTCCTTTCAGGTATTTTTGTTTTTTTTCTTCTTTTTTTAGTTTTTGGCAAGAAATATTTTTCAAACGGCAAGAGGAAAAAAACACCGAATCCTTTGATAGGCAAAAGGGTTGGAAATTGAAAAATCAAGGAGTTTTTGTTGTTGTTGACGTTGCTCAACTCTGAGTAGAGAACAATTGGTGTTATTAGTGAACAGGTGTATATGCATATACAAGTGGCCTGGCTTTAAAGCATACTTTTAGGTTAGAAAGGATTCTTTTTCTTTCTGGAGTGCCACACTTTCGGGGGGTTTTTGTAAAATTGGCTTTTTCTGGAATTCAAAGGGAGCTTAATTGATTTTCTTTTGAATATACATAAATTAATTATGAAAGAAATGGGGGGTTTCTTGTTATAAAAGAAGGCAACACACACAGGAGTTTTGAATGCGGAAATGTGGTGAGCTTGTTTGAAAGGTCTTAAAGTTCAAAGCGGCATTAAAGTTGATACAAGGAAGTCAGTTATCGAGCGGCTTGTAGACGATAAATAAACACACAGAAAATTATTTAGTTGCATGAATCGAATATTCCCAGTAAACCAAATTTGCCGACAATGTCTGATATCAGACAATTCTGAACTCTATCGAGAATTCTTACCGAAATCGTTACAAATTCTGTTCGATTTGTCTGAGGCTTTTTTATTTATTATGTTAAGAAATATCTGAACGAATGCGGCCCGAATTCTATTAGACTTATCTGTAGGATTTTAATTAATTTTTTGTTCAGACTTCTCTTATCGAACTCGACAAGAATTCTGAACTATTTATCTGAGGTAGTCTATTCGTTTAAAATTTTTGTTATTTGCTTCATATTTTACAGTTGTTGTTCTTGTGTTCAGATACGTCGGAACTAATTCTGAACGAATTCTTAACTGTTTGTCTGAGGTTTTTTTTATATTTCAAATTCAAATTCTGAACGTTTGGTTAGCTTAGCCTTGCGCGGTATTTTTATTATGTTCGGAGGAAAACTCTACTGCCGGCAGTTCTCGATAAATACAAAACTGGTTGCCCTTAAGTGTATAGCCACTAAACAAAGTTACAGCTCAATTATTGCTTGTGAAACTGCAGACACCCCTGCTTGTAACTAAAAGTCATTCCGAACGCTTTTTGAAAATGTTTTACACCTTTTTTTTTGTAGAACAAAAATATTTTCTTCTTCTTGATTGTTTACATTCAGAATTTACAATGACATAAGCTCAGAATTCGGTTCGTAATGTCGGTAAAAACATCAGAATTTAATAAGACTTAATGCCCGAATTCTGACCGAAGTCGTTCAGAATTAGTTCAGAATTCGATACGACAAATCGAAATTTCCTTTCGAATTTCCCAAGACTACAGTTCAGAATTCGGAGTCAGAAATCGGTTCGAAATGTCGGCAAAAACATCAGAATTCCCTCAGAGAAGTAGGTCAGAATTCGTGTCAACCCTCTCATAAGTTTTTCGTTACGAACTCGGTAAGAATTCTGATACGAAATCGGAACATTTTGCCGATTGTCGTACAGAATTCTGACCGAATTATGAAGGTTTGGTTTGCTGGGTTGCGACAGCTGCATTATGAAACCCTTCTTTGTATTATATCCCTTTTCCGTTAGGAATAAGAGTAAATTCTGCTATACAGACGAATTGTAGTAACAAGTGTAGTAACAAGTGTTGTAGTAACGAAATTAATTTTGTATCAGTCTCTGATACATAGCCATCTAAATTACCTACCTGTTATATATGCAGGTAGAAAGAGCAATGAACTTAAATCGCTACAAAGATTACAGAATAAAGCGCTAAAGGCATTTATAACCTGCCACTGACATATTCCACAATCTCGCTGTACAGGGATATTTCACAGACGGTTCTGCCAATTCAGGGTTTATATAAACTGCAGTTACTTCTATATGTTTTTAAATCGAATAATAATATAGGCCACCATACGATTAAGTTTGAGACAAATCAAACGAGATTTAACACTAGAAACAACACAAATCTTAGGACAGTTCGATGTCGGTTGGAAACAACAAAGCAACGCGTTGAATATATGGGTAGCGTGGAATTTAATTGTCTCCCTCTTGATATTAAAAATATTAATCGAATTTCCGTTTTTAAGAGGAAATTAAAAGAGTATTTACTTCTCAACGTTGAAACACTTTTCATGTAGTCATAATAAATCAAGGCTATTACAAATAGTTATAATTATGTAAAAATTGTTTATTCATTCTTATAATTTCTTTTTGATTTAATTAAAATTTTTTTTTTTAAAAACATGTAAATATGTTGCCAGCTCGCCTCAATAATGCCCAAGTGGCGCTGAGGCAAAATTATATTATTGTATATTATCTTTTTTTAAATAAAAATCAATTGAATTGAATTGAAAAAAAAGTGGACAAAATAAATTCGGCCGTGCTGAAGCTTATATAATATTTAAATTATTAAACTTTAAAATTTGAATTGACTGTAAGAAAAAGTAGTGCTAATTTTATTAATTTTCTGGTTTTATTGGGAAGGTTGAACTTTGTCGTTTAATAATCCAATGTGTTTTCGCTTCGCCCAATGGGCTGAAGATTGTTTTTTCAGACGAAGCTCATTTTTATCCTGGTGGCTAAGTCAATATGCGAAATTGCCGCATATGGGATTCAGAGAACCCATACGTTACTATCAAGAAGTCATTGCATCCACAACGAGGACTGTTTGGTGTGGATTTTGGGCTGGCGGCATTATTGGGCCATTTTTCTTCGATAAGCGATAAGTTTAATAATCCAATGTGTTTTCGCTTCGCCCAATGGGCTGAAGATTGTTTTTTCAGACGAAGCTGATTTTTATCCTGGTGGCTAAGTCAATATGCGAAATTGCCGCATATGGGATTCAGAGAACCCATACGTTACTATCAAGAAGTCATTGCATCCACAACGAGGACTGTTTGGTGTGGATTTTGGGCTGGCGGCATTATTGGGCCATATTTCTTCGATAAGCGTTACCGCGGCATGCCTTGCGAGTTTTTGTTTCCAAAAATTCAAGAGAATGACATGAATGATAGTTGGTTTAAATAAGACGGGGCCACGTGTCACACAGCCAACACAACCATTGATATTTTAGGCACTGTTCTTGAAAATCTAATAATCGGCCGAAACTGTGATGCCAATTGGCCGTCCTGAGCTGTGATTTTAGCCCTTTGGATTTTATTCTGTGGGGAGCCGTTAAGGATAAATGTTACGTAAAGCATCCAGAAAGAATTGAAGCATTGAAACATAAAATTGATGTTGCCATTGAAGAGATTCGAAACAATAGAAAATGTAAAATTGGGTTGATTGGATGAGGTACTGCCGAGCGAGTTGTGGTAGTCATGTGATTGATGTTGTTTTCTTTTATTATTAAATGAGAAGGTTCGACCGTTCCAATAAAACCAGAAAATTAAAACAACTATCATTGTTTTTTGTACAGCCGATTCAAATTTAAAATGTTAAATCGCCCACCCTGTATACCCTCCATCATGGATTACGGCCCAATATAAAAATGTTGTCAAGGGGGCGTGACAGAGGCCTCTTTCTTTTCTATCGGTGTGTGTTTCTTTCCATACCAAGATCATATATGTGACACGCAAAATAGAAAGGGACCTAAGGTTAAAAACCAGTTTTGTTCAGGAGAGCCATTTTAAAGATTAGGTCCCTTTCAATTTGCGCTTACAATCGTCCACTTCACTTTCATAAAACGCGCATATCTCTGGGAGGGAACACTTTTGGGGCATGGGATCGGTCTCATTCGATGCTCAGATGTTGTCCACATGTCCACATCAAAAAAAAAAAGTGAAAAGTTGATGAAAAGTTTTGTTCAGGAGAGCCATTTTAAAGATTAGGTTCCTTTCTATTTGCGCTTACAATCATCGACTTCACTTTCATAAAACGCGCATATCTCTGAGAGGGAACACTTTTGGGTCATAGGATCGGTCTCATTCGATGCACAGATGTTGTCCACATCAAAAAAAGAAAATTGATTTTTTACCCTTAGGTCCCTTTCTCTATGCGCTATCAGATATACCAACTACTTTCGTCACAGCATAGGCTTTCAAAGTTCAGAGTTGAATGGGCGGGGCCACTTCCCTTTGTCAATTTTAGCACAATATTGCCAATACTTACATGATTATCATTAATTTCATTCTGTTGAATTTCTATAAGGATCAGTCTATTACTTTAGCCATAAATGCGATTTTTTTGAGGGGCGTGTTACCGCCTACTCTTCCTCTAGGATGTGTTTTAATCCCTGCCAACATCATATGTTTGAAATATCATAGTCGTACCTGAAACAGTTCATTAGACATTAAGCGTGTTCTATTGTTACTCTCATATTAAACGAGTAAGTGGTCGCTAAGGCAATAACTTCCAAACTTTACAAGAACATTTTTGAAGTTTGTTTGTATACAAGAACTAATTGACGTTATGCATCATGTGCCGTTTGATTTAAACAATTTGTAAGTTTTAGAAAAAAAAATATTTAAGAAATGCTTAGCTCATCTGTTAATGTACGGCAAGGCACAACAGTTGACGAAAGCCTATTAAACCCTTTTCTCACAAATACATTGTGAAAAAAATGTCTGTAGAAGGTAAATTGCATTTTCGTTGCATTTCGTTGTGAGAAAACTTGAAAAGTGTCATTCACAAGAGTCGCTCTCATACGTTTGGTGATAACCTGTTCTTAAAGAGTTTGGTTTTTCTTTACACATTTGCTGCGAAACTGTCTGATGAAGGTCGTCACGAACCCGAAATCGCGGTAAAAACAGTCATTGTCACTTTGCCATTTTGTAAAAAAAGTTGTCATCTATTAAAATGTAGTTGCAAGAGGTCTACAGCCTTTTAATCCCTTTTCAATGTATTCAGGAAATATTATTAGCGAGTAACAACCTAACTCGATTTAAAAATATTCTTGAATAACTTTTAATAGAACTCGGTCATTGTATTTTCAAGTTCAGGATTAAGTGGGTGGTGCCACGCCTCTAGACCCATCTTTTCATAATATACTCTATTCGAGGGCTACTATATATACGAGTATTTCTGGCCTAATAATGAAAATGCAAATATTTATCATCAAAAATGGTTTTACTGTTTTTCAAAGTATTCTCCAGCATGATTTATACACTTTTGCATGCGCTCAACCCAATTGTCGAAGCACTTTTTCCACTCCGAATGAGATACCTCCAAAACATGGTTTTTGAGCGCTTTAACAGCATCTTCTGGCGACGAAAATCGTTGACCACGTATTTTTTTCTTGAGGTGCGGGATTAAAAAAAAGTTATTGGGTCGACGTTTTAGCCGGTCAAAAAGGCGCTGGTTTGAGCCGATGTGTGAGAGCTCGCATTGTCATGGTGCACAATGCGAGCTCTCTTCTTCGTTTTTTTGAATTTCTCCGAAGACTTCAGACAAACAAATTGTGGTTTACCACTCCGCACTGACCGTCCCACATTGCTCAAATGGAACAGTCGCCACATGACCAGTTTCGCCGAAGAAACAGGCGACCATTTGCTTCGAAGTGCATCTTCTACGAACAACTTTTGTTGGATTTGGCTCGTCTTCGAAGACCCACACGGTCGATTGCTGTTTTCTTTCGAGCTCATACGCATAGATCCATGATTCGTCACCTGCGGCAATCTTATAAACGTCTTTTGAAGCACTGCGACATATTTTTTCGAAATTTCTTTGCACCAATCGACACGAGCCTTTTTTTGAGCGATTGTCAAATTGTGCGGGATCCAACGAGATCAAACCTTTTTTACGGCCAGGTGTTCATGCAATATCGAATGTATGCTGGTAAAAGAAATGCCCAAGGATGGCTCTATCTCACAGTATGTCACATGAAAATCTTGCATTATCAATTCACAGACGGCATCAATGTTCTCTGACACAACGACCGTTGTTGGACGACCTTCACGACCATCGTCGTGAAATGTGAAACATTCCACTGGAAATATCAGATGGCGACAGGTAACACTTTTTGTTGCCTAGGCCAGAAACATATGTAGCAACCCTTGTAATAGTTGGCTGGTTGTAGATTTTATTATGATTTAATGTTAGAGCGATCGATCTATTAGTTTGACCATAAATGCGATTTTTTAAAGAGGGCGTGGCACCATGCCAACATCATATGTTTTCAATGTCATCGTCAAAACTCTAACAGTTGATAAGATTATTATCGTTTTAAGTTCAGGGTTGTGTGGGCGGATCCACGCCCAATTTTACCATACTACAGAATGCAAATAATGTCTAGAGAATTATTGAAGACTATGTAATGATTAAATAGGAGAACGATGTGTGGCATGTGGGAACACTTAATTTGAACGACTTATCTCGTGAGTTAATGCCGATATGACGGTGGAAGTAGGTAATTATGATGTCGGTAGGGCTAAAAAACACTTAGATAAAAAAGTAGATAGTGCCACGACCCGCTGAACAAATTTTCATATTAAGTTCAAAATAAAACGATGGCTTGGCTAATATCACTGCAAGTATGTGAAATTTACACACACCATTATGGCGAGACACGAGTCCTTAATTTGAGGTGAGAGGCTCTAGTGGCAAACACCTGCTTAAAATATTAGGTTGAAATATAGAGATATTGCATTCTTCTGTATAACCTGTTTCATTATTACATAGTATGCTGATTTCCTTTATTTCAGCTTCGAACCATACCTGCTGCTACCGCCTCCAATGGTCTTCTGCATGTGTTAGTTGCAGTGTGACCATTTTAGCATTTTTGCAGCTAAATTTAGCATTTTATTTTTGTATTTTGCGGCAAAATTTTCATTTAGCATTTAGCATTTTTCTTAGCTTTTAGCAATTATTAATTTAGCATTCTTAGCATTATTCTATTCAAAAAATTGAGTTAATGCCGATATGACGGTGGAAGTAGGTAATTATGATGTCGGTAGGGCTAAAAAACACTTAGATAAAAAAGTAGATAGTCCCACGACCCGCTGAACAAATTTTCATATTAAGTTCAAAATAAAACGATGGCTTGGCTAATATCACTGCAAGTATGTGAAATTTACACACACCATTTGGCGAGACACGAGTCCTTAATTTGAGGTGAAAGGCTCTAGTGGCAAACATCTTCTTAAAATATTAGGTTGAAATATAGAGATATTGCATCCTTCTGTATAACCTCTTTCTTTATTACATAGTATGCTGATTTCCTTTATTTCAGCTTCGATCCATACTTGCTGCTACCGCCTCCAATGATCTTCTGCATGTGTTAGTTGCAGTGTGATCATTTTAGCATTTTTGCAGCTAAATTTAGCATTTTATTTTTGTATTTAGCCGCAAAATTTTCATTTAGCCTTTAGCATTTTTCTTAGCTTTTAGCAATTATTAATTTAGCATTTTTAGCATTGTTCTATCCAAAAAATTTCAAATATTTTAGTACTTTTTTTTATAAAAAAAATCTAAAAATTTTTAGTTGACTACACATTTATACATATAACCATGGCGATTCAGCTTTCAGTGTCTTCAGCATCTTAAACGCTTCCTGATGAAATTGAGTATTTGGTGCCAGAAACTTACAATTGGTTTTCCAAATCTACTTTAAGACAAACATATTATAAAAGCATTTACGCTGCGATTAATGATTATTTAAATTGGTAAGAGCTTGTGACACTAGACGTTTGTCAATTGAATCGGCTGTAAATCGTACCGAAAGTCAATGGCTAGAGTTGAAAACTAATTTTAGAATTGCTGCAACGGTAGAATCATGTCATCAAGCCAATATTTTAAAAAAAAACTGTACACTGATCTGAAGTTTTTGAAACCTTTGCTGTCAGATGTACAAAAAGTAAATAAGATGTTTGAAAGTAATAATGCTGACCCTACTCTGTTGCTATCAGAACTATATTTGACAGCGCATAGAGAAAGGGACCCAAGGGTAAAAAAATTAATTTCTATTTTTTTTTCTTTTTATGATGTGGACAACATCTGAGCATCGAATGATACCGATCCTATGCCCCAAAAGTGTTCCCTCCCAGAGATATGCGCGTTTTATGAAAGAAGAGTCGACGATTCTTAGAGCAAATAGAAAGCGACCTAATCTTTATAATGGCTCTCCTGAACAAAACTTTTCATCAACTTTTCACTTTTTTTGATGTGGACAACATCTGATACCATGCCCCAAGTGTTCCCTCCCAGAGATATGCGCGTTTTATGAAAGTGAAGTCGGCGGTTCTAAGCGCAAATAGAAAGGGACCTAATCTTTAAAATGTCTCTCCTGAACAAAACTGGTTTTTAACCTTAGGTCCCTTTCTATTTTGCACGTCACATATGTTCTTTTGAAAGACCTTTCCTATCAAATTGTTTTAAAATCTGACACTGATTTGATCACTTAAATTCGCGCTTAGAAGATTTTTTTTTGTTCCAACACCATACATTAATTACAACTTTGAAGAATTTTAAAATCAAAGAAAGCTGTAATCAATTCTGAAGAAGAAAATAAAATAAGAGTTACTTGCCGAAAGTTTAGAGCTCAGTTAATATTTGAACAACAAATGGAAGATTTCACAGTGGACGAAATTACTATTTTAGAAAATCAATGGCAAAAACTAAGTACATATGAATGGGCATACAACAACTCAACAATTGATTTCTGGATAAGTGTATACGAATATAAAAATGCTTTAAATGAAAACCCGTTCAAGGAATTGTCTTCTTTTGTTATGAAGTTTCTAGTTTTACCATTTAGTAGCGCAGAAGTTGAAAGAGTTTTCAGTGGCATGAACCTTATAAAAACAAAAATTAGAAATAGAATGATATTGAATACTATGAATTCACTTCTTTACATTAGATGCGGATTAAAAAGGTTAAATAAATGTTTAACGAAAGTTTAAAAATTACCAACGAGCTCATTAACAATGTGATAAAAACATGTACTCGTATATTTCGACCGACGGAAGTTGAGGAAGAATATTCATTTGATAATGTCTTTAGTTTATACTTATAATTAAAATTTATCAATTGTAAACAAATGATATTTAAGAATGTACTGAAATGCTATTAAATAGAGATTTAAATTTGTATGTTATTTTTTTTATATAAATATTCATATTGTATGTATGTGATATTGAATTGAATGTTCACTTTTTCTTTTATGTACCTATGACTCTTTATGTTTCTTTTTTATGCAATAAATATTTTTTGTCGTTGTTTGCCATGGATCAACAACAAATGGTTGAATTATTACATGACATTGTTTTATTCTAATGAAATATATTTTTAAGGCAACATTGAATACAAAATTTTAAAAAAATTAAAGCTTTATAGTGATAATTTTTTTAAAAAAAATGCTTTTTAATTTAGCATTATTTTTTGGCATTTTAATATTTTGTTTAGCATTATTTTAATGCTGATTTAGCTGTAACACTTTTTTAGATCTGGTCACACTGGTTAGTTGTATTTGCTGACATAACTTTTCTGAGACTCTCTTGCGGATTCCACTCCAGTGTCCGACCGGCCATATCTTCTTCAGAATTTCTTCAGATAAGGCCTATTCAATTCCTTTTACGCTCTCTTATTTTTTTGGCTTACTGGTTTCTGCATAGTTACGTACCATAATGACACACAAAGGGGAAAAATTAGTTGAAAATCGATTGGAACTGCAATAATTCGGTTGCAAAAGAGGAATTTCGTTAGCAATCACCAAATGTTTATAGTTATGATGGATATTCGGTGCGAAATACCACAAGATGATAAATATGATCAACGTATTGGTCACACAACTTATTCATAGGGCATACCATTAAAACCCATAATGCGTGTATAGTTGCCACAACTGATGGTTGTGGCCAGCAATAATTTTGCAAACATTTTGTTGTAGTAACCAATGATTAGTGATGATAACTAAAACTTCCTCATAACCAAAGAAGGGTTGTTTAATCGTACTTGTGGAAAAATAAAATAATTAAATAATTACTCACTTCACGCAGAAAAAAAGTATGGTTGTGGTGACAATATTTGAATAGGATAATACTATTATTGTGTATATGGTTGTGGTACAACAATATTATGATCCTCGAAACAATAGTATGATTCAAATACAACCAAACTATGATACTCACAACAATAGTATGATTTACACATAACCATACTATGATCCTCACAACCATAGTATGATTCACACTCAACCATACTATGATCTCCACAACCATATTATGTCCCTGGCAACCATAGTACAACCATAGTATGATCATCATAACCATAGTAGGATTCACACGCAACCATAGTATAACCACACACTATTATACTATGATCCCCAATATACTTTATTAGAATTGGGTTAAGTTGTCAACAATAGATTTGAGTTATGAAAATTATTTAAAAATACATTAAATTCAAAATAATAGGAGTGATTTACTTCACAGTAGAAAAAATAAGTTTAAAAAACGTAAGCGTTTTTATTAAAAATATTTCAGTTAAACAAAGTCAAAGCAGTTTGTTTAATTTCCATAATTTCCATATAAAAAGTATTATTATTGCATTAGATGCGTAACATTAACCATTGATCTAAAAAGCATTTTCAGAAGAAGAATAACAATCATACAGTATGATGGCCGCAATTATATTATTGTTAACATAAAACTCAAATAACAATACTTTTGTCGCACCAACCATATTTATGTTGTTGCTAAACCCATATTTTCTTTTTTTCTACAATAATAATATTGCAGCAATCATACTATTGTCAAAATTAAATTCAGTAAACAATGCTATGGTTGCGACGAACATACTTTTATTGCGGAGAACATATTAGTATTGCCGTAACCATATAGTAACCATGTTTTTTCTCTGCGTGTTTAAGCCAATCGATTAACCAATTTGGTTTCTAGTACAATTATCCATCATCTTTTGCACATTTTACTAGTCATGACCTTCCATAAGAGTACTTAAATTGTGTAAGCAAACAGTTTAAAATTTTATTTTTTTCGGTGAACAAGTGTGGCATGTGAATTTTTAGATTCAAAAATTCTGTTTGCGGGTACGGACGGATACTTGGTAGTTTTTAGCACTGTAGTATTGCTCCAACGATACTACAGTGCTAAAAACTGTAGATTCGCGCTCCACCCTGTATATAGATTAATGCAAAACTAAAAAGCGTTAACAAATTGTATTTGTGCTATTTTTCAGACAGTTTTTTTTGGTAGAAAAAGGATGAAAGAGATATAGCGCTCTGCTATTATGGTGGGTTCTACCTTTTGCATATGGGTCCACAAATATTTGATAAATATATTGTTTTGACGATGTACGTGCTTTATAGCATTTTATTTTGTACGTATTGGAATCTGCTATATGAATTTATAATGTACCATATTCCAAACACATTTCAAACAATGTCAAGTTATTATGCCAATTCATTTCGGTTCGTGGAACCTGAGAACATTTCCAAAATTTTTTTCCCATATAAAATTCTCACAAGTTAAAAACACTTGAGCGAAAATAAAAAAGAATAATTATATAAGAAGAAGATTGTCGGACTGCTTAAGTAACACCTTTTCAAGGATTAAATACGATGACTTTTCAAAAATCAAAAAACCCAAATTCTGTCCAATTGAGAATTCAAACAACCAAAAACAGAAAAATAAAATCCTCCCAGCAAACGAGAGAAGTCGATCATCAGACCCACAACAAAGTTGGTTATTAAAATGTCAAAAATCGAAAATGCGCTTAAACACACATACAGACACACTCAAACCAACCTTTTTACAAATCCGTTCATTCACCCAAAAAACAAAAAAATCATGCTTTCAAACACTCGTGCTCATAGACTCATTTAACCTGTCATTTCAAAAGGAATATTTACTGCCTGCACGTGTGTGTGTGTTTGAGTTGTGGTGTTTTCCGTCCTCAAAAATGAACGAAAAAATATTGAAAAATTCATATGGATTTTTCAACTTGTATTCGTTTCGTATTTGAAATCGTAGAGTTTATTGATGTATGTACGGCTGAATGTATGACAGACATGCAGTCAAAGTCATAAATTTCGAACAAAACAATCGACATGCAACAGCAACAACAACGGCAGCAGCAGCAGCAACATACGCATTACAATCAATGTTTTTGACATTTATGAACGTTACAACAGCCACAACGCCAGGCACCGACATCAAACCGACTAAAGAGGGAAAATTTTAATAGAATTCTAGACCCCAAAGGGATCCTTAACAAAAATTGGAATAGGAAAAAAATACAATTCTCAAACACAGAACAAAAAACACTCAAGCACTCGGCAAGTGTACCTTTCGAAAGGTTGAAATAACACAGAAATCGATAGGAAATTATATGTGACAACGAGGTGCACTCCAGAAGTTTTTGCAAGAGTGCGAATTACTTAATTATCATGTCACAAATATGGCACTTTCCAACCACTACAAAAGATGTTAGGCTGGAAACAAAAGGACAAATTAAGTTCGGTCGTGTCAAAGCTTACACTTAGTAAAAAAGTCAGCTAGAAATTGGTCCTAGCTTCATAATTTCTGTTAGACGTGACGTCTTTAAGATCCAATTACCACCTGTTAATAACACAGTACAACAGCCAATCTGGGGGGTGAGAAATTCCAAGTCAGGGTGATGGTACTAGGTCAGTATATTAAAACCCTCAAAGGGTTTTGCGTTCGTATGTGCCAGTTTTTTTTATGACCTTTTATGACCTGCTTTTATTTAAAATTAAGTAAAGGTATGAATTTTGAATAAAAGCAGAACGCGTTAATCGATTTCTATGATCTATGTCGCATTTTGTTTATAGGTTATGTGACTTTACGTGAAAGTTATAGACTCTACACGTTTTTCCGTTTGGGATTTATATGTTTTAAAAAAAAAATTTTTTTTTTTGGCAAAATTTTCTTCATAAATTTATTTCTAATTGCAAAAATGTTGATTTGGTAGTGAAACAGTATATTAATGGATTAAAGAAAATGTAATTATTAATTTTTCTCAATTTATTTCAGCAAAATGGAACTAGTCGTTCTCGAGTTATGTCAAACTACGTTTTTGCCAACATTTTACAACTAAGCGAAAAAAGATCAAGATAAGGAAAAAATGTAAAAGGTCATAAAAAAAAACTGGCACATACGAACGCAAAACCCTTTGAGGGTTTTAATATACTGACCTAGTACCATCACCCTGACTTGGAATTTCTCACCCCCCAGACAATAACCCCAAAAATGTTCCACTGTGTAATAATAATGGAGATTCGGTAAGACGTACCATAAGATGACAGTTTTGCTAATATAAGGGTACAGACAACTTACTATTCAGTCACATTAAAAGAATAAAGTTTAAATTATTGGCTGTTTTATCAACTAATATAGAATTGTTTGATGCAACCAACAATTCGTAATGACAACAAATTATTTCGCACTAATAACTAAACAGAATAAAAATAATAAATAAAAAAATAAAAATACATTAAAAAGTATCGAGTATTACGGCAGATATTGAAGGATATTGTGAAGCACACAGAAATTAGATTTGTTGCCACAATCGAATATGTTGCCAACCAAATGTTGGTGGTTGCAAGTATTATCCATATATTCCATCGTTACAAGCAAATATTGGTTGGGTATACATACAAGTATTGGCAATCCTAAAAGACTAAGATGATTATAGGAACTAAATTTGTATTTGTATTGGTTGTTATTTAAGATTATTGGTTATAGGTACTTTTTGAAAAAATGTAATATTTTACCTCCTGATCAGTAAAATAAATACGTCTTTGAACAGATATTTTGTAAGCATTGCAGTGATTTCCCAATCTGAAAAGAAATAATTAAGGAACGAGGGTTGCTTTATATATATTTCTGGCCTAATAATGAAAATGCGAATATTTATCATCAAAAGTGGTTTTATTGTTTTTCAAAGTATTTTCCTGCATTACGAGGGCGACCGCAAAAGTAACTGGCCTAACATAAAAAGAACCGTTTTTTTGGAATTATTATTATTTATTTTTCAACATAATTTCCTTCCAACTCAATACACTTCATCAAACGTTTTTTAAGTTTTTTAGTTCCATCCGAAAAATAAGATTTTTCAAGACCTATGCCTCAGTTTCAGCAATAACCTCGCTATTGGACGAAAATTTTTTGCCACTGAGAAATTTTCTTTAAATTTGGAAACAAGAAATAATCAGAAGGAGCTAAATCTGGACTATATGGTGGATGCGGAGCAATTTCAAATCTTAATTCGGCCATTTTTTGTTGAGTTAAAAATGCAGTGTGTGAAGGAGCATTATTTTGATGAAAAAGAACTGTTTTTTTCTAAATGCGGTCGTTTTATCTTGAATTCTTCACTCAACCGATGCAATAATGCACAATAATATTCACTATTTATAGTTTTTCCGTTCTCAAGATATTTAATAAATATTATACCCCTTGCATCCCAAAATACTGTGGTCATTACTTTTCCTGCTGACTTAACAGTTGTCGCCTTCTTGGGACCACTTTTACCAGCTTCTATCCATTGTTTTGACCGTTCTTTGCATTCTGGGATGTAGTGATGGATCCATGTTTCATCAACAGTTATGAATCGGCGCAAGAACTCTATTGGATTACGCTGATAAATCGCTAAAAGCTCCTCGGAATTGGTCCAACGGACGATTTTTTGGGGCAAAGTCAACAAACGCGGCACCTTTTTTGCGGATAGCTTTTTCATGTGGAGTTCATCATGTAAAATACTCCAAACTTGTTTTTCGTGTATTTTAACAATATCAGCAAGTTCTCTGATCTTTATTCGTCTATCTTTAGTCACTTCATTAAATATTTTTCTAATGTTTTCAATAGTAGTAGCAGTTTTCGGTCTTTCAGAGCGTTGTTCTTCTTCCGTACTTGAACGACCCATTTTAAATTGTTGAACCCAGGATTTCACGGTGGAGTATGATGGTGCATTATCACCATGAATCCAATTCATCTTTGATTAATTGTGGCGTATAACCTTTAATATAAAAGTGTTTAACTACCGCACGAAACTCTTTATTTTCCATTTTTCAAAAATTATAAAACTTGTTTACTTCAATCACCTGTAACAAAGAAAATAATCATTAAATATTTCGGAAATTTTGACAGATGGCTTATAAAAGATTGCTTTTAAAAAGCATAAAAAAATTGCTAGTAAAACAGAAAATGTGCCAGGCCAGTTAGTTTTGCGGTCGCCCTCGTACCTATACACTTTAGCATGCGCTCAAACCAATTTTCGAAGCACTATTTCCACTCCGATTGAGACATATCCAAATCATGGTTTTTGAATGCTTCAACAGCAACTTCTGGCGACGAAAATCTTTGAACACGCATTTTTGGGGTGTCAGGTCAGAGCGGTACGGCGAATGACCCATCAATTCGACGTTTTGTCCGGCCAAAAAGGCGCTGGTTTGAGCCGATGAGTGAGAGCTCGCATTGTCATGGTGCACAATGATTCATCTTCTCTTGTTCGTTTTTCGAATTTCTCCAAAGGCTTCAGGCAAACAAAACGTGGTGTACCACACAGAATTGACCGCCCTACAATGCTGAAGCGGAACAGTTATCACATGAGCAGTTTTGCCGAAGAAACAGGTGACCATTTGCTTCGAAGTGCTTCTTCCACGAACAACACACACGGTCGATTGCTGTTTTGTTTCGCCCTCATACGCATAGATCCATGATTCGTCACCTGTGACGATCTTTTAAACGTCTTTTGAAGCACCGCGATCGTATTTTTTTAAAATTTCTTTATACCAATCGACACGAGCCTTTTTTTTAACGATTATCAAATTGTGCGGGATCCAACGAGAACCAACCTTTTTCATGCAATGTCGAATTATGCTGGTGGAAGAAATGCCCAAGGATGCCTCTATTTCACGGTATGTCACATGACGATCTTGCATTATTAGTTCACGCACGATATCAATGTTCTCTGCAATAAAGGCCGTTTTTAGACGACCTTCGACTTTGAGCCAGCGTCGGCCACGATTGAATTCATTAAACCAGTTTAAGATCATCGATGCACTCGTGTCGTGTTAGTCCACGTCGAAAGTTGTAAAAAATAATATATTGATAATATTGTCCCTTTAAGTTAAAGGATGTGGGGACGGAGCCATGCCCCCTTGTCGAATTTTACAATAATATAGTCAAGAATTATTGCCTAATGATATGTCTCATCCTGTTATAGTTTTAAACCGTGTTAATGTTCACTTTTCCTTGGTATGTGTGTGGATCCATGGCCATGGGTTTCCCAAATATCATCCGCATATCTCAAATAGTTCAGTAGATATGGCGTTTTTGAGTGTAGGATTGTTGATGTTTCACAGGTTGACCTAGTTCTTCTGAGGGGAAAATTCACTAACCTATTCACCGATCTGGGCCATTTTCAACACGTTTGCTTTCCACAGTCGGACAAAATAAAGTGTCCAAAACCGAAAACCGACATTCCGGTTTTTATGTCTAAACCCGACGGTAGGTCTCTAAAAATAAGGTAAACCGTAAATGTCGTTTTACCCGGTTATTTTTTGTTTTCCGGGTTTTTGTTTTTTGGGTTGTTGTATGTAAGAGCAAAGGAGGAAATACATCCAGTACGAAATACATAAATAGCAAAAATATTTTAGCTAGACCCACCTTTAAGAGTACTGCCCGACGCAGAATCACCAGTTGATTCTATTTTACAACATCCGTCCATCCGTCCGTCTGCTGTCTATCTTAAGCAAATACTGGTCGCAAATGTTGTCGGTTTTTTTTAAATTTACAAATTATGTTTTTTGGATAAAAGCTGTTGACTTTTATGCCACATCTAAAATGATCGATCTGTTGTCAGTTCAGATAAAAATGAGTCATACCGGTCCACGTGTTAATATAGCTTTAGTGCAAAGATCTCTCCCGATTCCGTTTTCAATCAAATTTGATAGGGTATATTTCGATTGGAACACAACTAAGTTTTGTCATATAGGCTTATTTCTTGATATTGTCCCCATAAATACTGTCTGGGAGTCCAATAATGGCTAGACATATGTGACGCGCAAAATAGAAATGGACCTAAGGTTAAAAACCAGTATTGTTCAGGAGAGCCATTTTAAAGATTAGGTCCCTTTCTATTTGCGCTTAGAATCGTCGATTTCACTTTCATAAAACGCGCATATCTCTGGGAGGGAACACTTTTGGGGCATGGGATCGGTCTCATTCGATGCTGTTCACATCAAAAAAGGAACATTGATTTTTTTACCCTTAGGTCTCTTTCTCTATGCGCTCTCACATATGGCTTTAAAATAACTTAAAAATAACTAAAGAAATGTTTTTAGATACTCTAGCACGACGGATATGCCAAAAAAAAAATTTTCTGAGGCCCACAAAATGGCTTCGAGGGCGGTTCGAAAACTTCTTAGCCTAGCACAAAAAGCGAGGTATAAACAGAAAAAAGTTAAGTGTTTTGGGAACTTCCATCTTTGCTATGAACACATGTTAAATATTGTTTCGATCTTCATATAGAAACAGGTGTTCACAAAAGACGCATCCGCGATTTTTTTACAATGGAAAAATTAGAAATGCGTGTGTCTTTAAATATTTACATAAAAAAGGTTTATCGGGACAAGAAATTCATAATGATATGGTGAATGTGTTAGGTGAAAGTGCTCCTTCATATGCAACAGTAAAAAATTGGGTTGCTGAATTTAATCATCAATCAATTTAAACGTGGTCGTACAAGCATTGAAGATGAACCACGTAGTGGACGTCCAAAAACAGTAACAACAACAGAAATTGTAGCCAAAGTGCATGATATGGTATTAAATGATCGACGAATAAAAGTGCGTGAAATAGCTAATATCATGGGCATCTCAAATGATCGAGTCCATTTAATTTTGCATGAAGAACTACAGATGAAAAAGCTTTCTGCAAGATGGGTGCCGCACTTGTTAACAGTCGACCAAAAACGCATAAGAATGAACATTTCTCAAGCTTGTTTGGATCGTTTTCAGCGAAATAAAATGGATTTTAAGCGTCGTTTCATAACTGTTGATGAGACATGGATCCAGCACTATACTCCAGAGACAAAAGAACAATCCAAACAATGGACTGAAGCTGGAGGAAGTGCCCCAAAGAAGGCAAAAACAATTCAAACGGCTGGTAAGGTTATGGCAACGGTTTTTTGGGACTTCAAAGGTATTTTATTGATTGACTATCTACAAAAGGGTAAAACAATAAATTCAGAGTACTATTGCAACCTTTTAGATCAATTAAATGTACAAATTCGAGAAAAACGTCCTGGCTTACAACACAAAAAAATAATTTTTCATCAAGACAACGCACCAGCGCACAAGAGTGTTTTAACAATGGCTAAAATCAACGAATTAAAGTACGAGTTGCTTGACCACCCACCTTATTCTCCTGATTTAGCTCCCAGTGACTTTTACCTGTTCCCCGATCTAAAAAAACAATCCTTGCTGGCAAGCGTTTTACCTCAAATGAAGATGCAATTACAGTTGTAAACCACTATTTTGAAGACCTTGAGGAAAACTATTTTAATCAAGGGATAGAATTGCTAGATAAGCGTTGGACTAAGTGTATTGAAGTTTCAGGAGATTATATTGAAAAATAAAAATATTTTTGAAAAACTAACTATTCTCTTTCATTGATAGGCTAAGAACTTTCCGAACCGCCCTTACATGGACATATTGCTTTAAAATAATTAAAATTTTTAACAAATGGGTTCCAAAAAATATTTTTTTTCTGACAATTCTATATTTCACCTTATTTTTATAATCTAGGTAAATTAAGAGCCGATCCCAGGGGTTCAGAAACTTGTTTTCAATTAGCTTTTCTGCACAATCGGAAGTGGAGGATATAATAAAGTCGGCATGCCATTCTTCAGCTATTCACTAGTTAATTTTTTAATAAAAACAAACCTCAAATCGCAGCAAGTGATTTATTTTTGCATTCTAAAGTCTAGAAATAGAGACAATTACTCTACCTCTGATTGGGGAGATAAATTTCCGTTCCTTGGCAAAAGCCTAAAACCGGAATGTCGGTTACTTTAAAACAACAAAAAAACGCCAGTCGGGTTTCTTCAAACACAGGTTTAAAAAACGGTTATGCGGGTTTTATGCAAACCCTGTTTTTTTAAACACTCCAGTCAAGGAAGTAAAATAGAAAATGCGAAATGTATTTTGCTTCTCCTTACCCTTCAATAAAATCATTTAGTCATCTGCCTACTTAGAAAACAAACTTCGTTGCCTACCCTCGTTCCATCTCAAAACTAGAAAAGGTGAAACAATTGAAAACCAAACTTCTCCAGAATGAAAACAAAGAATTTCCCTCAAATCAAAAACGTCTGCACTTAAGCCGTCAATATCTGAAGTACTCCTCGCACACCGAGCAAACATTGTGAAAATCTCAAAATACTGTGAACTCATTTTGAAGAAAAACAAAAAAAAGCAAAACGAACTCATCGACAGTAAACTGTTCCCATTACCAACAAAAACAGCACAAATCGTTCCGAGTCTATGGGAAATTATGACATCTACTGCCAGCACGTCGGATGGAAATGAAAATTGCTGTGAATAATAGAATTGTTCGTATGATGTGTTAAAGTAAATATGAATGATGTCGTTAATACCTTTTAACGGATTTCACGTTCCGCCTCCTACGCCAACGTTGAGTTTATATTCCTTTGACGTTCGATTCGAAATCAAGCCGAGCGTGCACTAGACAATATGCGTAGTGTGATGTTGCTGAATGAAAATGGTATTACATGGCATTAGTGTCTAGTACCGGGCCAAAAGAAAAAAAGGAACCAATTTGATGAACGTGGGAGTAGGTGTTCCAGCGTTTAATGATGACTATGACAGACGTGAGATGTTGACGTTTTTTGACATTTTCACCAAGTGCAATGACATTCAAAATTAGAAGCTTAAGGTATCATTATTTAAGCTATAGATAATGCTAACATACTCGTACAATCGAAAAGAATTTCATTAATATTAATGCTGATATTACATTAACGCAGACTTTACATTGCATAGAAGTAAAATTAGCTTAATTTAATGAAAGTTTCTCTTTAACTTTTAGTAGGTTTTGGAAATATGTGCCCCTTTATTATATTTTACATTTACTGTCTAAAAGGTCTGTTTTTAGTATACTTATAAATTCGTAGTTGGCTGATAAACCTTAATTTGATTACCTTACCAAGACTGAGAAGGATCAGTTCTAAACCGCACGGACACCACGGAAATAATAGAGATGCTCACAGAATACAGGACATTGAAACAAATTATGGGCAAAACATTTAGATCGTGAATGCCTAGTCTTCATATGAGGGCTGCTATAATTATTTCTGGGCTAATAGTGAAAATGCGAATATTTATTATCAAAAATGATTTTATTGTTTTTTTAAAGTATTCCCCAGCATGATTTATACACTTTTGCATGCGCTTAAGCCAATTGTCGAAGCACTTTTTCCACTCCGATTAAGACACCTCCAAAGCATGGTTTTTTAACGCTTCAACAGCATCGTCCGGCGACGAAAATCGTTGACCACCAAAGAAGTCATTGGGTACCAAGTCAGGGCTGTACGGCGGCTGACCCATCAATTCGACGTTTTGGCCGGTCAAAAAGGCGCTGGTTTGAGCCGATGTGTGATAGCTCGCATTGTCATGGTGTACAATGATTCGTCTTCTCTTGTTCGTTTTTTGAATTTCTCCGAAGACTTCAGGTAAAACAATTGTAATGTACCACACGCAGAGAAAAGATATGGTTACTATATGGACACGGCAAAAAAAGTATGGTCGTCGCAACCATAGTATTGATTTTTGAGTTTCATTTTGACAATAGTATGATTGCGGCAATGTTAATATTGTGGAAATGTAACAATAGTATTGTTGCCAAATTTAGAAATGAAAACTTGGTTGTAGCAACAATATAAATATGGTTGGTGGGACAAAAGTATTGTTTTCATGGGTATTACGTTAACAATAACATAATTGCGGAAATCATACCGGCAAAATGGTATTTTATTTAATTTGACAATGTTATTTTTACGAATCTTACGCAATAATAGTACTTTTTATATGTAAATAAATTTATTTCAAAACAAACTACGGATTAGTATAACTGAAATATTTTTAATAAATGATTTTGTTACTGTTAAATAAATCACTCCTATTGTTAAGAGTTTACTGTATTTTTACAAAACTTAAGAAAAATCTCTATTGTTGAATAACAACTTTACAAAAATTTTTGGGGATTATAGTATGGTTGTGTGTAAGTCATACTATGGTTGTGAGGATCATACTATGGTTGAGTGTGAATAGTAATATGGTTGTGGCGATCATAGTATCGTTGAGTGTGAATAATAATATGGTTGTGGGGATCATAGTATGGTTGTGCGTGAATAGTTCTATTGTTGAGAGAACCATAATATTGTTGTGGGGATCATAGTATGGTTATGTGTGAACCATACTATTGTTGTGACGATCATAAGATTGTTGTTTCACAACCATATAACCAACAATAGTATGATGCTCTTCGAATATTGTTACCACAACATTACTTTTTTTCTGCGTGCACTCAGAATTGACCGTCCTACGTTGCTCAAGCGGAACAGTCGCCACATGACCAGTTCTGCCGATGAAACAGGCGAACATATGCTTCGAAGTTCTTCTTCCACGAACAACTTTAGTTGGACTTGGCTCGTCTTCGAAGACCCACACGGTCGATTGCTGTTTTGTTTCGGGCTCATACGCATAGATCCGCACGCAGAAAAAAAGTATGGTTGGGGTGACAATATTCGAAGAGGATCATACTATTGTTGGGTATATGGTTGTGGCACAACAGTATAATGATCCTCACAACAATAGTATGATTCACACATAACCATACTATGATCCCCACAACAATAGTATGATTCACACTCAACCATACTACGATCTCCACAACAATAGTATGATTGACACTCAACCATACTATGATCTTCAAAACAATAGTATGATTCACAGTAAAAAAAAAATACGCACACACATACATGTATGCTCTTTAAAACCTGTTTTGGTATGTTGATAGTGGCAACCATACTCTATGATTGCCGTAATCATATTATAGTCACGTACATTTTAAACAACAATACTTTTGTTGCTCAAACCATGTTTATATTGTTGCTACAACCATATTTTCATTTCTAAATTTGGCAATAATACTAGTGGTTCATTTCAACAATATTAATATTGCGGCAATCATACTATTAGCAATCATATGGTTGCTACAACCATATTTTTATTTCTAAATTTGGCAATAGTACTATTGTTTCATTTCAACAATATTAGTATTGCGGCAATCATACTATTGTCAAAATTAAATTTTAGAAAACAATACTATGGTTGCAAAGAACATACTTTTATTGTGGATAACATATTATTGTTGCGGGGACCATAATGTAACCATATCTTTTCTCTGCGTGCATGATCGACACCTGCGACGATCTTATAAACGTCTTTTGAAGCACTGCGATCGTATTTTTTCAAAATTTCTTTCCACCAATCGACACGAGCCTTTTTTGAGCGATTGTCAAATTGTGCGGGATCCAACGAGATCAAACCTTTTTTACGGCCAGGTGTTTATGCAATATCGAATGTATGCTGGTGGAAGAAATGCCTAAGGATGCCTCAATCTCACAGTATGCCACATGACGATCTTGCATTATCAGTCCACGCACGGCATCAATTCTCTGGCATACGAGAGCGGCCGCAAAAGTAACTGGCCTAACATAAAAGAACCGTTTTTTGGAATTATTATTATTTATTTTTCAACATAATCTCCTTCCAACTCAATACTCTTCATTAAACATTCTTCAAGTTTTTTAATTCCATCCGAAAAATAAGATTTTTCAAGACCTTCAAAATATGCCTTAGTTTCAGCAATAACCTCGCTATTGGACACAAATTTTGTGCCACCAAGAATTTTTTTAAATTTGGGAACAAGAAATAATAAGAAGGAGCTAAATCTGGACCAGTTTTTGTTGAGTTAAAAATGCAGTGTGTGAAGGAGCATTATCTTGATGAAAAATAACTTTTTTTTCTAAATGCTGTCGTTTTATCTTGATTTCTTCACTCAACCGATGCAATAATGCACAGTAATATTCACTATTTATAGTTTTTCCTTTCTCAAGATAATCAATAAATATTATACCCCTTGCATCCCAAAATACTGTGGCCATTACTTTTCCTGCTGACTTAACAGTTTTCGCCTTCTTGGGACCACTTTTACCAGCTTCTATCCATTGTTTTGACTGTTCTTTGCATTCTGGGATGAGCTATGGATAATGCTCACATACTCGTACAATCGAAAAAAATTTCATTAATATTAATGCTGATATTACATTAACGCAGACTTTACATTGCATAGAAGTAAAATTAGCTTAATTTAATGAAAGTTTTTCTTTAACGTTTAGTAGGTTTTGGAAATATGTGCCCGTTTATTATGTATTACATTTACTGTCTCAAAGGTATGTTTTTAGTATACTAAATCCTTAGTTGGCTGATAAACCTAAATTTGATTACCTAACCAAGACTGAGAAGGCTCAGTTCTAAACCGCACGGACACCACTGAAATAATAGAGATGCTCACAGAATACAGGACATTGAAACAAATTATGGGCAAAACCTTTAGATCGTGAATGCCTAGTCTTCATATGAGGGCTGCTATAATTATTTCTGGGCTAATAGTGAAAATGCGAATATTTATTATCAAAAATAATTTTATTGTTTTTTTAAAGTATTCTCCAGCATGATTTATACACTTTTGCATGCGCTTAAGCCAATTGTCGAAGCACTTTTTCCACTCCGATTAAGACACCTCCAAAGCATGGTTTTTTAACGCTTCAACAGCATCGCCTGGCGACAAAAATCGTTGACCACGCATTTTTTCCTTGATGTGCGGGAATAAAATACTGTGGCCATTACTTTTCCTGCTGACTTAACAGTTTTCGCCTTCTTGGGACCACTTTTACCAGCTTCTATCCATTGTTTTGACTGTTCTTTGCATTCTGGGATGTAGTGATGGATCCATGTTTCATCAACAGTTATGAATCGGCGCAAGAACTCTATTGGATTACGCTGATAAATCGCTAAAAGCTCCTCGGAATTGGTCCAACGGACGATTTTTTGGGGCAAAGTCAACAAACGCGGCATCTTTTTCGCGGATAGCTTTTTCATGTGGAGTTCATAATGTAAAATACTCCAAACGTGTTTTCGTGTATTTTAACAATATCAGCAAGTTCTCTGAGCTTTATTTGTCTATCTTTCGTCACTTCATTAAATATTTTTCTAATGTTTTCAATAGTAGTAGCAGTTTTCGGTCTTCCAGAGCGTTGTTCATCTTCCGTACTTGAACGACCCATTTTAAATTGTTGAACCCAGGATTTCACGGTGGAGTATGATGGTACATTATCACCATGAACAGAATCCAATTCATCTTTCAGTAATTGTGGCGTATAACCTTTCATATAAAAGTGTTTAATTACCGCACGAAACTCTTTATTATCCATTTTTCAAAAATTATAAAACTTGTTTACTTCAATTACCTGAAACAAAGAAAATAATCATTAAATATTTCGGAAATTTCGACAGATGGCTTATAAAAGATTGCGTTTAAAAAACAAAAAAAAAACAATGTTGCTAGTAAAACAGAAAATGTGCCAGGCCAGTTAGTTTTGCGGTCGCCCTCTAACGGCCGTTTTGGGCCAACCTTCACGACCTTCGTCTTTGAGCGCGCGTCGGCCACGATTGATTTCATTAAACCAGTTTTTTACAGTTCTATAGGATGGTGCTTTATCGTCATACAAAGATTTAAATTCATCGATGCACTCTGGTCGTGATAATCCACGTCGAATGTTGTAAAAAATGATCGCACGAGAATGTTCATGAGTTAATTCCATTTTTTTGCTAAATTGTTTTTTTCAAGTCACTGTAAACAACAGAAATGATGGTCGTACGTCAAAACGTTCTGAGAACGTTTATGCTAAAAAATGTCAAACATTCCATTGGAAATGTCACATGGCGCCAGGCAACACTTAGTGTTGCCTATGCCAGAATTATATATAGCAGCCCTCGTAGAAACTGATGAAATCTCTATCATAACAGACGGCTCTGAAATGGAGACGGGCATGAAATGAGAAATTTACTGCAAGCCCTTAAATCTTAAAATCTCCACCAGAAGCCCGCGGACAGCATAGTCTCCATGCACACACTGATAACAAAATCGTTGCTTTAACCGCCAACCGAATAATTGAAGTTATATGCACCTCGAGTATTCGATTAGTGCAGCCGAATGTTAGGTGGTGCTCTGTAATTTTTAGCTTTTGGAACTGCAGTATCGATGCAGGATACCAAGTACCCGAACCTTTTTGGATCTAAAAATTCACATACCACAATTATTCCACAAAAAAAATTTAAGGTATAGTCAGAGCCAAGAAACTGTTTGCTTAAACCATTGAAGGTCGTGAAGGTTTGCTTAAACCATAGGTAGGGTCATGACAAGGAGAAGGTAGAAGAGATGATGGATGATTTTTGCTGGAAAACATTTGGTTAATCGATTGGGTAAAAGTCAGTATAAATGGAATTATTTTGTTTTAAAAAAATACCATAAAACAACCTGTTTTTGGTTATGAGAAAGTTTAAGTTATCCTTACGAATATATTTTTACAACAAAAAAATTTTTGCAGAACTATGGGTTGCCACAACCGACAGTTGTGAAAAGTAAATACCTCTTCCGCGTTGTATTAGTTTAAACGATCAATACGTAAATTGTGAGTAAATTACGATGGTCATATCTATTATCTTGTGGTTTTTCGAACTGAACATACATGACGATTATAATGATTAGATAATTGCAACCGCAAATCCTATTTGCAACCGAATCATAGTAGTTCCAACCAATTTCCAACTGATTTTTATTTCTGTGTGCAGAGATTAACGCCATTAACATAGCTGCACGAGGAAAAGAGATATGGTTCCTTTATGGTCACGGCAACTATAATACGTTCTTTGCAATAAAATTATGTTCGCCGCAACCATATAAGTGTTTTTTTAATTTAATTTTTATAATAGTACGGTAGTGTCAATATTAATATGGTTAAAATGTAACAATAGTATTATTGCCAAATTATAAAATAAGAAATATAGTTGTAGCAACATTATCAATAGGGTTGGTAAGTATTGTTTTGTGGGTTTTACGAAAACTATAATATGATTAAGGCAATCACCGTTTTTCTGATAATGGGAAAAACTTTCCAATCATAGGCAAGAGGCTACAACAAGAATATTGGTTAATGCCGGTTTTTTTAAAAACGGTTTTAAAAAACCCGAAATGTCTGGTTCTCTGCAAAGCCTGGTGTTTGAGCCTGTAAGCTTATTTACAGACAGTTGCGATAAATGAAACGAGAGTTTTCGATGCTGATGCGGTTTAACAACTGATTTATTGAAATGTAATGGGCAACTAACTAACGAAAAGAATTTACAAAAAAGTGGTTGCTAAGCAGCGAAAGTGATTACAAAAACATCATTGCTAGATTTTTGCTGTACTGCTGCAATATGAGCGACAATGACTATAGCAGAACTAAATATACATATTGATGCTATGCTTTATGTGAACAGGTTTTGAGTGTAATATTACAAGATTATGTATGTAAGTACAAAACAATTAGGCAAGTACGAAGTACTAAAAAACGAAATATGTTACTGCTACTGCTGCTGCTGCTACAGTGGTTTGAAACTGCTGCTACTACAGTGGTTTCGGCGAACATCCTCCCCCCGTTGGAAGTTCATGACTTTCAACCGATCCATATTCAATTGGCAAAACTGCTAACTTGGCAACCGCTCGTCGACTCGTACCATTGATTGTTTTGATTAAAGCAACTCTCACTACTCCGTCCTTACCAGTGATTACATCGACTACTCGTCCCATTTGCCATTTCAAAGGTGGAAGATTTTCATCTTTCAGAACCACCATGGTACCCTTGGTTAGATTTGTGCTCGATGCTCGCCACTTTGAACGCTCTTGTAATAATGATAAGTATGAAGTACTCCACCTTTTCCAAAACACTTGTTGCATATAGCAAACTCGCTGCCACCTACTCAATCGACTGACGTCCAGCTCAGTTATGTCTGGTTCCACGAATGTTGTTAGTGGCGCTCCCACTAGAAAGTGGGCTGGAGTCAGCACTTTGAGATCATCCGGGTTTTCTGAAAGTGGACAAAGCGGTCTAGAATTTAAAACGGCAGATATTTGACATACTATGGTCCGCAGCTCGTCGAACGTTAGTATTGAAAGGCCAACCGTGCGATAAAAGTGAAACTTTGCTGCTTTCACTGCAGCCTCCCAGAGGCCTCCGAAATGCGGCGATCTTGGCGGAATAAACTTCCAGTTTATTCCATCTTCCAAACATTGTTGCTTTATTCGTTGTACATGGGATTGGTTGAAAAATAGCTGTCGCAACTCTGCCAATTCATTATTGGCCCCAACAAAATTTGTTGCATTATCCGACCAGATAGTATTCGGTTTGCCGCGAATCGAGATAAAACGTTTCAGTGATGATAAGAATGAAGATGTTGACAAATCTTGCGCCAGTTCCATGTGCAACGCCTTCGTCGAAAAGCATATGAAAATGCATACATAACACTTAATTGGAGGGCGAGTTCTGACTTCAGATTTGTAGTAGAAGGGTCCACAAAAATCGATGCCTGTTGTATAAAAAGCTCTATTCGGCCTTACACGATCATCTGGTAAGCTGCCCATAATATGCTCCATAAGCTTTGGTTTGAGTCGAAAACATCTGACACATTTAGCAATTATTCCGCTTACTGTTTTTCTTCCACCAACAGGCCAGTACTGTTGTCGAATAATCGCTAGTAAACATTGTGGACCAGCATGTAAAAGTTGTTGATGGTAATGCAAAACAAGCGCAGTTGTAATGGGATGAGATTTTGGCAGAATTATGGGGTGTTGTGCTTCATAATTTAGAAAAGAATTTTGGAGGCGACCTCCAAATAAGTCCAATCGAATCCATAATAGGAGTGAGGGAATATAACTTGCTTGATGGCGATACAGTTTGGTTGGTTTTTAGAGCATTGTATTCTGCGGCAAAATACACTCTTTGAATGTTTTTCATTAAAAGATGAGTGCCCATCTTAATCTCCGATGGTGTCAGCTCTACATTAGAGCAACTCGATTTGTCCAAGGACTTGAAGTTCAGAAAACGATAAATGTAACCAAATGTGCGCTGAATCTTTGAAAAGGAATTATGAAATTTGCAATTAAGGGATAAATCAGTGACAATTGAAGTAGTTAAAACTACTCTACGCCGTTCAGGTAATTCAGTCAAAAAGTTAACTGCTCTTGGCCAATGCTCTTGGTCTTTAGATAAAAATTCGGGCCCATTTGTCCACAATATTGATTTTAAAAGTTCTTCTGGGGTAGCACCCCTCGATAAAATATCAGCTGGATTTGAGGCGGTGGGTACATGATGCCATATCATATTGTTAGTATATTTTTGTATCCGACTTACTCTGTTTGCAACAAACACATTGTAATTTGAAGCTTCTTCACGGATCCACGATAACACGACCATAGAGTCTGACCAGCAATGAAATTCATAATTATGATGTTTCTTTGAAAATTCATCCAAAAGATTTGCCAAAAGTAAAGCAGCGGCCAATTCAAGCTTAGGTACAGTGAGAACTTTCAGTGGTGCGACACGGGACTTCGAGCATAATAAGTTAATTCTGACCTCTCCTCTCAATTCCGATCTCACGTATATGCAGGCACCATAAGCAGATAAACTCGCATCACAAAAGGCATGTACTTGAACTTTGGACTCTGGAATGGAAACAAATCTTGGAAATATTAACTTGTGAACGATAGAAAATTGCGAAATGAATTCCAGCCAATGCGAGTGTAGAGCTTGAGGTAAACTTTCATCCCAATTCAATTTATTTTTCCATAAGTTTTGCATGATGATTTTTGCCTTTGTGATAACTGGTCCTATTAAACCCAAAGGGTCATAAAATCGGGCAATCGAAGATAACACGGTGCGCTTCGTGACAATATTTTTATCCAGCACATGTGAAAATGTAAAGATGAATGTATCTGTTTTTGGATCCCATATAAGGCATAAGGTTTTAGTTATATTGGTTCCATCGTGAAATTGTAAAAACTGTTCGCAGTCGGACGATGAAACTCCACTCAAAACAGCAGGAATGTTCGAACACCATTTTCGAATGTCAAAGTTGCCTAATTTCAGAAGCTCGGTAACTTGTTGTCTGATTTCGATTACTTCATCTATAGAATTACCGCCAGATATCAAATCATCGACGTAAAAATCTCGCTTTACAACATTTGTACCTACGGGAAAGTTTTCGCCTTCGTCCAAACACAATTGATGCATTGTCCTGATTGCAAGAAATGCTGCCGGCTTCGTACCATAAGTGACTGTATTTAATTTGTAAATCTTCAAATCTTGTTCGGAACTATTTCGCCACAATACACACTGAAGGTAGTCATCTGGATAGCAAACTCGAACACAGCGATACATTTTGCAAATGTCTCCACATAGAGCAATCTTGAAAAAACGGAAGCGTAAAAGAGTGTCAAAGAGTTCTTGCTGAATGGTTGGTCCGGAGAAAAGTGTGTCGTTGAGTGATAGACCTGATGAGGTCTTGGCGGAGCCATCAAAAACAACCCTGAGCTTTGTCGATGTGCTATCAAGTTTATGCACACAGTGATGCGGGAGAAAATAAGTTTTAACTTGTTTGGGTAATGAAACAACTGGAGACATATGTTTCAACTCAGCATACTCGTTCATAAATGATACGTACTGCCTTTTGATATCTGGGTCTTTATTCAGTTTTTTTTCAAGGCTTTCAAAACGCTTCAGAGCGTGGTTATACGAATCACCAAGTTCATGATGATTAGCCTTTTTTGGTAATCGCACAGAATAATCACCGGAATCCAATCGAATTGTATTTTGTTCAAAATGTTTTTCGCAAAAAACGTCATCTCTCGTAAAATTTGAAGAATCTTCGAAGTCGTTCTCCACTTCCCAGAAGCTTTTAACAACATCAATTAAAGCTTCGTTCTCGGCTTCCTCAACGCCTTTGAAACAAGTTGTCAAAGCAATAGAGTTGGATGAGCAAACACCCCCACCCGATACCACCCATCCTAAAAGAGTTTTTTGCAAAATATGAGAATTGTCACCAAGCCGAATTTTTCCTTCACTCATAAGGTCAAAAAATTTAGCAGCCCCAATTAATAGATCTATACGGCCACGTTTGCTAAATTGAGGATCAGCCAGTCTAATATTTTGTGGAATTTTCCAAGTATTTAAGTCGAGGTTTGTGTTTGGCTGATATTCGGTTATGGTTGGTACGACAACAGCAGCAAATGACATCGAATAATCGCTGTGACAGGATTTGATAGAAATGTCAGCTGACTTATCAGCAACAAACGAGCCATCCCCTATGCCAGAAATGGTAATATATGACCGCCTGACTTTCAAATGTAGTTGATTCGCGGCCCGACCAGTGACGAAATTAAGTTGAGAAGCTGAATCAAGAATTGCTCGGCACGGCACAAAAACTCCGAACTTATTTTTTACCATTACGATTGCGGTAGCTAACAACACATTATTACTTACAGGAGATTCCACGGGTTCAGGTGTGACACAGGTGGACAACGATGAAACAAGCGCAGAAGAGGGGACTGCTGTATGCTCTGTTAACTGCTGAGTCGAAGATACGGAGGGTTGGACATTGTTGTTTTTGATGTGTAGTAAAGAATGATGTCTCATCGAGCAGTGGCGACAATTTCCCGATCTACATTTCTTCAGCAAATGACCCTTCTTCAGGCAATTTAAGCAAAGTCCCAATCTTTTAACTTCCTTAAATCGCAGTGTAGGCGAAAGATTTTCAAAACGAGAGCAATTTGTGATAAAATGGTCCTTGGTGTCACAAAAGGTACAAGTTGGAGATGTTGCTCCAGAAGCTACAAGCACATTTCGACCATAGATATTCGATTTTTTGCTCACCTGCTGTGTAGGGGCTTTCATCACCATAGAACTTTCCAAGTTCTCCAGCATGCGACATCTTCGTTCTAGAAATGTTTCCATAGAAGACCAAGAGGGTAATGTGTCGACCTTCAAATCTTCTTCCCACTTCGTCTGAGAGTTCACATCCAGCTTTGATGTTACTAAATACACCAGCATCCCATCAGCAATTTGTTGTTTTGTACATATGGTGTGCAGTGCTCGCATATGAGCATTCATTTTGTCGCTTAGCTGCCGTAGACTTAAAGCTGATCCCTTGTCAACACCCTTTAACCCGAAAATCTCCTTAATGTGTGTCTGAAAAATAAGCAATTTGTTATCAAATCGATTTTTTAGTAGTTCGATAGCCTTATCGTAATTTGCCTCGGTAGGCTCCAACGATGATATTGTGTCCAAACCGCTCCCATTAGACTAGCCCGAAGATGTTGCAACTTTTCAACTTTACTCAACTCAATATCATTTGCTATTACGGTGGTGAACATTGCAAAGAATTCCGGCCAATGCGTGTACGAACCACTGAATTGAGGTATTTTTAATTCCGGCAATCTGGTCTTACGGGAAGGCATGGATTCGTCTAGAGAAAATTGGCGAACAGTCGACGAGAGAGGAGTTGCTCTGTTTCTATCACTGGTGTTTATTTTCCTTTTTATTTTTGCCTTAGCATCAAAAAATGACAATACAAATTTCGAGCGTACATCATCACCAATTTCAGTCACACCCTTTGAATCTAATACTGATGCTGCTTGTTCAAAGTGAGAGTTCAAACCTTCGAGGTACTCAAGACGAACAGAAAGGTCCGCATCGTCCAGCTCACTTAATGCCTTTGTAGTTAAACTTGCGTTGAAATCTGCTAATTGCTTATCGATCGATGTAACTCTCCTTTTGTAGTATGCTAAATCGTCAGCCTCCTTTCCACTTACGTCACATGATGACGTCTCACCTTCCTGGGACATGTTCGACGTTATTTGATTTTCAGGGCGATTTTTGTGCGTATGGAAAAGTTGATAAAATTCTACAGAATTACTTCTCGAGAAGTATGAATTTTATTTTAAATCAAACAATTGATTTTTTACGAAATAAATTTTTAAATGATTCTGCCAACAATTGTATTCAAAAACGAATTTATTTTGAGTCAAATTGAAGGAAAATTTAACTTTATGCAATTTTGCCCAAATTATTTTTAATATCCGATTTAATATTAAAAACCAACAGAAATTGTTCAAATTAATTTCAATTTCAGAGTTTAAACGATGCGAAACAAATATGATTTTGACGATATCACGTCGGGGTCACCAAATGTTTGAGCCTGTAAGCTTATTTACAGACAGTTGCGATAAATGAAACGAGAGTTTTCGATGCTGATGCGGTTTAACAACTGATTTATTGAAATGTAATGGGCAACTAACTAACGAAAAGAATTTACAAAAAAGTGGTTGCTAAGCAGCGAAAGTGATTACAAAAACATCATTGCTAGATTTTTGCTGTACTGCTGCAATATGAGCGACAATGACTATAGCAGAACTAAATATACATATTGATGCTATGCTTTATGTGAACAGGTTTTGAGTGTAATATTACAAGATTATGTATGTAAGTACAAAACAATTAGGCAAGTACGAAGTACTAAAAAACGAAATATGTTACTGCTACTGCTGCTGCTGCTACAGTGGTTTGAAACTGCTGCTACTACAGTGGTTTCGGCGAACACCTGGGTTTTTAAGACTTAATAATCACGTACCTGTAGACCATTGATGACGTGCTTCTGTTACACAAAGGAGGTGAACCAAACTATAAGTGACACACTCAACAAGAGTTTTTCCACGGCCAAAGTCGGTGGGCTTACTTTCGTCGAAAGAGTTAAGGAATGGCATTTGTTGAGAAGTGGATCGATCTTAATATTCCAGGCATGAGCATGGTCTGATTAAAGCGTATTTTTTATTAAAAAGTCGAAGAGGTGGTGCAAAAACTGTCTCACTCCATCCGAACTTCGTCCGAAAATGCTCCAATGCTGGAATTTTGCCAGATGCGGAGGAAGGCTTGCTATTGTCGAGTTGAGCAAAGTTGCCAACTTTTATGTGCCTCTTAAACACAGGAGGAAATTTATAGCTGATAATAGGTACTTTTGCGATAATTAACCCCAAGCCCGAGTTCAGAGTGTTCCCATAAAGCACATTTGTCTATTAGTTCTCTTCCATTCTTTGTTGGCTGCTCTGTTCAACTAACGCATTACAAGGAGAATTAGTTCTTTACTGAGTGGTACGTACGCGAAACAGATAGCACGCACAGAAATTTTCGAGAAACAGATAGCACGCACAGAAATTTTCCGTCACGCAGTTTTTGAACAGTTTTACCCACACACAGAGAACATATTTGTTGCCACAGCCGAATTTGTTGTTAAGCGAATATTGATGGTTGCACGTACTACCGATATATTCCATTGCTACAACTGAATGTTTGTTGTGTACACAGCCAACGATTGAGGATACAAAGTACCAGCCTCTCCAACTAATAAAGATGATTATTGGAACTGAATTGGTAAATGTATTGGCGGTTGTTGTTTTGTTGTAGCGGCAACTAAGTGGCGATGTAACGGCACTTGGCCGAAGATTTGCTCTTCGGATCAATCCGGCCCATAGAGGCGGCTGTTGCGGGATTGGTATTGTCTGTTAATTCATATTGTTCGTTTCATGTTCTCTTTTAATTGTTTGCCATTACCGCAAACATTTGGGACCAACTGATGGTTACATTTTATGTATTTGGTTCATCTGGACAATCAATAAGTTTGAATACAATTTGTAATAGACTTTCGGCAAAAATTCCAAAAAATATTTCTTGTTAAAGATCCAAGTTGGAAACAAATAATTCAAATTCTAAATGGTTACGTAAAATTATTGTAGCAACCATCTTATGGCGTGTCGAACCACGTAACCATTAATACCGTGGCAAGTTGGTGGTTGCAAATAATATGAACTTCATAATTGCTTGGTTGCTCTAAACACCAGTTGTTGCAACCAATAGTTTTACTGAATTTGGTTGGTATACCCGTAGTTTTGGTTTTAAGTGCCGTAATATTATCATAGCCACCATCTAATGGTTTGTCGAAGTACCATGAAAAGTTGGTGATTGCAACAGAAAGTGTATGAATCCAACCGATTATTTCTAGTTCGGGACGATTTCCAGCAGATTTTTTCTCTGTGTGTACTTATCAATAAACATTATTTCCCATTTTCACATAGACCTTTATACATAACGAGTACATCGTTTTACAGTAGAATACACTGAATATTTTGGGGACATATAACCATTACTATTTGCTTAGCCTTTTTCCAGTTGCTGTATTTTAAAATCTGTCAAAATAACCAATATAATCCAGCTGATAAATATTCAGTACGGTTTGCCATTTCAACGTGAATCGATCTATTTCTTTGAATGTTTAAAATTATGCTGACTTAGATTTCACTTGTACAAAGAGAAACTAAAAAGTTATTCCAAAGGCAGTCGAATGGACTTTTAGTAGCAATAAGGGGTTTTTCATTCCAAAAGTTTTTGGGTGAACGCTACTTCATCATCTTCAGACCCCACGCAATGAATGTGTTGTTACAATAATTAAAGGCTATACACTTAAGTGCAGGCAGATTTCAACTCAATGAGAAACTGCCGGCCGTTGAGTATTCTACCGAACAAAGTAAACACAATGAAAATCCCTCGCACTGCGGAAACAGCAGTCGCCCCTGCTTGGAATTAAAAGTCTTTTTGACTGCCTATCGCTCTAAGCTGGTCAGCCTGTAAAAAGCTTATAAAGATTAAATGTGTAAACTTGATAATTGCATAGGAATGACACTATTAATAACACTGGGCAAAAAAATTTTAAAACAAATCTGCGGCAGAAAGTTTAATAGTGAACTTTAGTTGATTACCTGATCATGAATCTGGCCTCCGATTTTTCAGATAAGCTCTTGTTTGGGAGATATCCACATAAAACGTTATTTTCGTTTTTTTTTTGGAATGAAAAACCCCGAACTGTTTTATTTTTGAACCCATTTTTAAAAACTTCAGCGCGGTGTTTAGAGGAAAATTTGATCTTTTCAACGATATGCAATAAAGATATACGTAAATATACGTACGTATAGATATGAAAAACGCTGCATATCGTTGAAAAGTTTTTGAAAATCGGTTATGAAATAAAGCCGTAAGGGGTCCTTTTCTTTCAAAAACAGAAAATAACGGTTTATAGCTCCTAAACTATCTCAGAGTCCAGCTTCGTGCACAGCAGCCCCAAATCAAACTAAAGTTGACCTTCAAACATTCTGCCGCAAATCTAGTGTTGACCAGTGTAATCAATTGTTAGACTAAACAACTAGTGCAAAAAGTTCGAGTCGGGTATGGCCGACTATATTATACCCTGTACTCCTGGAAGTTCAGAAAAACCAACTGAAAATACGAGTATGTTTTAGAGACCAATTTATACTGCATTTTCATTAGGCCATTTATTCTCGTTTTCGCTCGAAACTTTTCAAAACGTCTCAACCAATTTTCACACAATTTGTGATCGTTTTCATCCTCGTTTTGGTTTTCGTTTGACAGTTCATTATTGTTTACAAACAAAGAACAACGTGGTGACTATTAAAATACTGAAATACATATTTTTCTTAAACAAATGGATAAATAAAATTATGTTTTTTTTCTTTTAACACGCTTATTTTTACTTTTACTTCATAAAATATCTATTTCACCAAATATGTTTGACGATTGATTAAAAATGTCTGCCTTGAGATGACAAACCAACGATAAAAAACGATTATTTTGGAGATGACACACTTTATTTAAGGTGGCATCGCCTGTGCGAAACGCTTTCGTTCCTCTTTCGTACAAAAACAAGTCAAAGTGAGACGTTTTCATCACTTGAATTTGTATGGGAAAACGTCTAATTTTGACTTGTTTTGGCCAAACTTTTGAAAACACTTCAAAAGTGCCTAGTGAAAAAAGAGCATTACCCAGATTTTAAAGATTATGTCATATTTAAATTTGTGAGACATTTTAATTGTTTTTGGTAAAATCCAATTTCAACTGCGCCTGTCCTTGGCACGAGAAACTTACTTGTATCAAACTTCATCAACAATATTTGTAATATGTTTCTTCTAGAGGTTGAAACATAAAATCGGATAAACCTATGTGTGTAAGCTTTATTCAAATCTCAACTGTTTTAATTGCAAGAGCGTTATCTTGGCCCGTACAACTTTCTCTTGCTAAGTTTGATTAGGATTGAAAATACGATTTGTCTTCTAGAGATGAAAAGATTATATACAGATGAACATATCCGAGGAATTTATATCTTAAATTGAGACGTTTTTTTCAATTTCAATAGCGTCCTTCCTCGGTACAAAAGACATATTTCTGCAAATGTTCAGGAAAATCAGAAAACAATTGCGACCTGTAGTTTAATAACAAGCTTTAGTTGGACGAACGGACTGTGATTATAGGTCGATCGGTATACTTAAAGGTGGGTCTAGCTCAATTATTTTTGTTAGTTATAAACATTTTCCATGAAACTAACTACTAATACCCTGTTCCGCAGAGTGGTGCAGGGTTTAAAAACGTTAATTAAACTTAAGGTTGATGCCACTTTAGCTTAAATTATATTTAAATCTTACAAAGCAGATGCCAGAATTATTTCCACAAATTTCCCTTATTTCCCACACTGTATGCCATCGCTCATCCGTCATGATCCTCCATCAGCTTTCAGCCTACACTTTCCATGAAAATCTTCCCAAATTCATATTAAATGCTCCCATTTTCGTTTATTCTACGCCTTAAATTCACCGACATTTTAACTAATTTTGATCGATGATACCTTGGGTTCCATGTACTCATCTCCACAAATTACATGCAATTACAAGTTCGTGTTATGTTTTTCTTTTCATTTTCAGGGTAAGTAATATCATTATACAAACTCGGAGTCCTCCTCAAGCGGCATTACATCCCATAACAAAGTGCCTGAAATTTTTTTCCACAAACAGAAGCAAACGAAATTCCCGAAAAAAAAAATCAAAAGTATTCAATCACTGTCATGGCAAATGCCTCCGAACGCAATTGAAAAAAGGGAAGAGAAGCACCAGCAGCAGAAAAATATTGAATGATACGCTTTCATAGAAAACAATGAAGATGTTTTAATTTAAAAAATAACTCCGGCACCAACAGTATTCGCAGCTAAACAATGAACGCAACATCAGCGGGGCTATGTTCACACAGGCAGACAGGAAAAAATTCAGATATATTGTCACCATGGCAAAAGTTCATTTCAATTTGTTGACTTAATAAAATTACACAAAAATACAATAAAAGTGTATGCTGAATGTACACACGATAGGAACGCGCGTATATGCGAACAGTGGGACGAAACCGAAATTCGGTAGCAAAAAATGCAAAGTTCAGCCAAACCTTGAGTACCCACGACCGTAGGATATGTTTCAATATTTAAATTTTTGGGATCTCCTTTAAAGGAAATCATTTCTTTTCCCTTAAATCACTCGGAAATCTCTGAACATACGAGGCTCCCTTCTAGAAGGTTTTTAATTTAGCATGTAAAAGTATTCTTTCGGTTAACAACAAATCGGACAGTATGATTGGGTTTCGGGTGATCCCAAGATTTAAGCAAATGGTGATGAAGGTTGCTTTTTGTCTATAATTTAACACGAGGGTTGCTATTTATAATTCTGGCCCACACTTAGTGTTGCCTGGCGCCATCTGACAATTCCTTTGGAAAGCTTGACATTTTTTAGTATAAACGTAATCAGAACGTTTTCACTTACGACCATCATTTGTGTTCTTTACAGTGACTTGAAAAAATCAATTTAGCATAAATATGGAATTAATCATATTTCACAACTTTCTCACGACAAGAGTGCATCGATAAAACTAAATCTTTGTATGGCGATGAAGCACCTTCCTATAGCACTGTGAAAAACTGGTTTAACGAATTCAGTCGTGGCCGACGCTCGCTCAAAGACGAAGGTCGGCCATTGTGCCAGAGAACATTGATGCCGTGCATGAACTGATAATACAAGATCGTCTAATGACATTCCGTGCGATAGAGGCATCGTAGGGCATTTCTTCCACCAGCAAACATCCGATATTGCATGAACACCTGGCCGTTAAAAAGGTTTGTTTTTGTTGGATCCCGCACAATTGACAATCGCGCAAAAAAAGGGCTCGTATCGATTGTTGCAAAGCAATTTTGAAAAAATACGATCGCTGTGCTTCAAAAAACGTCACAGGTGACGAATTATGGATATATGCGTATGAGACCGAAACAAAACATCAATCGACCGTGTGGGTATTCGAAGACGAGCTAAATCCAAAGAAAGTTGTTATTTGAAGAAGCACTTCGAAGCAAATGGTCGCCTGTTTCTTCGGCAAAACTGGTCATGTGGCGACTGTTCTGCTAGGGCAACGTAAGACGGCCAATTCTGAGTGGTACACCACAATTTGTTTGCCTGAAGCCTGCGGAAAAGTTCGAAAAACGAACAAGAGAAGACGAATCATTGTGCACCATGACAATGTGAGCTCTCACACATCGGCTCAAACCAGCGCCTTTTTGACCCGCCAAAACGCACCCAACGACTTCTTTCCCGCCAAAACGCACCCAACGACTTCTTTATTCCCGCTCATCGAGAAAAAAATGCGCAAATCTTTCGCGCAGATTGTCTTTTGTAGCATCAGCTGTATGAAGTGTAGGACCGAACTATAAAACTAAAAAACTATTAAAAAGGTTTGGTACGCCCTAATGTGCAACGTATGTACGCACAAAACATGCACACTTTGTTTTTTAACGAAACCCCATGCAAAACTAAAATGGTGGAAATGATATTGCGCGTTGAAGATTGCTCTACGCACAGTTCGAAGACTATACGCAAAGGGTAATTCTCAGTAATACAAATAAGTCTCCCGTATAAGTCATTTGATTTGTTGCCGAAGTAATCGCTGCCAAAGACAGCTAAAGAAAAACCTTGCCGGGTTTAGAAACAGCTGCAGAGTGTGCCAGGCAACCAAGCCCATATATTTCACCAAATGTTTACGTTGGTTCTGAAAAAGAAACAACAAAAAGGTTTCGAACCAGAATAAAAAACTGTTAAAGTCATTAATATTTGGTTTAATTTCCGAAAAAATACGATGCATAACTCACACCAAGCACTGATATTCTGTTAAATACTTGTTGACATTTCCATGTATTACAGTCAGTCAAACAATTTTTCTGTTGATTTAAAGATTTCGATTTTTGTGTACTTACAACGGTTTCGGCTTCCAACAGTCCCAGATTTAGTCAGAGAACGCAAGCTGTTGTCAATCATTGATCGATTTTTTTTTTCGAATATTAGGCCCAAGTCTTTGCGGTTCAGTTATTTACGGGTGCTAGTTGATAGTTCACTAACACTTACTTACTTACTTGGGCTATCCAAGTACTTGGGCTGATCCGGGTCTGCACAATAAATTAATTATAAGCACTGGACGTGCTTCCTCCAGTTAATACTACCGAGGGTCTTCTTATCATGCTCTACATGGTCTCTTCAACAGTCTCGGTCTTTCCTGTCTGCGGTTTCCGTAATAAATATCGTCTAACGCCTTTCTGGCTGGAACGTTTGTTTCCATTCGACCAACAGGTCCAAGCCTGAGCAATCGTTGTATTTTGATGCGCTTAACTACACTCATGTCGGGGTACATCTCATACACCTATCGGTTCGTCCAACACACTAACACGGTTGGATCAGGACGGCGAGTTCGGGATTCAATCTTTCACATGGTACAGTTGATAGTATTTTATACGCGATGGATAGGAGACCTATTCTGCTGTACTTGGTGCAAAGGCCGTAATTACAATAATTTCGCTGTCATATATACTTTTAAGAGTTGTATAACTGTCCATTTAGTTCTTTTAATTCAATTTAGGAATTGTCCAATTAATAATCGTTATATTTCTTTTAGGGCGAAACCGTCTATTTTTGGTGGTATTTTTCAATCACCTTGATTTTTAAAATGGTCTAGATTTGCCAGTGTCCAATTTGTCCCACTGTCATCCACTTTGGTTATGGCACAATCAAAATATTCATATGCCTTTAAGGCAGACATCACAACACGCTCAGTAGGAATTACGACAATAACAGCAACGACAAAGGCATAACTTGAGCCTCTCCATACAAAAAGACAGAAAAAAATACAACCATTTGAAAGCAACATCTGTGCGATTTTACAGAATATTTTTTTATCGTGTTGCTGTTGTTGTTTGGTTTAGTTCCAGTCTGCTTCCAACGGCGGCAGCAGCAGCCGCATTCAATTGCTTCGTATCGCATACATGTTTTTCAGATAATATTGATACGGTAGGATGCGATACCATGCGATGCTATACGTACGTATAACGATTGTTTGATCTGCTCCATGTTGTTGCCGTTGCCTTTGCTGTCATTGTTGCTCCTGGTGGTGTTGTTGTTGCCCCGTATCTGTATCATCGGCAATACTGCTGCTGGTAATGTTGTCATCGTCGACACTGAGGTTAATACGGTTATTGCTGGCCTTTTAATAAATTTTCATTTTCATCCACAGTGGCAAGTGTCTTCCGCCGATTCATGTACTCCAGGACTACGCCTCCGCCCATTCGGTGCCCCTACGCTGGCTGCTCTTTGATATCATGTCTCGGTATCGACTCATTCTCAAATGATTTTATTAAAATTAGTAGCAACATATCGCCGTCTCGTAGCGTATTTGGCGTACTCGCGTACAAGTGTCTCCTCCATATTTTGTTTCTGGTTCTGTGCGTTTGGGATTTTTTTTTTGTTGTGCTTTGGAACACCCGCACATTAAGTGTGTCAGTCACCAATTGTTGCTCGGCACTGTTGTTGCAATACCGTCGCCGCTGCTTGGTTGTTGGCGTTTCTCTTGTCTACTCTACAGCTGCTACTTGCTACTATGTGGAGACGGAATTGATTCAAATGTGATGTGTCTGTCTCTTGATGGCGTTAAGTAGTCTGTAAAGTTTTGTACATGCCGCACATTCGTATTAGAATTTACTTCTGTGTGTTTTTTTTTCATCCGGCACCTCTTCTTTCACGTTGCCTTCATAGCCATTTCTCTATAGATTTTTTTCTTATCGCCATCCCATCTCTTCTAATAGAATACATGGTGTGATTTGTATAATTTCGCTTTACTCCTGCTGCTGTTGCCTGCGTGCTGGCTGGCTGGCGTCGAGCTCAAAGACAATTTGCCACAAGTGGCTCAGTGGTGCGTTTAGAATATTTAATTAAATTCGCTTTCTTCGTCATCTTTTCATTTTTGAAATTTACGATTTCAGCAGTGAGTGTGTGAAATTGAAAATGTTTATGTTGTCGTCTTATATTGAAGATTTGTTTTCTGTGCTAATAAAGTCGGGGAACTATTTTTATATATAAAGCTTAGATTGATTTAGATTGGTTTGGGGGAACTCCGCTCTGCGAGCCTGACGAGAAGAAGAATATGAATGATATCATGTTTCCGGCAAGGAAATAATTTGTTTTGAGCTGGTAGACGTTATGAGTAGTTATATCTAGGAAAAACAAGTGGACAAATTAGGCTTTACTGGTCGGAATATTATATACAGTGAGTCTCAAAAGTATTTTACCTTCAAGTAATTTCATATTTTTAAAAACAAAAGTCCAAATAAAATAAGTTAAACAAAAAATAATTGATATTTTATTTGGTATAGAGTAAACTGGGTTTAAGAGTAACATTTATGTAAAAAAAACTTAAAAGCTATCTTAATTTACGAGATTTTTAGTGATTTTTAACCTAAGACGTATTTTTTGAGGCCACATAAGTATTTTGCTTTTTTAATTTTAAGTACTAATTTTATTAACACATTTACATTTATTGGATCCAATATTTTGTAGGATAGCCATTGTTAGCTAAAACAGCGCCTAATCGCCTTGGCATTGATTCCACTAAATTACGGCATGTTTCGACCGTTATTTTGCCCCATTCTTCTTGCAAAGCATTTTTTAATGTATCTTTTGACGAAATAGGGTGTCCTCTTATTTTTTCCTCCAAGAGGGACCACAAGTTTTCTATCGGATTCATGTCCGGACTTTGTGGATAGGTTGGCAAATGTTTGGCGTTGTATAATATCCACAATTTAACGTCTACTGCTGTAAAAATGGGTATTCCATTTCTCGGAATACCCATTTTTTCTTTTCTTTCAAAATGGACAAATATACGTGTCCGTCCATAATGCCAACAATGAAGACAAGATTGCCGACTCCCGAGGCAGACATACATCCCCATACCATTACAGAACCACCTCCATGTTTTACAGTCGCTTTCAAGGTTTTAGGATTAAGGGCTTCACACGCAGAGAAAAAACATGATTACTATATGGTCACGGCAATAATAAGATGTTTGTCGCAACCATAGTATTGTTTACTGAATTTATTTTTGACAATAGTATTATTGCCGCAATATTAATATTGTTGAAATGTAACAATAGTATTATTACCACATTAAAAAACTGAAAATATGGTTGTAGCAACAATATAAATATGGTTAGTGCGACAAAAGTATTGTGTTTTGGGTTTTAGGTTAACAATAATATGATTACGGCAATCATACTGCATGATTGTAATTTTTCTGCATTTGAATATGCTTTTTAAGAACAATGTTATTGATTGTTACGGATAATAATCGTACTTTTTATGTGGAAATTAAAATTTTTCAAACAAACTGCTTTGGCTTTGTTTAACGAAAATATTTTAAATAAAAACGCTTACGTTTTTTTTAAATTGATTTCTTCTAATGTTAAAAAAATCACTCCTATTATTTTGAATTTAATGTATTTTTAAATAATTTTTATAACCAAATCTTTTATAGAAAACCTTACCCAATTCTAATAAATATTATTGGGGTAATTGTGTCATTATACTATGGTTGAGGGGATCATAACATGGTTTCGTGTGAATCATACTATCGTTGTAAGGATCATACTATAGTTGTGAAGACCATAGTATGGTTGAGTGTGAATCGTACTATGGTTGTGAGGATCATAGTATGGCTATGTGTGAATAATACTATTATTGTGAGGATCATAATATGGTTGTGACGATCATAGTATTGTTCTGACGATCATAGTATGGTTGAATGTGAATCATACTATTGTTGTGGCGATCATAATATTGTTGGACAACAACCATATATGATAACAATAGTATGATGCTCATCGAATATTGTTATCCCAACCATACTTTTTTTCTACGTGCATTTGGCTTACACCACACAATCGTCGTCCATCCAAGCCGAAAAAATTGAACTTACTTTCGTCGCTAAAGATCACATTTTTCCAAAACTCAAAGTCCTTATTTTTGTGCAGCGCCACGAAAGAAAGCCGCTTTTCCCGGTTTGTATCCGAAATAAGAGATTTTTTCCTTGCCACTCTACCATTGATGTTGTTGGATCTGAGTACTCTTTGGGCCGTCTCATTGCTTACGTTGGTGCGAAGAGTTCCTCTTAGTTTATCTTTAATTTTTGCTGACGATAAATGCAGATTTTCCCTGTTTTCTTTGAGAATTTTCCTTTCATTTCTCTCCGATAGTAGTTTTGGACGTCCATCGCGTGCTCTATTTTTGATATTACCGCGATCGTTTGCACGCTTAATAACGTTTTCTATTGTTTGTCGCCAAACGTTCAAACATTTCCCATATATATTTTATGGGTTTACCCTGGTTGTGCAGTTATAAAATAATTTTTCTTTCAGAAAAGTTCAACTCTTTTCCCTTCGGCATATTTATTAGAAAAACCTCCAGAAATGCACACGAAGATACTGAAAGAACGACTATTTGCGATAGAAACACAAGCGACAAGTGTAACTAAACCAAGCAGAATAGAAAACAAGAAGAAACCACACAAAACTACAACAGTAAACGGAATTTTTAAAACAGCAAAATACTTTTGAGAATACTAGATTGAAATTCATAATATTTTCAAATCAAGAAAAACACAATCGAGTTGGCTTTCGTTTGATTTTTTTTTGTATTTCGATTGGGAAGCAAACATTTTAATCTATAGCAAAAAGCTTGCATTGGATTTTTCGATGAATCTACGATTTTTTCAAAGAAACATAAAGAAAATGTCATATATATGCTTATGCAAAATGTGACATACTCTAAGTACTTATACACCTCAATCAATGATTGCGGTCCATAGTAGTGATTTGTATATCGATATTAGTTGAAAATCGATTTTGGGACTCTAATATCGTTTTTGATTTCGATTTCCGATTATTTTTTATTTTTTGAGAATTGTATCGAAACCAAAGACGATAAATTATAGAAGATAGACGTACGCTTAACGTGAAAATATACGATAAGTAACAAACATGGAGAGATATTGAGAGCTTTTCGCAATTCCGAAACTCAATATCGTAGAAAAATAGCAACTGCTAATGTACCACAAAGGATGGAACAAAACAAAATTAGAAAGTTAAAATTTGTTTTTGTGAAAAGAATATTTATGGCAGGAAAAGTTATTGGAAACTATTCACAATAAAATTTTTGCCGTGTTCTAATTTCTACTCGACTGGTTGAAATATTAAATACCTCAATCAATGGTAGGGGTCCATAGTAGTGATTTGTATATCGATATTAGTTAAAAATCGATTTTGGTTTTTTGCAATCGATTCAGAAAATGTTGCTTTAATAAAAGTTGAATAATTTAATCAGCTTCTAACGGATTAAAAATGACACCGAATTGTATTCGAGAGAACACTCTCTTTATTACTCAGTTAGGAATTGTTCACTTCCTTCTAAAAAAATCTGTAAAAAAACGCATCCAAAGTTAAAAAATTACAATAGTTTTTAAATAAATGAGATTACAGGAAAAAAAAACACAGATTTTTTTCAGTGTGATTTTAAAAGTGTATACACCATTCGAAAGGCCGCAGTTTCTTCTTTCCAAATAGAAAAACTTTAAATCGTCTGTTATTAAACCAAGTTACTGGCATATAAGTGCGTAAGATCCGAAAACCGTTTTTTTATCCATAACTCCAGATTTTCGAGGTGTTTGGGAAATTTCTTGTTGTACTCAGCAATTTCTATAAGAAAAATAATATCATTTCCCAGGTATTTTTTCTCTGTCACACTGTATTATATAAGTAGAAGATGGACGAAATTCTTCTCCTTTGAAAAGATAAATATGCTCCTTAAACTTAATGTGGTGTAGAAAGAAACTTTTAAGCATTGTAAAGTTTTTTTCTTTCAAGAAAGTGAGAGTATCTGACTACGGAATATACGATTTTTATACCCGCACCACATAGTGGTATGGGGTATAATGGCTTAGTGCTTGCGTTTGTAACACATCGAAGGAATCGAGTTAGAATACCGGGACCAGAGAGAAAGTTGCTCAGAATTACATTTTGAGTCGATCTAGCCATGTCTGTCTGGCTGGCTGGGCGGCTGGCTGGCTGGTCGGCTGGCTGGATGTAAAGATGTCCATCTATTCTTGTAATCAAAGTACAGGTCGCATTTATGCACCGATCTTGATGAAACTTGGCATGTGGTAATATATTGGGACAAGGACGGACGCTACTGAATTTGGTCCAAATCGGAGCACTTTCTGATAGACCCCCCATACAAAGGAACTCCCGGATTTTGTCCAAATCCAGTTGATGTCGCGTACATTGGTCAACAAATTTAAAAAATATGCCATTCGATGTAGAACTGACCACAAAATGTAAAAAAAATAGTTGGACCCGCCTCTCGGACCTACGGGGCCTTCGGAACCCAAAAAATGGACCCATGATTTTAAATATAAGTGTGACCCCTTAAATGAAAGGAAATTATCTTACAATTTTAAATACAGAAAAAAATTCGACCTGTTTGGGCCGCAGGGTCCATTAGGAGGGTCCAAAAGTTTCGGTTTACCCGGATTTTAGTGTGACCCCTCAAATGACAGGGAATTGCCTCAGGACTTTAAATATGTCAAGCCAAATGATTTATCTCGTCCGTGGGATGGCACAGGGTCCGAAAACAAGGTATGAAAATGTGGACCAACTATAATTGTTATACCCTCACCACTTAGTGGTATGGGGTATAAAGGCTTAGTGCTTGCGTGATAGATACAGATAGAAATAGCGACGAGTGCTTTCGATTAACAGGAGACTTAATCACATTTATAGTGGTGCGGGTATCATAGAGTCGGCCTCGCCCGACTATAGCACTAACTTACTTGTTATATACTGCAGTAAAAATTACAAAGAAGAATTTGTGTTATCAAAGTTGAATTTACTAAATATGAATTTAAAAATATAATATAATAAATGTAATTTTTGCATAGCTCAATTTTTTGCAACTTTTTGTTGTAATGGGTGATCCATCTAGAGGTATTTTTTCAGAACAAAAAAAAATATACAAATTCAAATCAAGTGTGGAATCTTTTTTTTGTTAATTTTATGCCATTTATTTTTTGAATATAATTACCTTAAAATGTTGGCCGCAACTACGCCTCAGGGTTTCCATTCTGAGGGTCTTGGATGATTCATCCGACCAAGTCGACCGGTTTGGCTTTAATGACACGCGTAATATTGGCTTCCAAAACCTGAATCGTAGCTTGTTTGTCAGCATAGACTTTGGAATTTATGTTACCCCAAAGAAAAATGTCCAAATGTGGATATCACTCGATATAGGCGGCCAACTTACCAGTCCAAAACGTAAAATTAGCTGCTTTTTGAAATGACCTCTCTATAGATCCATTGTTTGAGCAGCTGTATGGCAAGTAGCACCGTCCTTTTGAAACCAAGTGTCGTCAAAATTACGGGCTTCAATTTCAGGTAGCATAAAGATCGATATCATGGCGCGATAGCGAGCACAATTCACGGTTACGTTCCGGCCATCATCATTTTTGAAGAAATATGCACCGATAATTCCACCAGCTTTTAATCCGCACCAAACCGTGGTTTTCTCTGGGTATAATGACACCTCTTAATCCTCCGCTTGTTGCTCTTCAGTCCAAATGCGGCAATTTTGTTTATTGACTTTGCCGTTGAGCCAGAAATGGGCGTCATCACTGAACAAAATTTTGGTCGGAAACAGCGGATCTTCCCGTTTCTCACCGAACGCTCATTTCCATAATACGGTTGCCAACATTTAAACGAAATTATTTCCAAAAAATAAATGCCATGAAATGTCCTTTCAAATTACCAATAAAGATTCCACACTTGATTTAAATTTTTATATATTTTTTTTCTAAAAAAATACCTCTAGATTGATCACCCTTTATATTCACTGCATTATTTTTTTTTTGCATAAAAACTGCCTATATTGTTTGCAGACGGAAATATGTTAGCCAAATAGAAAATTTTACTTCAGACGAACTGCTTTGAGGAAATGCATAGAATCAGTGTTGATAGGACTGCACCGTGCCAGACATCTTTCAAAGGCCTTGGAAATATCTAAAGCCACAAACTTACTTTTGCCATGCTGGTGGAAAGACCGATTTAAGCGCTTCGACATGAAAGCTATAAGGTCTCCCGTAGAGCAATTTAGATAGAAGCGATACTGTTGATCGGAAAGACCGACTTTAGCGCTTCGACATGAAAGCTATAAGGTCTGACGTAGAGCAAGCGATACTGTTGATCACAAAGCAGATCGTTAGACTTTAAATATCTCAAAAGATGGTGGTTAGCCGAGGTCTCCATAACCCTTGAGAGCGCAGAGGAATTCTCGATTATCCGATAAGTCGCAGGATTATTGGTTTCACCGTTTTTTTGAGATTGGAGGGACGTTCACAAACTTTCAACACGCCGGGAAGACTACTGCTCGATAAACAAGGTTGAAAAGGTTGCGCGGTGGACGGCTAGCCTCGAAGAGCGCTTACATGGGACAAGTGCCGAAATACCCTCCGGGCCCGGGGACTTATTTACATCGAGATTTGCAAGAACCCTTAAAACTCCACGTGTTCGATCATGGGTTCTCAGTGCTTTTTTTTAAATTTCCATAAATTTTGTTTATTGCTTTTTTTTTAAATTTCCTTAAGAAAAATAATCTTAGTCGCAAATAGGTCTGGTTATCGCAAAAAGGTATCGATACTGTATTTATATATAAAATTATCGATGCCAAAAGTATCAGTATCGAATAGACAGCAAGGGGAAATACCTTACCAAGTTTGCCAATATATTTCTACAGATTTTGAAAAAATTTAAGTTCAAACTGTTTTTACATATATTTTAAATAGTGCAACATTTGTTTAGCCAAAATAGGCACTGTAGGTTCAGCCTATATATATCTATATATCTAATAAAAATTCAATAGACAAAATAATGTCCATTTGATGTCTTGTGTTTAGATTAAACCGTGACATTTTAAAGTTTCTCCCCCATGTGTACAAAATTTATCAATTTATTTTAGTTTTGTGCTCCCCAACGATTTTCAAAGCATTCCAATTTTCAAATAATTTACTGTCATTTTTAACACCCCTTCGAATATTCTAACAAAAAACATCCCGCCATTTTATTTTTGGGGCAAAAAGAAAAACTTAAAATGCAACACGTTATCCTGGAGATATTTTTCACTTTGCGACCAAACCAACAGCAACAGCAAAACTTTGACTATTATTTTATGCCAAAAAAACAAAGGAACAGGAGAGAGAGAGTAAAAACAAAGGATACGACATTATTTGATGTGTGCTTTCACTAAGGCCAACACAACATTATTCGGAAATGGTACGAGGAAGAGGAAACAATGAAATAGGGGTGTGAGAACGTGACAAACTTCAGCTGTAGCCCCTACATTTTTAGGAGCAGCTGAAGGAACATTTTGAAAAGCTTGTAGCATTTGTAGCTTTCATGAATTTTAGTTAACGATGCTTTAAAGTTCGGTGGTTTGTTTCAATGATATATTATTAATATCAATGGTCAATCATTAATCAATGGAATTTTAATCATGGATTAGAATCCGCCTACGCAGAAACATGTAGAACGAATACACTCTATTACCATCGAAGAGACCTTAAACAGCGTCCTACTGGGATAAACAAAAGCGGCTTCTTCAATTCGCCGTGACGACGAATGAATCATCGAACTTATAAAGACTTATAACCTCTACTCTAGGTCTTTTAATCTATTCTAAAAATATACAGATGTACCCCCTTGGGTGGATGTAGACTCAATACTTCTAAATAGCCTACCTCCAAACAATTTTATTCTAGAGCTTGGAAAATAACATTCAAAATTGTAGCTTAAGCATAGATGACCCGGCTACTGCGGTACCAATGCCAAAGCGGTATCCATCTGTGCATTACAACTTGATCTGAAGGATCTCCACATGGGCATTAGAAAACTGGCTTGAAGTGAACTCAACCACAGCGTCAGAGTGGTATCGATAGGTGCTGCTTTATGAAACCACCTATTCAACCAAGGACCTATAGAGCTATAAATGGGTAACTTATTACCCCTTAGGGTAATCCCCTCACTTTTTGTTTTTGAATCAAGTTGTACAAAGCGTCCTTTTATAGCTTAACGGAACAGGCTACAAAATCGTACCATATGGAGATGGCAGGTCTATTGTGGTACAGTGAATATATTTTATACTTTAATACATTAAAGTCCGAAAACAGACGGGAAGTGAGCCCATATGTGACCGAACTGCTACCATTTTATTATAATCATCGTTTGCTGCGAATTGAGCAACTTATACTTGGCGGAATGAGAATATCTCCGATGCTGCCAAGAATTTAAAAGCAGTTCTTAATAAAACAAAATTAAAGGTACACGCAGAAAAAAAGTATGGTTGGTGTGACAATACTCGAAGAGGATCATACTATTGTTGGGTATATGGTTGTGGCACAGCAATATTATGATCCTCACAACAATAGTATGATTCACACACAACCATAGTATGATCTCCACAACCATAGTATGATTCACACTGAACCATACTGTGATCCCTACAACAATATTATGATCCTCACAACAATAGTATGATTCACACACAACCGTAGTATGATATCCACAACCATAGCATGATTCACACTCAACCATACTGTGATCCCTACAACAATATTATGATCCTCACAACGATAGTATGTTTCACATACAACCATAGTAAGATCCTCACAACCAAACAACTTATATAAATTGCATTCAATCTTGATAAAATTTAGCAAGAGTTACTATTTTGGGCGGACCGGGAAGGACGTTGTTAAAATAAAAGAAAATGGGCTTAGATAGCGCTATAGCTCCCATACATGTATGTTCATCCGATTTTATGTCTTTAACTCTAAAACCCACATATTGCATGAGATTTGGCTTACTTTAGGTTTTTGGGCCTAGAAAGGATTTTATTAAAATTAAAGAGAAACGGTTCAGATTAAGATATTGCTCTCACATATTAGTTCATTCGATTTTTTTTCCTTTTTAGCTTTAGAAGCCACACCTTACATTCCTATTCTAAGGAAGTAAAGCACGAGTAAGTTTTTTGACTTTACTGAAATAACAAAATAACTCGGTTGAGAATAGGATATAGCTCCAACAAATATGTTCATCCGTTTTTATGTTTTTAGATCCAAAGCCACACGCAGAAAAAAAGTATGGTAGGGGTAACAATATACGAAGAGCACCATACTATTGTTGGTTATATGGTTGTGGCACAACAATATTATGATCATCACAACAATAGTATGGTTCATACACAACCGTACTATGATCCCCGTAACAATTTTATTGTCCTCACAACAATAGAATCATTCACAAACAACCATACTATGATCCCCACAACCATATTATTATTCACATTCAACCATACTATGATCTCCACAACCATATTATGATCCTCATAACCATAGTTTGTTTAACGTACAACCATACTATGATCCTCACAACCATAGCATGACTTAAGCACAACCATACTATGATCCCCAAAAATGCTTGTAAAGACTGGAATACGTTGTTATTCAACAATAAAGAATTTTATTAAGTAAGTTATGTAACAATGGGAGTGATTTATTTAACAGTAAAAAAAATCATTTATTTAAAATATTTTATTATGCTAATCCGTAGTTTTTTTTTTAAAAGAATATAATTTTTATTACTAATATTGCGTAATAATCGTAAAAATAACATTGTCAAATTAAAAAAAAATTAAGGTTTTGCCAGTATTGTTGCCGTAATTATGTTATTGTTAACTTAAAACCCATGAAAACAATACTTTTGTCCCACCAACCATATTTATATTGTTGCTACAACCATATTTTCATTTTAAAATTTGGCAACAATACTTTTGTTACATTTCAACAATATTAATATGCCGCAATTATACTATTGTCAAAATGAAATTCAAAAAACAATACTATGTTTGCGACGACCATACTTTTACTGCAGAGAACATACTATTGTTGCTGTGACCTATAGTAACCATATATTTTCTCTGCGTGCAAGTATTACAACTAATCTGGATGAAGTTCGGTACATGTAAGTGAAAATAGGTTAAAATTAAGATACGAGTATATCAACCACATATACAAGGCCTTCCATTAAGGACAATTTTAAATATTAATAAAACACGAAAGGACATTTTCAGTTTAATCTATAAAGGATTGGCCAAGTTCTTTTTGCAAAATACAAGTACGCCACAGTGAGGTTTGATAGATGCCCAATGCCTATGAACGATATGGAATTGACTGATTTGCCTTATTTTGAACGGATACACTTACGCCTGCGATATTTTCGTCGCTTCGAGCGGTACGGCGTCTCTTTTTCGCCGGAATATCTAAAAGTGCAAATTTGAATCTAAATTTATCCACTTAGCATGCACAGCAGTCGGGTGGGAAGATCAATACGTCCGCGTTTTGGAGTAAGCGCTCTTAAAGTTGCGACCACCGACTCATGAAAGTTTTGACTTCGACTAACGTTCTGACACTGAAGGTTCAATTAAGAATGTTTAATGGGAACGCTGACATAAAGATAAGAAATTGTTTTGTCTCTATTGCAAATCCTTTTATGTTCAACCGAATTTAGCAAAAAGATTGAATTTTCTCATAAATTTAAATATGACACCAGTTGGTCTTGGTTATAATATAGTTGGCGAAGTCTGACTTAAGCTTTTTTTACAATTTTAGTACAGTTTTAGAAATTGTTGGTTCACTTCAGCTTTATGTGGTGTTGCCGAGTCTTGTGGGAACGTCCATGGTCTTCAACCGAAATGTTTAGGTGCTCACGGCTCTTAGTAGCATCCAAAATATTTTTTAGATACAACTAATAAGCCGCATTGACTTTAACAAAAGGCTCGAAGAAAACGTTCATCGGTGGTCACAGCTGCTCAAACCATTACTAGAGATTAAAGATTACTTTAGGTGGCTGTTGGTAGGCTCAAATTTTCATCATTGACTTTAGTTCAGTTAACAAATTTCTTTCGAGTCCATCTTTTTTGCTTTAGTGTAAGATCTTGTAAGGATTTACCTTGAGCTTATTTCTAAAAATGAGTCAGATGCTTGCTGGGGCTCGAGCGTTTACTCTCCGAACATTTCATGTGATGTTGCGGTATTTTTTCGCTCACCACCATCGCGTTTGGCAATGCTGCCGGTATTATTAAAACGATTTATGGTGCGATACACAAACATTTTATTCACTTGGTGATGGCTCAGCTCACGAATAATTAGTTTGCAATATGAGTAATATGGCACCATGGTTTCCCTTTGTTTACACCAACGACAAATAGCTCCTAACATATTCTTCATGGGCCTACTTAAGACCTCCGAATGAATCCATGAATAAAGAATCCTTTAGTTGGGAGTATTTACAATGTGGAAAGAGGACAATGATTTTAATGATTTTATGGGAGTATCAGGCAGTGCTTTCATGATCCCACTCTATATTAATACCTTCCATCGATGAGTCGATGGAATACTTAAGTTGTCATGCGGTATATAAAGGGTGGTCCAACTTAAACGAAAAGTTAATTGTAAATAAAACAATACGTTTTTAGAAAATTATCTTTCTATTTTTTATTTAGTTTGAAGAACCAATGACATCGTCAAACAAAACATCGGCCAAATGCTAGCCACGGCTTCGGTGGCATACCTCTAACTGATGGTCCATATATTCAATGATTCTGAGACATAATGGAGGTTCAATGCCGAATTATCTCATCCCTAAGCTCTTGAATTATTCTTGGTATATTACCTTACACCTTTTCTTTAAAATATCCCAAAAGATATTTTAAAGAATCTTTTGGGATCGTGGCGGCCAATTAACATCGCCACGGCATGAGATAATTCTGCCATTAAATTTATAGCGCAAAAAACCCATTGTTTAGTGGCAAGTGGCAGCATTCTGTTGGAACCACATATCGCCCAGATCCAATTCCTCAATTTTTGGCCACAAGAACTAAGTTATCATCTAGCGATAGCAAGCACCATTCATGGTAACTGCTTGGCTGACCTGATTATTGAAGAGTAGGGCCCGATTTCCACGCCAGCCCATAAACCGCCCCACAGCCACTCCTTGTGGGTGCATCGGCTTTTCAGCAATCACTCGTGGATTCTCATTTATCCAAATGTGGCAATTCTGTTTGTTTACGAATCCACTATGGGCACATTTGGTCGTTAATACTGACCAAAAGAAATCACGAAGTGAACGAAATTTAAATATATGTGGCAGCGCATAGAGAAAGGGACCTAAGGGTAAAAAAAACAATTTTAATTTTTTTTCTTTTTTTGATGTGGACAACATCTGAGCATCGAATGTGACTGATCCCATGCCCCAAAAGTGTCCCCTCCCAGAGATATGCGCGTTTTATGAAAGTGAAGTCGACGATTCTAAGCGCAAATAGAAAGGGACCTAATCTTTAAAATGGCTCTCCTGAACAAAACGTTTCATCAACTTTTCACTTTTTTTTGATGTGGACAACATCTGAGCATCGAATGAGACCGATCCCATGCCCCAAAAGTGTTCCCTCCCAGAGATATGCGCGTTTTATGAAAGTGAAGTCGACGATTCTAAGTGCAAATAGAAAGGGACCTAATCTTTAAAATGTCTCTCCTGAACCTAACCTTATGTCCCTTTCTATTTTGCGCGTCACATATATTTATTTCGTAAAAGGCTTCAAGAATCTTAAGGCGCTGCTCAATTGTGAACTCCTCATGGTTGAATTTGTCTAACAACTGAAACAAAGGAATTTCAAATTAAGTTGGACAAAAAACTTGACATTAAGGTGAGCCTCACACATGTTGCACCCAGTCTTTATTAACAGCAACTATAGGGTCACAGAAATTCGTTTCTTACCGTTTTAATAAACCCCTTCCTATATCCTTTTATTTTATTGTCCTTCGACTCCTAAAAACAATAATACATTGTAACTCTTTTTCATTCAAAAAAGAAAGAAAAAGAGAAAACGAAACCCATGTATATTGTTCTAAAAGGGAATCTAAAATTCATGGCCATGGCCATCATGGGCACAAACTCATACACTTATCCGGACTCATATACACACACACTCAAACACAGATACGCAAATACTCCGTCACGTATACACAATACATGCATAGAAGATGAAACACATACAAACACTTCTAGTGCTTTTGTTTTGAGGAAAACGTTAAAGTTTTTTACACCAAGTCAATGCCATTTTCGGTTGTCGGACACCGCGCCGCCATAAATATGGCGGGAATTTCCGTTTCCACCGGTTGCCACATGCCCCTTCCGTTATACGGTCGTTTCCCTTTCCAGACAATGTTAATCGATATGTTTTTGTTGGCTTTAAATTTGTACGTGTATGAGAGGTTTTGTAGGATTTTCCCCACATTTTTGCAAATATTTTTTATTGTCTGCCTCTTTCTGCTTACGTCCGGCTTTTTTATACTTGCTCTTGTTTATACTTGAATAAAGTATATAGATTACTGTCTATCTTTTATTTTCTGCAATTCTCTATTCAATATTCTATCATTATCTCACGTAGTTGCAACGGTTTTCCCCTTTTGGTAACTCATTTTTCACACTCAGAAAATGTTGCTTCATCATAACGAGCAGAGTTTCACACTCAGAAAATGTTGCTTCATTATAACGAGCAGAGTTTCGATAGCTCACAAATTTTTTTTCGACAGAACGTCAGTGTAGATGTGAAATATCACATACTAGCTGTAGGTAGGTAACCGGGCAATAGAATAATTGTATCTTCCGGGTGTTCATAAGGGTGTTTGGTACAATACAGCGAGTTACAGTATCCATCATATCAAGGATGTCGAGAGAATCGTCTCAGACAAAGAGTTAGGCAAAAACATACTCATATGAGAAGGAGGAAGTAGTCATCAGCTGATACTCTCATTTTGGTTCACGTCTGTCTATCCAGCGGGGACCCGTAAACACTACCACTAACATGAACTCGACCTAGGTATTTGATATTTGGGATTTCGAGTAATCAAGAACGCCGATTTTAGCTAGCGTATAAGGTATTGCCATTTCTTCCGAGCCCATTCGGCATATCTTTTCCTGTATGTTCCTGTGTCCTTGCCCCCAAATTAAGTTAAAATCGATGTGCTTGGGTAATAGATACAATTCTAGGTAAGAGATACACGAAAGCCCTGGGCGTTTTTTTGAGTTCAGGAAAACCCTTACAGATTACTGAGAATAAATCGCAGCCTTGCTATTGGAGTATATATGTACCGACACATTAACAAGTGGATGATTTCACGCCCCCTTTTTAAAAGCAATGTAAAGAACATAGTTATAGGCTGATAGTCTTGAAATTGTCACTGCATGCTACTGTCTGTTCAGGTATTTTTTTCAATAGCATTTTTTCACAGATTTCGCGTGAGTTGTGTTGAATTTTATTTTTTTGTTTTTTGCTTTGCCATTTCATCATGGAAAGACTTACACCGAAACAACGTCTCAAAATTGTGCAACTGTATAATGAAAATGAGCGTTTGGTGAGAAACTGTTTTCGACCACAATTACGTTTAGTGATGAATTATAAATAAACATAGTTATAATTGCCGCATTTTGGCTGAAGAGCAACCATAAGAGGTTCTAGAGGTGCTATTATACCCAGAGAAAACCACGGCCTGGTGCGGTTTATGGGCTGGCGGAATAATCGGTCCATATTTTTTGGAAAAATGATGATAGTCGGAACGTAACCGTGAATGGTGCTCGCTTTGGTATCGGACTTTTTGATTCCTGAAATTGAAGCCCGTAATCTTGACGACATTTGGTTTTTAACATTTTAAGAAAATTATAATTCATAAAATGAACGGCATAAAATGTTTTTCGAAAGAACCACAAATATTCCACATTTTATTTTATATTTTTAATTTAATAAAAACCTTTAGATTGATCACCCTTTATTTTAAAAATGATTTTGGGCAAATGGCCATCCCGTCTAGCATGAATAAATTCCAGCCGAGAGGCCCAAGCAAAAACGGGCCAAATATTCTCTTTCAAGGCCTCAATCGTGTCAGGCTTACCTGAATCGACAATCAACTTCATATAAAAAAAATCCAGCGGTGTTGAATCGCACGATCTTGAAGGCCACGCCACAGGCCCACGACGCGAGATAATGCGCTCACCAAGATGAGCTTCGAAATTTTCTTGTAAAAATCGGGATCGGTGGCCATCTAATTTTGGTCCCATTCACCACGAATTATAAAATGGCAAACCATACCGAGCACAAACCATGTGACATTTGTCAAAAAGCCCAACTCAGAAAAAAATGTGGTCAGATTGAAAACCACACGTCTAAAAAAACCACCCCTTATATGTGTTCTATTTAAAAAAAGCAGCTTGGCACAGCCCACTGTTACCCTCGAAAACCTACTGTTAAAACCCGCTTTCCGACTTTCCGGTTTAATCCATTTGTCTAAGAATGAAAACTATTTTTCGAATCAGTTGTAAAGAAATAATTCCGGGGAACAGCTCTAAATTTACCCAGACATTCAAAAAGAAGGTCATGTTTTAGTTTGTGTACTTGGTACCCATATGTACATTGTTTAGTTTTTGGACATAAGGACCAAAATTTAGTCAAATTGCAAAACTACAAGCAAAACCAGAATCAAAGTTAGTTTCTGGTATAAAATTAAAAAGATAAATCCTAATTGAGTACATTCAAAATTTTGGCATGGTCATAGTCCTTGAACTTCAATGCCCCTGTGGCACTAAGTCGCATAGCCTCTTTCTTTTCCAGGGTGTCTGGCGAAAGTCTTTTATAGGAAGTGAAAAGAGCCTTTGATAAAGTTGATCTTATCGCCCAAGTTATCAAATTCGATTCCGCTCTGGCAGTTCTTCCTCTCTGACGATCCCACTAGACAAAAAACTTGTACAACAACATATGTTTGACATCAACACAATATGCCAGTATACGTTCTTGGGTCTCATTCCCCAGTTGTGGCAAAAGCCCTGCTTTATCTATAGGGTAATCCGTCTAGAGATATTTTTCAGAACAAAAAAATCAAATCAAGTGTGGAATTATTATTGGTAATTTGAAAGGACATTTTATGGCATTTATTTTTTGAAAATAATTACCTTCAAATGTTGGCAACTGTATTACGGAAATGAGCGTTCGGTGAGAAACGGAAAGATCCGCTGTTTTTGACCAAAATTTTGTTCAGTGGTGAGGTCCATTTCTGGCTCAACGGCAAAGTCAATAAACAAAATTGCCGCATTTAGGCTGAAGAGCAACAAGAAGAGGTTCAAGAGGTGCCATTATACACAAATAAAACCACGGTTTGGTGCGGTTTATAAGCTGGTGGAATCATCGGTGCATACTTTTTCAAAAATGATGATGGCCGGGACGGTACCGTGAATGGCGTTCGATATAGCGCCATGATATCGGACTTTTTGGTACCTGCAATTGAAGCCCGTAATCTTGACCACATTTGGTTTCAACAGGATCTTTTGAGAGGTCATTTCGAAAAGCAGCTAATTTCACGTTTCGGACAGGTGAGTTGGCCGCCTAGATCGAGTGATATTAAACCTTTCGACATTTTAATTTGGGGTTACGTAAAGTCCAAAGTCTATGCTGACAAACCAGCTACGATTCAGGTTTTGGAAGACAACATTAAGCGTGTCATTAAAGCCATACCGGTCGAAATGCTTGAACGAGTCATTCAAAATTGGACCCTCAGAATGAAAACGCTGAGGCGTAGTAGCGGCCAACATTTGAAAGAAACTATATTCAAAAAATAAATACCATAAAATGTCTTTTAAATTACCAATAAAGATTCTACACTTGATTTGAATTTTAATACTTATATTTTTTTGTTCTGAAAAAATACCTCTAGATGGATCACGCTATATAAAAAGAATTTGTGGCCTTAGAAGTCCCTGACTGTGTGTTCAGATTCTAGTTGGGTTTACCATCACCACTTGTCCATGATTTTTGGCACTAACGGATACCGAGACAAATTGAGAGATTTTGTATCGCCTAGTTTCAGTTCCATTTTAGATGGGTTAACACTTAGCCCACATCGCTGACACCATTTTAATAGAGCAGGCTCCAGTACTTCCGAGGGAAACTTTGAATGCTAGTCTGAAATTGTTTTGCAACAGGTATTCTCCATGGCTTTAAACAGAGTACTGATTTAATAAATCCATAGCAGTGGGAAGATTGAACCTCCTTAAGGCGCAAATATATTACAGGCGCCATAAAAAACTATGTCGACCGCCGTGTTGTGATAGTGGGACAACAACCCAAGTTCATCTCCGTTTAAGAAGAACGGGTGATCAATCTAGAGGTATTTTTTCGATAGGGTTTTTTTCACAGATTACGCTTGAATTGCGTTTAACTTTATTTTTGTTTCTTTTTAGTATTGCTTGCTATTTGCAGAAAATAATGCATAAGGGTGTTCCTGTGCATCGCCCCTTTAGTATTTGGGCTCTTTAAAAGATCGAAGAAGATCCGCTGTTTTCGATCAAAATATTGATCAGTGATGACGCCCATCTCTGACTCAACGGCAATGTCAATAAATAAAAACTAGAAGAGGTTCAGGAGCCATTATACCCAGAGAAAGTCACTGTTTGGTGCGGTTTATAGGCTGGTGGAATCATCGGTGCATATTTTTTCACTAATGATGATGGCCGGAACGTAACCGTGAATGGCGTTCGATATAGCGCCATGACGTTCTACCTGAAATTGAAGCCTGTAATCTTGCCGACATTTGGTTGCATCAGGAAGGTGCCAATCGCCATATAGCTGCTCAAACAATGGATCTATTGAGCGGTCATTTCGAAGAACAGCTAATTGCACGTTTTGGACCGGTGAGTTGGCCGCCTTAATTGTGTGTGATATCACACAATTAAGGCGGCCTTTCGACTTTTTCTTTGGGGCTACGTAAAGTCCAAAATCTATGCTGACAGACCAGCCACGATTCAGGTTTTGCAAGCCTATATAACGAGTGTCATTAACGTCGAAATGCTCGAACAAGTAATCCAAAATTTGACCCTCAGGATGAACAACCTGAAGCGTAGTTGCGGCCAACATTTGAAGCACATCATATTCAAAAAATGACATAAAATGCCCTTTCGAATGAACAATAAATACTTCATGCTTGATATGAATTTGTTATTTAAAAAAACTCTAGATTGATCATCCTTATTGTACAAGAATCTTAACGTGCACAGCTCGCTGCTTGGAGAGAAGTTTCCCCTTGTTCTTAAGATGGATGCTAAAGAAATTAATTCAAGTTAAAAAAATTTTATATAACTTATTCAATTTTTGTATTTATCGATTTAGATAATATTTTAAAAACTTAAAACCTTACGCTTAACAAATCACCCGCTATCAACAGATCGATAAGTGGTATCAAGAGCGGTGAAACGTTATATCACCAACCCCTCAAATTAGCCAAGGGTTTATTGGGCAAATAAATACCCCAATAAAAGAAAGAAAATAACCACAAAATTGTTTAAAACGAAGTAGACACATCTACAGCAAATACTTTTGTATGCCATCATGAAAATTCTGTAATCCTCGACTTAGCATGCCCTTGCCCCCCCCCCCCTGTCCTCTCCGTAATATCATAGCTTCAATTGAAATCGAACTTGTTTTCCAATAATTCCTAATATTATAATCCCACTCTTGAAATACATTCACACAGGCACCAACCGCCAAGCGTTCCATTGTATCGTCCACACCCCCACAGTCGAGTCGACGGATACAATCTACTCAGACATTCAAAAATCAATTGTCAATAAAAATAACTTCCACAACTTTGTTCTATTTTGTTAATACGCGAAAACCACATAAAAGCACTTTATTTTAATATAAAGACAGACAAAGAGCTTAACAACAGCACAGCTACTCCAGCAGTAGCTGGTAGCTGTAGCAGCAGCAACATCACAAAGCAAGGCAGCGAATAGCAACAGTAGCAACAAACAACACGTCGCGACGTCGATTATAACAGTTGCAGGAACCTTACCAACAACTAAAAGGAAAGGAATATGTAAGCAATGGGTCCCAGAGGATTATTTTCCAATACCGGAAATGGATAAACGGTGTAAAAGTGGCAACGAACTTCCATTAGCCTAATCCAGCAAACATAAATATGAGAGACGTCAGTAAATTTATACCCAGCAATATTTTAAGGAAAATAAATTGCGATTCCATGTTTTGTTTCTGTAATTATTTGAAGAACTCAACAGATCTAAGAGAATGTAACAGCCAAATCTAGAGGCAACGTACTGCCATTAGCGTAACCCAGTAAACATAAATATGTGAGACGTCTGTAAATTTACACCCAGTAGAAATTTAAAGAAAGAACAAAAAATGTCACAGCATGTTTATTTCTGTAATTTTTTGAAAAACTCAACAGATCTAGTAGATTATAACTACGAAAATTTTCGGCTTGGTGTTCCAAGGGTACTAGGGTAAAATTGGGTAGTTCTAAACCAGTGGTAGGATTTTTTTTTCTAAATATATCTGCTGCAATAACCAAAATTCCATAGTATTGAGGGTATCATGGTTTAAGATATCATATCATAGTTATACAACCATATCACGGTAGTCACAACCAAAAACACAGTTATACAAACCGAATTCAGTTTAACTATTGGTTGCGACAACTGGCGGTTAGGCCAACTAACCAATTGTGATGTAAATGTTACTTTAATACCAATAATTGGTGGTGACAACAGATTAGTTCTTTGTACTGACCAAACCCTCTTAAGTTGCCTATTCTGTTACAATATTGGTTATTCCAACATCAACAAATAAACCCCATAATATTTTATTGGCCTAGTTTTAACAAAACCTTTGTTTACGACGAATACATCTTTCGAAATCAGCAAAAAAATATAACAAAAAAAATTGTCAGACAGGTTAAGTTTTCTGGGTTGGACGGTGAATGCTTCCAAGCGATACTGATCATAAAAATATACGAACTACAGGGTGTCCGCCGGGATGGTATACTACAGGGTGTCCGCCGGGATGGTTTACTACTTGATACTTGATTATATTGATAAATGTTTTATTTAATGTCTGCAATTATGTATGGAATACAATATCAGATAAATGTCCGCCTCTGTTAGCCTCACAAATGCGAGCCCTTTTGAGCACATTTTTCATGACATTCAGCAGGGCGTCGAATTGAGGATGATGGATTATTTTGAACAATTTTTAGAGCAGCAGTAATGTTTTCAGCCGATCTTGCAGTACGTTGTAGTCCATTCTTGGGCCTATCAGCTTCAGACCCTCTTTCTTCGAAATCATTCACTACACGATAAATAGTGCGTTTTGTTGGCACGTTGTTTCTCCCAATATTTTCACGTAACTTTCTTATCGTCACAGTAATCGATGATTGATATGGATAAAATGTTTAACGATTTATCGAATATTTTTTCATAATAAATTTGCCACGTCTCTGCTTCGCTACTGCCAAATATACTGTCAAGTCCAATGTTTACCAAAATAGCGGCAAACAAAGTAGTATACCTTCCCGGCGGACACCCTGTATAAATAAACTATAAGTAACTATAATTAATTAGTGGCATTACTCAGACTTGATTAGATAGACCCTCATGGAAAGACCTCCTTATTATTCAAAACAACAAACATTTTTTTTGGTGCCGAGCTATTATTCCTGAGCTACTGCCATCCAATAAATACGAGTATTGTTGTCGCCTTAAATATTTTTTTTCAGTTGTCCCATTGCAAGGCGGTAAAGTATTACATTTTTACAAAAAGGACCTATAATCAACAAACTATAAGTATACCAACACTCAATACATTTACAAATGCAGTTCAAATAGTCACCATAGTGTGTGTAGGACCTCTGTGTTTTTAGGTAAATTTGGAAAGGTGATAGGTAGGGCTATCTTTTTAGAGAGCTAAGCAATTTCACTGTAGTACTCTTCGACCTGGTGGTCCGATAGACATATTTTCAAGAACTGAACCAAGGAATCTCCCTGTATAATAATCAGCTTTATTTAAACTTTTTTAAACACTTTTTTTTGATCAAACTTTCCAATTCGAAGCAGAATATCGTTCCAGTTGTCTATACAATTTTGATTAGATTCGATAATAAAAACTATGTTTTAAAATAACCTGCTCATAATCCAAAAAGCAGAACTAATATTTTCAAATCATTAACTATTAGGGCCCGGCGCTTCACATTGAAACTACGGGAACAAATATATACATATTATAAAATTAAATAAAATACCTTATTTGTTTCGGTCAGATAATTAAATGTATAAAATGTGACTATCGGTTGGTCCAGGTAACAAAAGATAGTGCACTGAGTTGGAAATACAGTGATTTTTTAACCATGTGTCCCGCTAAATTTTTCATGGTAATGTTTGATAACAAAGACAAAATAACGTTATATAAGGTCAAATGTACATACAAAATAGTTGAGTTAACATTATATAAGGTTGGTTTATTATTAGTAGAGAGGCAGAATGTGCGACATAAACAAATAAATTAAAGATCATTCTATTGCATCGATGTTTTTGATCTGACTTGTGTTATACGAAGTTCAGAATTAAGTTACACGAAGTTCCAACGATTGCGACTGTCTTATCCCCCACTCTTTTTCGCCTCTTTCTCTGCTCTGAACGCTTGTTATTGTGAGAAATATCATAAGACAATTTATCTCTTTTAAAAAACCACCACCAACTGCAAATGCTAGCTGTACTTATATTTTACAGCATAAAACGTGTGTTACAGTATTTATGTCCCTACTAAGTACAATCCCAGATTTCTTTTCGCACAGTTCGAAGACTATACGCAAAGGGTAATTCTCATTAATCATAATGGGACTCCCGTGTAAGACATTTGATTTGTCGCCGAAGTAATCGTTGCCAAAGACTGCTGAAGAAAAACCTTTGCGGGTTAAGAAATAGCTGTACAGTCAGCCTGGCAACCGCAGCCAATACATTTCACCCATTATTTAGTTGATTCTGAAAAAGAAACATCGAAAAGGTCTGGAACCAGAATAAAATCTGGTCAAGCCATTATAATGAAAACAGACCGAATAAATGTAAACAAAACAAAAAAATAATTTGTAGGTTAATTTAATATTAAAAATTGTAACACTAGACACACTATATTTCTGGTTAAAAGAGGTACCCAATAATAAGTTAAATTCACAATAAAAATGTTTTCTTTAAACAATCTTCGTTGTTAATAATATTAACAATTTCATTGTTAGATTGAATATGTATTGTTTCAATAAATAAACTATGATATTTTAATATTAGCAATTTTCATGCTTAAAAACATTGTTAAAACAACAATAATTATTTTAAAAATAACATGTTTAGTTGTTAAAAAACTCAACAATGCATTTTAAAATAACAACAATTATTTTAAAAATAACAATTTTCATTGTTAAAAAATTCTACCATAGAATAGTTAAATTAACTATTATTATTGTTAAATACCGGTTAATAACAAAATGTTCAAATTAACCTTATATAACGTAGACTCCAAATCATGTTTATTTATGGTTAAGTTAATATTATATAAGGTTAATTTTTCTCTCAGTGTGGTAATGACAACCGAAGTCAAAGAGTATTTATAGCCATGACAACAACCAGACATGTACAAATTCAGTTCCATTAATCTTTCTTTTAAGTTAGGGTCACCAATTCTGTGTCTCTCAACCGATACTATTAGTTCTCACTCCTGAAAATGTCCGCGTACCCAATCAATATTCGGTTGTAACGATAGAATACATGGATAGTATGTGCAAGCATCAACATTCGGTTGGCAAAAAATTCAGTTGTGGCAACAAATCTGTTCTTTATGTGTGTCTTGTTGTAAATTATGGTCAGCCGCTTATCTATTGATCTAAACCTAGAAACAAGAGTTATAAATTTTCGGGTTACTAACTCATTAAATTGAAATACGAGTATTTGCTTAAATGACAAATGTTACAAAAGCACAAAATGTTCAACAGAACAAAAGGCATACCCGCCTACAGCCCTCAAGAGGTTCAAGCTCTTGATCCTTTGTCGACATGTGCCACAACAAAAGTTTGGAAAACTTTCACACAAAAGAATGTTTTTATAGGATTGTCAATATAAAAAAAATTTTGAAATTAAAATGAATGCGTTCATTGATCTCTGCCAAATGAATGAACCGAACTAATACAAAGACACTTATCCATACACACGCAAACACATGTAACAAATTATACGATTTGAATGTGTGCGTGTGTGAGTACTTGTAAGCGCATTTAAGTAAATATATTGTAATCTGGCATATGAAAGTTCATATCTGGGTGGCATGAGTGTCTTTTTCGGATGAATGACTTGGTGCGTAGATAGAAACAGACGGACGGAAGTTTCTACCATAAAAACGGCGGCGACGGCAGTCATACTCCGATGGCTGGTAATGCAGTGCCATGCCACGGCTTGTTGCCTCTTTGGAAACGCGCATTCCTTATCGGCTGCAATAAATCTTGATACGCTGTCATGTTCTGTCTAATTAGTAATATGTCAATAAACTTAATTCAATACCACAATAATCACAACAACAACAACGACGAGCACAATCATTGCATACGAACACAAAAAATATTTTCAATTTCTTGAGTTTTTCTATATGTATGTGTATGTATGTATGTGTATGTGTAAAACCGAACTCCACCAGAACTGCAACTGGTGGAGAAGAGACAGAAGCCTGAAATAGGAAGTGAAAATTTAATTGGAAATTCTAAGAGATTGTATTTTTTTCTCAATCTTCATACGAATGCTTTGTACTTGTGTAGAGGGAGGGTAGTTTTATGCAGTTGCCTCAAGTAGGAGCCGCTACGACAAGCCCCTTCTGCCAGATAGGGAGCGGGAGATTGGGGGGTATGTTTTCGGGTGGAATGAATGTTTATAGATTTGGAAATTTATGGCTTTTTATTTATGTACGGATGATTGGAATGTGTTGTGGAGTATTCGTTTTCATTTTCATTTTAAGTGTGACACATGTAAACATGGCATGTGTTTCGGCACAAACATGAGCAGCAACAATAACAACAACAACAGCAGCAGCAGCAACAACAAAATTCGTGTAACTCGGTGACATTTTATTGCAAAAATGATGTATGGTAGAGGGATTTAAAGGAAATATTAAAAACATGAACGCCCCAAACATGAATCATATTCGGTCGATGTGGAGCCACTGGCAAAGGTAATAAAATTCGCCTACAAGTCCCCAAGGAATAGGTGAATATATAACAGGCGCGATATTTTAATCAATCTACGACTAAAGCCATGTAAAAACGGTGTTCAATTGTGTCGGGCGAAAGCATTTGTCGCCTTGCCATGAATGTGGGCGCCACGTTCCCATCCTTGTGTATTCCGAAAAGCAGCGTGTTTTGTGAGGAGAGTAAGGCGGAAGAATCGTATTTTCATGTGCCTATACTATATTGCAATTGATAATGCTCCTATTTTTTTATCGATATACAGGGTGGAGCGCAGAAATTGTTTTTTTGCACTGAAGGCTGTGGCGGCACTGTTGGTTAAAGAGAGTAGAGAGTATGCGTGGCTTATAGTGGCTAACTCGAGATTTGTATCCGTCTGCCTTTCAGTTGTCTTGCATTGAACACGTGAGGAGAGGTCATTTTGTGTTGAAGCGTATTTTTCAAATGCGCACTCGATCATTGCAGTGCAGCGTGCCTTTCGTTTACGATTCGCTGTTCCCCCCGCGGACATGCTCCTGGACAGCAGTAAATTGTAACTTGGTTAAGTTCATTGAGAACAGCGGGGAATGTACGTACATGTGTTCGAAGGGGACCTGAGAGAAGGATTACAACACCACAAAACATCGAGAGAGTTAGAGCAGCAGTACTGCAATCTCCGAAACGTTCTGCTCGGCAGCAATCACTTGCTCTTTGCTTATCCAGACATTCTCTCCGCCGGATTTCAGTCGGCTCTTTTAGCAATGCAATTAGAGGATACATGGTTTCAACAGGAAATGTTGGCAAATGTTTCCTGGACAGCTTATCTCTTTGAGGGTGATGTCAACTGGCCGACACCCTCACCAGACTTAGCCGCATGCGATTTTTTCCTTTGGGGTTACGAGGGCTGCTATATATATTTCCAGCCTTATAATGAAAATGCGACTATTTATCATCAAAAATGGTTTTATTGTTTTCAAAGTATTCTCCAGCATGATTTATAAAGTTTTGCATACGCTCAAACCAATTGTCTAGGCACTTTTTCCACTCCGACTGAGACACCCCCAAAACATGGTTTATGAACGCTTCAACAGCATCTTCTGGCGACGGAAATTGTTGACCACACAAATTTTTTTCTTGATAAGCGGGAATAAAAAGAAGTCTTTGGGTGCCAAGTCATGGCTGTACGGCGGATGACCCATCAATTCGACGTTTTGGCCAGTCAAAAAGGCTCTGGTTTGAGCCGATGTGTAAGAGCTCGCATTGTCATGGTGCACATTGCTTCGTCCTCTTTTGGTCATTTTTCGAATTTCTTCGAAGACTACAGGCAAACAAACTGTGGTGTACCACTCAGAATTCACCGTCCTACGTTGCTCAAGCGGAACAGTCGACATATGACCAGTTTTGCCGAAGAATCAGGCGACCAATTACTTCGAAGTGCTTCTTCCACGAACAACTTTCGTTGGATTTGGCTCGTCTTCGAAGACCCACACGTTCGATTGCTGTTTTGTTTCGGGCTCATACTCATAGATCCATGATTTGTCACCTGTGACGATCTTATAAACGTCTTTTATAGCACCGCGATCGTATTTTTTCAAAATTTCTTTGAACCAATCGCCATGAGCCTTTTTTTGATCGATTGTTAAATTGTGCGGCACCCAACGAGAACAAACCTTTTTTGCGGCCAGTTCTGCATGCAATATCGAATGTATGCTGGTAGAAGAAACGCCCAAGGATGTCTCTATCTCACAGTATGTCGCATTATCTTGCATTATCAGTTCACTTACGGCATCAATGCTCTACACAAACAACGGCCGTTTTTGGACGAGCGTCGGCCACGATTCAATTCATTAAACCAGTTTTTCACATTGCTATAGGATGGTGCTTCATCGCCATACAAAGATTTAAGTTCATCGATGCACTCTTGTCGTCGAAAGTTGTGAAAAATGATCACACGAAAATGCCAAATTGATTTTTTCAAGTCGCTGTAAACAACACAAATGATGGTCGTACGTTAAAACTTTCTGAGTACATTTATGCTAAAAAGTCAATTTTTCCAATGGAAATGTCAGATGGCGCCAGGAAACACTTAGTAGAAATATATATGTGACAGCGCATAGAGAAAGGGACCTAAGGTTAAAAAATCAATTTTCATTGTTTTTCTTTTTTTGATGTGGACAACATCTGAGCATCGAATGAGACCGATCCCATGCCCAAAAGTGTTCCCTCCCAGAGATATGCGCGTCTTATGAAAGTGAAGTCGACGATTCTAAGCGCAAATAGAAAGGGACCTAATCTTTAAAATGGCTCTCCTGAACAAAACTGGTTTTTAACCTTAGGTCCCTTTATATTTTGCGCGTCACATATAGCAACCTCATACATGGTCCCAACAGGATGGTGCCACTGCACACACAGCGAGGGTTATTATGAATTGTTTGAGGCAAATGTTTCCTGAATGGCTTATCTCTTTGAGGGGCGATGCGAACTGGCCGGCACGCTCACCAGACTTAGCCCCAAGTGATTATTTCCTTTGGGGTTATCTGAAGTCAAAGGTGTATATCAACCGACCCAACACCTCGGAAAACCTAATTAACAATATTGAGGCTGAAATGGGCAAAATACCAGTTGACATGCTTGTTAGAGTTCATGAAAACTTCAGAAAACGTATGCAGCAGTGTGTGGATAGCGAAGGTCGACATTTGCCAGATAAATTATTAAAAGCCATGTAATTTAAAAATGCCCTTACTGTTTAATACGAGTATAATTAAAATATAAAATACATTTCTCTAAGGTTCTTTTTTTATTTCAAAAAACAAATTGTGGATGAGACACTTGGTCGGGATTAACCGGCCATTTCTTGGTCACTTGGTCGGGGTTTACTGGCCATTTCGGAATGGAATCGAGGGAATATAGTAGATTTAAATGCGCTTAAGACACAGTGGTGCTTGTTGTCTCACAAGCGATTCATTGACCTAACAGTGGCGGCATTATCTATCGATAGTATGGGTATCGAACCATCAGATGCCCTTTATAAAAATTTAATTTGACGCTCGTTGGGCGGAAGATGTATACGAAGTGTCGAAAGAAGCATTCACGTACCTTTTGACCTTTTCTATATCTATACAACCTACATCAGGCTACAAAGTCTTCCTTGGAGCTACTTTATCATATTCAAAAGAGACCGATGATGATGATAGGTGACAATAGGGTACCAACGCACATATTTCCCTTTAGCATTGTCGAAATGTGGGTTGAGTGTCGATATAACTATCGTTTCTTTCATAGTGTACGTTTTTCAGACATTCGTGGTCTTATAGCTGACGTGAGGATGTTTTGAGGGATGCAGGCCCTCCAGGAATTTACACCCATATGTTTTTGATTGGCCGGTTGACTGCACTATACAGTACAGGTCGAATTCGTTTTTCGCCCTACTATGTTTATTTCCCACCAATAACGTCATCCAGAAATTCAAGACAAATGGAATTAAACAACATTCCTCCGCTCTCTTACTTTCCACTCACCAACGCAATGCGCTGCATGTATAGAGAAAAACCACTAAGTGTTGGTCAATTAATAAAAAAGGGACACCATCCGGTTTGAACCACATACCACTAAGGTCCATATATTTAGTTTCTGGTCAGAAGAAGGCCGTTACGAGTCGAGGTTGAGTGATTTCTGCCACACTGTCACTATCGTCAATGTTTTCCGCAGAAGCAACTGAGCGAGCATGCATATTTCCTACAGACCTACATTTTGCGCTCTATTCTCCAGATTGTGGACATATTTGATCGATTCTGCTGACCAAAAGAATCACGAAGTACATGACATGACTTTTAATGTGAATGCCAATTTCTGTAAAAGGCTTCAACAATCTAAACGCGTTGATCAATTGTGTACCTTTCCATGGTTGAGTTTGCCGAGCACTTATACAAAGAAATGTCAAATTAAGTTGTGCAAAAAACTTGACGTTAAAATGTGACTCACAATTTACATTGTTCATTATGGTCGGATGACCCTTTAGTAGGTTTTGAAAATTTAAAGAAGAAAAGTTATTTAACAAAAAAATAACTCTAGATTGATCACCCGTTATTGGGCGTGTTTTATTTGACAAGCCAAAAACCAGAAAATGCAATATGTGACGCGCAAAATAGAAAGGGACCTAAGGTTAAAAGCCAGTTTTGTTAAGCAGGTTTACTTAGGTCCACTTTGTTTTGTTGCATCCTGCTTAATAACCTTTTTTTTCTATAAATCAAAAAATGTTCAAACAAACGATTTAAGACGGGTATATTCAACAAACAGGTTGATTAATTTACCACTGGACAAATTTCACCATAGTATTCGTTGGTTCTTTTCATGCAAATATATCCAGCAACGACCATGCCCAAAAATGCAAGGGGGCAAATTGGCAGTGGTTTGAAAATTTTCGGATTGGTGGTCGGAGTGTAAAATTTTCTCTTATTTTCATGAAATGAGCCGAGGAATACGCTACAATTTCATAATATGTGACAGCGCATAGAGAAAGGGACCTAATCTTTAAAATGGCTCTCCTGAACAAAACTTTTCATCACCTTTTCACTTTTTTTTGATGTGGACAACATCTGAGCATCGAATGAGACCGATCCCATGCCCCAAAAGTGGTCCCTCCCAGAGATATGCGCGTTTTATGAAAGTGAAGTCGACGATTCTAAGCGCATATAGAGAGGGACCTAATCTTTAAAATGGCTCTCCTGAACAAAACACGCCCAATAACGGGTGATCAATCTAGAGGTAATTTTTTTTCAATAGCGTTTTTTCACAAAATTACGCGTTAGTTGTGTTAAACTTAATTTCTCTTCTTTTCAGTGTTGTTTAAAATTTCATCATTAAAAGACTTATACCGCGAGAACCACGGTTTGGTTACGGTTTATGGGCTAGTGGAATTATCGGTCAATATTTTTTCAAATTTGTGACATGTGATCAATCTAGAGATATTTTTTCATTACGGGTTTTTTTTACAGACTATGCGTGAGTTGTGTTTAACTTTATTTATTTTTCTTTCAATATTGTTTGCTATTTCATCATGGAAAGACCTACACCGCGGAAAACCACGGTTTTCGAGCAATACTCGAAGAAATACTCGAACGAGTCATCCAAAATTGCAACCTCAGAACGGATACCCTAAGGTGTAGTTGCGGCCAACAGTTGAAGAAAATTATATTCAAACAAGTACAAAATGTTAAGTTTGGCTGCGCTGCACTTTGGATACCCTCCACCAGATTCCCAAATAAAACCAAATTTGGTGCGGAATTGTGTTCTATATAGAAATCTTTATCTGCAAAATTTCATTTCGATAGGTCAAGCTTGTGGTGAGTTATCGTCATATTATTTCTCAAAGCTAATGAGACCGTTTGTGTGAGAGGTACCAGTAGGACTTTTCCGATCTCATTTGGCGCAGAGGTGTGTTCTATATAAAAAACTTTATGCCGAAAATTTCGTCTCGATAGGTCAAGTGTGTGGTGAGTTATTGTCATATTATTTTTCAAGGCCCATGAGACCGTTAGTGTGGAAGGTACCAGTAGGACTTTTCCGATCTCAATCGAATTCAGCGTAGAAGTGTGTTGTATATAGAAATCTTGATGTGTAAAATTTCAATTCGATAGGTCAAGTTTGTGGTGAGTTATAGTCATATTATTTCCAAGGCCCATAAGGCCGTTTGTATGAAAGGTACAAGAAATGGTGGCCCAATATAAACCATTTTTACACAGATGATTGCGCCTATTTAGAGATTATTATTTGCAAAATTTCAGTGATTTTGCTCAAGAAACTGGACGGATATTTCCAAATAAAAAACTAATTTTTATGAGATAGTGTCGGTTGAGGGTCTCCAACACCAACTTCCCGTAGACCTATATAGCCCATTTTCAATACCAACCATGCTAGGTTAACTACACATGTTTGTGCCAAATTTCAGCTCCCTAGCTGTTTTAATGCAGGCTCTACGAGGGCGGTTCGGAAAGTTCTTAGCCTATCAATGAAAGAGAATATCAATGAAAGAGAATAGTTAGTTTTTTAAAAATATTTTTATTTTTCAATATAATCTCCTGAAACTTCAATACACTTAGTCCAACGCTTATCTAGCAATTTTATCCCTTGATTAAAATAGTTTTCCTCAAGGTCTTCAAAATAGTGGTTTACAGCTGTAATTGCATCTTCATTTGAGGTAAAACGCTTGCCAGCAAGGAATTTTTTTAGATTTGGGAACAGGTAAAAGTCACTGGGAGCTAAATCAGGAGAAAAAGGTGGGTGGTCAAGCAAATCGTACTTTAATTCGTTGATTTTAGCCATTGTTAAAACACTCTTGTGCGCTGGAGCGTTGTCTTGATGAAAAATTATTTTTTTGTGTTGTAAGCCAGAACGTTTTTCTCGAATTTGTACATTTAATTGATCTAAAAGGTTGCAGTAGTACTCTGAATTTGTTGTTTTACCCTTTTGCAGATAGTCAATCAATAAAATACCTTTCAAGTCCCAAAAAACCGTTGTCATAACCTTACCAGCCGATTGAATTGTTTTTGCCTTCTTTGGGGCACTTCCTCCAGCTTCAGTCCATTGTTTGGATTGTTTTTTTTGTCTCTGGAGTATAGTGGTGGATCCATGTCTCATCAACAGTTATGAAACGACGCTTAAAATCCATTTTATTTCGCTGAAAACGATCCAAACAAGCTTGAGAAATGTTCATTATTATGCTTTTATGGTCAACTGTTAACAAGTGCGGCACCCATCTTGCAGAAAGCTTTTTCATCTGTAGTTCTTCATGCAAAATTAAATGGACTCGATCAGTTGAGATGCCCATGATATTAGCTATTTCACTCACTTTTATTCGTCGATCATTTAATACCATATCATGCACTGTGGCTACAATTTCTGTTGTTGTTGCTGTTTTTGGACGTCCACTACGTGGATCATCTTCAATGCTTGTACGACCACGTTTAAATTGATTGATGATTAAATTCAGCAACCCAATTTTTTACTGTTGCATATGAAGGAGCACTTTCACCTAACACATTCACCATATCATTATGAATTTCTTGTCCCGATAAACCTTATTTATGTAAATATTTAATGACACCACGCATTTCTAATTTTTCCATTGTAAAAAAATCGCGGATGCGTCTTTTGTGAACACCTGTTTCTATATGAAGGAGTTGCCAGATTGATGGAAGTTTCCAAAACACTTAACTTTTTTCTGTAAATACAGCGCTTTTTGTGCTAGGTTAAGAAGTTTCCGAACCGCCCTCGTATCTTGTTTTCAACAGACGGACAGCCGGACAACATGGCTAGATCGTCTTAGAATTTTACGAGGATCAAGAATATATATACTTTGTTGGGTCTCCGATGATTATTTCAAGGTGTTACAGACAGAATGACAAAACCAATATACCCTCCATTGCATGGCGGAGGGTATAAAAATAGATGGCATAGATTGTCCTTTTGAATTTTCTATTTTTTTATTTCGAAAAAAGTATACTAGATTGATCACCCGATATAACACACGACTACAGTGTTCTTGTGTACGAAGGTTTTTTCCAGGATTACATGCAATCTGGCAACTTGTATGCTTCTCTCGAATAGACATACTCGTACAAAATGTCTTAACGCATCGAATTTTGTTACAATTTTTGACATCTCTAAGTTCAAATAAGTCAAAGAAGGGTTACAACTATAAAATGTCGAACTGAATGCAACGGTCAACCGATAAATAGACAGTTCTGTAATTAAAAAAACTTCAAAATAAAACTCCCCTTTGTAAGACTATACGTCCCATCTCCCCCAAAATATGCATACAAATTCAATTGCAACAAATATGTAGAACATCTTCTCTACCACTGCATTTAATAGCCTACATCACAACACATTTGTGTAAACCCCGGCTGTCATCATGTTTCAATCCATTCAACGGTCGTTAATTTTTATTATATCCAATCGTATAATTATTTTATATCAGTTTATTTTAATTACAAGAGTACCTCAAATCATACATATCCGAGTCCACATAATCTCTGAACACCCTACCCCGCCATGCCATGGCCGTCAGCGCCGCTAAAGAGCCAACGATCCAACCAACCAACACGACCGCGACCCATTAAAAAATTATTAATAAAATATAAATTTTTAATTTCAACACACCGAGAAAAAAACCACTGCGCACACTTTTTATTTCAACTTGACTGCATTATGGAACTCCCGGTACGTACGAGACTACGACAACATCATGGGCTGTGGCTCCAATGCAATGGTTCCAGCTATGACTGACTCCTCCTCAACGGCCACCACCCGTTCGGCAGACGGTGCACACACACACACACACTCTCATGTACAATTATTAAGAGAGATAACATGCAATTTTCCACTTAATTTATGTCATAAACATAAACATAACATCAACAACAACAAAAAAAGCCATCCCACCAACAACAAAAACATTGGATATTGAAAAGTTGGTAACAAAAATATGAAAACCAGCAACAACAACAACAGCCTCAGTACCACATACAAATTAGTATATTTTGAAATGGAATATTACCCAATGGAGCAGAAATTATATGAACACAAATTATATCCCGTGCACTCACCAGGGATTTCCATTAAAAAAAAATAATCCAAAAAAATTCTTGGAATGTGTGCCTGTTTTGTGGTCGTTACGAGAGTTGTAAAAAAATGCGTGATACATGGAAAATGGGTAACTGGTTTTGGGGTAGCCCATTATTCTATTATCTAGTTTGTGGTTAGAGTTTTCTTGAACCGCATCTAAGAGTCAGTGACTTCTAAATTCTTTGTATCACATGTTGTGATGTTTTCGAATATGGCTTTTGCCGAAAGTGAGAATGAGGTTTCTTTTTTGTCTTTGTTTACACAGTGCAACACTTTTTGGTGGCAGGGAATAACTAAGTCGGAAAATGAAAGACTTAGGTTTTTTTTTTGAACTGAAGGCTGTGACGGCGCTGTTGGCGAAGAGAGTGGAGAGTGTGAGTGGCGTATAGTGGATGACGGGAGATTTGTATTCGTCTGCCTTTCAGTTGCCATTATGCATTGGAGACTTGAGGTGAGGTCATTTTGTGTCCCTCGATCATTGCAGTGCAGCTTGCTTTTCGTTTCACTTTTGAAGCGTATTTGTGTTGAGCTTTTTTTTTTAAATGCGCACTTGATCATTGCAGTGTAGCGTGCTTTTCGTTTACGATTCGCTGTTGCCCCACGCGGACGCACATTTTCACCTCAGTGGGTGTGTAAACAATCAAAACATGCGGTACTGGAGTGAAACAACCCCAGAGACAGAGACCTCTGCATTTGGACCGTGTCTCTGTGTGGTGCGCTATATCAAGAGCAGGCATCATTGGTCCTTTGTTTTTTCAGGATAAACGTCTTGCCGTAACTGTGCCATTATGCATTGGACACTTGAGGTGAGGTCATTTTGTGTTGCAGCGTATTTTTCAAATGCGCCCTCGATCATTGCAGTGCAGCTTGCTTTTCGTTTCACTTTTGAAGCGTATTTGTGTTGAGATTTTTTTTAAATGCGCACTTGAGCATTGCAGTATAGCGTGCTTTTCGTTTACGATTCGCTGTTGCCCCACGCGGACGCACATTTTCACCTCAGTGGGTGTGTAAACAATCAAAACATGCGGTACTGGAGTGAAACAACCCCAGAGACAGAGACCTCTGCATTTGGACCGCGTCACTGTGTGGTGCGCTATATCAAGAGCAGGCATCATTGGTCCTTTGTTTTTTCAGGATAAACGTCTTGCCGTAACTGTGAACTCCGAACGGGATTTATTTTTTATTTATATATATTATATTTATATATATTATTTATTTATATATATATTTTTATATTTTTTCCACCGACCCTTGAGGAAATGTTATTAGAGGACACATGGTTCGAACAGGATGGTGCCACTGCCAAACAGCCAGGGTTACCATGAATTGTTTGAGGCAAATGTTTCCTGAATGGCTTATCTCTTTGAGGGGCGATGTGAACTGGCCGGCACGCTCACCAGACTTAGCCCGACTTGCGATTTTTTCTTTTTGGGCTACCTGAAGTCGAAGGTGTATATCCACCGTCCCAACACTTTAGAAGAGCTAATTAAGGCTGCAATTGGCAGAATACCAGTCGACATGCTTGTTAGAGTTCATAAAAACTTCAGAAAAAGTATGCAACAGTGTGTGGATAAAGAAGGTCGACATTTGCCAGCTGAACTATTTAGAGCCATGTTATTTAAAAATTCCCTTACTTTTCAATATAATCAAAGTATAAAATACATTTTCCTAAGGTTCATAATTTTTTATTTCATTTCCAAATAAGTAAATTTTAGCGCTCCACCCTCTATATAGGGTATATATAAGTTTATCGTTTTATTTGTAACATTTCGAAATACTTAACTGTGGCCCTTTTGTCCTTACATTTTACTATATAACTTAATAACAATTATTGTGCAGTCCAATCTCTTTAAGACTTCGGAGAAACGAATGCCGTGTTTCCTAATCTACACTTGTGCTTCATCCGTAACAGTAATCGCGAAAACACGCGCCCGAAAGACTGTGTAGAATTCTTTTTTTCTACGTCACGTGGCTTAAATGCTCTTATACGTGATCTTTAAAACAGTCAATAGCAATCGCGGACGAACACTCAAAAAAGACTGTGTAGAATCCTTTATTCTACGTCACGTGGCTAAATGCTCTCATACGTGATCCTTAAAACTAGAGTTATCCGTTATACATACATAACTAGAGTTCTTCACTCTACATAATATCGCGAACACTCTGTAAATGACTGAAGGGCCTCTAGCCCTTTATCATGAGGTTTAAGCCAAACCAGGTTTAAAATTCTCAGACATGTTATCCATACCAGTTATATACTATTTTGACTAAATTAATTTAAATTCATGCCAATTAACAGAGATCCACACAACAAGAAATCCATACTTGGATTCAATATTAAATTATTCTTAAGATTCGTATACTTACACAGTACAACAGCCAATCTGACCTTTCATGACCTTTTACATTTTAACTTGATGTTTTTTCGCTTAGTTGTAAAATGTCGGCAAAAACGTAGTTTGACATAACTCGAGAACGACTAGTTCGATTTTGCTGAAATAAATTGAGAAAAATACATAATTACATTTTCTTTAATCCATTAATATACTGTTTCTCTACCAAATCAACATTTTTGCAATTAGAAATAAATTTATGAAGAAAATTTTGTCATAATTTTTTTTTTTTTTTTTTTAAACATATAAATCCCAAACGGAAAAACGTGTAGAGTCTTATAACTTTCACGTAAAGTCACATAACCTATAAACAAAATGCGACATAGATCCTAGAAATCGATTAACGCGTTCTGCTTTTATTTACAATTAAGTGAAGGTATCCCATTTTGACAATCGGCTCGAGGCTTCTTGCATATACATTTGATGGAAGGGTAATTCCAAAATGTTCGACCCAGTCTGGATTTCGACCATTACCGCCACATATATTCAGCCAGTTGCTGACTTTCCAAATTTGTGATCAGATTCGACTTGGTACAAATCTTACAGCATCTCAATGTGGGCATAGACGAGAATTTAAGGTAAAGTTACTGTGTTAGATGGTAAATATATTGGGAAAGCGAAATCAGAAATGAACAAGCAAGATGTCTCCTAAAAGGTATTGGCGTCCTCTTAATGATATTGTAAACAAATATATTTTCCTTGCAGGACAGAACACTCTAATTCATGAATATAAACTTAATACTTAAATATAAAAGTATTTATTTTTCTACAAATTTTTCAGGAAATAGTTTGTAAATTGGTCTTCTAGATGTAAAAATTTAACAGTGGGTTCGTCATGGGCTCAAAAGGTGGCAAATCGGCTTGTATTATCGTGGCTGCCCACTACTTTTATCGCTTTTTCGATCAGTAATGATCTTCATCAGAAAACTGCAATTGTTGACTGCACAGTGGACAGAAAAACTGAGAACTTAAAGATCAGGTTCTCACCAAATGTATAAGAACTTCTGTGTTCTCATTTAAAATAAATAATACCCCACGAAAATAGAATACACCTTTAACACCTCTACCGAGAATTCACTTTAGAAAAGCAACACCTTTAAATTACAACTACAAGAAAAAAGTGGTACATCTAGTAATAAGCTAAAGTCAGGCATGACCGACTGTAATACATACTATTAATTTGGATCTTTGTTTTTTTTTAATTTTTTAATTTTGATAAAATTTAATAATTTTTTTTATTTAACATTGCATCAGATTTTTTGACCTCTCATCCAACACTTAAGCAGTTCACAAAAATGTTTTTTTTTTGGATTCGTGAGAAAATTTTACTTTTATTTTATACCCATTAGTCCATGTATACTGGAGGCCTATATTGAAAATTGGTCCTATATATGATCCAAGATTTGTTGTTTCTCCATCGTCATATTAATGCATTAAAATGTAATTTGGGCATTCGAGGGCCTAAAACTGGAGAACCTCTTGACCGATAAACACCAAACCTGACCCATATGTTGCATAAGCCAGGCGGAAGGATTCTCTAATGTGGCGTTGTTGTCTAAAAATTAGAATTCTTCGATTTCATTCGAAATCTAAAAAATAATCTCTTACATAAAGATAAGCCTGCTGATGAAATTTAAACTTGAGAGAATTACGGACTTGAGATAATTACATAAAATATATATGAGCTTCATATTGAAGGTTAACATACATGTCAAGACTTAGAGGCAGCTTAATATTGTTTACTGTGCTCACAATTGTCAACAGAAAATCAAACAAAAAGTTCGTACACTTTTGGAAATCCTGATTACGAATTTTTTCGAGATTTTATAGAAAAAAATTGAGAAATTAAAATAGAATACCGATTCTTTATGGGAAGGCTGTTATTCTTATAGAACGCATTGCAGGTAGAAGTGAAATCAAATACTTTCCGCGGACCAAACAAAATAGAGAGAGAACAAACACATCGACCAAACCAGTTCAGCAGACCGATGCTTCTTTTAGAGTAGGTAACTGAAGTTACTAAAGTTCAACACAACAGCCCTCTTAGTGGCTGCTAATGCCACTTATCCTTAAAACTCCAAATATTACGAAAATAAACCGGACAGAAGCATTAAAGGAACTCGATATACCAATTACAGACTTAAGCAACAATGACGACCCCAATGATAAGATTCAAAGGCGAAGATGTTCTGTTTCGATCCAACTAAATAAGCACTATACGAGTGCGACCACAGAACTAACTGGCATGGCACATTTTCTGTTTTACTATCAACTTTTGGTTTTTGTTTTTTAAAAGCGATCTTTTATAAGCCATCTGTCAAAATTTCCGAAATATTTAATGATTATTTTCTTTGTTACAGGTGATTGAAGTAAACAAGTTTTATAATTTTTGAAAAATGGAAAATAAAGAGTTTCGTGAGGTAATTAAACACTTTTATATAAAAGGTTATACGCCACAATTAATCAAAGATGAATTGGATTCTGTTCATGGTGATAATGCACCATCATACTCCACCGTGAAATCCTGAGTTCAACAATTTAAAATGGGTCGTTCAACTACGGAAGATGAACAACGCTCTGAAGACCGAAAACTGCTACTACTATTGAAAACGTTAGAAAAATATTTAATGAAGTGACTAAATATAGACGAATAAAGCTCAGAGAACTTGCTGATATTGTTAAAATACACGAAAAACAAGTTTGGAGTATTTAACATGATGAACTCCACATGAAAAAGCTATCCGCAAGAACGCTGCCGCGTTTGTTGACTTTGCCCCAAAAAATCCGTTGGACCAATTCCGAGGAGCTTTTAGCAAGTTATTTTTCATCAAGATAATGCTCCTTCACACACTGCATTTTTAACTCAACAAAAACAGGCCGAATTACGATTTGAAATTGCTCCGCATCCACCATATATTCCAGATTTAGGTCCTTCTGATAATTTCTTGTTTCCAAATTTAAAAAAAATTCTCGGTGGCAAAAAATTTTCGTCCAATAGTGAGGTTATTGCTGAAACTGAGGCATATTTTGAAGGTCTTGAAATATCTAATTTTTGGATGGAATTAAAAAACTTGAAAAACGTTTGATGAAGTGTATTGAGTTGGAAGGAGATTATGTTGAAAAATAAATAATAATAATTCCAAAAAAACGGTTCTTTTTATGCTAGGCCAGTTACTTTTGCGGTCGCCCTCGTAAATCCATAAATTTACAGAGTCACATCAATTAAAATCAACAACAAATGATTACTTGGGACCTGTAAAGCAAGCCGGGTTCAGCTTCAACTTCGGTTCAATTTAAATGGTTGTTTTACAGCTGTTATAGGTAAAATCGGGGATGAATCTTAGTTATGGGGCTATATCAAAACATGAACCGATATCACCAATTTTTATCTGAGTTGGTATCTGAGCTATATCTAAAACTGAATCACTTTCTATCATACTCAATAACGTACGAGTATATCCTTTGCCCGAACAAATGATTCTGAACAAATTTCATCAAGAATATATTCAAAATGTGGCTTCATGAGTAAAAGACTTAAAATCGGTTCACGTGACAGCGCATAGAGAAAGGGATCTAAGGGTAAAAACATCAATTTTCACTTTTTTTGATGTGGACAACATCTGAGCATCGAATGAGACTGGTACCATGCCCCAAAAGTGTTCCCTCCCAGAGATATGCGCGTTTTATGAAAGTGAAGTCGACCAAAGATACACGTACTCAAATCTTTAAAATGGCTCTTCTGAACAAAACTGGTTTTTTACTCTTAGAAAGGGACCCTATTTTGCGCGTCACATATGTTTGTGAGCTTTATCTAAATTGTAACTGATTTTTTTCAATTTTAACTACGTCTGTTCTTGTGCTTAGTTTGGAATTAATATGTGGCTTCTAGAGCTAAAATCATAAAATCTGAATCAGAACAGGTTTTTTAAAATTTCAATAGCACCCTTGTCCCAAAAACTTACTTCTGCCAAATTTCAAGAAAATCGGTAAACTATTGTGACAAGATTTGATTGTGAATAGAATCAGCGGGTGAGTATATGTCGATCGGTTCACTTAAAGACGGGTCTAGCCAAATAGTTTTGGTGGTTACAAACATTTGCCATGAAACGGAGTATTGATCAGAGATCCAACGCCTGAGTGGGAGTTTGAGGTCTTGGCCAGATGAGCTGTTTCAACGCTGTCAGTGTGGCCATAGCAAAAATACAAAAAATATGTTCATGCTGTATGAGCAATTTTTCTCCATACTTGGTGGATATAAAAAGAAATTCGATGAGTTTCATCATGTCATCGATTATAGTGATCACGGCATTGATTAAGAAGGCCCTTTTAATAAATCAACAATGGCGAAACTTTTTTATACCCCCTACCGAAAGAGTACCATTTCATTTGCAACACTTCGAACTACCCTATAAAATGAATATATTACTGATCATTGGCCTAGCCATGCCCCATAGCCTCATGTCTGTTGAAATTCTAGAAATTAAAACCTAGAAATGTTGCAAGATGATGGCTTATTGTAATTATAGCTGAAAAACAAAAATTCTTTATGGGACTTAAGGTACCTGAGAAAAAACTTAACTTTTTTTAAAGTATCTGCTCAATATATCATATTATCAAAATCTGCCTAAAATTTTGGCTCCGACATGAGGGCGTATGGATCCAAAAAACGAACATTATGGTACATAGGGGCTGTGGTTCTTAGCGCCAGGACCTTGAAAGAGAAGTTAACTTTGTGTGGGTGAAATTCGAAATCATGGAGCGACAGGGTTCAATTGTATTATTTTTTTCTTTGGGAGCACGCTTTACGCAAAGTTTAATCTGAATCGGAACAAATATGTTCTTATGTGGTTTCTAATTTTGAGTAGAGATTAAGAAATTTTATAAAATTTATTTCGTTTTACATTATGAAATTTACGTTTTTCTTATTTTATGTAATATTGGTGATTTTGTACTTTGCTACAACTTACAACTTTAAAACACCTTGCGATTTGCCTAATTATTAGTTGACCAATATGTCTATGTATATTGGAACCTATTATTGTCGGAATTGGCTCTTGTTCCATCGCAACTCACTATAGCCGACATGATTGAAATCAGGATGTTCTTGAGCTGGTGTATCTAAAATCGACAGCGACCGTCTAAGTCTGAACCTATTTTCCACAATTTCGACAGCGTCAGTTGTAAAAACTGACGTCTGCCAAATGTCATCAAATGTCACCTCCTGATTTTTGGAAAATTTTAAATTAAAACACTTAAACGGTTCTATCGATTTATCTAAATACTTCTGAATATGGCATAAGTTATATGGACCTTATAGCATATTCTGTACCCTGTACCTTTGGCGCTTGGACATCATGACACGGCGCTGAATATATTATGTGGAACAAAATAAAGAAACAAACGCACAACCCCTTTTTATTGACGCTAAAGTCATAAAGACCCGTTCAAGACCAAAACCCTAAAAAATTAAATTTCTTGTTAAAGGTTTTACAAATCCATATTAACTAAAACTTAAAGTTTACTTCCAAATATGCACACACACATTTTCACAACTTTAGTCCTATTTATAATGTCTCATATACCTTTTATTGGTTTTTGTTTTAGCACTAACTATAAGTTGACAATAAATTTCATTTTTATGATATTTGATTTGCCATAAAAGCGAGAAGCACAACATTTAAGCAAATTTTTGTTGTGACTTATCTGCAACACCAACCCCCAGCAATTGTGAGAAGGGGGGCGACAACGGCAGGACAACAACTAAACGATCATAAAAATACGGAAAATAGTCCAATGAATAGGAGGAAGATGAGTTAGGCAGAGGGCTACAAAACACTATAACGAGTATTATTTTTCTACATTCCGTATAAAAAAACAGCGTGTGCCCGTTAAACTGCTCACACCATGGCTCAGACAGACGCCGGGAACACTGCAAGTTTGTTGGTGTGGCTGGTTGGCGTTTCCGTTTTGGCAGGATGTCGGGCTGGTAATGTTTGCCTCATTGTGGATGGCTGCCTGGATGACTATCATCCATCCAGTTTGGGGCTCAGTAGTGGCTTGAAAACAATATGTATCGCATATACGAGTATACGACGAGTACTGCTCCTAGCACGAAACGAACGAAATGTTATGTCAGCTTTCACAGCTTCTGATAATTAATATTTTATGCATACGTCTGCGTTGATTTTTATCAGAACACACAATTTTTATATTTTTGCCCCGGCATCTATTGGCGTTAATGCCAACAATTGTACGTGGTAGACGGAGGGAAACCTTACGCCAAGGATGTCTATGGCGTAGTGCATATAAGGGAGGAGGCTAAAATTATGAAAAATAAAACAGAAAAACAAAAACCAAATCATGGATGAAATGTTAGACAATAGATATTTATGATTGTTACGGGGGCGAATAAATGATATAATGCTCACAACGACAGGGGAAGGAATCCTCAATGTCAAAATATGAAAAATTGCATACATTTATCTCAACATTGCACTAAAGGACAAACAGGACACTTCACCTTAATCGTATTAGAGGAGCTTTTACATGGTTTGAATTTGCACTCAGAGAACAGAGTTGTTGCCACAACCAAGTTGTTTGAAACCGAATGTTGGTGGTCGCACGTTTTATCCATGTATTTCATCGCTACAACTAGTTTTCAGTAGGGTAGACTGACTGTATCGGTTGAAGAGACAAAATTTCGGTAACCTTAACTAATTAGGATGATTATTGAAACTGAATTTGTAATTTTACATGTATTGATTGTTGTTTTAGATTATTGGCTATAAGTACAGTGAAAATTCGGTTGTCGTTACCACATGCGGTTGTTAACTGGACCAACTGATGGTTAAATTTTATGTATTCGGTTATCTGACGGAAAAAAAGTGTTTTATTTAATCTTTCTATTTAACGATTTAGAAATATTTTTTCCGTTATTTGAGGTATGAGCAGGATTTTTTAAATCTAGGTTTTTTCCTTCGCATCTAACAAAATTTGTACTTCCAGTATCTTAAGGGTTATTGTGACATAAAATACCTTAAATAAATGTTTGAAGTTTTGGGTACAGATGTAATAGAAAATATAAGTATATGTGACGCCGCATAGAGAAAGGGACCTAAGGGTAAAAAAAATCAATTTTTTTTCTTTTTTTAATGTGGACAACATCTGAGCATCGAATGAGACCGACCCCATGCCCCAAAAGTGTTCCCTTCCCGAGACTCTAAGCGCAAATAGAAAGGGACCTAATCTTTAAAATGGCTCTCCTGAACAAAACTGGTTTTTAACCTTAGGTCCCTTTCTATTTTGCGCGTCACATATACTTTATTTGTCGATTTTGATTTCCATAACATAACTTATTCATTAACATTTTATTAAAAAATTAATTTTTAATAAAATGTCTTTAAAATATTCTGAGATTATTTTATACGATCTTCAAAATGGTCTACGAAAAGAAACACTAAAGACACCTCATGATAAAAAACTTGATAGAACGAGGGAATATTTACTACTTTTTTTTCCGTATTTCATACAGCATAGAAGGCGGTTCGGAAACTTCTTAGCCTAGCACAACAAGAGCGGTATAAACAGAAACTTCCATCTCTGCTACACATGTTAAATTTTGTTACGATCTGGCAACTCCTTCATATAGAAACAAAAGACGCATCCGCGATTTTTTTACAATGGAAACATTAGAAATGCGTGGTGTCATTAAATATTAACATAAAAAAGGTTTATCGGGACAAGAAATTCATAATGACTAACTATTCTCTTTCATTGATAGGCTAAGAACTTTCTGAACCGCCTCGTAGAGTTGAAAAATGAAAATTTCCTGGCACATAAAAAGTAACTGGGTCCAACCATCCATCCGTCCATTTAATCTTTCATTCCCAGAAGAAATCATTCACCTTCCCATAAAGCCCGAAATTTGTTGCATAGTGTAAAACAAAAGATACAACAAATAATTTATCTATTGTCACCAATAATAATTAGTTCCAAAGTAACATGTACAGGGTGTCCGTCGGGAAGGTATACTATTTTGTTTGTTTATTATTTTTGATTAAATGAAAGAGAATGGATATTATAGTGATACAAGTTTTATTTAATGTCGGCAATTATGTATGGAATACAATGTCAGATAAATGTCCGCCTCTGTAAGCCTCACAAATGGGTGCCCTTTTGGCCACATTTTTCATTACATTCAGCACGGCGCCGAATTGAGGTTGATGGATTGTTTTGAACACTTCTCGAGCAGCAGAAATGTTATTAGCCGATCTTGCAGTACGTTGTGGTTCATGCTTGGGCCTTTTAGCTACATACCCTATGTCTTCGAAAACTTTCACTGCACGATAAATAGTGCGTTTTGTTGGAACGTTGTTTCTCTCACAAATGTCACGTTACTTTCTCATCGTCACAGTAATTGATGATTGATTTTGATAAAATGTTTAACGATTTATCGAATAATGTTCCATAATAAATTTGCCATGTCTCTACTGCACGACTACCAATTATGAACTGTCAAAACTAATGTTTACCAAAATAGCAGCAAAACAAAGTAGTATACCTTCCCGGCGGACACCCTGTACTTCATAATTGGCCCGAACACGCCATCAATCACAGAGTAGATTGATGGCGAATGAGGCCAGAACAGCATCTCAAGAACAATGTAGCAACAGGAGCCAACGAAATACCCACTAGTAGAAAATCGGTACATACCTCATCACAATGGTTCGAATTATTTTTTCATTTTGGAAATAAACCGCTAATTTTTGTTGCGTTTGACGGAGATCCGTGCAATGGAACAGGTTAACAGGAACATTATTTGATATTTAGGTATCGCACGGCTCTGATGTTAGCAACTCCCAGTGTGCAAAAGCTTAAAATGCTTGCCAAAACCACAGTTTTTTCCGATTTGGATGGCATTTGACTTTGTCAATGTTAAATCGCTGTTTACTACGCGTCCACATATCGGAAGCGCAATCAAAAATCTTTCCCTGTACGTCCAAGAAATTTCTAATTAGTCAAACTTGATAATTAGGAGAATTCCACGTAAAACAAATATCGGGTTATAATTAGTAAAAAAGCGTAATTCAGGCGTGACCGACTAAATTATACCATGCACCTCTAAATGCTCAGAAAACCCAACCGAAAATAGGTTTTAGGATCCCCGTGGACGGGCTCTAAATTTAAACCGATCCTACATGAATTTGTGAGAAAATGTTGTAAGTGAATAGTTGACCTTTAGTGTTATTTTATAAAATTATTTTTCGGCTTGAGGTCATTTATTTAAACTCGTTGTTCTATGTGTTGTGAGAAAATTTCATAGTTTTTGGTAAAATAGATTAAACATATTTGTGGGAGGTATATTTTAATTTCAACCGATTTTCTCCAATTTTAGCAGCTTTCGTCTTTGGCACAATAAACTTACTTGTGACAAGTGGCTGCTAGAGTTTAGCACTTACAAATTGATATAAGTGGGAGCTATATCTAAATCTAAAACGATTTTTCTTCAATTACTATAGCGCCCGTCCTTGGTCCAAGAAAACTTACTTTTGCCAAAATTCATGAAAATCTGATAACAATTGCGACCTGTAGACAGACAGACAAACAAACATCGTTAAATAAAATCAGCAGGTGATTATACGTCGATCGGTATACTTAAAGGTGGGTCTAGAAATTATATTTTTGGTAGTTACAAACATTGGCCATGAAGTTTAATAATATCGTATTCCGCAGGGTGGTGCTGGGTATAAAAAGTCATAGTCGATCGTGGCCAACCTTGCAATAGTATAGACCACTATGCTATACAAATGATTAAGCATATTTGTCTGGAGCTCGAGCAAGGTCGGACTTAACAAGTAAGGGTTAATAACTTATCGCTCATGACGTACTATATACATTTAAGAGCGTAATGGGGTAAAATTTGTGGCTTCTAAAGCTGCAGGGCCTATATCTATATCTGAAAGACCTTTTTGTAATAGCTCTTAGAAAACATGGACCGATATCCAATGTTACATGACATGGGTGCTGGTTGCTCGTAACGCTCCATGAGAAATTTGGTAGGAATCGGATGTAAAATGTGGATTCTAAAGCTACAGATTCTAAAATATAAAAGGATCTTCGTGTTGTTGCTTTGTACTAAGTAGGGACAAAAATACTGTTACACCCGTTTTATGCTGTAAACTAAAAAGTACTGAATGTTTTTGGACCAAATCATTTTTAATATATTTATTGATGTATATTGTATCCAAAATGAATCGACTTATTCGAAATGTCCGCCTTTTGCCTTTAATCACGCCTTAAGTCACACTGGCCAATCGTCAATAGCTGCACGAACCTCGTCTATTAGAAAATTGGCAACAGCTCGAACCAAAGCAGTCTTAAGAGATCCAATGTTGGGATATCTTTTGTGACAAACCTTTTCATCTAAAACCGTCCACAATTTGTAATACAATGGACTGCCTGAGGGCCATTCTTCAGAGGAAATGAACGCTGGCAAATTATTTCGATGCCAGGTCTGGGACGTTTTAGCCTTATGGGCCGGCGCAGAATCCTGCTGGAAAGTCCATGGCTGGTTTTGGAACAGGGAATGCTTAAGAGGCTTCAGAACCGCTGTCAAAACGGTTTCTTGGTTAACTTTGACTTATGTTTAGACTCCTTGTTCGCAGAAATGCAGGTCAGTGACCCCATCGTAAGAGACACCCCACCAAACCATGACTGAAGCTGGGTGATGACCCTTTTCCATCCTTGGCATCTGTTCAGATGTTTCCTTAGATGACCGCTTGTTAAATTTTTCCTGAACTGTAAAAATTTTTTCATCGGTGAACAAAATTTGTCTGTGCAAGTTATCAGAGTGCTTCACAAAAAGACGTTTGCATTTTTCAATCCTATTTTTTTTTAAGCTGCAGTCAATAAATGTCCGGTACGTCGTTTGAAAGCCCCAAGTCTTTTTTAATGATTCGACTCATGGACTTTTGCGTGATATTCATTTCACGGGCCTTGATTTTCTGTTTTTGGAGCGGATTTCTGTGAATTCTTGATTTAACGGCTTTGATGACATGCGGTTTTCGAACAGAGCGTGGGCGGCCCGACCATTGGCGGTCTTTTACATCTCCAGTCTCCTCAAACTGTTTTATGCATCGGTAGACGACATGTAGTGGCCGGAGCATTTTGAAAACATCGTTTTTTTCTTTTAAACTTGAAAATCGCCATTACAGCGACACGGTTTTCATTATCTGACCACTCCTAACTAACGCTATTGAGGTTAGCTTTTAAAACCCATATGACATTAACAGGGTATGTTCAGTTCTACTATTGAAATGGGTGTGTTCAATGTTGTAACAGTATCTATGTCCCTACAAAGTATATAAAAATATGGACCTATTTAGTCCAGCTTCAGCACAGTTAGTAAATGGTCGCTTATTACGTATATGTGACGCGAAAAATAGAAAGTGGCCTAAGTTCAGGAGAGCCATTTTAAAGATTTAAATACGTGTATCTTTGGTGTACCATCACTTTCATAAAACGCGCATATCTCTGGGAGGGATCACTTTTGGGGCATTGGATCGGTCTCATGCAATGCTTAGATGTTGTCGTCATCAAAAAAAAAAGTGAAAATTGTTTTTTTTTTACCCTTAGGTGCCTTTCTCTATGCGTTGTCACATATATACAATTTGGGTGTGGTCTGGTACAATTTATGGTTTCTAGAGCTGCTGGACCTCAAGTCAAAAGATATTGTCCAATTTCACCAGATATATGTGTTGGTCCCTCGTAATGCTCTGTGCGAAGTTCAGTCTTGGGAATTACCCTTGTATGGGGGATATACGAAAATATGGACCTAAGTGGTCCAGTTCAACCGCAGTTAATAAATGACCTCAAATAACGTACCATGCAAAAGTTGACAATGCAAAGGTTTGTGATTGAGTGTAACTTGTGGCTTCTAGAACTGCAGGGCCCCAAATCGGGGAGGGATCTTTGTGTGGAAGCTATTCGAAATCTTAGACTGATATGGATAAATTTCACCAGAGATGGTTATTTTAAATGGTACTCGCAATGCCCTGCGTGCGTTTATATGGTACCCGAAATACTCTGCGCGAAATTTGGTCGAAATCGGATATAATGTATGGCTTTTAGTGCTGTAAATCCTGAATGAGGAAAACCTATGTGTGATATCAAAATATGAACCGATGTTGACCAATTTTTATAGGGTTTGTCTTTGGTCCGAAATTCAAAAATGTATCAAATTTCATCGAAATCGGTTTATAATTGCGACCTGTACTTATACTTTGCTTAAAACGATAAATGAACGGACGCACGGACAGGCGGACGGAGGGACGGACGTACAACGCTCAATAGAATCAGATAGTGATTCTGAGTCGATCTGTATTTTAAACATAGGTTATATCTCCATTCCTTTAGGGTGTTGCAGGCATCAGCACTAAGTCATAATATCCTGTAACACAGTGTAGGGTAATGAATAAAAAGATATACAGGGTGGAGCGCGAAAATTTGCTTTTTTGCACTGCAGGCGACGGCGGCGGCACTGTAAGTCGAAGAGAGCAGAGAGTATGCGTGGCTTTTAGTGGCTGACGGGAGATTAGTGATCGTCTGCCTTTAAGTTGCGATCAAGCATTGGACACTTGAGGAGAGGTCATTTTGTGTTGAAGTGTATTTTTCAAATGCGTACTTTTTTTGCACTGCAGGCAGCGGCGGCACTGTAAGTCGAAGAGAGCAGAGAGGGAGATTAGTGCTCCTCTGCTTTTAAGTTGCGATCAAGCATTGGACACTTGAGGAGAGGTCATTTTGTGTTGAAGCGTATTTCTCAAATGCGTACTTTTCCGTCGTGCCTGTGTAAACAAACAAAATACGGGGTAGCGGAGTTAAAATCAAACCCCAGAGAACTTTACCAGAGACCTCTGCAGTCGGACCGCTTTACTGTGTGGTGGGTCATATCGCGAGTAGGTATCGTTGGTCCTTACTTTTTTCAGGATAGCCGCCTTGCCGTAACTGCGAACTCCGAACGGTACTAGACAATGATACAGGATTTTTTTCAGCCGGCTCTTGAGGCAATGCAAATAGAGGATACACAATTCCAAAAGGATGGTGCCACTGCACATACATTATGGGTTACCATGAATTGTGTGAGGCAAATGTTTCCTGGACGGCTTATCTCTTTGAGGGGTGATGTGAACTGGCCGGGACGCTCACCAGACTTAGCCCTGAAGTCAAAGGTATACATCGACCGTCCCAACACCTTGGAAGACCTATTTAACAATATTGAGGCTAAAATTGGCAGACTACCAGTCGACATGCTTGTTAGAGTTCATGAAAACTTCAGAAAACGTATGCAGCAGTGTGTGAATAGCGAAGGTCAACGTTTGCCAGATACACTATTTAAAGTCTTGTAATTTAAAAATGTCCTTAATGTTCAATATTATTAAAATATAAAATACATTTTCTAAGGTTTATAATTGAACAGGGATTAATCCGGCTCAATACCTCTTGCTTATATATTTAAATAGTAGACAAGTTTTTAACAAAATGGCAAAGTGACATTGATTTTTGTGGCTGCACACTACTTTTATCATGATTTCGGGTCCGTGACAACACTCTTCAGAAAGCCTTGCTGCAATTGTTTAAAGTAAAACCGAACTCTATAAGGCCAGGCTCTCCCCAAACGAATGAGAACTACTGTTGTAAACCTTACTTTTTATTTATAATTTATAATTTTTATAATTTTTTTTTATTTCATTCCAAAATAGGCAAATTATGTAATCCACCCTGTAATTGAGCTTTTTCAAAGATAGAATTAGAATCGTCTAAAACAGGTCCGGCAGTTAAGGAACGAGACTTACATTGTGGTAGCAACTGCTAAAGAATTGCCGCTGTAAATGGGCTGTGAGATATTTTCGCCGCAGTAGCAACGTCGAGGGAGTAGAGAATTTTCTATGGTTCGGATCCGCCATAAACTTAAACCATGATGTCAGCATTTAGGATACTCTCATACTCCCCGTGATTTTATATGGTGCAGAGCTACCGGTACTATCAATCGCGAATAAAGTATTTGTATTGAATGTTTTCAAGAGCAAATCTGGGGGGTGAAGTAAGTATCTCAAAAGAACCGCGAGCGTATCAGCTACACAAGGACTTGAATGCAGTTTAGTTTATCAAAATATGAGGACTAATATGGACCATTTACAGTAGCAATTGATCTTGACCAAATCCTAAACAATGTGCTAAGAGTCCATTTATATTTGAGACCTGTACTTTAATTGCAACGATAGATGGACTGACAGAATGATGGACATCGCTCTATGGTATCAGACAGTGCTCCAGTATCTGAAGTAGCGTTTACATGCAGTCGTTGCTTCTTTATTTATCCCCTTAATGTAGGGATTTCTAAAAATCCTTTCATAGTACATTTAACATAGTATTCGTGGCCAAGTCCCTACATTCCACGATCTAAGCTAAAACCGTTTGGTCTAAACGCTGATGAGTTTAGTCAGCCAGTCATCGACATACAACAGATATACACGATTCCGTTCATGGCTACATGATCAATATTAGTAATCTACCTTTAGGGTTTCCTTCCCCTCGTTAAGTGTTAGACGTCTATTTATAGCTTTCGTATGTTCCTTTAAAACGTTATGAGGCATAACGCCTCATCCATTGTTTAAGCTGAAGGCAGAGTTTTTAGGGATGATGTGGCGATGATGCCTCTAAATGGCGATGTTGCCTCTAAATTTCAAAATATTTGTCTGTAGCTCATCTCTCAACGCGTAGGTAGACCTGTGATACGATGATTTGTTGATGATGATGATTTCCTCGGTGAGCGAGCACTGATGTTAATTCCTTGTTTTATTTTTTATATTTGATTTTTTTCAATTATTTCTGTTTTGTTTGTCTGTTTGTAGCTATAATTTTTACAAATGCATAAACATGATATTAAGTTCTTTTATATCCACATAAATTTTAAATACTCAAATTCGATGTTTATAGACTTGAGTTGTAGTCGATTTTTACGAACAACGACTATGAATACGTCAGTCAATCTATCTGTCTGTCTGTAGTGGCTGGCGTCTATTACCGTGATGTGCCATCCCATGCCATCATCAGATGATGCTTCAACGTTTAATATTTAATGTTGAACATTTCAATTTTAATGTTTTTTTTGTTTAGGTTGTGGTTCAACGTCGGCCGTAGAAGCGGCATTTTGTTCAAATATGCATCTATACCTATTCATTAGAATTTTTAAATTATGTTTAATATTCATTACTTGTTGTACTGTTTTATTTTAAAACAAGTAAATAATATCTATAGTCGGACTGTGTCGACTATTTTATACCTTACACAGCTGTGACATTAAAATGACTCATCGCTTCTGTACTGAATGGAACAATGTGACATCTTCATGAATTCAAAAAGATAGGGAAATTTATCTAGAGGTATAGATTTATCTAGAGGTAGAGATTTATCTATATCTTTTCAAAAAAGATAGGAAGATTTACCTAGAGGTATTTTTTTCAATATGGTATTTTTCGTGAGTTGTGTTGCTTTTTTTAGTATTGTTGCCATTTCATCATGGAAAGACTTATAGCGCGAAAATCACGGTTATTAAGTATTTCGTCATATCGGTCGAAATGCTCGAACGATTCATGCAAAATTGGACCCTCGGAATGGGCACACTGAGTTGACACATTTAAAGCAAATTATATACAAAAAGTAAATGACATACAATATCCTTTTAAATGAACAATAACGATTCCACACTTGATTTGAATTTTTGTATTTTGAAAAATTCCCTTCAGATTGATCCAACTATAATAGGTCCCGTTTCAACAGGGTTAGTTATAGGTCGCAAATCACGTATTTTGCAGGATCGAATTTAAATTGTGGCAAATCGGGAGTGTAGGGAGTTTATAAGTACACGCAAAAAAAATGTGGTTGGGTTGACAATATTCGAAGGGCATCATACTATTGTTAAGTATATAAGTAGGTTTGTGGCCCAACATTATTATGATCCTCAAAACAATAGTATCATTCTTAAACATACATACTGTGATCCCCACAACCATTTATCAACCATAATTATATAATCCCCAAAACCATATTATGAGTCTCACAACCATAGTATGTTTTACATACACCCATAGTATGATCCTCGCAACCATATTATGATACCTATAACCGTAGTCTGATCCCCCTTAACCAAATTTAGTTATTAGGGTTGGGTTAGGGTTCCACCATCATATTCATATTTGTCGAATGCTCAAAAAAGGCTCGTTTGGATTGGTGCAAAGAGATGTTGAAAAAGTACAACTGCGATAGCTCAAAAGCAGTGAGTAACATTGTCACAGGGGACGAATCATGGAGCTATGCATATAAACCCAAGCAAAAGAGCAATCGACCGTGTGGGTCTTTCAAGACGGGCCAAATCCAACAAAAGTTGTTCGTGGAAAAGTACATAGAAGCAAATGATTCCGTTTTTTTTCGATATAACCGGCTATGTTGCCACAGTGCCTTTAGTGGGACATAGGACGGTCAATTCTGAGTGGTATACAACCATCTGTTTGTCAACAGTGTTCGAAGAAATGAGGAAAGCTAATAAGAGAAGACGGATCATTTTGCATTACGACTATGCGAGCTCTCACACATCAGCTGAAATGGTGAGCTATTTGACCACTCAAGATGTCGAATTGATGGGCCCTGAGTTGGGACCCAATGACTTCTTCTTATTTCCTAGCATCAGGGAAAAAAATGCGTTGTCAACATTTTCCATCGCCCGAAGCAGCTCTTGAAGTGTTCAAAAATCATGCTTTGAAGGTGTTTCAATCGGAGTGGAAAAAGTGTTTTGAAAATTGGTTTGTGCGCATGCAAAAATGTATTAATCTTAAAGGAGAATATTTTGAAAATCAATAAAATCATTTCCAATGAGAAATTATTGTGTTTTTATTGCCGGATCCGAAATATAAATAGCAACCAGCGTATGCACTAACATTTCAGATTCGTCTAAATTTGAGGGTGAGATCTTCGAGCCCTGGAACCCAAAAATCGATTCCCTTCAGCAATTAACATATGGATGCTGAAAAACAATAAAATATATAGGGTGATCCATCCATAGGTATTTTTTCAGAACAAAGAAAAAATACAAAAATTCAAATCAAGTGTGGAATCTTTATTGGTAATTTGAAAGGACATTTTATAGCATTTATTTTTTGAGAAATAATTATCTTCAAATATTGGCAACTGTATGGAAATGATTGTGAGAAACGGGAAGATCCGCTGTTTTCGACCAAAATGTTGTTCAGTGATGAGGCTCATTTCTGGCTACCAACGGCAAAATCAATAAACAAAATTGCCGCAAAATAGCAGGGCTAAAGAGCAACAAGAAGAGGTTCAAGAGGTGCCATTATACCCAGAGTAAACCACGGTTTGTTGCGGTTTATAAGCTGGTGGGATCATCGGTGCATATTTTTTCAAAAATAATGATGGACGGAACGTGACCGTGAATGGTGCTCTCTATCGCGTGATATCGATCTTTATGCGACCTGAAATTGAAGCCCGTAATCTTGACGACACTTGGTTTCAACAGGTCGGTGCCACCTGCCATACAGCTGCTCAAACAATGGATCTATTAAAAGGTTATTTCGAAAAGCTGCTAATTTCACGTTTTGGACATTTTTCTTTGGGGTTACGTAAAGTCTAAAGTCTATGCTACGATTCATGTTTTGGAAGCCAACATTACGCCTGTCGTTAAAGCCATACCGGTCAAAATGCTCGAACGAGTCATCCAAAATTGGACCCTCAGAATGGAAACTCTGAGGCGAAGTTGCGGCCAACATTTGAAGGAAATAATATTCAAAATAAATGCTTGATTTGAATTTTTATATATTTTTTTGTTCTGAAAAAATGCTTCTAGATGGATCACCCTATACATATGATTTTGAATATGACAATCATTTCACGATTTGGCTGTATTAGAGGCATTGACCCACGGGCCACTGGTTTATAGCAAAGCTGCCCATGTTGTAATATAAATATCAAAGCTTCGGAAGGGCTGAACTTACAAATTTGTTTACTTGGTCAAGTTTAGATCGGCAGCTCTTAGTTGTTTTACCTGAATATTTCGAGACGATATACGGCGTTGGAGCCTATATAAACGAGAAAGAAACGATCATTACAAATTATAGCTTTTCATGTAGGAACGACCAGCTGATTTCAGTTTAGTAGTGCTAAAGTCTTCAGAAGTCATTATTTTGGCTCCAGGTGCAAAATATCTCCTCCGCTGACAAACTCATGTAACTCTAGCAGCTCCTTTAACTTCATTTGTTGTATTTCTTGTTTGAAAACTATCAATTTTCCCACTAATTGGAATTGAAATTTTTATTTGGCTGCCTTCTATTGGAATGGACCACAAGAACCACATAAAAATCACAGTTGTTCATATTCCAATATGATCTAGTGTTTCGCTAGCGTTAACGTGGCATATCTACTTTGTGGCCAGGGAGGTGGTGGTGATGCTGTTGGTGGCTGTCTCTTTTTTAGATTTTGTTTTTTTTAGACTGCCCTAGGGCTTTTGGTAGACTGATGCATGCTGCTCAATCATTTGAAATGATGCAGGTGTTGTCATAACAAAATGAAATGAACGGCTGACTGCCGAAATGAATACGAATGACAGTCGGAATGACTGCTGCCTGACTGGGCTGATCTACTTGTGCCCACTTATTCAAGTGCTGCTTTATGTTTTACTGTGAGGGAGGAGGGAATGCAACTGCGAATACTACAACAGCCGTTGCCGCAGCAGCAGCCAGACCAACACAAGATGAGCTCTGTCCCCGACTATTTGGGATATGTAATGAATTTGACATTTATAGGTTTCCTTGTCTTCTTGTCAAAATGAATGATGGGGTTTCTTTTTCGATGGTTTAACAACAACAAAAAATTGAAATCTTTATGACCATTTTTTAATAATTTAAGAATGCTTCCCCAGAAGTTTTAAAATATTTATTTTTAAATAAGAGCTCTTAACAATAACGAGTAGGAAATCGAAATGATAATGTGGGCCATCGAGAAAGGTGGTGCTGGTGGTGGTGGCAGTGGGTGGATACGCCAGGGCATGGGCCGTGGAATGTTGTAAATGTCACGGTTTGTCATTTTGTTTTTTTAATAAGAAAACAATTTCTCATTTGCCGTTTTCATTTCTCTATTCCCCTTTTTTCAGAAGTTATATTTAAGTAATCATCAATTTGGCAATAGTGACTTTGTTCAAACCAAAATAACCATGTGATGACGTTCCACTTTGTGGCGAATGTGGAACAGTGGTTGAAAACCATAAAAAAATTATAAAAAGTTTTCATGAATGGGAGGTCGTAGAAAATGTAATTGGCTCTTGTAATTTAATGCGTTGTAAATTTTTGTTTGATTCTGTCGAAAAGACTTAATATCATTTTTGAGAGTGTCCAAAATTACCAAAGTCTTCCGGCTGTGAAATTTTAAAGTATACTTTGCCATTTTATCGTGTTAAGTTGGAGAGAGTTTCCAAAATCGAAGGAGAGACAGTTGGTTTTTTAGCTGGTTTTGTGCTTTCCGGTTTTTATGTTTTCGGGATTTTATTGTTTTATAGGGTGATCCATATTAAGGTTTTTTTTTCAAGACAAAAAAAAATAGAAATTCAAATCAAGTGTGGAATCTTTATTGGTAATTTGTAAGGACATTTTATGACATTTATTTTTTGAAAATAATAACGTTCAAATGTTGGCAACTGCATTATGGAAATGAAAATTATTATGAATATTAAAATTCGACCAAAATTTTGTTTTGTAATGAGGCCCATTTCTGGCTCACAGGCAAAGTCAATAAACAAATTTGCCGCACTTGGGCTGAAGAGCAACAAAAAGAGGTTTAAGAGGTGCCATTTGGGCTTTCCGTAGCTACAAAGACAAAAGTCTAAAGGTGTGATATCACACGATCTAGGCGGCCAATTCACCAACCCAAAATGTGAAATTAGCTGCTCTTCGAAATTACCTCTCACTAGATCCATTGTTTGACCAGCTGCATGGCAAGTGGCACCGTCTAGTTGAAACAAAATGTCGTCAAGAATACGGGCTTCAATTTCAGATAGTAAAAAGTCCGATACGATAGATCAATAGCGAGCAGCATTGAAAGTTACGTTTCGACCATCATCATTTTTGAAAAAATATGGACCGATAATTCCACCAGCCCATAAACCGCACCGTGGATTTCTCGCTGGATATAATGGCACCTCTTGAACCTTTTCTGGTTCCTCTACAGCCCAAATGCGGCAATTTTGTTTATTGGCGTTGCCGGTGCGCCAGAAATGGGCCTCATCACTGAACACAATTTAAGTCGAAAATATCGGATCTTCTTGTTTTTCGCCCAACGCTCATTTCCATATAACAGTTGCCCACATTTGAAGAAAGTTATATTCAAAAAATAAATGGCATAAAATATCCTTTCGTATGAACAATAAAGATTCCACACTTGATTTGAATTTAGTATTTTTTTATTTTGAAAAAAATGCCTCTAGATAGTTCACCCTATATATACATTATATTGACTTCGATTAATATCGTGCAGATGCAAACGGAATGGCAAATTACAGTCGGTGGAGAGTATATAAAGGGTGTTTTCTTTTTAAGTGTGTGTTTTTCAATCAGGCCACACTGTTTTCGGAGTTGGTCCTTTTGACAGCTTTCACTTGGTATAAGATCAGTTTGGTTTGCCATTTCATAAAAAAATAGACTTACTCCTAAACAACGTTTGCAAATCGTGGTGAATGAACCCAAAACAATGGCCACCGATCCTGATTTTTACAAGAACAGTTTGTTGAGCGATGAAGCTTACTTTTGGTTAAATGGGTAGGTAGATAACCAAAATTGTAGCATTTGGAGTAATGAAAATCCACAATCCATTGTAGAGACGCTGTTACATCCTCAAACAGTCACTATTTGGTGTGCTCTATGGGCAGAGGGAATTATTGGTCCACATTTCTTAAATTCAATTCCAGTCAATGGAGATCACTATAGAGCCATGATTTATGAAATTTCGTGTCTAAGTTGGAGGATGTTGATGTGGGTGACGGAGACAGCGCTAGATGCCACACAGCCAACGAAACAATTAATTTATTAAAAGAAGGTGAGCACATTATCCAAGCCATATATCCTGTGGCGTGGCCTCCAAAATCGTTCTATTTAACACCGCTGGACTAGTTTTTTGAGATGTTATGTGAAGTTGCATGTCTACGCGGATAAGCCTGACACAATTGACGCCTTGTTAGAGAATATTTGGCTCGTGATTGCTGACATACGACCCCAAATGCTGCAAAAAGTGGTGGAAATTGGGCCTCTCGGCTGGAATTTGTTCGAGCCAGCCGCAACGGCCACTTGCTCGAAATCATTTTCAAAACGTAATGGTAAAACCTTGTCTTTATAATTATATGCGTTTTATTTCTTCTTTAAAACCACACGTCTGAAATAACATTATATTTGTAAAGAAAGTTATTTTTATGCAAAATTAAAGTCAATAAATGAGATCAATCACTTTACTTTTCATTAGTAAAATATTTGCCATTCTTTTACCTGATACTAGGTTTGTTCATCTGAGAAACGTAAATCGCTTAAAAATGGTATAAAATGCGGTTTTATTTAGATTTTTTATATACGAGTAAGATAACGGATATGTACATTATTCCCCTGGCAAATCAAAAAATCTTTTATAACTATTTGTGTAGTGCGTCAGACATTGAACAAAAACAGCTTTCGGGAAGTGAATTCTTAGGTGTGGATAATTTTAAATGCAATTTACTGAAAATCTTGCTGTTCTGAAACGAATTGTACAAGGTTTTGGTTTACATGAAGAAGAACACTACTTTCTGTCGAAATTTTAATTTAATTTTTCTCAGTATTCTTAGTCTTAGATTTTTTACTGTTTTATGACAACCATAGGTTTTAAAGTTATAGACAAAACACTTAAATCGGCTTATTTTTTTAAATGTAATATTTTTTCTTTTATTATTTTTTTATAAGCATTTGTAATACGTTTTTTTTAAATTTAACGAAATTTGCTCATAAGTCTACCAAATCCAAAACATAAATGAGACTTTTAGAATCGCGTGCGCTATATATGATCGATGCCACCTTCCTTTTTCCCTTTTTGATTTCAATGTTTGTCGTGCTTATCGATAATTTGATCGTCCAGAAAATATGCCAAATCTGTATATGTGACGCGCAAAATAGAAAGGGACCTAAGGGTTAAAAACCAGTTTTGTTCAGGAGAGCCATGTTAAAGATTTAAATACGTGTATCTTTGGTGTACCATCACTTTCATAAAACACGCATATTTCTGGGAGGGAACACTTTTAGGGCATGGAATCGGTCTCATTCGATGCTTAGATGTTGTCCACATCAAAAAAAAAGTGAAAATTGATTTTTTTACCCTTAGGTCCCTTTCTCTATGCGCTGTCACATATAAAGACTGTTGTGATGCATGAGACAACGTGCGATCTTCATCCCAACTTTGACATTTATACTCGTATTATTTCTGTTTCAAACAGCGTTTATGTGACTTTTGACTAGTTTTACTATTTTGATTCGATTTGACACATCTGGCTATGAGTCACGTTTTTTATTGTTGATGCTTCCGGAAGTAGCAGAATATCTCGAAGTTTTCAAATGGTTTATGTTGTAAAGGGTGTTTTTTATTGAGGTATAGAACTTCGAATTGAAATAAAACACAAGAAAATCGTTTTAATGTCCATCAATTTGGCTTTATTGGAAGGATAATTTTATGCCATTAATGTTTAAATATGATTTCGGGCATGTGGCCGCCGCGGCTGGCTCGAATAAAGCCAATTCTACAGGTCCAATTTTCAACCACTTTTTCGAGCATATGGGGCCGTATGTTGGCAATAACGCCACGAATGTAGGCTTCCAAGTCCCCTAACGTTTCTGGTTTGTTGGCGTAGACGAGCGACTTTACATATCCCCATATCCAATGGTGTCAAATCACACGATCTTGGTGGCCAATTGACAGGTCCATTCCGCGAAATTATGCGCTCATCGAATGTTTCCTTCAATAATTCGATTGTGACGTGCGCTGGGTGGCATGTAGCGCCGTCTTGTTGGAACCACAACTCATCCACATTCATGCCATCCAATTCGGGAACAAAATAGTCGGTTATCATGGCTCTATACCGGTCTCCATTAACGGTAACTGACTCTCCAGCATTATTTCGGAAGAAGTATGGCCCAATGACTCCACCAGCCCATAGAGCACACCAAACAGTCAGTTTTTGTGGATATAATGGCGTCTCAAGGGTCTCATGTGGATTCTCTTCACTCCAAATACGGCAATTTTGCTTGTTGACGTAGCCATTCAACCAAAAATGAGCCTCATCACTGAACAAAATTTTGTGATGAAAATCAGCTCGAGATGAATCTCATTTTCGGCCCATTTTGCAAGCGTTGTTCTTTTGTCAACCTGTTCATGATGAAATGGCAAACCAAACTAAATATTAATCACTTGACAGCTGACAAAATGGCCGCCAGTTAAAAAAGTGATGCCAACTTAAAGTTCTATACCCCAATAAAAAACACCCTTTACTAACAACTTTTGAGAATTTAATGTGTTTATTCTCATAACATTCTCGTTCTTTGAGGAATTTATCTTCAGACCACTTTTTGATGCTTCAACCTGCAATCCACGTCATGGACCTGCAATCCACGTCATGGAATCTGTTATTGATCCATTATGTGTTGCAAAATCCGGTTGTACTTAAGGTTTCAGGGCAAAGGTAATATTTTTAGCGGCATCCCTTTGACTTTCGAACAGGCGAAGGTTGGAGTTATCCATTAATTTAAAAAATGTTTTTCACTTCTAGTTTTAGGATATATACGAGTATAACTATTTCAACCTAATTTACATTCAAAACCCACTGTTCATCGCTTATACATTGGTGGTTGTTTTGCTGTCCTTCTTTTCGACTGTTGCACATTTGTTGGTTTTTAGCAAAATCATGTTCCACATTTAGCCGGGTTACTCCTTTTTCGAAGCCACATTCTCACATGTATTTGCAAGGATACCAGCTACAAATAAGTTTTGACTTTGTACAAATTTCCATACTGGTGTTTATATGCTTGCCCCATACACATGCATGCTGAAGAACTTAGTTGCAGGAACAACGGGGCAGGAAAAAAAATCGTTATGTTAAAAAAATCTAACAAGTCACGTGATGTATATTTAAGCAGGCAACAGCAGCAGCAACAAACAACAAATGTGCATTCTTTTCACATGTCATCCTATTAACCAGAAAAGCATTTATCCTGTACCCTGCATTCATGACTGGTAAAACAAGAGCCAATTTTGAAAACGATTTACAGTGGCGCAGAACTGATATCTGAATGATTGTATATGAGTTGGGTTCGTGGTGGCAAATAATGCTGACAACTATTATAAATGACTTCGAAGATTTAATTACACGCAGAAAAAAAGTATGGTTGTGATGACAATATTCAAAGCGGATAATACTAATGTTGGGTATATGGTTGTGCTACAACAATATTATGGTCCTCACAACAATAGTATGATTCAAATACAACCATACTATGATCCTCACAACAATAGTATGATTCACACATAACCATACTATGATCCCAACAACCATAGTATGATCCACACTCAACCATACTATTATTTCCACAACCATAGTATGATCCTCACAACCATAGTATGTTTCATATACAACCATAGTATGATCCTCACAACCATAGTATGATTCACACGCAACCATGTTATGATCCCTACAACCATAGTACGATCACACACAATTATACTATGATCCCCAACATAATTTGTTAGAATTGGTTTAAGTTGTCAACAATAGATTTGAATTATGAAAATTATTCAAAAATACATTAAATTCAAAATAATAGGAGTGATTTATTTCACAGTAGAAAAAATAAGTTTAAATATACGTAAGCGTTTTTATAAAAAATATTTCAGATAAACAAAGCCAAAGCAGCTTGTGTAAAAAAATATTAATTTCGATAAAAAAAGTACTATTATTGCAGTAGATCCGTACCAATAACATTTGTTCTAAAAAACATATTGAAATGAAGAAAAACTACAATCATACAGTATGATTGCCGTAATCATATCATTGTTAACATAAAACGCAAAACACAATACTATTGTCGCACTAACCATATTTATATTGTTGCTATAACCATATTTTCATTTTTAAATTTGGGAATAATACAATTGTTACATTGTAACAATTATTATATTGCAGTAATTACACTATTGTCAAAAATAAATTCAGTTAACAATGCTATGGTTGCGACGAACATACTTTTGTTGTGGAGAACATATTATTATTACCGTGACCATGTAGTAACCATGTTTTTTCTCTGCGTGTATATGGTGGGCAATTTAAAATTTTAAATTTGAATCGGCTGTAAAAAAAGGACTTATTATTTTTTCAAATTTTTGGTTCTATTGGAAAGGTTGAACTTTTTCATTTAATAATGGAACACAACATCATTCATAGAGGGATGCGGTATATATTTCTGGCCTAATAATGAAAATTCGAATATTTATCGTTAAATTTTAAATGATTTATACAGTTTTTCATGCGCTCAACCCAGTTGTCGAATCACTTTTTCCACTCCGATTGAGACACCTCCACGGGTTTTGCAAGCTTCAACAGCATCGTCTGGCGTCGAAAATCGTTGACCGCAAATTTTCTTCTTGATGTGCGGGAATAAAAAGAAGTCATTGGGTGCCGAGTCAGGGCTGTACGGCGGAAGACCCATCAATTCGACGTTTTGGTCGGTCAAAAAGGCGCTGGTTTGAGCCGATGTGTGAGAGCTCGCATTGTCATGGTACACAATGATTCGTCTTCTCTTGTTCGTTTTTCGAATTTCTCCGAAGACTGCAGACAATCAAATTGTGGTGTACCACTCAGAAGTGACCGTCCGTGACCGTGACCGTTTCTTAAGCGGAACATTCGCCACATGACTAGTTTTGCCGAAGAAACAGGCGACCATTTGCTTCGAAGTGCTTCTTCCACGAACAACTTTCGTTGGATTTGGCTAGTCTTCAAACACCCACACGGTCGATCGCTGGTTTGTTTTGGGCTCATACGCATAGATCCATGATTCGTCACCTGTGACGATCTTATAAACGTCTTTTAAGCCCCGCGATCGTATTTTTTCAAAATTTCTTGGTACCAATCGTCGTGAGCCTTTTTTGAGCTATTGTCAAATTGTGCGAGATCCAACGACAACAAACCTGTTTTACGGCCAGGTGTTCATGCAATATCGTATGTATGCTGGTGGATGAAATGCCCAAGGATGCCTATATCTCACGGTAGGTCACATGACGGATCTTGCATTATCAGTTCACGCACGGCATCAATGTTCTCTGGCACAACGGCCGTTTTTGTACGACCTTCGCTTTTGAGCGAGCGTCGGCCACGATTGAATTCATTAAACTGTTTTTTCACAGTGCTTTAGGATGGTGCTTTATCGCCATACAAAAATTTAAGTTCATCGATGTACTCTTGTCGTAATAATCCATGTCGAATGTTGTGAAAAATGATCGCACGAAAATGTTTACGAGTTAATTCCATTTTTTTGCCAAATTGATTTGTCCAAGTCACTGTAAATGATGGTCGTACGTCAAAACGATCTGAGTACGTTTTTGGTACAATATGTCAAATTTTCCAATGGAAATGTCAGATGGCGCCAGGCAGAACTTAGTGTTGCCTAGGCCAGAAATATATATGTGACAGCACATAGATAAAGGGACCTAAGGGTAAAAAAAATCAATTTTCATTTATTTTCTTTTTTTGATGTGGACAACATCTGAGCATCGAATGAGACCGATCACATGCCCCAAAGGTGAAAGTGAAGTCGACGATTCTAAGCGCAAATAGAAAGGTTCCTAATCTTTTAAATGGCTCTCCTGAACAAAACTTTTCATCAACTTTTCACTTTTTTTTGATGTGGACAACATCTGAGCATCGAATGAGATCGATCCCATGCCCCAAAAGTGTTCCCTCTCAGAGATATGCGCATTTTATGAAAGTGAAGTCGACGATTCTAAGCGCAAAATCTTTATAATGGCTCTCCTGAACAAAACTGGTTTTTAACCTTAGGTCTCTTTCTATTTTGCGCGTCACATAAAGAAACCCTCGTATTTTGAACAAAAACCTCTATCGGTCGTTGTCAAAACGACCTTTTGCTGTCCACATTCTATGTTGGCTAATATTCCAATTTCGTCCCACAGAAAATTGCATTCACATGACTCCGTTTAAAACGATCGTCATTTGCTTTACAACAATTCCAAAGTGAGCAGCAAACATAAAACAGAAACATTCGATATCTCGCGTTTCTCGCGAGTCGCGACTAACATGTGAAATCGCGTGCAAAATTTCAGTTCAAAAATCTTACGATTTTTGATGTCATACAACGGTGGTTGTTGCATTTCTCATGTATTTTGTTGCAATCGTTGGTTGTCGTTTTTTCAATATTAAAATAAAATTTGTTTTTAACAATGCGTGTTGGCGACTTTACTTGCTCTTGTTGTTGTTGTAAATCGATTTTCGTTGGTATCGTTTTATTGTTGTTGCGCTTAATAGTTGTTGGCTTTTAGTTGAAGGATGTTTTTTTTATTTTGCATTCTGTTCGTTTGTTTATACAAACGAAGGACTTGTTTGGCGGCATTGTGGCTTTTAATACGGTTTGTGAAAGGCGGCGACATGCAATGTTCGAAATGCTTTTATTACATGAATAATCATTTAAACGGAAATTTGTTAAGAAAGGCTTAAAAGCGACATCGGAGTTGTTATTGTTTTGCTGCTTATTTCATTTTGTGTTATTTAGCTGGGCACTAATTAAATTCTTTCTTTGTGTTCGGCGTATTTTTAGCCGGATTCATGTTGAGAGGATTTTTAAGATAAGAAGTTAAAATATGTAAAAGACGAATACGGTTTTATACCCTCCACCAGAAGATGGAGGGTACACCAAATTTGTCATTCCGGTTGCAAGACGCCGAAATATACATGGGAGATCATATCAAGTTTGAGTATAAATATTATTGATCGTAGTATAATTCGAAAAGAAAATAGACATATTCGGCCGTCCATCTGTTGAATAACGATAGCGATGAAAATAATAACCGTACAAAGCTTAATTTTGCCTTATGATAGCTAACGGTCGTAAGCTGTTTGGGATTGTTAACGGTCTACATGGGACCTGGTGGGCAAAGTTTCCCTCAAGGGACTAAATACATACAAGTTACGATGGCGACCGCAAAAGTAATTGGCCTAACATAAAAAGAACCGTTTTTTTGGAATTATTATTATTTATTTTTTAACATAATCTCCTTCCAACTCAATACACTTCATCAAACGTTTATCAAGTTTTTTAATTCCATCCGAAAAATAAGATTTTTCAAGACCTTCAAAATATGCCTTAGCTTCAGCAATAACCTCGCTATTGGACGAAAATTTTTTGCCACCGAGATTTTTTTTAAATTTGGAAACAAGAAATAATCAGAAGGAGCTAAATCTGGACTATATGGTGGATGCGGAGCAATTTCAAATCGTAATTCGGCCAGTTTTTGTTGAGTTTAAAATGCAGTGTGTGAAGGAGCATTATCTTGATGAAAAAGAACTTTTTTTTTCTAAATGCGGTCGTTTTTTTCTTGATTTCTTCACTCAACCGATCCAATAATGCACAATAATATTCACTATTTATACTTTTCCTTTCTCAAGATAATCAATAAATATTATACCCCTTGCATCCCAAAATACTGTGGCCATTACTTTTCCTGCTGACTTAACAGTTTTCGCCTTCTTGGGACCACTTTTACCAGCTTCTATCCATTGTTTTGACTGTTCTTTGCATTCCGGGATGTAGTGATGGATCCATGTTTCATCAGCAGTTATGAATCGGTGCAAGAACTCTATTGGATTACGCTGATAAATCGCTAAAAGCTCCTCGGAATTGGTCCAACGGACGATTTTTTGGGGCAAAGTCAACAAACGCGGCACCTTTTTCGCGGATAGCTTTTTCATGTGGAGTTCATCATGTAAAATACGCCAAACTTGTTTTTCGTGTATTTTAACAATATCAGCAAGTTCTCTGAGCTTTATTCGTCTATCTTTAGTCACTTCATTAAATATTAATATAAATTCATTAAATGTTTTCAATAGTAGTAGCTGTTTTCGGTCTTCCAGAGCGTTGTTCATCTTCCGTACTTGAACGACCCATTTTAAATTGTTGAACCCAGGATTCCACGGTGGAGTATGATGGTGCATTATCACCATGAACAGAATCCAATTCATCTTTGATTAATTGTGGCGCATAACCTTTCATATAAAAGGTTATGCGCCGCACGAAACTCTTTATTTTCCATTTTTCAAAAATTATAAAACTTGTTTACTTCAATCACCTGTAACAAAGAAAATAATCATTAAATATTTCGGAAATTTTGACAGATGGCTTATAAAAGAGTCCTTTTAAAAAACAAAACAAAAAGTTGCTAGTAAAACAGAAAATGTGCCAGGCCAGTTAGTTTTGCGGTCGCCCTCCTATGTTCAGTAGAAGAAGTAAAATATAATTTACTCCAATTTTTTTTTTATATTAATGTCTATTTTGTTCCATTCAAAGCTTCCCCCTCAGATAAATTGCGTGAGCAAATCAATAATTCCGTGACCATGTAGTTGTATGAAAAGCAACACTGCTCCCATCAAGTAACATCTGTTAATAGAATTCTGTCACACTTTGAGAGAGTTCCGTCACATAGTTTGTAGTGCTCATTAAACATTATTTTTTGAGGAAAAAGACTCCAAGCAAACCAAGGAAAATCTTGATAAATACTATAAAGACTCTGCACCATCGATTATAATGGTAAAAGAGTGGTTTACTGACTTTCGTTGTGGTCGCACAAGTACAAATGACGCTGAGCCTTCTGGAGGGCAAATTAAGGGCAATAATAAGTAGGGCTAAAATACTGTTACAACATTGAACACACCCATTTCAATAGTAGAACTGAACATACCCCGTTAATGTCATATGTGTTTTGAAAGCTAACCTCAATAGCGTTAGTCTGTAACGGGATTTTAAGTTTGTTTAAACTTTTATCATGGAGTGGTCAGATAATTAGAATCGTATCGCTGTAATAGCGCTTTTCAAGTGTGTTATGAAAAAATGCGATATTTTCAAAACGATTCCGGCCACTAGGGATTAGCCACATGTTCGTCTACCGATGCATAAAACTGTTTGAGGAGACTGGAGATGTAAAAGACCAGCACCGGTCGGGCCGCCCACGCTCTGTTCGAAAACCGCATGTCATCAAAGCCGTTAAATCAAGAATTCACAGAAATCTGCTCCAAAAACAGAAAATCATGGCCCGTGAGTTGAATATCACGCAAAAGTCCATGAGTCGAATCATTAGAAAAGACTTAGGACTTGGGGCTTTCAAAGGACGTACGGAACATTTATTTACTGCAGCTTTAAAAAAAATAGGATTGAAAAATGCAAACGTCCTTTATTAAAGCACGCTGATAACTTGCACAGAAAAATTTTGTTCACCGATAACATCTTTTTAACGGTTCAGGAAAAAATTAACAAGCAAAATGATAGAGTGTATGCGCGGTCATCTAAGGAAGCATCTGAACTGATCCCAAGGGTGGAAAAGGGTCATCACCCAGCTTCAGTCATGGTTTGGTGGCGTATCTCTTACGATGGGGTCACTGACCATGGAGTCAAAACATCAGCCAAAGTTTACCAAGAAACCGTTTTGGAAGCTGTTGTAAAGCGTCTTAACAATTCCCTGTTTCAAAACCAGCCATGGACTTTCAAGCAGGATTCTGCGCTGGCCCATAAGGCTAAAACGTCCCAGGCCTGGCTTCGAAACAATTTGCCAGCGTTCATTTCCTCTGAAGAATGGCCCTCAGGCAGTCCAGATTTGAACCCATTGGATTTCAAATTGTGGACGGTTTCAGAGGACAAGGTTTGCCACAAAAGATACCTCAACATTGGATCTCTTAAAACTGCTTTGGTTCGAACTGTGGCCAATTTTCCAATGGACGAGGTTCGTGCAGCTATTGAGGATTGGCCAGTGCGACTTAAGGCGTGTGTAAAGGCAAAAGGCGGACATTTCGAATAAGTTGATTCCTTTTGGATACAATATACATCAATAAATATATTAAAAAATATTTGGTCCAAAAACATTCAGTACTTTTTATTTAACAGCATAAAACGTGTGTAACAGAATTTATGTCCCTGCTAATAAAAATGAAATCATTGAACAAGGGCCTTATGTTAGACCATACCTATTGGCAGAATTGCTTCTGCTATAATTGTGCTACCATGCACCAGAATCGTATGCACAGTTACAGGCATGTAGTACCAGCCATAGAGATCAACAAACAACTTGGCAGTATCCATGCAATATATATGTCTTTTTTTTGGAGCAGGTAGGAGCAGCTGAATTTTTTTAACTTTTAGCTGAGACTTCAAGATGTATGTAACTACTTAATTTGATATCTTTCGTTTAACAGCGCTCCACAAAAGATGCAGTCCACTGAAGTTGATGAACATTCAAATTTTGATGTTGTTTATATTTTTTTCTACGAAATTTTTTATAGGACACTTCTTCCAACTTTTTTTAATACAAATCTCATCTATGACAATTGTCATTTACGAAAATATACAACAAAGTCAAATGAGAAATTTACTGTCATTGTACCAAAACATTGAATGTACAGTAAATTTGCATGTCATTTTAAACAAGCGAACATATATGAATTTCGAGCGTGTCTGTCCAAACAAATAATAAATATATCAGCCTAATATTAGGGAATCATAATACTCAGATATCTGACAACAAAATGCCAAAAAATTATCGAAAAAATGAATTTCGGACACTCTTGAACCAATGTGCGCCGCCGCCGATGGGTTTTTGCTTAACTTAGCCGCCGCCGCCGATTCTAACGGCTAAATTCGGCTTCACGAAGCCGTCGTTAATATCGGCTAAGCCGTTGCAAAAAATATTAATATAGGGTGTTCCATCTAGAGGTAGTTTTTCAGAACGAAAAAATATAAAAATCAAATCAAGTGTGGAATCTTTATTGGTAATTTGAAAGGACATTTTATGGCATTTATTTTTTGAAATTATTTACCTTCAAATATCGGCCGCAACTACGCCTTAGGGTTTCCAAGATTTGTTTCCGCGATGAAGCACACTTTTGAATGAACGGGTACTTTAATAACCAAAATTGTCGCCTACCCCCTAGAAACACAAATCCTACATATTGCAATGGCTGACCACTAGCCTAGTAGACTGCGTATTCAAAAAAGGGTCCTAGATATTCGTCATTAGACGCGTGGATGGGGAGTACTTTTTTTGCATTTACGAGGGAGGTTCGGAAACTTCTTAGCCTAGCACAAAAAGCGCGGTATAAATGTTTTGGAAACTTCCATCTCTGCTTTGAACACATGTTAAATTTTGTTTCGATATGGCAACTCCTTCATATAGAAACAGGTGTTCACAAAAGACGCATCCGCGATTTTTTTAAAATGGATAAATTAGAAATGCGTGGTGTCATTAAATATTTACATAAAAAAGGTTTATCGGGACAAGAAATTCATAATGATATGGTGAATGTGTTAGGTGAAAGTGCTCCTTCATATGCAACAGTAAAAAATTGAGTTGCTGAATTTAAAAGTGGTCGTACAAGCATTGAAGATGAACCACGTAGTGGACGACATAAAACAGCAACAACAACAGAAACTGTAGCCAAAGTGCATGATATGGTATTAAATGATCGACGAATAAAAGTGCGTGAAATAGCTTATATCATGGGCATCTCAAATGATCGAGTCCATTTAATTTTGCATGAAGAACTACAGATGAAAAAGCTTCCTGCAAGATGGGTGCCGGACTTGTTAACAGTCGACCAAAAACGCATAAGAATGAACATTTCTCAAGCTTGTTTGGATCGTTTTTAGCGAAATAAAATGGATTTTAAGCGTCGTTTCATAGCTGTTGATGAGATATGGATCCACCACTATACTCCAGAGACAAAAGAACAATCCAAACAATGGACTGAAGCTGGAGGAAGTGTCCCAAAGAAGGCAAAAACAATTCAATCGGCTGGTAAGGTTATGGCAACGGTTTTTTTGGGACTTCAAAGGTATTTTATTGATTGACTATCTGCAAAAGGGTAAAACAATAAATTCAGAGTACTATTGCAACCTTTTAGATCAATTAAATGTACAAATTCGAGAAAAACGTCCTGGCTTACAACACAAAAAAATAATTGTTCATCAAGACAACGCACCAGCGCACAAGAGTGTTTTAACAATGGCTAAAATCAACGAATTAAAGTACGAGTTGCTTGACCACCCACCTTATTCTCCTGATTTAGCTCCCAGTGACTTTTACCTGTTCCCAAATCTAAAAAAAATCCTTGCTGGCAAGCGTTTTACCTAAAATTAAGATTCAATTACAGTTGTAAACCACTATTTTGAAGACCTTGAGAAAAACTTTTTTAATCAAGGGATAGAATTGCTAGATATGCGTTGGACTAAGTGTATTGAAGTTTCAGGAGATTATATTGAAAAATAAAAATATTTTTGAAAGACTAACTATTGATAGGCTAAGAACTTTCCGAACCGCCCTCGTACATTGCCTCTCTGGGCCGAATAAAGGAATTATCAAAGTATGAAAGTAGTTAAAAGGTCTGCTATGCTATACATATATACATATATATACATATATATATATATATTGACATCTCGGTATATTTTCTTCATACAAAATATTCACATATTTTAGATCGAAGGTCTGCAGCTAAACAATTATATTAACATATGTGACAGCGCATAAAGAAAGGGACCTAAAGGTAAAAAAATCAATTTTCATTTTTTTTCTTTTTATGATGTGGACAAATTACGAGCTCGAATGAGACCGATCCCATACCCCAAAAGTGTTCCCTCCCAGAGATATGCGCGTTTTATGAAAGTGATGTCGACGATTCTAAGCAAATAGAAAGGGACCTAATCTTTAAAATGGCTCTCCTGAACAAAACTTTTCATCAACTTTTCACTTTTTTCGTGATGTGGACAACATCTGAGCATCGAATGAGACCGATTCCATGCCCCAATAGTGTTCCCTCCCAGAGATATGCGCATTTTATGAAAGTGAAGTCGACGATTCTAAGCGCAAATAGAAAGGCCCCTAATCTTGAAAATAGCTCTCCTGAACAATACTGGTTTTAAACCTTAGGTCCCTTTCTATTTTGCGCGTCACTTATATATGAGATATTTTATTTGATATTATTGTTAATTGTACAAGTAACGCGAGAAATGGCATATTTCAATATTCGTACGCTTCCGGAGCATAATTTTTCAAATACTAAAAGCGGACCAGATGACTTGCTACCTACCAAATTTGCTTGACCCACTTACAAAAAAAAAATTGAGTAGCTTTTCAAAATATTTACGACATCATTAAAGACACATTGACATACACGCACACATACTCGTATGACAATTAAGAAAATGTAACATGGAATACGACCACAGCCAACCTGGAGAACAAGTCCAAAAACCTCAAACCCACCATAAAATAATCAAATTTATATTGTATTTCAAACTGTTTTGGGCATAAAGCAATCAACAGAAGAAAAGGGAAATTTCCAAGTTTTCTTTAAACGAAAATTTGAAATTCAAATTTGTGAATATCAAATTTTGAAATGCACCTCTTTTTTCAATCTAATCGAATGAACTACGGAGTCAGTCCCTTAATTAACATAAATGTTTGTTTATGTTAAAACTTAACAAGATTTCGTTAGTTTTAAACGGGTCAAAATATTTCCCAAAATAAAAACATGTAGATAAAGGTTTCATTTAAGTGTCATTATGTCATTTTGGAAATTTTCGGTTAGTTCGTTTTTTTCGATGTTATTTCGTTTGTTTGATTTTAAATAATTTCAAGATATAAATGCAATCTTTTCAATACAAGAAGGAGGGGGAGAAGCAGCAGGTCAACGAAAGAAAAAGTCATGCCGGGTTAGAGAATTTCAAACAATTAAAAAATATAAAGACTTGTCTAGTTCATTCATTGATTTCTTTGTTGTAGTTTTCATTTCTAATAAAATTGTTGTTTAATTGAATTTTAAATAAATGTTAAATTTTCGGTGCGGTCTCTTTTCACAACACTTTTTTTTTGGTTTTTTCTACTTTTGCTTTTGTATGGGAAGAAATGAGTACAGACGGCGTTTGTTTTCTGTAATAGACCATTTAAATACTTAATGAGATCATAAATTGTAGTCCACCAAAAGAAGAAATGAAATGCAGTGAAATTGAACTGCACCACAGAGACGGGTAGACAGACATACAACGAGGCAGTCAAATGGGAGAATGACGCCGTGCCGCCATTCAAATTACTTTAGACTTCCTCTACGGGTAGACGGTGCAATTTCAACTATGGAGGTGTATGAAACACATACCAATTCAGAGCACAGTGTTACTACATGTGAAATAAGGATGATAATAGTTTCACAGAGTATGTACACACTTCATACATAGCTGGCCACTCTGCATTGATAAATCGAAGTAGATCGAAATTTTTTTTTGTATAATCACCAATTCGATTTGAATTGAATTACAGCTAAATTCTTTTATATAGAAAATCTAAGCCCCGAGATCTCAGGTGAACCGTTTTCTTTTCTGAAGTAATAATTACTATTTTTGACACCGAAGCTAAGTCGCTGTGATAATAAAAGCATTAGTATAAAATCGCCTAGTTAACTGGAATTTGCAAGCGAAACCATAAACATTTGTTTTTGCTCCAAAAGTTTTAAAAACTCTTCTTTATAATCGTATAAACTTCTGCTATAGGTAGGCTGCTATATATATTTCTGGTCTAATAAAGAAAATGTGATTATTTATCATCAAAAATTGTTTTATTGTTTTTTAAAGTGATCTCCAGCATGATTTATACACTTTTGCATGTGCTCAAACTAATTGTCGAAGAATTTTTTCACTCCCATTGAGACACCTCCAAATCATGGTTTTTGAACGCTTTAACATCATCTTCTGGCGACGAAAATCGTTGACCACGCATTTTTTCTTCATTTGCGGGAATAAAAAGAAGTAATGGGGTGCCAAGTCAGGGCTGTACGGCGGATAACCCATCAATTCGACGTTTTTGGCCGGTCAAAAAGGCGCTGGTTTGAGCCGATGTTTGAGAGCTCGCTTTGTCATGGTGCACAATGATTGGCCTTCCCTTGTTCTTTTTTCGAATTTTTCCGAAGACTTTAGGCAAACAAATTGTGGTTTACTACTCAGAATTGACCTTCTACGTTGCTCAAGCGAAACAGTCGCCACATGACCAGTTTTGCCGAAGAAAGAGGCGACCATTTGCTTCGAAGTGCTTCTTACACAAACAACTTTCGTTGGATTTGGCTCGTCTTCGAAGACCCACACGGTCGATTGCTGTTTTGTTTCATGCGCATAGATCCATGATTCGCCACCTGTAACGATCTTATAAACGTCTTTTGAAGCATTTTTTTGTACCAATCGACACGAGCCTTTTTTTGAGCGATTGTCAAACAGGTGTTCATGCAATATCGAATGTATGCTGGTGGATGAAATGCCAAGGATGCCTCTATCTCACGGGTTGTCACATGACGATCTTGCATTATCAGTTCACGCACGACATCAATGTTTTCTGGACAACGGCCGTTTTTGGACGACCTTCGCTTTTGAGCGATCGTCGGCCACGATTGAATTCATTAAACCAGTTTTTCACAGTGCTTTAGGATTGTGCTTCATCGCCATACAAAGATTTAAGTTCATCGATGCACTCTTGTCGTGGTAATTCACTTCGAAAGTTGTAAAAAATGATCGCACGAAATTGTTCACGAGTTAATTCTATTTGTTTGCCAAATTGATTTTTTCAAGTCACTGTAAACAACACAAATGATGGTCGTACGTCAAAAAGTTCTGAGTACGTTTATGCTAAAAATGTCAAACTTTCCAATGGAAATGTCAGATGGCGCATAGGCCAATAATATATGTAACAACCCACATATTTTATTTTTGGGTTGTTACATATATTTCTATTTGAATGGCTTCGTTAATAAGCAGAACTGTAGGTTCTGAAAATCCAAGAGCCATTCATCAACGCCAATTGCACCCCATTAGGTGTACCGTATGGTGTGGGATCTCACATCTGCTGGATTTACTTCTTCGAGATTGAAGATGGAAGTGCTGTAACCGTAAATGGAGAGCTGTATCGGTTTATAAACAGACCTGATATGCGGTTTCAGCAGGACGGACCCACTGCCCACACTGCCTGAGACACAATGGCACTTTTAAGTAACATTTTTCGAGAGCGAATAATATCAAGAAATTCGGAAATTATTTATTGTTGCTGAAATGTGAACACTACTTATACAGCCACAAATTTTGAAAGATGTTATGGAAAATGCTCTAAAACGAGCCCATCATAGCAAAGCTAAAAACGTGACATTATTTCTCATACTAAGTGTTAAAAATTTAACTTTTTGTATATTATATCGGGCGATCATTCTAAAGGTATTTTTTAAAAATAAAATATATTAAAAAATTCAAATAAAATGTGGAATAATTGTGGTTCTTTCGAAAGGACATTTTATGACATATATTTTTTGAATATAATTTTTTTGAATATAATGGCCGCAACTACGCCTCAGGGTTTCTATTCTGTGGGTTCAATTTTGGATGACTCGTTCGAGCATTTCGACCGGTATGGCTTAAATGATGTAATGTTGGCTTTCAAAACCTGAATCGTAGCAAGTGATTATGTTTGTGAGAATACGAGTATCTTAAAAATACAAGCCAAAGAGGCCACTATTCTGGCATAGGTTCTGGGGTTCTGAAAATCCAAGAGCCATTCATCAACGCCAATTGCACCCCATAAGGTGTACAGTATGGTGAGGGATCACATCTGCAAATATCATTGGGCCTTACTTCTTCGAGAATGAAGTGCTGTAACCGTAAATGGCGAGCGGTATTGGTTTATGTTAGAACATTATTTACATTCTTCTCTTGAAAACAGACCTGAGATGCGGTTTTAGCAGGACGAAGCCACTGCCCGAGACACAATGGCACTTTTAAGTAAAATTTTTGGAGAGCAAATAATTTCTAGAAATTCGGAAATTATTTGACAGATTCGTCACTACCTGACTATTTTCTTGGGTATATTTGAAGGAAAGAGTATATGTGAAAAAGCCCGAGACAATCCTTCAACTCATGGCTAACATTGTTGCATAAATTTGAACACTACAGCCACAAATTAAAAAAAAAAATTAATAAACAAAAATTTATTAAAGTTTTTAACCCCATGGTAACTTTTGGCCCACCCTGTACATATCTAATGAAACCTCTGCAAAATGTTAAGTCAATGCAATAATTTGTTTTTTGAGAAAGAAATTCAATAAACAAATTGAAATGATATGCGCTGATTGTTTAAATTTCTTTCTTTCACTATTTTTGAATTTTAGGTTTTAATAAAATGTTGTTTTTGGTAAAAGGTTGATCTTGGACATGTTAACATACACTGATTATGTAATATATTATTAATAAAATGAGTTGGGACAGTTTGGACCCTGCATTTAATGGGTCAGAGCCCCTAGTTAAGATTTAATCTCCGTTGAATCTTAAAAATACATCTATGTTTTGATTGGTGGTCAAATCTGCATTTTTTATTTCGGCTCAATTATGCCCCTAATAACATTCGGTTGCTTGTTTTGATAATCAACGATCTAAAAAGTACACACATATTTGGACTCATGCTGGAGTTTGCTTTACATTTTTGTTTGAATATTTTCTATTTGTGTGTTTTTAATGATCATAACGTCTATTTTAGGTGCGAGCCTTATTTTTAAGCTTTAGCAATTAAACAGTATTAAGTTTCTTTTAATTTTCAGCTTCAATTTGAACGCAAATGAGAGAAATATATTGAGGTACGCTAAACTCCTTAATAGCATTTTCATATATATATATTTATATATATATATATATATATATATATATATATATATATATATATATATATATATATATATATATATATATATATATATATATATATATATATATATATATATATATATATATATATATATATATATATATATATATATATATATATATATATATATATATATATATATATATATATATATATATATATATATATATATATATATATATATATATATATATATATATATATATATATATATATATATATATATATATATATATATATATATATATATATATATATATATATGCCGGTTTCTCTTATTTTTCTATTGGCGGCTGTCATGAGGTCATTAAATTATAAACATAATAGGTTTTATGAAAAATCTTCCGATGCTGTACTACTACAAAAAGCAAGACAAACTTACGCTGCAGCTAATGTTAAGGGTGCAGTAATTAACTCCATTTATTCTAATAAAAACCACTGTGCAGCGTATCGACCAGCAAACAATCCATTCGTTCCTGGGACACAACCAAATATTTCGTAAAAGATTTACATGAACCAGTGCCCGTTTTTATGCAAGTCTAGTAGGTATCATTTCAACCTAAAGATCTATAAAATTTTATGACCATTTTCTAGTGTGGTTGTTGTTGTTGCTCACTTTGCTGTAATTGTTAATAGTTTGGCTAGAGTTTTTGTTGTGGCTGCCGCATATGCCAGAATAGTGGCTTCTTTGGCTTGTATCTTTAAGATACTCGTATTCTTACAATCAGAATCACTTGCTATTTTGATTGCCACAAGGAGAAAGAACACATTGTAACCCTTAAGTTTTCTATAGGTTTTGGATGTTTTCGGGTTCATTTTTGGGATCTGTGGTCTAATTAAATTAAATGCTTATACTATTTGTTATTGGTGTTCCTTTGCCTTCTCCTGTTTTTTTTTTTTATTTGGTAATTTAAGGTCTCATAAATGTTTGGCTGCTGGTGGTGGCTCATTTTATTTTCCAAGAGATGTTTACACTATTTATCTGTGGAAACTTGTCTGTGATTCCTCTTTTGTCGACCATTATTTAATGGGGGGTTTTCTTTAATGTCAGATTGCTTTGCGAGATAATCTACCGAAGAAGGGGTTATAAAACTGGTAAACAAATAAACAAGTAGTTTATGGCTTTTGTTAATCATCTTGTGAATTCATTCAAAATAGTCAATTTGGTGATAGTACGAGTACACACAAAGAAAGGAACGTTTTGGATTTTTCGAAATCTTTGATTTATAGCAGGCATACAAACTGACGAGGAATTATTTTGATGGATTTGGAAAATAAAATGAAAACTAAGCTGGTACTCGTATTTCTTTTTGCAAGAATGTGTGTGGATGGTAAATGGACTATTTATTGTGGTGGTATTATTTATTGCAAGTAAACTTATAAAATGAAGAGCAAAATTCTAGGGGTATCGGACTTACATCACATGCCCAAAATCCAAGGGTGACAATTAAGCATCCCTTCGAAAATTCGGTGAATGTTTAGATGTAGAGCATGATTTATCCATCCGATTCCGTTCTCTAATAATTATATTCTGTTCATCGAATCATGTGAATCATTTACGCAAGGATATAGATTTAAAAGAACTAAAGAAATGGAAAATTATGAAAAATTGTCACACGTTGTTAGGAAAGTTCGGCTATATAACTACACGTAGAAAAATAGTATGGTGGGGTGACAATATACAAAGAGAATCTTGATACTGTTGGGTATATGGTAGTGGTAAAACTATATTATTGTTGTGGGGGAAAAACTATTGCAATGGTTAAAAAAAAGGAAAGGAAAACATATAAATGCAAATCAAATTAGCAAAATGTTTTCTACTGCGCTTGGTAATGAAAACTACAAAAAAAAGTGATACAGATTAATATTTGTAGCAGAAAGTGAATATTGTTAAAAATTTAAAGACTGAAGGGTTTAAAATACTGATAAATTTGTTGCTTATATGTATAGCTCGTTTGTTTTATCTCGGTCTTCTGCTTTTGCACATTGAAAAGGGATTAACCAGCTCTAGACCTCTTGTATCTATTTTTAAATAGAAGACAATTTTCTTTACAAAATGGCAAATTGATATGAGAAAAGGAGAAAAGGGGCCTAGTGTGTGAAAATGAAGTTTTAAAGTTTCATAACGCATTATCACCTTCAGTAGGGAGATGCGATTTTGTATGGTTAGTTATAATTGGGTGCCGACTTTGGTGACGTCATGCCCATGTGGTGACGTATTTTTTTTGCTTCTAGTGTGACAAAATCTTTGCTATTGTTGCTACCAAACGAATTACCTCCGCTCATTGCACCAAGCGGTTTATCGTTAGATCGCAAATGGTGTTTGTATGAGAATGTCAGGGTCTTATGTACTGATTCACAGACACAGGATTTTGTAGCTCCTAAACCGAGTGAACTTAAAGCGAAAAAAAAATCTGAACCTGCCAGCAAGAAAAAAAAATCGAAGCACCGAATCACGAGAAAAAGAAAGCTGAAGTCAAAGCGCCGAAAAAAAGAAAAAACTGAATTTGTCAAATGGAAGAAAATCGAAGTACCAGATCACCAAACACCGAAAAAAAAGTCCAAAATCAAAAACTTCGAAGACTGACGAAAAAATTAAAATTTAAAACCAAAAAGTCAAATTTTAATGTTTTTCTCATGTTTTATCGATTTTCGTTTTGTACGTTTCTATCGGGTAAATAATTTTTTTTTCAGAAATCTAACTCATTTCATCTTATTTTACACCCTTTTAAGTACCAGAATCCATTCTTAAGTACAAACCCGTTTTTGACACACTAGGTCCATTTTCTCGGAGAAAGTCACATAGCGCATAGAGAGGGTAAAAAAAAATCAATTTTCACTTTTTTTTGATGTGGACAACATCTGAGCATCGAATGAGACCTATTCCACGCCCCAAAAGTGTTCCCTCCCAGAGATATGCGCGTTTTATGAAAGTGAAGTCGACGATTCTAAGCGCAAATAGAAAGGGACCTTATCTTTAAAATGGCTCTCCTGAACAAAACTGATTTTTACCCTTAGGTCCCTTTCTATTTTGCGCGTCATATATATTGAGTGGCTGCACATTGCATTTTCGAGATTTCGGTTCTGTGACAACCTTCATCCGAAAGCTTCGCAGCAATTGTTCAAGGAAAACCCGATCTTTTTAAGACAAGGCTTTGACCAAACGAATGAGAACTACTGTTGTAAATTTCACTTTTCAAGTTTTCTTCACACAATTTCTTCAATCAATTTGGCTTGCGATCATTTCACGTATATTACCACGAAAGTGCATCGATGAACTTAAATTTTTGTAGGGCGATGAAACACAAACAACAGTAGCTGAGAGTGTGCGTAAAAACCCATAGCAATCGATTCGGCACCTTTCTCTACAACTTGGCTTGTCGTATGGAACAACATCGAGCATGTAACTAAAGGATCTTGGATTGAAAGCTAACAAAATACAGCTCGAGCAGGAATTGAAGTCTAACGATTTTTCTGAGCGTCGCTGTTTTCTGCTGCTGTTTTCGACCAAAATTTTGTTTAGTGATGAGGCCTATGTCTGGCTCAACGGCAACGTCAATAAACAAAATGCTGAATTTGGGCTGAAGAGCAACCAGAAGAGGCTTAAGAGTTGCCATTATACCCAGAGAAAACCACGGTTTAGTGCGGTTTATGGGCTGGGTGAATCATCTGTCCGTATTTTTTTTTTCAAAAACGATGATGCCATGATATCGGTCTTTTTTCTACCTGGAATTAAAGCATGTAATCTTGATTAAATTTGTTTTTACCGGGGCGGTGCCACTTGACACACAGCTTTTAAACAATGGAATTATTGAGGTGTCATTTCGAAAAGCAGCTAATTTCACGTTTTGGACCGGTGAGTTGGCCGCCTAGATCGTATGATATAACATCATTAGACTTTTTTCTTTGGAGCTACGTCCAAAGTCATACTGACAAACTAGCTACGATTCAGGTTTACGCGTGTCATTAGTGTCATACCGGTCGAAATGCTCAAACGAGTCGTAAGTACAACCTGAGGCGTAGTTGAAGGAAATTATATTCAAAAAATAAATGTCCTTTCAAAATTAAGATTCCACACTTGATATGACGTTTACGAGTATTTATATTTATTTTGAAAAAAAACCTCTAGATTGATCAACCGATATATGTGGGAGCAATATCTAAATCTGAACAGATTTTCTTCAATTTTAAAAACCTTCTTCCTTGGTCCAAAAAACAAACGACTCCCAAGTTTCACCCAGTTGGTTGTAATATGTGCATACTAGAGCTAAAGACATAAAATCGGATCAACATGGGAGCTGTATCTAAATGTGAACCGAATTTCAATAACGTTGTTCGTTGGCCCCTAAAATGTACTCTTGCAAAGTTTCATCCAGATTGGATGTAAGACGTGGCTGCCAGAATAAAAAACATAGAAATCGGATGAACATAAAGGCGAGAGCAATTTCTAAACATTAACCGACTTACTTCTGTCAATGTTCAGGAATATCGGACAACAATTGCGACTTGTAGTTTTATTACAAGCTTAATATGGGCCGACAGATAATACGTCTATCAGTATACCTATAAGTTACACTACTAACCGCAATTTATCTAAATCTAATTAAACTCCTAGGTCAGTTGAATCCCAAAACTGGGAGGTACATCCATGAATCAGATAATGAGATAAGTTTAATTGAGACCGGTTCACATTTCTAACCTTCACGTTAAGCACAGGCATAGATAACTTAAACAGTTTTTATTCTGGTTCGAGACCTTTTTGTTGTATCTTTTTCAGAAACAAAGTAAAAAGAAATTGGTGAAATGTATTTGCTACGGTTGCCAGGCAGACAAAAAACTATTAAAAAAGATTGGTACGCTCTAATGTGCAACGCAGACCAATGCGAAACGGAATTGGTGGAAATGATATTGCGCGTTGAAGATTGCTCTACGCACAGTTCGAAATACGCAAAGGGTAATTCTCATTAATAAAAATGAGTCTCCCGTATAAGGCATTTGATTTGTTGCCGAAGTAATCGTTGCCAAAGACTGCTGAAGTAAAACCTTGGCGGGTTTAGAAACAGCTGTACAGTAGCAAATACATTTCACCAATTTCTTTTTACGTTGATTTTGAAAAAAAACAACAAAAAGGTCTCGAACCGGAATAAAAACTGTTCAAGTCACAATAATGATAAAAGACCGAAAAAACAAAAGGAAAAAACAGGCATAGATGTATAAACGGACATGGATTGACTGATTCTGATAGTTGTTCTAAGGCGATCGGCATAATTTACAATGGGTCTATAAAACTCGGGGTATACACCCGTCACCATTTTTTATCCATCGATTAAAATTGCGATTTTTTTAGCTTCTAAGATGATGTTAGGCGCCCAATCTTCGACTCTAGCACTCCGCACATTTAAGTTTTTGTCATAATTTGTTGTGCCTAATGCGGAATGGCACTCCTAGTTCCCTCAGTTAAATGCTAAAAGTTTAAGTTGAAAGCAATTCTCCTTCGATCGGTACTAAAAATGCATGATATTGTAAAAATCTCATACGACAATTAATAGCATCATTTAAAGAAAACATATTATTTCACATCATTTGAATAATTTCATTTAAAACGTCTATAAAAACAAAACCCACTCCGATATTTTTGAATAATGTAAAACGTTTTACGTGATCGTTTTGAATAGAGTCAGAGAGAGAGCAAACATAAAAAATCACTAAAATCGCTTTACAATTTCTCTTAACAGAAATTCGACACTTTTTTGGCTCGATCTTTGTCTCATCGACAGCATCTGTCATTTGTAACCCTTCAACGGATTTTTTTTGAAACATTTGCATTTCATGTAGTTTTTGTGTTCTACAGCGCGACAACAAAAACCAGATTTTAATTATTCTTTAATTTCAAATGTACCTTTTTTAAAAAATCCGTCTCCCCCAACGTTTTCAAAATTGTGTTGTAAGTTTATTTTTGGTTGTTTTATAACCACAAATCTTAAGCTGTTAAATGACATGGGTTCCTATATCCAATTCACATTTTGTTTGATCTCAATCCAAAGATCACAAAAAAGAAAATCGAAAAATGTTGCACTTTTCCACCACTACAGCCCACAACAGCTAGCGACGCTTGGCGGGCTGACTGGCGCGCCATGGCGTGGACTGGTAATGACATGCAACATACGCGGAGCGCTTGCACGCACTACAGCGGGTTGTCACTTTTACGTTAAAGTGTCAATACGCTGCGGCGATGAGATTTTTTTTTTGTACATGTGATTAAAAGTAACAACAACATCTGTTTTGGTGGTGTTGTTGTTGTGGGATGTCGTTGCTCCGGTCCATTCCTTTCCGGGTATGTCTTTAAGTTGTTAATTTTTGTATTTTTGTGAAGCAAGTGCATCATTCTGGTTGTCGTTTCGTCGGCCAGGGTGAGTGACTGCTGTTAAATGGTTCGGTGAGTGAGGGTGTCACTTGGCGGATTAAGTCTGAGATGTTGTCTTTTGATGCAATGACAAATTTAAATTTCTCTTTGACATTTTTTTGAAATATGGTGATATTGGAATTGAATAGGTTTGGGGCAGTTTTCGTTTTCGTTTGTAACGAATATGAGTTGTTGATGTGTGACAGATTTTTAATTGAAATGGAATTGTATGCAACGAAATTTAAAGGGGGGATTGTTTTCTTATTTTGGAAAAGATTATGTTTGTGAGCACTGGAAATGTTAAAGTTGTATCAGTGACCTCTATTGGATGGGCATTTAGGTATTCCTATAATGGGTTTAAAAGGCAACGCTATGTGATTACATACACCATACTCGGCGAGCAGCAGTAGGAGCTCATTACGGTAACAACGAACCGAAATCGACCCAGAATACCTCTAATGGGATGCTTTAGGCACCAGAAAACGTGGAAGATTAGAGCAAGAAATCAACAAGCGATCTCTCCAATGGAACCCACTGGGCATCCGAGAAAGACCAAAACTCACATCGGAACGAGAAGTTAAAGAAGTGATGTAATAAAAATAATTTACAGAGTATAGCAAATCATAAAACGAAAACTACTTTGCTATGATTTTTAAAAGAACTACTATTACTCAGGCAAAAATATACCAGGTTGCACACGTTACAGTGTGTTCTTTATAATTTTGGGAGAAAACTAGTGGCAGTGCTCCAGAATCGGGGTACAATTGGCAGTTGAAAATAAAATTGTGATTTCCTTTTGCTGTAACTTTTTTAACTTTTGTAACTTTTTATTCGATTAAATTATAATTTACATTAAAGATACATTTCTTACCATTAATATGGCTCATTTTTAAAAGAATCGGATAAGAGTTGATGAAGATTAAGGCAAATTAATGAAAAAAGTCAAAACAAATTTCACGATATTTGAAAACTATACCTGATGAGCCAAAATAGACTTTCAATTCGGATTCAGGAGATCATTTACATAAGGATCCGTTGTAATCGGATGAACAAATATGTATGGAAGCTCTATCTAAACCTGCACTGATTTTATTTAATTTTTATAACGTCCTTCCCTGGTCACTGGAACTAAAGTTCGCCAAATTTCATCAAATCGGATAAACATATACAGGGTGATTTATTCACGACTGGACAAATTTCACTAGCGCATTCCTTGGCTCATTTCTGAAAATATGTCCATCAACAACCATGCCCGGAAATGAAAGGGCCGAAATGGCAGCGGTTTGAAAAATTTTCAGATTAGTGATCGGAAGGTACTAGGGTAAAATTGGTAGGTTCTAAAGCAGTGGTCGGATTTTAAGAGACCTTTCAGCATCATTAAAAAAAGTGAAATCGCCGAGATACGGAGCTTTGAAAAGCCATAAGAACGTGCACATAACCTCAATATTCTTTTCTAGAGGGCAGATAACTTAAAAGATAGCCCTACCTCTGACCTTTTCATGGAAATGAGCGTTCGGTGAGAAATTTAGACTTAGTTCTTTTCAGTGATGTGGTTCATTTCTGGCTAAACGTCAACAAACAAAACTGCTACATTTGGGCTGAAAAGCAACCAGAGGAAGTTCAAGAGCTGCCATTATACGAGTACATAGAAGAAAAACGCGGTTTAGTGCGGTCTGGTGGAATCATCGGTACATATTTTTTTAAAATGATGATGGTCGTAACGTAACCGTAAATAGTGTTCGCATTTTATAGGACTTTTAGCTACCTGAAATTGAAGCCCATAATCCTGACGACATTTGTTTTCAACAGGACGGGGCCACACAACTGCTCAGACAATGGATCTATTTAGAGGTCATTTCAAAGAACAGCTAATTTTACGTGAGTTGTCCGCCAAGGTCGTGTGCTATCGCACCTTAAGACTATTTTCTTTGAGGCTACGTAAAGTCCGAAGTTTATGCCGACAAACCAGCTAAGATTCAGGTTTTGGAAGCCAACATTACGCGTGTCATTAACGCTGCTTAATGAACTGCTCGGGCGTTAATTAAATGCTTGAAAGAGTCATCCAAAATTGGACCCTCGGAATGAACATTTGAGGCGTAGTTGCGGCCAACATTTGAAGGAAATTTATAAGTAAATCCAAAACAAAAATAGAATAAAATGTCATTTCGAATGAACAATAAAGATTGAACTTTAATTTGAATTTTTGTATTTTATTATTTTAAAAAAATTATCTCTAGATTGATTACCCGGTAGTTGCCATACATACGTACTATCAGCGGATTTTATATATTTAGCTCTAGAAACCACGTGTAGCATCCATTCTTCATTAAAAAAACTATTACGTTTTTGACGAAGCCAAATGTAAAATCATTTTTGCAGTCTGGCTACATTTGGGTGACGGATCTTTGTTCAAAAATCTGACCTATTTAAACATGGACATATAAATACAATTAAATTTTTACATAAATTTAAGGCGTAAAAACCCCGTTCATGGGGTCTAAAAATCTATTTCAATTTACTCTTCTTTATATCTGGAAGTGGAAGTTATAGAAAGTGCCCACGCCCAACTTCAGCTATTTTAATAATTATTTTTTTAAACAAAAACAAACCTCTCATCGTAGCAATTGACTTAATTGCATTCTTAGAGCCTACAAATATGGACACTTACTTTACTTCTGGTTAGGAAAAAACTTTCCATTCTTAGACAAAAGGCAAAACCGCAAAGCCGGTAATTACCTGTTTTTTACATCCAAAAAAATCCGATAGTCGGTTTTTTTAAAACAATCAAAAAACCGGTTTTGGGAAAACAGCGGTTTTTTGGACACTCTTATATCGATCCATGTTCTCCTTTAGCCCTAATGGTAATGACTCTCTTAATTAAAGGACCTTCAACTCCACAAACTATATTTGATAACCAATCCTTTTTTAATATTTTACAGTGCATTTTGGGAGTTCTATAGCAAAGACTGGTTAAATTTGACCGTATCGGTTTTACGAGGGCGGTTCGGAAAGTTCTTAGCCTACCAATGAAAGAGAATAGTTAGTTTTTCAAAAATATTTTTATTTATCAATATAATCTCCTGAAACTTCAATACACTTAGTCCAACGCTTATCTAGCAATTCTATCCCCTGATTAAAATAGTTTTCCTCAAGGTCTTCAAAATAGTGGTTTACAACTGTAATTGCATCTTTATTTGAGGTAAAACGCTTGCCAGCAAGGAATTTTTTTAGATTTGGGAACTTTTTTTTTTTAAATAACCAACACTCAGGGGATGCCCCCTATACATGCGGTGCATTGCGTTGGCGAGTGGAAATTAATGGATCGGAGGGGGGAAAGAGGGAGTAATGTTTGTTGACGCTTGCCTTGAACTTCTGGATGTCGCAATTAGTGGGAAATACATTTGCCGGAAGTCGATTCCACATACGGACTGTACGAGCGAAAAACGAATTTGATCTGTAGTGTATAGTGCGGTCAACTGGCCAATCGATAACAAACGGGTGTGAATTCCTAGAAAGTCGCGTATCCCTGCCGAACATCCTCACGTCAGGTATAAGGCGACGGATGTCTGATGAACACACACCATGAAAGTAACGATAGAACAGCGTCACGCAACCCACATTCCGACGATGCTCAAGGGAAACAATAGAGTTGGATACCCTACTGTCATCTATCAGCACCATCGCTCTCCTTTGAAAACGGTCAAGTAGCTCCAAGGATGATTTTGGAGCACCTGCCCATATATGAGAGTTGTATTCCATCTTTGGCCTGATGTAAGTTGTATAGATATTGAAAAGATCAGAAGGAGTGAAGTATTTCTTGCACCGCTTTAAAAGGCCTATGCACTTGAGTGCTTCTTTTGACACTTCGAATACATGTCTCGCCCAACGAGCGTCACATTGTATTTTCATGTCCAGAACATCGAGAGCTTCTGATTGTTCAATATCCGTACCATCGAGAGAAATTGACGATATTGTTGGGTCAGCGAATCGCTTGTGAGACAACAAGCAGCACTGTGTCCTACGTGCATTAAAATCTACTCTATTCACTCGACCCCATTCGGAAATGGCCAGTAGATCCTGGCCAAGTGTCTCATCCATAATTCGCCTTTCGTCTTCAATATCTTGAAGGCTCGGCCTACGGTCGAATGAATATGAATGACAGAGGTTACTATCATCTGCGAAAGAGTAGATTGGATTCACGGTCTGACCCAATAGATCGTCAATGAAAATAAGAAACAAAGAGGGAGAAAGGACAGAGCCCTGTGGTACACCTGCGGTCAGCCTATGTGTGTTGGATGAGAACCCATCTACAACAACTCTAATAGTGCGATCTCTAAGAAAGCTCGATATAAACCGAGCAAACGTATTACAGACACCAAAAGCGATCAGCTTTGATATGAGTGCACCGTGCCAGACTCTATCAAAGGCCTTGGAGATATCTAGAGCCACGACCTTACTCTCACCAAACTGGTGGATAGACCGACTCCAACGCTCCGACAAGAACGCCAACAGGTCTCCCGTAGAGCGGTTTCTACGGAAGCCATACTGTCGATCACTCAGCAAGTCGTTGGTCTCTAAATACCTCACAAGATGGTGGTTTACCATGCTCTCCATTACCTTGGAGAGCGCAGAGCAAATCGCAATTGGCCGGTAATTCTTAGGATTATTGGCTTCACCCTTTTTAGGGATAGGCTGGACGTTCGCAACCTTCCAACACGCTGGGAAAACTCCCGCACGGTAAGCAAGGTTGAAAAGGTTGCGTAATGGACGGGCTAGCGTCGACGAGCACTTACATAGGACAAGTGCAGAGATACCATCCGGCCCGGGGATTTATTTACATCGAGGTTCGCAAGAACCCTTTTAACTGCACGCGTTCGAAAAAATATCTGAGGCATGGAACTTGATACGTTTTCGATCGCGGGGAGTGGTTGATTGCTTTCCGTCAAGGAAGAATTTCCTGCAAATATTTCAGCCAAAAGGTTAGCTTTATCAACCGGGTCAGTGAATGCCTGGTCGTCTTTAACAAGAGTTGGGATAGATGAAGAACTATCCTTTACTCTTCTTACAAACGACCAAAAGCTCTTACTTCCCCTGGGAGAAGTAAGAACCTTTGTACGTAGACGTTGTTCGGGCAGAAATTTTTCACGCCTAAGCACTCTAGCACACGAAGCTCTTGCCTGTTTTCGCAGCAGTTCAGTAATGGAGTTTTTGTCCAATTTCTGATGTTTTTGATCATTTCAGCCGCAGCATTTACGTCGTTATCAAGAAAGCAAAGTTTCCAATTGAAATGCTGGAAAAAGTGGTTGAGCTCATCCCAACGTGCCTTTTCGTAGAAAAATACTGTCCGCTTTGGGGCTGGTATCGAAGCGACACGAAGAGCGGAATACGGAAAGGATGCTGAAACAATGCAGTGATCGGAGTTACCAAGAGGTGCAAGTACATTAACTTCGCACTTTTCAGGGTGCGAAGTTAAGTAAAGGTCAAGAATGTTATGTTGGTGACCTTCTACACACGGAATATGTGTCGGTTCATTCACTAATTGCGTCAAGTCATTTTGCGCGGCGAAGAGCTCGGCGTATTGGCCCTCCGGAGTTGTATGGCTCGAATGTGAAAGCCAGGCGGAATTATGGACATTGAAATCTCCAGCAACGACAATTTCACTGTCCGGATAACTCTCCAAAACTTTCGATATTGAATCGGAAAAGGCGTCAAAGCCGTTAAGGGAAGCCTCCCTTTCCGAGTTTGGACTTCTATAGATAAACCCAAAATGTAGTACGTGTGTTCCAATCCTGAACTTAACCCAAAGGGAGTTAAATTCTGGATCTTGTGAGTTCAAGTGTTGCTGGCTCTGAAACACTATGTCATTACGTACATATACCACAAGACCTCTGTGGGAAATAAAAAGAGATAGGGTGTGGTACCCAGGGACGTGAAAATCCTGTGGATCAGAATCCTCACGGACCTGAGTCTCACTAAGAGCTAGAACATCAGGCCTATGTAAGCCAGGACGTTTTTCTCGAATTTGTACATTTAATTGATCTAAAAGGTTGCAAAAGTACTCTGAATTTATTGTTTTACCCTTTTGCAGATAGTCAATCAATAAAATACCTTTGAAGTCCCAAAAAATCGTTGCCATAACCTTACCAGCCGATTGAATTGGTTTTGCCTTCTTTGGGGCACTTCCTCCAGCTTCAGTCCATTGTTTGGATTGTTCTTTTGTCTCTGGAGTATAGTGGTGGATCCATGTCTCATCAACAGTTATGAAACGACGCTTAAAATCCATTTTATTTTGCTGAAAACGATCCAAACAAGCTTGAGAAATGTTCATTCTTATGCGTTTTTGGTCGACTGGTCCGGCACCCATATTGCAGAAAGCTTTTTCATCTGTAGTTCTTCATGCAAAATTAAATGGACTCGATCATTTGAGATGCCCATGATATTAGCTATTTCACGCACTTTTATTCGTCGATCATTTAATACCATATCATGCACTTTGGCTACAATTTCAGTTGTTGTTGCTGTTTTTGGACGTCCACTACGTGGTTCATCTTCAATGCTTGTACGACCACGTTTAAATTCAGCAACCCAATTTTTTACTATTGCATATGAAGGAGCACTTTCACCTTACACATTCACCATACCATTATGAATTTCTTGTCCCGATAAACCTTTTTTATGTAAATATAATGACACCACGCATTTCTAATTTTTCCATTGTAAAAAAACGCGGATGCGTCTCGAAACAAAATTTAACATGTGTTCATAGCAGAGATGGAAGTTTCCAAAACACTTAACTTTTTTCTGTTTATACCGCGCTTTTTGTGCTAGGCTAAGAAGTTTCCGAACCGCCCTCGTAGTTTTGCATAGCCCATTTGGAACGTCTTTTGATGTATCCCTCCAAAATCTCATAATTATTAACCGGCAGAAACGCTCCACGATTGTTCTGTTTTATTGCTGTAACTTTCAGTGTCTAAAATATAACTCAATTCACCGAAGTTTTTGTAAAGCAACACAATGATTACCATTCCTAAGACTTTTTTGTGTCTGTTCCTCTTATGCAATGACAAGTAAGATCGCTATTCGCATCAGCAACATACGAGGGCTGAGACTAAGACTTTTTTGTGTCCTAAGACTTTTTTGTGTATGTTCCTCTTATGCAATGACAAGTAAGATCGCTATTCACATCTGCAACAAACGAGGGCTGAGAGCGAATTTATTTGCTGGTATGCGCACATTCGTCATCATCTGCCGAGTATTTTGCTCTATGTGAGGCCCTGGTGGGTGAAGATTAAGATTCACAGGATTTTTTATATACCTGCGAGTCAAATTCTATCCCTTCATTTTTATCACAGAGGACTTTCGATGTACGTATTTAATGATGTTGTACTCGTATTCCAGAGTCAGAGCAACTCCAAAAATCCAGAATATAGCTCCGTTTGGGCTTAAATTCATGATTGGAACACACACCATTCATTTACGGTTACTCAAAGCGGTCAATTTTCGACTATGAAAAAACAAGTTGGGACTATCTCAACAGTTTCTTCCAGAATTTCAATTTTAAACTTTGATTCCTTAATAGCAATATAGATGCTGCGGCAGACTTGGATGTAAATATTATTCTTTTTGGAATGAAGCTCTTCATTCCTAAAGAGAATGCATCGGTTAAGCCAGGACATAAGTGTTGGTTTAACCCGACTCGTGGACAGGCTGTTAGATCCAGAGAGGAATCTTTCAGAAATTAGCGTCAGGACAAAAACACCACTGTTGATATGCTACGCAAGCAGGAAAGGGCTGCATGTACCAGGACACTTCGGCGGGAAAAACATCTGCAAAGTTCCCAGGGAAAGCAAGAGCTTCTGATCATTTGTTAAAAGGATAGGGGATAAGGTTTATCTCTATCCCAACACTCATTAAGGATGACCAGTTGTTTACCGGCTGGAAAGGCTAATCTCTTGGCTAGCTTTTTTGCATGGAATTCGCCCTTGCCAGATAGTACCTAAACACTTCCCATGATAGAAAATGTATCTATGACTCGGATATTTCTTCGACCTCGAGGAGTTAAAAGGGTTATTGCGGAACTCAACGTAAATAACCCGGACCAGAGTGGAATATCAGCAGTGTACGTCGATGCCAGCTCGTCCATTGCACAATCTTTTCAACATCTCGTACCGTTTGGGAATCTTCCCCGAGTGTTGGAAGATTGCCAGTGTAACACCGATCCAAAAAACTTGCATTATAACCCTGACAACTGCCGCCCAATTGCAGTTTCCTCTGCACTCCCGCTAGGGATGGAGAGCATAGTGAATCACCACCTTGTTAGTTATTTAGAGTCAAATGGCCTTCTCAACGATCGACAGTTTGGCTTTCGTAGAAACCAATACAAGGGAGACCAGACAGTTTTCCTTTTCGAGCTATGGAGACGATCAATTCACCAGTTTGGTGAAAGTTAAGTCGTGGATCTGGATATTGCAACGGCATTCGCTAGCGTGTGGCACGGCGTACTCTTATCAAAACTAAGTGCTTTTGGCGTCGGTACTCGTCTCTCGATTCAAATCGAGTTATCTCAGAGATTGCTCTATGAGTACGCCATAAATACAAGGGTACCGCAAGCCTTTGTTCTCTCTTCCTTTACGTTTGTTTTATTTTTCTAAATGACTTCCTGGCAACAAACTCTATTTATTCGTTTGCTGACGACAGCAGCATCTGTCACCAATCCAACGACAACCGGTTCTATGAACCGGATTGACCAGAAGCAGCAATTCTTCGGCCAAGGGCTGTCACCCCGGCACACAGTTGCCGCTACAACAACAACTAATATTTGTTTAACCATAGGTCGGGCTTTACAGATACAAAGGCGATGAAGCAAAATATGACTGACGCATTTAACGAAGATTTTTTGAGGGTCTCAGAGTGGGGTTTGCAAATAGGGCCGATCTTAATGCTAGCAAAGCCCATAAACGATCGACGGGCTTATTATCGGCGGGCTTAATAATGCGTTGGATTGTTGTCGTAAAGTCGAACACTCTCAATGTTTTGGGCATGAAAATTCAGTGTGATGTTCGCTTTAACAGACACATTTTTGAAGTGTCGAAAGAAACATTCAAGTCCCTGGGCTTTTTTAAGAGGTGCAAAAAGGTGCTCCGACCTCCCCAACATCTGCATAAAAAACATTCAGCCAAAAATGGAGTATAACTCTCACTTCTTACGCTTTTTAGAGATATCAGGGAAGCCAACTATGATGTTTCACTCAAGCATTGCCGATATGTTAGTTATGTATCACTTTTATAGGTACTGTAACGGGATGTGCTCTTTTAAGATAGGTGCCTCTATCCCGGAGGTCAGGTTCACATACATTTGTTATTGTTAAGACTACTTATCGCACGATTTGTTACAGAGAGAATTCGTTCTTCAGCTGTATTTTCCGTATGTGGAACAGACTTCCTGCAGATGTGTTTCCTGTCATTTACGATATGAACAGGTTGAAGTCAAATGAATATGAAAAGAACTTCCTCTTTCCTTTTTTACCTAATCTATCTTCCCGCAACCAACCCAACTGCGTATATAGGGCGCTTGTAAGTCTTAAAGATAAACCAAAAAAAAATGGGTTGTATTTTGGTTTATTGAAAATTTAGATTTCACTACGAGGCGTCAATTTGCACTCACGCTTATCTAGTCCAAAAAAATTATTCACCAAAACTTAATCCTCATCATAGGGATTTTCCACACATATGTATTTTTTTTTTATAATTTTTCACACCTTTTTTTCATACGTAGCAAAAGTCAGATATTCTTCTCAACAAAGCAAAAAAAATCTTTTTTCCAGATCTACCCTCCTCGACTTCAACTTAATCCTATTCCATTACAATTGCCATTGATCCCCTTGATCTGTTAATTCCGCACACATGTAATTAACTTGACGGACAAACGTCACTGTCACACCGAGGCATTGTTTCCTTACACATTTCCTTTCGACATGGCTTTTCGGTTGATTCTGACAGTAATGTCAATTATGGAATTTTGCACACATTGTTCGGGCTAAAGAGAGTCAGCCTGCCAGCCAGCCAGTCAGTCATTTGTGCATTCATTCAATCTCATTGTTAGCCACTCGTAGTACTCGTACTTTTTCTTGTGTGACATTCTCCGCTCAGTGGACGTTATTGTCCTGGTGTAATCTCATAATCTAACAAATGCTTAAACAAACGTCCTGAACAGTGGGAAGAACAGAACAAAAAAAAACGCTGTCCTGTCAGTTTTGGAATCCGTTTTTGGGTTTTTGTTTTTCATTAAATACTGGGAAGTAAAAAACAAAACATTTGGAGAACAATACCATGTGTCGACTTAGTTTCGCTGAGTATTTCGACGATTCAAATATCGATGCTAAATTGAAAAGGTGGTCGGTCGACTTGCAAAGAGATGTAGGCCAACAAACCCCACCCAGCAAAAAAAAAGCGGAAGTGGTGAAAATGAAAACATTTTTCCCCCTGAGATCTTGACTGAAGAAAAACACACACTCTACGTAAAGGCAAACGAAAACTGGAATGTGTCACAAACAAACGTAATTAAAAGTATTGAGTACTTTTCGGGAATTCCTCTGTCATATGCTGTCAATATGTGACACCATTTCCAATCGAAATTGCGATTGACAATTCAAACTTAATTAGAAAAATGTTGTTGAAAAGTGGAAATTGGATATTATCTCTTAAAAGCTTAGTATTAATTGACTTCTTCCGTCAGCTGACAAAGATGCAAATGTCATAAAAGTTAAAGACGATTCAGTTACAGTAGAAACTCTACAACAAGGGAAACTGTAGGTTGAGCCATTTCAAATTTTGAATTTGAATAGGCTGTAAAAAAAGTACTGATAATTTTTTTGATTTTTTGGTTTTATTGAAAGGCTGAACTATGTCATTTAATAATGTACACCATTCGATACGTTTTCGCTTCGACGAATGGGCTAAAGATTGTTTGGCAGGAGATGAAAATTTGTACCGAAAATCGTGTTTTCTGATGAAGCCCATTTTTATATCGGTGGCTGCGTATATAAGCAAATTGGTCAATTGGCCACCTCGGAGCTGTAAAATAAGCCCTTTATTTTCTGTGAGGAGCCATTAAGGAAAAATGTTACCCAAAGCATCCAGAGACAATTGAAGCGTTCAAACATTAAATCGAAGTTGCTATTGAAGAGATTCGACGATAACAATAGAAAATGTACTGCCGAGCCAGTTGTGGAATTCTTATAAATAGTAAATGTAGTACTGTGTTATATTATTAAATGACAGAGTTCGGCCTTTATAATAAAACAGGGATCTTAAATAATGATTATTGTTCGTTTTTTTTAAATCAAAAAATCAATCACTTAGAAGAGACATAAAAGAAAAATAATTTTATCATTTTGAATTTCTTTGGACAATATTTGCATTTCCGCTATGATTTTTAAAGTCTTGATTTTTGCAGTTTTCATCAATGGTATTGAGTAATTTTGAGTTATATAAGGTGATCCATTTAGAGGTATTTTTTCAGAACAAAAAAAATATAAAAATTCAAATCAAGTGTGGAATATTAATTGGTAATTTGAAAGGACATTTTATGGTATTGATTTTTTGAATATAATTTCCATCAAATGCCGGCCACAATTACGCCTCAGGGTTTCCATTCTGAGGGTCCAATTTTGGATGACTCGTTCGAGCATTTCGACCGGTATGGCTTTAATGACACGCGTAATGTTGGCTACCAAAACCTGAATCGTAGCTGGTTTGTCATAGACTTTGGACTTTACGTAACCCCAAAAAAAATGTCTAAAGTTGTAATATCTCTCGATCTAGGCGGCCAACTCATCGGTCCAAAACGTGTAATAAGACGATTTTCAAAATGACCCCTCAAAAGATCCATTGTTGGAGCTGCTGCAGGGCAAGTGATACCGTCCAGTTGAAATCAAATGTCGTCAAGAATAGGGCTTTAATTCCAGGTAGCAAAAAGTCCCATATATTGGCGACATATCAAGCACAATTCACGGTTACGTTCCGGACATCATCATTTTTTAAAAAATTTGCACCGATGATTCCACCGGTTTATAAATCGCACCAAACCTTGGGTTTCTCGGGGTATAATAGCACCTCTTGAACCTCTTCTTGTTGCTCTTCAGCCCAAATGCGGAAATTTTGTTTATTGACTTTGCCGTTGAGCCAGAAATGGGCCTCACAACTAAACAAAATTTCGGTCGAAAAGAGCGGATCTTCCCGTTTCTTCGAACGCTAATTTCCATAATACAGTTGCCAACATTTGAAAGAAATAATTTTCAAAAAATAAATGCCGTAAAATGTCCTTTCAAATTACCAATAAAGATTCCACACTTGGTTTGAATTTTTATATTTTTTTTTGTTCTGAAAAAATACTTTTAAATAATAGAATTTTATTAATTAAATCAGCGATCAATTATTTCAACGCAAAAGCATGAGTGATGAAGCTCATTTCAATAGCTTTGTTAATTAGCACAACTGTAGGTTCTGGGGTTCTGAAAATCCAAGAGCCATTCATCAACGCCAATTGCACCCCATCAGGTGTACAGTATGGTGTGGGATCACATCTGCAAAAATTATTGGGCCTTACTTCTTCGAGAATGAAGATGGAAGTGGTGTAACCGTCAATGGAAAGCGGTATCGGTTTATAGTAGAACATTTTTACGTCCTGCTCTTGAAAACAGACTTGAGATGTGGTTTCAGCAGGACGGGGTCACTGCCCACACTACCCGAGACAATGACACATTTAAGTCAATTTTTTGGAGAGCGAATAATTTCCAGAAATTCGGAAATTATTTTATTGCACCAAACTATTTTCTTAGGGGTTATTTGAAGTTATATGAGTATACGAGTATGTAAACAAGCTCGAGACAATCCTTCAACTCAAGTCCAACATTGTTGTAGAAATTCGAACGCTACAGCCACAAATTTTGAAAGATATTATGGAACATGCTCTAAAACGAGCCCATCATTTCGAAGCTGAAAACGGGGGTCATTTAAGTGGCAGTTTTTTTATACGTAGTGTAAAAAAAATTTATAAAAGAAAAAGTTATTAAAGTTTTTAACTCCATGGTAACGTTTAGGTCACCCTGTTGAAGCCACATCTGATATCTAATCTGGCTGAAAGTTAGCACAAGCAAGTTTTTTAGGCCAACCGAAGACATTGCTAAAATTGAAGAAAATCAGTTTAGATTCAGATACTCGTATAGCTAACACATATGTGACAGCGCATAGAGAAAGCGTAAAAAAAATAATTTAAATTTTTTTTTCTTTTTTTGATGTGGACAACATCTGATCGAATGAGACCGATCCCATGCCGCAAAAGTGTTCCCTCCCAGAAATATGCGCGTTTTATGAAAGTGAAGTCGACGATTCTAAGCGCAAATAGAAAGGGACCTAATCTTTAAAATGGCTCTCCTGAACAAAACTATTAACTATTCACTTTTTTTTGATGTGGACAACATCTGAGCATCGAATGAGACCGATCCCATGCCCCAAAAGTGTTCCCTTTCAGAGATATGCGCGTTTTATGAAAGTGAAGTCGACGATTCTAACCGCAAATAGAAAGGGACCTAATCTTTAAAATGGCTCTCTTGTATAAAACTGGTTTTTAACCCAAGGTCCCTTTCTATTTTGCGCGTCACATAAAGGTTTACCCGATTTTTTGTTTTTAGCTTTAGAAGCAACTACGAGGGCGGTTCGGAAAGTTCTTAGCCTATCAATGAAAGAGAATAGTTAGTTTTTCAAAAATATTTTTATTTTTCAATATAATCTCCTGAAACTTCAATACACTTAGTCCAACGCTTATCTAGCAATTCTATCCCTTGATTAAAATAGTTTTTCTCAAGGTCTTCAAAATAGTGGTTAACAACTGTAATTGCATCTTCATTTGAGGTAAAACGCTTGCCAGCAAGGAAGATTTGGGAACAGGTAAAAGTCACTGGGAGCTAAATCAGGAGAATAAGGTGGGTGGTCAAGCAACTCGTACTTTAATTCGTTGATTTTAGCCATTGTTAAAACACTCTTGTGCGCTGGTGCGTTGTCTTGATGAAAAATTATTTTTTTGTGTTGTAAGTCAGAACGTTTTTCTCGAATTTGTACATTTAATTGATCTAAAAGGTTTCAATATTACTCTGAATTTATTGTGTTACCCTTTTGCAGATAGTCAATCAATAAAATACCTTTGAAGTCCCAAAAACCCGTTGCCATAACCTTACCAGCCGATTGAAATGTTTTTGCCTTCTTTGGGGCACTTTCTCCAGCTTCAGTCCATTGTTTGGATTGTTCTTTTGTCTCTGGAGTATAGTGGTGGATCCATGTCTCATCAACAGTTATGAAACGACGCTTAAAATCCATTTTATTTCGCTGAAAACGATCCAAACAAGCTTGAGAAATGTTCATTCTTATGCGTTTTTGGTCGACTGTTAACAAGTGCGGCAATCTTGCAGAAAGCTTTTTCATCTGTAGTTCTTCATGCAAAATTAAATGGACTCGATCATTTGAGATGCCCATAATATTTACTACTTCACGCACTTTTATTCGTCGATCGTTTAATACCATATCATGCACTTTGGCTACAATTTCTGTTGTTGTTGCTGTTTTTGGACGTCCACTACGTGGTTCACCTTCAATAAACGACCACGTTTAAATTCAGCAACCCAATTTTTTACTGTTGCATATGAAGGAGCACTTTCACCTAACACATTCACCATATCATTTTGAATTTCTTGTCCCGATAAACATTTTTTATGTAAATATTTAATGACACCACGCATTTCTAATTTTTCCATTGTAAAAAAATCGCGGATGCGTCTTTTGTGAACACCTGTTTCTATATGAAGGAGTTGCCAGATCGAAACAAAATTTAACATGTGTTCATAGCAGAGTTTCCAAAACACTTAACTTTTTTCTGTTTATACCGCGCTTTTTGTTCTAGGCTATGAAGTTTCCGAATCGCCCTCGTACTTTCATCCAATCTTGATGAAATTTAGCAACTGTATTTTTGTTCGGCAAACCAAGGAAGTTGTTGAAATTGAAGAAAATAGGTTCAGATTTCTTACTTATGTCTTCAACCGATATAGTTAACACACATACATGTTCATCCGATTTTGTGTCTTTAGCTTTAAAAGTCACATATTGCATCTTTAATACATCGGAGCATTAGTTCCAGAATTGTTAGAGAGCGGATTGTCCAAATGGAATATTATGAATCAGGGGCAGTTCACAAAAACGTTCTGGGGTTTTCTCCGCCACTGCACAGTTTTGGCATAAAAAGGACCACTTATATAAGACGAAATTTAATGGTGTGACAATCTGCCCATCTTACTGCTGTCCTATCTAGCAGACCGTGTTTCCTTTTCGACCTATAACATCTCTTTTTTATCTATGCTGCTTTTGATCTACCAGGATCTACGAAAGCTACTTAATCTGATATGGTTCAAAAAGTAATTATTGTTCGTAGAACACTCAATCGATCAATTGAGGTTAGCTTTCTTTCAGCGCCTTCCTTGACATCGGGTCTGTCCTTACTGAGGCGCATCACAGGGATAACGACTGCTGTAAGTAAAATTCTTTCATGCGGCCTGGGGTCTCCAGATCCTGGCTAGTGCCAACTATTTTCGGGCTGCCTGTTGATAAGCATAATTGCTAGGTATTCAAAATGATACTAAACGCGGAGTAACGATCTCCAACTCTTATGCTCATATACTTAATAGCTTTGACAATAATGTCCGCTTTTAACTGTCAACATTTGGTTGCCCCTTTTGAAAGATCCTTTGTAAAAGGATGCCATGGGGGACCTACCCATAGCCTCCGATTGAAACTCGCTCGCTTTGAACTAAACCTATGACCGCTTTCATAATTTTCTATTGAAATGGTGTATTCCACATATTTGACATGTCAAGCGTTAAGACCACGATTTTGTTTCGTGTATTCCATACCTTAAAAAAGAATGCACAATGAAACATACCAATAATACATACGAGCAGTATTAACAAAGTATTCGTCTTTTGCGCCAAAAGGTGCAAACATGTGATCAATACTTCAGATGTTGCTTGCAGCCAGCACTTGGATGGATGACAAAGTAGCCCGGCTGGCTGACACTTGAAGCAACTCAAATTGCAACACTTGTTTGAGAATTTACGCACTACTTTCGCCATTCTGGCCAGTCCAGTTGACACAATCGAAAACGAAAAAAATAAACCCGAACACAGGACTGAAGAACACTTTCCTTATGCCTCGTTTTCAATTTTTGACGTTCTTCCACTGCTGACATGTGTTGTTTTTCACACTCTGTCCTCTTTTTTATCGTTTGCCCTCTCTTGCCTGCCATCCCTACCTACCCAGCAATTTACTTGTCATTTTGACAATTGTTACAATTTCATAGTTTGCTGCTGCCTGTGCCGCTGCTGTTGCTGTCTGTTCGTTCGTTCGTTCGCGATGGTGCTATCGACAGCAACTGTCAATCATTTTTACATCATGTTGCACAGATGCGCCATTGAGGCATATTGCAATTGAGTTGGTTCCTTTTCTGCCATTATATTTTGTTCAGTTTCTCTCATTTTTCCTGAAAGGATAAAGGAAAAACGTGAATCGTCACTTTCATACGTACGCACGGCTAGAGTATGAAATAACAACACACATTGCAATCATCGTAATTTGAATTTAACGTTTTGTGCGAAGGGTTAGGGCAAGGGGTAAATATATATTTGATAGCTGGGAGGATCTGCTCGAGGGATACGAAGGAGGGTTTTCAATGAAAAATTTAATTGAATTTTAATTGAATGGCATGAAATTTGAGCAGATGGCTATGGAAAGTTGAAGATATTCTCGGAAAACAATCAATAACTATGAGAGGAAAATAAATCGTACGATGCTATAGAAGTTGTAAAACTCTGGCAACAATTGTGTGTACAACTGTCACAAATATAAACCAGGCAGGATAGAAACGGGTTCTTTGAGTACGCCAATACCCTCTAAAAGCTTTTAGACAGTAGATCCCGGGTAGAGATCGTACTCAGCTTATAAATTTGAAAAACCCGCCATTTATTTTCAAATTTGATGATTGCCTTAACATAATGCATATATACTTACATATACTCGTAAAGACCCTTCCACATTGTCTGGCATTTAGATAAAAAAACCCACTTTAAAAATTACACCAGATTTATCTTTAGGTCGTATTTTATTTATTTGCCCGATCTGAACCAGATCGTAACCCAATGGAACCCCTTAACTTGAAAGACATGATTTTACCCATTGCAATACCCTTAAAAGAAAAAAAAGCAGAGGAAAAGGCCAAATTTATGACACTAAAATAAGAATGAAGGATTATGGGGTTTAATGGAGCTTCAAAACCATTCAGTAGTGTCGATAAATACCGCCACAGAATTCAGGGACGCTCTGGAAATCTTTTTAAGGTTGCAAGAAAATTAGCTCGAGGTATGAGGGCTGCTTTACATATTTCTGGCCTAATAATGAAAATGCGAATATTTATCATCAAAAATAGTTTATGGTTTTTCAAAGTATTCTCCAGTATGATTTATACACTTTTGCATGCGCCCAAACCAAATGTCAAAGCACTTTTTCCACTCCGATTGAGACACCTCCAAAACATGGTTTTTGAACGCCTCAACAGCATCTTCTGGCGAGAAAAATCTTTGACCACGCATTTTTTTCTTGATGTGCGGGAATAAAAAGAAGGTATTGAATGCCAAGTGAGGGCTGTACGGCGGATGACCCATCAATTCGACGTTTTGGCCGGTCAAAAAGGCGCTGGTTTAAGCCGATGTGTGAGAGTTCGCATTGTCAAGGTGCACAATGATTCGTCTTCTCTTGTTCGTTTTTCGAATTTCTCCAAAGACTTACGGCAAACAAATTGTGGTGTACTACTCAGAATTGACCGTCCTACGTTGCTCAAGAGGAACAGTCGCCACATGAACAGTTTTGCCCAAGAAACAGGCGACCATTTGCTTTGAAGTGCTTCTTCCACGAACAACTTTCGTTGGATTTGGCTCGTCTTCGAAGACCCACACGGTCGATTGCTGTTTTGTTTTATGCTCATAGATCCATGATTCGTCACCTGTAACGATCTTATAAACGTCTTTTGAAGCATTTCTTTGTACCAATCGACACGAGCCTTTTTTTTTGAGCGATTGTCAAATTGTGTGGGCTCCAACGAGAACAAACCTTTTTTACGGCCAGGTGTTCATGCAATATCGAATGTATGCTGGTGGATGAAATGCCAAGGATGCCTCTATCTCACGGGTTGTCACATGACGATCTTGCATTATCAGTTCACGCACGACATCAATGTTTTCTGGACAACGGCCGTTTTTGGACGACCTTCGCTTTTGAGCGAGCGTCGGCCAGGATTGAATTCATTAAACCAGTTTTTCACTGTGCTTTAGGATTGTGCTTCATCGCCATACAAAGATTTAAGTTCATCGATGCACTCTTGTCGTGGTAATCCACTTCGAAAGTTGTAAAAAATGATCGCACGAAATTGTTCACGAGTTAATTCTATTTGTTTGCCAAATTGATTTTTTCAAGTCACTGTAAACAACACAAATGATGGTCGTACGTCAAAAAGTTCTGAGTACGTTTATGCTAAAAAATGTCAAACTTTTCAATGGAAATGTCAGATGGCGCATAGGCTAGAAATATATGTAACAACCCACATATTTTAATTTTTTTTGGGGGGTTTTGAAAAATCTATAATGTCCAAAATTATACTTTTTGGCTTAACTAAAAATCTTGCTGCTCTAAAACGGATTGACCTATTTGTACAAAATTAGGGTTTAACTCGAGAGATACTTGTAACATTGCGATCTATTTTGTTTTAATTATTTATTTCGCTTCAGCCTTAAAAACTTAAAAGTTTTGTTTGCTATACAAATTTATAAAACGCTTCTTCATAGTCGTATATATGGCTGTTTTTTTGGGTGTTTAAAAATGGCCAAAAATTAATTTTTGGGTTGTACTAAAAATTTTGCTGTTCTGGAACGAATTTACCGATTTGTACGAAATATATTATTAAGTTATATTTTAATTTATAAACATTTTTAAAGTTAAAACTTTTTTAAAGTTCATGTTCTTTTTTTTAAAAAAAATAATTTTACCAAATTTGCTCATAAGTCTACTGTATCGGATTTGTAGAACTTTAATAATTGTTATGGGTTTTTTTTCGTATAAGCAGTCTATGTTGTGTTAAAATTATACATATGAGCGTGACATTCCAATGCAACCCTGGACTTTAAAAGAAAATGTTTGAAACTAATAATATTATCATTGAACGAAACACAATTTGAGGGAAAAGTGCAGGATGGGCCAAAAGTTTCCATGGTGTTTTAAAATATAAAAACATTTTTGTTTATAATTTTTTTTTCAGATTATATAAATAACACTTGGAGAATAAATAATGGAGAGATTCACAACTGAACAAAGAACCAGAATAATAGAATTTTATTATTTAAATCAGAGATCAATTATTTTAACGTAAACGCATGAGTGATGAAGCTCATTTCCATTTGAATGGCTTCGTTAATAAGCAGAACTGTAGGTTCTAAAAATCCAAGAGCCATTCATCAACGCCAATTGCACCCCATTAGGTGTACCGTATGGTGTGGGCTCCAACGAGAACAAACCTTTTTTACGGCCAGGTGTTCATGCAATATCGAATGTATGCTGGTGGATGAAATGCCAAGTATGCCTCTATCTCACGGGTTGTCACATGACGATCTTGCATTATCAGTTCACGCACGACATCAATGTTTTCTGCACAACGGCCGTTTTTGGACGACCTTCGCTTTTGAGCGAGCGTCGGCCACGATTGAATTCATTAAACCAGTTTTCACAGTGCTTTAGGATTGTGCTTCATCGCCATACAAAGATTTAAGTTCATCGATGCACTCTTGTCGTGGTAATCCACTTCGAAAGTTGTAAAAAATGATCGCACGAAATTGTTCACGAGTTAATTCTATTTGTTTGCCAAATTGATTTTTTCAAGTCACTGTAAACAACACAAATGATGGTCGTACGTCAAAAAGTTCTGAGTACGTTTATGCTAAAAAATGTCAAACTTTTCAATGGAAATGTCAGATGGCGCATAGGCTAGAAATATATGTAACAACCCACATATTTTATTTTTTTTTTGGGGGGTTTTGAAAAATCTATAATGTCCAAAATTATACTTTTTGGCTTAACTAAAAATCTTGCTGCTCTAAAACGGATTGACCTATTTGTACAAAATTAGGGTTTAACTCGAGAGATACTTGTAACATTGCGATCTATTTTGTTTTAATTATTTATTTCGCTTCAGCCTTAAAAACTTAAAAGTTTTGTTTGCTATACAAATTTATAAAACGCTTCTTCATAGTCGTATATATGGCTGTTTTTTTGGGTGTTTAAAAATGGCCAAAAATTAATTTTTGGGTTGTACTAAAAATTTTGCTGTTCTGGAACGAATTTACCGATTTGTACGAAATATATTATTAAGTTATATTTTAATTTATAAACATTTTTAAAGTTAAAACTTTTTTAAAGTTCATGTTCTTTTTTTTAAAAAAAATAATTTTACCAAATTTGCTCATAAGTCTACTGTATCGGATTTGTAGAACTTTAATAATTGTTATGGGTTTTTTTTCGTATAAGCAGTCTATGTTGTGTTAAAATTATACATATGAGCGTGACATTCCAATGCAACCCTGGACTTTAAAAGAAAATGTTTGAAACTAATAATATTATCATTGAACGAAACACAATTTGAGGGAAAAGTGCAGGATGGGCCAAAAGTTTCCATGGTGTTTTAAAATATAAAAACATTTTTGTTTATAATTTTTTTTTCAGATTATATAAATAACACTTGGAGAATAAATAATGGAGAGATTCACAACTGAACAAAGAACCAGAATAATAGAATTTTATTATTTAAATCAGAGATCAATTATTTTAACGTAAACGCATGAGTGATGAAGCTCATTTCCATTTGAATGGCTTCGTTAATAAGCAGAACTGTAGGTTCTAAAAATCCAAGAGCCATTCATCAACGCCAATTGCACCCCATTAGGTGTACCGTATGGTGTGGGATCTGACATCTGCAGGCCTTACTCCTTTGAGATTGAAGATGGAAGTGCTGTAACCGTAAATGGAGAGCTGTATCGGTTTATAAACAGACCTGATATGCGGTTTCAGCAGGACTGAGCCACTGCCCACACTGCCCGAGACACAATAGCACTTTTAAGTTACATTTTTCGAGAGCGAATAATATCAAGAAATTCGGAAATTATTTATTGTTGCTGAAATGTGAACACTACTTATACAGCCACAAATTTTGAAAGATGTTATGGAAAATGCTCTAATACGAGCCCATCATAGCAAAGCTAAAACGTGACATTATTTCTCATACAAAGTGTTAAAAATTTAACTTTTTGTATATTATATCGGGCGATCATTCTAAAGGTATTTTTTAAACATTAAATATATTAAAAAATTCAAATAAAATGTGGAATAATTGTGGTTCTTTCGAAAGGACATTTTATGACATTTATTTTTTGAATATAATTTTTTTGAATATAATGGCCGCAACTACGCCTCATGGTTTCTATTCTGTGGGTTAAATTTTGGATGGCTCGTTCGAGCATTTCGATCGGTATGACCAGTTTTGCCGAAAAAAAGGCGACCATTTTCTTCTAAGAGCTTCTTCCACAAACAACTTTCGTTGGATTTGGCTCGTCTTCGAAGACCCACGAAAAAAATGGGCTAATGTAATGTCTTCTGACAAAATGATACATTTGAGCAGGAACAGTTGTAAGAAGTGGCATTAAGAACAGTAGGGTCTATATGAAAATATTAACCGATAAGTTCCTGTTTCACTAGAACTAATTACCCTGTTCTGCAACAAAATCCTCCTTTGGACGAAAAAAATTCAGTGTTCGTTTTGCCCCAACACTTATAGTTTTCGAGATATCGTGAAAATGATTTTTTCATTTATTTTCCTAAAACTTTTTATCGGATTCACCTAAAAATGAAAATAATTTACTTAGTAGGGACATAAATACTGTTACAACATTGAACACACCCATTTCAATAGTAGAACTGAACATACCCCGTAAATGTCATATGGGTTTTGAAAGCTAACCTCAATAGCAGTAATCTGTAACGGGATTTTAAAATTGTTTCAACTTTCATCATGGAGTGGTCAGATAATGAGAACCGTATCGCTGTAAGAGCGCTATTCAAGTGTGAAATGAAAAAAGCGATATTTTCAGAACGCTCCAGCACTAGGGATTAGCCGTATGTTTGTCTACCAATGCATAAAACTGTTTAAGGAGACTTGATGTGTAAAAGACCGCCACCGGTCGGGCCGCCCACGCTCTGTTCGACCACCACATTTCAACAAAGCCGTTAAATCAAGAATTTACAGAAATCCGCTCCGAATATCACGCAAAAGTCCATGAGTCGAATCATTAAAAAAGACTTGTGACTTGGGGCTTTCAAACGACGTACCGGACATTTATTGACTGCAGCTTTAAAAAAAGGGTTGAAAAATTCAAACGTCTTTTGCACGCAGAGAAAAGATATGGTTACACTATGGTCACCGCAACAATAATATGTTCTCTCCAATAAAAGCATGATCGTCGCAACCATAGCATTGTTTTTTGAATTTCATTTTGACAATTGTATGATTGCGACAATATTGCTATTGTTGAAAGGTAACAATAGTATTATTGCCAAATTTAGAAATGAAAATATAGTTGTAGCAACCATATAAACATGGTTAGTGCAACAAAAGTATTGTTGTTTAAAATTAACGTTAACAAAAATATGATTACAGCAATCATACAGTATGGTTGTGACTATGAACATAACAAAACAGGTTTTGTAGAGAATACATGTATGTGTGTACGTATGTTTTTTTGATATACAAAAAAAAAACACATACACACGATACAGTGAATGGTTGCTGCCCATTAAAAAAAACAATCGGAAGGTAGTTCGAGGGATTTTTATTGTGTTTACTTTGTTCGGTGAAATACTTTAATACCGACTGGTTCTCGTTTATTTAAAATCTGCCTGCACTTAAGTATATAGCCATTGATCATGGTTTAACCACATTTGTTACTTGGTGTCTACGGATGGTGAAGTAGCATTCACCTCTGCTGGCAACTAAAGTATTTTTGACCGTTGGAATATATATTTTGGTTTCTTGAATGAAATGTTCAATAAAAGCGTGGCCTCAAAATTGGCTATGATCTAATAGTAATGCAATTTATAATAACTTGCTTGATAAAAATCTCTATTTTTGAATAACAACATTACCCAATCCTAATAAATAATTTTGGGGATCATAGTATGGTTGACTGTGAATCATACTATGGTTGTGGGGATCATAGTATGGTTGAGTGTGAATCATACTATGGTTGTGGGGATCATAGTATGGTTGCGTGCGAATCATGCTATGGTTGTGAGGATCATACTATGGTTGTATGAGAAACATACTATGGTTGTGAGGATCATAATATGGTTGTGAAGATAATAGTATGGTTGAGTGTGAATCATACTATTGTTGTGATGATCATAGTATGGTTGTGGAGATCATAGTATGGTTCAGTGTGAATCATACTATGGTTGTGGGGATCATTGTATGGTTATGTGTGAATAGTACTATTGTTGTTATAGCCAACAATAGTATGATCCTCTTCGAATATTGTCACCACGACCATACTTTTTTTCTGCGTGTGGTGAAGCACGCTGATAACTTGCACAGAAATATGTTGTTCACCAATGAAAAAATGTTTACCGTTCAGGAAAAATTAAACAAGCAAAATGATGAATGAGTGTATGCGCGGTCATATAAGGAAGCATCTGAACTGATCCCAAGGATGAAAAAGGGTCATCACCCAGCTTCAGTCATGATTTGGTGGAGTGTCTCTTACGATGAGGTCACTGACCTGCATTTCTGCGAACAAGGAGTCAAAACATCGGCCAAAGTATAACAAGAAACCGTTTTGGAAGCTGTTGTGAAGCCTCTGAACAATTTCCTGTTTCAAAACCAGCCATGGACATTCCAGCAGGATTCTGCGCAGGCCCATAAGGCTATAACGTCCCAGGCCTGGCTTCGAAACAATTTGCCAGAGTTCATTTCCTCTGAAGAATGGCCCTCAGGCAGTCCAGATTTGAACCCATTAGATTACAAATTGTAAACGGTTTTAGGGTACAAGGTTTGTCACAAAAGATACCCCAACATTGGATCTCTTAAGACTGCTTTGTTTCGAGCTGTGGCCAATTTTCCAATGGACGAGGTTCGTTCAGCTATTGACGATTGGCCAGTGCGACTTAAGGCGTGTGTAAAGGGAAAAGGCGGATGCTTCGAATAAGTAGATTCTTTTTGGATACAATATACATCAATAAAAATATTAAAAAATATTTGGTCCAAAAACATTCAGTACTTTTTATTTTACAGCATAAAACGTGTGTAACAGCATTTATGTCCCTACTAAGTATAAAAAGATAAAAAAAATTGATTTTTTTGTTGAAAAATTTTGTTTTCAGCTGCTAATTGTACCCCAATTCTGGAGCTCTCCCATAAGTTTCCAACGTGATATATTTTTTGATAATCCGTCGAAAATTACCTGCTATAAGTCAGGTTCTTTCATATAAATCATAATTTATAAAAATCGAATAAAAATTGTAGAAGTAACAGCGAAAGTATGTCAAAACTTTGTTTTTGTTGAAACATTTTGGTTTCAACTGCCCTTTTTGGAGCTCTTCCACTTGTTTTTGAAACGAAAATTGTCTGAACAATATCAGTTTTTGTAAAAAATCATAGAAATATGTAAAGGAGAATTTTCATACAGTGATTTTTTACAAAAACTGATATTCAGACATTTTCGTCTTAAAAACAAGTGGAATCAATAAGGGAATTATTTACAATCGAACCTCCTATCGAGAATGAGATTTGTGTTGGGTCCATTCCACGTTCACTATGGTTACGTAATCGTCTTGAACAATGCACCATTCTAAATGTGTGCAAGATCTAAAATATATGACGTTTAAAGAAAGTAGTTTGTCGGTCATAACTTACTTAATTCCCATCACAGCCCATTAAGGAACGATCGCATTTTATTCGTAGCTCGTAGAGCGGCAGCACCTGAAATTGGATGGGAGATTTGTGTTGGTGCTTTATGAAAGCATGGCATCGATAAAGTCCAATTTTGCCAGAGTTGGTCGTGCGTTATGCGTTCAGAGTGGGACGTTCGTCATATGTGACTTCTAAAGCTAAAGATGCTAAATTCGGTAAAGATGTTTAGACAACTTTCAAAAGGGGTTTGTGCCTTGCCAATACCTGCACAATGTTGCAGTTTCGTCGAAATCGTTTTACATTTGCGGTCTGTATTTTGAATACAACGGATACAACAAAAATTGGTTCGAACTCCATTCCTGAAGGTGTTCAAACATCAGCAACCCTCTTTATGCCTTACTCCAAAATGTGGAACAGTTGGTCGTTTATCAAATATAATTTAATATTCATACCTTGCACCACTCTGTAAAATAAAGTATAATAAGTTAGTTTCATAAGCTGCTGATTCCATTTAACGATGTCTGTCCTAACATCCGTTTGTCCGTCTAAAGCTTGTAAATTTGGCAAAAGTAAGTTTTTGGTATCAAGGACGGACGTTATTGAAGGAAATTGGTCCAGATTTAGATATAGCTCCCACATATACGATCATCCGATTTATATGTTTTTAGCTCTAGAAACCACATTTAACAATTAAGCTTAATGAAATTTGGCATGAGTAAATTTTTTGGGTCAAGAAAGGACATTATTGAATTGTAGAAAATCGGTTCAGATTAAGATATAACAGCCAATCCAACATCCAATCTTGAAAAAATTGGCGCACGATACATAAAAGGACGCTGTTAAATTGAACAAAATCGGTTCAGATATAGGTTTTGCTCTAGCTCTTCTGAATATTCAGAAGTGCAGAGTATAATTTAATCGGCCACGTCCGACTTTAGCTTTTTTACTAGTTTTGTTCTTAAAGTTATCTGATTAGCTTTAGAATAACTACTATTTTTAGAATTTCTTATCTCGTTTAGATTGATCCTAATGCTATTCTGTACTACTCATTATAAACTACACTTTTAATTTAAGTCTATCATTATAAGAATTATTTGGTTGTAGTTTTCCAATACCCTCTCCTTCTGTCAGGTATCTAGTTTTCAATGGATTAATTACGCAACACTCTACTGCAACATCCCCCAGAAGTTTTTCATTTATTTTTTGTTAGATGGGTTGGGGAAATCAATTATAACAAATTCTGATAAATGTTCACCTTGAATAGTTGTGGTAACCAAGCATGACAAATACACACACGTTGCAAAAATGGCACAAAGAAATATTCGTCACAAGCACACACATACACTCACATACTCGTACTCACACACATACCGAGCAGACACATGAAACCCGTTGTGAGTGAAGAAAATTGGGCAACAAAAAAAAAACAGAGGAAAATTCAATAGAACCTAATAAATTTTCGCATCAAATTAGAAATGAGACAACAGCAGCAAAAACAAAAGGCACAACGACATAAATTGATTTTGCCCGAACAGACATCGAGGCCAACAAGAACGTGATAATAAGCAGAAGGACAACAACAACAACGAAGTCAACGGTAACAACAACGACAAGAAATAGTTCATGTGTAACTGCAGGTATTACACAAACAATTTGACATTAAATAGATTTAATTAAAATTGATTTAGTAGCGCAAATGGCACACCGGCAAACCCAAGGATGCGAGAAGGACGAAGACTCGTTTGTTGCCATAGGGGGCGAGAGGACGAGTTCAGACAATGTACACACGCATACGATGATAAACACGATGCCACAAAAACGTACGCATACACATACTCACACTACGACTAAGAACGTAAATAGCACGCACGCACCCATACAAATGAAAGCAAGTGGTATGCACATTAGGGTTGAATTTGGAATCCTAGATAAGAGTTCGAATATTTTTTGATATTTTAACCAATAAACTCTTTTTTTATGTAAAAATCCCTCAATACGAGCGCATATCAATAATTCCGCGACTTTTTGAATAAAACACAGTAGTACAACGTTTAGGATTTTTCGAGGTTCAAAGAAAAAAAGCAATTAGTGTGATCAATAATTTCATCGTTGGAGCTGAACCTCTTTTCACCTAGAAATTTCTTTAGAATAAAAGATAGGAAATAGTCACCGGGGTCTAAAGCCGGAGAATATGGCGGATGGGGTACCACTTCGTAATTAAGTTTATGCAATTTTCCATTGAAACTACTTATGCACACATGTGCACCGTTGCATTATCTCTATTTAAATCCTCGGTTCAAAAGTTGCCATAATACGAGGGTTGCTATTCTTATTTCGGGTCCATCAATAAAAGCACAATAATTTATCAGTGGAAATGGTTTTATTGTTTTTCAAAATATTCTCTAGATTTTCGAAGCACTTTCGATTGAGACACCTCCAAAATATGATTTTTGAACTCTTCAACAGCTGCATCGGGCGATGAAAAACGTTGAGCACGCATTTTTTCTTGATGCTAGGGAATAAGAAGAAGTCATTGGGTGCCAAATCAGGGCTGTATGGTGGATGACCTATCTATTCGTCAAATAGCTCTTCGTTCAGCTGATGTATGAGGGCTCGCATTATCGTGATGCAAAATGATCTGCCTTCTTTTATTATCTTTTCTCATTTCTTCGAACACTTTTGACAAACAGATGGTTGTATACCACTCTGAATTGACCGTCCTACACGCAGAAAAAAAGTATGGTTGTGGTAACAATATTCGAAGGGCATCATACTATTGTTGGATATATGGCTGTGGAACAACATTATTATGATCATCACAACAATAGTATGGTTCACACACAACCATACTATGATCCCCACAACAATATTATGGTCCTCACAACAATTGAATTATTCACAATCAAACATACTATGATCACCACAACCATATTATTATTCACACTCAACCATACTATGATCGCCACAACCATATTATTATTCACACTCAACCATACTATGATCCCCACAACGATAGTATGACCCTCACAACCATAGTATGACTTACACACAGCCATACTATGATCCCCAACAACAAGTAGTTATTCAACAATGGATTTTTATTAAGTTTTGTAAAAATACATTAAACTCTTAATAATAGGAGTGATTTATTTAACAGAAAAAATAAATCATTTTTTAAAAATATTTCAGTTATACTAATCCGTTGTTTGTTGTTGAAAAAATTAATTCGTAAAAATAACATTATCAAAGTATGATTGCCGTAGTCGTAACGTAAAACACATGAAAACAATACTTTTGTCCCACCAAACACATTTGTATTGTTGCTACAACCAAGTTTTCATTTAAATTTAATTTGGCAACAATACTATTGTCACATTTCAACTATATTAATATTGCCGCAATCGTATTATTGTCAAAATGAAACTCAAAAAACAATACTATGGTTGCAACGACCATACTTTCATTGAACATAGAACATACTATTGTTGCCGTGACCATATAGTAACCACATATTTTCTCTATGTGTACGTTCCACTAAAAGCCACTGTGGCATCGTGGCCGGTTATACCAAAAAAAACGCAATCATTTACTTAGATGTACTTCTTCCACGAACAACTTTTGTTGGATTTGAAAGACCCATACGGTCGATTGCTGTTTTCTTTCGCGTTCATATGCGTAAATCCATGGTTCTTCACCTGTGACAATGTTATACGCTGCCTTTGAGCTACCGCAGTTAAACATTTTCAACATCTCTTTGCACCAATCCATACGAGCCTTTTATTGAGCACTCGTCATGTGGAATCCAACGAGAACCATTTTTTTTCACAGCCAAATGAACATGAAATATCTTAATGATGCTTGTCATACTTACGAGTATGCCCAAGGATGCCTCAATCACATGGTATGTCACATGTCGGTCTTGCTTAATCAGTTCACTCACAGCATCGATGGTTTCTGGCAAAGTGACCGAAGTTGGACGTCCTTCCCGAAATTCATCCTGGAGCGAACGGCGTCCGAGACTGAACTCTTGGTACCAGCGATTAACAGTGGACTTTTATGGTGCTTTATCGAAAAAAGTCAAAACAAGTTGATTTAAACACTCTTGTCTTTCGTAAAAAATCATCGCACGAAAATGTTCACGGGATAATTCCATTTTTTGACTGAGATGAATTTTTCAACACACTGTAAACAAAACAATTCGCTCTCAAATGACAAAACGTTCTGAGTGAAGTTATACTAGAAAATATTAAAGTTTCCAATGGAAGTTCCAGTTTGCATCTGGGAACACTAGTATTGTCAGGACCCGAAATATAAATAGCAACCCTCGTAGCTCACACAAAAAAATTCCCTTTCGATTTTAAGTCCTGCGGAACATTTTACAACCGATTCCTACCACATTTCGCAAATTTCATTTTTTTGTTACGAGCGACCAACATCCATGCCCTGTAACATTGGTGCTTAAGTTTTAGAATCCACAAATTATACCCAATCACGCTCGTACGTTGTGAGCGATAAATTATTAGTTGCAGCAGAGTGATGTAGGGTATCATATTGTCGGTAAGGCCCGACTTAAAATTATTCCAAATTCCCCACAACCCAAAAATGTCACCCTAATGTACACGTGTACACAAATATATGTCTCGTTAAAAGGACAAAAATTTGACATACTTGATTTGTGTGACACACATTCGCAGTCAAACACAACCAGTATAGCAACACCAACGACCACGACATTAGCAGTCTTTGGAGGAGCAGTAAATATTAAAACCAGGGTCCTTGGATGAATAAATTCAGTGAATTGTTAAAGGGGACAGACCTCACAGAAACAGATCGCACTATACGGTCGGTCACATATGGTAAGTCACATACACTCACACACACTCTCTCGCTCATGAAGAAATAATGGCACACACATACTATCACACGCAGTCTGTCATTGCGTATACGCAGACAATGATATGTAGGCTGAATTTAAAATAGGGACATTACTTTGTGCTTGAGTTTATCAGTGGCAATGTGAATGTAGTCCTGCAGAAGTGCGTAAAATGCAATTGTCTGAATTTGTGACTACACATGAGGCAAAAAAATCCATCTCAATATTTTCCCTGTGAAAAGTGAAATGATTCCCTGAAGAATGCTGACTTTGATGAACTGAAATTGAAAGTAAAGGTTGCAGATGAAAGTTGACATAAGATTTAAGCTGAAATTTTATAAAATAGGTTTACAAATTACGTACACAAAAGCTCATCGTCTTGTTTCCCTCACCATTCCATGAAGGAACGAACGGGAAACCTCTCGAATCAATAAGATGTGCAGGATATATAATCTCATACTCACATATCGGTACACCCTGTTGAATGCACAATTTCACCAGTGTTAATGATGTATACAAATTTCAAGCAGTGTTAATGATCTATAAGCACGTTCATTTTCCTTTTAGAGTATTAAATAGAAATTTCATATAATTTCTGTTCCCTTATGGCAAGAACCAAGGAAATATATTTCGCATATGTGACAGCGCATAGAGAATGGGACCTGAGGGTAAAAAAAATCAATTTTCACTTTTTTTTTTGATGTGGACAACATCTGAGCATCGAATGAGACCGATCCCATGCCCCAAAAGTGTTCCGTCCCAGAAATATGCGCATTTTATGAAAGTGATGGTACATCAAAGATACACGTATTTAAATCATTAAAATGGCTCTCCTGAACAAAACTGGTTTTTACCCTTAGGTCCCTTTCTATTTTGCGCGTCACATATACCTTTATATTCCTTTCAAGAACAAATGAGGGAAAATTCTTAAACTCACTGAGCAGAAATTTAGTTTTTATACTGAAATTCCTGCTTGTGGCTTACAGAACGGCAGGTCCCTTAATCAGGAGCCACCTTTATGTAGTTGCTATACGAAAATATGGCCCGATAATGTCTAAATTCACCAAAAATTGTTACTAGTTGTAAAGTTGTTCATTTTTTTCATTTTTCAGAATCGTAAGAAACACATGGCTTTTAGAGTTGCGGGCTTTGTAATTAGAAAGAAAATTAGAAAGATCTCAAAGGGTCTATTTAGACCAATTTCAATTTTTATATGGTCTATACAAAGGCCTCGATTTAAGGCCCTGCCGCTTAACAAACCACGTTTTTTTTTAATTATTTTCAGTTCATATGTATGTATACTACAGTTCATATGTACTTACATATGATACTACAATAAACAATAGCTCATATATACGATTGCTATATGTGACAGCACATAGAGAAAGGGACCTAAGGGTAAAAAAATCAATTTCCATTTTTTTTTCTTTTTTTGATGTGGACAACATCTGAGCATCGAATGAGACCGATCCCATACCCCAAAAGTGTTCCTTCCCAGAGATATGCGCGTTTTACGAATGTGAAGTCGACGATTCTAAGCGCAAATAGAAAGGACCTAATCTTAAAATGGCTCTCCTGAACAAAACTGGTTTTTAACCTTAGGTCCCTTTCTATTTTGCGCGTCACATATATATTTCTGGCATACGTAACAATAAGTATTGCATGGCGCCATCTGACACTTCCATTGGAAAGTTTGACATTTTTTAGCATAAACGTACTCAGAACGTTTTGACGTACGACCATCATTTGTGCTATTTACAGCGACTTGAAAAATCAATTTGGCAAACAATAGAATTACTATAACTAGTGAACATTTTCGTGCGATCATTTTGCACAATCTTCGACGACAAGAGTGCATCGATGAACTTAAATCTTTGTATGGCGATAAATCACCATCCTATAGCACTGTGAAAAACTGGTTTAATGAATTCATTCGAGGCCGACGCTCGCTCAAAGACTAAGGTCGTACAAAAACGGACGTTGTGCCAGAGAACATTGATGCCGTGCGTAAATTTATAATGCAAGATCGCCATGCGACATACCGTGATATAGAGGCATCCTTGGGGATTTCTTCCACCAGCATACATTCGATATTGCATGAACACCAGGCCATAAAAATGGTATGGGTCATCTGCCGTACAGCCCTGACTTGGCACCCAATGACTTCTTTTTATTCCCGCACATCAAGAAAATACTGCGTGATCAACGTTTTTCGTCGCCAGAAGATGCTGTTCAAGCGTTTAAAAACCATGTTTCGGAGGTGTCTCAATTGGAGTGGAAAAAGTGCTGGAGAATACTTTGAAAAACAAAAACATCATTTTTGATGGTAAATATTCGCATTTTCATTATTATGCCAGAAATGTATATAGCAGCACTCGTAGTTCTAACGACATTTCGTTCTACCCCATCGTTGTTGCGATATCTAAACTTTCCGTTTTAGTGCATTTTTCGCCCTTAGATCATTTAAAGATTCTTCTTTGAATTAATGATTATGGTCAATATATTTGACGCGCAAAATAGAAAGGGACCTTAGGTTACAAACCAGTCTTTTTCAGGAGAGCCATTTTAAAGATTAGGTCCCTTTCTATTTGCGCTTAGAATCGTCGACTTCACTTTCATAAAACGCGCATACTCTGGGAGGGAACACTTTTGGGGCATGGGACCGGTCTCATTCGATGCTCAGATGTTGTCCACATCAAAAAAAGAAAAGAAAAAAATGAAAATTGATTTTTTTTACCCTTAGGTCCCTTTCTCTATGCGCTGTCCAATATATTTTTGCAAATAAATTTATAGTCCGATTATTTTTAAAAAATAATCTACTAATATTTTACATATATCAGTTTACTGCAATTTTTTTCCAAGAACATGTTTAAAATCCATTTTCGGATTTTTCACACTTTGATCTTTTTACTTCTACCAACATATTTTGAGAATCATCATTTACAACCATTAAAACATAAAATGGCTATTTCATGTACAGAAAACAAATACAAAACTAAGAATCCCCTTAAAATTCTGATAGAATTGGACATTTTCATAAGGTAATTAATTTATACTTTATGAAAAATGACTCAAAACCAAAAAGAAAATACGGACCCAAAATTTTAAAAATTGGCGCTAATTTTAATTAATGAAAAAGGGGCCGAAATTAGAGTAGGAAGAATTACCCCACTTGAACTGGAAAATTACCCCAAATTTTCGTGTTGTTGTTAGGAATAGTAGAATTTGGTGCCATTTTTCATTTTCGTTTTACGGCAATTTTGCATTGGATTATTTTTCAGGGAGCCTTTCTAGGGATATTGAATACAGTCTTATGGAATTGTGGTATACATTGTTTTTCTGCTTTAGGATTTGTTTCAGGATTTGGCATATTTCACAGAATTTTTTCCTTTGTTTGGCTTAGTAAAAAACAAGTAAAAACGTCGTTTGGCCAGGCCGAGTCTGATATACTGTCCACCGTGAATTAAAGTGGTTAGTTTTTTGGGCCCCTTGGGTTAGGGCTGCGACATCGACATCCATGTATTACAAACATCGATGTTTTCCAAAAACATCGATTACTTTGAGCATCGATGTTTTAGTGCCGATGTTTTACCGACATCGATGTATTGTATCGATGTTTTTCTGTATGGCTGTGACTGTGACCTGTGCTGTAAAATTTGTACTTTCTTGTACTTTTGTCTCTATTGGTTTTCTCCTAACTTAGGAAAAAAGAGACAAAAGATTATAAAGAATGAATACATTATATCAGTCTTCAACTTTTGGGATGAGCATTACAAACTGGTGCAAGAGAATTGGAAGCCCAAAACGAGATCCAGGGTTATTGATCAAATGGATACTGCTCAAATGCCGGCATAATTGGCTGCATATTTGAAAAGTCCTGTGTCTAGACTACATGAAAATCCCCTGGAGGCATGGCAACAGGGATATGAGCATAAAAACTCAGCGTTGATGAAGGCGGCTATAAAATATTTATCAATTATGGCCACTTCTGTCTCCTCTGAGATAGTGTTCTCGGCTGCTGGAAATATTGCTTCCAGCAGAAGAAGCTCTATCTCGGGAGAGAAGCTCCAAACAAAATGTCAACTTAAAGTTTTGGAAACTTTTATAATTTTGTTTAAGCAATATAAGTACATAAATAAATAACTCTAGTATTAAGTTTTATATTATTTTCGCCTTTATATCATCGAATAGGCTAACTTATTTATTGATAGCATCAACAAAAACCATAATCAGTAAAAACATCGATGTTTTCGAAAAAAAAAACGTCAACAAAATTTTATTTTTTTTTAACAGTATAAATTAAAATATCCCTGTATTAATTTTTTTTGTATTTTTCCCCCTTAATATCATCAAATAGGGTGATTTATTTGTCGATTCGTATTTGTTTTTGAGAATATCAGCAAAAACAAAATTTCCGTAAAAACATCGATGTTTTCTAACATCTAACATCAAAGTGCATGATATGGTATTAAATGATCGACGAATAAAAGTGTGTGAAATAGCTAATAACATGGGCATCTCAAATGATCGAGTCCATTTAATTTTGCATGAAGAACTACAGATGAAAAAGCTTTCTGCAAGATGGGTGCCGCACTTGTTAAAAGTCGACCAAAAACGCATAAGAATGAACATTTCTCAAGCTTGTTTGGATCGTTTTCAGCGAAATAAAATTCAATTCAATTCATAACTGATGAAACATGGATCCACCACTATACTCCAAAGACAAAAGAACAATCCAAACAATGGACTGAAGCTGGAGGAAGTGCCCCAAAGAAGGCAAAAACAATTCAATCGGCTGGTAAGGTTATGGCAACGGTTTTTTGGGACTTCAAAGGTATTTTATTGATTGACTATCTGCAAAAGGGTAAAACAATAAATTCAGAGTACTATTGCAACCTTTTAGATCAATTAAATGTACAAATTCGAGAAAAACGACATGGCTTACAACACAAAAAAATAATTTGTCATCAAGACAACACTAAAATCAACGAATTAAAGTACGAGTTGCTTGACCACCCAAATTATTCTCCTGATTTAGCTCCCAGTGACTTTTACCTGTTCCCAAATCTAAAAAAATTCCTTGCTGGCAAGCGTTTTACCTCAAATGAAGATGTAATTACAGTTGTAAACCACAATTTTGAAGACCTTCAGGAAAACTATTTTAATCAAGGGATAGAATTGCTAGATAAGCGCTGGACTAAGTGTATTGAAGTTTCAGGAGATTATATTGAAAAATAAAAATATTTTTGAAAAACTAACTATTCTCTTTCATTGATAGACTAAGAACTTTCCGAACCGCCCTCGTAGTGATGGATCCATGTTTCATCAACAGTTATGAATCGCCGCAAGAACTCTATTGGATTACGCTGATAAATCGCTAAAAGCTCCTCGGAATTGGTCCAACGGATTTTTTGGGTTAACAATATCAGCAAGTTCTCTGAGCTATATTCGTCTATCGTTAGTCACTTCATTAAATATTTTTCTAATGTTTTCAATAGGAGTAGCAGTTTTCGGTCTTCCAGAGCGTTGTTCATCTTCCGTACTTGAATGACCCATTTTAAATTGTTGAACCCAGGATTTCACGGTGGAGTATGATGGTGCATTATCACCATGAACAGAATCCAATTCATCTTCGATTAATTGTGGCGTTTAACCTGTCATATAAAAGTGTTTAATAACCGCACGAAACTCTTTATTTTCAATTTTTCAAGTTTTACTTCAGTCACCTGTAACAAAGAAAATAATCATTAAATATTTCGGAAATTTTGACAGATTGCTTATAAAAGATTGCTTTTAAAAAACAAAAAAAAAGTTGCTAGTAAAACAGAAAATGTACCAGGCCAGTTCGTTTTGCGGTCGCCCTCGTAAGATAAAAACTATCTTTCCCAGCTGCAACTCCAACAATTGAAGATATTTCCTCGCGGCTAATATCAGGTCATGTCCAAAATTGACTTTCGCGGGGGCGAAAGAAATGTTAAATATTCCACTAATTTTCAAACATTTCTGCGCCCGTCCAGAAATGACTTTTTTCCATATTTAGAGAAAAAAAACTCAAAATGTATATTTTTGCGTGTATTTGACTGTTGTTGTTGCTGCTGTTAGAGCCTGACCCTGGTAATTGCTTGCAATGTCGTTAATCATTTTGAAGAATGGCGATTTGTCAACAGCAACAACAGACCCAAAAACAAATACGAAAAATGTTTGTGATGCTTTGTCGATGAAGCGAACCGTTGAAAAACATGTAGGCATGTGTAGACGGACATATTGATGAGTCGAAAAACATGCGTAAATTGTCAGTCACACGCACAAAAACGCTGGGGAACAGCCCATCGCCAGCAAAAACAGTGAAAAATCACATGGTATTAATTGTTTAAATGACAATAAATAGTTTTTCGGCAAACATCACTATTGACAGGAGGGACGGACTGGCGGGCGGACGGACATCATGTCAAATGTTTATGTGTGAAAAAGTGACGATTGTCATATTAATTGAAACAAAATGCCTGCGCGCCTCTGTGTGTGTGCGTAGGGACCTTTGGAGGATTGCCATAAAACACCAGCAGCTGATAATAGTTAGTTGATGATTGACAGAGGGATGATACTCGCACGAGTATCTGTGTGATGGTCAATGCTAGCGAACAAATCATTAAATTTGTTTTGGAAATCTACGTTCGCACAACCATAAATTTATACCGGCAAATGGATTGTGTTAAAATCACATTAATTAGCCATGTATCACCGAGATTTTCCTTGAAATCGATACTGAGTTTTGGTACAAAATGTTCTATTACTTTTTTTTTGAATTTGCAATGGATGTGTGTTTTTGTTTGTATGCGTTTGCATGACCAAATTTATACAGCCCCCGAAATGCAGGTTTTGATTTCCTCGTAGCCATCCGTAGTTGTTGATCGAATTCGATTGCAACATCTGTTGGGAAACGAATCAATTTAACGCCCATGTTTTTCCCTTTTGATATTGTCACGAGCTGCACTTTGGGCAAACTCGGTGATGGTGGTATTGGAGTATTTGATGCCGCAACCTTGAATTTTCTGTATGCTGTCCACTGTACCGGACATTAGTTCTGCATGCTTTTTGGAAGGTTTTCCGGATTGTAATGAGTTTTTTAAGTCGTCTGATTAGATTCTCATGAGTATGTGTCACTGACGACTGTAAAAAAATAGATTATCACAATAGGAAATCGTAGGCTGACCGCTATTTGAACTTATGACATTTTCTGCTTTAACATGACTTGAGCACATATGTGACGCGCAAAATAGAAAGGGACCAAAGGGTAAAAACCAGTTTCGTTCAGGAGAGCCATTTTAAAGATTTAAATACGTGTATCTTTGGTGTAGAATATTCGACTTCACATTCATAAAACGCGCATATCTCGATGCTCAGATGTTGTCCACATCAAAAAAAGAAATAAAATCAAAATTGATTTTTTTACCCTAAGGTCCCTTTCTCTATGCGCTGTCACATATGGCTCACTTAATACAATACCAATCAAAGGGTACCTGAGCATTACTTAATCCCTACACACTGGGAACAGATTCGTTGGCACAACTGAATTTGTTTGCCAACCGAATGATTGAGGTTGCATGCACCTCAAAAATTCTATCAAGACAACCAAATATTAGTTGGTGCTCTGTAACGTTCAGTTATTGTAACTGAAGTATCGGTAGAAAATAAAACGTATTCAAACCTCCAAAAAAATGCACATGCCGCACTTGTTTAACTAAAACAAGTAAAAAATGTTAAGTTTGGCTGTGCCGAACTTTGGATACCCTCCACCAGATTCCCAAATAAAACCAAATTTAGTGCGGAAGTGTATTCTATATAGAAATTTTTATGTGCAAAATTTCATTTCGATAGGTCAAGCTTATGGTGAGTTATCGTCATATTATTTCTCAAAGCCCATGAGTTTGTGTGGGAGGTACCAGTAGGACTTTTCCGATCTCAACAGAATTTGGCGCAGAGGTGTGCTCTATACAAAAATCTTTATGTAAAAAATTTAATCTCGATAGGTCAAGTTTGTAGTGAGTTATTGTCATATTATTTTTCAAGGCCCATGAGACCGTTTGTGTGGGAGGTACCAGTAGATCCTTTCCGATCTTAGCTAAATTAAGCGCAAAAGTCTGTTCTATATATTAATCTTTATGCCGAAAATTTCGTCTCCATACGTCAAGTGTGTGGTGAGTCATTGTCATATTATTTTTCAAGGCCCATGAGACCGTTAGTGTGGGAGGTACCAGTAGGACATTTCCGATCTCAACCGAAGTCAGCGTAGAAGTGTGTTGTATAAAGAAATCTTGATGTGTAAAATTTCATTTCGATAGATCAAGTTTGTGGTGAGTTATAGTCATATTATTTCTCAAGGCCCATAAGGCCGTTTGTATGGGAGGTACAAGAAATGATGGCCCAATCTAAACCATTTTCACATAGATGATTGCGCCTACATAGAGATTATTACGAGTATTTGCAAAATTTCAGTGATTTTGCTCAAGAAACTGAACGGATAATTCTAAATAAAAAACTAATTTTTATGAGGTAGTGTCGGTTGAGGGTCTCCAACACCAACTTCCCGTAGAGCTATATAGTCCATTTTCAACATTAACCATGCTGGGTTAACTGCATTAACTAGCTGTTTTCATGCAGGCTCTATCTTGTTTTCAATAGACGGACAGCAGGACAACATGGCTAGATCGTCTTAGAATTTTACGAGGGTGAAGAATATATATACTTTGTTGGGTCTCCGATGATTATTTCAAGGTGTTACAGACAGAATGACAAAACTAATATACCCTCCATTGTATGGCGGAAGGATAAAAATTAATTTTTTTAGTAGAGGCAAATAATTGTTTCCATATATACTTGAAGTAATTTAATACGAGTATAGGGAGAGACATGTAGAGGAAAAATAGCAAAAGAAGATTAAAGATTATTACTAAATAAATTCGATAAAACGATTTGCTTAAGGTAATGATAATACGAGGGCTGCTATATATATATATATTTCTGGCCTAATAATGAAAATGCAAATATTTATCATCAAAAATGGTTTTATTGTTCTTCAAATTATTCTCTAGCAAGATTTATACACTTTTGCATGCGCTCAAACCAATTGTCTAAGCACTTTTTCCACTCCGATTGATACACCTCCAAAACATGGTTTTTGAACGCTTAAACAGCAACTTCTGGCGACGAAAATCGTTGACCACGCATCTTTTCTTGATGTGCGGGAATAAAACGAAGTCATTGGGTGCCAAGTCAGGCTGTACGGCGGATGACCCATCAATTCGTCGTTTTGGCCGGTTCAAAAGGCACTGGTTTCAGCTGATGTGTGAGAGTTCGAATTGTCATGGTGCACAATGATTCGCCTTCTCTTGTTCGTTTTACGAATTTCTCCGAAGACTTCAGGCAAACAAACTGTGGTGTACCACTCAGAATTGACGGTCCTACGTTGCTCAAGAGGAACAGTCGCCACATGACTAGTTTTACCGAAGAAACAGGTGACCATTTGCTTCGGAGTGCTTCTTCCTCGAACAACTTTCGTTGGATTTGGCTCGTCTTCAAAGAACCACACGGTCGATTGCTGTTTTGTTTCGGCTCATACGCATAGGCCCATCATTCCTCACCTGTAACGATCTTTTAAACGTCTTCTGAAGCACCGCGATCGTATTTTTTCAAAATTTCCTTGCATCAATCACCACGAGCCTTGTTTTTAGCGATTGTCAAATTGTGCGGGATCAAACGAGAACAAAATCAGAGGTTCATGCAATATCGAATGTATGCTGGTGGAAGAAATGCCAAAGGATGCCTCTGTCTCACGGTATGTCACATGACGATCTTGCAGTATCAGTTCATGCACGCCATTAATGTTCTCTAGCTTCACAACAGCTTCCAAAACGGTTTCTTGGAAAACTTTGGCCGATGTTTTGACTCCTTGTTCGCAAAAATGCAGGTCAGTGACCCCATCGTAAGAGACACCCCACCAAACCATGACTGAAGCTGGGTGATGACCCTTTCACACCCTTGGGATCAGTTCAGATGCTTCCTTAGATGACCGCTCATACACTCTATCATTTTGCTTGTTTAAGTTTTCCTGAACGGTAAAAAGTTTTTCATCGGTGAACAAGATGTTTCTGTGCAAGTTATCAGCGTGCTTCACCAAAAGATGTTTGCATTTTTTATCCTATTTTTTTTAAAGCTGCAGTCAATAAATGTCCGATAAGTCGTTTGAAAGCCCCAAGTCCCAATTTTTTTTATTGATTCGTCTCGTGGACTTTTACGTGATATTCATCTCACGGGCCATGATTTTCTGTTTTCGGAGCGGATTTCTGTGAATTCTTGATTTAAAGGCTTTGATGACATGCGGTGTTCGAACTGTCTTTTACATCTCCAGTATCCTCAAACAGTTGTATGCATCCGTAGACGAACATGCGGCTTATCCCTAGTGGCCAGAGCGTTTTGAAAATATTGTTTTTTTTTCATTTCACACTTGAAAAGCGCTATTACAGCGATACGGTTCTCATTATCTGACAACTCCATGATGAAAATTGAAACAATTTTAAAATCCCGTTACAGACTAACGCTATTGAGGTTAGCTTTCAAAACCCATATGATATTAACCGGGTATGTTCAGTTCTACTATTGAAATGGGTGTGTTCAATGTTGTAACATAATTTATGTCCCTACTAAGTATATAAAAGTTAAGAGAAACTACTTTGAAACGAGCTTATTCCATAAGTTTCCCTCTTTTGTTGTGGTGCCAGAATGGACCGTTGAGAATAAGTGAGTCTGCGCGCACAGATTTTTAGTTTAACTTAACCATTGATAATTCTATTTGTACTAAACGTTTGTGTAAGAAAAATGGGAAAAATTAAATTTTTTATTTGATTAAATTTCAATCCGAAGTCGGAGTCGAGTACATATTTTGACTCATGCTCCGACTCTGGGCAAATTTTCGAAACTCCGACTCCACATCCCTGCCAATAACCAATTAGCAGCAACACGCATAATGACAAAATCCATAGAATTCTAAATAACTGACAAGTAAGGACTGGAGTTCGAAAATAATAAATGAAGAGTCTTATATTTTTAAATTATATTATCCAATATTTTAATTTTAAATGGCAATGGGAAGGTTTTATTAATTTTATACATCGTACACCTATGATACTAATAAATGACTGGTTATCAAATTATGTTAACATTTTTATTCAAATCCTTGCATTTCTGTTTTGTCACTGTGGTGGTATTTGTATTTCTGTCCTTACTATTATTGCCGATGCTCGTAATCTGAATGATACTGCAGTTTTTGCTTTTGTCTGAAGTGTAATTTAAAATCATCACTTACACACACACACGCACATATATTGATCATATTTATAAACTCTCAATGAAACAATCCCACAACAGCAACAAAATTAAAACAAGCATAATTTATGGAGTGTTTTTGTTTAAAAATAAAAAAAAAAACAATTAAACCAATCAAAACATGTAAAAACGTCGCTAAATTCGGCCAGGCCGAACCTCCACCGCACCTACGTTACTAAAGCATTTTCAGCATTTAGCAACTTTCGCAAGTTTTCTCGCACTGAGCAGGTCCAAATTTCATCAGCAAACTTATCATCATTTACCTAAATTATTTTGTAAATTTGGCCTACATCGGTTTATAAATACGAAAATTAATATATCGGAACCAAACATTACAAAAACCTTAACACAGACATAGGTAATACTTAGTAGGGACATAAATACTGTTACAACATTGAACACACCCATTTCAATAGTTGAACTGAACATACCACGTTAATGTCATATGGGTTTTGAAAGCTAACCTCAAAAGTGTTAGTCTGTAACGGGATTTTAAAATTGTTTCAACTTGCATCATGGAGTGGTCAGATAATGAGAACCGTATCGCTATAATAGCGCTTTTCAAGTGCGAAATGAAAAAAAAAACGATATTTTCAAAAGCCCCGGCTACTAGGGGTTACCGCATGTTCGTCTACTGATGCATAAAACTGTTTGAGGAGGCTGGAGATGTAAAAGAACGACACCGGTCTGGCCGCCCACGCTTTGTTCGAACACCGCATGCCATCAAAGCCGTTAAATCAAGAATTCACAGAAATCCGCTTCGAAAACAGAAAATCATGGCCCGTGAAATGAATATCACACAAAAGTCCATGAGTCGAATCATTAAAAAAGACCTGGGGCTTGGGGCTTTCAAACGACGCACAGTGGGAAAATTACGAAAAAAATTGGAAATAATTCGGCCATTTCGTTTGTAATGGTCCGATTTAAATGAAAATTTACATTGACCTTCTTGAAGTGCTACTGAGCTTAAGTTTTGAATTTCATGCATCTGTGTTTAACAGGTGCTGCACAGTGGGCCCTCAAAGTTGGTTACCTCGAGTTAAAATTTTCTTTTTCAAGCCGCCAAAAGCGTATTTGTGGTCCGATCGTAATAATTTTTTCTTTAGTGAAATCTGCTGGACAAATTACAAATTTTTTCATATCTCGTACAATAAAAAAGATATCGGGACTTAAAGTTTTTTTTTCGAAAAATTTGCTTTGGATTTTCTGGGATTATTTTATTTTTGGGAATCAGTTTTAGGTGAATCGGGGAAAATTTAATCCTGGTTTAAAGAAAACACTTTGGTTAATGTTTTAAAAAAAGAATTGTAGCAAAATCACCAATAATATGAAAATGCCAGCTGTTCAAAGTCAACTATTGCGAAAAAAGTGGGATTTTGAGTGTTTTACGGCGAAAAGGTACCTTTACTCTTATGTCAATAACTTTAATGTTTCTTAAGTAACATACAAAAAATTTGCATTTATTTCAAAGAAAACTTTATGCTTAATACAAATAATAAGCAATTGTGACCCTAGTCGGTACTTTTCTTGCTCCAGGCGTCTCCAAATATGGGCATTTTTTTCAAAAAAAATTGAGTTTGAGCTCAAATAAAAAAAATCGCCACACTGCTGGCCCAATTTGGTGCTATAAGTCAGTTAACTACATATGTTTTCTAAAATCCCAAGCAAAGAAATTTTGCGGGAGGCCATTTCTAGGACAAAAAAAATGAGTTTTTGTTAAAAAATCCCATTTCTGGGATTTTGTTTTCCCCTGTGTCAAATTTTAGAAAAGTGGCAACTCCAATTTTTTTTTTGAATAAGTTTTTCATTTTGTCACAAAAATATTGATACTACGTAAAAAAATCAGGTTTATATCTCCAACCAGCAAAATTTTACAGTGGTCTGAAATATTGACTTTTTTTGCTACCTTCACAAAAAAATTTTTTTTTCTCGTTTTTATCAATTATTATTCAACATATTGAGTTAATTGCATTCTTTTTTATAATCTGTTAAAACTAGAGGTAATTACCTTTCCATTGGTATATAAAAAGTATATCCTTTTACCTACACTTATAACAGCACGTGCGCTGGAATAAGACCCCTTTGAGTAAAGTATGAATTTTATAGGTAAGAATACCAATTTTAAAAATTCTCGTACCTATCCATAAATAGCAAAAATATATATTTTTACCATTATTGTTTACCTATTGTGTAAAAACGGAAAATGGGTAGTATTGTATAGTATGGATCTAGGTACCTAAACATTCATTCTTATATGTTTTGGGGGAATACCTGTCCCCTATGTCCGGAATATTGTGCAACATTTTAGGCGAATGTACCTGGGTACATAAAAATTCATTGTTATAAATGTATTTTTGGGGAATACCTGGTATTTTAGTCAAGTATTAATTGCGGATATTATTGTGATTACCTGTAAGTATTACTCATTGATATAAGAACCGCCGATTTTGTATGGGTTTATCATAACAAATTAATCCGCCATGACGATAACACTCCTTGTTCAAGAACTTGTTGAATTTTTAAAAAACACCAAACTTCGGAAAATGGAGAACAGAGTAGCATATTTAATAGAGTGCATAGAGTCAACATATAGCGAGATAACACAATCTAACGAAAGCAGCAAAGTATTAAATTTTTTGAAAAAATTTGACCGGCTCATGGAGAAGTATCACAGGAATTATTCAAGATTACCAACTGAGTGGCTCGACAGTATAATTGAATTTAAAACTGTCCCTGCTTAAGTGGGTGCTCCTACTAAGGAATACGACGATCTATGTCCAAAGGCAAAGAAACAACGGTTGTCGGCTGAGATGGCAAATCATTCACCTTCAAAGATTTGTGATACATTCAAGGAATTACTGACGGTGGAAAATCGGCCATCTAGCGCAAAAAGAATTGCAGACGTGTTAACGGAAGCATCACCAAGGCGGCTCCAACGCATTGAAAGAAGTATTGCAACACCATGTCCTGGTTTTAGCGAGGAAGAAGCATTAGCTTTAATCATCGAGTTGGGATTGAGTAAGAACAAGTACACTCATTTAAGAAGAATGCTGCTTGATAAAGGATGTGACATGTTTCCCGCATACAACCGAATAAAGGAACGAAAAATGGAAATTTTGCCAAACCCAGTGATAATTACAGAAAAGGCCGGCAGCGTTAGTTTGGAACTACTTCTCCAAAATACTGCCAGTAGGATAATAACAACATTGAATGAGGAACAACTAAAAAAAATCAACAACAGCCATCTTCAATTAATATGCAAGTGGGGATGTGATGGTTTGTCAGCACTTTCGGAATACAAACAATGCTCTGATAGCCAATCTACCCAGATCGAATTCAAGAGCGTATTCATGGCATCTTTGGTTCCTCTGAGGTTAAATTTAGACTCTACCTTACCTTCAACTTCGCGCAGAAAATCAAACCCTACTGAAGCAATATGGCGTAATCCAACACCTGGCTCCAAAATTTATTGCAGACCAATCTCCTTCGTATATCATAAAGAAACGAGTGATTTAACTAAAGCCATCACAGACAAATTAAAAGATGATATTTCGAGATTAGAAGATTTTGCATTTAAATTCGACAGGTATTCTATTACAATATCTTTTAAAATGTTCCTGACAATGGTAGATGGAAAAGCCGCAAACGATATTACAGGAAACAAATCTAGCTGGAAGTGTTTCATTTGCAATAAAAGCAAAGTTAATTTTTCAAACGCTTCGAATAATTCAGTAGTCAATGAAGATACCCTTGAGTTTGGAATAGCACCGTTACATGCTCGAATCAGGTTTCTAGAACACTTTCTAAACCTTGCTTATGACATTAAGTATAAATCTATACCAGGAAATGAAAGGAAAAACATTCGAGCTAACAAAGAAATGCATGAAATGAGAGCAAGTGAAAAAAAAAGAATTCAAGATGCATTTAAACAACAAACTGGCCTAAATATTTCTAAACCACGCTCGAACTTTGGGAATACAAATGATGGAAACACTGCCAGAAGATTCTTCGCAGACTATAATACAGCTGCAGAAATAATTGGAATCAATAAGGAGTTGATTCGAATGGTTAATATATTGCTTTTAGCTCTGAATTCCAAACAAAAGATTAATTCCGATAAATTTGGAGTTTACGCCGAACGAATTTTAAAAATGCTTGCTGATCTCTATCCCTGGAAAGATCTAACGCCAACTATACACAGAGTCCTGTTCCATGGGAAACAAATAATCGAGTCTCACCTTCTCCCTATAGGCGAGTTAACTGAAGAACCACAAGAAGCTAGAAATCGAGACTTCAGATATGTTCAACAATTTTCCACAAGAAAATGCTCAAGAATAGCACAAAACGAAGACTTACTTAATAGTTTATTATTATCTTCAGATCCTTTTTTATCCTCCATGAGAAGTAAGTTGACTTCGTACCACGAAATGACGCATGGAGACGAAGAAGAATTTTCTGATTTATTAGATATGCTGGACGTGGAATAAAATCATTTAAGTTTAATGTTTTTTAATTATAAGATTTATTTAAATGTTAATTTATTTAAAAAAAAGTTTTTCACAAAAAATGAAGTCAATAGCATCTTTTTATTCAAATTTTCTATCTGCAACAATTAAATTACTTTTTTGCGATTGGAAATGTGTAAATTTGATTTTTTTAAATGCAACAACATTGATCTCTCACAAAATGAAATTGCTATTTACCAAAAAAATTAATATTTTACTCAAAGGGGTCTTATTCCAGCGCACGTGCTGTTATAATGGTAGGTAAAAGGATATACTTTTTATATACCAATGGAAAGGTAATTACCTCTAGTTTTAACAGATTATAAAAAAGAATGCAATTAACTCAATATGTTGAATAATAATTGATAAAAACGAGAAAAAAAATTTTTTTTGTGAAGGTAGCAAAAAAAGTCAATATTTCAGACCACTGTAAAATTTTGCTGGTTGGAGATATAAACCTGATTTTTTTACGTAGTATCAATATTTTTGTGACAAAATGAAAAACTTATTCAAAAAAAAAATTGGAGTTGCCACTTTTCTAAAATTTGACACAGGGGAAAACAAAATCCCAGAAATGGGATTTTTTAACAAAAACTCATTTTTTTTGTCCTAGAAATGGCCTCCCGCAAAATTTCTTTGCTTGGGATTTTAGAAAACATATGTAGTTAACTGACTTATAGCACCAAATTGGGCCAGCAGTGTGGCGATTTTTTTTATTTGAGCTCAAACTCAATTTTTTTTGAAAAAAATGCCCATATTTGGAGACGCCTGGAGCAAGAAAAGTACCGACTAGGGTCACAATTGCTTATTATTTGTATTAAGCATAAAGTTTTCTTTGAAATAAATGCAAATTTTTTGTATGTTACTTAAGAAACATTAAAGTTATTGACATAAGAGTAAAGGTACCTTTTCGCCGTAAAACACTCAAAATCCCACTTTTTTCGCAATAGTTGACTTTGAACAGCTGGCATTTTCATATTATTGGTGATTTTGCTACAATTCTTTTTTTAAAACATTAACCAAAGTGTTTTCTTTAAACCAGGATTAAATTTTCCCCGATTCACCTAAAACTGATTCCCAAAAATAAAATAATCCCAGAAAATCCAAAGCAAATTTTTCGAAAAAAAAACTTTAAGTCCCGATATCTTTTTTATTGTACGAGATATGAAAAAATTTGTAATTTGTCCAGCAGATTTCACTAAAGAAAAAATTATTACGATCGGACCACAAATACGCTTTTGGCGGCTTGAAAAAGAAAATTTTAATTCGAGGTAACCAACTTTGAGGGCCCACTGTGCAGCACCTGTTAAACACAGATGCATGAAATTCAAAACTTAAGCTCAGTAACACTTCAAGAAGGTCAATGTAAATTTTCATTTAAATCGGACCATTACAAACGAAATGGCCGAATTATTTCCAATTTTTTTCGTAATTTTCCCACTGTGCGACGTACCGGATATTTATTGACTTCACCTTAAAAAAATAGGATTGAAAAATGCAAACGTATTTTGGTGAAGTACGCTGATAACTTGAACAGAAATTTTTTTTTCACCGATGAAAAATTTTTACCGTTCAGGAAAAATTTAACAAGTAAAATGATAGAGTAGAACTGATCCCATGGTTGGAAAAGGGTCATCACCCCGCTTCAGTCATGGTTTGGTGGAGTGTCTCTTACGATGGGGTCACTGACCTGCATTTCTGCGAACAAAGAGTCAAAACATCGGCCAAAGTTTACCAAGAAACCGTTTTGGAAGCTGTTGTGAAGCCTCTTAAAAATTCCCTGTTCCAAAACCAGCCATGGACTTTCTAGCAGGATTCTGTGCCGGCCCATAAGGCTTAAAAGTCCCAGGCCTGGCTTCGAAACAATTTGCCAGCGTTCATTTCCTCTGAAGAATGGCCCTCAGGCAGTCCAGATTTGAACCCATTGGATTACAAATTGTGGACGGTTTTGGAGGACAAGGTTTGTCACAAAATATCCCCAACATTGGATCTCTTAAGACTGCATTGGTTCGAGCTGTGGCCAATTTTCCAATAGACAAGGTTCGTGCAGCTATTGACGATTGGCCAGTGCGACTTAAGGCGTGTGTAAAGACATTTCGAATAATTAGATTCTTTTTGGATACAATATACATCAATAAATATATTAAAAAATATTTTGTCTAAAAACATTGAGTACTTTTTATTTTACAACATAAAACGTGTGTAACAGTATTTATGTCCCTACTTAGTATATTCAGATAGGGCCACCAATCAATATTTCCTGATGTTACAAACGGAATGACAAATTTAACATACTTTAATATTCATTCAGTGTTTAATGATGCCGTATGGAACAAAATGATTTAATAGCACAGCATATGCACATAAACACATACATACGTGTCAAAAAAAAAACTCTATAACAACAACAACAAATTGAAGTGAATTGAGAACGTATTGTGAAATAATTTTTCAATTTTCCTTTCATTCAGTTGTATTTTCAAATACATAATTTAATTATATGCATAAAAGCGGTTGTTCTTGTTGTTGTCAATGCTGCTTTGTTGCCTATACTCGAATTGTTGTTGTAAACTTATCATATTTCATACAGCAATTTTTGGTTTTTTTTTATTTAATTACTGGTTTTGTACTGTGTATCGAGTTACTTATCATTAACATCATCTTGTTGGTCGGTCGTGGGGTCAATTGTGTTCACGTTTTTATCCTCAATACATTTTGACAAATCGATTGTTTTATACTCCAACGATAAATTTTGGGACAAAAAAAGCTATCAATTCGGAGCAATACAAAAAAAAGAAAAAACATCGTTAACTTAGTCCACCTGATTCTTAAATGTCGTATACCGTGGATTCGCTAATGAAAAAGGCTCGCACAGAGAACAGAGTAGTTGTCACAACCGAATTTTTTCGCCAACCGAATGTTAGTTGTACTCTCTCTCTATCGCTACAACCGAATGGTGCTTGGGTACATGGCAATTTTCAGCAGTGGTAACTGACAGTTACCTGTTACGATGATTGTTGGAACTGAATGTGTATACGAGCCTAGCACAAAAAGCGCGGTATAAACAGAAAAAAAGTTAAGTGTTTTGGAAACTTCCATCTCTGCTATGAACACATGTTAAATTTTGTTTCGATCTGGCAACTCCTTCATATAGAAACAGGTGTTCACAAAAGACACATCCGCGATTTTTTTACAATGGAAAAATTAGAAATGCGTGGTGTCGTTAAATATTTACATAAAAAGGGTTTATCGGGACAAGAAATTCATAATGATATGGTGAATGTGTTAGGTGAAAGTGCTCCTTCATATGCAACAGTAAAAAATTTGGTTGCTGAATTTAAACGTGGTCGTACAAGCATTGAAGATGAACCACGTAGTGGACGTCCAAAAACAGCAACAACAACAGAAATTGTAGCCAAAGTGCATGATATGGTATTAAATGATCGACGAATAAAAGTGCGTGAAATAGCTAATATCATGGGCATCTCAAATGATCGAGTCCATTTAATTTTGCATGAAGAACTTCAGATGAAAAAGCTTTCTGCAAGATGGGTGCCGGACTTGTTAACAGTCGACCAAAAACGCATAAGAATGAACATTTCTCAAGCTTGTTTGGATCGTTTTCAGCGAAATAAAATAGATTTTAAGCGTCGTTTCATAACTGTTGATGAGACATGGATCCACCACTATACTCCAGAGACAAAAGAACAATCCAAACAATGGACTGAAGCTGGAGGAAGTGCCCCAAAGAAGGCAAAAACAATTCAATCGGCTGGTAAGGTTATGGCAACGGTTTTTTGGAACTTCAAAGGTATTTTATTGATTGACTATCTGCAAAAGGGTAAAACAATAAATTCAGAGTACTATTGCAACCTTTTAGATCAATTAAATGTACAAATTCGAGAAAAACGTCCTGGCTTACAACACAAAAAAATAATGTTTCATAAAGACAACGCACCAGCGCACAAGAGTGTTTTAACAATGGCTAAAATCAACGAATTAAAGTACGAGTTGCTTGACCACCCACCTTTTTCTCCTGATTTAGCTCCCAGTGACTTTTACCTGTTCCCAAATCTAAAAAAATTCCTTGCTGACAAGCGTTTTACCTCAAATGAAGATGCAATTACAGCTGTAAAGCACTATTTTGAAGACCTTGAGGAAAACTATTTTAATCAAGGGATAGAATTGCTATATAAGCGCTGGACTAAGTGTATTGAAGTTTCAGGAGATTATATTGAAAAATAAAAATATTTTTGAAAAACTAACTATTCTCTTTCATTAATAAGCTAAGAACTTTCCGAACCGCCCTCGTATATGACAGCGCATAGAGAAAGGGAACTAAGGCTAAAAAAAATCAATTTTCATTTTTTTCTTCTTTTTTTGATGTGGACAACATCTGAGCATCGAATGAGACCGATCCCATGCCCCAAAAGTGTTCCCTCCCAGAGATATGCGCGTTTTATGAAAGTGAAGTCGACGATCCTAAGCGCAAATAGAAAGGGACCAAATCTTTAAAATGGCTCTCCTGAACAAAACTGGGTTTTAACCTTAGGTCCCTTTCTGTTTTGCGCGTCAAATATGTATTTGTTGTTGTTTTAGATTATTGGCTTTAAGTACTCCTTAAATTCGGTTGCCGTCACCACATTGGTTAACTGTGCAAACTGATGGTTCAATTTTATATACAGGGTTTTTTATTAAGGACATAAAAATTGTATATATTAATAAAACACAAGTTATTTAAGATATAGAGTATAAATTTGTTCCAGTAGCTTGTTTCTGTAACTCGTACCGATCGCAGTTACCGATTTGACGTCATTCTCACCTTCACTGTTTCTGTAAAAAAAGTTGCCGATTCTTATTCCATTCACTCGTTCCAAATCGGTAATATGACACTGTTCCGATTCTACTTCAATAGGAATCGCTTAAGAAATTGTTTCTGTAAGAAAATCGACTCAACTTAAAATCGGTAACTTTATCACTGACTTTAAGCCAAGTGAGAACTCTGCCGATTGCTATAGTGTTGTTGCAATTATGAGAAAGCAAGTAACCATATATAACTTTAAACACCAAAACAATTTAATTGAGGTTATTTTAGACAAATAAATATTTTATTAAAAAAGTCGGTTTTAATTGTGCTACCGCGGTTTAATTGTGTTTGAAAATAGGAAGCAAAACGTAAGCATTAAAGATGGCAGTGTGTTGAAATTTACGACAATTTATGAACCGGTTTCAAGAAATCGGTATGGTAATGCAAAATAACAGAGTGCAAATGTTTGTTTACTTGCAAAGAACATCACCAACTGTCAGCTTATTTAATTCCTCGTTTCTTATTTGTTTGCATATTTTTAACAAAATGAATGTGAAAGTCAGTAATAGTTATGTCGTTTAAATATATAAGTTTTATTAAAATAGCAGTTTAATACAAAATATTTGTACATGAAAACAGATGCAAATGAAAATCTGCTTGCCATCTGTTTCAATTCCTGCCGTTTCTTTCCGATTTGTGTTTCTTTCCATGACAAATGAAATTTTTACCGATTTCAACGTACAGAAACAGCAGTTATCACGAAATCGGTAACTTTCAATCTACACGCAGAAAAAAAGTATGGTTGGGGTGACAATATTCGAAGAGGATCATACTATTGTTGGGTATATGGTTGTGACACAACAATTTTATGATCCTCACAACAATAGTATGATTCACACATAACCAAACTATGATCCCCACAGCAAAAGTATGATTCACACATAACCATACTATGATCCCCACAACCATAGTATGATTCACACTTAACCATACCATGATCTCCACAACCATACTATGATCCTCACAACAATAGTATGATTCACACTCAACCATACTATTATCTTCACAACCATATTATGATCCTCACAGCCATAGTATGTTTCTTATACAACCATAGTATGATCCTCACAACCATAGTATGATTCACACGCAACCATGCTATGATCCCCACAACCATAGTATGATTCACACTCAACCATATTATGATCACCAAAATTATTTATTAGGATTGGGTGTTGCTATTCAAAAACAGATAATATTTTTATCAAGCAAGTTATTTTAAATTGCATAACAATTAGGTCATAGCCAGATTTGAGGCCATGTTTTTATTGAACATTTCATTCAAGAAACAAAAATATGTATTCCAACGGCAATCAAAATACTTTTATGGCAACTAAAAGTAAGAGTGAATGCTACTTCAGCATCCGTAGACACCAAGTAACGAATGTGATTAAACCATGATCAATAGCTATATACTTAAGTACAGGAAGATTTTAAATAAACGAGAACCAGTCGGTATTAGAGTATTTCACCGAACAAAATAAATACAATGAAAATCCCTCAAACTACCTTCCGATTGTTGTTGTTTTTGAATGGACAGCAACCATTCACTGTATCGTGTGTATATGATTTTTTGTATATCAAAAAAACATACGCACACACATTCATGTATGCTCTATAAAACCTGTTTTGTTATGTTCATAGTCGCAACCATACTGTATGATTGCCGTAATCAAATTTTTGTGAACGTAAATTTTAAACAACAATACTTTTGTTGCACCAACCATGTTTATATGGTTGCTACAACCATATTTTCAATGATAGCAATATTGTCGCAATCATACTATTGTCAAAATGAAATTCAAAAAACAATACTATGGTTGCGACGAACATACTTTTATTGTAGAGAATATATTATTGTTGCGGTGACCATAGTGCAACCATATCTTTTCTCTGCGTGTAGTTGGTGTGTCGTCACATAAATCGGTAACGTACCGAATTTTTTACAGGAACCAGCTACAGGGGCTACATTTTAGAAATGAAATTCAATTTTGGTCATATGACTACTACGAGCCCGTGTACAGATATTTATTCTTTGGACCAAATTTTCCACCACTCTTGCACACATTTCGACCAGAACGTTAGCAATTTCGTTTTGGCTGTTGTCTCTGAGCTCGTCTAATGTGGTTGCCTCGTTGTCATAGACCAATGACTTGATGTGGCCCCATAAAACAAGATCCAATGGAGTTTAATCACATGAACGACGTGGCTATTCGACCAGTACATTTCTCGAGATAACACGTTCATTGAATTTGCCTTTTAGTAAATAAATTGTAACTCGTGCTGTGTGGCTAGTGGCACCGTCTTGTTAAAACCACATATCGACGGAGTCAAGCTCATCCAATTCTGTTCAAAAATAATTTTCTAACATGGCACGATAGCGCTCTCCATTGACGGATACATGACGATTTTAGCAATGACGAAAAATTATGGCCCAATAATACATACGGCATGAAAACCACACCACTCAGTAATTTTTTGCGGATGCAATTGTGTCTCTTAAAGCATATGTGGGTTTGTTGCTGTCCAATAATGCATATTTTGTTTATTGACAAAACCACTCTGTCGAGTGGGACGGTTATTACGGCGGAATGTTGGAGTAAGCGCTCTTAAAGTTGCGACCACCTACTCAGAATTTCAGTAGTAATTTTCAATGATTTTCAAACGTTGTTCGTAAGTGAACTTTACAATGATGAATGTGTTGACTTCGACTAACGTTTTGACACTGAAAGATCATTTAAATTATTTGAGGGTGCGTTGACATAAACATAAGAAATTTTGATGTCCCTATTTGAAAACCCTTTATATACCTCAATTGAATGCTTGTACGAGTAGTTTTGGCTACAGATGTGGCTAAAAATATATACATTCATATCGGTCATATTTTGTAGTTAATAAAAAATAGGTGGACATTTAATTTTTCAAATCTCAACTAAGGTTTTCATTGTGAACAAACCTTATTCATTACATTTTACTACAAGAACTATTTTTTTTTTTATCAAAAAGACGAATAAAAAACTTTTAACGGGTGATGAATCTAGTGGCATTTTTTTAATATACACAGAGTACAGAGAGCATAAAAATGGATGCACCACGAGTATGCCATCAGTACAACCGAATATTAGTTGGTGCTCAGTAACATTCAGCAATTGTAACTGAAGTATCGGTAGAAAATACGCAGAAGTTCGAACCTCCAGAAAAGAAAATTGCCGCAGTAGAGGCAAAAAAGGTTAACTTATAAACGTGAAGTACTCTTGAGTAATGGAAGGGTCATGTCTAGAAAAAAAGAGTGAAATGTGATGGAAGACTTTTAATAAACATATAAGATTTAACGATATGCTTTAACTAACGTTTGCTGAATGAAATCGCAACAAATTTTACAACGCTGGGACAAAGCAAAATTAAAAATGTAAACAAAGTACCGTTATTTTTCATTTACCACATGTTTTGTGATATTGCTATTTGATTTTTACTGAAGTTGATCATTTATTTTGTTTGCAATGTCGTCAAAAGAAGAACAACGTCGAAAAACCATTTGTAATTTTTTCGACCATCATCCTGATTGGAAGAAATCCGATATCGTTTTCTCAAACAACAGAAAGAAAACGTGGTTCTGGAAAAAAGTGTAGTTTGAACGACTCTTCTATGAGAAGCCGACTTCGAAAAATTACCGATGGTAAAGTCGCTAAATCCTATAGGGAGCTTCGGAAAAAGTTCCAATGTGACGGAAAAACAGTGAAAAAGTATCTGAGTGATATGGGAATTTAGAGAAAGTCCAGAAAAAACAAGGCAAAATCGTCAGAAGCTCAAGAAGTTACCCAAAAGTCTCGACTTAGAAGTTTGGTCAAAAATACATTCAAAGCCAAGAGCGACATTGTATGCATCATGGACGATAAGTCATATTTCACATTGGATGGAAACGAATGGCAAGGAAAACATATTTTGAAGGAAAAAAACACGTAGACGATAAAATAAAGTATGTGTAGCATTCAAAATTTCCTAAAAAAGTTTTATTGTGGCTTGCAATTAGTCAGCATGGAATGTCAGAACCAGTTTTTTTTTTGAGTCCGGTTTGGCCGTCAATTCTGAAAGATATATAAATTTCTGCTTACCAAAGGTTGAAGCATTTATGAATAAGAAGCATAGAAACTTAAATGTAATCTTCTGGCCCGACTTAGCATCAAGTCATTACGCCAAGAAGACATTGGAAGCCATGGACACTTCAAATTCCATATGTATGTAAAGAAGAAAATCCAACCAATGTACCCCAATTACTCCCAATTGAGGATTTTTGGACAAATTTAAAACGAAAAGTATATGCAAATAACTTCAGACCCAAAACTACCAAAAATTTGATTCAAAAATTCGAAAGGAGCTTCAAAACATGCCAACATCGACATTTTCAACAGCCATGGAAAAAGTTCCTCAAAATTGCCGCAAAGCAGCTCGATTGGGACCAAATATTTTTTACATTAAACTAGTACAATGTATTATCTTAAAATAAAATTGAAATACAATTTTTGTTTAAAAGAAAAAAATGTTTTTTTGTTGCGATTTCATTCCGCATAAGTTAATAACTTTTGTTATTTTCGATTTTGGTTATAATAAAAGTTTAGATATCATCACCAATAGCAACAACAAAATGTTGGCAAAACTATTGGTTACCAAAACCATGAGTTATGACAACTAAATACATTTTCTGCGTTTCATTGGTATGACCGATCAAGTAGTTCCGTCTACAATACGATGATCATAAGTGACGCTCAAAATAGAAAGGGACCTAAGGTTAACAACCAGTTTTGTTCAGGAGAGCCATTTTAAAGATTAGGCCCCTTTCTATTTGCGCTTAGAATCGTCGACTTCACTTTCATAAAACGCGCATATCTCTGGGAGGGAACACTTTTGGGGCATGGGATCGGTCTCATTCGATGCTCAATTATTGTCCACATCAAAAAAAGAAGAAACAAAATGAAAATTGATTTTTTTACCCTTAGGTCCCTTTCTCTATGCGCTGTCAAATATTATCATCTTGTCGTATGTCAAACCGAATATTTATTAAAATTAAAAAATTTGGTGTTTGCAACCGAAATTAATTTTTTGCAACAGAATTTTAGCAGTTTCAAGCGATTTCCAAATAATTTGTTTCTCTTTGTGTAGGATTTTTTTTTAAAGATTACGCATGAGTTAAGTTAAACATAATTTTTTTCTTTTAAGTATTGTTTGACATTTCAGGAATTGTAACCTAACGATTTTCCTGCTCGTCAGTGTTTTAGTGTTAGAGCTCGAAGATAGCCGCTGTTTTCGACCAAAATTTAGATCAATGATAAGGCCCATTTCTATCTCAACGGCAACGTCAACATAAAAAAATTGCCGCATTTGAGCTAAAGAGCAACCAGAAGAGGTTCAAGAGGTGCTATTATATCCAGAGAAAACCACGGTTTGGTGTGATTTGAAGGCTGATGGAATCATCGGTTTATATTTTTTAAAAATGATGCAGGCCGACACGTAACCGTGGTAGCTATCGCTCCATGATATCGGACTTTTTACTAATGGGTGGTTACATTTTGAGGGCCGATGTTGAAGGCGAACCACAACTACACGTCAAGTTTTTTTCAGTTGATATTCCTCAATTTCAGACTTACTCAATTTGAATAATGGAAAGACACCCAAGCGAGCAACGCGTTCAGGTTATTCAGAATGGTGGCAAGAAATGACAAGAGTGGATGATCACACATTTTCACCTCAGTCTATTCGTCAATAAGCAGAAATGCCGCATTTGGGCGAATGATTATCCAAAAGTGATTTTCGATAAAACAATGCACACACAAAGAGTGACTGTTTGGTGCAGTTTATGGGCAGGCGGCATCATCGGGCCGTATTTTTTTCCAAAATGTGGCCGGTCAGGCAGTTACTGTGAATGGTGTTCGCTATCGTGAGATAATAACGAACTTTTCATAGCCCGAATTGAAAGATATGGATGTGAACGATATGTGGTTTCAAAAGGACGGTGTCACTTGCCACACAGCTAACGTAACAATGGCTTTTTTGCCCGACAAATTCAATAGCCGTGTTTTCTCACGTCGTGGTGATGTTAATTTGCCGCCAAGATCATGTGATTTGACACCGTTGGACTTCTTTCTTTGGGGTTATTTGATAGAAAAGGTGTATGTCGATAAGCCAGCAATAATTCAAGAGCTGTTGGATGAGATAATTCGGCACATTAACGACATAGAACCTCAATTATGCCTCAGCGTCATCGAAAATTTGGACCATCGGATGAAGGTGTGCTGCAGAGGTTGCGGCGACCATTTGGCCGATATTTTGTTCCATGCATAATTGAACCTTACCAAGATTATCATAATTAAAATAAATGACAATAATTTCCTTAATAATTTGTGTTTTATTCAATAAATCGGCCCTTAAAATTTAACAACACTTTAGCTAAAATTTAATCCCGTATTCTGACATTTGGTTTCAAACAATAGATCTATTGAAAGGTATTTTCGAAGAGCAGCTCATTTCACGTTTTCGACCGGTGAGTAGGCCTTTATACTTTTTTCTTTGGGGTTGCGCAAAGTCAATGCTGACATTTCAGGTTACCAGCTACCATTCAGGTTTTTTACCGTCATACCGGTCATACCATAGTCGTCCAAAATTAGACCTTCAGAATGGACATCCTGAGATGAATTTGCGGTCAACGTTTTATGGAAATTATATTCAAAAAATAAATGGCATAAAATGTCCTTTCGACTGAACAATAAAGATTCCACACTTGATTTGATTTTTGTATTTATTGTATTTTGAAAAAAATACCTCTACTTATATATTGATCGATATCTTGAAAATATTCTGATTTTAGTTTAGACGATCTATACTAAGATGATATAAGTAGTTATGTAGTAGACCATTTTAACCCAAAAACTAACATTTTTTTAAAACATTTATACAAGAAATTAGTTGGTCAATATGTTTATAGGGCATAAAAGTGCGCAAACTCCTGTAAAAGAATAATTTTTTCGCTTGCTCAAAAAAAAGTAAGAAAACGACAATCCAATCTTAAAAAAAGTTAAAAAGTTTTACGAAAAAAAACTCCTTACGATTTCAATTAAGACATCTCATAACGAAAATCCGCTAAAACAAGGAATTATTGAGTAAAAACAAGGAATATTTATAACTTTTTAACTAATTACAATAACATTTTCTAACAAATCAGAATACCTCCTTAATTTTACGATTCGAAAACATTTGAGGACTTGAGCCATGGAGGTAAGGTCACTAGGGTATGGGCCCAAAAATCGATATATGTGGACATTTCATCTTATATTTACCCAACTTTTCATATTTACAACTTATGGGATTTATCTGCTAGATATTGCAACAAATATAACTTTCGTCTAATACGACTTACAACAATTTATGAATATTAAAAGTAGTTACTTATACAGGGTGACCGCCCAGAAGGTATACGACTTTATTTTGCCGCCATTTTGGTAAACATTATTCTAGACAGTTCATATTTGGCAGTCGTGAAGTAGAGACGTGGCAAATTTATTATGGAAAAATATTCGATAAATCGTTAAACATTTTATCAAAATCAATCATCGATTACTGAGACGATGAGAAATTAACGTGAAATTTTTGGGAGAAAGAACGTGCCAACAAAACGCACTGTTTATCGTGCAGTGAATGATTTCGAAGAAAGAGGGTCTGTAGCTGATAGGCCCAGGCAGAGACCACAACGTACTGCAAGATCGGCTTGAAACATTACTGCGGCTCAAGAAAGTGTTCAAAACAATCCATCAACCTCAATTCGACGCCGTGCACAGGATCTTGGTCTTCAGTGAACAACTTTGGCCACATTTTTAAACAAGGATTTACATTTGTTTCCATTTAAGATTCAGTTGACACAAGAGCTGCTTCCACAAGACCATTTACGCCGCCGTACATATGCCAATAGGATGTTACAGTTCGCCTATGACAACCCCGATTTTCATGAAAAAATCATAATGAGTGACGAGGCACATTTTCATTTGAATGGATATGTACATAAACGGACTAATCGGTTCTGGGCAATGGAAAACCCTCAAATTATTCATCTGTCACCTTCGCATCTATTAAAAGTGACAGTCTGGTGTGCAATTTGGAATCATTGGACTTTACTTCTCTGAAAATGGAAAGGGTAACTGTCAATGGGGAGCGAAATCGTGATATGATTGAAAACTTTTTAACGCCAGATCTACATGCTTTGGGCTTGATTAACATGTGGTATCGACAAGACAGGGCCACATCGCATACAGCCAGGATTACAATGGCATTACTGCGAGACCTCTTCCCACAACAGGTTATTGCAAGAAATGGAGATGTTGATTGGCCGCCACGGTCGCCTGATTTGACTAAAATAAAACAAACAACCCCGAAACGCTTGAGCAACTCAAACAAAACATTTGTGATGAAATTCATTAAATACCTCGTGAGATGTGTGAGAAAGTAATGAAAAAAGTGATCAAAAGGACTCGCATTTATGAGGCTAACAGAGGCGGACATTTACTTGACATTGTATTCCATACATAAATGCCGACATTAACCAAAACATTTATCAATATACGACCCATTCTCTTTTATTTAATCAAAAATTATAAACAAACAAAGTAGTATACCTTCACGACGAATACCCTGTATATCCAAAAATGTACCTATATTTAAGATTTGTGCCTACCAGCTGATTAGGGACCTAAGAGCCCAAAAATTGAACCTCGTCCATTGGAAAATTGGCCACAGCTCGAACCAAAGCAGTCTTAAGAGATCCAATGTTGGGGTATCTTTTGTGACAAACCTTTTCCTCTAAAAACGTCCACAATTTGTAATGCAATGGTTTCAAATCTGTACTGCCTGAGGGCCATTCTTCAGAGGAAATGAACGCTGGCGAATTGTTTCTAAGCCAGGTCTGGGACGTTTTAGCCTTATGGGCCCGCTCAGAATCCTGCTGAAAAGTCCATAGCTGGTTTTGGAACAGGGAATTGTCACAACAGCTTCCAAAACGGTTTCTTGGTTTCTTGTTTTGACTCCTTGTTCGCAGAAATGCTGGTCAGTGACCCCATCGTAAGCGACATCCCACCAAACCATGACTGAAGCTGGGTGATGACCCTTTTTACCCTTGGGATCAGTTCAGATGTTTCCTTAGATGACCGCGCATACACTCTATCCATTTGCCATTTTGTTAAAAACTTGTCTTCTATTTAAATATAGAAGCAAGAGGTCTTGAGCCGGTTTAATCTCAGTTCAAAGCAACAGACCGAAATTAAACAAACGAGCTAAACGTTTTTCCTAAACGGTAAAAATTTTTTTATCGGTGAACAAAATTTTGCTGTGCAACTTATTAGCGTGCATCACCAAAAGACGTTTAAATTTTTCAATCCTATTTTTTTAAAGCTTCAGTCAATAAAAGTCCGGTACGTCGTTTGAAAGTCCCAAGTCTTTTTTAATGATTCGACTCATGGACTTTTGCGTGATATTCATCTCACTGGCAATGATTTTCTGTTTTCGGAGCGGATTTCTGTGAATTCTTGATTTAACGGCTGTAATAGCATGCGGTGTTCGAACAGAACGTGGGCGGCCCGACCGGTGGCTGTTTTTTACATCTCCAGTCTTATATGCATCGGTAGACGAACATGCGGCTAATCCCTAGTGGCAGGAGCGTTTTGAAAATATCGTTTTTTTTCATTTCACACTTGAAAAGCGCTATTACAGCGATACGGTTCTCATTATCTGACCACTCCATGATGAAAGTTGAAACAATTTCAAAATCCCGTTACAGACTAACGCTATTGAGGTTAGCTTTCAAAACCCATATGACATTAACGAGATATGTTCAGTTCTACTATTGAAATGGGTGTGTTCAATGTTGTATTTATGTTTATGTCCATACTAAGTATTTACGAAAGGGTATTCAAAAACATAAAAATTTCTTCAGGAAGCACAACATTACGTTTCGGAGAAATTTCTGGCCTTGACTTGTTGAGTTAAGGTCACAAGGCACCAAACAGTGGTCCACCTTAATATATGGACACAAGAGTATTAAAAAAACCTATAAAAATTCGTCACAAATCAGTAAATCGCCGATGCGTTGCCTATGTTTTTCGTACCTCGGACCTATCTATACCAGTCTTGAGCATTGATCACGACCTATCAAAGAAATTAGCGTTAAGCATTGCCATCTGCGTGGCGAAACAATGCATAATGAAATGGCAAACCTTATTAAAAATGCTGAAACACAATCAATATCTGTCTCATGTCCATGAGAAGTGCCAATAACAGTCCATCACTGTCATTTTGCTTCAATCATCTTCATGCTTTCCATTAAATCTTCTCAAATAAAATGGCAATGTTAGTTAATTACTTTTTCCTTGGGAATGTTAATTGGTTTGTTTCACGCAGAAATACAAAAAAGTAAAAGTAGTTCCATGTTTTTGACGCTGCTGTTGTTGTAGCAATTGTTATTTAGCCATTTTTTAGCATTCAGTTTTTAATTAAAATTTAATATGCCATCGTAGATAAATTTTAATAATACACTTGGTGTGTATTTGATTGTAATGCGTTGTTTTTCCTCTTCCATAGCCTTCTTTGCTCTATGAAGTTGTATCTCTCGATGTACATGCATTTGCCCCGGCTGCATGGTCACAGATAATTTGCATATTAATTAAAAGCGCTTTTGCCGTATTAGAGAGTTGCCACAAAAGAAGGCAAAAATATAATAGATAACGTAATACACAAACGCTTACAAAGTAGGTTAGTGTCACTAAAGCGAAAAAATATATATGGCGAACGGCAAAATAGCGAATGTGGAATGTCAAACGAAGTTTAGACATCAATCAGAAATAAGCCGGGATTCGTACTCTCCTAGATGGCTCTTTTGCAATGTAATGCGGTATCGAGGTATACTGGTATTCATGTGAGGTGGACATGTTATAAATGCAAGAAAATCACCTTGAAATACTTCTGTGTAATATCCGCAGCGAGACCTGAACCAAGAGATTTATTTATGGCTAGGGAACATTTCATTTGTTTATATCATGATATCTGTATTAGCAGCGGCTAATACAAGCAGATAAAAATATGGTTACTACTTATACGAGTATATGAGCACGGCAACAATTGTATGTATTCTGCAATAAAGGTGTGTTTGTCGAAAGCAAATGTGTGTTTGACAATAGAGTGATTGTAGCAATATTAATATTAGTAATCGTAGTAATACTAACAAAATTATAAATTCCAAATTTTTAAATGAAAATATGGTCGTAGATACAACATATGTGACGCGCCAAATAGAAAGGGACCTAAGGCTAAAAACCAGTTTTGTTCAGGAGAGCCATTTTAAAGATTAGGTCCCTTTCTATTTGCGCTTAAAATCGTCGACTTCACTTTCATTAAACGCGCATATCTCTGGGAGGGAACACTTTTGGGGCATGGGATCGGTCTCATTCGATGCTCAGATGTTGCCAACATCAAAAAAAAAAGTGAAAAGTTTTGCTCAGGAGAGACATTTTAAATTTGCGCTTAGAATCGTCGACTTCACTTTCATAAAACGCGCATATCTCTGGGAAGGAACACTTTTCTGTCATGGGATCGGTCTCATTCGATGCTCAGATGTTGTCCACATCAAAAAAAAAAAGAAAATTGATTTTAACCTTAGGCCCCTTTCTCTATGCGCTGTCACATATATATAACTGGTGTGACAAAAGTTTTGTTTTTTTTTGTATTATGTTAAAAATACAATGATTACGCAGTAATCATGCGTGTGAATCACACTATGGTTGAGGATGATATGTGAGGATCTTGCTATGGTTGTTTGTGAAACATACTATGGTTGTATGTACTTAGTTGGGACATAAATACTGCTTCAAAATTGAAAACACCCATTTCAATAGTAGAACTGAACATACCCCGTTAATTTCATATGGGTTTTGAGAGCTAACCTCAATAGCGTTAGTATGTAACGGGATTTTAAACTTGTTTCCACTTTCATCATGGAGTGGTCAGATAATGAAACCGTATCGTAATAGCGCTCTTCAAGTGTGAAATGAAAAAAGCGATGATTTCAAAACACTCTTTCCATGGGATTAGCCTGGGATTAGCCTTATTAGCATGTTCCTCTACCGATGCATAAAATTGTTTGAGGAGACTGGAGATGTAAAAAACCGCCACCGGTCGGGGCCGCCCTCGCTCTGTTCGATCACCGCATGTCATCAAACACGTTAAATCAAGAATTCACAGAAATCCGCTTCGAAAACAGAAAATCATGGCCCGTGAGATGAATATCACGCAAAAGTCCATGAGTCGAATCATTAAAAAAGACTTGGGACTTGGGGCTTTCAAACGACGTAGCGGAAATTTATTGACTGCAGCTTTAAAAAAAATAGGATTGAAAAATGCAAACGTCTTTTGGTGAAGCACGCTGATAACTTGCACAAAAAAATTTTGTTCACCGATGAAAAAATTTTTACCGTTCAGGAAAAATTTAAGAAGCAAAATGATAGAGTGTATGCACGGTCATCTAGGGAAGCATCTGAACTGATCCCAAGGGTGGAAAAGGGTCATCACCCAGCTTCAGTCATGGTTTGGTGGGGTGTCTCTTACGTTGGGGCTATTGACCTGCATTTCTGCAAACAAAAAGTCAAAACATCGGCCAAAGTTTACTAAGAAACCGTTTTGGAAGCTGTTGTGAAGCCTCTTAACAATTCCCTGTTCCAAAACCAGCCATGGACTTTCCAGCAGGATTCTGCGCCAGCCCATAAGGCTAAAACGTCCCAGGCCTGGCTTCGAAACAATTTGCCAGCGTTCAAGTCCTCTGAAGAATGGCCCTCAGGCAGTCCAGATTTGAACCCATTGGATTACAAATTGTGGACGGTTTTAGAGGACAAGGTTTGTAATTTGGCAATAAAATGAATTGAATTGAAAAAAAATTATTTCGGTGTGATAACCGAAAACATTAAATTTACCCAAGCTCGGGGTAGCGTCTACCGAATGCACAAAGTACTAATTGCCAATAATCAATAACAACAACCAATACAGGTAGAAATTTAGTTCCAATAATCATCGTTATTAGTAAAAGTTAGCGATACTATGTCCCTTCAAATGAAAGCGCCAATTCCCACTACGGAAAATTGCAGTGTACCCAATTAATAATCGGTTGTAGCATTGGAATACATGGATATTAAAGGGTGGGGAAATTTTAAGAGCCGATGTTGATTTGTCGCGCAAAAGAGCTGTTGTTTTGTTAGCTGTGTGGCAAGTGGCACCGTCCTGTTGAAACCACTTACCGTCCACATCCATATCTTCCAATTTGGGCCATAAAAGTTACGATAGCAAACACCATTCACAGTAGTAGTCTGACCGGCCTAATTTGGGAAAAAGTACGGCCCGATGTACCGCCAGCCCATAAACCGCACCAAACAGGCACTCATTGTTGGTGCATTGTTTTTTCGATAATAACTCTTGGATTATCAAAATGCGGCAATTCTGCTTATTGAGATCGACTGAGGTGAAAATATGACTCAACACTGAATATGATTTTCTTCGAAATTTGATTTTCATTTTCATAATACTTACAAGCCTGAATAACTTTAACGCGATGCTCGCTTGTGTATCTTTCCATGTTTCAAATTGAGTTAGTCTAGAATTGAAAAATATCAAATTAAATGCAGAAAATAACTTGACGTTGAGTTGTGGTTAACATTTAACATCGGCCCTTAAAATTTAACCGCCCTTTACATGTCATTTTGCCATTCGGTTGGCAAAATATTTGTTTGTAGAAACATATCTGTTCTCTATGGGCGAAAAAGTCATCATTACTCGCTGATAACCCTTTATTTAAATTGTTTACTAGATTTTTCTGTTAAAAACATAAGGCTCTTGCTTGTAGATGATTTGCAACTTTATTTTTAATAAAAACCATCTGTACACTAAATATCCTTAATTTCACATGAATGTCTTGCGATTTGTTTGCTATTTAACGTGGGTCATTGGGATATTGCCAAATCTTTGCTCTCGCCACACTTCATGCACAATATCACACGTGCAACATTATAATGTTGGCGATCCCTTTGAACACAGCCAGCACGATCTCCTGCAGAGTATCGGACATCCCCCTACATTTAGCGGAATAGACATGGCATAATTACCACCAACGTTTGCCGGTTTATTGTTCGTTCAGCTGTCGCACCAAAACCGCTTTTAGTCGCCTATTGTTAAGTGCACGCCTCCTTTTTGTTCCAGCAACAAAAAGGACCAACAGCCACCAGCGAACGTCAATCCCGAAAATTGTTTAATATAATACGAAACTGCGTTATTAATTCAATGAACTCATATCGGCGTTTCCCTTAATGTTCTGGACCCAAACTTTGTTGTGATGTAAGCGTTCCTTTGATGAGTTCTTTGAAATGCTTTGAAACACGTTTTTGATGATTTTGTGTTCGCATGCTTCAAATACTTTATACACAGATAGAGGAACTCTATAGTCAAAAATTGCGTTTATTTATAAAAGAAAGGCCTAGGCAGGCGGCACAGTGTTCTGAAATCGATTGGGTTAAGTGGGTATATATTACGTCAACATTTGGTGCAACTACAAATATCTGTGTCAATCTTAATACTAAGCCTCTTAACAATTCCCTGTTCCAAAAACAGCCATGGACTTTCCAGCAGGATTCTGCGCCGGCCCATAAGGCTAAAACGTCCCAGGCCTGGCTTTTTGATGATTTTGTGTTCGCATGCTTCAAATATACGCAGATAGTATAACTCTATAGTCAAAAATTGCGTTTATTTATAAAAGAAAGGCCTAGGCAGGCGGCACAGTGTTCTGAAATCGATTGGGTTAAGTGGGGATGTATTACATCAACATTTGGTGCAACTACAAATATCTATGTCAATCATAATACTAAGCAGAGCCAAAGTTTGTTTTTGGTTGGGATTTGGTATGTGTGAATATTGAATACAATTATTTTGTTGATAGATTTTTGAAGTCGACTTGGTATTAAAGTTCGTCGGATCTTTCGGTCTAACGCATAACCAATATATTTAACTAATAATTCGGTTATACTGATAGAATAGTATTACCGAATTATTGGTTGTTAGTATACAAGTGTAGTTTAAGCTGTATTCGGAGGATTCTCTCTCATTTTTCATTTTAACATAAGAAGAGACAGAACAAACATATGAGAGACAAACTACAAGCATGCAGCCTACACCGAAGGCTGCAAGGTAAATTAAATGTTTCATTCCGTTTGCAACACCACGAAATATTGATCTGGGACCATATAAAGTATACAGGTATATTCTTGATTATCGTAAAATTCTAAAACGATCTAGTTATCTCCATCCGTCCGTTCGGATGTCTCTCGAAGCGGTCAGACGGAACCAGCAATGTTGCATGATGATTGCTTAGAGTCATAAGCTGTTTCAGATTGTTAATGGGCAGAATCGGCACAAGAGGGAAAATTTTTCCCTTTAGGGATTATAGGTACTTTAGTAAAAAGTACCTTTTTAACCCTATTCGTGCCAGACAGGCTCCCTAAGTCACTATTGAAATTAAAACTTGTGTTTTTTTTTTATAAAAAATAGTTCTATTGGCCCATACCTGTATGTATTACTCCATTAAACTGTTAACTTTAAAAACAAATTAAATTGTATTTTTTTTTTAAATTTTAAACCATTTTCCGATTTACTGACGTAAATTTCTACGCATTGATTCAGAGTCACTTATGCAAAACTGTTTGGAAAATTTTAAAAATATCGACACTAAAAACAGCATGATATGTTATAAGGAAACTATCATGCAATAGTATATTAAATATATTTTGTACTTAGTGATTATCGAGACTAGTTGGGCTTTAAAACGGATGCAAAAAAAAAACGTTGCAACACTGTATGGCAAGTGGCTCCGTCCTGTTAAAACCAAATGTTGTCAAGATTAGGTGTTTTAATTTTAAGTAGCAAAAAGTTCGATATTATCGCGAGATAGTGAGCACCATTTACGGTTCCTGCCATCATCACTTTAGAAAAAATATGGACCGATGATTGCAAGAGCTCATAAACCGCACCAAACCGTGGTTTTCTTGAAATACTTTTAAGTCCTTCAATGATAAAATGGCAAAAAATTCTGTAAATAAAAAAAAAATAACACAACTTACGCTTTATCTGTGAAAAAAATGCCTATTAAAATAATACCTCTTAATTGATCACCCTTTATTAAAATATTTACCAAAGTAAATTTGCTGATTTTGCTAGTGAAGCAAACATTAATGATAATTTCGATGAAATGGAGAAGTTCGTGTCGACAAAAAGTGAAGTAAACTTTTGTGGAACTGTTTTAGACATTGAAAAGAAATACGAGAGCGACCGCAAAAGTAACTGGCCTAACATAAAAAGAAACGTTTTTTTGGAATTATTATTATTTATTTTTCAACATAATCTCCTTCCAAATCAATACACTTCATCAAACGTTTTTCAAGTTTTTTAATTCCATCCGAAGAATAAGATTTTTCAATACCTTCAAAATATGCCTCAATTTTAACAATAACCTCGCTATTGGACGAAAATTTTTTGCCACCGAGAAATTGTTTCAAATTTGGAAACAAGAAAAAACCAGAAGGAGCTTAATCTGGAGTATATGGTGGATGCGGAGCAATTTCAAATCGTAATTCGGCCAGTTTTTGTTGAGTTAAAAATGCAGTGTGTGAAGGAGCATTATCTTGATGAAAAATAACTTTTGTTTCTAAATGCGGTCGTTTTATCTTGATTTCTTCACTCAACCGATCCAATAACGCACAATAATATTCACTATTTATAGATTTTCCTTTCTCAAGATAATCAATAAATATTATACCCCTTGCATCCCAAAATACTGTGGCCATTATTTTTCCTGCTGACTTAACAGTTTTCGCCTTCTTGGGACCACTTTTACCAGCTTCTGTTCATTGTTTTGACTGTTCTTTGCATTCTGGGAAGTAATGATGGATCCATGTTTCATCAACAGTTATGAATCGGAGCAAGAACTCTATTGGATTATGCTGATAAATCGCTAAAAGCTCCTCGGAATTGGTCCAACGGACGATTTTTGGGGCAAAGTCAACAAACGCGGCACCCATCTTGCGGATAGCTTTTTCATGTGGAGTTCATCATCTAAAATACTCCAAACTTGTTTTTCGTGTATTTTAACAATATCAGCAAGTTCTCTGAGCTTTATTCGTCTATCGTTAGTCACTTCATTAATTATTTTTCTAATGTTTTCAATAGTAGTAGCAGTTTTCGGTCTTCCAGAGCGTTGTTCATCTTCCGTACTTGAACGACCCATTTTAAATTGTTGAACCCAGGATTTCACGGTGCAGTATGATCACCATGAACGGAATCCAATTCATCTTTGATTAATTGTGGCGTATAACCTTTCATATAAAAGTGTTTAATTACCGCACGAAACTCTTTATTTTCCATTTTTCAAAAATTATAAAACTTGTTTACTTCAATCACCTGTAACAAAGAAAATAATCATTAAATATTTCGGAAATTTTGACAGATGGCTTATAAAAGATTGCTTTTAAAAAACAAAAACAAAACAAAAGTTGCTAGTAAAACAGAAAATGTGCCAGGCCAGTTAGTTTTGCGGTCGCCCTCGTAAATCTATCTGGTAAAAAACATAATGCAGTGTATTTGGTAAAAGATACAAAGCATATGTTAGTATTCTTTTGAGCCGATTTTCTGAAATTTTAACTGTGCCCGTCCTTGGAAAGAGGAACTTACTTGTGCCAAACTATATCAATTTATGTTGTAATTTGTGGCTACTAAAGCTTAAAGCATAAAATCGGATGAACATATGTGTGGGAGCTATATTCAATTCTCAACCGATTTGCTTTAACTTCAATAGCGTCCGTCCTCGGCCCAAAAAAAACTTTCCTTCGCTAAATTTCATTAAAATCAGACAATCTGTATTTTGATTACACATAAGATGGATGGACGTTAAATAAAAACAAGCAGTCATTATATGTCGATCGGTATACTTAAAAGTGGGCGAGCTGAAATATTTTTGGTAATTACAAACATATGCCATGAAACTTATAATATCCTGTCACTGAGTGGCCCAGTGTTTTTTTCGTATTATTTTCTACTAATATTTTCTACTAATATTTTCTACTATGATTTTCTGTTTTTTTTGTAAAAAATCAACAAAAAATTGTTTCTTATAACTTATGGTGTACACAACATAAAATAAAACCCAACTTAGAATATTTTACGCTCCAACCATATTTATATTATTGCTTCAAAAATATTTTAATTTCAAAATTCTGCATAAATACTATTGTAACATTTCAATAATATTAATCATACTATTGTTAAAATGAAATACAATAAATTAAACCATGGTTGCGACAAACATTCTTTTATTGCAGTGATAATACTATTGTTACCGTGATCGTCCAGTAAATACATGGTGGCGGGCTGTTATTTGCGTATTTTGGAATGAAATAAAAATATTATGAACCATAGAAAAATTTATTGTATATTTTAATTTTATTGAACAGTAAGGGAGTTTTTAAATTACATGGTTTTAAATAGTGTATTTGGCATACGTTTTCTGAAGTTTTCGTGAACTCTGGCAAGCATGTCGACTGGTATTCTGCAAATTTCAACCCCAATATTGATAAATAGGTCTTCCTTCGACTTCAGGTAACACCAAAGGAAAAAATCGCATGGAGCTAAGTCTGGTGCCACTCTCAGTCACAGCCACATCACCCCTCAAAGAGATAAGCCGCCCAGGAAACATTCGCCTGAAACAATTCATGGTAACCCATGCTGTGTGTGCAGTGGCACCATCCTGTTGGAACCGGCATTGCCTCAAGAGCCGGCTGAAATAATTCTGAAAATACCAAGAGCAAGTGATTGCTTTCTAGCAGAGCGTATCGGAGATTACAGTACTGCTGCTCTAACTCTCACGATGTTTTGTGGTGTTTTAATCCTTCTCTCAGGTCGGCTTCGTACACATGACACATTCCCTGCTGTTGTCAATGAAGCTACCCAATTTACAATTGATTGGCAACACGTCCGCGTGCGGGAAAAGCGAATCGTAAACGAAAGCATGATGCACTGCAATGATCGAGAGCTCAATTGAAAAAAACGCTTTAACTTAAAATGACCTCACCTCACGTGTCCAATGTATGATGGCTACTGAAACGCAAACTAGTAAAAATCTCCCTCAACCACTATAAGCCACGCACACTCTCTTCGTCCAACAGTGCCGTCACAGTCTGCAGTGCAATAAAGCAAAAGGCCCAATTTTCGACCAATTTGTGCACCATTAGGGGCCGTATGCCAGCAATAACGCGTCAAATATTCTTTTCCAAGGCGTCAAACATGTCCGGCTTATCTGCGTAGACACATAATACCCCACACAAAAAATAGTCCAGCGGTGTTAAACCTTAAGATTTTCGAGGCCACGTCACAGGCTCACGACGCGAGATAATGCGCTCACCAAAAGTTTCCTTCAATACATTGATGGTTTTGTTGGCTGTATGGCATGTAGCGCCGTCTTGTTGGAACCAAAGGTCGTCCACATCAACGTACTCCAATCCAGAAGTGGCCCCATAGCGTTCTCATTGACTGTATGGCCGACTTTATTTTTGAAGAAATATGGTCCAATGATTCCCTTTGCCCATAGGGCACTCCAAACAATGACTTTTTGAGGATGTAACGGAGTCTCGACATTGGTTTGTGGATTGTCATTTCTCCAAATGCGAAAATTTTGGTTATAAACGTACCCATTCAACCAAAAGTGAGCTTCATCGCCGACAAAATTTTCTTATTGAAAATTCATCACGTTTTTTTTTTTTTTTTTAAGACCAACACTCAGGGGTTGTCCCCTATATATGCAGTGCATTGCATCGATCAAGGGAAGATAGGTTAGGATATTGAAGGAAAGAGGGAGTAATGTTTATGGACATTTAATTTGAACCTGTTCATATCGTACGTGGCAGGAAACACCTCTGCGGGAAGTCTGTTCCACATACGGACAACGCGGCTGAAGAACGAATTCTCCCTGTAATGCGTCGTGCGATCAGTAGGCCAATCAATAACGAATGGATGCGAACTTCTAGACAAGCGGGTGTTACGGTCGAAAACTCTGACCTCCGGGATGAGATCACCTATCTTAGAAGAGCACATCCCGTTAAAGTACCTGTAAAAGAGTGATACGCAACCAACACTCCACCGATGCTCGAGTGAAATAACAGAGTTGGCCACCCTGCTATCTCCAACAAGCATCAGCGCCCTCCCTTGCACCTTGTCGAGAAACTCCAAAGAAGACCTTGAAGCACCCGCCCAGATGTGGGAGTTATACTCCATTTTTGGCCGAATGTATGTGATGTAGATGTTGAGGAGGTCGGAGGAAGTGAAGTATTTCTTGCACCGCTTTAAAAAACCCAGGCACTTGAATGCTTCTTTCGACACTTCAAAAATTTGTTTGTTCCAGCGAACATCACACTGAATTTTCATGCCCAGAACATCAAGAGCATCCGACTCCTTGACAACAGTCCCATTCATCAGTATTGCCGATGATGCTAAGCCCGTCGATCGTTTATGGCTCAACAGGCAGCATTGGGTTTTGCTAGCATTGAACTCGACCCTATTTGCAAAACCCCACTCTGAGACCCTGACAAGATCTTCGTTGAGTGTGTCAGTCATATTTTGCCTCATCGCCTCTGTATCTGTGAGGCCCGGTCTACGGTCGAACGAATATGAGTGAAAGATGCTGCTGTCGTCAGCAAAACGAGTTAATAGGGCTTGTTGTCAGACTCAGGAGGTCATTGAGAAATATGAGAAACAGAGAGGGAGAGAGAACAGAGCCTTGCGGAACCCCTGCATTTATAGCATACTCATCGGACGAGACCCCGTCTATAACAACACGTATAGAGCGATCACTGAGAAAACTCGATATGAATCGAGAAAAGTCAGTGCCGACTCTAAAAGCAATTAGCTTTGATAGGAGTGCGCCGTGGCACACTCTATCGAACGCCTTGGAAATATCCAGAGCCACTACATTACATTCACCAAGTCGGTGAATTGATCGACTCCACTGCTCCGAAAGGAACGCCATTGGGTCTCCCGTAGATCGGTTTCTACGGAAGCCATACTGTCGATCGTTGAGAAGGCCATTTGACTCTAAATAATTTACAAAATGGTGATTAACCATACTCTCCATCACTTTCGAGAGTGCAGAGCACACTGCAATTGGACGGTAGTTTTCAGGGTTACTAGCCTCACCCTTTTTTGGGATCGGTGTTACATTGGCAAACTTTCAACACGAGGGAAAGACTCCCGCACGGTACGAGAGGTTGAAAAGACTGAGCATAAATCAAGTGACAGCTGTCAAAAAACCAATCCAAAAACAGTGTGCCCAGATTGAAAACCACTCGTCATAAAAAACCCACTTTATATTTGAAAAAATCTTCTCCCTTGCAAGCACATGCATTTGCAGTTGGACCCAAACATGTTATATGTTTGCAGTAAGTTGTTTTGAGATTTTCAAATGTTACCATCAGAATATCTTTGAAAGGGTTTTCTCCGTGTAGCAATAGATTTTCTATATTAAAAAATTCGCGTTGGGATATATGCGCCACGCCATAACATTAGATCCCCACTTTAAGATAAGTTTCTGCTTCTATCGACCAGATAAAAAATCCTATGTTCAGGTCTCCGAACACTGTGCTAGGAATAAACCAAGATAACGCTGCCTTTTCTCATCATCATGATCGGCACGGCATCAACCACATCTGCACTATCACCATCCGCCACTCAACATCATCATCGTCATCACCAGGAATTGTGTGCCAACATTTCGTATTCATTAAACCACGCACGCTTGTCCGTCCGTCCGCCAGTCCGCCCATGCATCGGATTGAAGCTGTTGTTGCTTGTAAACACGCTTCCATTGCGTTTCCTAAAGTCGTTGTGTTTATTGAAGCTGTCTTTTTTTGTTGTTACCTCCATTCAGGTCTTTTAATTTGGTTTTTTGATGTTGTTCGTTTTTGTTATAGAAAAACCGCCGCCTTCCTCTTAACAAAGTCACCGAAACATCCCTTAGACATACGTTTGTGTGTGTGTGCTGTGGCGGCTTTTCACCATCTATTCATTCATTCATGCATTCAGCCATCCATCCCATTCAGCCATTCATTCACGACACGGCACTACATTCATTCATGTAAAAGTGTGTGTGTGTGTACTAGTTTTCAGGATAGTTTTGTTCCTCAAATTCTTTTAAGGAAAATAATGAAATCTTTGGCAACTGCGGTGGTGGTTTCCAAAGCGTTAGTCGGCGCTGCAATCCTGTGTTTGTTCCATCTTTTTATTGGGACTTTATTGTCCTGTTGTGATGGGAAGAACATCAGCTGCTGCATCATCATGTTTTTGCGTTGCAAATACCATGCAGTTTTTCAGCTAGAACTACTATTGGGAGAAAGACTGAGGGTTAGACGTGGAACTTGTAACAAGTGGGGTATTAGATCAATATGACGGCGGATCTCACCGATGGGAGTTTTTGCGATATAACGCTCTGTCCTAAGTAAATCGTTTAAGAATTTAAAAATTGTAGGTGTTAAAGCTTGGAAACTTTAAAATATTCCCATTGTGCAAATCTCAAGCGTTCTCAAGCGTTCTCAATATAACTCTGCTGTTCTTAATTGATACCAAACCTAAATATTGAGTAAATGTATGTATGCATTCCAAATATCTTAAATGACCTCAACTAGATTAGGATCCAAAGTTTTATTTATTACGTTTAGACGAAATTTGAATATTTTGGACCCTATTTGAGATGTTGTTAGGAGTACGAGGGCGACCGCAAAACTAACTGGCCTGGCACATTTTCTGTTTTACTAGCAACTTTTTGTTTAGTTTCTAAAAGCAATCTTTTATAAGCCATCTGTCAAAATTTCCGAAATATTTAATGATTATTTTCTTTGTTACAGGTGATTGAAGTAAACAAGTTTTATAATTTTTGAAAAATGGAAAATAAAGAGTTTCGTGCGGTAATTAAACACTTTTATATGAAAGGTTATACGCCACAATTAATCAAAGATGAATTGGATTCTGTTCATGGTGATAATGCACCATCATACTCCACCGTGAAATCCTGGGTTCAACAATTTAAAATGGGTCGTTCAAGTACGGAAGATGAACAACGCTCTGGAAGACCGAAAACTGCTACTACTATTGAAAACATTAGAAAAATATTTAATGAAGTGACTAAAGATAGACGAATAAAGCTCAGAGAACTTGCTGATATTTTTAAAATACACGAAAAACAAGTTTGGAGTATTTTACATGATGAACTCCACATGAAAAAGCTATCCGCAAGATATGTGCCGCGTTTGTTGACTTTGCCCCAAAAAATCGTCCGTTGGACCAATTCCGAGGAGCTTTTAGCGATTTATCAGCGTAATCCAATAGAGTTATTGCGCCGATTCATAAATGTGGATGAAACATGGATCCATCACTACATCCCAGAATGCAAAGAACAGTCAAAACAATGGATAGAAGCTGGTAAAAGTGGTCCCAAGAAGGCGAAAACTGTTAAGTCAGCAGGAAAAGTAATGGCCACAGTATTTTGGGATTATTGATTATCTTGAGAAATGAAAAACTATAAATAGTGAATATTTTTGTGCATTATTGGATCGATTGAGTGAAGAAATCAAGATAAAACGACCGCATTTAGAAAAAAAAGTTATTTTTCATCAAGATAATGCTCCTTCACACACTGCATTTTTAACTCAACACAAAACTGGCCGAATTACGATTTGAAATTGCTTCGCATCCACCATATAATCCAGATTTAGCTCCTTCTGATTATTTCTTGTTTCAAAATTTAAAAAAATTTCTCGGTGGCAAAAAATTGTCGTCCAATAGCGAGGTTATTGCTGAAACTGAGGCATATTTTGAAGGTCTTGAAAAATCTTATTTTTCGGATGGAATGAAAAAACTTGAAAAACGTTTGATGAAGTGTATTGAGTTGGAAGGAGATTATGTTGAAAAATAAATAATAATAATTCCAAAAAAACGGTTCTTCTTATGTTAGGCCAGTTACTTTTGCGGTCGCCCTCGTATATGGGTTATTTCTAAAAACAAAGCTTTTAAATTAAATATAGATTTTGAAAATCTATAATAGTTATAACATTAAACATCGGATTTCTTTTGCATATGAGCCATTTTATGTCAAGTGACCCAACTTTTTGAATCGATGTCTTCTGATCGGGATAGTATAAGTATTTTAGACACAAAGTTTGACCGAGTTCGGTCAAGGACTCTCTGAGTTAGATGCGGTAGAATTTTATCATTCTGGTCTAACAGGTGTTTTTTCGCAGCCATGAAACTTATTACTTATTGTTCTTATCAAAATTTGACCAGAGAGTTTTAGATTACTATTTATTCAATCTTTTTAGAAAAAAAAATGTTTCCCTTTTTTTCGAAAACTCAAAAATATTTTTACCATATTTTTTTTAAAAAGAGCCCATTTTTTTTGCTCAAAAGTAATCTTATGTCTCCTCCTTGGAGAACTTTATGGTCTCGTTGTGGGATGCGACCTTTTTATCTATCGAAAAAATGTTTTGTAACTGAAACCAAAGGTTTTTCAATTTCAGCATATGGACTATTTTGAATATTTTTTCTATTTTGTGTACTTATAACCTTAGAAAAAAATCTTGCGCTAAGAAACAAAACAAATTAACCTTTCCATCGGTATGTAACATGCCTAACTAAAAATTCATGCGCTCGGTAATATAATACCAACAATATGCCCACCTCAGGAATAAAAGTACTGTTTTGGAAATGTGTAATAATTAATTTTTAAATACGCTTTATTCAGGGCTTTCCATTAAGACATTACAATTTCATATATACAGGTAGTATATAAAATACAAAATATTTAACATGAAGAGTTTACATTTATTCCAGATGTAGTGCAAATTTTACATTTTAATGAAATTTGATTTTGGTCATAAAAACACCACGAGCCCGTGTGCAGCGATCTATTATTTGGACCCAATTTTATACCACTCTTACACACATTTTGACCGAAACATTGGCAAATTTGCATCTAATGTTTATTCTGAGCTTGTTGTGGTCCAATAAAAATAAATCCAATGGCGTTAAATAGCATGATGGAGATTAAATACTCTGTCACAACGAAGAGTTGCACATAATATTATATATATCAAGGATAGTAGAATTGATTCACCGGAGCTTCTACAACTAATACCATTTAATGTTCCAAGGAGAAATCTGAGGGACCATGAAATTTTTTATGAATATTTTCATAGATATAATTATAGTTTGAATGAAGTTATTACAAGGGGTATAAGTTTGTGTAACAAAGCATGCAATCATTTAGATTTTTTCACGAATCGGCCTATCTTTAAGAAGGCACTATTCGAATATATTGTTTTAGAAATAAGTACGTAGTTTTAAGAATGGATCTGTAAGGGCTCAGACCAATAGATTGAAATAAATAAATAAATAAATAAATAAAAATAAATAAATTTTAAAATACATAAATCGTTTAAAGATTTAACATCGGACTTATTATGAATATTTATATGGCACAAGCTGTTTGTACCCGGCTTTGTCCGGGCAAATTTAAGAGATGATGATAAACATGCCATGACGTGTGAAAGCTGGCATTGTCGTGGTGCACAATGATTCGTCTTCTCTTGTTCGTTTTTCGAATTTCTCCAAAGACTTCAGATAAACAAATTGTGGTGTACCACTCAGAATAGACAGTCGCCACATGACCAGTTTGCCGAAGAAACAGGCGACCATTTGCTTCGAGTGCTTCTTTCAGGAACAACTTTCATTGCATTTGGCTCGTCTTCGAAGACCCACACGGCCGATTGCTGTTTTGTTTCGGGCTCATACGCATAGATCCATGATTCGCCACCTGTGACAATCGTCTTTAGAAGCACCGCGATCGTATTTTTTAAAAATTTCTTTGTACTAATCAACACGAGCCTTTTTTTGAGCGATTTTCAAATTGTGCGGGATCCAACCTTTTTTACGGCTAGGTATTCATGGAATATCGAAAGTCTGCTGGTGGAAGAAATGCCCAAGGATGCCTCTATCTCACGGTATGTCACATGACGATCTTGCATTATCAGTTCATGCACGGCATCAATGTTCTCTGGCACAACGGCCGATTTTGGACGACCTTCGTCATTGAGCGAGCGTAGGCTAGATTGAATTCATTAAATCAGTTTTTCACAGTGCTATAGGATGGTGCTTTAAATCCCTACAAAGATCTAAGTACATCGATGCACTCTTGTCTTGATAATGCACGTAGAAAGTTGTAATAAATGATAGCACGAAAATGTTCACGAGTTGATTCCATTTTTTTTGCCAAATTGATTTATTCAAGTCACTGTAAACAACACAAATGATGGTCTTACATCAAAACGTTCTGAGTACGTTTGTGCTAAAAAATGTCAAACTTCCCAATGGAAATGTCAGATGGCGCCAGGCAACACTTAATGTTGCCTAGGCCAGAAATATATGTAGCAACATTTGTACTTCAACTGAGATGTGTTATCCGAAGCCTCGTTCCATTGCAAATATTAGAGGAATTAAGGTTTCTCCTGAACATTTGTAGGAGCACCTATTTTAAATTCGAGTAGGCGGTAGAACTCCAGATAGAATAAAGTAACTCTATTGGGTATCCAGTGATCCACATCCAATACACTATCTACTAAAGTATATATGCTGGAGGCACCATTAACTTTATTTAGAATTTGATGGTTAATGCTGGAAACAACCCTATTTTTGGGTGCCAGCAAAGCTCTTTCGTAACCAGCTATTATCTGAAATGTTGATGTTAATAGCTGGATATACATTGGATATTAGGTCTTTTTCGGATGGCACCAAGTGTCAGAATCCTCTTCGAAAACATATTTTACCTTTTACGTCTTTCATAACTTGTCCATATCCATTTCTAAGAAGTTTGCTAGCATGTGCTCCATTGATTGTAGGACTCTTTTTTTTTACTTCGGACCATATATGAGACGCCCTCAAGCATGCATTTATTTCATCTGCTGATGTTCTACTGGGTATCACAGGTAGAATTTGTCAAAGCCACCGGCAAGTAGTACAACCATTTCACCCATAAGTGCTGCGCAGCTTCTGATATCTTGAAGACTCCGATTTCTTGCCTCGATCGTATGTTTGTGAGACATGGTGCACTCATCCCAAACAAATAATTTGCACTTTGCCGCAAAACACCCCGACAGCTATTTTTGTTTATAATGATAAAATCCCCCTTTGTTACGCCCACAGATAAAAAATCAAAAAAACTAATATGTAACATTTTTTTCCTGGTCGTTTTTTACATACATACCGAATTTAAAAAAAAAACGGTTGTATTATTAAGGCATGATGTAGCTTCAAACAGACCTTTTAAATAGATAGCATTGGATTTTGTTATGATCCGATATATTCATATTAAAATCGGTTTACAAATAAAGCAGTTTGGGTTACTTTTATTCAGAAAAAAACCGAAAATAACGCTTTATGTGAATATATCCTAAGCTAGAGTGAATCTAGCAAATCGTACATACCGAATTTAAAAAAAAAAAACGGTTGTATTATTAAGGCATGATGTAGCTTCAAACCGACATTTTAAATAGATAGCATTGGATTTTGTTATGATCCAATATATTCATATAAAAATCGGTTTACAAATAAAGCAGTTTGGGTTACTTTTATTCAAAAAAAAACCGAAAATAACGCTTTATGTGAATATATCCTAAGCTAGAGTGAATCTAGCAAATCGGGGGACAGATTAGTGATCAGCAGACCCAAATCAACTAAAGTTGGCTATCAAACCTTCTGCCGCAAATTTTTTCAAATTTTGTTGCTCAGTGTTATTGATCAAACCGTGCACAAAGCAAAAATCAGTTGGAAATCGGTCCGAACTTCAAATATTCGGTTGGATAAAAGTACTTTCTGTTGCAATAACTAACATTCCATTGTATTGATGGTTACATGGTTGGTAGATACAATAATATTACCATTCATACAGCCTGTAGATCGGTTATACAAACCGAATTCAGTAAAACTATTGACAACCGACCAACAACCCTTTATATTCCAATTACACGACAGCGAGATCTATGGACCGAAAGCAGCAATTCTTCGGCCAAGGTCTGTCACCCGGCACATAGGTACTGCTACAGCAACAACAACCGTTATCTTGTGCCAATAATTGGTGGTGACAATAAATAAAATTTTAGTAGTAACCAAACCCCATTTAGTTCGCTTTTGTAAAATATTACACTATGCAACAAAAGTTCGGATTTTCTCGGGGTGTGAATGAATTTTCCTAGAAATGAAGTACTTAGGTGATTAAAAAAAATAACTCGAACTCGTAGGTTCGAGTTGTTTTTTATGGCCAAGTAGATATTTATTTTGCAACGCTTTACCCTGTGAAATAAGTTGAAAACTAGTAAATATTCCTTCATATACCGGATTTTCCTGATTAGATGTCTGAAGTGAAATCATATGGAGTTTATTTTCATTCAACATTTTAATATCCTATCTCTAAGATTGTTGTGTCCTTGTTTTTGAAAAGTTAAAACATGTTGTCCAATTAATTTAAGTTGGGGTGTGTCCTTTTTTTAATAAAATTGGGTAAATGTCTTTAAAAATTGTCGTTTTAGGTTTAAAATGCTCTACTTAATTACTACCTTTTTCAATTCAGTCTTAAATCAAATCAGAATATCTTTAAGATTAACATGCCTTTTGTCCATTTTTTAAATACCTGTACATGCTCGCCCAGTTCGTTCTACACAAAATATTGATGTTGTTCGCGATAGTTTGGCAGAAAAGTCGTCTAACTCGGCACGGATTGGTGCTAGAGATGATAACGGACTTCTTGTGGCCAGAAGTTAAGGACATGGACCTGGACGATATGTGGCTCAAACAGGATGGTGCTACTTGTCACACAGCCAACGAAACAATGTCTCGCGCAAATGTTGACGCTACGATCGTGTAATTTGATTCCGTTTGACTTCTTTCTATGGAAATATTTGAAGGACAAGTGTACGTCAACAAGCCATGAACTATTCTAGAGCTAAACAATGAGATAATTCGGCACATTTACGACATTAAACCTCCATTATGTCTCTTAGCAATTGAAAATATGGACTATCGGATAGAGGTTTGCTACCAATGCAGTAGCAAGCATTTGGCCGATACTTTGTTTTTTAAGAAAATTCTCTGAACAAAATTTAGTTTTATTTACAATAAACATCGTGCGTTTTAGTTGGACAACCCTTTACATTGCGATCACCTTAAATTTTTTACAGTATACTGCTGAAGGTCAAAAAATACAATTTTACAAAATGGAATTGCGCCGCCCCTCAGTTACAAATTTAATACAATCATAACTTACTTATATAAACTATCAGACAAAGGAAATAAACCTTAATATGTCTTGGGGAAAGTAGGCATGCCTACTTTTTTAATGCACTGTAGCCTCCAAAATAATGGACAAATCGCTCTTGATAAACCATCAAATTTATATATATAAGCAGCAGATATTAAAAAATATTCCAAATCCAAGAGTACGAGGGCGATCGCAAAAGTAACTGGCCTAACATAAAAAGAACCGTTTTTTTGGAATTATTATTTTTTATTTTTCAACATAATCTCCTTCCAACTCAATACACTTCATCAAACGTTTTTCAAGCTTTTTAATTCCATCCGAAAAATAAGATTTTTCAAGACCTTCAAAATATGCCGCAGTTTCAGCAATAACCTCGCTATTAGACGAAAATTTTTTGCCATACAGAAATTTTTTTAAATTTGGAAACAAGAAATATTCAGAAGGAGCTAAATTTGGACTATATGGTGGATGCGGAGCAATTTCAAATCGTAATTCCGCCAGTTTTTGTTGAGTTAAAAATGCAGTGTGTGAAGGAGCATTATCTTGATGAAAAAGAACTTTTTTTTTCTAAATGCGGTCGTTTTATCTTGATTTCTTCACTCAACCGATCCAATAATGTACAATAATATTCACTATTTATAGTTTTTCCTTTCTCAAGATAATCAATAAATATTATACCCCTTGCATTACAAAATACTGTGGCCATTACTTTTCCTGCTGACTTAACAGTTTCCGCATTCTTGGGACCACTTTTACCAGCTTCTATCCATTGTTTTGACTGTTCTTTGCATTCGGGGATGTAGTGATGGATCCATGTTTCATCAACAGCTATGAATCGGCGCAAGAACTCTATTGGATTACACTGATAAATTGCTAAAAGCTCCTCGGAATTGGTCCAACGGACGATTTTTTGGGGCAAAGTCAACAAACGCGGCACATATCTTGCGGATAGCTTTTTCATTTGGTTTGATCATGTAAAATACTCCAAACTTGTTTTTCGTGTATTTTAACAATATCAGCAAGTTATCTGAGCTTTATTCGTCTATCTTTAGTCACTTCATTTAATATTTTTCTAATGTTTTCAATAGTAGTAGCAGTTTTCGGTCTTCCAGAGCGTTGTTCATCTTCCGTACTTGAAGGACCCATTTTAAATTGTTGAACCCAGGATTTCACGGTGGAGTATGATGGTGCATTATCACCATGAACAGAATCCAATTCATCCACGATTAATTGTGGCGTATAACCTTTCATATAAAAGTCTTTAATTACCGCACGAAACTCTTTATTTTCCATTTTACAAAAATTATAAAACTTGTTTACTTCAATCACCTGTTACAAAGAAAATAATCATTAAATATTTCGGAAATTTTGACAGATGGCTTATAAAAGATTGCTTTTAAAAAACAAAAAAAAAGTTGCTAGCAAAACTGAAAATGTGCCAGGCCAGTTAGTTTTGCGGTCGCCCTCGTACTATAGAAAGAATAAATTAAGATATTATGTAAAGCATGTTTGGGGATAATAATTTATGACTGTTCTTTTTGTATATCGGTGCAATCAGCCCTGGCGATAAATAACTAAGCGATAGCGGATGTATATTCCCCCTATGGTGAGCAGTCATGGGCAGGGTTACCGTTGAAAAATTAAAAAAAACGCACAATAAAAAAGTGGAACCAAAAAGGGTATTTTTTAAAAAAATGTCGCAAACTTTTCGTAAGTTAATTTTATTAAAACAATACATTTAAATTTTATAAGAAAAGTAACAAACATCACAGTAAAAAATAAGTTCCATGAAGAGGTAAAGTACACATTCAAACTAAAAAAACAATTAAATTTTCGATCCTCACGTAGGGTACACTATACTAATACCAGTATACGGTAATAAAGAGCAAAAAATGTAGCAAAATTGACATTACATATGGGTAATGTCCATATTGACTATTAATCGCCGATTTGGACCATGCCGGCCACCTGAGCCTAGCCTTTCAGCAGCTTAGCTCTTTTTTAAAGGTATTAAAAAGGTAAAATCCTTTTCCCCCAGGGCCGATTTCGCTTATATACAATCCCAAACAGCTTGTGACCATAAGCCAGCACCATGCAAAATTTCTGAAAACTAGGTTTGAACGATATCGTGCTATCAGAAAACACGCGGACGGACATGGTTAGATCGTATCAGAATTTTACGATCAATATTTCGAGGTGCTGCAAACGGAATGACAAATTTAATATTCTCTTGCGTGAAGGGTATAAACGAATCCAAACATCAAAAGTCGGGCATGGCAGACTATATTATGATCTACTGGATGCGCAGTTGAGCCAACGGAAACTAGGCTTTTGGGCTCCTTGAAGTCATGAACCGGGTTCTTAATATATCCAGATTTTAAAAATAAGTTCATATGGATTCGTTGGGTTTGTTGTAAAATTTTAAACTTTGGTGCCCATATGTCTTGAATGAATGGGCCGGCTGAAGCCCAAGGTTGCATAAGATGATACAAAAGAACTTCTTGGATACATGTTCGGCATCAAAAGTACCGTGTCAACCGCGGCCCATTTACGGCTTACTTGATACATTTGGTTCCGAATTGTTGGCATTTTTACCCTAAAAGCACACTGCTGTGAAAGCTATTCTATGAAGCATTTTCAGTTACTGATCAATCCTAATGAAATGTGCCAAATTTCCTCAAGACTGTATGTAATGTGTACGTTTCAGAGATGTGCGGCGGGACTGTTTGGAGGTTGTCTTCGCAGCCTGTGTGCAATACACATATAGATGCTCTGACACACTACTACGAGTACCCATAATGCCTAGCGTAAGCGCCAGGTTATAACCAAATAAATTATAGTAGTTTTTTCCCGGAGCAACCCTCAACCCTAGAGAAAAGAATACGCGTATATTTTAAAAGCAATTTCGAGTTGTGAAAAGTACCAAAAATTTAAAAAAGTGGCAAAAAAGGGATTTACAATTAAAAAGGGGCAGCAAAAGTCGCATGGCTTCCAAAAAGGGTCAAATTGCCAATTTAATCGCACAACGGTAACGCTGGTATTCTATTATATTTTTTTAGGCTGTGCAATCATACAAGCCTAGAGTAATAATTAAGTATCGATCCAGTCGCCCGGAGCCCTTGCAGTTTTAGCTACATGTGTAATATTTAAATGGTAATGGCACACAATCATTTTCTATAAACTAATTTAGAGTACATTATAAGATCGTCATTGCCTTCGATTCTCCTTCAGCCCCTTGTATCCGTTAACACACTGCAGATTTTTCGCGCACACACATTTAAGAAGTTTTCATACAGTCGTAACGTTTCTTTCCTTCACCATCATATCATTCTTTTGTTACAGTTGAATTTCCTCTTAATTTTTTTGTTGAAATTGTGGTTAGGCTATTTGTAAGTGAGTGGGTCCGGTCCAGTGTAGGGTTTCCGTTGCGGGATTTTCCAAGCGGGAATTCCTAAAAAAAGATTAAAATGTTTGCTCTCAGTTTGTTCTAGATTTTGTTGCGGAAGTGTAAGAAAATTTTAAATAGTTAAATATAAATTAATTTTTGTCTTATACGGGGTGGGCCAAAAGTTATCATGGGGTTAAAAACTTTAATAACTTTTTCGTTTATTATTTTTTCTTTTATTTTTTTCTCAGATTATATAATATACATAATGGAAATTTTTTTTACATTTAGTTTAATAAACAGTATCACTTAAATGACCCCCGTTGTCACCTTCGCAATGTGGGCTCGTTTTAGAGCATTATCCATAACATCTTTCAAAATTTGTGGCTGTCGCGTTCGAATTTCTGTAACAATGTTGGCCTTGAGTTGAAGGATTGCCTCGGGCTTATTCACATATACTCGCTTCTTTAAATAATATTTGGAGATGTGATCCCACACCATACTGTACACCTAAAGGGGTGCAATTGGCGTTGATCAATGGCTCTTGGATTTTGAGAACCCAAGAACCTACAGTTCTGCTTATTAACAAAACCATTCAAATGAAAATAAGCTTCATCACTTTGCGTTAAAATAATTGATCACTGATTTAAATAATAAAATTCTATTATTTTGGCTCTTTGTTCAGTTGTGAATATCTCCATTATTTATTCTCCAAGTGTTTTTATATAATCTGAAACAAAAATATATAAAAAATATCTAAACGAAAAAGTTATTAAATTTTTTAAATCCCATGGTAATTTTTGGCCCACCCTGTAGAAGCTACGAGGGTGGTTCGGAAACTTCTTAGCCTAGCATAAAAAGCGCGGTATAAACAGAAAAAAGTTAAGTGTTTTGCAAACTTCCATCTGTTTCGATCTGGCAACTCCTTCATATAGAAACAGGTGTTCACTAAAGACGCATCCGCGATTTTTTTTTTTACAATGGAAAAATAAGAAATGCGTGGTGTCATTAAATATTTACATAAAAAAGGTTTATCGGGACAAGAAATTCATAATGATATGGTGAATGTGTTAGGTGAAGTGCTCCTTCATATGCAACAGTAAAAAATTGGGTTGCTGAATTTAAACGTGGTCGTACAAGCATTGAAGATGAACCACGTAGTGGTTCAACAACAACAGAAATTGTAGCCAAAGTGCATGATATGGTATTAAATGATCGACGAATAAAAGTGCGTGAAATAGCTAATATCATGGGCATCTCAAATGATCGAGTCCATTTAATTTTGCATGAAGAACTACAGATGAAAAAGCTTTCTGCAAGATGGGTGCCGCACTTGTTAAAAGTCGACCAAAAACGCATAAGAATGAACATTTCTCAAGCTTGTTTGGATCCTTTTCAGCGAAATAAAATGGATTGTAAGCGTCGTTTCATAACTGTTGATGAGACATGGATCCACCGCTATACTCCAGAGACAAAAGAACAATCCAAGCAATGGACTGAAGCTGGAGGAAGTGCCCCAAAGAAGGCAAAAACAATTCAATCGGCTGGTAAGGTTATGGCAACGGTTTTTTGGGACTTCAAGTGTATTTTATTGATTGACTATCTGCAAAAGGGTAAAACAATAAATTCAGAGTACTATTGCAACCTTTTAGATCAATTAAATGTACAAATTCGAGAAAAACGTCCTGGCTTACAACACAAAAAAATAATTTTTCATCAAGACAACGCACCAGCGCACAAGAGTGTTTTAACAATGGCTAAAATCAACGAATTAAAGTACGAGTTGCTTGACCACCCACCTTATTCTCCTGATTTGGCTCCCAGTGACTTTTACCTGTTCCCAAATCTAAAAAAATTCCTTGCTGGCAAGCGTTTTACCTCAAATGAAGATGCAATTACAGTTGTAAACCACTATTTTGAAGACCTTGAGGAAAACTATTTTAATCAAGGGATAGAATTGCTAGATAAGCGTTGGACTAAGTGTATTGAAGTTTCAGGAGATTATATTAAAAAATAAAAATATTTTTGAAATACTAACTACTCTCTTTCATTGATAGGCTAAGAACTTTCCGAACCGCCCTCGTATAGTAGAAATGTGGATTATTGCGGGATTTTTAATGTTTTTAGTATGGGAATCTGCTATTGCTGTGAACATCATACTATGGTTGAGGAAATCATGCTATGGTTATGAGCTTCATATTGTGGTTTTAGAAATCATACTGTAATTGCGGATATTATTTTATCTTTGGGGGAATCATACTGTAGTTGCGGCCATCACAATATTGTTGTAATCATGTAAATCATACTTTGTTTGCGAAATCCTACTATAATTGTAGGATTTATACTATGTTTGTGTGTAATCATAACATGGTTGTGCGAATCAATAAGATTGTGAGGAATATATTTAATTTTTTGGTTACTGCAGCCATACCATGATAATGCATAATTAGAAGTCTTTATATGCCTGACAAAGCATAATAATGATACTCTTTGATTGAAACCTTTATTAAATTTGTATATGTGCGCATAATAGAAAGGGCCCTAAGGTAAAAAACCAGTTTTATTCAGGAGAGCCATTTTAAAGATGAGGTCCCTTTCTATGTTCGCTTAGAATTGTCGACTTCACTTTCATAAAACGCGCATATCTCTGGAAGGGATCACTTTTGGGGTATGGGATCGGTATCATTCGATGCTCAGATGTTGCCCACATCAAAAAAAGAAAAAAAAATGAAAATTGATTTTTTTACCCTTAGGTCCCTTTCTCTATGCGCTGTCACATATAGAAACGGTATTTGTTTTAATTGGATAACGCGGTCGTGTGCGATATGATATGGCAAACGCCCAGTAAGTGTTTAGAAATTCGAAAAACAGGTTTACTGAAACCCCTGGTTCAATCTGTGCCAGTTTACTTTCCGTTTTGCGGGAAAACAAGCTTTCCATAAAACAAAAACCCTTATCCTTGGCCTAACGTTATTTCTCTAGGCTTAGAGTTGTTCGTGAATTCTATGGCGCAGAGTTTTTTTTTTTACTTTGTGTACTTACATATTTTTTACTTAATTATAATTTTTGTTATAATTGTTAGGAGGGAGAAATGTTCAGTTTTCTTTTTTGTACTGACGAAAATAAATTCCACACATATATCCTGTGGCTATCTCTTGTTAGTTACAATGGTCAATGACCTTCTTCTTGCAGTGAAGTAAGGGTGGTCAAGAAATGTGAATGACCACCAAAAAAAAAAAAAGGATTTACGGACCAATTCTTTGTTGATGTCACAAAAGAGGCATTAAATTAATGTAGTTGTTATAATGGAATGAAATAAAAAAGAATTACTTGATAATACAAGTAACAAGATTTGACGGTTCAGTGACCGAGGAGCTCGCATTTTAAGGGATTAAAAGTGTAGTAGTAAATATGTGTGTGAATGTAACTCATTACATATGAATAAGCTCGATAGAGTGTCTATAAGGCTTAAATTGAAGGCGATGATTATAGAGAGATTTTAAGATGCCATAAATAAAATTTCATTGAATATTCGAAACCCGCTTACAGGTTTCCTTAAACGAAAGGACAAATATGCAAAGGAATAGGGCATAACTCGTTGGTATAAAACACATTCAATTGCTTTAATAGGTAATGACATCACATAACCTATAGCAGGAGACTTACTACTATAACTACATAAAGGGTTTTCCAAAAGGTACACAACAATTTCGTATCTTTATGTCATAGCTCCCTAAAACATATTTATGCATCTTTCAGTGTCAAAACATAGTCAAAGTCAACATTTGCAGCATGGTGAAGTTTACTTACGAGCAACGTTTGAAAATCATTAAAAGTTACTACTGAAATTTTAAGTGGTTGCAACTTTAAGAGCGCTTACTCCAACTTTCCGCCGTAATAATCGTAATAATCCCACCCGACAGATTGGTTTTGTCAATAAACAAAATATCCATTATTGGACAGCAACAAACCCACAAGTGCTTCAAGAGACACAATTGCATTCGCAAAAAATTACTGTGTGATTTTCATGCCGGTGGTGTGATAGGGCATGTTTTTCCGTCGATGAAAACAATCGTTATGTTATCATCAATATAGAGCGCTATCATGTAAGAAAATTATTTTTGGCCAGAATTGGATGAGCATGACATCGCCGATATGTGGTGTCAACAAGACGGTGCCACTCGCCACACAACACGCGTTACGAGTACAATCGATTTACTGAAAGGCAAATTCGGTGAAAGTGATTTCTCGAGAAATGGTCCGGTCGAATGGATACCTCGTTTATGCGATTAAACGCCATTGGATTTTTTTATGGAGCCACATCAAGTCATTGGTATATGCGAACAAGCCAACAACTTTAGACGAGCTCAGATACAACATACAACGCGAAATTGCCAACGTTCCGGTCGAAATGTGTGCAAGAGTGTTGAAAAATTAGGTCCAAAGAATAGATCGTTGTACACGGGCTCGTGGTGGTCATATGACCGAAATCGAATGATACATGTAGAGGTATTTTTTCAAAACAAAAAAAAAATACAAAAATTCAAATCAAGTGTGGAATCTTTATTGGTAATTTGAAAGGACATTTTATGGCATTTATTTTTTGAAAATAATTTCCTTCAAATGTTGGCAACTGTATTATGGAAACGAGCGTTCGGTGAGAAACAGGAAGATCCGCTGTGTTCGACCAAAATTTTGTTCAGTGATGAGGCTCATTTCTAGCTCAACGGCAAACGGCTCTTCAGCCCGCATTTGGGCTGAATAGCAACAAGAACAGGTTCAAGAGGTGTCATCATACCCAGAGAAGAGCACGGTTTGGTGCGGTTTATAAGCGGGTGGAATCATCGGTGCATATTTTTTCAAAAATGATGATGGCCGGAACGTAACCGTGAATGGTGCTCGCTATCGCGCCATGCTTCCTTGATGACACTTGCTTTCAACAAGACGATGCCACTTGCCATACAGCTGCTCAAACAATGGATCTGTTGAGAGGTCATTTCGAAAAGCAGTTAATTTCACGTTTTGAACAGATGAGTTAGCCGCCTAGATCGAGTGATATCACACCTTTAGACATTTTTTCTTTAGACCAATCTTTAACTAGGCCCATCCTGACCTATGGCTGCCCGATATGGTTCGACATCTCTCCCTCATATATAGAAAAAATTCGAGTATTCGAAAGAAAATGTTTAAGATCTTCTACATCCATTTTTAGGTCACCACAAAGTAACTACACCAAGTTTGTGTCAAATGCAAAGCTCTATAATTCAGCCAATATCAGTCGAATCGACAACTATGTAATACATTTAATTCGAAACCATATAACAAGATGTACACAATGTTTAGAATCAAATTTAATAAAAGCGCCCTATTATACAAATCAAAAATATATAGGAAACACTATTCGGGAAGGTTATGTTCCACCCGAAGCTTTCTTATATCTTGATAGACGTAAATTCATACAAAATGAAAATGGAATAGCGCTATTTTATCCTCATAATAGGCGGGCAAATATAAAAGCTATTAATATAAATGAATCCTATGACATAAGGTTTGAAACCAGCGTACCACAAATAGATGCAAACAACCTTGCTAGATTAAACACCAACAAATATTGGTGGCATACCTAACAGTAATCTGCCTTTTTCTTATACATTTTCTTACCCCTTGACCATTTGTTTTTATCTTAAGCATCAAAATAAATAAATGTAATGTTTTCCTTTTTTCATTATAACAAAAAAATATGTATATATATCTTTAGTCTGTGGACATATCGAGCCATAAGCGCTAACCTATCGTAAGTGAAAAAATGCAAATTTTACAGGAGACGGTTTTTATTATTTATTTCAAACAACTTTATTAAAAATGCAAATGTTTTAATGCAAAAATTTAAGATTTCTACCTACTCATATAACTGTATCAAAAAACAAAAAAAAAAATCTGAACACATTTGCGATTGCTGCAGCAATTTGATGTGTGACTTACGATAAAATTGCTACACAATAAAATTTAAACAATCATTTACGATAAAATGCAAAAGCTTTTTTTTTGATGTTTTACTAACAATTTTGTCATTTTAAAAATACAAAACGATGAGGCTTGTCCTAACGATTATTTTTCAGCAATAAAATTTTTTTTCCAAAAATTTGACTTACGATAGGTTAGCGCTTATGGCTCGATATTATATTACATTGTTAAAATTGTAGTTATATAAGCGTATACTAGAGTGCTCATGAAGAGACATTGTGTAGATTGATACTATACCATTAACTATTGTTTATTTTAGTCTATAATCATCAACATTGAATACAAATAAACATTAAAAAAAAAACATTTTTCTTTAGGGTTACGTGAAGTCCAAAGTGTATGCTGCCAATCAGCTACGATTCAGGTTTTGGAAGCCAACATTACGCGTGTCATTATAGCTATACCGGTCGAAATGCCCGATCGAGTCATCCAAAATTGGACCCTCAGAATGGAAACCCTGAGGCGTAGTTGCAGCCAACATTTGAAAGAAATTATATTCAAAAAATGAATGCCATAAAATATCCTTTCAAATAACCAATAAAGATTCCACACTTTATTTGATTTTTTTTTTTGGAAAAATACCTCTAGATGGATCACCCTATATGATCTATGTATCTTAATTATTCTGTGTTCTATAAATATATAAAACTAGCGGCCCCGGCGAACTATGACTCGCCCCAATTTAACGCCTTCAAGTGAACTCCAGAGTGATAATAAAGCACAGGTAGTTCAAATTTAAATGCGAGTTATTTGAATAGAATCGAAATCAGTTGAGAGCGATATGAAAAACAATGCTTTTTAATTAGTGAAGACGGTTTCGCAAGACGCGAACAATCAACTGACCGTGCGAAAAACAGACAAATTAGAGATAATCCGACTTCCAACGATTTGCCTTGCGATTTATTGATTGTCATCGCAAAAGACATTCTAACGGTAAACTGAATCCACTTGAAATAGAATGGATAATCAGTTGGAATAATGGGAATTCGTGGGTTAAGGTCTTTCCTTTGAATTTGCCCATGATGATCGTTGCTTGAATTACATTGTGCATCCGCTTCTTGACGGACAACCGCGTACCGTTGCACAATTTCTGATGATTTAGATGCCGCAGCACAATTATGATCGATCCCACCTTCAGCTGTAAACTATGCTGCGGAGTACCGGGCACATCAAGCGAGTTCAAAAATTCCGTCGGCTAGTTTGTCACTTCATTCTCGTCGAGCACGCTGTTGACGGTTTTGTACGAATGCAGTTCTTTAGCGATTAGACTTTAAATAATCAAATTCAGGCGATCGATGTCCTTATTCTTCGATGCAAGTATTGCCCGTTCACTAGTCCTATCGAGGTTTTTATAATTCTGTGCAATGCCGGGGAACACTTTGGTGATGAGTTCCTCCTTCGACGATATGAACTCGCAAAAGTTTGCCGGAAATGATATCAATCCAGCGGAAGCGTCAACGGGAATTGGGCAATTGACATGCGTCAGCAGTTGTCTCGAGAATTCAAGAACCGATGACTCCTTCTACTTCGAGACTCTCATCTTCGAACGCGACGATTTCAGGCATGCATAAACTTCATCGGCAACAGTCGATTTCGGGATGACAGGAAGCGTTTGGCGTAAAGAGAGCAAGAGCGATATCTTAGCCCCACCAAATTTTCTCGGATCACCTCGTAAATTCTTCATCGTTCGGTCAACTGCCTCCAAAGCTTGTTTATGCGCTACACGCATAAACATATATGGTCACGGCAATAATAGAATGTTCTCCGCAACAAAAGTATGTTCGTCGCAACCATAGCATTGTTTACTGAATTTAATTTTGACAATAGTATGATTGTAGCAATATTAATATTGTTGTAATGTAACAATATTATTATTGCCAGATTCAAAAATGAAAATATGCTTTTAGCAACAATATAAACATGGTTGGTGCGACAAAAGTATTGTTATTTGCGTTTTATGTTAATATTACGGCAATCATACTGCATGATTGTAAATATGATTCTTCTTCTCTTGAATATGCTTTTTAGAACAATGTTATTGTTACGGATCTAATGCAATAATAATACTTTTTATATGGAAATTAAAATGTTTTAAACAAGCTGCTTTGGCTTTGTTTAACTGAAATATTTGCAATAAAAACGCTTACGTTTTGTTAAACTTATTTTTTCTACTGTTAAATAAATCACGCCTATTATTTGAATTTAATGTATTTTTAAATAATTTTCATAACTCAAATCTATTGTTGACAACTTAACTCAATTCTAATAAACTTATTCGTGATCATAGTATAATAGTGTGTGATCATACTATAGTTGTAGGGATCATAACATGGTTGCGTGTGAATCATACTATGTTTGTGAGGATCATACTATGGTTATATGTGAAACATAGTATGGTTGCGAGGATCATAATTTGGCTGTGGAGATCATAGTATGGCTGAGTTTGAATCATACTATGGTTGTGGGGATCATAGTATGGTTATGTGTGAATCATACTATTGTTGTGAATATCATAGTATGGTTGTATTTGAATCATACTATTGTTGTGAGGATCATAATATTTTTGTACCACGACCATATACTCAACAATAGTATTATCCTCTTCGAATATTGTCACCACAACCATACTTTTTTTTCTGCGTGTATCGTGCATTCATCTCAATAATTGATTTCGCATTATCGCATCAATTTCGATGCCGCCGAATTCTTGGTCATTGTGCACGTTGGCTCGTCTACCGTGAGAAGACTCTTCGGCAACTCCAAAGCAAAATGTGCAGTTTTTCAACAATGTGGCATAAATGCCACACACATAAAAAAACACACTCACATCCATACGTGCATGGTCTTTAAAACCTGTTATGCTTTGTTCATAGTCTCAACCATACAGTATGATTACTGTTATCATATTACTGTTAACGCAAATCTTAAACAACAATGCTTTTGTCGCACCAAAAATAATTATATGGTTGTTACAACCAGGTTTTAATTTCGAAATTTGCAATAATACTATTGTTACATTTCCACAATAATAATATTGCCGCAATCATGCTGATGTTCAAATATAATTAAGAAAACAGTACTATGGTTGGGACGAACATGCTTTCATTGTATAGAACATATTATTGTTGCCGTGACCAGTAACCATATCTTTTCTCTGCGTGCAGATGATGCAATTTGAGATCTTGACCGAATTGTTGCCAGAATCATCGAAAAGACGAATGTATTACCTGTCTCACTGAAAGCATCGAGAAAGTAAATGTCATCCGTTCCATCTTTAAGAACCTTCATCAGCGAATTGTACACGCTCTTCTGCTCGGGATTCAATATTTGTTCGGACTCTTTAGGCCAGCTTATCTCGATCAAAGTATTGATCCCGTTGTAATTCCCGATTGAGTGCATCGTTCACCTATCGATTTGGCGCTGGCATAACCAATGTCGACACCAGACTGCCGCAAATAAACACTCACAAACACTCTTCGATAAGAATTAACGCTTCGTTGCGCATTCTATCGTTATTCAAAGATCGAAATTCAAAGTTGTCGTGCGAACTCTGTGCTACTTGTCGTCAGCCATTTCAATGCGGTCGGGTTCGAGGAATGACATGTAGCTATGATGATCGCAAACAGTGTACAAACTTGATTGGCTGGCGCAGAAACAATTTTCCACCTTTACATCGTCTAAAATCATCAAATCATGCTATACGAGTAAAATATCGTCAAAAAATTTTAAGTTTTTTATGTTTTTCCGGAGTTTCCCAGTTTTCCGAACAATTACACACAAAATTCTACACAAAAAATAACGTTTATATTTTGAGTGTAGAAAATTTCCTCTCCGACAAAAAAATTAATTGAACATGGATAAACCGGCTCAAGACCTCTTGCTTCTATATTTAATTAGAAGACAAGTCTTTTACAAAATGGCAAAGTGTCATTGATTTTCGTGGCTGCACACGGCTTTTATCATGATTTTCGGTTCGTGACAACCCTCTTCAGAAAGCTTTGCTGCTGGACGTTGGATGGAGCAATTATTAAAGTTGATCATACCATTTGTAAAATCTCGAAGTAAAGTGTGGTGCAAACCAATTGTAGGATGTTTATTGTGAGTCACACCTAAACGTCAAGTGTTTTGTCCAACTTAATTTAAAATTTCTTTGTTTCAGTGTTTGACAAATTTAACCATGAAGAGGTACCCAATTGAGCACCACAAAATGGGCGTTCAAATCAAATTCATTTCGTGCACTTCGTGATTTTTTTTTTTTGGTCAGCATAATCGAGCAAATGTGTCAAAAATGGGAACAATTGTGCGCAAACTTCAGCAAGGAAATGTACCTATGCATACTCGCCTTGTTCATTCTGCGGAAAACATTGATGTTGTTCGCGTTAGTTTGGCAGAAGAGCCGTCAACCTCGATTCGCGTATGATGTTCGCTATCGCAAGATAAAATCAAACTTCTTGTTGCTAGAAATTAAGGATTTGGACATGGCCGATATGTGGTTTCAAGAGGATGTTGCCACTTACAACACAAAGCAATTGAAACAAAGAAATGACAAATTGAGTTAGGCAAAAAATAGACGTTATGGTATAACTCACAATAAACATTGTGCATTATGGTTGGGTCCCTATAGAGTGCACCTTGTATTTCTTGGACCTGCCTAAGAATGTTTCTTAAAAGGCATTTGTTTTCCCAGTAGACATTGACATCGCCGTGTATTATAATTTGAAGAGTAGCCGACTGTAAATGGTGTATCCGTTTAAATTTGGCTTATCCGCAAAGTTCTTTTGTAATGAAAGTTTTTGCTAAGTTTATGCGGTGCTCGTGCATTGTAAAAATTAGCGCAGAATGTTTACCCTCAGTCAGATGTCAATAAAGCTAGTTTGGGGTTTTACACAAGAAAAATTAATTACCCTTCAAATAAAGAGAGATTCATTTAGGTTTGCACGTGGGGGAGAACGGAGTTAGCATTATCCCCTACAATTTGCAATGACTCTGCGGTATTTCCAACATTAGCCTACATAAATAAGCCCCACGTCAACACTATAATTATCGAAATTTTTCACTACAGTTTAAAAATACTCGTACAGCCCCAACATATTAAATTGCGTTTAACAATTCCAGCAGCCGTCATATAAAGGTTTGACCTCACAGTGGTTGTAGTAACATCATAAATATACGAATGAGGGAAACGCTGTACAGGTACTACGCTATGGCCGGAAAATTACAGGGCAACAAATCCTTTCGATAAGGCTTTACCCTACTGCAAAGTACAAGAACATTACACTGGGTTATGGTGAACAACAAAAACGGTTTAAATGTTAAAATAAATCAAATTGATTTTTTCTTCACTGTAGAAAGTTACCGAAGAAAATGCTCAAAAACTTAAGCTGGACCTTAATAATAAAAACATTCAAAACAATGCATCTCTTTGAAAATAATCAAGTTTGAGTTACGAGCAGTTAAGTAATTAGGTTTTTACGAGGGTTGCTATTTACATTTCTGGCCTAGACAACACTTAGTGTTGCTTGGCGTCATCTGTCATTTCCATTGGAAAGTTTGACATTTTTTAGCATTAACGTACTCAGAACGTTTTGACCTACAACTATCATTTGTGTTGTTTACAGTGACTTGAAAAAACCAATTTGGCAAAAAATGGAATTAACTCGTGAACATTTTCGTGCGATCATTTTTCACAACTTTCGACGTCGATTATCAAGACAAGGGTGCATCGATGAACTAAATTCTATGTATAGCGATTAAGCACCATCCTATAGCACTGTGAAAAACTGGTTTAATGAATTCAATCGTGGCCGGCGCTCGCTCAAAGACGAAGGTCGTGAAGGTCGCCCAAAAACGACGACATTGATGCCGTGCGTAAACTGATAATGCAAGATACATACATACATTCGATATTGCATAAATTGACAATCGCTCAAAAAGGGCGATTGTGCATAGAAATTTTGAAAAATACGATCGCGGTGCTTCAAAATACGTTTATAAGATCGTCACAGGTGACGAATCGTGGATCTAGGCGTATGAGCCCGAAACAAACCAGCAATCAACCGTGTGGGTCTTCCAAGACGAGCCAAATCCAGCGAAAGTTGTTCGTGAAAAAGCACTTCGAAGCAAATAGTCGCCTGTTTCTTCGGCAAAACTGGTCATGTGGCGACTGTTCCGATTTACCAACGTAGCACGGTCAATTTTGAGTGGTACACCACAATTTGTTTGCCTGAAGTCTTCGGAGAAATTCGAAAAACGAACAAGCGAAGACGAATCATTGTGCACCATGACAATGCGAGCTCTCACACATCGGCTCAAACCAGCGCCTTTTTGACCGACTAAATATTGTCATCCGCCGTACGGCCTTGACTTGGCACCCAGTGACTTCTTTGTATTCCCGCACATGAAGAAAAAATGAGTGGTCAACGATTTTCGTGTCCAGAATATGCTGTTAACGCGTTCAAAAACCATGTTTTTTAGTGTCTCAATCAGAGTAAAAAAACCTCTTCGACAATTGGTTTGAGCGCATGCAAAAGTGTTTAAATTATGCTGTAGAATTCTTTGAAAAACAATAAAAAAAAAACCATTTTGATGATAAATATTGGCATTTTCATTATTTGGCCGTAAATATGTATAGCAGCCCTCGTAAACCAAAATTCGAACGATTTTCTGCATCTAATCGGTATAGTGAGTCATAAAACTAAATTTGGTTTTGAAGTGTCGAAAGCAATTTGAGGCTAAAGCTGATTCTAATCTGATAGTAAAGTCCCTATTTAAATTCTCTATATTTAAGGCTACTTAAGGGTTAATGTGAGACAAAAGATTTCAAAGAATTGCACGAAGTCTTGGCTACAGATACGGCACAAGACAGATACCGGCCAACTGATCAGTAAAATTAATACATCTTTGGATAGATGTTTTGATAAACTTTTCAAAGATACCCGTATTGCCTCAATATCATAAGAATTAAATAAGGTGCACAGAGAGAACAAATTCGTTGCCAAAACCGAATTTGTCTGCCACCTGAATGGTTGGATAGCATGCGACTTGAGTATTTGGTGATACGTCATTTTTAGTTGTTGGAACTGTAGTATAGATGCAACATACCAAGTTTCCGAACATTCAGAAGAGAATTTTTGAATCTAAAAATCCCCAAATGCGCACTCGATCATTGCAGTGCAGCGTGCTTTTCGTTTACAATTTTCTGTTCCCTACGCGGTCGTGTTTCTGGACAGCAATCAATTGTAAACTGGGTAACTTAATTGAAAACATCAGGGAATGTGTCATGTGTTCGAAGGAAAATTGAGAGAAGGATTACAACACAAAACATCGAGAGAGTTGGAGCAACAGTACTGCAATCTCCGAAACGCTCTGCTCAGAAGCAATCACTTTCTCTTGGCATTTCCAGACTTTATCTCCACCAGATTTTTCATGATGAACTGAATTTGCACCCGTATAAAATGTGCGTGGTCCAACAATTATCAGCATGACACTATTTGACACGGCGGACCTTTTGTGAAGACATTCTTGCAACTATACCCCGTGAAGTAATTGGCTTCTTTTCTGATGAGGCACATTTTCACCTCAGTGGATGTGTTAACAAACAAAATATACGGTACTGGAGGGAAACAAGCATCAGAGACCTCTGCATTCGAAACGCGTCACTGTATGGTGCGCCATATAGGGAGTAGGCATCATTGGCCCTTACTTTTTCCAAGATAACCGTCTTTCCGTAACTGTGAACTTCGTTCGGTACTTGAATATCATACCTTGAACTTTTTGTTTAAGGCAAATGTTTCCTGGATGACTTATCTCTTTTAGGGGTGATGTGAACTAGCCGGCACGGTCACCAGACTTAGCTCCATGCGTTTTTTTCCTTTGGGGTTACCTGAAGTCGAAGGTGTATATCAACCGTCTCAACACCTTGGAAGACCCAATTAACCATATGTGACAGCGCATAGAGAAAGGGGCCTAAGGGTAAAAAAATCAATTTTCATTTTTTTTCTTTTTTTGATGTGGACAACATCTGAGCATCGAATGAGATCGATCCCATGCCCCAAAAGTGTTCCCTCCCAGAGATATGCGCGTTTTATGAAAGTGAAGTCGACGATTCTAAGAGCAAATAGAAAGGGACCTAATCTTTAAAATGGCTCTCCTGAACAAAACTTTTCATCAACTTTTCACTTTTTTTTGATGTGGACAACATCTGAGCATCGAATGAGACCGATCCCATGCCTCAAAAGTGTTCCTTTCCAGAGATATGCGCGTTTTATGAAAGTGAAGTTGACGATTCTAAGCGTAAATAGAAAGAGACATAATCTTTAAAATGGCTCTCCTGAACAAAACTGGTTTTTAACCTTAGGTCCCTTTCTATTTTGCGCGTCACATATTGAGGCTGAAATTGGCAGAATACCAGTCGACATGCTTGTTAGCTTGTTGGTCTTATTTGAGCCACCCGTTACAACAAATAAGAGAGACAATCAGTAACTCATTGAGAAAAATTGACTTTCTGTGGGTCCCAAGCCACTTAAATATACACGGAAATGAAAGGGCAGACCAGTTGGGGAAAAATTCTTTAACAGAGCAAAGCTCAAGAATATCTAAAACTGATTTTATTAAATAAACGAGACTCAGAATTGGGCATTGTAATTGTTTTCACATAAATATATTATTGAGAAAAGTCAACCTCCATCGTGCACCTGTGGTGAAATTATGAGCGCTTCGCATTTATTTCATGACTGCGAACATTTAAGTTAAAAACGAAGAAAATTTAAGATTAACAACATTCAAGTACTATCAAGTGATTAAAAAATGTTAAACAATTTTTAAACGAAATAAATTACTCTAAACCGATTTAAACCTTAGTCCTGAAACTGTAAACATAACAACAATGTAATTATTATTTTTATAATTACTACTTATATTCTATGGTCTATGTAACCTTACTGTAATTCATTGCATTATTTCTACTTATATTCTATGGTCCATATAACCTTATTGTGTTGGGACCTTAATATCTTAAATAAATATGTAAATAAATATCTCGAATATGTAACCATCAGTACTATGAAATGTTAGAGATTGTAACGGACAGTCGGTTTATCCAACCGAACTTCTTTACTTCAAACCGATTTTCAGCTGATTTTTTCTCGTGTGCTGAGTAGGTGTGAGTAGGTCAGTACTACGAAATGTTAGAGATTGTAACAGACAGTCGGTTTATCCAACCGAACTTTTTTATTTTCAACCGATTTTCCACTGATTTTTTCTCGTGTGCTGAGTAGGTGTGAGTAGGTCTGAACCCAACCAACATTCGGTTGTAGCGAGAGGATAAATAGATAGTACGTGCAACATTCGGCTTTCGAAAAATTCGGTTGTGGCAACAAATCTGTTCTCTGTGTGCATGTCCTAAAACTTACAATACAGAAACCATACTGATGGCATACTTGGAGTGCACACGCAAATACAATCATTCGGCAGCCAAAAAATTCGGTTGTGATAACGATTCTGGTTTTTTTAGTGCATATGAATGAGGTATCCAATATTCTTTAAATTTATCTAATACCTATTCAAACTAATTTTTTCAAAACCACTGTACATTGTACCTCTTCGTTAAAGAATAACCCTTTTTGGCAAATTTTAATAAATGCCACCCAAAAGACAGAATTATAATTGTTGCATATGAAATACACGAAAAAAAAGAAAAAATGGAAATGACACCAATTTCAATGATGCCCGGAGGCACAACTACTGCACTTACTGACAATTGTGAAGCGAACAGATGCAGCAGGAGTTGCGTTGCTACCGTGCAGTTACATTTGCACGTTACTGCAGCCAACATCACCCAAGCCACCATCACCAACACCTCCTTCAACACCAGAGACTGATGCAGTTGCAACATTTAACAATATCGTCATCATCATCGTCAGCACGAGTTGTAGCCTCCAGCCAACCAAAACACATTCACAATGCCGGCATTCATTCCACCATTTATTCATTCATTCATTTATTACGTGTTTTTTTTTCGGCGAATGTAACGAATGAATAAAGGCTTCGAAGAGCAAACAAACAAAAAAAACACGAAAATTTATGCTACAATTTTCACATTAAGTGGCAATTTCTTTCCGAGCGTTTCTTTCTAACGGCACAATGTGTATTAATGTCTATCTGTCGGTTTGTAAATCTAGTTCTTCTCACAGAGATGTACGTCATCTCCGCCAGTAGTGAATTCATGCTTCGCATTTTAAATCAAATGCCGCCTGACTTAATCGCCTCCCCGCTAGCAGCCCCACCACCGCCGCCTGTACGCATGCAGCTCAATTTACATCAAGAGCGGCGAAATGGATTTTCCACGAATCGCACAAAGCGAAATTGTCGTTATCATAAAAACGAAATTAATTGAATTTTCACGCTTTGGGTTTTTTGTCGTAGCGAATTTTAATTTTCGCCATTTACAGTCACTTAACGTTTCATTAAAATTTGAAATGTGTTAGCGAATGTTTTCGATAGACGGACTTGATTGTTGGCCAATGATGTTGGTCTAATGTTTGATTTGATTTTTTTTCTGTTGTTTAAGGAAAATAATTTGGTTGGCTTTACTAAACACAAGGTAACTTCAGACCAAAGACCCCTACAACGGCAACTTCCACTCTGGCCGCTGTTACGTTGAATGTGCCTTTTAAGGCGCTCTACTTCATAGCCTAGTGCTCCACTTCACTTCAGAATGTTTTTTAATGGCTCTCCCAAACTGTCTGCAAGCTAGCCACAGTGATTCGAAACCAACCAACCATCGGGGAGTTTGGCCAGGTTGGATTTTACATCCAGCCAAAGGATTAGCTAGGTTTCGGTTAAGGTAATGTTAATCTTAAAAGCAGAATTTTTATTTTGATACTCGTAAGCAAAACGATTTTTAGGGCAGAAGAAGGCATAAGAACGAGCCGACAACCTGGGCAGACCTGCGAGCCAGCACGAAATATATAAATGGAGAAAACCAGAGAAAACTTATATTTGGGGTTAAGTTTTTATCATAACAATGCTTAGGAGATGTACCCTATGTATGCACACTGAGAATAGATTCGTTGACACAACCGAATTTGTTTTCCAACCAAATTGTTGAGATCGCATGCACATCGAGTTGTTTGCTTACACAATTGAAGTACTTTAATTGGTTCATCGATTGGCTTAAAGCCAACAAACTATTTTATTTTTAAAAAATACCACTACATAATTAGTTACAACAACAAAATGTTTGCAAAACAATTGGTTACCACAACCACCAGTTGTGACAACTTAATGTCATTTTAGCGTTTCATTGGAATGACCGATTATTAAGTTGTGAGTACAGTACGATGATAATATTGATCATTTTTGGTAAATCGAACTGAATTTCCATTACGATTATAATCATTTGGCCGAAATGCCCCCGAAATTCCTTTTTTGCAACCGAATCATTGTAGGCGATTTAACATTTTCAATCGGCTGTAAAAAAAGCTTTGAATTTTTTTTTAAATTTTTGGTTTTGTTCGAAAGGTTAAACTTTGTCATTGAATAATGGAACACCATGCGATGCGTTTTCGCTTTGCCCAAAGGGCTGAAGATTGTATGGCAGGCGATGAAGAATTTTACCGAAAAATAGAGTTTTCAGATGAAGCTTGTTTTCATCTCGGTGGCTATGTCAATAAACAAAATTGCCACATATGGGGTTCACAGAACCCACACGAGACTATTGAGAAGCCAATATGGATTTTCGGCTGGCGGCATCATAGGGAAATTTTTCTTTCAAAATGAGCAAGGAGCCGCCGTTATCGCCAACGGTGAGCGTTACAGCGCCATGCTCAACGAATAGTATGGACGACATTTGGTTTCAGCAAGACGGGGTCACATGTCACGCTGTTTACGCAACCATTGATATTTTACGCACTGTTTTTGAAAATCGAATAATCAACGAAATTGTGATGTCAATTAACCGCCTCGGAACTGTGATTTAAGCCCTTTGGAAAATTTTCTGTGAGAAGCCATTAAGGATAAATGTTACACAAAGCATCCGGACATAACTTAAGCAAAATATAAAATCGAAGTTGCCATTGGAGAGATTCGACCCGAAACAATAGATGTACTGAAAATTGGGCGGATCGGACGAGGTACTGTCATATGAATGATATAATGTTCCATTATAAAATGACAAAGTTCAATTATCAGTACTTTTTCATTACAGCCGATATAAATTTAAAATGTTAAATCGCCCACCCACTTATATGAAATATTTCATACCAGTTTGTTGATATCGTACGTGGCTGTAAACATATCTAGGTAAAGTCATAGGGACTTCACAGCTGATAAACGTGCGATCACTAGTCAAGTCGACAACGATCTTATCAAAAAATACGATCTTATCTGATCTCGGGAATGAGATCAATTACACTGTTCTGCAAAAATTAGCTTAGCTCTTTTAGACAAAAATAATCTCCTGAGTCCGTATTGAATGTCCGTTTTGCCTCACCACGTGCAGTTTTCGAGATATCGTGAAGAAGACTTTTTTCGACTTTGTAAATAATCTGCCTCAAACTTCAACAATTTTTATCCGACTCACTTATTAATTCATGTAAATTAAAAAAAATCGAATAAAAATTATGCACGTTACAGCCAAAAGAAATCAAAACTTTGTTTTTTATGTTGGAAAATTTTGTTTTTAACTTCCAATTGTACCCCAATACTGGAGGTCTCGCACTCGTTTTTGCCCAAAACTATAAAGTAAGTTATAGTCCGACGAAAATTGCCGGATTCATAGCAGTTTTTGTAATAATTCATAGGATTTTTTTTATAAAGACGTTGTAAAAAAATTGCATGTTTAATTTTAAATCTAGTTCGATGTCTTGAAAACTATACGCGATTGGCCAGAACGGGCATTCAATTCAGATTCAAGAGAAGGTTTATGTTGTGACTAAAACTGATAAAATATTATAGGTTTTATATGTTGATGTTGGTATAACTAATATTATGCTACAACAGCCACATAAACAGGGTTTGGTCACTACAAAGAACTAATCCGTTGTCACCACCAATTACACTACTCAACAAAATGAAAAAAATTTCATGTACTCCGGATGCGATAATTTTTTCTGTGTAGATAACCTTGACATGAGCTCGAAAAACGCAATAAAAAAACCACTAGCCCGATTTAATTGAATTAAATTTTAAAAAATTTAAAATTACAATTCCCTTAATCTGTTCATATATTGTTTTCCTATACAAGCAACAGTTTCCAAGTTAAAAATGAATATATAAAGGAAAAAACTTATTTTTTGCCTAAAGATTTAAATTTTTTTTTTTTAAAAAATCCAAAATGAAAAAAAATGTCAAATCTTATTACTTTTACGTAAAGTCACATAACCTATGAGCAAAATGAGACAAAGATCATGAAAATCGATGCACGCGTTTCGCTTTTATTCGCAATTGAGTAAAGGTATGAATTTCAAAAATTTGCTCGACATATGCACAACTTTGTCTATGGTAAGGTTTTTTCTTTTTTATTACAAAAAAAATTAAAATTTGTTGGGTGACAAAAATATATGACTTTTTGCTACCAATATTTAAACTAAGTTTGGCTTGTATAACTGTGTTATTGGCTGTAAATACCGTGATATGGCTGTAGAAACCATCATATGATATCACGAACCGTGCTATCAATACTATGTAATGTTGGTTTTTGCAACAGAAATTCGGTTTATCCAACCGAATTTTTGTAATTCGGACCGATTTCCAACTGATTTTTTTCTCCATGTGGTCGGCTGGAGTCGGTCTATCCACCAGTTTGGTGAGAGTAAGATTGTGGCTCTGGATATCTCAAGGCCTTTAATAAAGTCTGGCACGGTGCACTCTTATCAAAGCTGATGGCTTTTGGTGTCGGTGATTGATGCGTTCTCATCCAACAAACATAGGCTTACTGCAGAAGTACCAAAGGGCTCTGTCCTTTCTCCCTCTTTATTTCTAATTTTCATTGATGATCTGTTGGGTCAGACCGTGAATCCAATCTACTCCTTTGCGGATGACAGTTACCTCTGTCATTCATATTCATTCGACCGTAGGCCGAGTCTTCAAGATATTGAAGACAAAAGGCGAATTATGGATGAGACACTTGGCCGGGATTTACTGGCCATTTCCGAATGGGGTCGAGTGAAAAGAGTAGATTTTAATGCGCGTAAGACACAGTGCTGCTTGTTGCCTCACAAGCGATTCGCTGACCCAACAATATCGTCAATTTCTATCGATGGTACGGATATTGAACAATCAGAAGCTCTCGATATTTTGGGCATGAAAATACAATGTGACGCTCGTTGGGCGAGACATGTATTCGAAGTGTCGAAAGAAGCACTCAAGTGCATAGGCTTTTTAAAGCGGTGCAAGAAATATTTCACTCCTTCTGATCTTTTCAATATCTATACAACTTACATCAGGCCGAAGATGGAATACAACTTCCATATATGGACAGGTGCTCCAAAATCATCCTTGGAGCTACTTGACCGTGTTCAAAGGAGAGCGATGGTGCTGATAGGTGACAGTAGGGTATCGAACTCTATTGTTTCCCTTGAGCATCGTCGGAATGTGGGTTGCGTGACGCTGTTATATCGTTACTTTCATGGTGGGTGTTCATCAGACATCCGTAGCCGTATTCCTGACGTGAGGATGTTCGGCAGGGATACGCGATTTTTTAGGAATTCACACCCGTTTGTTACCGAATGGCCAGTTGACCGCACTATACACTACAGATCATATTCGTTTTTCGCTCGTTCAGTCCGTATGTGGAATCGACTTCCGGCAAATGTGTTTCCCACCAATTGCGACATCCAGAAGTTCAAGGCAAGTGTCAATAAACATTATTCCCTCTTTCACCCCTCCGACCCCTTACTTTCCACTCGCCAACGCAATGCACCGCATGTATAGGGGACATCCACTGAGTGTTGGTTATTTAAAAAAAAAAAAAAAAAAAACATGGCTTTGGTTTTGTTCCTGTATAGTTGAGTGCACGGAGCCTTAGCAAGCTTGAATTTGTAGGTCCGACACAAAGAGAGACAAAATTAGTTGGAAATCGGTTGGAACTTTAAGGATTCGGTTGCAAAAGAGAAATTTCGGTTGCAATCACCAAATGTTTACAATTCTAATGGTTGATCGTTTCGAAGATACCACAGCTACCACAAGATGATAAATATGGTCATCGTACTGTACTCACAACTTATTGATCGATCAAGTTGTGCAAATATTTTGTTGTGGTAACTTATTATTAACAACCAAAAAACGGTTGTTTAATGGATTTTTTAAAAAAAAAATATTTCGATTATTACTGACTGTCTTTAAGCCAAACGATTAACCAAATTTTTTTTCAGTAAAAAATCATTTATCATCTGTTGCAATTTTTCCTCGTCATGACCCTCTCTATGAGTACTTCAATTCATTACTGTGCTTTAGGCAAACAGTTTTCGCTTTTGACTAAAATTTAATTTTTTTTTCGTTTACCAGTGTGGATTCTAAGATCTAAAAATTCACTTCTAGGGGTAAGGATGCTTGGTATGTTGCACCGATACTACAGTTCCAGTAACTGAAAATTACAAAGCACCAAGTATTTTTCGGTTGCACTGATAGAATACTTGAGGCGATGTAACCTGATTCATTTAGTTAGCAAAATTGTGATTGTGGCAATGAATCTGTTCTCTGTGTGTAGTCCATACGAGCTAAGCCTTGTTACAAATCCATGTTTCTAACAACCCGCTAAGCCATCTGCAGTCTTCTTAAACGTGTCAGTTTATCTGGCACTTCTTTTTTGTTTAGAATTACTGTTTTCGGGAACCCTGTGGAGTCGAACAGCTTTCAGTTCGGTTGTAGCACCAAACAATATTGATCATTGATTCTAAAAAGTATATTTATAATTGATCGTCGTAAAATTCTAACACAATCTCGCCATGTCCGTCCGTGTTTTTGTTGTGGTCGAATGAATTTACGTCCGATCCTAAACTTTGGCATGATAATGGTTAATGGTCATGTTTCGGACTGTACACCATTTCCTAAAATGGGGACTGTTAGTTAGGATACATTTAATAGGGGGTGATCTATCAAGATGTATTTTTCAATAGGGTGTTTTTCACAGATTACGCGTGAGTTATGTAAAATTGAATTTTTTCTCTTTTCAGCATTGTTTGCCATTTCATCATGAAAAGACCTACACCGCAACAACGTCTCCAAGTAGTAAAACTGTATTATGAAAATGAGCATTCGGTGAAAAACGTTTTTCGTGCGCTTACACCTTTTTATGCTCGACATAATCGGCCTATCAAACGCAATATTCGAATCACCATCTCCAACATAGAAACTTAATTTTCACTATTGGAAAATATTCGACATATTAGACCACATCCAGGTCGAAATATGAAAACATATCTGAGATTGTACGTGAAAACCCCCAGAATTCGATTGGGCATCGTTCTCAACAACTTTGGTTGTCGTATGGAAGAACTTGGGGGATTTTACGGAAGGATCTTGGTTTGAAAGCGTACAAATTACAGCTCGTGTAGGAAGCTCGACTGGCTGTTTTCGACCAAAATTTTGTTCAATGATAAGGCCCATTTTTGGCTCAACGACAACGTCAATAAAAAAATTGCCTCATTTGGGCCGAAAGGCAACCTGAAGAGGTTCCAGAGGTGCCTTTATATCTAGAGAAAACCATGGTTTGTTGCGGTTTATGGCTTAGTGGAATCATCGGTCTTTACTTTTTAAAAAATGATGATGGCCGGAACGTAACCGTGAATGGTGCTCGCTAAAATGCCTCGATATCGGACTTTTTGCTACCTGAACTTGAAGCCTGAATTCGTGACGATATTTGGTTACAACAGGATGGTGCCTCTTGTCATACAGCTGCTCAAACAATGGATCTATTGAGGGGTCATTTCGAAGAGCAGCTAATATTACGTTTTGGACCGGTGAGTTGGCCGCCTAAATCGTGTGATATCACACCTTTGGACTTTTTTCTTTGGAGCTACGTTAAGTCCGATTCAGGTTTTGGAAGCCAACATTACGCATGTCATTAGTGCCATGACGGTCGAATTCCTCGAACGAGTTATCAAAAATTGGACCCTCAGCATGGACACCCTGAGGCGTAGTTGCTGTCAACATTTGAAGGAAATTATATACAAAAAATAAATGGCATAAAAGGTTTTTCGAATGAACAATAAAGACTGCACATTGAATTGAAATTTTGTATTAGTCTTCATATCCAACCTTTGGACTTTTTTCTTTGGAGCTACGTAAAGTCCGATTCAGGTTTTGGAAGCCAACATTACGCGTGTCATTAGCGCCATAACGGTCGAATTGCTCGAACGAGTTATCAAAAATTGGACCCTCAGAATGGACACCCTGAGGCGTAGTTGCTGTCAACATTTGAAGGAAATTAACTACAAAAAAATGGCATAAAATGTTTTTTTGAATGAACAATAAAGACTGTACACTGAATTGAAATTTTGTATTTGTCTTTATTCTAAAAAAATTTCTCCAGATTGATCACCTAATACCTTAAAAAGGCCAAAATTGCTGAGACGAAATAACGGTCCATGTGCTGAAAACGGGCTATTAATTGTCAATAAGAACTTATGGGCACTCTATTAATGCAGATTTTGCTACGAATCGAAAAATGGGCTTATTTTAAAATTTTTAAGTAAGATTAGGGTCAGACCATAAGCGGTGCATAAACTGAACTGAATTAAAACTGAATTCACTACGAACACAAATTTGTTTTTATTTTAATGATTTGGCTACGGTTGGTGTCGAACTCATGGACTGAAAGGCGGACCACATTAATTTAGGGTGGAGGGTATATAAGGTTCGACTTGACCGAACTTCACCACGTTTTTACTTGTGTTATATTTACATCCTTCTCACCAATGCCATTTTCGGAAATCATTCTCTACGAAGACTAGAATAGCGACATAGAGTCGTACAGCATAACTACCCTACTATACACGAGTGTAGGGCGAACTATATTTTGTTTATACCGTCCACTATGAGATGTAACTACTGTGTTATATTTTTTTGTTGGTCTTGCCACTCTCCTCTTACTTCTGAGCCATTCTACCTAAAAACCCAACAACCACTCTTTGTCTTGCCACATGTTGCATCTGCGTCTGCCTCCCTTTTCCCCTGTTATAAACCAAAATAATGTGTCCTTACAATTTGCTCTCTGTCTCTCTTTCGCAATTGCCACCGTCATGGCCATGACACAAAAGTATCCTTCTATGCGAAAAACCTCTACATTCACATCACGTTTCAACAAATTGTAATCGAATCTAAAGTATGCAAGATTTAATCTACGCTCAATAAGCGTAAAGATACATTCACTTCACCATTTTTCCATTCACTTCGCTCGGCTCTTCGTTACTTTTTTCCAAATCTGTTACTGCGCTTCCTCTTTAGGCAAATTGTACTTGGAGTGCGTTTTGTCTTAAGTTGTGTGTGGACCAATTGTGCGTTTCGTTCGCTCCTCGCCATAGTCCTCCAGTCCCACCAATAGTGAAGGTTACACTTACATACAGAAGGAACGATAGGAGTCTATATGGTAGGGGATTTGGAGGAGCTCCTCGTGTCTGTAGGGATATGTGATGTGTCGCTTTGTACTTTCCCATTCTAGATCGCTTTACAAATCTCTGCTATTGGAATTGAATGGGGATTTTAATGCAAATGCACAGAAAGAATTTTTGTATCATATCGTATGGCAAATAGCCTTGGCATAAGATCGGAGAAAACTTCCAAATTTTTGGAGCGATTCTTACAGATGATCCCTGGACAATGACTTGTCTTTTCAAGAAAGACCTCACAACTTTGTACAAGATTTTCACCATGTACCTTTATAGTTTTTTTCCGGGCAATTATCATAAAGGAAAGTGTCTATTCTGCAAAAAAAGGAAAAGAAAAAATATCTTTTCATGTGAAAAACTTTCTCCCTCTTTTAATTTCTACAGAAAAAAGATTACAATTTCCAATAAATCTGCAAATTGTGTGCATGAGAATATATAGGAAAAGCAGGAATACAAGACTAAAGCAGATAATGTGAAATAAGTAAACCTAATAACCAACATTTCGAAGGAGCTGCAACTGCAGTTACCCTCCCAAGCGAGACAGTGGGACGTAGTATCAATACCAAGTCTCTAATAGTATCAGTATCTTCTAGCACCATCACCATCATCATTACCAAGTGAGTGGTGTAGCAGTAACCTCATCCTTCCCAAAGAAGGACTTTCAAGGACCTGAATAGCAGCCAAAGCGAAATTCGCAATTGATTTGCTGTTAATTGATTTGATTTTGTCATGTTTCGAGTGCTAAACAAAAGACGCGAACGAAGTGGATTTTTAAATGACTTTCCGCTTTTGTATATGTCCCTTCTTTTTCGATACAACACTCCCCACCTCTTTCACACTCTCTCCACAATCACACCCTATTGGGGCATTTGCACTGATTGAAATGCATACAAGGAATACATATTAAGTGTCAATGCCTGCATGTGTGTGTGTGGGCAAGTGTTTAAGGACGAAATCGAGGATGTTCTAAGGAAATGAACAGTTAGAGATGTAATTCCTTTCCTTGACAAATGCGCTACTGCACTCGTTGCCAATTGCCAAAGGATACGAATGTGTTGCACATATACGAGTACGCTTGGGTTTCTAATGTTTGCACTGGTCTTTTGGAGGAACTCGGAAATTGGGTCAAATTTCGTGCCACTTAAAGTTTAATGATGTTGTCCTTCACTTCTGACATCGTTGGAAAATACGAGCATGGAAAGCATTTTAAAGAAATGGGATTTGACTTACGGAAGAGGCGGAAGTTTTCACGAAGAAAAGGTGTGCCTTATCTAAGATTTTTTTTAAGGGCAAAAAAGGACTTCCCTAACAGAATGATGAAACTTTTCAGGTAGAAAAATATGGAACAGTTCCTACTTAAAACCAACGGGACTTCAAAATGGGACTTTTCATATGGAAACGATTAAGCTTTTTCTGAAAGGATGAACATTTTCGCAAAGGAAGCATATTGAATAACTCAAAGGCAAACATTGAACTTTTTCCATGGAATAAGAAACATTTTTTTCTGAGGAAAATATGGAATTTTTACCTGAAAACAATTGGAACTCTTGCCAATGAAATAATTAAACCTTGTCTTTTGTAAGATACCAATAAGGAACGTCTTAAAACGAACGAGCCCCTACATTCTCGTTAGAACCTTTTTTGTTTCGGAGTCGTTTGGAGACCAAAGGGACCGATCTCGTCGATTTTGAATCATGTGTTTTCTGGAACAGAGTTTTAGTTTAGTTTATTTTATTGAGACTTTTTTTAAAAACAATGACAGACATATACTAGATCTATGAACAAGAAATTGCTTATGACTATAATGTATTGTCTAAATTACCAATGACGTACAGCTAACGGCACCAAGCCTTTTCTGTGTATGAGTGTGTTTTCGCCCTTGCTCCCAAGTCTAAAGTGGTCTTAGGAGTGAAATATATTAGTAATTAGCTTAAAAGTATACTTATAACTAGCCTAAAATTGACGGGTGAAGGGGAGGGGTTGATTACAAAAAAGGAGAGGATAGGGGGAAAAATAGAAAAAATACGTAGAAAAAACAAGAGATTTTAACAAATGCTTTTCAAGAGCCTTAACAATAGTCCAATCATTTTTGTAGAACTCGGGACGAAAGGAAACCGAAGTATCAAAATCTGCCTGACTTTCATTCAAAAATCCAATCGGAGATAAATAGCAAACATCTGACCTGCGAATGTCCTTCTGGGCATTGGAAATATCGGTTATAATGGAATTCTCGTGAAGGGAAATCCTTGTAATACATTTATTAATTACGTCACAAATATACAGACCAATAGGAGTAACATCTGACTCCTTAGGACAACATCTGAGCTTCGAATGAGAGCGATCCCATGCCCAAAGAGTGTTCCGTCCCAGTGATATGCGCGTTTTATGAAAGTGAAGTCGACGATTCTACTCCAAAGATACACGTATTTAAATCTTTAAAATGGCTCTCCTGAACAAAACTGGTTGTTACCCTTAGGTCCCTTTCTATTTTAAAGATTTGTCCACATCAAAAAAAAAATGTTAAAATTGATTTTATTACCCTAGGTCCCTTTCTCTATGCGCTGTCACATATACTTATTCGAATATCGCTTGGAGAACGACTCAAAATTTTTACCAATACAGTATCTTAATATCTTTCTCTCAAATATCTCAAATTCCTTTATAGCTGTCGGGGATACATTAAACCATATTGGGAACCCATATAAAATGATCGGGCATATACTAGTCTTGTACAGTAATAGCTTCGTCTCTACCGGTAAACTCCAATTCCACAGATTTTTCGAAAAAGATCCCAAAATCTTATATCCCTTCTGGAGAACAGACCTAGCATGTCATTAGATTTCAAAAGTTTGTTGAAGTGAATGCCTAAATATTTCATGTCATTCCTGAAAGGGACTTCCTCGCCGTTATACCAATTCTCAACCGTTTACTCTCAGGAACCACAGACCTTCTACACTTGCCTGAGGCGTTTCGAATACAAATAGCCTCACTACCCCAATAATCATAGAACTCCCTGACAGTGTCAAGGTAATCCGCAACTTTCATCAACGCAATATTCGGGGACTCATCGTGCGCATATAAAAGACTGTCATCTGCATGTACGAGTAATAACCCAATCGACTCTGAACTTGTGTGTGGAAAATCGCGAATAAAAATATTGTACAAGCGCGGCACTAATAATTATGCCTGTGGGACTCCACACCTTACCTCACTAAATTCTATTATTTAATAGAACGCAAAACAATCTGTCCGAGAAATAACTTCGAAACAATTTAATCACTCAGGGTTCAAAGCCTATGCGAATCATTTTAAACAAAATGCCATCATGAAAACTTCTATCAAAAGCTTTTTCCACATCCCATATCGCCTCCGTAAATTCAACACAACGTCGTCCTGAAATTTCAACAGGGCATCAGTGGTCGAATGCCCCTTCTTAAACCCAAATTGTAGGCCTGGTATGTAAGATTATCTCAACCCATCATCCATCGTCAGCCGAATCACCCTCTCAAATAATTTGCCTAAGTTGGATTAGAGTGCTATAGGTCTTAGGTCACAGCTACAAACCAAACTGCATTAAACATTTTTTGAATTTACCGCCGTTAGATTAAAAAAAATTAACGTTAAAGTCCTGAATAAGTAGTACCACATACCAAAATTTCAACTTTGCACTATTATTAGTTAGATTTTGAAGGATGTATTTGCGATACACTGCAAGGATATTAATGGGTACATTTTCGAAGGAAATTTATCAAGTCTTTTATAATAAGGACCACTAGTAAAGGTGGGCAATTTCAGGGTAATACCCAATCTCCGTAGCAGAGAATGATGATCTCCCGCTACTGCCGGTTCTATGTACCGGAGTGACCCGAAGCAAACAATCTTCGGCCAGGGGCAGCACATCAACAATATGTGACAGCGCATAGAGAAAAGGAACTAAGGGTAAAAAATTCAATTTTCATTTTTTTTCTTTTTTTGATGTGGACAACATCTGAGCATCGAATGAGACCGATCCCATGCCCCAAAAGTGTTCCCTCCCAGAGATATGCGCGTTTTATGATAGTCATAGTACACCAAAGATACACGTATTCAAATCTTTTAAATGGCTCTCCTGAACAAAACTGGTTTTTACCCTTAGGTCCCTTTCTCTATGCGCTGTCACATATGTGTTTTTGTTTGTCCATGAGCTCTTATGGCTAATTAAAAATTTTTCGTTGTATGGATGAAACCCCAATTTTCTCTCCATAAAAATATCTATAAAGAAAAAGGTTTGCCATGAGTTACTCCTTGTTCAGGCCTTTAACAAATATTTTTGCGAAGAATAATTTCGAAAATAATTGCGGTACACTTAAAGAAAATTGAAGAAAACATATTTGAAAGAACATTTTTCAAGTTCTTTTTCTCCGAAACAAAAAAATTAAAATAGGCAAATAAAAACCTTTATTCTCCTCTTTAGTGCGAAATCGAAGTAGACTTCCGAATTTAATACAGGGTGATTCATTCACAACTGGACATATTTTACCAGCATATTCCTTGGCTCATTTCATGAAAATATGTCCATCTACGGCCATGCCCGAAAATGCAAGGGGGCGAAATACCAGTGGTTTGAAAATTTTCGGATTGGTGGTTGCTATGTGCTGAACCAGTTGTTTTTGGGCTTGTTGGTAATGTCTTTAAGAGAATCATCAAAAAAAAACTTAAAAAGGTGAAATAGCCGAGATAAGGAGCGTTCAAAAAAAATGTGAAAAAAATAAGAATGCGTATAACCTCAATTTTCTTATCCATATGGCAGATAACTTATGTCTTATTTTTCTCTTAAAGGATAGCTCAACCTCTTACCATTCCAAAATTACCTAAACGCAGCACAGAGGTGTTTTGGACGCAGCTACGCCTCAGGGTGTCCATTCTGAATAAAAACCTGAAACCTCTGCTCAAACTCATTATATGCCTGCGCTTTAGAGTCGTGAGGGTGTAATAAAAAATCAGTAAAAAAGGCTTAAGTCGAGATAGGATAGATAGGATTTAAATGTTGCCTTTAGAGCGGCAGCACCTCTAATCGGGAGGGAACTTTGTGTGGAGACTATTTTTGGTTCAATTTCAACATAGATTTGCTGCTATTCGCTCGCAACGTTCCATGTGAAATTTGGTCGGAATCGGATGTAAAATGTGGCTTTTAAAGTGGCTAGTACAGTTGCTACAGAGGTAATTATTCGTCGTTTATGGCATGCTAAGCTTAATTAGAACATGGTTGGGTATAATTTGTGGTTTCTACAACAACAGGATCTCAAATCGGGAGGGGCCACCTGAGCTAGGTGCTGGTAGGTCGTAGCGCTAATGCGAAATTAAGTGCCGGTTTTGAAATCGGAAAAGAAGGCTATGCAAATATATGTCTCAGTTTCACAAGATTAGTTAGTGACCGCTCATTACGTATTAAAATCGGAGATAACCTTTGTAGAAGGGCTATACGAAAATTAATACGTATAGGGTCCAGTTTCAATAAAGATAATAAACGGTAGCTCATTACGTACCATGCATAAATTAAGCGTCATAAACCATGCATAAATTAAATTTTGGCTTTTAGATCTGTAGTACTACAATTTGAGAGGGACCGGTGTGTGGGTATGGTCCAATTTCACCAGTGGTTGGAGTTGGTAGCCCATAATCCGCCTTGTGATATTCGGTCGGAATCGGGTGTACGATTACTATGTGGCTTTTAGAGTTATAGATTATGAAATGGAGAAAAAACACAAGTATGATATTAAAATATAAACCATTTTCAAAAGAGTTTCGTTCTTTGCCTATACCTGAACAATGTGCCAAGTTCAAAGTACATAATTTCGACCTGTACTTTGACTAAAACGATAGAGGAACAGATAGACAAAAGTCCGGACACAGCTATGTAGAATCAGTGATTCTTAATCGATCGGCATACATGGCACAGTCAGAATATCTGCGCACATGTAGAAAAGTTTCATTTATCGGAATGAATGAATGATACAGTTCGTGAAGGCCAATATAACCAACAATATTAATAAAATCATTTACGTATCAGATGGTGCAGGAGCACAATATAAAAATAAATATAACTTCATTAATTTATGCCATCACAAATTTTGGTATTGACGCTGAATGGCACTTTTATGCTACCAGTCACGGAAAATCTGCATGTGATGGAATCGGAGGAACATTGAAGAGAGGTGCTCGAAATTATAGTATTGCAAATAAAAATGAAATCTAGACAACAAGGCAACTCTATCACTGGTCATCAGAAACATATAACACCACCATACAAGTTGCTTACGCAGATGCTGACGAATACAACAACGTTAAAGAAAAGCTATTTTCAAGATATAAAGAAGCTCAAACGATAACAGGAACTCAACGCTTTCATTCATTCATTCCGATAAATGAAACTTTTCTACATGTGCTGATATTCTGACTGTGCCAAATTTGAGCAGCGCAAAATTTCTTACAAATAATTAACTTAAAAAAAATGTAAATAAAATAAAACACAAATTAATAAAAACATGGCAAATAATATATACAGTTGTTGATGGTTTTTTATTTGTAAACATTTAAAAAATGTTAGAATTGTTGAACTATTTTGTAAATGTGTAAGAATGTGACCTGATATTTTCGCTGTTATTCGAATTATTTCGAAAACTTTCGGTACGTATTACTAGAAGTGACACTACTTCAAAAATTATATAAAAAAAACTAAAAAAGAACCCATTTTTATTTTTTGGAATGGTATAGGTGAAGGATAAACCTTTCTAAAAAAATAATACACTGTAAAAAAACCCTTGATCTTTTTGGTTTTTTCGTTAGTTAAAATTCTTTTTTTTTTATAAAATTTTTTACAGTGTATTTTTTTTCTTTTTTTTTAAACGTGTCATTAAGCCTTTTAAAATATCTTTTTAATGATACCAAGATCATGCAAATCGGTTCAGCCCATTCTGAGTTATTGTAGTTTAAATGGAGCTCTTTTCGACCATTTTCGCGTTTTTTCCAAAACTTTCCCACTGTGCCACGCCCAAAAAATCACAAAACAGTCATTTCTAAAAATGAGAGTTTGATTGTATTGATCAAATTTAGCTATGAACAAAATTTCACCGATATCTGAGGGGGTCGGGTTCAATGCATCTCGATTTTTACATGAAATTCATCATGTGTTAGATGGAGTCTATCTCCATTCCGCGTTACAAACATCAGCACTACATCATAATATCCAGTATCACAGTGTGGTCTTGAGTATAACAGGTAAAAATGTATTTAAGTTCGGCCAAGCCAAAGCATAAACAGCATCCATCGTCCAGAATTGATTGTCTTAAGGCCCTTTCGGTCCATGCGTCCCTCCGTAATCCTACCCAAAACTTCAAAACTACTCTATATTTGAATTGGTAGAAAAATTGACTTGCATTTGAAAGTCCGTATTGACTATAAATCGCATCATTTAGGACATTTTTTGGGCCTCTTGAGCCAAAAAGTCCAGCAACTATAAAAAAAGGGTACGAATACTTACAGGGTCTTCGATTAATATTTCATGGTATTGCTAACGGCATGACAAATTTAAGATATCATCCACTCTGCGGTGTGAGTATAAGACATGAAGAAGAGATAATCCACAAGCTAGAAAATTACTTTCGTTGTATATTTTTTATTATATTTATATTACTGATTGGTACAATTTATGGGCCGGTGAAAATGCTGCGAAATGTGTGTGTAAGTCGGTTTCAGGATTGCGCCATGTACGCGCCAGCAGTAGCGGCCAAAGAAGAAATTAGTTGGAAATCGGTTGGAACTACAGAAATTCCGTTGCAAAAGAAGAATTTCGGTTACCAGCACCGAATGTCTTCAACCGTAACAAATATTCGGTTCCACATACCACTAGATGATATATATGACAAAGTATTTTAAACGCAACGAAAAGATCGGTCCTACCAATGAATTGCGGAAAAATACTAAGTTGTCACAACTGGTGGTTGCAGCAGTCAATTGTTGTGCAGAAAACTGATTGATGTAAACAATTGTTGGAGATGACAACAAGCAATTTATAATAACAGTATAACGGTGTTTTTGTTGCTGACGTTATTCGTAGCTGGATTTTTTGTTACTTGAAAATGAATATTCATATATTTATAACTTCAAGCTGCTCGGACTGAATACTTTTAGTCCAAGATAACACCTGAAATTCCAATATCCAATTTTTCATTTTAATCATCTTTATTTTCGTATTTCAAGTTTACTACACTAATTTTCGAATGAGATTTTATCAACATAGTTATTACTACTTGTAACAGTAACGGTCTGAGATATTAATTGATGGATTTTTTTAAATTAAGTTTATTAAAAGAAAATGTAGGATGAAAAATCTTTATACAGGGTGGATCGCAGAAATTTGTTTTTTTTGTATGCAGGCTGTGGCGGCACTGTTGGTCGAAGGGAGTGGATCATGCCTTGTACACCTGAGGAGAGATTATTTTGTGTTGAAGCTTATTTTTCAAATTTCAAATCAATTGTAAATCGGGTAACTTCATTGAGAACCGCAGGGAATGTGTCCTGTGTATGAAGGGGACCTTTGAGAAGGATTACAACACCACAAAACATCGTGAGAGTTAGAGCAGCAGTACTGCAATCTCCGAAACGCTCTGCTCGAAAGGAACCACTTGCTCTTGGCATTTCCTGACGTACTTTCCACCGGATTCTTCATGATGAACTGAATTATCGCCCGTATAAAATGTGCGTGATCCAACAATTGTCAGGACAGGACTATTTGACCTCATGTGAAGACATTTTTGCAACTATACCCCGTTACGCAATTGTGTTATTTTCCAATGATGCACATTTGTATTTTAAAGTTGATGCAACCTCAGTCATTCGGTTGGCAAAAAAGTTCGGTTGTGACAACGAATTCGGCTGTGTGTAAAAATTGTCTATCCAATAAAGCCAGATCAACCGATATAGGAATGTTTTTTTTTGCTTTATTTTAATTTAAAGTATTTTCAATAAAAATTAAGAACTTACAGTTCAAAGTAGGTGCAGTGGTCTGATTCTCTTTCTAGGTGCAGTGGTCTGATTCTGTTTTTGGTCAATGTAAAATTCTTATTGTTTTTTGTATTACTTTACTTTTTGAAAAGTTATCCTAGTGAAGTGAGCGACACTGAACCAGGGCCTGAAGTTGCTACCTCAAATTGTTTGTTGTCGATTTCCAAATCGGCATTGGATCTTACTGCCCCATTATGATTGTTATTTCTCAAGAAATGTTAACTAGATTAGACCTTAAGGTCACAAAGAAAGCGTCGGATAGCAGTTGCTGTCATCTCCGTTCAAATAACTCAATTCAATTATAGATTTTTCTTTGTAACAAAATTTCAATTTGGACCCAAATGAAAGCGAAATCTGCGATTGCACATTACAAAGGCAAACAAGCTAGCAGGGGGAAAACAAAAATAATGAATGAATGGCTGGCTGGCGAAAACTTTCTCCGGCCATTCAAGGCTGCAATGATGAAAGTCTTGCGCGATTGTTCAATTTCATCGCCATTCAATCTTATTTGCTTCTTCTTCTTCTTCGTAACCCTCTGCATCTCCATCGCCAACGTTGTCTTGTTACAACTATCATCTCAATTTCAATTAACAGTCAAAATACACTGTGTACTAGTTTTGTAACTTTTATAGCAAACAAATTGATTTTCAATTATCATTAAAAATTATTTCACACTTACAAAGTTTTGCTTCTATCACTTTCAATCTTCGTACCACCCACACACATACACAACTGGCCACCCACACTCAGCCATGCTGCCAACCCACTTGTCGAACAATTGCAAACTGAAACTTTGTTCAAATGGCTGCAATTGTTGTTGCAACTGCAACAGCAGCTGCAGCTGGGGCCCTCGCTACACTTAGTTTGCAGCGAAAAGTATAATGCCAACTAGGAAAAAAATAAAGCAAAAAAAGATGAGGGAATTAATTTAAAACAATTAAAATGTTATAGAATGACAGGGAGCAGCAAACAGCAAAAAAGGATTTAGGGAAAATGTGAAGATCACATTAAGGACCGAAAATTAAGTAGAATGTTGGAGAATGTTGCATTTAAAGTATATTCTTCTGGAAAATCGTTGAAAGGTTATGGATATGCCTGGTACTATAAAGTCCTCTTATTGGGAATTAAAATCCCGTTCCACGGTGGCCTAGAATTTAATTTCACTGTACACAAAAAACAGTTCCGTTGCCACAAAATAGTTTTTGCCAACTGAATGATTGAAATTACATGTACCTCGAGTATTCCATTAGTACAACCGATTGTTAGTTGGTGATCTGTAAATTTCAGTTATTGGAACTGTAGTATCGCTGCAACGTAGCAAGTATCCGAATCATCAGAAAAGAATTATTGGATCTAAAAATCCTCATATCGGGGGCTCCATCTAGAAATATTTTTTTAAAATAAAAAAGATACAAAAATTTAAATCAAGTGTGGACTCTTTAATGCCATAATGACATTTTATGCCATTTGTTTTTTGAATATAATTTCCTTTAAAGTAGGGCCACAACAACGCCCCAGGGTGTACATTCTGAGGGTCCAATTTTGAAGGAATCATTCGAGAATTTCGACCGGTATAACCCCATACACGCGTAATGTTGGCTTCCAAAACCTAAACCGTAGCTGGTTTGTCATTTTAGACTTTGGACTTTACTTAGCCCCAAAGAAAAAAGTCTAAAGGTGTGATATCACACGATCTAAGCGGCCAAGTCACTGGTCCAAAACGAGAAATTAGCTATTCTTCGAAAATACCTCTTAATAGATTCATTGCTTGAGCAGCTGTATGGCAAGTGGCGCTGTCATGTTGAAATGAAATTTCGTCAAGATTACGGGCTTCAATTTGAGGTAGGAAAACGTCCGATATCATGGCGCGAGAGCGGGCACCATTAACGGTTACGTTACGGCCATCATCTCTTTGGAAAATTATGAACCGATGATTCTACTAGGCCATAAACTGCACCAAACCGTGGTTTTCTCTGGGTATAATGACACTTCTTGGACCTCTTCTGCCCAAATGTGGCAAATTTTGTTCATTGGCGTTGCTGTTGAGCCAGAAATGGGCCTCATCACTGAACAAAATTTTGGCCGGAGTCAGTTTCTTACCGATCGCTCATTTGCATTATACAGTTGCACAATTAGGAGACGTTGTTGCGGTGTAAGTCTTTCAATGATAAAATGGCAAACAATACTGAAAAAAAAGTACAACTCACGTGTAATCTGTGAAAAAACCCTATTGAAAAAAATACCTCTAGATTGATGAAATGTCAAACAGTACTGAAACATATAAAAAATAAAGTTTAATACAATTCACGCGTAATCTGCAAAAAAAAACCCTAAAAAAATACCTCTAGATGGATCACCTGTTCATCGAAAAAATTAAAACGTTACTCAGAGGGCTAGATGTTACTCAGAGGACTGGTACAGGGTGTAGATCAAAAAATGTATTTATAATATAGGTCAACTGTACATAACCACACACAGAGAACAGATCTGTTGCCACAACCGAATTTTAAGCCAACCGAATGTTGGTGGTTGTAAGTAATATCCATGTATTCCATCGTGACAATCGAATGTTGATGATGAGAGAACTGGCACTTTCGGTAGAAGCAAACAACTGTCGGATATTCTAGCAGATTAAGATGATTATTGGAACTGAATTTGTAAATGTATGAGTTTTGTTATACTCGTAGATTGTTGGTTATAAGTAATTTTTGAAAAAAGTAACATTTTACCACCTAGCAATGGGTCAGCTGATCCGTACAAGAAATACTTCTTTAGACATATGTTTCGATAAGCAATTATGCCCTAATCTGAAAAGAAGTAATTAAGATAATAAAGGGTGGTTACATTTTAAGGGCCGATGTTGAAAGTGAACCACACCTAAACGTCAAGTTTTTTTCTGCACTTCATCGGATACCTCTCAATTTCAGGCAAACTCAATTTGAACCAAGGAAAGATACACAAGCGATCAGGCGTATTATAGAAATGCACATCGTGCACTTCGTGATATTTTGGTTTTACTAAATTTTTTGGGGTTTCGAAATATGTTTTAGTCGTAAACAAAGATTTTGTTGTGAACAGGACCGATAAAATATTAGAGGGCATACGTATATGTGACAGCGCATAGAGAAAGGGACCCAAGGGTAAAAATAAATTTTCTTTCTTTTTTTGATGTGGACAACATCTGAGCATCGAATGAGACCGATCCCATGCCCCAAAAGTGCTCCCTCCCAGAGATATGCGCGTTTTATGAAAGTGAAGTCGATGATTCTAAGCGCAAATAGAAAGGGACCTAATCTTAAAAATGGCTCTACTGAACAAAATTGGTTTTTAACCTTAGGTCCCTTTCTTTTTTGCGTGTCACATATGTTGATGTTAAAATAAACAATAGTACAAGGGCGACCGCAAAACTAACTGGCCTGGCACATTTTCTGTTTTACTAGCAACCATTTTTTTGTTTTTTAAAAGCAATCGTTTATATGCCATCTGTCAAAATTTCCGAAATATTTAATGATTTTTTTCTTTGTTACTGGTGATTAAAGTAAACAAGTTTTATAATTATTGAAAAATGCAAAATAAAGAGTTTCGTGCGGTAATTAAACACTTTTATATGAAAGGTTATACGCCACAATTAATCAAAGATGAATTGGATTCTGTTCATGATGATAATGCACCATCATACTCCACCGTGAAATCCTGGGTTCAACAACTTAAAATGGGTCGTTCAAGTACGGAAGATGAACAACGCTCTGGAAGACCGAAAACTGCTACTACTATTGAAAACATTAGAAAAATATTTAATGAAGTGCCTAAAGATAGACGAATAAAGCTCAGAGAACTTGCTGATATTGTTAAAATACACGAAAAACAAGTTTGGAGTATTTTACATGATGAACTCCACATGAAAAAGCTATCCGCAAGATGTGTGCCGCGTTTGTTGACTTTGCCCCAAAAAATCGTCCGTTGGAACAACTCCGAGGAGCTTTTAGCGATTTATCAGCGTAATCCAATAGAGTTCTTGCGCCGATTCATAACTGTTGATGAAACATGGATCCATCACTACATCCCAGAATGCAAAGAACAGTCAAAACAATGGATAGAAGCTGGTAAAAGTGGTCCCAAGAAGGCGAAAACGGTTAAGTCAGCAGGAAAAGTAATGGCCACAGGTTTTTGAGATGCAAGGGGTATAATATTTATTGATTATCTTGAGAAAGGAATAACTATAAATAGTGAATATTATTGTGCATTATTGGATCGGTTGAGTGAAGAAATCAAGATAAAACGACCGCATTTAGAAAAAAAAGTTATTTTTCATCAAGATAATGCTCCTTCACACACTGCATTTTTAACTCAACAAAAACTGGCCGAATTACGATTTGAAATTGCTCCGCATCCACCAGATCCAGATTTAGCTCCTTCTGATTATTTCTTGTTTCCAAATTTAAAAAAAAATTCTCGTTGGCAAAAAATTTTCGTCCAATAGCGAGGTTATTGCTGAAACTGAGGCATATTTTGAACGTCTTGAAAAATCTTATTTTTCGGATGGAATTAAAAAACTTGAAAAACGTTTGATGAAGTGTATTGAGTTGGAAGGAGATTATGTTGAAAAATAAATAATATTAATTCCAAAAAAAACTGTTCTTTTTATGTTAGGCCAGTTACTTTAGCGGTCGCCCTCGTATGTTACAACAGTCAACTAAACAGGGTTTGGTCACTACAAAGAACTAATTTGTTGTCACCACCACTTATTAGTACATAAGTAACATGTAATGGGTGATCCAAGTAGAGATACTTATTTCAAAAGCCTTTTTTTGACAGATCACGTGTGAGTCGTGTCATGCTGTCATGTTATTTTTGTTTAGTATTGTTTGGCAATTCATCTTGGAAAGACTTACGCCTACGTCTACAAATCGTTCAACTTTATTACGAAAATTCACTTTCTGTAAGGAATGTGTTTCGTGCACTTCGTTCAACTTATGGTCAACATAGTCGGCCTACTAAGTGTACTATTCGCAACACCATCGCCAATCTTAAGACCCAGCATTCATTACTTGGTAATATTAGACCGAATAGACCAGGTCCAGCACGTAGAGAAGAAAATATAGCGACCGTAGCTGAGAGTAAACACCAAGACCGTGGTATGTTGATTCGGCGCCGTCCGCAGCAACTCGGACTGACGTATGGAACGACTTGGCGCATTTTACGTCGAGATCTTAAATTGAAAGCGTACAAAATACAGCTTGTGCAAGAACTGAAGCCGCCCGACGTTCTCAAGCGTATCGCTTCGCTCTATGGGCTCTTGAAAAGTTCCAAGAAAATCCGACGTTTTTGAGCCAAATTTTGTTCAGCGATGAGGCCCATTTTTGGCTCCATGGGTATGTAAACAAGCAAAATTGCTGCATTTGGGACGAAGAAGAGCTGCCACTTCATACAGAAAAACAACGGTTTAGTGTGGTTTGTGGGACGGTGGAATCATCTAATATGATGCCGGTGAACATAACCCTCAATGGCGACCGTTATCGTGCCATGATAATCGACTATTTGATGCCTGAAATTGAAGCTTGTAGTTTAGGCGACATTTAGTTTCAACAAGACGGCGCTACTTCCCACACATCGCATCAATCAATGGATTTATTAAGAGAACACTTCTGTGAGCAGATAATTTTACGTTTTGGGCCGGTCGATTGGCCACCAAGATCATGTGATATCACACCGTTAGACTTTTTCCTGTGGGGATATGTAAAGTCTTAAGTTTATGCGGTCAAACCCGCTTCGATTCAGGAGCAAAACATCTTGGATCAAAAAATCACGCGTGTCATTCGCCAGTTACCGGGTTATCAAAATTGAACTCAACGGATGGACATAATCTTCAAAAAATAAATGCCAAAGAATTTTCTTTCAAATAATAATAAACATTCCCTATTCAATTTGGATTTTCTGTGTTTTTTTCTTTAAAATAGTAAGGAATCTCGAAATGGATCACGCGTTACATCACAATTGGTTGGTTGGCATAACCGCCAGTTTTCGCAACCAGTAGTTAAACTTAATTTGGTTGGTATAATTGTGTGATAAGCTGCGAATACCGTAATGTCATATGATTTCTCGAACCATGTTACCAACAGTACTGTGGAATGTTGATTATTGCAACCGAAAGTCGGTTTATGCAACCGAATTTTTGTAGTACGGAACATTTCCACCTGTGTGGAAATCTGTGTGTTCTTGAAGTACTTATAGGGAGGATCGTGACGAGGGAAAATTGAAAAAGATGATGGATGGATTGTAATGGAATAAAATTTGGTTTATCGATTAAAGTCATTAATAATCTTATTATTTTATTTAAGAAAAAAAAATCTATTGAACAACCCCATTTTGGCTATGATGTAGTTTTAGTTATCATCATTAATAATTGGTTACAGGACAAAATGATTGCAAAACTGGTGGCAAAATACCTTTCTCGCGTTTCACTGTTATGGCCGAACAATAAGTGTGATAAGATGCGAATACCGTAATATCATATGATTTCTCGAACCATGTTACCATCAGTACTGTGGAATGTTGATTATTGCAACCGGAAGTCGGTTTATCCAAGCGAATTTTTGTAGTTCAGACCGATTTCCACCTGTGTTTAAATCTGTGTGTACTTGAAGTACACGAGAGAAAATTGGAAAAGATGATGGATGGATTTTACTGGAATAAAATTTGGTAAATTGATTAAAGTCATTAATTCTCTTATTATTTTATTTAAGAAAAAAATTCTATTGAACAACCCCATTTTGGCTATGATGTAGTTTTAGCTAGCATCACTAATAATTGGTTACAGAACAAAATGATTGCAAAACTATTGGTTGCCGCAACTGGTGGCAAAATACCTTTCTCGCGTTTCACTGTTATGGCCGATCAACAAGATGTGAGTACAGTACGATAATCATATTTATTATCATGTGGTATTCTTGTGGTATTTCGATCCGAATAGCCATTACGATTATAACCATTTTGTTATTACAACCGAAATTCATTGTTTGCATCCGAATCATTCTAGTTCCAACCGATTTTCAACTAATTTTTTCGCTGTGTGTGGCCATAAGTCCAACTTTTTGTCATCAGAGATTTCTAAATAGCAAAATTATTAAAAGTGAAGCAACCAAAAAAAATAAAATATAAGGTGATCCATTTAGAGGTATTTTTCAGAACAAAAATAAATATAAAAATTCAAATCAAACGTGGAATCTTTATTGGTAATTTAAAAGCTCATTTTATGGCAATTTATTTTTTGAAAATAATTACCTTCAAATGTTGGCAACTGTATTATGGAAATGAGTGTTCGGTAAAAAACGGGAAGATCCGCTGTTTTCGACCAAAATTTTGGTTAGTGATGAGGCCCATTTCTGCCTCAACGGCAAAGTCAATAAACAAAATTGCCGCAATTGGGCTGAAGAGCAACAAGAAGAGGTTCAAGTGGTGCATTATATCCAGAGAAAACACGGTTTGGTGCGGTTTATAAGTTGGTGGAATCATCGCTGCATATTTTTTCAAAAATGATGATAGCCGGAACGTAAACGTGAATGGTGCTTGCTATCGCGCCATGATATCGATCTTTATGCTACCTGAAATTGAAACCTGTAATCTTGACGACATTTGGTTTCAAGAGGACAGTGCCACTTTCCATACAGCTGCTCAAACAATGGATCTTTTGAGAGGTAATTTCCAAAAGCAGCTAATTTCACGTTTTGGACAGGTGAGTTGGCCGCCTAGATCGAGTGATATCACACCTTTAGACATTTTTCTTTGGGGTCACGTAAAGTCCAAAGTCTATGTTGACAAACCAGCTACGATTCAGGTTTTGGAAGCCAACATTACGCGTGTCATTAAAGCCATACCGGTCGAAATGCTCGAACGAGTCATCCAAAATTGGATCCTCAGAATGGAAACCCTGAGGCGTAGTTGCGGCCAACATTTGAAGGTAATTATAGTCAAAAAATACATACATTTTAAATTCCGAATAAAGATTCCACACTTTATTTGAATTGTTATTATTTTTTTGTTCTGAAAAAAAAACTCTAAATGAATCACCCTATATTTGTAATTATAGGCGTATTGAGCTGCGGAAAACAAATATTTTATGTTATATAAGAAAAGACGTAATTTTATTAAATTTATATAGCAAAAATTGCTAATTCTCGCAAACTATTATCGATAAACGGTGAATTTTATTTTTTAAGTACCTGTCCTGACCCGTTTGCCTAACACTTTTTTAATTTGAATGAAATTACTCGGGAATAAATTGTTTTTCTCGTTTTATTTTACCTGTTTATATGAATATGTATGTACGAGTATGTGCACCAAACAAACTTGTATATATGGGACGCGCAAAATAGAAAGGGACCTAAGGTTAAAAACCAGGTTTTTTCAGGAGAGCCATTTTAAAAATAAGGTCCCTTTCTATTTGCGCTTAGAAACGTCGACTTCACTTTTATAAAACGCGCATATCTCTGGGAGGGAACACTTTCGGGCCATATGATCGGTCTCATTCGATGCTCAGATGTTGTCCATAACAAAAAAAGAAAAAAATTTAAAATTGATTTTTTTTACCCTTAGGTCCCTTTCTATGTGACAGCACATATTATCACTATTTGTAAGATTATTAACGTATTTTTAACTAATTTTAGTCCTCTTTAGATTTTTAGAGCTTTTTTATTTTACCTTTGTTTTATGCTACCTATGAACACAGTATGTACGAAACGGATAAAAGCCAGTGGTATTTGAAAACAAACTTAAGCTTCGTTTTCATTATGTCAAATTCAATGGCAAATGTAGTCAGTTAGGTGAAAACGGGTAGTCATATGGTGACATTTACGTTTGACGTCATATATGACTATGCTTTGTCAAACGAAATGGCAGTCAAGTGAAAACGGGTAAATTTATGACAATTGACCGATATGGCATCATTTGACAAGGAGAATCCATTTGCCAACATGTTGGCAAATGCAAACACATTTGGCCTGCAAACAGCTGATTTTGCTGGCATTTTCAACAAGCGAAGGAAGAAAACGAGCAAAGGAGGAAATCGCGCCAAGAACGGACTTCTGGAATTATAGAATAGACAAGGAAGAAAACGAGCAAAGGAGGAAATCGCGCCAAGAACGGACTTCTGGAATTATAGAATAGACATGGACGATGTGCATCGTCCGTATCCACCACTTTTTGCCACTTCTTCTTTTTGCTTCATTCTTTTCTTTCCATTCCTTTAAAGTAGTCACTAGTACCAATGCCGCTGCGACGGCAATTTGCTTATTCATGGACATTTTATTTAAAAAAAATTGAAAATTTTGCTACCACGTCGCTTTTGACACAAAAATTTCAATTAATTTCTTCTTCTTCTCGCAAAAATCATATGACGACAGATGTGTTTAGCTAGCATAATGAAAACGGTGTGGCAAATGACTGACAACAAATGTGGATGTCAAATGTTGCCGTTTGGGTTTTGTGTCAGTTATGACGTTGTAGTGAAAACGCGTTTGACACCAAATGCAAATGTCGACGAATGTGCCATTTCTGTTTGCCATTGAATTTGACATAATGAAAACGAAGCTTTAGATGTAACAAAATATCTAAGCAGAAACACGAATTTTAAAATATTAAAAAAATTGAGAACTTCGGCTAACGGGTCAATCTAGAGGTATTTTTTGCAATAAGGTTTTTTCACTGATTACGCGTGAGTTGGGTTAAACTTTACTTTGTTTCAGTATTGTTTGCCATTTTGGCATGGAAATACTAGCGTCTCCAAATTGTGCAACTGTATTATGGGAATGAGCGTTTGGTAAGAAACGTTTTTCGTGCGCTTAGACCTTTCTGTCTAAACGGCATTTCTGGCTTATGGGCAACGTCAAAGACAAAATTGCCGCATTTGGAATGAATTGCAACCAGAAGAGGTTCCATTATAATAAGAGAAATCCACGGTTTGGTGCGGTTTATGGGATGGTGGAATCATCTGTCCATAATTTTTATAAAAGGATTTTTCAACAGGATGGTGCCACACGTAAACTCCAAAGTCTATGCTGACAAACAAGCTATGACTCTGGTTTTGGAAGTCAACATTACGCGTGTCAGACCGGTCGATATACTCGAACCAGTCATCTAAAAATGTAATAAACACCCTGAGGTGAATTTTTGTATTTTTGAAAAAATATTTCTAGATCTAGACCCAATATAAAGAATTGTTCGAAGAATATTTTAGAAACAAAAAGAAGGATGATGTTTTGAGTGACGGTCAAAACAAATTCCTGCAGCACCTAAAACAGAGGGCAAACTTAGTGTCCAGTTATCTTCAGAAAGTACAAATTGAAAAAATATTGGTAGACCACCATAATAAAAGGGGACACTTAAGAATATCATTATGGAAATCGGTTTTGAAACTACTTAGTAGGGACATAAATACTGTTACAACATTGAGCACACCCATTTCAATAGTAGAACTGAACATACCCCGTTAATGTCATATGGGATTTGAAAGCTAACCTCAATAGCGTTAGTCTGTAACGGGATTTTAAAATTGTTTTAACTTTCATCTTGGAGTGGTCAGATAATGAGAACCGAATCGCTGTAATAGCGCTTTTCAATTGTAAAATGAAAAAAAACGATATTTTCAAAACGCTCCGGCCACTAGGGATTAGTCGCATGTTCGTCTACCGATGCATAAAACTGTTTGAGGAGACTGGAGATTTAAAGACCGCCACCGGTCGGGTCGCCCACGCTCTGTTCGAAAACCGCATGTCATCAAGCCGTTAAATCAAGAATTCAAAAAAAAAAACCGCTCCGAAAATAGAAAATCAAGGCCCGTGAGATGAACATCGGGCAAAAGTCCATGAGTTGAATCATTAAAAAAGGCTTGGGACTTGGAGTTTTCAACGACGTACCGGACATTTATTGACTGCAGCTTTAAAAAAAAATAAGATTGAAAAATGCAAATGTCTTTTGGTGAAGCACGCTGATAACTTGCACAGAAAAATTTTGTTTACCGATGAAAAAATGTTTACCGTTCAGGAAAATAATAACAAGAAAATTGATATAGTGTATGCGCGGTCATCTAAAGAAGCATCTGAACTAATCCCAAGGGTGAAAAGGGTCATCACCCAGCTTCAGTCATGGTTTGGTGGGGTGTCGCTTACGATGGGGTCACTGACCTGCATTTCTGCGAACAAAGAGTCAAAACATCGGCCAAAGTTTACAAATAAACCGTTTTGTAAGCTGTTGTGAAGCCTCTTAACAATTCCCTGTTCCAAAACCAGCCATAGACTTTCCAGCAGGATTCTGCGCCGACCGATAAGGCTAAAACGTCCCAGGCTTGGCTTCGAAACAATTTGCCAGCGTTAATTTCCGCTGAAGAATTGCCCTCAGGCAGTCCAGATATGAACCCACTGGATTACAAATTGTGGACGGTATTAGAGGACAAGTTTTGTCACAAAAGATACCCCAACATTGGATCTCTTAAGACTGCTTTGGTTCGAGCTGTGGCCAATTTTCCAATGGACGAGGTTCGTGCAGCTATTGACGATTGGCCAGTGCGACTTAACGCGTGTGTAACGGCATAAGGCGGACATTTCGAATAAGGAGACTCTTTTTGGATACAATATACATCAATTAGTATATATAAAAAAATATTTGGTCCAAAAACATTCAGTACTTTTTATTTTACAGCATAAAACGTGTGTTTATGTCCTTACTAAGTATAGTAGAAAGCTTGCTAAATTAACTGCGATCACAAAAACGACGTGTAAAAGCCTATATCATTAAAAAAGTTTTAAACGCTACTTCCGTGAGAACGGATAAAGAGGAGTATTCCAACTTCAAGCGATTTTAAATGAAGAGGCATTATCATTTGAAGTTAACAAGACACCAATAAACACATCTCAGTTTACGTCCGATTGAAAATGGCTCAAAACTGTACCCATACTTGCTGCTCGAATGGATTGTTTTCCACTAACGGACACTATTACAATCACACCGAGTTTGGCAGTGGTACAACTTCAGGACCTACATAGTTACTCATACCGCTTAACGCTTGCTACAATCTTGTTAACGAAATCGTATGAAAAATGCAACATCGGGACTTAGATGAAATGCAAAAGAGCTGTTAGAGGACAGAAATAATACAGAACTAAATATGAAATATTTGCAGGGAAATTACCAACCGAACGAATGCAAATTTTAATTAACAGCTTTTGTTATATATAAGTATAAGTAAAAAATAAATTTTGTACCTTGATGTTATTAATATAAAAAAACAAAATCAAGATTAAAAAGTTCGCAAATAAAATTTTTTTTTGGCAAAAATTCTTTTTTTTTTTCAAAATTTATTATTAAAATCGTAAACAAAAACTTAAAAAAAATAAAAAACCCCATATTTCCATGCTAAATGTTAAAAAAAATTTAAAAAATTTTATTTAAAAAAAAAATAATTTAAATTTAAAAGTTTGATATTGCTATAATTGCTTAATAACTAATGAACCGATTTTAATGCAATTAACACTGGAGCAAATCTTAAGAAGTTATCTGTCGAATAAAACAAAAAAAGGAAAATACTTAAGAATCTCTTTTGGTGCATAAGTAACAGAGTTTTTGCCAGTAAAAGCGATTCTAAACCACTAGGCGGCGTTAAACAGTAGGTTCAGGTTAGTGAGTACAAAAATTATATCGTGCGCAGCTCACTAATTTAGGATACGGGTTTTTTCCTTTATGTGAAATTGTGGAAATTATGTAAGTAGGGTATCTCATTTTTATAAGTGTTTTAATTCGTTTTTTGTGCAGCCAAAAGTCTTTGTTAATAAGCCAGCTTCGATTTTAAGCCTGATTGCCAAACTTAACACTCATTATTCTCATGATATCGTTGAGAATGCAGATAGAGTAAAAGTTGGTCCTGCTGAATAGCTAACCGCCACCATTCAAATGAAATTATCTTGAAAAAGTAAATATCGAAGATTTTTGTTTAGGTTTATTACATTGATTACAAAATCCTTTTCTATTTATAAAGTTTAATTTGAACTTAAACAATTAAAAATGCAGTTTAATTCAGCCAGGCCAAACTGTAAATACCCGTTAAACAAGCCCTTGAAAGTGTACTGTTGAGAAGGCAATTAGGCCGAGCTAGCAATTTCCACGGGATTTTGAATAAAATACACCAGCTTAATAAAAGGCTTGATTTACTTCAGCAATGTGTATTTGTATATTAAAATTCCTAAATACATAGACAAATTAGAAATTTTGTAAAAATTATCTTAGATTATACAACGTACTTTTTGGTATGGAAACCACTAGAACAATCTTTTAAATTTCAATTAAGTATGAATATAATATCCAAGACACTGCGTTTTACCAAACTTGTAAGATGGAAATCAATCAAAAAATGGCGAAACTTTAGGGACGCTTCTTGACAATTAACAATGTTTACGTTAAAATAATTATGTATTTGAATTGTCAGATTGACAATTTCAAAAAAGACTGTACAAAATAAAATTTGGTAAGTTGCCAGACGGTCATCAAATTTGTGGGGATTTTGATGGTGGCGTTAACATTCCCCCCGCAGTATGGGTCGAAGCTTCTTCGCAGCCAGACTCTCGTTGAGTAGCCACATCCAAAATGGCCAATCTAGCTACAGGCCTCTCCAGTATACCATTTTGTGTGAGCACTTTAGCACTGCGAACCTGTCCGTCACCTGCCAATCTCGTTTGTAGTATTTTACCTCGTGCCCAAAGGGAGGGAAGGGTCAACAATGATCACTAAGTCCCCCTGACGTAAAGGTTTAGCTTTTTGATGCCATTTTGATCTACAAGTTAACGAAGGCAAATACTCAGCTAGCCACTTCTTCCAAAATATGTTTGCATATTGTTGTGAAATAAGCCAGTTTTGTCGTAGTAATATTCCGCTATCGTTGCAAGTAGTCATCGGTTTAAGCCCACTGGAACTTCCTACCAGAAAATGATTCGGAGTTACAGCTTCTGCAGTATCTTCTTCAATAGGAACATATGCAAGCGGTCTCGAATTTATAATATTTTCCACTTCTATAAGCATACTTAAAAGAAGTTCATCAGCAGGGTGTCTTGATGGCATGATTTTGTATAAAACCGTTTTAACTGAGCGAACTAAACGCTCCCATGCGCCTCCCATGTGGGGTGAAGCCGGAGGATTAAAATTCCACTTTGTTGTAGTATTAGTGAATGTTTTTACCAAATCATTTTGGTTCACATCATGTAAGGCTTCACGCAACTCTCTTTCAGCACCGACAAAATTTGTCCCATTATCGCTGTAGAATTCACGCGGGATTCCTCTACGCGCCATAAAGTTGCGAATTGCCATAATACAAGAACTGGTCGTTAGAGAATGTGCCACTTCAATGTGGACTGCCCTTATGGTCAGACAGGTGAAAAGGCATCCATACCGCTTTTCTTTATGACGATTGACTGTAACCATGATGGGTCCAAAAAAATCTATTCCAGTATATGTGAATGGAGCGGAGTATGATGCTACGCGAGCGCGTGGCAACTTTGCCATTTGTGGATTTTGAGGAACTGCTTTTTTAATTTTGCACATTTGACAATAACGAATTACGGTTTTGTATGTTGCACGAAGTCTTGAAACTGAATATTTCTGTCTTACTTCATTGATGACAGTTTCGTGATTCATATGGTAAAACTTTTCATGAAAATGTGACAAAATTAATTTAGTTATATAGTTTTTTCTTGGCAAAATTACTGGCCGTTTTTGTTCGGGGGAGACATCTGCCTTATCGATGCGGCCATCTACTCGTAGAATTCCATTGTCTAAATAGGGTGTTTTATTGTAAATATCGCTGGATTTTGATAGAAGTTGATTTGAATTAAGTGCTGAAATTTCTGTAGAATATTCTTCTAATTGGGCTTGCTTGTATAAAATATTTTCTGCTTCAGCCAACTCTTCACAACTTAAATGCTCTTTTCGTTTAAATGCTTTGCGACAATTATTAATAAAACGTAAAACATAAGCTACTGCTCTAACGAGTCGAGTCCATTTTGAAAATCTTGCTGTATGCACAACGATTTCGAATTTGGCAATTTGGTATATATGTTGTATGCGTTCCTCCTCAGTAGAGTCAGGTTGAGCATCAACGCTCGGCCACTGTTCCTCTGGTTGAAAAAGAAAATCTGGTCCACTAAACCATCTGCTATCATTGGAAATAGTTGGAATTTTAGACCTCTTTGTTGCATCATCAGCCACATTTAATTTACTAGGGACCCATTTCCACTCTATTATCGAAGACAGTTCCAAAATTTCCGTAATCCGAAAGGCTACAAATTGGTGGTATTTCCGATGATCCGAATTAATCCAACTTAATACTGTTCTCGAATCGGACCAAAAATATTTTTTTTTGAAATTTTTATTTCATGATTTTGAAATATGTATTTTGCAAAACGAGCTCCTATAAGGGCAGCCATTAGCTCAAGACGAGGGACAGATGTAATTTTCATAGGTGCAACCCTAGTTTTAGCACCAATTATTGAACAAATAATGTTGCTATCCTTCTTCAACCTAAAGTAGCACACTGCAGCGTACCCATCTTTACTAGCATCAACAAATGTATGCAATTGTATTTCCATATCATCATAATGTTGAAAAGTTTTTAAATAGCATCTTGGAATTTTAATATTTTGGATATCGGGTAAAATCTTAACCCACTGGGTCCATTTCGCCAATAATTCTTGGGGAATTTGTGAATCCCATTCAATTTTTGATCGCCATACATCTTGCATTAATACTTTCACAACATAATAATATGGCCAATTAAACCAAGGGGGTCGTATATTGACATAACTAGTCTCAACATTTCACGTTTAGTTGGGATTTTCTTAAAGGAAAATATATCGCTTTCGACAAGCCATGATGCAATTTTAAACGTAATAACATCCTCTCGATGTTCCCAAAAAACACCTAAAACTTTTTCGACTTCCGAGTCATCTTTTGAATTAATACATTTAACTCCACTAGATATCCAGTTCCTGATATTAAAACCAGCTTGACGATGCACATATGATACATCCGAAATTAATTTTATGGCTTCTTCTGGTGTGCCGACAGAATCCAGCAAATCATCAACATAATGATTTTGTTTTATTGATTTTACAGCAAGAGGAAATTTGTTTTGAAATCTATCAGCATTCATATTTTTAATATATTGGGAAATACTGGGAGCACACGTTGCTCCAAAAATCATTACATCCATAACGTACATAGATGTCAACCTCTTTATTTTGATTGCAGTCACGCCAAAGAAATCGTTGAACGTCACGATCTTCTGGTCTTATGTATACTTGGTGAAACATCTCTTCGATGTCACCACATATAGCCACATTATTCTGGCGAAATTTAAAAAGAATTGAGGGTAGGGAGGCCAACATGTCAGGGCCTTTTAATAAAAATGAGTTTAGAGACAATCCGTTCGACTTTGCAGCAGCATCCCAAACGACGCGCGTTTTACCGGGTTTGTTTTTATTAAAAACCGCAAAAATAGGAAGGTACCAAATTTTCCCATCGGAACGCCTTATTTCATTTTGATTTAATTTGCGTATGTAACCTTTAGAAAGATAATTTGCAATTGTGTTTTTAAAAATATTAAAAAGATCACAATTTTTAATTAACTTCCTTTCTAGGCAGGTTAGCCGTTTGAATGCCATATCAAAACAGCGTGGCAATTCAAATTTATCATATTTCCATAATAGTGGAACTTCATAATGACAATTATTTTTATATTTCGTAAAATTATTTAACAAATTTAACGCACGCTGTTCATTTTCAGCAATAAGTGGGTCTTTTGTACATATGCCCACGCTTTCTAGAACATAAAAACTCCTAACCAACTCATCTAATTTGTCGTCACTAGCAGAGCAATCACACATATGAAAATTAAAATGCTTACTTGCGTTTTCATTTTCAGCCACTGTGCCGTAAATAAGCCATCCAAGTTTTGTACAAACAGCCACAGGTTCATGTTGTAACCCTTCACGAATTTTGCTACAAATTCCCAAATCAAAATTATTTAAGCCAATCAATAATTTTGGCACTGCATCGGAGTAGCTTTCCACTGGGAGCTTTCGTAGGTGGCGATAGCGCTGCGACAACAAGTCATAATCCAATGATTGAGTTGGTAGATTTAAAGACTCCACTGTACACACATTTATGTTTAATCGCCTCTTGTTTGCCCCTGAAATTTCAATAGTTAATTTCTTTGAATTATTCTCGCTGCGCTTCATACCTCCCGTCCACCGCGAACACAAGGGATTGGAAACACCATTTAATTTCAATTCAGTGGCAATTGATTCATCCATTAGGCTGATAGACGACCCTTCGTCAATAAACGCAAACGTTTTAATTATTTTATTATTCCCGTGTATTTTTATGGGTATTACTTTAAATAAAATATTTTCCATTTTAGCACTGTGCGCGCTGTGAATTGCTTCTTCTTCGCTGTCTTCTAAAACATGTATATTATTTACATTCGTTTTACTTGCATTTGACGTTTGTTTATTTTCATCATTCGTTGATGATAAATACCGATGTAATGAAGGATGATGATAATATTCGCATCCCTCTTTACCGCACTTCTTCTTTCTTCTACACTCTCCACTATGTAAGCACAAACAATATTTTCATAGTTTATGCTCTCGCACCACTGTCCATTTCTCACCACGATCTAACGACTGATATGTTGGGCAGTCACTCACTGCTTTGCAGTTGTTGTTACACACAACGCACTTACGCTCATCACTGTGAGAGTGTACAAAAGCTCTTTTTGTTGTTGTTCTATAATTGTTGCTTTGTTTGTTAGTGGTGTGTTCAACTGTTATACTGCTGGCTGTTAGTCCAATGTTGAATAACCAATTGTCAAAAGCAACCAAATTTGCTTTTTTGTGTTGATTATGTAGCTGCATTTTAAGAGTTGTCCATTGCATTTGATATGACGGTGGGAGTTTTTGCAATAATTCCTGAAGTAGCGAGGAATTATTTATTTCATCTGGTAAGTTACCAGCGGTGATAGTGGCAATTAAACTGCGTACATTGATAGCAAAGGAGGTAAGTGTGTGTAAATTATTTTCGTCTACTTTTGGTGACAAATTTATTCTATTTTTAATTGTATTGATTATTTTTTCAGGTTGACCATACAGCATGCGGAGGATTTCTATTACAGCGGGGACGTTTGAGGGGTGAATCAACATATGTTGGACACTCTGCAGTGCATCGTTTTTTAAAGATTTTTGTAAGCGGATGAGGTTTTCGGCGTGGGTAAAGCTGCAGGTGTCCGTGGACCACTCATATGTGGATATAAATAAAGGCCATTCCTCTGGGTTGCCTGAGAATGTTGGAAGCTCTTTTGGGACGGATTTCCTGGCGTTTATATGGGATTGTTGTAAATTTTGTGTTGAAGTAAAATCTTGAGTAAACCTATTTGGTGCGTTTGTATACATGGTGGATGCCATCGGAGCATTATTATTGAATGCTTGTTGATTTGGCAAAATAAAAGAAGGTGCGATATTTTGATTGAAATTGGATTGTGGGATTGGAATATCATTTGGAGGTAAGTTAGTAAATGTCACAGAAGGTTGGCGTGAAACGGTCTGATGTCTTTGAGGCTGCATTTGTCCTCGATAACCACTATTGGTGGTTGTGACCGAAGCAAAAGTCGGTGCAGCGGTCGTTGTGGTCAAATTATTAGCAGCGTTGGTGACTGTCGTTGAACCGATTCCGTTTTGATTTTGTGACATTTGATTGAAGTTAGAAGGCAAAGCCGAGTATGAAGTTTCATCTTGCAAATAAGTTATTTGCTGAACGGTTGAATTTTGTATGTTTTTAGCCGCAAAGGGTTGACTATTAACAGGTTGTGATTCTGATGTTATTGGTTGGTAAGGCAAATCGTTTAGCCAATTACGGACAGACTGTGACTCAGAAGCTGAATCGCCAATTTCTTCAACTTCTTCTAGAAGTTGATACTTTTTATTTATAAATTCTAAATTGTGTGCTCGTTCTAAACGACTCTGTTCTAGATTTAGTGCTCGTTCTTCCTCTAGTCTTTGAAGTTGTAATTGAATTCTACGTGATTGGGACTGGTGCGAGTTATTAGAACGATGACTTGTAGAACTATGCGCAGGCGAAATTGGCCTGTTAGCTGAACATTGTAAACACTTGTATGGTATGTCGTCTGCCATGTTAATACAACCTTTATGAAATGATTGGTTGCATTTTATGCAAGTGGCCATATCAGTGTCAGGGGGATTGGAACATAGTGAACAATTGTGATCATTTTGTTGTTGACCCTGTAAATTTTGATTGTCCATTATTACTTACTGCGAGATTGGTGACTCAGATGCGATGTAGGCACAAAAAGAATTTTAAATTGTTGAGAAGGCAATTAGGCCGAGCTAGCAATTTCCACGGGATTTTGAATAAAATACACCAGCTTAATAAAAGGCTTGATTTACTTCAGCAATGTGTATTTGTATATTAAAATTCCTAAATACATAGACAAATTAGAAATTTTGTAAAAAATTATCTTAGATTATACAACGTACTTTTTGGTATGGAAACCACTAGAACAATCTTTTAAATTTCAATTAAGTATGAATATAATATCCAAGACACTGCGTTTTACCAAACTTGTAAGATGGAAATAAATCAAAAAATGGCGAAACTTTAGGGACGCTTTTTGACAATTAACAATGTTTTCGTTAAAATAATTATGTATTTGAATTGTCAGATTGACGATTTCAAAAAAGACTGTACAAAATAAAATTTGGTAAGTTGCCAGACGGTCATCAAATTTGTGGGGATTTTGATGGTGGCGTTAACATGTACTTTTTCCGTGGTTCCTTTAGTTCCTACAAGGAAACATTTTTTTCCTCTCAGCCGATTATGTACATTTTCAATCCGAAATATCGTTTGCTTATTCGTCTCATCGTACTTAATTCGCATGATCTTTGTCCGGCTTTCAACGGACTCTTGACAAGTTCGGCCCTACTTTGTAGGGTCTCCGATTAATGACAAGAAATAACAAATTTATTCCATCCTTCGGTAAAGAATTTACAAATGTTGTACTGAATTCACCCATTAAGAAAGCTATGGTAACTTTAAATTACGATGGCGTATAAATAATTAAAGGACTTTTCCAACTTCCCTTGAAATGCAACACTGCTCGCATCAAGTACCATCTGTTAATAGACTACTGTCACACTTTGAGAGAGTTCTGTCATTTAGTTTGCGTTTAACAGCTGTTCAAAAACAAACCTCGTGGTTTTTGTTAAAAATAGACAAAAAATAATTTCGAGTGCTCAATCAAACCAAATAAATACGTACTATGGGGACTCTGCATAAATGGTAAAAGAGTGGACTTTAGTTGTGGTCGCACAAGTACAAATGACGTTGAACGTTCTGGACGGCCAATTGAGCTTAATACAAGCGAAAATGTCGAACAAATCCACGATGTTGGCCGATGGTGGAGTAAAAGTGCGTGAGATTATTGATGCGATACGCATTTCATATGGCAGTGTGGTTCGATTTTACATGATCAGTTGGGTTTAAGAAAGTTGTCTGCCGCGTTTGCTCTCCATTGACCACAAACGTAATCGTGTGACAACTTCAAAGGATTGTTTGAAGTTGTTTAACCTCAATTCGAATGAGTTTTTGCCGCGTTTTGTAACTTTGAATGAAACATGCAACACTCCGGAGACCTAGCATTAGTCTTAACAAAGGGAAGAAGGCCGAAGAAGGCCAAGGTGACTTTGTCGGCCAATGAGGTGATTGATCGATTACCTTCAAAAGGAAAAAACGATAAACGGCGAATATAGTGCCAACTTATTGGACCGATTCAACGAGGATTTAAAAATAAACGACCACATATGGCCAGGGAAAAAGTTCTTTTTCATTAAGATAATGCACGAGTGCGCACGTGTGCAGTATTAATGGCAAAATTACATGAATTGGGTTACCAATTTCTACCTCATCCGCCATATTCTCCGTAGTTAGCCGCCAGTGACTATTTCCAATTTCCAAACCTAAAATGGCTTGCTGGAAAGATATTCAGCTTTAACTATGAAATTACTTATATTGATTAAATAAATGTCTATTTAAAGGACTTAAAAAATCCTATTTTTTTAAACGGATCCAAAAATTAGAGAAATGTTGGACTAAGTGTGTTGAGCTTAAAAAAGATAATGTTGAAAAATATTTTTTTGTTTTATTCGAAAAATCTTGGAGTTCTTAATCTGTCCAAGTAAATTTTCTTTTGCGCATGTTTGTCATCGATTCTTCTATCATAATAAAGAAAATATTAAGCTCATTTTCATCGTAGTGGATAACCGCATAAGGTGTAAAGAGAACCCGCACTATTAAATAGCCAATACATCCACAACGAGTCACTGTTTGGTGAGTATTTTGGTCTGCCGGCATTATTAGTCGATTTTTCTTCGAAATTAAACAAGGAGCCGCCGTTACCGTCAACGGTGAGCGTTACCGGGCCAGACTCAACGAATTTTTGCTTCCAAAAATTCAAGAGATTGACATGGACGACTTTCTTTTTAACTAAACGGGGCCACATGTCACACCATCGAGAGATATTTAAGATATTTTTATTTACAATTAACATCGTGCGTTTAAGTTAGACCATCCTTTATGAAAAACATTTTTAATTACATTTCTAGCTTACTGCCCAAAATGATAACAGGACTGAACAAATAGAATTTTTTTAGCTTTCCCACGGAGTATTTTCCCAACCGTCACACTGTCAGCTGTCCTAATCTCGTATCCCATGTTTATTTTTCTACGGCCTGTTGGACATTTTGTAATCCCACGACTTTTGGGTGGATTAAAATCTCATCAATTTCGTTCTTGTTCAAAAGTTTAGTTTTCCTTTTTCAAATTTCAAATGGACAAAAAACAAACAAACTCTATTAAATATTCCGGCACACTTATGGGCTGTTGCACTTCGAGGCCAAAAGTGCAAAAACCCCTTAAAACACCACCCACAAAACCATCGATCATGGTGCAAAGGTTGGGTAAACTCAGAACAACAACAAAATTAATTAAATTATGAACCTGAAATACAATTTGTATATGCGAACAACATCTAAGTAAATATTGAATTTGATAACTTTATTAACGATAACCATGGCAAATGCAACACTCCTCGCCTCGGACGATGAGCAGGATGATGAACACGACGTCCACACTGGCTTCCATTTTTTTTTGAGTGACACACGGCCGGCACGCGACCTATGGTTGCACGCGGTGCAACCAGGGATTTTTGGGGGTTAAATATTTTTTAAAAAAATAATTTTGTGAGTACACGCACCGGATAATAAGCCAACATTAAAATCCCCATTAAAAGATTGAAAGTTTTTCCGAAGAGTAAAGCAAATAAATAATTTTTCCATTCGCTGCACTGCACGAACTAATTGATACGTGTTTAAAATGAAATGTAATATTTTTTTCGGGCATAAAAGCCCGTACAGCCCACCTCTTCACGCGTAAGGGGATTTCAATTTGATGTTGTTGCTTTTTTTTTTCTTTCTGGGTTCATTATAAAACGGAAATTGAAACGCATTTCCGACGGCAACAAACGCAACCAACGATGACGACGGCGGCGGTGGTGGCAAACAGCAGCAGTCAATGGGCAAAATCCTTAAATACAGCTCATCTCCTGCGTTGAGCAAAATGGAAAGACGGTCCGGTCCACCAAAAGCATCAAGCGAAATCCAAATAGTAGCCAACATTTACCGAAAACCATTTAACCCCATTTCACATGTTAACGGATGATGTTTCATGGCAATGCCAATGAGCCGGCGTGCACGATGCTCCTCTGTTGCTCCTGGTGCCATGGATGCTGCCAGTAGCATAGTGGGCACGCAGCGAGATGATGGTGATGGCGAAGATTTTCGATAACAAACCAAACAACCAACACCAGCTGCCTTTCGCCAACACCAGCGTGCACCACACACAAGAGCGTAGCCAATGCCACCGCCATATCATCATCGCCAGTGCAGCAAGTATCGTGTGTCGCATGCGGCTGCTGGCACACGCCGTCACCCTGCAACATTTTCTTTGGTTTGCTATTGTTTAACACATGCAACAGCAGCAGCGACCAGCTCAGGAGCCGTGGTGGCAACGGGTAGCAGGTTTGCGTTGCTTTCTATTTAATTTTTGTTGTTGTTGTATTTGAGCTCAAAACATACGCACCACACGTGCAACTGAAAATATGACAACAAAACTTGGGGAACAACAATAGCAACGCGTATTTCATCATCAGCCGGAACAGCAACGTCATCATCATCGTCATCATTTAAGGGGGGCTACAATAATGAAATTATGAATATGAGTGCCCTGCAATATTGTGAAGTAAAGTAATATCGCGGTCCAGCAGGAAACATTAAACAGTGGGACAAAAAAGGGGCGTGCTCTGCAGCGTAGTCAGTGTAGCCATTTCCATATGGTTTGTTTAGGCACAAACAAGTGGGGTAACTCAGTTCAGCCGCGCCGAATCTTACGTACTCATCCACAAGGATTCAGGTCCAAAATTAACTTCCATTCAAGGGGTCATGTCACCCCACTTTGCCATCAAGGTGTTTTTTTTTATACCATCAGGGTTAGGCGATTAAAATGTTATTTATACACCCTCCATCATACGATAGAGGGTATATTTATTTTGTCATTCCGTTTGCAACACCTCAAAATACCGGTCGGAGACCCATAAAACATATACCCGTAAATTCTAAATCGTCGTAAAAATTTAAGACGATTTGGAAATGCCCGTCTGTATGTCCTTGGAATGCGAAAATCGCTCAAAAAAAGACTCATGTCGATTGTAAAAAATACGATCGCGGTGCTTCAAAAGACGTTTATAAGATCGTCACAGGTGACGAATCATGGATCTATGCGTATGAGCCCGAAACAAAACAGCAATCGAACGTGTGGGAGTAGGAAGACGAGCCAAATCCAACGAAAGTTGTTCGTGAAAGAAGCACTTAGAAGCGAATGGTCGCCTGTTTCTCCAGCAAAACTGGTCATGTGGCGACTGTTGAGCTTGAGCAACTTAGGAGGTCAATTCGGAGTGGTACACCACAATTTGTTTGTCGCAAGTCTGCGGAGAAATTCGAAAAACGAACATTGTGCACCATGACAATGCGGTGCACAATCACACATCGGCTCAAACCAGCGCCTTTTTGACCGGCCAAGACGTACAATTGAACAATAAAACCATTTTTTGATGATAAATATTCGCATTTTCATTTTTAGGCCAGAAATATATACTTATTTAACAGCCCGTATTACGACTTTTTCAAAGTTTGATTCAGTCCTTGTGTGCGGAATACTTAAACCTCATGACAAATCTAGTCCATTTTTAATGGCACCGCTTCCAAGAATCAACACGTCTTTCTATGTATATCAGCCACCTATCGTTTATAATGAGACCTCAAGTTTTCTTTCCTCTGGCTAATAGACAAACATAGCTAAAGGGTGTATTTTTAGACGTGTGGTTTTCAATCTGGCCACCGTTTTTTCGGATTTAGTCTTTTTGACAGCTGTCACTCGATTTATGCCCTGTTCGGTTTGCCAATTCATTAGGAATTTACTTATTTCGGAGCAACGTTGGCAAATAATGTGGTTAATGGCCCCAAAACGAGATGCCCACCAATACTGATTTCTACATGAAAATTGTGTTTAGCGATGAAGCTCACTTTTTTTGAATGGTTACGTTAATAACCAAAATTGTCGCACTTGGAGTAATGAAAATTCACAAGGCATTGCTGAGACGCCGTTACATCCTAGAAAAATTTGGTGTGCTCTATGGGCAGAGGGTATCATTGGTCCATATTTCTTCAAAAATGAGGCCGGCCATAATGTTACAGTCAATGGGGAACGCTATTGAGCCATGATTTATGACGTGCCTGAATTGGAGGATGTTGATGTGGACGACCTATAATTCCAACATGACGGCGCTAAATGCCATACAGCCAACGATTAGCCTCAAAGATACAATGATAGTGCGATTTAACACCGCTGGACTATTTTATGTGGTGTTATGTGAAGTCGCTTGTCTACACGGATAAGCCCGACACAATTAACGCCTAGGAAGAGAATATTCGGCTCGTTATTGCTGACATACGGCCGCAAATGCTGCAAAAAGTGGTCGAAAACTGGGCGTCCCGGCTGGAATTTATTCGACCCTAAAATTATTGGCCATAACATTAAATTATATGAGTTTAATTTCTTCGTGAAAACCACACGTCTGAAAAAACACCCTTGAGGTCATCTAAAAATTTGACGGTGATTCAAAATATATATTTTTCGAAAGATAGGATATTCGACAAGATAGATTAATATGGTACAATGTTACATAACATGGGTGTTGGTTGCTCGTAACGCAGTATGCCAAATTTGGTAGTAATCGGTTGTAAAATGTGGCTTCTAAATTGGCCAAAGTTGACCGAACGACAAAAAATTTTAACAGAATAAAATCAATGATTAGCTTATTTAATAGACTATATCGTATTAAAATTGTACAAAAGGGCGTGGCCCCTTTCATTCAAGCCTTATCTCCTAAATTAATCCATGATGGAGGATATAAAGGGTGTCCCAAGAAGAACGCAATTTTTAAATCTGGCAACATTCGAAGTGTCATTGTTTGACATTTGAACAATTGTTATTGTTTTTTAGTAGAAGGTACGAGGTTAGTAAAAATGGAGCGCTACACGAAAGGGAGTTCGTTAATTGGGTATTGGAGAGACAACATGAAAATGCTGATTTTGCCGATAAAATCATCTTCAGTGACAAGGCCCATTTTCATCTTGATGGCTTCGTCAATAGGCAGAATTGTCGCATTTGGGGTGCGGAAAATCCTCGAGTGATTCACGAGAAGCAAATGCATTCTCAACGTGTCACTGTGTGGTGTGGTTTTTGGGCTGGAGGAATCATTGGACCTTTTTTTTATGAAAATGAGGCAGGCCAAGCGCAAACAGTCAATGGTGTTTGGAATCGTGAAATGATAACCAGTTTTTTCTTGCCTAGAATTGAAGAAAAGAATGTGGAGGGCATGTGGTTCCAACAAGACGGCGCCACATGTCATACAGCCAGAGAAACAATTCAATTGCTGCATCAGTCATTTAAAAATTGCGCTCTCCTTGGGACACCCTTTAGAAGCCAGGCCGAACTTAATTTGTCCGTTTGTTTTTTCTGGTCGTGCTATGTTAGGTGGGACTACATGGGATAGTAGCGCAAACATTTTAAATATTAAACATTTTTTGTATGTTTTTTTTCTCAAAACCTAAATTTCTATTTGTAAAAACAATTAGCTTCATATTCAGGCGGGAGTCCCAAAGTGGACGTTGATGTCATTAACGTCAGAATAATTGGGTTAGTCATAAGGCCAGTTCATAGGGCTGAATCGCCTTTATTTTACGCCATTGACAAAATATAGAAACTACACTACAGAAACGAAGCTTAGATGCACCACACTCAAAAAATAAGCATCTCAACCTAAACCTGCTTTTTTAAAACTTAACTACTTTTAAGAAAGCTTAAAAGTACGAAAACAGTGGGAACAGCAACAAAACACTGGCTGTGTTGGTCACTGCACATATCATCACTCCAACCGTTTACCTTTTTTATTCACAGACCTAACATGCACTCAACTGATGTATACGAGTTGGAAATCAACGCTTTATTTGCCTTGAATTATAATAGACGTATCTGTTCGTTTTAATATTTTTTTACCTTTTATAGTTGAGTCTTTTAATGACATTTTGGTTAAGAGCTACTGTTTTTTCCTGCGGCGCTTGAAAGGGCCCCCAAAGAATATCGCATGCCTCGCCTGTACATTTGTTGTTGTTGCAAAGGACACAATAAATGAATAATAATTTATCATGGGTGAATAAGCTGAAAAGTGCATTAAAACTATTAAAGGTAAATTTAATTAAAAAGCGCCATAATTTGCACGGGTTGCAAGTTTTTCAAATCATTAGGCCTTTCCAAAATATAACCCAAGCTTCGATAACGCCTCGACCTCCATTTAGCAATAATCAATTTTATCCTTATAATCCCATAAATCAATCAACGTAATCGAAAAAGACCCTTTTATGGGAGCTACACAAAAAATTTGACCTATGTCGACCAGTTTCACCAGAAGACATTTAGGGTTTCTCACAATGTACCATGATCAAGTGTAATTTGTGGCTTCTAGAGTTGCAGAACCTTAATTCCGGATGGTCCTTTGTACGGGACCTATTTAAGAACATGGGCCGATATGTTCAAATTTCGCGCTAATGCTTGTTACGAATTTTTTTAATATGTAGTTTTAAGACTTGGACTATTTAACAACTTGGACGAATATACTAGGGCGACCGCAAAACTAACTGGCCTGACACATTTTCTGTTTTACTAGCAACTTTTTTTGTTTTGTTTTTTAAAAGCAATCTTTTATAAGCCATCTGTCAAAATTTCCGAATTATTAAATGATTATTTTCTTTGTTACAGGTGATTGAAGTAAACAAGTTTTATAATTTTTGAAAAATGGAAAATAAAGAGTTTCGTGCGGTAATTAAACACTTTTATATGAAAGGTTATACGCCACAATTAATCAAAGATGAATTGGATTCTGTTCATGGTGATAATGCACCATCATACTCCACCGTGAAATCCTGGGTTCAACAATTTAAAATGGGTCGTTCAAGTACGGAAGATGAACAACGCTCTGGAAGACCGAAAACTGATACTACTATTGAAAACATTAGAAAAATATTTAATGAAGTGACTAAAGATAGACGAATAAAGCTCAGAGAACTTGCTGATATTGTTAAAATACACGAAAAACAAGTTTGGAGTATTTTACATGATGAACTCCACATGAAAAAGCTATCCGCAAGATATGTGCCGCGTTTGTTGACTTTGCCCCAAAAATCGTCCGTTGGACCAATTCCGAGGAGCTTTTAGCAATTTATCATCGTAATCCAATAGAGTTCTTGCGCCGATTCATAACCGTTGATGAAATATGGATCCATCACTACATCCCAGAATGCAAAGAACAGACAAAACAATGGATAGGAGCTGGTAAAAGTGGTCCCAAGAAGGCGAAAACTGTAAAGTCAGCAGGAAAAGTAATGGCCACAGTATTTTGGGATGCAAAGGGTATAATATTTATTGATTATCTTGAGAAAGGAAAAACTATAAATAGTGAATATTATTGTGCATTATTGGATCGGTTGAGTGAAGAAATCAAGATAAAACGACCGCATTTAGAGAAAAAAAGTTCTTTTTCATCAAGATAATGCTCCTTCACACACTGCATTTTTAACTCAACGAAAACTGGCCGAATTACGATTTGAAATTGCTCCGCATCCACCATATAGTCCAGATTTAGCTCCTTCTGATTATTTCTTGTTTCCAAATTTAAAAAAAAATTCTCGGTGGCAAAAAATTTTCGTCCAATAGCGAGGTTATTGCTGAAACTGAGGCATATTTTTTGAAGGTCTTGAAAAATCTTATTTTTCGGACGGAATTAAAAAACTTGAAAAACGTTTGATGAAGTGTATTGAGTTGGAAGGAGATTATGTTGAAAAATAAATAATAATAATTCCAAAAAAGCGGTTCTTTTTATGTTAGGCTAGTTACTTTTGCGGTCGCCCTCGTACATGTTTTATATATGCATGTTAGTTACTTAAAATGATCTGAATAACATTTGGTTGAAATCGGATATAATATGTGGCTTTTAGGGCTGTAGCTTCTACATACAACTAGAAAATAACATATGTATAATAACAAAATATGCACCGATTTGGGCCAATTTCTAGTGTTAGTCCTTGACCGAAACTTGAAGAATGTACCAAGTTTTATTTTAATTGCAACCTGTACCTTGATTACAACGATAGATGTACAGACGAACGGAGGGGTGGGCAACTGCCATCGCTCAATAAAATTAGTCAGTATCTGAGTTGATCGGTATAAGGTTCTATCTTTATTCCTTAAAGGTCTTCGGTAGGGTCCCCTCTTTAATACCCAAATTATTTACAAATCGGTTAATCGGTTAAAAATGCATTATGTAAACATTTTACACTGTTGAACCCCCTTAAAAAAGCAAAAAAAAAATAAAGAAATGATAGCCATATATATGATAGCGTTTGTATTAAATATTTTCAGCCAGTCGTCGTTAAAAAGCGATTTTGGTCGACTTTTTTTTTGGCAACAACTCAACACCATTGTTATAAAGTATATGTGACGCGCAACATAGAAAGGGACCTAACATTAAAAACCAGTTTTGTTCAGGAGAGCCATTGTAAAGATTAGGTCCCTTTCTATTTGAGCTTAGAATCGTCGACTTTACTTTCATAAAACGCGCATATCTCTGGAAGGGAACACTTTTGGGGCAAGGGATCGGTCTCATTCGATGCACAGATGTTGTCCACATCAACAAAAAAAAATGTGAAAAGTGGATGAAAAGTTTTGTTCAGGAGAGCCATTTTAAATATTAGGTCCCTTTCTATTTGCGCTTAAAATCGTCGATTTCACTTTCATAAAATGCGCATATCTCTGGAAGGGAACACATATATTCAAGCTGCGGTGCCAACAATGCGGCTTTTCAAACAACAAAAGTTACTCAACGCAGAAAGTTGCAAAGGAAACTTTTTGGCGACTGGGGTATTTTGCGGTGAGATTTTGTACTCTGGGACTTTTGAAAATAACGAAATTTCATCTAAACTTAATTGTATTTTAATTATTTTTTGTATCGATGAAGCCCACTGTATACGAGTACATTTTAAGCAATGTTTACAATATTCACGAGTACTGCAAGCGCATCTCGTATAACAGGACATTACAAGGATATGTGTGCTAACATTAACCCTTTTAATGCATCACTTTATCACACACACTCCCTTCCCGCCCTCCGCTCTATCACTGCTTCACCATCAATATTACAAGCGAATGCTGACGATTATAAGCGCGTGCTGCTAAAAATCGTATCCTTATTAAATTTCATTTCACAGCAACAATTGCACATCGTGTTGTTGGCAAAATTTACGGAAAAAGGATTTTTTTGTTGTTCTGTCATTGTTCGCGATAATGTTGGTGTGCTGTTTATTAATTTCTTGTTTATATTCCAGGAATTCATTTCCATACGAGTCCTTTTTCATATGAACGAGTATCTGACCAGAGCACATATGAGAACATGTAGTAAAGTAAAGGGGGTAACAAACAAAAAACGCTCACGGTTAAAATGAATTGAAATATGATATCTTCAGTCGTGAACATTTTTCATAGGAATTCTGAAATGTTTTGTTCCACTATTTTGCACTTAAAAAAGAATTGAGGCTATTGTGGAATTTTTTGAACAATTTTCGTAGAATTAAGAAATATTTAAAACGATTAAACGCATAAGGATGTTAGAGGAAAATGATAGTTTAAATTCAAAATCGTTTTCATTAAGGCAACCAATTGCCTTAATAGAAATTATTTTATATAGAAAAATTGTTTAAAAGCTGCAAAAATAATAGTTTAGAATTTTCCTATTCGCTGGCAAGCAAAGTCGTGGTGTGATGTGCATTTCGATTAAATGAGGCTAAGGTTCAAAAATATGCAACACCCTAAGATATTGATCGGAGACCCAAAAAATTAAATACATAATGGTCTAAATAATTTTTTTTAAAAAAATGAAAAAAACAATTATATTCGGTTGATCCGACTTATATAGGTATACCTTCAGCAATATATGCAATAAGTTATGCATTACGAAACATATTATGTTGTTTTCAATTTTCGCTTAGATAGTACCGAGTGTGTGGAAATGGTGGGGCTAAAGCTCCAAATTATAGCCAGCTAGCCTACTTTGTAGGGACATAAATACTGTTACACACGTTTTATGATGTAAAATAAAAAATAATAAATGTTTTCGGACCAAATATTTTTTAATATTTTTATTGTTTCCAGAAAGAATCTACTTATTCGAAATTGCCGCCTTTTGCCATTACACACGCCTTAAGTCGCACTGGCCATCGTCAATAGCTGCACGAACCTCGTCCATTGGAAAATTGGCCACAGCTCGAACCAAAAGTCTTAAGAGATCCAATGTTGGGGTATCTTTTGTGACAAACCTTGTCCTCTAAAACCGTCCACAATTTGTAATCCAATTGGTTCAAATCGGGACCTCCTGAAGGCAATTCTTCAGAGGAAATGAACGCTGGCAAATTGTTTCGAAGCCAGGCCTTGGACGTTTTAGCCTTATTGGCCGGTGCAGAATCCTGCTGGAAAGTCCTTGGCTGGTTTTGGAACAGGGAATTGTTAAGAGGCTTCACAACAGTTTTCAAAATGGTTTCTTGGTAAACTTTGGCCGATGTTTTGACTCCTTGTTCGCGGAAATACAGGTCAGTGACCCCATCGTAAGAGACACCACACCAAACCATTACTGAAGCTGGGTGATGACCCTTTTCCACCCTTGGGATCAGTTCAGATACTTCCTTAGATGACCGCGCATACACTCTCTCATTTTGCTTGTTAGATTTTTCCTGAACGGTAAAAATTTTTTCATCGGTGAACAAAATTTTTCTGTGCACGTTAACAGCGTGCCTCACCAAAAGACGTTTGCATTTTTCAATCCAATTTTTTTTAAAACTGCAGTCAAAAAATGTCCGCTACGACGTTTGAAAGCCCCAAGTCCCAAGTCTTTTTTAATGATTCGACTTATGGCCTTTTGCGTGATATTTATCTCACGGGCAATGATTTTCTGTTTTCCGGGGGCGGATTTCTGTGAATTCTTGATTTAACGGTTTTGATGACATGCGATGTTCGAACAGAGCATTGGCGGCCCGACGGGCGGCGGTCTTTTACATCTCCAGTATCCTCAAACAGTTTCATGCATCGGTAGACGAACATGCGGCTAATCCCTAGTGGCCGGAGCGTTTTGAAAATATCGACTTTTTTCATTTCACACTTGAAATGCGCTATTACAGCGATACGGTTCTCATTATCTGACCACTCCATGATGAAAGTTGAAACAATTTCAAAATCCCGTTACAGACAAAAGCTATTGAGATTAGCTTTCAAAACCGATATGATATTAACGGGGTATGTTTAGTTCTACTATTGAAATGGGTGTGTTCAATGTTGTAACAGTATTTATGTCCCTACTAAGTAATTTATATTTTAATTAATATATGTGACGCGCATAATAGAAAGGGACCTAAGGTTAAAAACCAGTTTTGTTTAGGAAAGACATTTTAAAGATTAGGTCCCTTTCTATTTGAGCTTAGAATCGTCGACTTTACTTTCATAAAACGCGCATACCTCTGGGGGGAACACTTTGGGGGCATGGGGTCGGTCTCATTCGATGCTCAGATGTTGTCCACATCAAAACAAAAAAAAGTGAAAAGTTGATGAAAAGTTTTGTTCAGGAGAGCCATTTTAAAGACTAACAGCCGTATTCATAAAAATTTAAAACAGCTTTACAAACGATTGTTAAGCTTAATGTATGAAAACTGTATTCATAAACGATTATTAGCTTAATAATCGTTTTGTAAACCATTGTTAAATGTGTGCATTTTAATATTCTTTCGACCCTATTTTAACAGTGTTTTAAAGTGAGGTTTGCGTTGGTTTATTTACATTTACACACATATTTTTGGAATTTTTCGAATACAACGAAGAAAAAAAATATTTTTAAAATATACGATTAGAATGGATACGTTAATTTTTTTGCGTTTGCAATCGTCATTTTTTCCATTTTCATTTATAAAAACTTCTTTATGGAAAAAACACAACACAAAAAATGGAAAATTGTAAAAAGTTCACTAGTGATGTGTAAACAATCAATATAAGAATAATATTATTCGTTATTCGAATACCTTTTTTTTATCAGTAATACATAATTGATCTCAATTTGTCTTTTATTTAAACACGATTTTGTTTTTATTATTTTACAAGTAAGCATATATATATATATATTTTTTTGTTTATTAAATCAGTTCTTTGTAAAATAAACAATACAAAAAATATATAGATTCGACTACTCACATAATTGATAATCGTATAACTGCATCATTAAGATTGAAATTACATGTCAAAACGACAGTGTTGCCAGCATTGAATCAACAAATTCATTAAATTGTATATTAGTTAAAGCAGTTATACGTTTTCTTAACAATCATTTGTTAGGCAAAAAGTGTTTGTTAACTAATATGTACTTTAAATCCCAATTAAGATTTTTTTATGAATATGGCTGTAAGTCTCTTTCTATTTGCGCTTAGAATCGTCGACTTCACTTTCATTAAACGAGCATATCTCTGGGAGGGAACACTTTCGGGGCATGGGATCGGTCTCATTCGATGCTCAGATGTTGCCCACATCAAAAAAAGAAAAAAAATGAAAATTGATTTGTTTACCCTTAGTTCCCTTTCTTTATGCGCTGTCACATATAATTATATTATTTATGTTATATAGGGTGATCCATCTAGAGGTATTTTTTCATAACAAAATCAAGTGTAGAATCTTTATTGGTAATTTGAGCTGAAGAGCAACAAGAAGAGGTTAAGGAGGTGCCATTATGCCCAGAAAAACCATGGTTTGGTGCGGTTTATAAGCTGGTGGAATCAACGGTGCGTATTTTTTCAAAAATGATTATGGCCGGAACGTAACCGTGAATGGTGCTCGCTATCGCGCCATGATATCGATCTTTATGCTACCCGAAATTGAGGCCCGTAATCTTGACGACAAATGTATGCCACCTGACATACAGCTGCTCAAACAATGGATATATTGAGAGGTCATTTCGAAAAGCAGCTAATTTCACGTTTTGGACAGGTGAGTTGGCCGCCTAGATCGAGTGATATCACACCTTTAGACATTTTTCTTTGGAATTACGTAAAGTCCAAAGTCTATGCTGAAAAACCAGCTACGATTAAGGTTTTGGAAGCCAACATTACGCGTGTAATTAAAGCCATACTGGTCAAATGCTCGAAGGAGCTATTCAAAATTGACCCACAGAAAAGAAACCCTGAGGCGTAGTTGCCGCCAACATTTAAAGGAATTTATATACAAAAAGAAATGCCATTAAATGTCCTTTCAAATTACCAAAAAAAAAAGATTACACACTTGATTTGAATTTTATATTTTTTTGTTCTGAAAAATACCTCTAGATGGATCACCCTATACAATTGAGTTCAATATTGAATCGAATTTCCAATATTTAGCCACAGGTAATTGGGTGTTTATCTGCACTGAACAACAGTTAATTGTGTGGGAGGTACCAAAAGGGGCGTTGCTAGAAATCCAATTATGTTCCACTAAGTTAAGCTTATAACTTTGTTCTTAAGTACTGATTTCGGGTTAGACCGTATGAATAGTATTGAAGATATTACCAAAGTAGGCATAAGGGAACATTTGTGTAGGAGGTAACAGATGGGGTGTGGCAATATGTACTTCTTTCAATCCCGTAGGCAATTGTGGATTGATAGCAATTTTCAAGGGCTATCGTGCGAACCAAGCGCAATGGCGGACATGGCTCTAATGACTTAAAAAAGTCATAAAACGTATTTAGTCAAAAAGGAAAACGTAAACTACGTTATAATCCTATTTTACAAAAACTAACAATTTCACTTATAATCAGCCATAAAAAATTTGAGCAAGATTGAGTTTAATCGGGAAGAACCTTTGAGTGGAAGCTACATGCAAAGTATAAACAATATCAGTATTAAGTTGTCTCTATTAGATGGCAGGACCATAAATCTAAAGGTATATTTGTAACAAGGCTTTTCAAATATATGTGACGCGCAAAATAGAAAGGGACCTAAGGGTAAAAACCAGTTTTGTTCAGGAGAGCCATTTAAAAGATTTAAATACGCGTATCTTTGGTGTACCATCACTTTCATAAAACGCTCATATCTCTGGGAGGGAACACTTTTGGGGCATGGTATCGGTCTCATTCGATGCTCAGATCTTATCCACATCAAAAAAAAGAAGTGAAAATTGATTTTTTACCCTTAGGTCCCTTTCTCTATGCGCTGTCACATATGAAGCGAGAAGGTAAAATTTACCACACTTGAGAAAAGATCGTTTCAAAAGTTCAGTGCAAACTTTATATGGAATAACGTGGCTTTTTTAACTGAAGGTTCTATAGGGTGGAGCATTCTAAATTTGAAATTTAAATCGGCTGTAGAGAAAAAGTACTGATAATTTATGGTTTTATTGAAAAGGTTGAACTTTCTCATTTATTAATTGAACACTATCCGCTGTGTTTTCGATTCGTCCGATGGAATGTAGATTGTTTGGCAGGAGATGAAGAATTTTATCGAAAAATAGTGTTTTCAGATGAAACTCATTTTCATCTCGGTGGCTATGTCAACAACCAAAATTGCCGCATATTGTATTCCGAGAACCCACCTGACTATTGAGAAGCGAATGCATCCACAACGAGTTACTGTTTGGTGTGGATTTTGGCTGTTTTTCTTAGAAAATGAGCAAGGACCCGCCGTTACCGTTAACGGTGAGCTCAACAATTTTTTTTTCTCCAAAAATGCAAGAGAATGATATGGACGGCATGAGGATTCAGCAAGAAGGGGCCACATGTAGCACATCCAACGCAATTATCGATACGAGGGCATATCAAAAATTCCAAGACTTTTCCAACTTCCCTCGCAGATATATTAAATGCAACACTGCATTTTGTTTGTGTTTAACAGCTGTTCAAAACATACAACCTCGTAGATTTTGTTAAAAATGGAAAAAACTGAATTTCGAGTGCTCATTAAGCATTATTATTGGCGAAAAAACCTACAATCAAACTTAGCAATAGCTTGGTAAATAATAGGGGACTCTGCACCATCGATTTCAATGTTAAAAAAAATGGATTACTGACTTTCGTTGTGGTCGCACAAGTTCAAATGACGCTGATCGATCTGGACGGCCAATTGTGGTTAATAATCCCGAAAATGTCGAAAAAATCCACGATATGGTGTTGGCCGATCGAAGATTAAAAGTAAGTGAGATTGTTGATGCCATACGCATTTCATATCACAGTGTGGTTTACCTGACCAGAAAACTGTCTACAAGCTGTTTCCATTATCACAATAGCTGTATTATCCATACGATTGTTAATATCGGGACTTTGGCCATACGAGGGCATATCATATCTGCCGCGTTTGCTCTTAATTGACCATAAACGTAATCGTGTTACAACTTCAAAGAATTGTTTGGAGTTTTTTAAACGCAATTTGAATGAGTTTTTGAGGCGTTTTTAACTGTGGATGAAACATGGATCCTACCAACACTCCGGAGACCAAGCATCAGTCTAAACCATGGGTTTCTCCGCTTGAACCGGCTCCGAAGAAGGCCAAGGTGACTTTGTCGGCCCATGAGGTGATGACGGCAGTTTTTTGGGATGCACAAAAGGAAAAATCCATAAACGGCGAATATTATGTCAATTTATAGGACCGATTTACCGAGGATTAGAAAAAACGACCCCATATATTGATGAGCACACGTAAGCAGTCTCAACGGCAAAATTGCATTAATTGGGTTACGAATTGGTACCTCATCCTCCCTTTTCTCCAGATTTAGCCCTTAGTGAATATTTCCTATTTCCAAACCTAAAGAAATGGCTAGGTGGAAAATGATTTACTCTACCGATGAAATTATTGATCAAACAAATGTCTTTTTTATGGACCTCGAAAAATCCGATTTTTGGGAAGGGGCACAAAAAATTAGAGAAACGTTGGACTAATTGTATTGAGCTAAAAGGAGATTATGTTGAAAAATATTTGTTTTGTCGATGAAATTATTGATCAAACAAATGCCTTTTTTATGGACCACGAAAAATCTTATTTTTCGGAAGGGGCACAACAAATTGGAGAAACGTTGGACTAATTGTATTGAGCTAAAAGGAGATTATGTTGAAAAATATTTGTTTTGCAAAAAAATGTGTTTTATTCAAAAATTCACGGAATTATTGATATGCCCTCTTTTTTTATGCACTGTTTTTGAAAATCAAATAATCATCCGAAATTGTGAAGTCAATTGGCCTCCTCGGAGCTGTTTCTAGACCCTTTGGATTATTTTCTGTTGGGAACCATTTAGGATATATGTTACGCAAAGTATCCAGAGATAATTGAAGCGAGGAAATATCAAACTAAAGTTGCTATTGAAGAAAATTGACCCAAAACAGTCGAAAATGTACTGAAAAAATAGGTTGATTACATGAGGTACTGCCGAGCCAGTTTTGGTAAACATATGAATGATTTTTGTTTCATTATTAAATGACAAAGTTCAACCTTTCCAATAAAATCAGAAATTTGAAAAAGTTATCAGTACTTTATTTTTACAGCCCATTAAAATTGAACAGGGATTAAACCGGCTCAAGACCTCTTGCTTCTATATTTAAATAGAATACAAGTTTTTAACAAAATGGCAAAGTGACATTGATTTTCGTGGCTGCACACTACTTTTATCATGATTTCGGGTCCGTGACAACCCTCTTCAGAAAGCCTTGCTGCAATTGTTGAAAGTAAAACCGAACTCTATAAGGCCAGGCTCTCCACAAACGAATGAGAACTACTGTTGTAAACCTTACTTTTCAAGTTTTCTTCACACAATTGCCCACGAAATTTTAAACGTTAAATAGCCCAACCTGTATAAACGAAACATGTCATCGTATTCAAAACATGGTTGGATGTGGACAAATTTCAATAGGGTTCGCCCTTGATGCAAATTTGAGCAGTGTGCAAACATTTATAAAAAACGATTTATACGAGGGCGACCGCAAAACTAACTTGCCTGGCACCTTTTCTGTTTTACTAGCAACATTTTTTGTTTTTTAAAAGCAATCTTTTATAAGCTATCTGTCAAAATTTCCGAAATATTTAATGATTATTTTCTTTGTTACAGGTGATTGAAGTAAACAAGTTTTATAATTTTTGAAAAATTTAAAATAAAGAGTTTCGTGCGGTAATTAAACACTTTTATATGAAAGGTTATACGCCACAAATAACTAAAGATGAGTTGGATTCTGTTCATGGTGATAATGCACCATCATACTCCACCATGAAATCCTGGGTTCAACAATTTTAAATGGTTCGTTCAAGTACGGAAGATGAACAACGCTCTGAAAGACCGAAAACTGCTACTACTATTGAAAACATTAGAAAAATATTTAATGAAGTGACTAAAGATAGACGAATAAAGCTCAGAGAACTTGCTGATATTGTTAAAATAGACGAAAAACAAGTTTGGAGTATTTTACATGATGAACTCCACAGGAAAACGCTATCCGCAAGATGGGTGCCGCTTTTGTTGACTTTGCCCCAAAAAATCGTCCGTTGGACCAATTCCGAGGAGCTTTTAGCGATTTATCATCGATTCATAACTGTTGATGAAACATGGATCCATCACTACATCCCAGAGTGCAAAGAACAGTCAAAACAATGGATAGAAGCTGGTAAAAGTGGTCCCAAGAAGGCGAAAACTGTTAAGTCAGCAGGAAAAGTAATGGCCACAGTATTTTGGGATGCAAGGGGTATACTATTTATTGATTATCTTGAGAATGGAAAAACTATAAATAGTGAATATTATTGTGCATTATTGGATCGTTTGAGTGAAGAAATCAAGATAAAACGAGCGTATTTAGAAAAAAAAGTTATTTTTCGTCAAGGTAATGCTCCTTCACACACTGCATTTTTAACTCAACAAAAAGTGGCCGAATTACGAATTGAAATTGCTCCGCATCCACCATATAGTCCTGATTTAGCTCCTTCTGATTATTTCTTGTTTCCAAATTTAAAAAAAATTCTCGGTGGCAAAAAATTTTCGTCCAATAGCGAGGTTATTGCTGAAACTGAGGCATATTTTAATGGTTTTGAAAAATCTTATTTTTCGGATGGAATTAAAAAAACTTGAAAAACGTTTGATGAAGTGTATTGAGTTGATAGGAGATTATGTTGAAAAATAAATAATAATAATTCCAAAAAAACGGTTCTTTTTATGTTAGGCCAGTTACTTTTGCGGTCGCCCCCGTATATCGGTCTGTAGAGAAATAGTGATTTTAAAACGATCGGTATGATAAATAGAGGTGATACCTCCTCTCTTGCAGGTTTTACAAACATTAGTTATAAAACCGAATGTAGGGTGTAAAGATGACAATTTTTGTGTCTTGCTTAAGTTTTGGTATTTTCCGATAGGGTGCGATATTGTGGAACATCATCTGAGTTAAGTAAATCATTATTTTTTTATTGCTATTTAATTATTAAAGTAATTTGCTCTAGACTATAGACTGTATAGTGCTCCTGTCCTTTTGATTTTTTGTAAGCATTTAAAAACTTAAGCTCTCCCTTAATCCTCACAAAACACTGTGGTGATCCCCTGAAGTGCTCTTAATCAGTTTTTTCTTTGTTTCGGAACATGGTTTTTTGTTTTCAGTACGAGTGCGATGAACTAAATTATCCTCACTTAATAAGCAACGCTACAGGATGGCTTCCTCTTCCTCCATATCCATTGGTAATGTACCAAAGAACCGCTGCTAATTTCGCAATATGCTTATGACAGCAGCTTGATGCTTTTCAGAATATGTTTTTTTCGCCTGCCCTATGATCATAAATGTATTATGGGAAAAACCAAAGGATGATGAAGTAAAACCAGCACACACACGCACCAAAAAAGAAAAGGTTAAAGAGAAAAAAACCTAGCATAGGAAAGATTTTCCCTATCACTAACACCGACACAGACATCAAAGGCACTTGAGCACACACTCGAACTCCTGGAGTACAACAATACAAATCCCGGGTACTTAGCGCTGGAAATGGGTGCGTATCTAAGAATTACCTTTAGGTGGTGTTGCTTCTGTTGCTGTTGCTGACGCTGTAGTTGTGTGAAACTACTGCAGTGGCAGGATAATCGCACACATGCATACGAGTCCTGCCGACACACACACTTCAACTCCAGTGGGTATAATTTCATAATCAAGAAGCAACACAAAGAAATTAAAAAACGCAAACACATACACACGCACTCTGGCATGCCACTCATACGCGCAAAAAACGCAAAACCTCCACATTTCCCATACGGCCAAAACACCCCGAAAACACAACGGGATGTTCCTCTCATCGCTGGCGAAACAACAAAGCCACTGCTGCCATACTCGAACGTAAGCCTCTGACTACACAGTGAGGCACAATGTATAGTTTAAGAGGAAGGAGGGGAAAAACGCAGCGAACTCTGTGGCATGAACAAATGTCTGGATGGAAAAGCGCACCAAAGCGTAGCATGAACCGGAGGAAAAAGGGACCCCGTTTAAAAAAGGGACTGCTCCTATCGGTAAGTGAGGAAAATCACACAACGCAATGAAAAGTGCAGCGTAACTATTCAAAGCAATTACGCAAAAAATAAAATTACAGAGTAATTGTAAAAGGCCGCACGCATCATGCATCATACATTTATATGAACGCAGAATTATGTTGAATGCAACATGCTTGTATTGGTAAGACTAGTGTCACAGTGGTTAGAAACCAAACATCTGGGAAACCATACGTTGCGAAAATCATAACGAAAAACAAGGAACAATTCGTAACTAAAAAACAGATTTTACACTATAGGGTGATCCATCTTGAGGAATTGTTTTTACAATAGCCTTCTTTCACAGATTTCGCGTGAGTTGAGTATTTTGAGGTACTTTTTCAACAGCTTTTTTCACAGATTTCGAGTGAGTTGAGTTTAACTTTATTTTTTTTTCTTTTCAGTATTGTTTGCCATTTCATCATGGAAAGACTTACACCGAAACAACGTCTCAAAATTGTGCAACTGTTCGATGAGAAACTGTTTTCGACCACAATTTTATTCAGTAATGAGGCATATTTCTGGCTCAACGACAAAGTCAATAAACATAATTGCTGCATTTTGACTGAAGAGCAACCATAAGAAGTTGAAGAGGTGCCATTATACCCAGAAAACCACGGCCTGGTGCGGTTTATGGGCTGGTGGAATAATCGGTCCAGTTTTTCTCAAAAATGATGATGTTCGGAACGCAACCGTGAATGGAGCTCGCTGTCGCGCCTTGATATCGGACTTTTTGCTTCCTGAAATTGAAAGCCGTAGTTTTGACGACATTTGCATTTAACAGGACGGCTCCACTTGCCATACAGCTGCTCAAGCAATGGATCTATTAAGAGTTCATAACGAAGAGCAGCCAATTTCACGTTTTGGACCGATGAGTTGGCCGCCTAGATCGTGTAATATCACAGCCATAGACTTTTTTCTTTGGGGCTACGCAAAGTCCAATTTCTATGCTGACAAACCAGCTACGATTCAGGTTGAGAAAGCCGATATTACGCGTGTCATTAACGCCATACCGGTCGAAATGCTTGAACGAGTCATTTAAAACTGAACCCCCAGAATGGACACCCCGAGGCATAGTTGCGTCCAACATTTTAGCGAAATTTATATTTAAAAATAACTGGCATGAAATGTGTTTTCGAAAGAACCAGAAATTTTCCACATTTTATTAGAATTTTTATTTTAATTTGAAAAAATACCTTTAGATTGATCATCCGATATTTTCCGTGAATAACAGTGCAGTATGTAATTGGCTGTCTTGGTAGATGAGGTTGTTGATGTTGAGTCCATGATGTACTGGACTTATTTTTCGGGGCCCTAAGGATTATTGGCTCACGAATAAGGCCCTCAATTTGCTAAATCGTAACTTATCTCATATTCAGATTCGTGGGGGAAATTTAAGGGATTTTGAATTCCCATATGTTTATTGTTGAATTTTATTAGTGTAAAAGTTGAATTTTGTTTTGGTACCCACGTTCCAGGATCAGAGATGCAAACCATTTCAAAATGTATATAACTGGTTTGATTGCGGTTCAATTTGTATCCTTGGCAATAGTCCAATGACCGCTCCTATTCATGGGACATTTATCGCGTCTATGTCTGAGATCGCATTTTTCTACTTTGTCGAACTTTATCTCATACATTATCAAGTGTGGTTTCTTATCTTTAATATTGCTGCAAAATTTTTATTGTCTCAAATATAAGTACTTTGGTTGTAGTATCTATTTCCAAAAAAAATCTGTTAAAGAATGCACTTCCATTTTGGAAAGGTGTAAAGGTTTTTCAAGTTTTGGGGGTAACTTTTAGCCGCCTGAAAGGTGAGGAAGTTTCTTTCTTCTAATGCCAAATTGAATTCCAATCGGAGTCTATTTGCCGGTGAAATGTCTCAAATAACCTTATAAATTTATCAAATCGAAAATTTCCAGTTTGTACTGCAATTTAATTCACAAGCAAGGCCGTAGCCAGGTATGGGCAGGGGGGCAGCTGCCCCCCCCCCCATTCCTAGACACTTCAAAATAAAATCAAAATTCTGGAAAATTATTAAATGTGTATTTTATATAACTTTGTAACACAGTAAAGAAATGTTTATTTTGTACCCACTATTTACAAGAGTACCAAAATATGAAAATATATTAATTACATTTTTGATTCAATTTTTTTTGGGGATTTGGTAATTTTTTTAAAAGAACGTGGTTAAAAAATTTTCCAAAAAGAATCATGACAGCAGTAGTGGAAGCGATAACAGCGACAATACTCATTTGCCACAATTATCTGCTCCTGAAGAGCCTTCTAAAATCAATATAGAAATCGATGCAAATGATGGATGCCAAATAAATGACGTGGGGCGTTATGTAGGACGAGATCATCAACTGTCAGCTGAAAAGAGAAAGGATATTCTGCTCCGACCATGGATTCCCGAAGCTAAGTATGATTTTCAAAATGATGCACAAAGTTTACAAAGAAAATTCAACTATTTTTGACTAATCCAAAATGCACCGTGGTTAGTCTATTGCAAGCGTTTAAAAGGTGCTCTTTGCAAGTATTGTGTACTGTTTCCACCAGTTTCTGGAACTTACCGAGGAGTATTGGGTTCATTTATGATCCGACCTTTTTTAAGATTTAAAAATATTAACGAAGACTGCCAAAAGCATGCAAGCACAGGACTGCAACCCCTGCAGCAAAGGCTTTTGTTCAAGATGTGCCTATACTTAGTAGGGACATATATACGTACTGTTACACACGTTTTATGCTGTAAAATAAAAAATACTAAATGTTTTAAGACCAAATATGTTTTAATATATTTATTGATGTATATTGTATCCAAAAAGAATATACTTATTCGAAATGTCAGTCTTTTGCTTTTACACACGCCTTAAGTCGCACTGGGCAATCGTCAATAGCTGCACGAACCTCGTCCATTGGAAAATTGGCCACAGCTCGAACCAAAGCAGTCTTAAGGGGTACCTTTTGTGACATATCTTGTCCTCTAAAACCGTCCACAATTTGAAATCCAATGGGTTCAAATCTGGACTGCCTGAGGGCCATTCTTCAGAGGAAATGAACGCTGGCAAATTGTTTCGAAGCCAGGCCTGGGACGATTTAGCCTTATGGGCCGGCCCAGAATACTGTTGGAAAGTCCACGGCTGGTTTTGGAACAGGAAACTGTTAAGAGGCTTCACAACGGTTTCTTGGTAAACTTTGGCCGATGTTTTGACTCCTTGTTCGCAGAAATTCAGGTCAGTGACCCCATCGTAAGAGACACCCCACCAAACCATGACTGAAGCTGGGTGATGACCCTTTTCCACCCTTGGGATCAGTTCAGATGCTTCCTTAGATGACCGAGCATAGACTCTATCATTTTGCTTGAACGGTAAAAAATTGTTCATCGGTGAACACAATTTTTCTGTGCAAGTTATCAGCGTGCTTTACCAAAAGACGTTTGCATTTTTCAATCCTATTTTTTTAAAAGCTGCAGTCAATAAATGTCCGGATCCAATTTTTTTTTTAATGGTTCGACTTATGGACTTTTCCGTGATATTCATCTCACGGGCCATGATTTTTTGTTTTCGAAGCTTATTTCTGTAATTCGTGATTTAACGACTTTGATGACATGCGGTGTTCAAACAGAGCGTGGGCGGCCCGACCGGTGGCTGTCTTTTACATCTCCACATGCGGCTTATCCCTAGTGTCCGGAGCGTTTTGAAAATATCGTTTTTTTTCATTTCACACTTGAAAAGCGCTATTACAGCGATACGGTTCTCATTATCTGACCACTCCATGATGAAAGTTGAAACAATTTTAAAATCCCGTTACAGACTAACGCTATTGAGGTTAGCTTTCAAAACCCATATGACATTAACGGGCTATGCTCAGTTCTACTATTGAAATGGGTGTGTTCAATGTTGTAACAGTATTTATGCCCCTACTAATTATAAGGCCCATACGCTGACGAAAAATGAGTCTTTACGGACAAGAACCTTTGAAACAGTGGAACTTCCTAAAGAATTTGAATTTTACCATTTGGCTTATTTGGAGGCTTTATCCTATGGGCCCTGGCCATCCAAAATGTTCGGGGAGGTATGATTCTAGAAACATAATCAAAAATATGTACCTATGTTAAAGATTTGGCCCCAAAAAACGGCCTCCTTCAAGTATGGGTATTAGATAAAACGCATCGTCCCGATTCCGCAAATAACATGAATACCACATTTCAATTATATTTGAGTTCTCGACCCATAGGTCAAAGGTCCCCAGAGTTCAGAAAATGAGGTGCATTCCCGTAGATTAGGGCCCGCAGGCCCTAATCCCACTAAGACCCTTTTCGGCTCGATTCATCAATAGAAAAACATTTATTTCACATTTCGATTATATTTGAGCCATTGAAATATAGCTCAACGGTCCCTAAAGTTTAGATAATAATGTGTTTTCAAACGACGGCTTATGGTTACTCAAAAGAAGTGGAATTATCTCTTAAATTTTAAGATCTGTCTAAATTTCAGGCCTTAATTTGCGCTTTTTCAATAATAGACATATGTTTTCTCAAAAAACATGCAAATTTTCTTCAGGAACCTGAACGATGGTTCTTCATGCCCCAAAAATAGTTGTGCCAAACATGGACCACAAACCCAAATCCTGTCAATGCCGTATTATAACGCAATTCATGGTGGAAGGTATACGAGTAAAAGCATCGGCCTGGCCGAACCTAACGACTTATTTACGTGTTTTTTGTATAATGTGGTCTAGTCCACACGTAAATTGTGTTAAATTGTTCTGTTTTAAAAGCCTCGCAAAATGCATAACGTTTTTTTTTAACGTCGGCTTTGGCCGCCGCCGCTCATATTTGCTTCAGCCGCTAAAACTTTTACGGGGGCTGCTATATATATTTCTGGTCTAATAATGAAAATGCGAATATTCTTCATCGAAAATGGTTTTATTGTTTTTCAAAGTACGTATTTTCCAGCATGATTTATACACTTTTGCATGCGCATTTACCGCGCATATTTTTCTTGATGTGCGGGAATAAAAAGAAGTCAGGGCTGTACGGTGGGTAACCCATCAATTCGATGTTTTGGCCGGTCAAAAATGCGCTGGCTGAAGCCGATGTGTAAGAACTCGCATTGTCACTAGCAACTTTTATTTTTGTTTTTTAAAAGCAATTTTTATAAGCCATCTGTCAAAATTTCCGAAATATTTAATGGTTATTTTCTTGTTACAGGTGATTGAAGTAAACAAGTTTTATAATTTTTGAAAAATGGAAAATACAGAGTTTCGTGCGGTAATTAAACACTTTTATATGAAAGGTTATACGCCACAATTGATCAAAGATGAATTGGATTCTGTTCATGGTGATAATGCACCATCATACTCCACCGTGAAATCCTGGGTTCAACAATTTAAAATGGGTCGTTCAAGTACGGAAGATGAACAACGCTCTGGAAGACCGTAAACTGCTACTACTATTGAAAACATTAGAAAAATATTTAATGAAGTGACTAAAGAAAGACGAATAAAGCTCAGAGAACTTGCTGATATTGTTCAAATACACGATAAACAAGTTTGGAGTATTTTACATGATGAACTCCACATGAAAAAGCTATCCGCAAGATATGTGCCGCGTTTGTTGACTTTGCCCCAAAAAATCGTCCGTTGGACCAATTCCGAAGAGCATTTAGCGATTTATCAGCGTAATCCAATAGCGTTCTTGCGCCGATTCATAATTGTTGATGAAACATGGATCCATCACTACATCCCAGAATGCAAAGAACAGTCAAAACAATGGATAGAAGCTGGTAAAAGTGGTCCCAAGAAGGCGAAAACTGTTAAGTCAGCAGGAAAAGTAATGGCCACAGTATTTTGGGATGCAAGGGGTAAAATATTTTTTGATTATCTTGAGAAAGGAAAAACTATAAATAGTGAATATTATTTTGCATTATTGGATCGGTTGAGTGAAGAAATCAAGATAAAACGACCGCATTTAGAAAAAAAAAGTTCTTCTTCATCAAGATAATGCTCCTTCACACACTGCATTTTTAACTCAACAAAAACTGGCCGAATTACGATTTGAAATTGCTCCGCATCCACCATATAGTCCAGATTTAGCTCCTTATGATTATTTCTTGTTTCCAAATTTAAAAAAAATTCTTGGTGGCAAAAAATTTTCGTCCAATAGCGAGGTTATTGTGAAACTGAGGCATATTTTGAAGGTCTTGAAAAATCTTATTTTTCGAATGGAATTAAAAAACTTGAAAAACGTTTGAATGAAACGTTTGATGAAGTGTAGTTGGAAGGAGATTATGTTGAAAAATAAATAAGAATAATTCCAAAAAAACGGTTCTTTTTATGTTAGGCCAGTTACTTTTGCAGTCGCCCTCGTATTGTCAAATTGTGCGGGATCCAACGAGAACCTTTTTTACGGCCATGCAATATCGAATATATGCTGGTGGAAGGAAAGGATCTTGCAGTATCAGTTCACGCACGGCATCAATGTTCTCTGGCACAACGACTGTTTTTTTTTTTGAACCCAGTTTTCACAGTGCTATAGGATGGTGCTTCATCGCCATACAAAGATTTAAGTTCATCGATGCACTCTTGTCGTGATAATCCACATCGAAAGTTGTGAAAAATGATCGCATGAAAATGTTCACGAGTTAATTCCATTTTTTCCTAAATTGATTTTTTCAAGTCACTCAAACAACACAAATCATGGTCGTACGACAAAACGTTCTGAGTACGTTTATGCTAAAAAATGCCAAACTTTCCAATGGAAATGTCAGATGGCTCCAGGCAACACTTAGTGTTTTTTAGGCTAGAAATATATATAGCAACCCTCGTAAGGTAACTTAGACCTCTGCTTATCATTTTTTCCGTATCTGTAATGTACAGGACCCATAGGGATGTGCTTGTATTAAATTCTCTGCGCCAACTGATCTTTGTTAATTATATTTAGTTTTTGTTTTAAAACTAATTATACTCGTAATTGTGTAATTATCTTGTTGCTTGGTACTAAATTGGGCAATATTTTTTGTTTTAGTCGCAGTTTTAATCACCTTGAATAATTAAGAACTTTATCAGCCTTTTCGTTGTCTGTGATGCTTAGTACACCAGACGAATATGAAATTATTTGCTCGTTAAGTTTAGAACTTTCCATCCATGATATGTTATTTCCTTCAGGATGTTGCATCGAACAATTTGACGCCTTACGTCGTCTGTCTAACCTAATTCTAGAATATTCTCCTTTTTCACTAGTTCATGTTTTCGAACACTGTGACCTCGTTTACGCAATGTCTAAAGTAGCTGTTGTCGCATCAGCAGTAAATCGCATCCTAACCTAATTTTCACCCTGCATTTTTTAGCAAAACAATTCCAGTATTTTCCCCTAACATCTCAATTTGAAGCGCACAGCAAAACCAGGATGTTCCTTTTGTTTTTCCTTGAATGATTCAATGTACTATTGTTGTTGTTGTTGTTCTTATTCTCTCCTATGTCCTTGGGGAGTAAACTCATTTTTATCCACTCGTCATAGCACTCATCCGCGTCTCAGACAGTGTCTGTGTGAGTGTGTGCGTGTGTGTGTCATGCTGGTGCGAACCGAAGGATCGTCAGTGTTGATGTTGTTGGGTAGCCTGGCCAGGCCTTGTCTCATAACGTAGTTTGTTGCAATTATTACTGGCATTTGTGTGCTGTTCTCACTGGGCCGACGGCGTTTTGTGGTAGTTTTTACTTTCAATTTTAATTTGATGCGTACGTACGTACAAATTTTAACGATGGGAAAATTTTCCTCGTCGACCCGGCAATTCCTTTTCCTTGCGCGTAGAATAGCCGACTTGCAATTAGTTTTCAATTTCAATCGAAAGTTTTGGCGTTATTACTCTATTGCGTATTGTCTGCGGTTTTTCCGGTTGCTCTGGTTGTTGTTATTGTTGTGGGCCGCTGTTGCATGGTTGCACGGTGCGGTGCGCGTGGGAAATGTTTGTTTTTCTGCCAGTCAGCAGGGCTGGGATGGACCGCCGATGGTCTCTCAAGTGAAATGGGTGAAATATTTGCGGTATGTTTTCCCTTTCACTGCTGCAGATAATTGCGTTTGTTTATTTCCTTTATGACCGAGAAAGCAAAAGGGATCGGATGCTGCAAATTAAGTTATATCAATTGCATGTCCATCCATCAAATCAGACAACCCACCCACAATTCATTTGAAGTAATTGGAAGGTTTTTGATGAGGCACTGCATTTGTGAACGTAGAGACGATGTGTTTTTGGTGGGAACTGTTTTAAGGAGTTGGTGTTCTTCGTTAAAGGAGGATGAATATACTTCAGGTTGAGAAAAATAGTGTTTTTACATTACGGATACTATATTTCACATGATTTTTGGAAAGCTAATAATTTCAGAACACTGGGAAATAAAATGTTTAAAATATTATGGAAACTTCCATCGCCAAACCACGGCACGACTATCATGCAAGTAACCCCAGAATCAACCCCGGGTAATTTTTTAGCTGTGGGTTTACAACTCGTAAATGCAGGCGCCTGCACAAGTAAGAGATTTATCTCTAAGCCATGTAAAAACTTCTTTTTAAATAAATGCATTAGCCTTTCTGAGCCGGCGTTAAACAGTAGATCCCAATCAGTGAGTAGTAATTTAATCGTGCACAGCTCTGTGATTTAAGAGAAGTTTTTACTGGTTCCTCCTTAGATAACGAGTAGATATCATATTTTTTTAAATCCCGAGGTGTTGTGAACATGAAAAAGGTTGTAAACTTAACCTTATCAATTACCTGCACTTTTCCAAAAACCGGCTTTCGGTTTACTGAAAAGTGGCAATTTTTAAGAAACCTGTTTTAATTTTTATTTTAGAAATCGGGTAAACCGTTTTTTGCTTACACATGGTGCTAAAAGAATGTGGCATTATTCCATGTTATGTGTTGATGAAGAAAAAACAATGGAAGCATTTAACGTCTTCTGCCTTCCTTCAGCACATATAAAGGATGTGTGTACACTAGGGTGGGCCAATTTGTAAGGACACACACGATATTGTGCGATCGATTTTTCAATAGCTTTGGAATGAAGTAAAAAAAATTCCACTACGACATATCCAAAAAATAATTGTCGTGGCCCAAATTCGATTTCATTCCTCAATTGTATTTCTATTCTCACGCGTCCACATTTTATATTATATTGTATGTTGCAATCTATATTTGTATGCATTGTATGGAATCTTGGAAATGTAATACTCGTATGTAAAAAAATATATTTTTTTATTTCCTACTAGAAAACCTTAAAGATAAAAAAAAGATTTTTTTAATATGTCGTAGAGGAACTTTTCTTTTTCTCATGCAAAAAGCTATAAAAAAAATCGATAGCACAATATTAATAACTAAATCGACCCACCCTAGTGTACACTGTACATTAGGGTGGAGTGAAAATGGCAAAAAAAATTTTTTTAATTTTTTTAAATCTCCTGTATTGCCAATCGATGGCCCTATAAAAAAGCTTAATTCATGCAAAATATCAAAGCCTTACGACTTTATCTTCAGGTGGCGCATCGAGAAAATTGTTTCTAAAAAACTAATATTTTTACTTATACGCTTACCCTCATAAAATAGTTATCCTTACATAAAGGGTGTTTTTTATTGGGGTATAGAACTTTAAGTTGGCATCACTTTTTTAACTGGCGGCCATTTTGTCAGCTGTCAAGTGATTAATATTTAGTTTGGTTTGCCATTTCATCATGAACAGGTTGACAAAAGAACAACGCTTGCAAATCGTGCAAATTTATTTCGAAAGTAATGGTTCAGTTCGCGAAGTTCACCGCAAGCTCCGTCCATTTTATGGTCGACATAATCGTCCATCAGAGCAATTAATTCGGTTAACCATGGATCGGTTAACATGGACCATTGGATTATTTTCTTTGGGGATATGTGAAGTCGCTCGTCTACGCCAACAAACCAGAAACACGTTAGGGGACTTGGAAGCCAACATTCGTGGCGTTATTGCCAACATACGGCCCCATATGCTCGAAAAAGTGGTTGAAAATTGGACCTGTAGAATTGGCTTTATTCGAGCCAGCCGCGGCGGCCACATGCCCGAAATCATATTTAAACATTAATGGCATAAAATTATCCTTCCAATAAAGCCAAATTAATGGACATTAAAACGATTTTCTTGTGTTTTATTTCAATTCGAAGTTCTATACCTCAATAAAAAACACCCCTTACTTTGCCTCTAGATATACTGTTTTTAACTTCGTCTAAGTGTTATCTCGTACACAAATAAAGTATTTTCTTATAAAACTGTAATACATATTTAGTTTTGGAATAGTAGAATAGCACTTTGCACTGCAATACAGCATTACACGCGTTTTTTATGTAATCAAATTCATTGACAATATGTTACCTACATATTGTGATGTGATCAAACATTACTTATGGATAAGAAACGAGATGTTAGAGTTGAATAATGGAAAGGACCCATCAGTCAAAGATTTATGTGAAATGATTGCTTCCGATATTGAAGCAATCTGGAGTAAAGCATCTATCCTTACAATTACCCATCAACAAGTCGTGTCTAGGCTGATTTTGTATTATCAAAAGTACAAGAATGTGAAAAAATTACGTAATGACTCGAAAAAGCAGATATTCTACCAAGATTCAATAAATAAACTGTTTGATGTCGCAACATGTAAATGTATATCCCGAGAACTATGCAAATGTGTGACTAAAGTATCTGCTGCTGAGGAAAAATTCTTAAAAGATCAACGAAATGAGCGCAAAATGTATATTGGTTCCATGGATAAGGTGACAACTCAATCTATGCGACGTCGTGAAATCAGGAAGCGAAAATATGAAGAGTTTGCTGCAAAATGTAACGATATTCCAAGTACATCATCATCTGCCCCAGCTATAGTTTGGACCTCTGACGGTTCTTCTGCTGAAACATCAGATGAGGACGATGAATTTCGCACTGCAGAAGTAGTAGTATCTAAACCATCCCTTACAAAAACTCAACAGATGAGAGATAAGCTGAAAAATCTTGCTACAACGTGTGATAGAACTGGTGTTTCTGATCGATCTGCAGCATTAATTGTAAATGCTGCTTTACATGACTTAAATTTTATCAGTACTGAGGACTCAGTGAAAGTAATAGACAGAAGCAAAATACGCAGAGAACGGCAGAAGGTTCGTACAGAATTGCAATCTATGAAAGAACATGAACCTTTTACGGCTATTTATTTTGATGGTCGTAAGGACAAAACTTTGACTATAACTAAGGCTGATAATATATCCCAAAGGAAGATTAGAGTTGAAGAACATATCTCAATCATATCAGAACCCAATTCTGAATACATCGGTAATCTTTCTATTGGTTCGGGTAAAGCGGCTGATATTGAGAAAAGTATTTTCGAGTTTCTTGAAAATAAATATGACTTTCGTTTTTTTTTGGCGGCAATTAGATGCGATGGTACTGCAGTTAATACTGGTCGAAAAATGGAGTCATTGTTTTATTAGAAAAACATCTGAAGCGCCCTTTGCAATGGTTTGTGTGTTTGTTGCATGCAAATGAATTACCACTTCGCCATTTGTTCTCCAGTATCGACGGTACTACTACAGGCCCCAATACTTTTTCTGGCTTGTTAGGAAAACAGCTTGATAATTGTCTTGACTTCAAAATAGAAGCATTCGAACCCATCTCCACCGAATTGCCGGATTTGAATATTGATTTGTTGAGCACCGACCAAATATACCTTTATCAGATGTGTTCTGCTATTTCTTATGGTACAGTTCCTAGCACATTCTCGATGGTTAACTTGCGCTAACAGAATTCTTCGGTTGTATATTGGTACAGCTAAACCGACTAACAATTTGAAAGAACTAGCCACTTTTATCATGAAAGTTTTCGCACCAAACTGGTTTGATATCAAGTCAAAATCCTCATGTAAGTTTGGTCCGATTCACATCTTTAATATGGTCAAAAGATGCTTGTATTTGCGAGATGACTTAAAAAGTATTGTCTTAAATACTATTCAAAGAAATGCTTTCTACTTACACCCAGAAAATCTATTGCTGGCTATGTTGCAAGATGATGTTCAGCATGTACGAGAGCTGGCTCTTCGGAGAGTTTTAAAGGCAAGAACAGAGTCCAAAGGCAAGGAAGTACGTGAATTCCAATTGCCAGAACTTAAAACAGATGCGACAAATTGTTATGATTTGATAGAATGGTCGAAAGAGAAGATAACAGAACCTCCTGTAACAATGAAATACAGCGACTCGGAAATTACTTCAAAAATTGTATCTGGAGGTAAATTGTGGGATATTGAAAAGTACCCTTGCCACACTCAAGCAGTCGAAAGGTGTGTCAAACTTGTAACTGAGGCTTCGGCATCTGTTTGTGGGCCCGTTGCTAGAGATGGTTTCATTCGTACTAGAATAAAATCCAGGCAAGAAATACCTGTTTTTGACACCAAATCTCAGTATTTCCGTCAAAAATAAGACACTCGGACTTCTTATACTGAACATTAAACTTTTATTTTTATGGTAATTTCATATAATAATTCATTGGACTTGTAGTTTTATGTATAAATTCAGTAAAATATACGATTATAATGTCAAAAAAAAAGGTTTATTTGTAAGTCTATTTTTTTCTTATTTATCAACCTTCATACCTAATGCGCCACCTCAAGATATTGAGTTAGGAAGCTGTAATTTTGCATGCACATTTCCATTACTATGGATCAATGTTTGAGAAGGCAGGAAACTTAAAATTAAAAAAAAAAAATTTTCACTCCACCCTACTGTACATTGCAGTGGCTCAACAAAATGTTGCACTCTCGGAATGAGTATAGATATATTTAAAAGGGATTCCCAAACTATTTCGCCTTTATTACCGCTGGACCTGTTTCATAACATAATCAAAAAACTTTTTTGTTTTTATACTTTGGTGAAATAATTTACTTTTAACAAATAATGTTAAAATTTGTTTTACGCTTGAGATATTAACAGTTTCATGCAAGTTACTTAAGACTGTTTTATTACATTTCTAAAAATTTCTCATATTTTTTATTTTATTACACAAAGAGAGAAGAGATTTGTTGCCACAACCGAATTTTTTGCTAACCGAATATTGGTGGGTGCACGCACTATCCATGTATTCCATTGTTACAACCGAATGTGATTGGGTACACAGCAATTTTCAGTAGAGGGAACTGATGATTAAGATGATTATTGGAACTGAATTTGTACATGTACGAGTATTGGTTGTTGTTATAGACTGTTGTTTATAAGTAATAAACAACATTAATAACTTTATTAATTTTTTTCTCAGATCATATAATATGAACAATTATAATACTTAAATGACCCACGTTTTTAGCCTCGCAATGATGGGTTCTTTTTAGAGAATTTTCCATAAAATCTTTCAAAATTTGTGGCTGCAGCATTCGAATTTCTGCGCTAATGTTGACCTTGAGTTGAAGGATTGTCTCGGCCTTGTGCTCATATTCTCGCTCCTTCAAATAACACAAAAAATAGTCGGGTGTTGACAAATCTGACGATCGCGCTGGCCAAATAATTTCCAAATTTCTGAAAATTATTCGCTCTCCAATAATTTGACTTAAAAGAGCCATTGTGTCTCGGCAGTGTGGGTAGTGGCTCCGTCCTGCTGAAACCACAAATCAGGTCTGTTTTCAAGAGCAGGACGTAAAAAATGTTATATCATAAATCAATACCGCTCTTCATTCTCGAAGAAGTAAAGCCGAATGATATTTGCAGATGTGATCCTACACCATACTGGACGCCTAATGTGGAGATATTGGCGTTGATGAATGGTTCTTGTATTTTCAGAACCCCAGAACAGACAGTTCTGCCACTCAAATGAAAATGAGATTCATCACTCATGCGTTTGCTTTAAAATAATTGATCGCTGATTTAAATAATAATATGCTATTATTCTGGTTCTTTGTTCAGTTGTGAATCTCTCCATTATTTATTCCCCAAGTGTTATTGATATAGGGTGATCCATCTAGAGGTATATTTTCAGAACAAAAAATTCAATTTTTCTTCAATTCTCTTCATTGCCAATAATAATCGAACAAGTTATACAATAATCTTAACATAATTTGTTAAAGAGACAGTGGGCTAGTCTTAACTACTAAAACATCAGAACAAAAAAAATATAAAACTTCAAATCAAGTGTGGAATCTTTATTGGTAATATAAAAGGACATTCTATGGCATTAATTTTTTGAAAATAACTACCTTCAAATCTTGGCAACTGTAATATGGAAATGAGCGTTCGGTGAGAAACGGGAAGATCTGCTGTTTGGACTCAAATTTTGTTCAGTGATAAGGACCATTTCTGGTTCAACGGTAAAGGCTGAAGAGCAACAAGAAGAGGATCAATTATACACACAGAAAACCATGGTTTGGTGCTGATTATGAGCAATTTTTATATTTTTTTTTGTTCTGAAAAAATACCTCTAGATGGATCACCCTTTACAATCTGGAAAAAATATATAAACGAAAAAGTTATTAAGTTTTTAAACCCCATGGTCACTTTTGGCCCACCCTATATTGTAAGGCTTAAATGTTAATGTTGGAATGACTAATATTTTGTTACAACAGCAAACTAAAGAGGCATTGGTCAAAACAAACAACTGATTTGTTGTCACCACCAATTATTGGTAGCAAAGTAACATGTACATAACAATTGGTTGGTTGCCATAACCGCCAGTTGTCGCAAGTAACAGTTAAACTGAATTCGGTTGGTATAACAGTGCTATTGGCTGTGAATACCGTGATAGGGTTTAGAAACAATCATATGATGTATCGAACCATGTTACCATTGAAACTATGGAATGTTGGTTATTGCAACAGAAAGTCGGCTTATCCATCCAACCTAATTTTTTTAGTTCGGACTAACTAACTAACTTTTTCCCAGAGTGTAGAAATTAGGGTATTGAAGAAGAATTATACAACGGTACCCTAAAATATAAAAAACGCGCTTTATTTACAATATCATGAGAGTATTAAAAAACTAAAGAAGGGCGTGACCGACTATATTTAAACCTGCACTTCTGGTGGTGCAGGTTACGAGTATAAAAATTTGTGAAATGAAAACTACTTTGCTTTTATAGTCAAATTTTTTCATTATTGAATTATTGGTTTCCTCTTATTCAAAAAGTACTCAGCCGGCACGTCACGGCTTTAAACATAAAATAGGATGACCATTAAAAAGGTGAAAGAAAAGTCGCTTCAAGTATGTGACTTAAATTTGCCAAGTCTGCGTTTTTCCATACGACCACTATACGACGCAAGTTCAAGTATTGGTATACCTCCAGGCTTAACTACATAATTCCAAAAAAATGCAAAACTAGAAATACTTAATATCCTTGACTAAATACTTATAAATACAGAGAACAGATTTGTTGCCTCAGCCAAATTTTTAACCAACCGAATGTTGGAGGTTTCGCACAATATTTATGTATTCAGTTTCTACAACCGAATGTTGATTAAGTAAACGTCAATTTTCAGTAGTGGGTAATTACTCTATCGCCTAAAGAGACAACGTATCGTAAACTCTAACTAAATAGGATGATTATTGGACCTGGTATATAAGTTGTTGCTATAGATTATGGGCTTTACAAACTCTTAGAATTCGGTTGTCATAACCACAAGCATTAGTTAACTGGACGTATTGTATGTAAATTTTATGTATTTGATTATCTAACCTAAAAAATAATGGTCTTTCTAAAGAATTTTTATATTTAAAGATTTGAAAACATTTATTTTGTTTTTTGAATTATAAGCAGGTTTTATTAAAACATGGTTTTTACTTTCGAATCTAATAAATTTTGTATGGACCAATGCAACGACATTATGCTTCAAGTTGGTCACATACGTCGTCTTGTCCAGAGTTAGAAATTATCGTAGAAGCTATAGGGATATTAATTACAATGCCTGATACACTATGTTTTTAGTTTTTTTGTCTGGTGCGTTAACAAAAGAAAGGCTGATCGGTTTCCGACACGGGAACTGGTAACATAAAGTTAGTTGACCGTGCAAGAAACAGAGATTTTTAAGGCAAATGTCACAAGCACCTAATGACTGGGTTAACTGTCATAGCAAGTGCTAGCCACATCGGAAACCGAAAGCTTTTAAAGTCGAAAAGCATACCAGTGGGTACAATTAGAATGTGTGGTATCAAAACGTATTCGCCTTTATGCGTTCACTTAAGAATTATTGCTTCTATTATGTTGTTCCTGAGCTTTTTCACCGCTAGACGGGTGGCATTTCAAAAATGTGGTTAATTAATATTGTGTAACATTATGTTTACCGATCCGACTTTATATTGGAGATTGTAAGGCGGCAATACTGGCAAATCCAGCGAGTTCAAAAACTCTTGTTTTGATAAGTAACAGAATCTATTAATTTTTCTCCTTCTAAATTCTACTAAACGTTTTTTTTGCCAACCTATTTCGTTTAATTTCATTTCACTCTTCGCGCTGCACGCAGAGAAAAAATATGGTTACTATATGGTCACGGCAACAATATCATGTTCTCTGCAATAAAAGCATGGTCGTCGCAACCATAGTATTGTTTTTTGAAATTTATTTCGACAATATTATGTTTGCGGCAAAACTAATATTGTTGAAATGTAACAATAGTATTGTTGCCATATTAAAAATGGAAATATGGTTGTAGCAACAATATAAATATGGTCGGTGCGACAAAAGTATTGTTTTTTGGGTTTTATGTTAACAATAATATAATTACGGTAATCATACCAGCAAGATCGAACTTTTTTTTTTAATTTGACAATGTTATTTTTGCGAATCTTACGCAATAAAATACTTTTTTTATGTAAATTAATTTTTTTTAAAACAAACTACTTTCGATTAGTATAAATGATATAATTTTAATAATTAAATTTTATCTACTGTTAAAAAGCCACTTCTATTATTAAGAGTTTAACGTATTTTGACATAATTCACTTTATAAAAATCTCTATTGTTGAACAGTAACTTAACCCAATCCTTACAGAGAATTCTGGAGATCATAGTATGGTTGTGTGTGAATCATACTATTGTTGTGAGGATTATACTATGGATGTATGTTAAACATACTATGGTTAAGAGAATCATAATATGGTTGTGGGGATCATAGTGTGGTTGAGTGTGAATAATAATATGGTTGTGGGAACCATAGTATGGTTGTGCGTGAATAATTCTATACCATAATATTGTTGTGGGGATTATAGTATGGTTGTGTGTGAACCATATTATTGTTGTAATGATCATAATATTGTTGTGCCACAACCATATACTGAATAATAGTATGATCCTCTTCGAATATTGTCAACCCAACCATACTTTTTTTCTGCGTGTGATCTGCAGTTTGGTTAGATCGGAAATGTCTTAGATTTGTAGCAGCGCGAGCTCTGCGACCTATATTTCTCCTTTTTATTGGCGGCATTGCAATTAGATCAAATTATGCAAATTAAAATCACAAATGTTGCACAAAATATTGAAATCAAAAGATTATTTTATTTGGTTACTGTGCAATCGATTGGCTTGACAAACAATTTGACAATAGAAAACTATTAAAAGAGAAATAATCAAATAATTTAAAAGAAAATGGCTGGGAAGCTTGCTGGATTTGTCGGCTTTCTTTTGAAATTGTTTTTTAACTTTTTTCATCAACAATTTTTTTCTGGACCATAACAAAAAGAAAAAAGTATAAAAAGTATTGCGTGTCATCATTGCCTGAATCTTGAGTTATAACATTATTTTAATTGGTTACTGTGCAATCGATTGGCTTGACAAACAATTTGACAATAGAAATCAATTGAAAAAGAAATATTCGTAATAAAGTAATTAAAAAATGGCTTGAAAGCTCCCTGGATTTGTGGGCTTTCTTTTGAAATTGTTTTAAACTTTTTTCATCAAAAATTTTTTTTCTGTACCTTAACAAAAAGAAAAAAGTATAAAAAGTATTGCGTGTCTTCATTGTCTGAATCTTGAGTTATAACATTGAGTCCAGTTTTAAGCGGCACTTTTTAAATTTGTCGTACATACAAACATTTCTTGGACTATTAAGACTATTTGAACAACGAATTATTCTGAAGAAAGATGATATTTTTTGAGTTTATCTTCATCTGAAATTTCCGCAGGGGTTTAAAAAATACTGTTTTGAAACGAGAAAATTAGGATGGTTGTAAGAAATCGAAAATTGTGTTTTTTTTAGAAAGGTGGCAAAACACCTAGTAAGTAAAATTATAGGGTATAGCAGAAAAGTATTGTTACGACCACACTGAAAAAATAATTCTTGTAAAAATCACGAAATACGAGTATTTCATATTAATAACGATATTTGTCCTATATTTTCTGCCAAAGAAACTTTTCATAGGAAATACGTATTAAAAAAAAACATAAAATCACTCCGACTTTTCCAATAGCAAAAAAAGTGAAACTTTTTCATCACATCCACACTCATATCTCACATACGGTCACAATCGGGAAACCTTTTAAAATCCCATAATATCACACACACATACATATGACATACTGTTGGCTCATATATGTATGCAACTTCCACGAAAGGGAAAAACTTTTAACGCTTAAATTTATGGTAGGGTATGTGTGCGTAGAGGAGCTGGCATAAATGACTCCCCTGGAGTGTTGGTTGGCTTGGCGCTGTAACCATCCGGACGCACTGCGGACGGACGACAACATATGAAATTTGCATTAAAATGATTTTGATTACAAATTGGCAGTGTCGCAATTGTTGTAGTGGTGGCTGTAAAAAAACCAACAAAAGAAATAATATTAAAGTTAAAAAATAAATAAATAAAAACAGCAAAAAAGGTGAAAATGCTTTTTTTGTTCAAGCAAAGAATCACAGCAGTAGCTTCCAGAAAAAAAAACATCCCCACAGCAGGTTATAAGCCTGTGGTTTTCCGTGATATACGGAATTTCCGTCCAGATCGTACCTTAATATCACATACACATGGGTACCATACAATTTTGTTTTTATAATAAAATTGTTGAACATAACAGCTTTCATGCCAAACAAAAAGGGGGAAAAGTGCAAATTTCAAACAATATTGTTGGGGTAAAGTGAAAAACTTTTATTTAGTTTTTTCTTACAGTGGGACATCAGAGGCTGTGAGGTGCTTTTCTTTTTATTTGTTCACGATTGAAATTCTTGCTGGAAACACAACAAAGAAAAAGGTTTAAATCAATAAAGCAGTTAGCCCATAAAATTGCCATAATTTAAGCGGTTGAAAATAGGTGCTGCAGGAGTTTCGGTTTAGCTGCCACTCGCTTAAGTGCAAAATTTAAAACAGCTGCCAAAAAAACATAGTTTTTGAAATTTTACTCGAATTTGTTTTTAAATTAAGAGCCTCTCATTTACGAACAAATCCTAAGTTTTTTGAATTTTTGAAAATATTTTTTGATTTTCTTACGATAAATGTCCTTTGGAAAAGTCTTACAACAGTTACACAAAAATCCAAACCCAAAACAACAACGTTTCTACGTACTCTCTTACAACTGACTAGGGAGACATCTTCAAAATGGGGTGATGTGTTACAGTAATAAATAAATATTGGATGAGAAAGGAGTCACCAGTAATGATAATGGAAGAGTTTAAGTCTAAAAAATTGATTCATGTTAAATATAAATGCCATTTGTATGGCAGCTAAGAAAATCGGATAGCTGCAAATTTGTGGCAGGTAAGTGAATTCCAATAACGTGCCCCTTTAAAATAGGTGTAAAGTTTGGTACCAAGGAGGGTAGATTTGTGCCAACACAATGCGATAATAATATTGGCTTAATAGGTCATAAAGGAAGTTTAAAGCTTACCTTTATTTTTTGGAACAACAGAATTGTAATACACACAAAAATAAATTAGTTGGATATTGATTGGAACACAACTTGGATAATCTGGATACGTATTGTTTTAGGCTCGTTCGGATTGCGAGTTGCCCGGACTATAGAAGTAAAACTTTTTGAAATAATCATGTCGATTATGCACGCCGACGGATTTGCTTCGGATCGGATTGACTCGAACCGCACTCGACTCACTTTGTTAGGAAAATGGTATTAGGTAATCCGTCGGATGACTACATTACCAACATGAAGCCGATGTTACATTACAGCTGCGAAATTGACATTTATACACAAATAAAAAACAAAAGTAATAAAGAAAGTGCGCTGAAATTGTCATAAATTTTAAAAGAAATAAAATATATACAATTATAAAAATTTGCAATGAATTCGTCAATTGGATTTTTTATAAATTGTGAAGAAAATAGTGGCAATAGAAGACAGGTACGGAACAGGGCCGTAAGTGTTTTTAAGCTAGCTGATGTAGCTGAGCCTTCCACCTCTTCGGTTGCCTGTTCCACCTCAACATCAACATTCATTGATTTCACCGCCCTTGAGGTTGAAGGAATGTCATCGCGAGTTCTTACAGTAAAGGCGCCTTCATTTCTCTCACGCCCTGGCAATCCAAAACTCGCCACCTTTGGTATGCCATCGACAATGGTGTTCATGGATGTGATGGCAACCACTTCTTCCTCCAAACTGGACAAAAACATCTGGTTGTTTTGACCACCTCCAGTGCTGTTCTGCTCTCTCTTGTTGTGGGTGAGCTTCTTCTTAATGCCGGACTTGTAGTCTGACCACACCTAAACATAAAGTAACTTTCATCGAATGTTGAACCAGAAGAAACTTTGATATACGTACCTTCTTCCACTCAGCGACGCTCTTACATGGCGGTCCTAAATTATTCAGCTCTGCCGCCAAGGAGTCCCAAAATTGTAAAACAGCATCTGGAGATTGTTTGGTCATGTTGGTGGCAATGTCAGGGTGCTTCTTCATATTCTCTACCATAGTAGTGAACTCAGAGCGGTTTGTCGTACGCTGTCTATAAAAAAACAAATAATTTAACCCGTTTACATACACATTTTATTTTTTCTCATCTTACCTCTTAGCTTCCATTAGAAAATAAATTAAATCAAATTAAATAAAGAAAAACACAACCAAAAACTAACATGTCCGCGCCAAATCAGCGATGATTTTCTTTCGGATATTTTTGTGTGCGAAGTGAGTCGCATTCGGAATACATAATTGCCATTTTTCCGCAACTGCATTACCTTCGGCTTATATAATACCAAAATACGCAACTGCGGAAAAAATCCGATCCGATGCCATCCGTCGGCGTGCATAATCGACACGAATGTTAGTGAATTAAAATATGTATTCAACATGAAAAACCAAAAATAATATTAAATAGAACCCATATTTAAGATAAATAAAATTATATATTTAAAATGCGTTTCAGAGGGCAGTTTTATTGTGTAAGAAGCTGTCCTTTGATTTATTAAAAAACGAAGTTTATTTGTGCTGACTACCACTGTTGAGGTGGCTTGCTTGTGATTGTCGCTTGTGATTTTCGCTCTAGCCTCTTCAAGAAGAGAATATATTGATTATCCAAATTATTCTTCTCAGCCCACTGAATGCAAACTGAAAATGATTTCTTTTTATCTGCATCAGAAATCTTTGTTATTAAATCCATTACTACGAAATTATCCTCAGAGTCCGAAAGCAGCACTAACTATTTATTCATTTGCACACGCAGAGAAAAGATATGGGGTCACTATGGTCACAGCAACAATAATATGTTCTCTACAATAAAAGCATGTTCGTCGCAACCATAGTATTGTTTTTTGAATTTCATTTTGACAACAGTATGATTGCGACAATATTACTATTGTTGAAATATAACAATAGTATTATTACCAAATTTAGAAATGAAAATATGGTTGTAGCAACCATATAAACATGGTTGGTGCAACAAAAGTATTGCTGTTTAATTACGTTACGTTAACCATATTATAATTACGGCAATCATACAGTATGGTTGCGACTATGAACATAACAAAACATGTCTTATAGAGCAAACATGTATGTGTGTGCGTATGTATTTTTTGATATACTCATAAAAAAAACGCACATGGTACAGTGAATGGTCGAAGAACAACAATCGGAAGGTTGCGCGAGGGTATTTGTGTTTATTTTGTTCGTTGAAATACTCTAATACCGACTGGTTCTCGTTTATTTAAAATCTGCCTGCACTCAAGTATAACCATTGATCGTGGTTTAATCACATTTGCTTCTCGAGGTCTACGGATGGTGAAGTACCACTTACCCCTGCTGGAAACTAAAAGTATTTTCGACTGCCGTTGGAATATATATTTTTGTTTCTTGAATGAAATCTTCAATAAAAACATGGCCTCAATTCTGGCTATTAATTTATTACAATGCAATTTAATATAAATTGCTTGATAAAATCTCTATTTTAGAATAACAACATTACCCAATCCTAATGAATAATTTTGGGAATCATAGTATGGTTGAGTGCGAATCATACTATGGTTGTGGGGATTATAGTATGGTTGCGTGTGAATCATACTATTGCTGTGAGGATCATAGTGTGGTTGCGTGTGAATCATACTGTAGATGTAAGGATCATACTATGGTTGTATGAGAAACATACAATGGTTGTGAGGATCATAATATGGCTGTGAAGATAATATGTGGTATGGTTGAGTGTGAATCGTACTATTGTTGTGAGGATCATAATATGGTTGTGGAGATCATAGTATGGTTGAGTGTGAATCATACTATGGTTGTGGGGATCATAGTATGGTTATGTGTGAATCATAATATTGTTGTGAGGATCATAATATTGTTGTGTCACAACCATATACCCAACAATAGTATGATCCTCTTTGAATATTGTCACCCCAACCATACTTTTTTCTGCATGCACCAGTTGCCAAATAATTGATATCTTCTGCAGTTATGTCATCACTGAAATTCATAGCTCCAACCACATTTTTTATCGAGTTTATGTCCGATGCTATCAGACTGCAGTTTATGACGCAAAACTTTTGTCATCCTAGCACGATTCAATTCTTGGCCACAATGTACACCAGCTTTTTTAATAATTTTTTTTATTTTCATACCATTGGAACGCGAAAAAGTTATTTAGTTGCGGCAACCAATATTTTTGCATACATTCGAAATAATTCGATTGTTACTCGTACTGACTTTAAGCCAACTGATTTTGTTCCAGTAAAATTCTTTCATCATCTTTTCTACTTTTTCCTCACCATGACCCTTCCTATGAGTACTTCAATACTCGTAGTGTAAGTAAACAGTTTTTTTGACTCTGACTAAACTTCTAATTTTTCTCGTTGAACAAATGTGGTATGTGTTCGGGTACTTGGCATGTTGCAGTGATACTACCGTTTCAATATCTGAATATTACAGAGCTCCAACTAACTGATCGAATACTCTGACTAAACTTCTAATTTTTTTCGTCGAACAAATGTGGTATGTGTATTCTAAGATCCAAAAATTCTTCTGAAGGTTCGAGTACTTGGCATGTTGCAGTGATACGACCGTTACAATATCTGAATATTACAGAGCTCCAACTAACTGATCAAATACTCGAGGTGCATGTAACCGCAATCATTTGTTGGCAAAAAATTCGGTTGTCGCAACGAATGTGTTTTTTGTGTGTAGACATCAAATAATGAGAAAGAAAAGTCTAAAGTCGAACTAGACTGACTTTATATGCTCCAACGTACTAATTATGCAAAATATCTGAGCTTATAATTCCAAAATATAAGTAATACTCGTATGTTCACAGAAACAAAACACAACCCTTAAATGTCAGCCAAAAAATTATTTGGAGTTGTTTAAAAATTGAACAGGGACTAACCGGCCCATTTTTGTAGCCGGCACATTTTCGTAGCCGTAACGAAAGTCAATGTCACTTTGTCATTTTGTTTAAAACTGGTCTACTATTTAAATATAGAAACAAGAGGTCTTGAGCCGGTTAATCCCTGTTCAGTGTGTAAAAGCAACAGACCGAAATAAAACAAACGAGCTAAACGCTGTTTAAAAATTTTAAATTTCGTAAATAAGCAAAACTATTTATCAGATATTGCAATGATGTTAAATATATCACAAGAGCGTCCTGAAACGTAACCGAGATTTCGGTTTTTATGTCCAAACCCGATAGTCGGTTACTCAAAAATAGCTTAAACCCGACATGTCGGTTTACCTGGGTTTTCGCTGTCGGGTTTTCCGGTTTTTGGTTTTGTATGTAAAAGATTGAAAACATCACAATTTTCAAGTAAGTAATATGTTACTAACAAAAAAAAAGCCTACCTACCTTAAAGCCTACCTACCGATCGACTCACCAGTTGATTCGATTTAACGATATCTGTCTGTCCGTCCTTCAGGCTGTCATGAGCGCCCTATGGGTTAATAGTGTTTGCGCAAAATGCAGCGTAGGACTTGGCAGCACTTTGCAAACAGCTGTTGCGCGGTAGGGAAAGGGAAAATAAGAAAAAGCAAAGTTAGAAGGAGAGAAAAAAAAGGAAAAAGAAAATCTGGAGGAAAATGGAAACTTCCTTTTTTGGAGGTCTCTTTGATTTTGAATCCTGAAACGAAAGGTTGGTCTGGCGAGGAGATAAGTAACTTTTGGTTGAGTTGCATTTAAAACAAAGAAATACAGTGAACAAAAATACAAATAAACAACAAAAGTACAAAAAGCGACAACACTTGTCGACAAACTAATATATTTTTTTAAAAATAAAAAAAAAATAAAGACATTTTGAGTGGTAATTAATTTTACACAAAAAACATAAAAATACTAAAACTTAAAACATCATTCTGCCATTTTTCGCCACCAACTGGGACTAATCCACCGAGGGAGCAGCAGATCTCACAGCGCCAAGCCTGGTAGCTGCTAGGTAGTATCCGCCGACAACCATACGTGACAATAAAACCTAAAACGAAGTGAGCAAAATAAGTTAGTTTTTTTTTGATAAAAGAAATAGGAGAATAGTAGAAGAAATATCGGTGTAGGAAACGTTGTTAACATACCTTTTGAAAATAGGAATGTGCGCGTTAGTACCGATAGGGTTGAGCTCAAGCCTAGGGAAATCACACGTAAGCCAGGGTTTTTGCCCAAAATTCCACATTTCTTTTCCACAGAAGGAACTTTTTTTTATCTGAAAAAGAACATAAATTGAAAATTAAAATACCGGACGAAACGGACGACAAGGATACCAAATACTTACTTGAAACAATACAGCTTACTGTGGATACCGCTCATACCATACACACAACAGCACCAGTTCAAAACCAGGCAGCCATCCGGTTAAAACCTGCCACAAGATTTCCAGCAGTTGCTCCAGAGGTGCCGTCACGAGACTAAACTTAGAGAAGAAAATATTTTACTATTTCTGTCAAGCTTTTCTAGTTAAAGTCAAAATTAAATTTTCTTGATTTTTGTTTTTGAAATAAGATTTCAATTATTGTTGAAACAATTGTTCGAATATGCGTAGATAAGTTTACGTTTAGTTTTTTTGGCTATTAACGAAAATGTTATAATAAATGGATGCTTTTGTAAAGCCAAATTATGAGGAAACTATTTAATGTGAGCTTCTAGTTCATAAAAGGCAAGGGGTAGTAGGGAAAGGCAAGGGGTAGTAGGGAAAGGCAAGGGGTAAGTAGAGGTATTGGAGATGGGATACCTCAGAAATAATTGGAGGTATCACGGTGGAGTTTGGTTTCCGACTCCAAGAGGGAGGGTACTTTCCTTGGCATAACAGCCGCCAAGAAGTTGAGTGTTCGTGATGGTTGAAGTGAGTGCATACTTCAGTGTTGATTTTCATTACCTTTGTGGCTTGCTTCCGTCCGTGTCCGTGTCTTTTGTGTTGTCCCCTGCGTGTTTTATATCAATTTAAGCCTGGTATGATTATGTGTTTATTGTACCTGTCTTCACGTCCAGATTGCTGACAAGAATCACACCCGTCCGGCGAGCTTAGCCGCGCTAAACGCCAGCATACCAGCAAAGGCCGACAATCTGCCAAAATAAATCTTTTTTTTGGAGTAAGATCCCAAATAACCAGAGATCCCAAATAACCAGTGACAAACTGAAGATCACAATTGTTGCCCAATTTTTGAAACTTTCCAAAAGTAATTTTTCTGGATAAAGATTGATGACTTATATGAAAATCGGTTAAAATTTGGGCAGAGCTCCTACAAATATGTTCTGCCGATTTTATGTCTTAATAAGCCATATAGTACATCTAATATTGATGTAATTTGTCACAGTTCATTTCAATTGAACAATAATCAGATCAGGCAAAAATGGGTTTGAATATAGCCCAAGTGCAAAGATCTCTCCGATACAACCGATCTAGAACATCTATAATAATTCCGATTTTATTCAAATTTGGTATGGTATATTACGATTTACAAATATTTAATCTTGGACCGATATGAGTCAAATACGCTTAGTTTTCATATAGTCCCAGTACAAATTGTTTAGGGGCCTAAAAATATAAAAAACCATATACAAAACCGCAAACCACTTAAAGTCCAGTCATTTTATAGTAATCCTACAATTGTACAAACATTTACGATTACACATTACAAGAAACTCAAAGGGCAGAAAATTACATTTTAAATTTAAAAGAAAGCTTTGGTCAAATATTAATATTTTTCGAAAAATAAATATTAGACTTACGACATTTATAATAGTTTTACGTAAATGCTCTATTTGTCACTTATTTTAACCTCTAACTCTCAGAGACCCACCCTTTGATCTGAAAATGTGATTTGACTCTGTTGAACTATGCGACTTGGATAACATGTGATTTCATCTTCACATCGCCCTTTGAATTCGCCAACAACCTGGTGTCAAATTAGCTATTAACATTAATAAATTACATGTTGGCCAATTATGTCAAAGCTAACAAATATCATAATTAACCCAACACATGCTATCGCCAAAATGGAAAAACGCCCAAAAAATTAAAAGATAACCAGAAAACCACCCACAAGTTGTAGGCTATCAATTGTTTTTTAATGGAAAATAATGATGATGCCACTGATGATAATGAGACATTGTTTTGTTTTATTTTTGCTCATGAACAAAAGAACAACATCCATAGAAACTCGTACCACAGCATCTGATCTGACCGACACACTAAACTGGGCACAACCGTCGCAACAGCAATCTGTTATCCGAAGGGACAATCCCCAGAAAGGAAAACAACTTGAAGTCAATTACATAATTACATTGACTTAAAGGGACACAATGTCTTAAATTACATCACACGGGCAGAAAGACCAGCTAGCCGACAACAACAACAGCAGCTAAAACAGAAAAAAACATGAACTTCCACGTAACATTTGCTGTCACTTGCAGGCGCTCACAAATCGCCTTCTCGTAAATAACGACATCGCCGTTCTAGGTGCCACTTTTTTCTGCCCCCCTCGACCATCTTTTGAACTACACTTCAGAGGACACAGGAAAATTTCGAAGATTTATAAGGGAAAATTGTGTTTTTGGGCCACCGGTACGGTACCCAGGCTGCCACTGATGATGCCGTACACAAGAAATTCTTCATTGGCCGATGTTGTTTTGTAACATTGTAAAAGGTACATACATCTTTGGTGTATCTCTCTACCTGCAGGCCAGGCTATACCGCTCCTGATTGCAAAAGAAACAGGGGAAGGTAAGCCACACCATCCCAATCGAATTAGTTGTGAGTACTAACTAACTCTAACTCTCTCGATGTTTTGTGTTGTAATCCTTCTCTTAGGTCCCCTACGTACATATGACACATTGTCTGCTGTTCTCAATAGAGCTACCCAATTCACAATTGATTGCCGTCCAGGAACACGTGCGCGTAGGGGAACAGCGAATCGTAAACGAAAACCACGCTGCACTGCAATGATCGAATGCGCATTTAACAAAATAAAATGACCTCTCCTCACGTGTCCAATGCATGATGGCAACTGAAAGACGATGGCAGACGAATACAAATATCCTGTCAGCCACTATAATCCACGCACACTCTCCGACCAACAGTGCCGCCACAGCCTGCAGTGCAAAAAGCAAATTAACGAAAATCTAAAAGGCAGTATGGTATTGCAGCTAAGAGATCTTAAATTCTGAAACGCGTTCAACGTTAACCAAAGCTGGCAAGACGCAGATTCAGGACTAAAGCCGAACCTCGAGGCTTTAAACAGACTACGAAAAAATTTGAAAGAAGCTATTTTAAAAAATAACTGGTATAACATAGGCGTGACCGACTTTATTATACCTTAAACTTCTGTATGTTCAGAAAGCAATTTAGAAATATTGGTTTTGGTACGAGAAATGAGTTCAACATATCGGGCGATAAATCAATAGGTTTTTTTTTCGAAAATTACTCGTTAGTTGTGTTTAACTTTTAAATTGTTGTCTTTCAAAATTGTTTGTCATTTCATCATGGAAAGACTTACACCGCAACAACGTCTCCAAATAGTGCAAATGTATTTTGAAAATGAGCGTTCGGCGAGAAACGTTTTTCGTTCGATTAGACCTCTATCTGCCTACCGAACGAACTTTTCGAATTATCATCACCGACATTTAAAACCAATTTTCACTATAATACTCGGCCTAATAGACAACATCCAGACAACATCTAACCACCTGTAAACATTTGCCACCTGTAAATTCGATAAGATGCTTTTAAGGGACGGAAGGATTAGCAGACGGACATCTTTAAGTCGAATCATCTAGTGCTTCCGACTCGAAAGGTACACTTAAAGGTGGGTCTAGCTTAAATATTTGTGATGGTTACAAACATTTGCCATGAAACTAACCATGTTTCACAGAGTGTTAAAGACTAATAATAAAAGTTTAAGACGCGCGTGGCCTGTACCCTGAATACCTGAATTTCTAAATGTTCAGAAAAGTCAATTGAAAATAGGTTTATGGAACCCCGTATCTGTGCTCTAAATTTACCCAGATTTTAAAGAAAAGGCCACATATTAATTTCTGAGAAAGTTTCAATATTTTTGGGTACCTTATGACTTGAACAGTTTTCACTCTGGTTCGAGACCATTTGTTGTTTCTTTTTCAGAATCAAATAAAAAATTGATAAAATATATTGGCCTGGCGGACTGTATACCTGTTTCTTAAACTGCCAAGGTTTTTCTTCGACAGTCTTTGGCAGCGATTACTTCGGCTACAAATCAAATGACTTATACCGGAGTCTCATTTGAGTTATTGAGAATTACCCTTTGCGTATAATCTTCGAACTGTGCGTAAAGCAATCTTCATAGTGCAATATCATTGCCTCCAATTCCGTTTCGCATGGGCTTTCGTTGAAAACCACAGATGCAAAAGTACAAGGTGTACGTGTTACTAACCTATCCTTACTAATTTTGTTTTCATTTTTGGTAACATTTATTCGGTCTTTTATCATGATTATGATCTGAACAGTTTTTATTCTGAATCGAGAACTTTCGTTGTTTCTTTTTTAAAATCAACTAAAAAAATGGTGATATGTATTGGCTATGGTTGCCAGGAAGACTGTACAGCTATTATATATTCATATTTAAATGTGCCAAATTTTCGTCCGTATTGAGCTAAATTAACTTCTTAAGAAAATTGAATGGGGGTTTATAACCATACGTTAAAAAAAACTTACTTAATCTAAATTTTATCAAGATTGTATGTTAGATAAATTGATGAAAATCGAATCAACATATAGGTAGGAGCTACTTTTACCTCAAACAAAACCAATTTTTTCAATTTCATCCGTCCTTAGTTCTAAAATATTGTTTCCGCTAACTTCCATGAAGATCGTACAATGATTAGTATTTAGGAGAATATAAGTAAATCTAGAAAAAGCAGAATCGATATTTACATGAGCGGGGGCTTGGTCGCACGCCGATAACAGAAGATGTGGAAGTAATGCTAAAAGCTGTTTTGAGGCACGAAAAATGCCCATCTCGAGGTAGGAACATTGCCATAGATAAGGGTGTTTCTTAGTAGGTACATCAAATCGGAGAGACCGTACTTACATGCAGATATGAATTTTTTAATACTTATCATCAAAAAAATATTCACTAACTCACAGAAATAAAAATTATAATTCATTAATTTTTATATTTTCTGATTTAAACAGTTTAGCTGGTTTAACGTCTCTACAGTGTTGACCATTTTATTTTTGTTACTGCCTATTGGGAATCTTTCCCCGTACATGGACGACCTCATAACTTATGTTGCTGTGGCGGTCTTTCTTGTTCCTTGAGTCTGCCACTTGAACTCGAATACATAATTACAATTGGAAACATGTTTCTTCGATTTCCTTTTTCTTAAACTACCGCTGCAATAACCTCCTCCTTCTCTCCGCTCTATGAGCATCCGGGGAAATGCCTGCCGTTGTTGTTTTCGTTTTTTTTTTGTAGACGTTACAATTTTCCTTTTAATTTCTAGTTTTAGTAGACCTTAAACTCTAGCCCGGCGACGTCGGTGTGTGTGTGGTAAGGCAACACCAAAATAAATGGAAAACTCAATTGTGCGGCTCCTACCACTCGGAGGTGCACCCCTCCTGTGGTGTGTAACAACTCACGTAGAAAGCGGAGCCGTCTTGCTTGATGTTATCATCCACACCATTATCATCACCATCATCCTCCGACGACGTCGTCAACATTCTTTATCACCACATGTGTGTGTGTGTAGGTATGAGTGTGTCGATGTCGAACACTTGTTTCCTGTACCATATGTGAGTCTGGGCCGAACTGCTTTCTTATGTTTATGTGTGGCTTATCATCACCGGTAGCCTTTTCCCTGCGACTCCTTTGTTGTGGTGCCTTAAAGCCGACGAAGGTAGCTGCTTCTTACGGTTGCCGCAGTAGAGCCACGGCAGCCGCTACTCCGGCGACCACGGCCACCACTCACTGTGAGCCAAATTCGTAATCGAAAACGTTTTTCTATGTCTACCGTTTTTTGTGGCCTTGTAAGACCGTAATTTCCCATTAATGTGTTCTAATGTGACGTATTTCTTTTGAGTGTATGTTCCTGCTTTCGAATGTTCTTGTGGGGTTTTTTCTCATTTTTTTTACCTTCGCCCCCTAGAATTTATGGACTTTTGTCGTCGCAGTGCCTGTGACTTTTGTTGGTTTATGTTTTCCTACCGTTCAGTTCATTCTTTATTTGGTTGGATGTATTTTTCTCATTTTGTATATGTATTCTTTAGTTCGATGTGTATTTTAATTTGTCGGCTAATTTCTTTTTTTATGGTCTTTGTTCGAGAGTTTTTTTTTAATGGAGTTGAACATCTTTTGAATGGTCATCGTCGGCAGGCCGCTGTGATAAACCACCCGGGGAGTAGGTTAAACCAAAAAAACATCCATTAGTGGTCGCTTTGTAAGGCCTTTGGAAAAAGGAGTAATTATTTTAGCTTCCAGAAAGAACAACTGTTACAGGTGTGAATAAAAATGATTCTGCAAAAGAGTTAGCAATACGAGGGTTGCTATATGTGACGCGCAAAATAGAAAGGGACCTAAGGTTAAAAAGCAGTTTTGTTCAGAAGAGCCATTTTAAAGATTAGGTACCTTTCTATTTGCGCTTAGGTACCTTTCTATTTGCCCCAAAAGTGTTCCCTGGGAGGGAACACTTTTGGGGCATGGCATCGGTCTCATTCGATGCTCAGATGTTGTCCTCATCAAAAAAAAAGAAAAAAATGGAAATTGATTTATTTTTACACTTCCTCTTTGCGCTGTCACATATGTGAAATAGAAATGGACCTAATCTTTAAAATGGCTCTCCTGAACAAAACTTTTCACTTTTTGTTTTTTTTTGATGTGGACAACATTTGAGCATCGAATGAGACCGACCCAAAAGTGTTCCCTACCAGAGATATGCACGTTTTATGAAAGTGAAGTCGACGATTCTAAGCGCAAATAGAAAGGGACCTAATGTTTAAAATGGCTCTCCTGAACAAAACTGGTTTTTAACCTTAGGTCCCTTTCTATTTTGCGCGTCACATATATATTTCTGGCCTTGGCAACACTAAGTGTTGTCTGGCGCCATCTGACATTTCCATTAGAAAGTGTGACGTTTTTACAACCATCATTTGTGTTGTTTACGGTGACTTGAAAAACGTGGATTATCGCGACAAGAGTGCATCGATGAACTTAAATCTTTGTATGGCGATGAAGGTCCATCGTATAGCACTGTGAAAAACTGGTTTAATGAATTCAATCGTGGAAGACTTTTGCTCAAAGACGAAGATCGTGTAGTCGTCCAAATACGGCCGTTGTACCAGAAAAATATACGATCGCGGTGCTTCAAAAAACGTTTATAAGTTCGTCACAGGTGACGAATCATGGACCTATTAGCTACCTATTAGCCTGAAATAAAACACCAATCGACCGTGTGAGTCTTCGAAGACGAGCCAAATCCAAAGAAAGTTGTTCGTAGAAGAAGAAGCACTTCGAAGCAAATGGTCGCCTGTTTCCTCGGCAAAATTGGTCATGGGGCGACTGTTCCGCTTGAGCAACGTAGGACGGTCAATTCTGAGTGGTACACCACTCTTCGGACAAATCCGAAAAACGAATAAGAAAAGACGAATCATTGTGCACCATGAAAATGCGAGCTCTCACACATCGGCTCAAACCAGCGCCTTTTTGACCGGCGAAAATGTTAATTTGATGGGTCATCCGCCGTACAGCCCTGACTTGGCGCCCAATGACTTCTTTTTATTCCCGCACATCAAGAAAAAAATGCATGGTCAACGATTTTCGTCGCCAGAAGATGCTGTTAAAGCGTTCAAAACCCATTTTTGGAGGTGTCGCAACTGGAGTGGAAAAAGTGCTTTGACAATTGGTTTGAGCGCATGCAAAAGTGTATAAATCATGCTGGAGAATACTTTGAAAAACAATATGAATTTTTAATTTTTTCATTTTATATTTCATTTATTCATATTATTTATAAATTGTACAAAATCTATACTGGATACAATTTAAAGAGATTAAGTTATTTCCTTTTTCTGCTTAAATAGTGAAATTAATTATTGAATGAGTATTTATTATATAATGTTTGAAGGGGAGAAGAAATTTTTCAAAAACCTTTATAAATTTTTTTTAAGATAAAAATACATAAAATGCTTAAAACTAGATTCATATCTTATGAGACCAGCTCTAGGATATGATTGTGTTCGGAGTAGGAACATTTGACATTAAAACATTCTATTAATTTGTTTAATTTGACTTCCACAAGATCGATATTAGTAATCTGATGTTGTCGTGCCGTAGAAAAGTATCTAAGAAGGTTATTAATTAGTTTTAAAACTTTTGTTTTGTAGTATTTGAAACCTTTTTACATGACATTTGGACATCTTTCCCCAGACGGGGGCTACATAAAATATCACAGCTTGAAAAATTGCTTTAAATGTTAACATTTTATTGTCAATGTTTAACGCCGAAGATCTATTTATAAAAGGGTATAAAGTTCCCTATTAGTATGTTACATTTATTTACTATGTACGAGACATGATCCTTATAAGTAAGTTTAGGGTCCAAAATGACGCCTAAATATTTAACATTCCTTTCCCATTTTATTTCGCCATTTCTTATACTTATGTTACTTTGAGGATTGAAAAACAATAAAACCATTTTTCATGATATATTTTCGCGATTTCATTAGTAGGCCAGAAATATATATAGCAGCTCTTGTAATACTCTGCTCATTTGTGTTCCCCTCCATGCTTTAACATTGAAAGACAGAAATGTCAAATTAAGCTAGGCAAAACACTTGATGTTAAGATGTGTATTACAATTAACATTGTGCATAATGGTTGGAACACCCTTTTGTTTTATTCGTTTAGCCTGAACAGTGATCATTCAGTTAATCGGATATTCTCAACGACTTATCGCATAATCCAATTGGAGAAGGCCCGACAATCTCTATACCCGCATTCATTCCTTACACAAATGTGAATGGAGAAATCCCTGACCACTTACCCAATACTACGCTCGCTGGCATTAATTCGAAATTTAACAACGTTTTCTCTGTACAGAAATATTGCCTGCCCTTATCCAAACTGCTCACATCTTGCCAAGCAACCATCATCAGTCTTCATTGGCCACACCTTTACAATGGCAATCAAAATAAAACTGACCATCTCACCCCGGCGGGGGAACAAATGACCACTACATCATCTACCGGTTACCAGTTTAAATTAATACAAACCAAACCGAATGCTTGCTTTAGTGATTGATTAACCATTTCAAAATAAATTCCTTTCTAGCTCTTGCTCTAACACTAGTTTTTTTGTTGTTGTGTTGATTTTCTCCAACGCATTTTCGTGTTGAATGCGGGTAAAAAGTGTGTGTGTGAGTTCTCAAACAAAAACGCAATGAAATTTCCTCAAATTTCAATCAAAATTTTTACTTGCAACAATTCGAATCCCTCATCTCATTCAATTCTTCACTCATTCACTCGCTCGCTCGTTCATTCATTCATTTCATTTCATTATTTCTCTATTTATCCCAAAAATGTTGTAAATGTTAATTAAGGCTGAATACACTCCGGGTTCGGTTCTAAGGGTTTTCTGTTTTGTGTGCGTGCCAAAATCATGCCCTCCTTCCGAAAATACGCATAAACAATCAATAAACCTAAAGGAATCTCGAGCTATTCGTGCGTGGATATGTGCCCAAAACCATGTCCATCTACGTTCATGTTCATGTCCATCTCCCCATACAGTCCAAACATTTGCCCGCCCGCCGTCCGGCCAGGAGACCAGGCATACCCATAGGTACACACACACTCGCACACATTGGCCCGGTTGTTTGTTTCGATGTCTATTGGAGCATTAATGGGTTGAATGATGCGTTCGGAATATAAACTAAGCACGTTTCAGTCATCATCATCAGGCCGGGCATTATCCTCCTCATCGTCTGCGTCATTAGAATGTTTGGCTGTTTTATGGTACGAGTACACCAAATACAGTCAGTCGTTGCCAGTACGACGATGATGCTGATGATGACCAGTGATGGCCAGTTTGGCAAAAGGCAAACCAAATCAAACATTCAATAAAAGGATTGAGATTTTCGAAAGCAAATAAATGTGTACGAGTGTAATGAGGGTTTCAAAAAAAAGCAAACAAATATTGAATTGTGAAAATGAAAATTTAATTTCAAAATCATTCGGATTCTATTATGTTTCATGAGATGGGAATTGTGTTGGCACACAACTGAGAGAGTGAGAGTGGTTTTTTATTGGTTTGGATTCTTACAAAAAGTGGGATTGCATAAGGTTGTCCTTGAATTTGTTTAGATTTTCAGTAAAGGCTATCGCTAAAAGGAGGCCAGACCAGTGCTTCTCAAAATTCTGTGACCATCATTAGAACAACTGATCCAATGACTTTTTAACTTTAGTTCCTTAGCAAATAAAAATCGTGGCTAGTTTGTATTACGAGGGCTGCTATATATATAAGTATTTCTGGCCTCATAATGAAACTGCGAATATTTATCATCAAAAATGGTTTTATTGCTTTTCAAAGTATATTCCAGCATGATTTATACACTTTTGCATGGTGTACCACTCAGAATTGACCTCCTACGTTGCTCAAGCGGAACAGTCGGCACATGACCAGTTTTGCCGAAGAAACAGGCGATAATTTGCTTTGAGGTGCTTCTTCCACGAACAACTTTCTTTGGATTTGTCTCGTCTTCGAAGACCCACACGGTCGATTGCTGTTTTGTTTCGGGCTCATACGCATAGATCCACGATTCGTCACCTGTGACGATCTATAAACGTCTTTTGAAGCACCGCGATTTTATTTTTTTTTAATTTCTTTGCACCAATCGACACGAGCCTTTTTTTGAGCGGCCAGGTGTTCATGCAATATCGAATGTATGCTGGTGGAGGTGGGGGAAATGCCTCTATCTCACGGTATGTCGCATGACAATCTTGCATTATCAGTTCTCGAACGGCATCAATGTTCTCTGGCACAACGGCCGTTTTTGGACGACCTTTCAGCCACGATTGAATTCAGTAAACCAGTTTTTCACAGTGCTATAGGATGGTGCTTTATCGCGATACAAAGATTTAAGTTCATCGATGCACTCTTGTCGTGATAATCCACGTCGATAGTTGTGAAATATGATCACGACGAAATGTTCACGAGTTAATTCCAGTTTTTTGCCAAAATTGATTTTTTCAAGTCACTGTAAACAACACAAATGATGGTAGTACGTCAAAACGTTCTGAGTACGTTTATGCTAAAAAATGTCAAACTTTCCAATGGAAATGTCAGATGGCACTTAGTGTTGCCTAGGCCAGAAATACGAGTATATATATTGCAACCCTCGCAGCTAGTGATTCTAAGTCGATTGATACACCTTAATATGAGTCTAGCTTAAGTATATTTGGCAGTTTCAAACATATGCTATAAAATTAACTTACGATACCCTGTTCTACAGAGTGGTGCAGGGTATAAAAAAGGCTAAAGTCGAGTGTGGCTCACTTTGCTATTCATACTCTTCAGTGGTTCTGTCTGGTTCAATGTTAGACGTAAAATGTTACTTCTAGAGCGGAAGGAGATATTCTCTGGGGCTTTATAAAACACAGACAGGCCAAATTTTACCAGGCTTAAATTAAGGTCGCACAAAACGCTATTTAAACTATTTCGCTGTTGTACCTAAATCAATGTTGGACTTAGCATGTTACTTCTTGAGCCAGAAGGACATATTCTCTGTGGCAATATATAACAAAGACCGGCCAAGTTTCACCAGGGGCAAGTATATGTTGCACATAACGCACTATGCTTAATTTAAACTATATTGGATGTATAATGTGGTCTTAGAGCGACAGGATTTCAAATCTGGGGGGTACTTTTGTGTTTGGGACGATTTAAAATGGTCGGTCGTAACGCTTCATGCGCAATATGGTTAAAAATTGATGCGGGTTCTGAAATCGGAAAGACCTCTGCAGGGAGGCATACGAACATACTGAACTTAAAGTTCTAGTTTCACCAAAGTAAATACCATGAAAAGTTGTAGTGTAATCGGGTATAGTTTGTGGATACTATAGCTAGATGGCCTCAAATCGAGTGGAACCTTTTTTGTGGGAGCTATTCAAGAACATGGACCGATATTGTTCAATTTTGCAAGTCATAGGTCTCAATGGACTATAACGCTTCAAGCGAAATTTCTTCGGAATCGAATGTAACATGTGGCTTTTCAACCTACAGATTCTTAAATCGTGAAGGATTTAAGAATCTAGGCTATATGTGACGCGCAAAATGGAAAGGGACCTAAGGGTAACAACCAGCTTTGTTCAGGAGAGCCATTTTAAAGATTTAAATACGTGTATCTTTGGTGTACTTCACTTTCATAAAACGCGCATATCTCAGGGAGGGAACACTTTTGGGGCATGAGATCGGTCTCATTCGATGCTCTGATGTTGTCCACATCAAAAAAAAAAGTGAAAATTGTTTTTTTTTTACCCTTAGGTCCCTTTCTCTATGCGCTATGTCACATATTAAGAACTTGCTTGGTCCAGTTTCACCAAAGTTTGAGATTGATCGGCTTAAAATTGTAACTTCTCGCACTCAATGATCTTAAATGGAGTGGGACGTTGTGTATGATATACTCGAGAACATGAACCGAATTGGTTAGAGATGGTTGCTGGTCGCTCTGTGTAAAGTTTTGTCGAATTTGTTTGTAACTTTTGGGTTTAAGGATATCAAAACCTTTGTAGGATATCAAAACATTGGCCGATGCAGACACATTTCAATTGGGTGCGTCCTTGGCCCAAACATGAAGAACGAATCAATTAATTTAAAATTTTAAATTTGAGTTTTTCCAATTTGTGGTTTTATTGGAAAGGTTAAACTTTGTCATTAATTAATGAAACACAATATCATTCATATGAATTTCATAACTGGCCCGGCAGTTCTACAGTATATTTTCGATTGTTTTGGGTGAAATCTCTGCAATGGCAACTTCGATTTTATTTTTCAACGCCTCAATTGTCTCTGAATGATTTGTGTATCATTTATCATTGTGTATCTACAGAAAATTATACAATGGGCTAAAATCACAGCTCCGAGGCGTCCAATTAACGTCACAATTTTCAAAAACAATGCGTAAAATATCGATGGCGGCGTTGGCTGTGTCACATGTGCCTCGGTTTGTTGAGACCAACTGTCGTCCAAGTTAGTCTCTTGAATTTTCGGAAACAAAAATTCGTTGAGCATGGCGCGGTAACGCTCACCGTTGACAGTAACGGCGGCTATTTGTTTGCTTATTGCTAATTTTCGAAGAAAAATGGTCGAATGATGCCGCCAGCCCAAAATCCACACCAAACAGTGACTCGTTGCGGATGCATTGGCTTCTTAATAGTAAAGTTTGGGTTCACTGAACCCCTTATGCGGCAATTTTGCTCATTGACATAGCCACCGAGATTAAAATGAGCTTCATCTGAAAAAACGACGGTGTTCTGTAATTGATTGACAAAGTTCAGTCGTTCCAACAAAACCAGAAATTTGAAAAATTATAAAATTATTATGCTTTGTTTTACAGCCAACTCAAATTTAGAATTTTAAATTGCCCACCCTGTAGTTGCAAGTTGTACGTCGATTACAACGGCAGATGGGCAGACAAGTATACTTCTCTTAAGCCCGTCATGATGATCTCAACTCCCTATTATGATAGTGAAGCAGTTATACAGGGGGGTCAAAAGTGAACATGGGGTTAAAAACTTTAAAAGCTTTTTCGTTTATTAATTTTTTTTTATTTTTTTTTTCAGATTATATAATATACAAAATGGATTTTTTTCACTAAGTAAGTAAAATAATGACACTTAAATGACCCCCGTTTTCAGCTTCGTAATGATGGGGTCGTTTTATAGCATTTCCATAACATCTTTCAAAATTTGTGGCTGTAGCGTTCGAATTTCTGCAACAATGCTGGTCTTGAGTTGAAGGATTGTCTCGGGCCAGTTCACACATAATCGCTCCTTTAAATAACCGCAACGAAAGCTGGCGATAGCACTGGCCACATAATTTCCGAATTTCTGGAAATTATTTGCACTTCAAAAATTTGACTTAAAGATGCTATTGTGTCTCGGGCAGTGTTCAAGAGCAGGACGTAAAAAATTGTATCATTTACGGTTACAGCACTTTCACATAAAATCGCTAATTTAAATAACCCCAAAGAAAATAGTCAGGTGCTGACAAATCTGGCGATAGCGCTGGCCACATAATTTCCGAATTTCTGAAAATTATTTGCTCTCAAAAAAATTGATTTAAAAGTGGTATTTTGTCTCGGGCAGTGTGAGCAGTGGCTCCGTATTGATGAAACCAAATATAAGGTCTGTTTTCAAGAGCAGGACGTAAAAAATTGTATCATTTACGGTTACAGCACTTTCATCTTCACGCAGAGAAAAAACATGGTTACTATATGGTCACAGCAATAATAGTATGTTCTCCGCAACAAAAGTATGTTCATCGCAACCATAGCATTGTTAGCTGAATTTAATTTTGACAATAGTATGATTGCCGCAATATTAATATTGTTAAAATGTAACAATAGTATTATTGCCAAATTCAAAAATTAAAATATGGTTATAAATATGGTTGGTGCGACAAAAATATTGTTATTTGAGTTTTATGTTAACAATAATAAAATTACGGCAATCATGATTGTAAGTATGATTCTTCTTCTTTTGAATATGCTTTTTAGAACAATGTTATTGTTACGGATCTAATGCAATAATAATACTTTTTATATGGAAATTAAAGTGTTTAAACCAGCTGCTTTGGCTTTGTGAAATATTTTCAATAAAAACGCTTACTCGTACGTTTTGTTAAACTTATTTTTTCTAACTCAAATCTTTTGTTGACAACTTAACTCAATTCTAATAAATTTATTGGTGATCATAGTATAATAGTGTGTGATCATACTATGGTTGTAGGGATCATAACATGGTTGCGTGTGAATCATACTATGGTTGTTAGGATCATACTATGGTTGTGAGGATCATACTATGGTTGTGAGGATCATACTATATTTGTATGTGAAACATGCTGTGATTGCGAGGATCATAATATGGTTGTGGAGATCATAGTATGGTTTAGCTTGAATCATACTATGGTTGTGGGAATCATAGTATGGTTATGTGTGAATCATACTATTGTTGTGAGGATCATAGTATGGTTGTATTTGAATCATACTATTGTTGTGAGGATCATAATATTTTTGTACCACAACCATATACACAACAATAGTATTTTCCTCTTCGAATATTGTCACCACAATTATACTTTTTTTCTGCGTGTTCATTGTTTAAGAAGTAAGGCCCAATGATATTTTCAGATGTGAGCCCACACCATACTGTACACCTAATGGGGTGCAATTGGCTTTGAACCCACAGTTCTGCTTATTAACAAAGCCATTCAAATGAAAATGAGCTTCGTCACTCATGCGTTAAAATAATTGATCGCCCATTTAAATAATAAAATACTAGTATTTTGGTTCTTTGTGCAGTTGTAAACCTCTCCATTATGTTTTCTCCAAGTTTTTTTTATATAATATAAAAAAAATAAAAGCGAAAAATTATTAAATTTTCAAACCCCATGGTAACTTTTGGCCCACCCTGTACTACCCATAGAGGCGTTATGGAGCGGCTGCTTTATATTTAGGGAAGCTACTATTGAGGCCACCAGATCATTCAGTGTTGTCGTGACGAACTTCTGTGCGGACTTTGCGTGTTGTCCGTTCTAGTGTTGCTCTTATCAATCGCTAGAGCATTTCAGATGGGTCGATAAGTCTAAGGTGTGAGGGCCCTGTGTGTTTCTACACGGGGCCCTGTAAGTTTTTGCGCAGTTTTCGATACGTCCCTATCTTAAAAAACAATCTGGGACTGCTCTGAATACGGTTAAAATACAAGTAGTATAAAAACGATGATTTTCACTTGTTACTCTAATTTGTTTATCAGATTTATGGCTCAAAGTGGATACTTCAAAAGGCTAATCAAATAAAATTTAATAGGAATATTAGGGACAAGCACACAATGGCCCCTGGCAGAGGCCACAAACAATATGGATTTTTTATAAATCCATGATTATTCCCGCCTTTCCACAGCATTTATTTCAAATAGAGAACCAACCATGTCCATGTTTTACACCCACTTCATATCCTGTGGCTGTATTATTTTCAGTCAAAGGGGAAAAAATGGCCAGAAATTTGATTAGAAAATTCCTTTGATTCATATGAAACAAACACCAAACGAGAACTCATAAAAAACTGAATCACAGATTGCAACTCCTCCAGCAACACACACACCACTACCTTTACACAACGAAAAGGAAATATGCGGCTCCTCCTAGAATGCTAACCAAACAATACGAATAGACCGGAACATATGAAAATAATTTGGAGGATGTATTTCATTCAGGTTTTTTGACTCCCCTTTGAGAATGTTATTCTCAATGAAAAAGTCATAAACAAAAAATATTTTGCGTGCTACGTCAATGTGAAGCGAAACAGTTGGTATGCGGTGTAGGGTATATGCGAGGTATGGTGAGTGTAGTTGGCGCTTGACAACTTTTTGGGGACCTACACGAGAAGAAACCTATATGTGACAGCGCATAGAGAAAGGAGCCTAAGGGTTAAAAAAATCAATTTTAATTTTTTTCTTTTTTTTGATGTGGACAACATCTGAGCATCGAATGAGACCGATCCCATGCCCCAAAAGTGTTCCCTCCCAGAGATATGCGCGTTTTATGAAAGTGAAGTCGACGATTCTAAGCGCAAATAGAAAGGGACCTAATCTTTAACATGGCTCTCCCGAACAAAACTGGTTTTTAACCTTAGGTCCCTTTCTATTTTGCGCGTCACATATTTGGAGATATTTGTATTTAAAGTTTTTTTTAATGTTTCGAAATTGTCAAGTAAAAAGCGCAAAGGTGATTCATCTAAGATAAGATGGCTCTTTTTTCTTTAAAAAGAACAACTGAGAGCTAGAGGAAGCATACTCATGATCGAAGAGCTTATAAATTATATATTGTGCAAGCCGTGACCATCAATAGCTTGTGGAGCATGCGGAGTCTATAAATGCTACATCGGGTCTTAACAATTATGGAAGTGTGTGAGGACTACTTTTAACTAATCGGGACCAAAACTGCTGAAATAAAAAGTAACCTCTGACTGGAGCCAACCTATTGTTGTTTCTCATTAGTTCTTAACTGCAGTAGGATTTGGAGACCCCAGTAGAGACCTACTAATGGAGATATTTGCATTTAAAGTTTTTTTAATATTTCGAAATTTGCAAGTAGAATGAGCAAAGATGATTTATATCAGTTAACCTGTTTCTTTGTTCTAGGTAGTGGACATTAAGGGAAGAATGTCCAAGATCGAAGTGCTTATAAATCATTTATTGAGCATGCTCGGGCGGACAACTAGGGGTTGTGGAGACAGCCTTAGTGAGTTAACTGGATATCGTTACTAACTTCTGGCCGAATTCACCGTCCATATCACCGTCCAAGCGCAAAGGTGATTTATCTAAGATAAGATGGCTCTTTTTTTTTAAAAAGAACAACTGAGAGCTGGAGGAAGCATACTCATGATCGAAGAAGAGCTTATAAAATATATATTGTACAAGCTGTGACCATCAATAGCTTGTGGAGCATGCGGAGTCTATCAATGCTACATCGGGTCTTAACAATTATGGAAGTGTGTGAGGACTACTTTTAACTAATCGGGACCAAAACTGCTGAAATAAAAAGTAACCTCTGACAGAAGCCAACCTATTGTTGTTTCTCATTAGTTCTTAAATGTAGTAGGATTTGGAGACCCCCAGTAGAGACCTACTTATGGAGATATTTGCATTTAAAGTTTTTTTTCAATATTTCGAAATTTGCAAGTAGAATGAGCAAAGGTGATTTATATCAGTTAACCTGTTTCTTTGTTCTAGGTAGTGGACATTAAGGGAAGAATGTCCAAGATCGAATTGCTTATAAACCATTTATTGAGAATGCTCGGACGGACAACTAGGGGTTGTGGAGACAGCCTTAGTGAGTTAACTGGTTATCGTTACTAACTTCTGGCAGAATTTACCGCCCATATCGCCCATCGTCCTTCTGCTCCTCTTGACTTATCCCTATCTTTTTCATTAGTTGATATGCTATCAGCTGTTACCATGCCCGCCATCTAATATTTTTATTTGGATCTCGTATTTGTAATTACCAAATCAAATCATCCATGCCAATATTCAGGATCATTGTTCTGATCTATTACCTATTTTCCTCTTCTGCGGTCAGGTCCCTCTACTGTCGATATATCTGCATATAATTAAAAGGGGCACCTCACTGGCCTGTCTGGTTGGTCGCTGTGCTGTGATTGTTGGTGTGCTGCAGTAGAAACCCTAGATCAAAACATCTTGTATTTTCTCCGAGGCGCCTTTTCAAGAAAGAGATTTAATCCTACATACATAGGTCCCACAATTAGGGACCAAGGGGGTCCATTAGGGAACAAAGGGGAACTCCTCTCAAATCTGTGAGCTGTACACGATTCAATTCTTATACTCACTGACCAAAACCTACTGCCTAACGCCGGTTCCGAACGTCTATTGCATTCTATAGATATATTTTTTTTGACATGGCTTAGAGAAAAATCTCTTACTTGTAAAGACGCCGGCATTTACAAGGATTTAATCTTACGGCATATAAAAATTAGACGTTCGGAGATGGTTTCAAACAGTAGGATCCAGTAAGCGAAGTAAGTACTTTTTCGTGCTCAACTCACTGATTTGTGAGCACATTTTCTGTTGATTCTTAATGAAATGTTGAGGAAAGTAAGTTAGTTTACAAATATATCTGTCTTACGTTGCATCAATCCTTCTGCTTAACAGTTTCATCTAATCTAGGGTATACGAGTATAGTTTCTACACGTTGCAAGTTATTACCACAGTTAACATGACTCTTCTACTAAAATCCGAATTCGTTCCGTATCGTAGCAGCTTCTATGCCATCTTAACCGTGGTCCAAATCGTTTTTCTCCAGATCGATTTTTTTGAGATGACTGTTTCGAATAGCTTCGCTCAAGCGCTTCAAGTCTACCTAAATTTTCGAATCTCGTTGGCTATTATTGGTTCAACATTATGTTATGGCAGGAGTTTTACTCCAAAAAGAGAGTTCCGCACAAAGAAATACATGTATTTACCATTGTTACTCTCTTAATAATTGACCAAAACAAATTTTAAAAGTTTTAGTGTGTTGATCCCTTGGCCTCACCTATAAGGATTTTAAGCTTCCCTTCGACCGTCCTTCATTGCCTGAAGAGTACCGATTTTTTTAAATCTCGTCAAGGGTCAAGGTGCGCGCTTAGTGCGTGTTATTCACTTTTCATGCAAAGACGAAATATGCATATTACAGAATAAAAACTTCAACCGAGATTCATGCATTAGGAAAAAGCTATGTGGGTTTAATTTGAGCTCGGAGGCGGGGCGTTGTCCATCTGACACGGCGATAATCAGACGGACAACATTGTTTTGTTAATTGACAACCCCTGAAGATGATTGACTAAGTCAATCGAAATATTGGGATAAATAAAAATTAAACAACACATAGAACGAGATAAAATAAATGACCTCAAGCCGAAAAATAATTTTATAAAATTAAAATTCTAATACAAAATGTGGACTAAATGGTACGTCGCACTATAGATGCCAGAATGGGACTTGTTATCCTTCTTTTCGCACACATGTTAAAAGCCGTTAAAGAAATATAAAGGAGTTTATATTTGCAGCGAATTTCACGCACTGAGTGACAGGAAATACAGCGTCATTTGTATGAAAAGTGCCAAAAGGGTCGTGGATAGGAATACAATTATTTGTCGCCAAGATAACTACAAAATTCTGTTCTTATGTATGCAGTTTAATTTAACAATAAAAATGTGGGCAGAATAACGGTTTTGCATGGGAGACACCAGAATGACTCGTGTCAACTCCTTTTCCATATGTGACAGCGCATAGAAAAAGGGACCTAAGGGTAAAAAAATAAATTTTCACTTTATATTTTCTGTGTGTGCAAAAACTGAGATATTCGTTGCAAAATTCTGATGTAGGCTTTGATTTGCATAGTTTCAGCGGCTTACTTTGTATATTAGTTTGTAATATTTTTCAACAAAAACTTTGAGTTCAACGGTTCAGTATTACAGGTATGAAAGAGATACCTGTATTTAAATCACCCTATGTATGCCCTGTCATAGTTATGCCCAATATTTTGGCTACAATACGCGAATAGGACAATAAGGATTTACACGGTGCATGTGGTTTGGTTGACGTGGTGCGGTGTTGTTAGTTGGTCCCTCCATTGTGGTCTCATTCATTCATAAATATTTCATTATTTCACCGTATTCGTGCAATATTAGATTCTCGTGCAAGAAGCCGTTAACATATTTACCCGGATAGTTGTTGTGAATGTTTTATGAATTTCTATTTTTATTGCCGAAAGCGTATTTATTGGTATGGAGGGGGATAAGTAAAGTGGCACAATTCGAAAGCCAAAAGTAGGCAGAAATGCGGCATACGAGTAGTTATGTTGACATACTATGTATGTAACTAAGCAATTTTGTATAGAATGCAATGGAGACAAATTGACGATGGATCCTTTATTAACAGTACGCCAGTTAGATGGTAGATTTGCATTCTTTCGAAAACGGAAATAGAAATTTATTTCAAAATTTCAGACCAATATCATTAATTTTAATGAATTGTTTCAATGCTAGACTCCAACAACAACCCAAAGTCCATATCTATAGTTCATAATCCGTCAACGACATTTAAAAAAGCACTGCATGTTCGAGAGGTCAATAAGATTTGATGCTACTTAAAATTACATCATTTTTATGTAATTTTCTTTCGTCGTTCTAGTTTAAAGAATACATTAAATTTAAAATTGAATTACATGTTAACATTAGAATTAATAAGTTCACTTAAAAACTGTAAGACCAAGGTTGATCAATTTAACGCCATCACTAACGTAGCATTTAAGTTCTTACCATGAGCAACAATATTAAGTTAATGATTTTGAATTTCAGAGGAATCCGTAATAAATTTGATTGAATTTTTTGATTTTTTGAATAGATATAATGTGGATATTGCACTAGTGTGTGAGACCTGGCTTAAAAGTAAGGTGTCCATAAATCATGTAGACTTTTACTGCTATAGGAAAGATAGGGAAAACATGGGAGACGGGGGTGTGGCTATAGTGATCCGCAGGGGCATAGCACATTCTCTATTGCCTAATGTGAATACGGATCTGATAGAAAACATTGGTGTAAATGTTTCGCTTAGCGGGAGTGATTCCCTGAATATATTTAGCTGTTATTTTCCAGGAGGAAAATAACTCAGAAAGTAAAAAGCTAAAATTTAAATCGGATTTGGGTAAATTTTCCAGGATACAAGGAAATTACATTCTAGGTGGCGATTTTAATTGTCGGAGTCAGAATTGGGGCTGTATAAGAGCCAACTGCTGGGGTAATATACTTCATGATATGGTATCCAGAAACGCCTTCAGTATGCTTTATCCTCCTGAGCCTACTCTAATATCTTCGAACATAAATTCAAACCCCTCAGTATTGGACTTTTTTTTATTACCAACGTACCCAATAAGATTTCAGCAGCACTCACCGCTAATAACTTGAACTCCGATCATTTGCCTGTTTTTGCTACATACGATTCCATATATAGATCAACTACCAGCCTAAGATTTGATTATGAGAATGGTAATTGGAGAATATTTAGAAGGTACATAGAGGACAAGGTAATTCCCCTTTTAAACTTGCCTTTGGATAGTTCTGATGATATTTACTCCTTTATTAGTGATTTCACCGCTGTTTTACAGGACGCTATCGAAGACAGTGTACCAAAACGCGCTATATCTAACTTTTACAATAGGAAAATCCCGGGGTATATCTTATATCTTATTAACCTTCGTAACAATTCAAGAGAAATGACCCTTTATACCAGAATCATTAAAGTCCACATTTTTAAATTTAGGAACAAGGGATGGAATCATATGTTTAGCAGGATAGGTAAACATTCCCCTACTAGTTATGTGGAAAATCTCCAAAATTTTAAGGAAAAAGGTCAAAACCCTACCCTGCTTAAGAATAATGTAATTATATTTACGACAAACTTACAGAAAGCTGAACTTTTAGCTCAGAAATTTCTATCAAATCACCACATATCACCGAATCTGAGTAATCTAGCTATAGTAAATGAGGTCTCAAACTCAATATATATTCTTAACGAACACGATGTCGTCCCTTCGGTGATTTCGATAAACACAGTCAAGGGTATCATAAAATCATTGAGAAATAAGAAAAGCCTAGGTACGGATGGCATTACAAATTGAATACTTAAAAATCTTCCACCAAAAGGATTTGAAATTCTTACTCTACTTTTCAATGATTGTTTTAAGTTAGGACATTTTCCCTCGATATGGAAACAATCCAAAATCATACCGATTTTTAAACCCGTAAAAAATAATTGCCTCGCTGAATCATACAGACCGATAAGCCTACTAAACTGTATGAGCAAGGTATTGGAGAAGGTTTTGAAGGAAATTATAGTCGAATTTATCGAGGACAATGATATTATCCCTCCCCAGCAGTTTGGCTTCAGAAGGGAGCACAATACTATTCAGCCTTTAGTTAGAATTAGGAGACTGGTTAAGGATAATTTTAATGAAGGAAAATCTACAGCCATGTTTTTGTTTGATGTCAAGGCAGCGTTCGACACGGTGTGGCACGATGCCTTAATTCATAAAATGATGACAATAGGGTTGAATTTTTCCGTAGTGAAATTAATTAGAAGTTTTTTGTCAAACCGATCCTTTAAGGTTCATATTGGAGCAGAATCTTCAACTGCATACCCAGTACCGGCAGGATGCCCACAAGGATCATGTCTGTCGCCATTATTATATAACATTTTCACATACGACTTTCCATTATTGCACGGTTGCGAGTCATCAATTTTTGCAGATGACTCTGCAATTTTAAGTTCGAATATTTATGCGAATGATATTCTGTCAAACCTCCAAACTTCCGTGGACAGAGTTATAGAGTATTTCAAGAGCTGGAAAATTATGATAATTATGATCATGTAAGTCACAATCTATTTTCTTCACTAGAAGAAGAAAAGCCTGTTTTGTGCCACAATCTGGAATACGAATAGATGGCATAGAAATAGAATGGGAATCTAATGTCCGTTATCTGGGAGTCATTCTTGATAATAAGATGATTTTAACGCTCATATTTCAAATAATGTTAATAGATTAAATATAACTACAAGGTCCTTGTATGCTTTCATTAATCGAAAGTCAAAATTGAACATCGAGAATAAAATTCTTACATTTAAGGTTGTTTTCCATAGCATTTTGTTTTATGCTGGCCCAGCATGACATGACGCATCCGACTGTCACTTAAAAAGACTTCAGATTTCTCAGAATAAAATTCTCAAGATTATGTATGACCTCCCGCGATATAACTCAACCCTAATGCTTCACTCACTCCATAATATTCCACTCGTAAAGGATAAATTAAATTTTATAACTAATACATTTTTTGATAAATGTTTACACTCACAATATAGTCATATAAATTCACTCTGTTAATCAGCTTTTTTTACCAGTTAACTTCTGTATTTTAGCCTAGATTAAGTTTTTCCCTCATAAAAGGTTTTCTGCTCACTTTTTCTTAACTTTTATAATATTATTTAGGATAACAATATTACAAATTTTGTATATACGAGTATATTTAAGTTGTAAAGTCAGTCAGACTAATCTCTTTGAATAAGTTTATATCAATGTATATTATTGTACACTACAAAACATTATCCTTACAATAAATAAACCAATTGAATTGAATTACATGTTTTTTTACAGATCTTCACAATAGAACTATCTTTGCCACATATAGGTGAGACTTCGTCTTTCTTTGTCGTTTGTCAGTTTCGGTTATGACATCTACTGATTTATGTACCTTATGACCAAGCCGATTCCTGCCGTGCCTAAGCTTTGCTCAGTCACTGGTGTGGTACCTAGTTCGATGCCACACCTTCGTTTCTAGAAGGGTTCTAAATATCTTAACGAAATTTAGCACTAGTCTGTTACTTGGACGAAGGACGGACGCCATTGAAACTAAAGATAATTGGTTTAGGTTTAGAACTAACTCTCACATATGGATGTCTATGTTCAACCGATTGTACCGAAAGCAATAAAATTATCCAATAAATTCAAATACTCGTAGGACATTAGTTTTAAAATCTGGTTAAAAATAGAACCCATCCAAGAAAGTTTAAAAACCTATTTTCAGTTAATTTTTCTGAACATATAGAAGTGCAGTGATCCATCTAGAGGAATTTTTCAGAACAAAAAAAATAAAAATTCAAATCAAGTGTGGAATCTTTATTTGAAAGGACATTTTATGGCATTTATTTTTTGAAAATAATTACCTTCAAATATTGGCAACTGTATTATAGAAATGAGCGTTCTATGAGAAACGGGAAGATCCGTTGTTTTCGACCAAAATTTTGTTCAGTGATGAAGCCCATTTCTGGCTCAACGGCAAAGTCAGCCGCGTTTGGTGCGGTTTATAAGCTGATGAAAACATCGGTCCACATTATTTCAAAAATGATGATGGCCGGAACGTAGCCGTGAATGGTGCTCGATATCGCGCCATCTCATCGATCTTTATGCTACCTGAAATTGAAGCCCGTAATCTTGACGACATTTGGTTTCAATAGGACGGTGCCACTTGCTATACAGCTGCTCAAACAATGGTCATTTCGAAAAGCAGTTAATTTCACGATTTGGGCAGGTAAGTTGGCCGCCTAGATCGAGTGATATCACACCTTCAGACATTTTTCTTTGGGGTTACGTAAAGTCCAAAGTCTATGCTGAAAAACAGCTACGATTCTGGCTTTGGAAGCCAACATTACGCGTGTCATTAAAGCAATACCGGTCAAATGCTCGAAGGAGTCATTCAAAATTGGAAACACAGAATAGGTACCCTGAGGTGTAGTTGCGGCCAACATTTGAAGAAAATTATATTCAAAAAATATATGCCCTAAAATGTCCTTTCAAATTACCATTAAAGATCCCACACATGATTTGAATTTTTATATATTTGTGTTCTGAAAATAACTTCAGATGGATCAACCAATATAAAGGGTGGTCCACCTAAACGCACGATGGTATTGTAAATAAAACAAAAAGTTTTTAGAGAATTAATAACTGATGTTATGATAGAGGAATCTATGACAATTATGTGTGTAACAAAATATGGACCGAATGCTCGCCAAGGCTTCGGTGGCATTCTTTTATCCGATGGTCCATATTTTCAATGACTCTGAGACATAACTGAGGATCAATGTCGTTTATGTGCAGATTTTTCTCATCCTTTAGCTCTTGAATTATTAAGGTACACCTTTTCGAACAGGGATTAAACCGGCTCAAGACCTCTTGCAGCTATATTTAAATAAAATACAAGTTTCTAACAAAATGGCAAAGTGACATTGATTTTCGTGGCTGCACACTGCTTTTATCATGATTTCGGGTCCGTGACAACCCTCTTCAGAAAGCTTTGCTGCAATTGTTGAAAGTAAAACCGAACTCTATAAGGCCAGGCTCTCCCCAAACGAAAGAGAACTACTGTTGTAAACCTTACTTTTCAAGTTTTCTTAACACAATTGCCCACGAAAATACAACTCACTCTTGCCACCTCTACAGAGGTCATTTAACACTTTTGTTTGATTTTCACGACGCTGTTAGAAAACTCGAGTGGATTTTTGATAAGTTAGTCACTGAGTTAAGATTTTTTTTTTGAAAATGAATGTACCTTTTTCACTTTTGATTTTACAAATCTGAAGATAAGTTGTCATTTTACATGGTTTGGCATTTTTACCTTTCAGTCCATTTGATGCGGATAATTCTGTTATCGAGTTCTTCCGATATTGATGGGATATCGGTACATTTCGTTCGATTACACTGTTCTGCAAAAATTAATTTTTGAGCCTTCCTTTGGACAAAACCAACTGATCCTTTTGTAAAATGATATTCTGTATCGGTTTTGTCCCACCACGTATAGTTTTCGAGATATCGGGAACACGAACTCTATTAATTTGCCTAAAACTTCGGCAACTCGTATCTGATTCAATTAAAAAACTAGTGGGGAAAATAGTTCAACATAAAAATATTGATTTCTTTTAGCTGTAACTTCCACAAGTTTTATTCGATTTTTATAAATTATAATTTGCTTGAAAGATGCATTTCTTAACAATTAGGGTTGCTCATTTAATTAAATGGGTTAAGAACTGCCGAAGTTCAAGGCAAATTAATGAACAAAGTTAAAAAATTAAATTTTCACGATATTTCGAAAACTATACGTGACGTGCCAAAGCAAAACAGACATTCAATTCGGATTTAGAAATCCATTTTACGTTTAGATCAGATGGTTTCGTCTAACGAAAGATTTTGTTGCAGAACAGTGTTATTTTAATAATTACAGCATCGATACTTACAATACGATTCGTCAATAAATCGGCACGTTGCAATACCGTATAATCGTCGCAGAAAAAATAATCATAAGCTACCTGGCCATGGCTTCCTTTTTTTTTGACTCATCAAAATATCACTTATTTGATAGGACTTGTTTCTAGGCCAAACATTGCCCCTTTTAAGATCACATGAGCTGTAGAGAGACCGAAAAGGGGTTCATTTCTCGTATCCTCTTGAGCTTATTGTCTGACTGCAATGAGTTTTCTTATATATAGGGTGATCCATCTAGAGGTATTTTTCAAAATAAAAAAAAATACTAAAATTGAACCAAGTGTGTAATTTTTATTGTTCATACGAAACGACATTTTATGCCATTTATTTTTTGAATATTTAATTTCCTTCAAATGTTGGCAACTGTAATATGGAAATGAGCGTTCGGCGAAAAACAAGAAGATTCGCTGTTTTCGACTAAAAACTGTGTTCAGTGATGAGGCCTATTTCTGGCGCAACGGCAACGTCAATAAAGAAAATTGCCGCATTTGGGCTGTAGAGTAACAAGAAGAGGTTCGAGAGGTGCCATTGTATCCAGAGAAAACCACGGTTTGGTGCAGTGTATTGGCTGGTGGAATTATCGGTCCATATTTTTTCAAAAATGATGTTGGTCGAAGCGTAACTTTTAATGGTGTTCGCTATTGCTCTATCATATCGGACTTTTTACTACCTGAAATCGAAGCCTGTATTCTTGACGAGATTTTGTTTCAACAGGACGGTGCCACTGGTCATGCAGCTGGTCAAACAATGGATCTAGGGAGAGGTAATCTCGAAGAGCAGCAAATTACACATTTCGGACCGCCGAATTGGCCGCCTAGATCGTGTGATATCTCACATTTAGACTTTTTTCTTTGGAGCTACGGAAAGTCCAAAGTCTATGCTGACAAACCAGTTATGATTCAGGCCTTAGAAGCCAACCAGCCATTCACTACATGCTGGTCGAAATGCTCGAACGAGTCATCCAAAACTGCACCCTCAAAATGGACACCCTGAGGCGTAGTTGCGGCCAACATTTGAAGTAAATTATATTCAAAAAACAAATGGCATATAATTTCCTTCGAATGAACAAAAATTCCACACTTGATGTGAATTTTAGTATTCTTAATTAATTTGAAAAATTACCTCCAGATGGATCACCCTTTAGAACCTTGGGGAACTAATCATAATTTTGGTTGAAGGCTCGCTTTCCCTCCCGATTTTTTTTGGTGGGTTTATGAAGCCAATAAGGCCAGTTCTTCCCTGTTTCGTTTCCCCCAATTCTTAAGTTCCTGTGTGATGCCCACTTATTTTGTTTCCTCTGAAACCTTCAGAGGCTCTCGGTTCAGTTTTTGGAGTGTGAGACTGGTATGTGGCTTTGAAAGACTTATGAGTATAAATCCCTTTTGAAGCATTACCCTTGAAGGTAATGCTTCGTTTTGCTAATTATTCGACAAAGAAAAAAAACGGATTAGAATCTAGTATGGCTTGTGGATTAGTAGGAAGACCTTTCCTTCCTTTCTGCAACGTAAACGTATATTGGCCAACAGAGACCACAATGGCCAATGACGGTAAATGGTGCTACTTTCAATTAAAGCCGTTTTCTTCTTTTTTCAATTATTAACCATCAGACACCTGAGCCCATTGTCTGGCACGTACTGTAGAATACAATTAGGAAACGATATGACATGTTTGACACCCTCAAAGGATCCATTACAAAACAGTGCGTGTTAAGCAACTTTACAAACACCAACAATACAAAGGAGCAAGCAAACAAACCAAAATCTCAACACAAATTACAGCAATGGATTTTTTTTTCGTTTTCGAAAATTGTAAAAAAAATGGTATTTACTTAAGTTTCACGAAACCCTACACGTAGAGCACGAGTTGTCCACATCAACCCTAAACTCAGTTCATTTTTCATGTGGTAATTTAGGGGAAAGCAGTTAGCGCGAGGAGAAATTTTGAATTAAAGACTTAAAAGTTAATCCTGGTTACAAATGTAACCATATTGAATTTGGCCATAAACCAGACACAGGCAGGCACACGCAGCCGCTGCACTCACTCATTGCGTTTCAGATTTCGTAACTCGTGCCAAATGGTAGTAGTCGACGGACGTTCTGGCTGGCACACTCGCTCACTTTCGGTTTTGTTTTTTGCGCTCCCCTGACTTTAGGGTTCATTTGTGTCATTTTTTTTTTCGAAACAGAAAAATGACAGCATATGCTTCGTCCTAATCCTCTTTAGGCTGTACATCACTGCACAGCATATATTCACTTTCGGTTTTGTTTCGTTTGTTTTGTCATTGTTTGCGATTTTTTTCTATGAATATTTATCATTTATCTTTATTGCAGTTTATAGTGCAATTTTTCAAAAACTACACTCAGAAAAAAATAAAAAAAAAACAAAACAGATTTGCAGCGAAACTATCAAAGTCGTTTTTTTGTATCCGTTTTTTATTATTATTGATGACTCCATTCTCTCTAACAAGGCTTCGAAGCACACAGTTGCAACACAGTGGGCCAGAATTGTTTAAAGAAACCAACGGTAAGGCTCCCTAATAAAGCCTTCCATAATATGAATGAAAACTGCTGAAAAAATAGTTCAGAAACAGGAGGTCACAAGCAGAAACTATCAGTTCGAATACCGGTCAGGGTTTGAGCCGTCATGAAATTATCGCTGGCGAAGGCGTCTTTTAATCCGTATACAGGGTAGGCGAAAAGTTACCATGGGGTTTACAAATTTAATAACTTTATCGTTTATTTTTTTATTTTTATTTTTTTCACATTTTATTAATAAAACTTAAACAATAAGAACCAGAATAATAGAATTTTATTATTTAAACCAGCGATCAATTATTTTAAAGCAAAGAGATACGTGTTGAAGCTCATTTTCAATTGAATGACTTTGTTAATAAGCCGAACTGTAGGTTCCTGGGGTTCTGAAAATCCAAGAGCCATTCATTTACGCCAATTGCACCCCATTAGGTGTACAGTATAGTGAGCGATCACATCTGCAAATATCATTGGGCCTTACTTCTCAAGAAAGAAGATGGAAGTGCTAAACCGTGAATAGAGGGCGAAATCGAGATGTGGTTCCAGCAGGACGGAGCCATTGCCCGAGACACAACGGAACTTTTGAGTCAAATTTTTGCAGAGCGAACAATTTTCAGAAATTCGGAAATTATTTGGCCAGCGCGATCGCCACATTTCTCAGCCCCCCAACTATTTTCTTTAGGGTTATTTGAATGAGTGAACAAGTCCGCGGCAATCCTTCAACTCAAGGCCAACATTGTTGCAGAAATTCGAACGCTACAGCCACAAACTTTGAAAGATGTTATGGAACATGCTCTAAAACAAGCCCATCATTGCAAAGCTGAAAACGGTGGTCATTTAAGTAACATTATTTATCATACTTAGGGTAATTTTTCGTCTGGCTTACGAGTTATAGCTCATCAAAGCTTGCAACTAGTTTTACTCCATTTTAAGGGTTAATGTCGTGACGGACTGGTCGGTTTCCATCCGATTGAAAAAAAAATTGCACGCATATGAATTTTGATCGGGGAGCGGAAAGAATAACACTTTGGCATTTTTCTATGTACGAGTATTTCATGGGCGCTCTACTGTACATGACAAATAGAAAATAATGTGAAGAGCGACATACATTTTAATTTCAAACTCGAAAAGTAGAAGCGTGGCTACCCAAAACTTTTTTGTGCTATTAGCCAACATAATAACCATTTACCAAAAAATTGTTTAAAAAAATCAAAGCTACATTTTTTTCAAAATCGCGGATTTTTTTTTTCTCAAAATATAAAAAAAAAATTTAAAGATACTTTTACTTTAAGAGAATATATTTTGTAAAACTCAGTTTAATGCTGGTAGTTTAAAAATGTTCACAAATATTATAACTAAAACAAAAGCTAAGTGTTTTTAAAAAAACGTACGAGGTTATAAAATTTTGCCACTGCAGTAATTTGTAGAGTTCTGTTTTTTTTTAAAACCCAAACTGTATTTATTTTTAGAATATCAAAGTGAACCAATCTACAAAATTTCGTCAAAATCGAAGACCGACTTGTAAAAAGTGATCGGTTTCATATGGAGTTAACGTATGTGCCTAACAAGATTAAAATCCAGACTTTTTCGAAAATTTTTGGAATAACCCTTTAATTATCCGAAAAAACGAATTTCGAAACCCGGACATGCCCACCATGCCCTTCCCAAATTTGAAAAATGATTGTAAAGGGTGTTATTTTTAAGCGTGGTGTTTTCAATCTGCCCAAATCTGTTTCAAAGTTGGTCATTAGCAATGAAGCTCGCTTTTGGTTGTAGAGGTACGTTAATAACCAAAATTGTCGCATTTGGAGTAATGTAAATCCACAAGCCATTGTTGAGACGCCATTACATCCTCAAAAAGTCACTGTTTAGTGTGTTCTATGGGGTAACAGCTAATGAGTAACGCCATAGGGCCATGATTGACTTTTTCTTGCCTGAATTGAATGCGGCTGATGTGGAAGACCTTTCCAGCATGACGGCGCTACTTATACTTAGTAGGGACATAGGCTGTAAAATAAAAAGTACTGCATTTTTTTGGACCAAATATTTTTTAATATATATATTGATGTATATTGTATCCAAAAAGAATCTACTTATTCGAAATGTCCGCCTTTTGCCTTTACTGGCCAATCGTCAATAGCTGCACGAACCTCGTCCATTGGAAAATTGGCCACTGCTCGAACCAAAGCAGTCTTAAGAGATCCAATGTTAGGGTATCTTTTGTGACAAACCTTGTCCTCTAAAAGCGTCCACAATTTGTTATCCAATGGGTTCAAATCTGGACTTCCTGAGGGCCATTCTCCAGAGAAAATAATTGCTGGCAAATTGTTTCGAAGCCAGGCCTGGGACGTTTAAGCCTTATGGGCCGGCGAAGAATCCTGCTAGAAAGTCCATGGCTGGTTTCGGAACAGGGAATTGTTAAGAGGTTTCACAACAGCTTCCAAAACTGTTTCTTGGTAAATGTCGATGGTTTGTCTCCTTGTTAGCAGAAATGCAGGTCAGTGACCCCATCGTAAAAGACACTCCACCAAACTATGACTGAAGCTGGATGATGACCCTTTTCCACCCTTGTGATAAGTTCAGATGCTTCCTTAGACGACTCATGGACTTTTGCGTGATATTCATCTCACGGGCCATGATGTTTTTTTCGGAGCGGATTTCTGTGAATTCTTGATTTAACGGCTTTGATGACATGCGGTGTTCGAACAGTGCGTGGGCGGCCCGACCGGTAGCGGTCTTTTACATCTCCAGTCTCCTCAAATAGTTTTATGCATCGGAAGACGAACATGCGGCTAATCCCTAGTGGCCGGAGCATTTTGAAAATATGTTTTTTTTTTCATTTCACACTTGAAAAGCGCTATTTCAGCGATACGGTTCTCATTATCTGACCACCCCATGACGAAAGTTGAAACAATTTTAAAATTCTGCTACAGACTAACGCTGTTGAGGTTAGATTTCAAAACCCGTATGACATTAACGGGATATGTTCATTTCTACTCGTACTATTGAAATGGGTGTGTTCAATGTTGTAACAGTATTTATGTCCCTACTAAGTATATGCCACACAGCCAACGAAACATCAATTTATTAAAGAGAACTTTTGGTGAGTGCATTATCTCTCGTCGTGGGCCAGTAGCGTGGCCTTCAAGATTGTGCGATTTGACGCCGCTGGACTTCTTTTTGTGGGGTTATATGAAGTCTCTTGTCTACGCAGATAAGCCCGATACGATTGACGCCTTGAAAGACAATATTCGGCGCGTTATTGCTGGCATACGACCCCAAATGCTGCAAAAAGTGGTCGTTGGGCCTCTCGGCTAGAATTTATTTAAGACAACCGCGGCGGCCCAAAATAATTTTGCCCAAAATCATTTTTAAAACATAACGGCAAACCCTTATCTTTATAATAAAGCTTAATTCTTGGCCATATCATTAAACTATTTGCATTTTATTTCTTCTTGAAAACCACAGGTCTGAAAAAACACCCTTTAGCTTGTGCCTTGAAATTATTTCACCGAGAATCGAGGTTTAATTAGTCGAATTCGCAATTACCAAGTTTACAGCCCTACTGTACCCACACCATAGACTAACTCGTATCCTTATTCAAACACTTGCACACTTACCAAGGCACACACACTCGCTCACTCACTCACTCAAGTCCTTATCATTTACGAGTTTTGTTTTTTGTGCATTTGATTTGACTGTATGTAATACTTTAATACGTTTTCCAAATAAATCGGAAAATAAGCACAAGGAACCAAAAAAAAAAAATATCAAGTCGTGCAAAAAAAAAACAACTGCAAACAACCCGAATAAACGGTATTGAAAATAAACATTTAAAACATACCAAAATTTTATTGTTATTCTTTATTTCAATACAAACGGCAGAGCATCCATTAAGGCACACACACACATACTCAAGTGCACACACATACACTCATAGATATCCTAGCACACCCAGCCATTCGTATGTACGCGCCGGGCTCAGGTGCACTTTGAAAGTCACATGGTGCAATTTTGAGTTTCAGTTCAAAATTGTGTTTTTTTTTGTGTGTTCCTCTTGCTCGTGTGTCTGTATGGGTCTGAGGGGTTGCCGAATGGGTGCATGTGTTTGTGGGTATCCTTATTTCGTTTATGACTGCCAATATGCATTTATTACCATCATTGCATCATTGATTGGTTTGGCTTTGCTTCCATTTTGGCTGTTGCTGCTGCCTCTGCTGTGGCATTAGTAGCATTTTTCCTCCTCCTGTTGTTCCTGTTCAGCCATTCATTCCGGCTGACATGTGTTTTATAGTCTGCAGGAATTATGGCATAAAAACTCACACAGAGTCACATGCACATTTACCTACCGAACATGTTCTGTTTTGTTGTTCGTATTGTCAATATTTAGCTTTTATTTACATTACATTTAGTTTTGATATTTAAACGATTATTGTATGATGACAAATGTTTTGCTGCAAAAAATAAAACCTGATGCCACAAAAAAAAAGAAAAAACCCTCTAACGGGGAAGATATGACAAAAAAGGGGTTGGAGTTTAATAGGAAAATAATTCACAGATGATTATTCGATTGCCAAATGATTAATGCATTACGGCGAAGTTCTGTCATTTGGGCAATTTAAATGATTTTTTTTATTGAAACAGAGAATTTTTTTTTTGGTCCCTTAGGTCCGTCTGGGGAATACATGTTAAGTTGGCTGTGGTTTAAGTCCAAATCGCGGGAATAGCTTGTGTGAAGTTGTCTCGCAACTGGGTTAGAGAGGCTTTGACTGCGGAGGGTTTGAACTCGGCTGATCCAAAAGAACAGGGTTTGGAAAAAATATATGAACCTAATTCTTTACTTAATGTTGAGCTTGTCATGAAGCCGCAGCTAACGATAAGATCGAATCGAGTTTTCTGAAACCTTTTTTTATATCTTGATAGATGTTGGCAACCTCGGGTGTGAAATACAAGGTGTCCGTCGTGAAGGTATACTACTTTGTTTGTTTATAATTTTTGATTAAATGAAAGATAATGGATCTTATATTGATAACTGTTTTACGAGGGCGACCGCAAAAGTAACTGGCCTAACATAAAAAGAACCGTTTTTTTGGAATTATTATTATTTATTTTTTAACATAATCTCCTTCTTACTCAATACACTTCATCAAAAGTTTTTCAAGTTTTTTAATTCCATCCGAAAAATAAGATTTTTCAAGACCTTTAAAATATGCCTCAGTTTCAGCAATAACCTCGCTATTGGACGACAATTTTTTGCCACAGAGAATTTTTTTTAAATTTGGAAACAAGAAATATTCAGAAGGAGCTAAGTCTGGACTATATGGTGGATGCGGAGCAATTTCAAATCGTAATTCGGCCAGTTTTTGTTGAGTTAAAAATGCAGTGTGTGAAGGAGCATTATCTTGATGAAAAATAACTTTTTTTCTAAATGCGGTCGTTTTATCTAGATTTCTTCACTTAACCGATCCAATAATGCGCAATAATATTCACTATTTATAGTTTTTCCTTTCTCAAGATAATCAATAAATATTATACCCCTTGCATCCAAAAATACTGTGGCCATTAATATTCCTGCTGTCTTAACAGTTTTCGCCTTTTTGGGACCACTTTTACCAGCTTCCATCCATTGTTTTGACTGTGTGGCCATTACTTTTCCTGCTGACTTAACAGTTTTCGCCTTCTTGGGACCACTTTTACCAGCTTCTATCCATTGTTTTGACTGTTCTTTGCATTATGGGATGTAGTGATGGATCCATGTTCCATCAACAGTTATGAATCGGCGCAAGAACTCTTTTGGATTACGCTGATAAATCGCTAAAAGCTCCTCGGAATTGGTCCAACGGACGATTTTTTGGGGCAAAGTCAACAAACGCGGCACTCATCTTGCGGATAGCTTTTTCATGTGGAGTTCATCATGTAAAATACTCCAAACTACTTTTTCGTGTATTTTAACAATATGAGCAAGTTCTCTGAGCTTTATTAGTCTATCTTTAGTCACTTCATTAAATATTTATCTAATGTTTTCAATAGTAGTAGCAGTTTTCGGTCTTTCTAGAGCGTTGTTCATCTTCCGTACTTGAACGACCCATTTTAAATTGTTGAACCCAGGATTTCATGGTGGAGTATGATAGTGCATTATCACCATGAACAGAATCCAATTCATCTTTGATTAATTGTGGCGTATAACCTTTCATATAAAAGTGTTTAATTACCGCACGAAACTCTTTATTTTCCATTTTTCAAATATTATAAAACTTGTTAATTCAATCACCTGTAACAAAGAAAATAATCATTAAATATTTCGGAAATTTTGACAGATGGCTTATAAAAGATTGCTTTTAAAAAACAAAAAAAAAGTTGCTAGTAAAACAGAAAATGTGCCAGGCCAGTTAGTTTTGCGGTCGCCCTCGTATTTAATGACTGCTAGTATGTATGGAATATAATGTCAGACAAATGTCCGCCTCTTTAGGCCTCACATACATGTGTTGGCAACGCTATGCCTGAATAGTCGTGTTTATTACTGCAGCTGATCATTTCTTTTTTATTTTGCTTTTTGCTTTGTTTTTCAACCACTTTGCTTTGTTTTGTTTGCTGCTTTTTATAATTAATTACTCAAGTGAATGAAATTTTATGAAGATTTTTGATAAATTTACTGGAAGTAAAATTGTTTTTTGAAACTAAAGTTGGTTGCACAATCTTTGGCTGTTATTGGTGTTGTTGCTGTTGGTGTTTGCCATTTTTAATTGTTGCTATATTTGCATTGTTGCTGTTTTGTTTGCTGCTGTTTACACAAAATGCCGGGTGCTAAAACAACCAAGTGTGGAGCTTGCAGTGACTCTATTACTAAGACTCAAGGGAGTATCCAGTGCAAGATCTGTTCACATTGGTTGCACGCTTCTTGTGCAAAGATGTCTGATAAGGAATTATTGGCACTGAAATCGCTGAAGTATTGTGCATTCATTTGTAATAATTGTGAATCTAACCTCAAAAATGGCAATAATGGCGGTGGATTTACTAATGCGATGGTGAATTTAACGAAGAAATTGGATGATTTTATGCAAAAATATCAGACTGAGCAGGAATCTATTAAATCGGCTTTGAATGATATAAAGGCTGAGGTGAGTTCCTGCTATACTGAGATGAAGGATGACATTGTTGAATGTAATACCCGGATTGATACGGTTGAGACTGCAACATCTTCGAAAATAGCTGCTCTAGAAGTTGAGAATAATATATTGCACCGTAGACTTAATCGTGCTGATGTGCTGATTGGTGGTTTGCCTGGTGGCCTTAAGGATCTGGTTGCCCCTGTGATTGCTCTTGGTGCTTTTTATGGGATTGAGGTCGTACGGCAGGATATTAATCACGTATGCTATATTAATAAACAGAAGCAGATCCTAGTGAAGCTGAACGATGTATTTATCCGCGATTCCATTATGAGAGAGTATTTTAAATCTCGAACACTGCGCATTTGTGATATTCTCGATGGTGTTGGTAGTGATCTGGTGAATAGAGTTTATCTCAATGATCATTATTCTCCTGCTGCTGGTCACCTCAATGCTGTTTGTAGAGAGCTACGTAACAAAAAGATCGTGACTAAGTTTAAGATTTTGAATGGTGACAAGCTTAGAGCTAAACTGATGCTACCTGATGGCAAGGAAGTTTTACGAGATTTCAACCAATGTGTGCAGCTCCTTCATTGCTCAGATTGAATATTTAATTGTAACCTCGTCTATAGATAGTTTCTAATCTTGATTTAATAAGTTATTAATTGGATATTTGTCACATTTTAGTGGCACTGTTTGTTAAATCTTGATTGAAGCTGCCTTTCTATTGATTAGCTTTTTTTTACTTTTCAAAATTTAGTTTTTTTTATTTGAATTTTCAAATTGCTTGGCAAAGCATTTAATACTACGATCTCTTCCCGCTGAAATGATCAGCTGTGTTATTAAAAATAATGAAATTATATTATAATATTAATTGTTTGAATAAGAGTTTTGTATCACTTTTATTTTATGTTTGGTTCCCCTCAATAATTGCATTTTTTGACATTGATGTCTTCTAATTTATGTATTGGTCCGGTGATTAGTGACAATATTTTCCTTAACTCATCTCTACGTACTTGTAACGGTAAATTAAACGTTGCTCATTTAAATTGTCGGAGCATTAGACCTTCTACAGGTTCTACGAAATTTGATGAGTTAAAATCAATATTGAGCTTTTCGCATCTAGATGTTATAGGCATTTCCGAGACATGGTTGAAATCTGATGTCTCTAGTCGTGCAGTTAACATTCCAGAGTATAGCATTCTACGGAATGACCGGCGCAACTCGAGAGGAGGTGGAGTTGGGATTTATGTTGCAAGTAAACTTAAGCATAAAGTAGTTTTTAAAACATCTATTTTGGGGAAGTGCGAATCTCTGTTTATTGAGTTATATTCTGGTAGAGCGAGTGTTTTGTTTGGCGTAGTTTATTTACCTCCCCCTGCTGACATTGCTACCTTTGAAGAACTCCATTATGAGTTATTTTTAAATTATTTGAATGTTATAGTTGTGGGAGATTTCAACTGTAATATGTTTAACTTATCCTCTTCGGCACTGCTTCGTTCGTTGTCTCTTCGATTAGATTTATCTGTTTTACATAATTCTAGGCCTACTCACTATGATGTTGCGCATGGAACATCTTCATTAATTGATTTTATGTTGGTTAGTGATATCTCTATTGTTCAAATGTCCAACCAAGCACAATGCCCATCGATTTCCGATCATGCACTCATTTTTGCTTCTTTTGACATTAATATTAACCATTTTGATAAATTTCTTGAGTTCTATGATTATAGGAACATCGACTGGAATGGTTTGATGCTTTGTTTGTCTTTGTTTGATTCTTCTTTTTTGTTTACAGCTGCCGATGTTAATGTTAAATATTGTCTTATTTCTTCGCTTATTGCTGAACTATTTTCGTTTGTACCTATTGTTAGAAGAAGAATCCGTTCATGTAATGATGACTGGATGAACTCTATTGACATACGGTTTGCTAAATCTCTAAGAGATTTGTCATACTGTGCCTATCAGCAGAATAGAACCATTGAGAACTGGAGACTTTATTGCAAATACCGTAATAGAGCCAAATCAGTTATTCGACGGGAAAAGAGGAGATTTTGTTCTAAACAGTTTAGCAATTTGGATGCTGATGGATTATGGCGTGTTCTCAGAGGATCAGGTTGTTTAGCAAATGACGATTTATGTTATGATTGTAATGTTGAGGATCTCAACAACTTTTTTGCAGGTGGTATATCATCTAATACACACGTTGACAACGTCAATTTAAATTTTTTTCCTGATGCTGACAATGATTTCTCTTTTTATTGTGTTTCTTATGAGGATGTGGCTGTTGCTTTAAATAAAGTGAAGTCTAAGTCTGTTGGTGTGGATGGAATTTCTGTTGAGTTTTTGAAAATCATATTTCCTCACATTTCTGATTTAATAATTCATTTAATTAACTCGATACTTACATGTTCTGTATTTCCATCGGCTTGGAAAACTGCTAGGGTTGTGCCGATTCCTAAAAGTAAAGTGGTTAACACCCAAGATGACTTAAGGCCAATATCAATACTTCCTGTTCTGTCTAAAGTATGTGAGCATATTTTGAAAGACCAGATTTTGCTACATACTAAATCAAAAATCTTTAAGGGGCAGTACGCATTTCAGAAAGGCCATAGTACTACTTCTCTACTTTTGCATCTTACTGATACTATTAGACAAGACTTGAATCGAAATAAGCTTAGTGTTTTAGTTTCTCTAGATTTGTCCAAAGCCTTTAACTCAATCTGTTATAACTCTATGATTATAAAGCTAAGGGATGAGTTTAGTTTTTCTCGATCAGCTTGTAAATTGATTATGTCTTACTTATCTGATAGATTTCAGTATGTTAATTTCAACGGAAGAACTTCTCGTATTATTCCTTTAACTTCTGGTGTTCCGCAAGGATCGGTGCTGGGACCTCTACTTTTTATATTATATGTCAATAGCCTTTCTGAGTGTCTGCGTCAGGAAATGTGTTCATTGTATCTATTTGCTGATGATGTTTTTGTTCTTTTTGGAGCTGACCGTGTTTTTTCAGATTTTTTAGAAAGCAACATTAATTTTTGCCTTAGCCGTATACTAGAATGGACGTCTCAAAATTCATTGGCTATAAACCCTGTTAAGACAAAAGCTGTTATGTTTGGTGGCAATGCACCTGAGTTGAGCATCTTTTTGGGACAGTCTAGAGTGGATTTTGTTGATCAGCATCGCTGTCTGGGTGTTATCATTGATGGAAAGTTAAATTTTGATTCGCATATTAACTCTATTCATAGCAGAATGTATAGCATATTACGTAGATTATACTCAACGAATATTTATTTACCGGCTTGGGTAAAGTATAGATTGGGATATGCTCTTCTAATGCCACTGTTTAATTATGGGCTTGAGGTGATTACTGGTACAACTGAGTACAACATATTGAAATTAAAACGGGCCATTAACATCGTGGTACGATTTGTATATAATGTTCGTAGGCGTGAGCATATTTCTCAATACGTAGAACGTTTTTTGGGGACCTCGTTTAGCAATTTTGTTAATTATAGAAACATGTTTCTGTTTTTTAAAGTGGTAAAGTCTGGTGTACCTGCTTTGTTATGTCGTATGTTTAGCTTCTCTCTCTCTAGTAGAAATATTCAAATTATTATACCTAGAATTTTTAATGCAACATTTGAAAGATCTTTTCTAGTTCGAGTTGCCCGAATCTGGAATTATCTGCCCCTAGAACTGCGTGTTTTCTCCCATTCAAATAACTCTTTTCGTTTGAAGATAATGAACCATTTTTGTCATCACTGACATATGTATGTGCTTTTTTCTAACTGCAAAATATCAATATAATGTGTAAATGTTTAATGGTTATATTTTGTCACGAATTACTAATTAGGACTAATATTCATTTCCTTTTTTGTTTGTTTTAATGTAATTATGGCTGGGGAGCCAAATATGTAAAATATATAGTGCTATTGGTTATGTTTTAGCTTAAGATTCTATTTAGGAGTATATTACCATGTAATACAAATTTTGGCCTTGAAGGCTTTAGTATTATTATATGAAATAAATAAATAAATAAATAAATAAATAAATACGAGCCCTTTCAACATATTTTTCATGATATTCTCACATATTTCAAGCGGTATTTCATTATTCATCAAGAATATTTTGTTTGAGTTGCTCAAGCGTTCCTGGTTTGTTTGCATAAACCTTGCTTTTTACCATATTACCACAAAAATATTTCCGGAGCAGTCAATCAGGCCATTTCTAGTTGTGGAAAGAGTAATTCCATTGTAATCCTGGGTGTATGCATTGTGAAACCGTTTCGTTGATACCACATGTTGATCAAGCCCAAAGAATGCAGTTCTGGCGTTAAAAAGTTTTCAATCATATCACGATATCGCTCCCCATTTACAGTTACAGTTACTCCGCTTTTATTTTCATAGAAGTGAGGTCCAATGATTCCTGACCAAATTGCACACCAGACAGTCACTTGAATAATTTGATGAATCTTTTTAGGGTAATTTGAGGGCTTTCCATTGCGCAGAACCGACTATTCTGCTTATTCACAAATCCATTCAAATGAAAATGTGCCTCGTCACTTATTATGATTTTTTATAAAAATCGGGGTTGTCATGGGAGAGCTGTAACATCCTATTGGCATATGTACGGCGACGTTAATGATCTTGTGGAGGAAGCCCTTGTGTCAACTGAATCTTGAATTGAAAAAAAATGCAAATCCTTGTGCAAAATTGTGGCCAAAGTTGTTCGTTGAAGACCAAGCTCCTGAGCACGATGTCGAATTGAGTTTGATGGATTGGTTTGAACACTTTCTTGAGTAGCAGTAATGTTTTCAGCCGATTTTGCAGTACGTTGTGGTCCATGCTTGGGCCTATCAGCTACAGACTCTCTTTCTTCGAAATCATTCACTACAGGATAAAAAGTGCGTTTTGTTGGCAAGTTGTTGCTCCGAAAAATTTCACATAACTTTCTCATCGTCACAGTAATTGATGATTGATTTTGATAAAATGTTTTAACGATTAAAACACGTTAGTTTATCGAATATTTTTCCACAATAAATTTTCCACGTCTCTACTTCACGACTGCCAAATATGAACTGTCAATACTAATGATTTCAAATGGCGGCAAAACAAAGTAAGTATACTTTCCCGCCGGACACCCTGTACTTGTTTTTTCTCGGACGTGTGGTTTCCAAAAAGTTATAAAACGCATAAAATTTAATGTTATGGCCAAGAATTAACTTTCATCATAAAGATAAGGGCTTGACATTATGTTTCAAAAATGATATTGGGCAGGTGCCCGCGCGGCTGGCTCGCATAAATTCTAGCCGAAAGGCCCAATTTTCGGCCATATTTTGCAGCATTCTTATGTCAGCAATAACGCCTCGAATATTCTCTGCCAAGGCGTCAATCGTGTTGGGCTTATCTGAGCAGACAAGCGACTTCACATAACCCCACAAAAAATAGTTCAGCGGTGTTAAATCGCACAATATGAAATGCCACTACAAAGGGCCACGACGCAAGTTAATGCGCTCACCAAAAAATGCCTTTAATAAATTGATTGTTTCGTTGGCTGTATGGCATGTAGCGCCGTCTTGTTGCAACAAAAGGTCGTCCACATCAACATCCAGCAATTCATGCACGAAAAAGACGTTAATAATGGCTCTATAGTGATGAAGCACCTGTGAAAAACTGGTTTAATGAATTCAATCGTGGCCCAGATTCGCTTAAAGAGGAAGGTCGTCCAAAAACGGCCGTTGTGCCAGAACATATTGATGCCGTGCGTAAACTGATAATGCAAGATCGTCATGTGACATACCGTGAGTTTGAGGCATCCGTGGGCATTTCTTTCACCATCATACATTCGATATTGCATAAACACCTGGCCGTAAGAAAGGTTTGTTCTCGTTGGATCCCGCACATTTTGACAATCGCTAAAAAAGGCTCGTTGAAAAAATGAGATCGCGGTGCTTCAAAAGACGTTTATAAGATCGTCACAGATGACGAATCATGGATCTATGCGTATGAGCCCAAAACAAAACAGCAATCGAGCGTGTGAGTCTTCGAAGACGAGCCAAATCCAACGAAAGTTGTTTGTGGAAGAAGTACTTCGAAGCAAGTGGTTGCCTGTTTCTTCAGTTAAACTGGTTATGTGGCGACTGTTCCGCTTGAGTAACGTAGGATGTTCAAATTTGAGTGGTACACCACAATTTGTTTGCCTGAAGTCATCGGAGAAATTCGAAAAACAATTAAGAGAAGACGGAATCATTGTGCACCATGACAATGCGAGTTTTCACACATCGCCTCACAGCAGCGCCTTTTTGACCGGCTAAAACGTGGAATTGATGGGTCATCCGCCGTGACTTGGCACCAAATGACTCCCTTTTATTCCCGCACATCAAGAAAACAAGGCTTGGTCATTTTCCCATTTTGATTATTAGGCCAGAAATTAATATATTAGCCCTCGTATCACACCTTTAGACTTTTTTCTTTGGGCCTACGTAAATTCTAAAGTCTATGCTGACAAAGCAGCTACGCTTTAGGTTTTGGAAGGCAATATTACGAGTGTCATTAACGACATACCGGTCCAAATGCAAAAACGAGTCAACCAAAATTGAACCCACAGAAAGGACACCCTGAAGCGTAGTAGCGGCCAACATTTGAAGGAAATTAAATTCAAAAAATAAATGTCATAAAATGTCCTTTCGAATACACAATAAAGATTTCATACATGATTTGAGTTTTTGTCCTTTTTTTGAAAAAAAAACCCACTAGATTGATAACCTCATATTTTTTATTAAAATAAGAGAATCTATGAAAATTATGTCTAAAACCACATATCGACAAAATGCTTGCAACAGTCAATCGATTATGCTGACATTTTGATTTGAACGCCCATTTTCGTAAAAGGCTTCAACAATCTTACCACGCTGCTACTTAGTAGGGACATAAATACTGTTACACACGTTTTATGCTGTAAAATAAAAAGTACTGAATGTTTTTGGACCAAATATTTTTTAATTTATTTTTCGATGTACTCGTATATTGTATCCAAAAAGAATCTACTTATTCGAAATGTCCACCTTTTCCTTTACACACGCCTTAAGTCGCACTGGCCAATCGTCAATAGCTGCACGGACCTTGTCGATTGGAAAATTGGCCACAGCTCGAACCAAAGCAGTCTTAAGAGATCCAATGTTGGGGTATCTTTTGTGACAAACCTTGTCCTTTAAACCGTCCACAATTTGTAATCCAATGAGTTCAAATCTGGACTTCCTGAGAACCATTCTTCAGAGGAAATGAACGCTGGCAAATTGTTTCAAAGCCAGGCCTGGGACGTTTTAGCCTTATGGAGCTGCGCAAAATCCTGCTGAAAAGTCCATGGCTGATTTTGGAACAGGGAATTATTAAGAGGCTTCACAACAGCTTCCAAAACGGTTTCTTGTTAAACTTTGGCCGATGTTTTGACTCCTTGTTCGCAGAAATGCAGATCAGTGACCCCATCGTAAGAGACACCCCACCAAACCATGACTGAAGCTGGGTGATGACCCTTTTCCATCCTTGGGATCAGTTCAGATGCTTGCTTAGATGACCGCGCATACACTCTATAATTTTGCTTGCTAAACAAAATATTTCTGTGCAAGTTATCAGAGAGCTTCACCAAAAGACGTTTGCAGTTTTCAATCCTACTTTTTTTTAAAGCTGTAGTAAATAAATGTCCGGTAAGTCGTATGAAAGCCCTAAAACCCAAGCCTTTTTTAATGATTCGGCTCATGGACTTTTGCGTGATATTTATCTCACGGGCCACGATTTTCTGTTTTCGGAGCATATTTCTGTGAATTCTTGATTTAACGGCTTGGATGACATGCGGTGTTCGAACAGAGCGTGGGCGGGCCGACCGGTGGCGGTCTATTACATCTCCAGTCTCCTCTAACTGTTTTATGCATCGGTAGACGAACATGCGGCTAATCCCTAGTGGCCAGAGCGTTTTGAAAATATCGCTTTTTTTATTTCACACTTGAGAAGCGCTATTACAGCGATACGGTTCTCATTATCTGACCACTCCATGATGAAAGTTGAAACAAATTTGAAATCCCGTTACAGATTAACGCTATTGAGGTTAGCTTTCAAAACCCATATGACAATAACGGGGTATGTTCAGTTCTACTATTGAAATGGGTGTGTGCAATGTTGTAACAGTATTTATGTCCCTACTAAGTAAATTGTGTACCTCTACTTGGTTGAATTTTTCAAACTCTGATACAAAGAAATGTGAAATTAGGTTAGGCATACAACTTGACGTAGAGGTGCTACTGACAATGAACATATCGCGATATGTATGGTTGGATCACCCTTCACACGTACGTCTTCCCTTCTTCCTTTAACTCTTCAATCACCCTTGCTCTCCTTTAAGAGCACCAACTAAACTGGTCATTTCTTCCTTTTTACCTAATCTAATTATAACCTTTGCCATATTATGGCAGATATTATTAACTATTTAAAATGCCTGAAGTTGTCCCGCAAAACTAGACCAAATGCTGATATTGTAGATTTTAATTTTTTTATATTTGACAGCAAAATTATTTTATTTAAATGACATTGCTTCACTAAGTGTTAAACAGAACTTGTTTTTGAAATTGGTCATCTGAGGTTCCACGAAAGGAAAATTTCAGTGCACCTACCGCCTTTCGGTTATACTGATGCAAACCACAAACAAAAAATCAGGTGTTACCACTTATCTATTCTCCATTTGTATTGAACAATATCGATTTCTAAGAAAAATTTTAGCCAATTATTTACAATGCTCCATTTAAATTGAATACTTTTTAAAACTACAACTTAAATACACGTGCGATAGTAATTGTTGAACACCTCCACATATGTTTTGTTTTCCCTATTTCCAGGAACAACAAAATTACAATTTAAAGTCCATTTCAATGCCCCAAAATAGCGACAAATCGTCCTACTCTATAATGACTACATTATGCCGCCCTAGTGTTACTTTAAATGCCACATTTATATAATTACATTGTGGTAAACAAAGACTACTATGTACAATTATGGAGAATTTATGTATATAGAATTCAATGGATACCACGACCAGGCAACAGCAAAACACAAATCGGAAAGAGGACAAGAACCTGAACATGAAACAGAAACAGAACAAAACCACGGCCACATCGTGATTACATAAGTTCGACAGTTTGTATACATACATAACAACAGCAACAACACCACCAACATCCGCAGCAACATTGACAGTGGCAGTGGCAACGCCAGCGACAGCAACAACAACTACAACAATAAAATACGACCAATTTCAATTTAATTCATAACGATTTATGTACAGCATTTACAACAACAAACAAATAATAAATTAACAATAAGGATTAAATAACATACACACATATATACAGACACACGAAAAAAGCACCATACAAACGGCACATCCCCCCGCTCGCACGCACGTAATTGCACACACACACACACACGCATGCATACTTTGAGACTCACTCACGCACGAACGCATACTTGCCGAATGACACCAACACACGCATTCGGCTGCCACTTCTCCAACTGAACACAGATGAAATTCAAGAAGTACAATGAGTGGCCCAAAAAGAGGCTGTCATACATATTATTAAAAGGATATTTGTAATTTTATACATATGGGAGCTGCTTCTCGTTGTCCTGTGGGTGGCTGGGTGAGGGAGAAAGATACACCACAACGAGGGTGGTGTGATTGATGGTGTAGAAGGTGGGCTAGGTACCTAACGTGATGTTGAAGCTGTGATCGATTTAAGTCACCGAGCTGTAGTTAGGCAGCTGTTGTCCAGTGAAGTTAGCCAGGAGGAGAGAGGGATATAAAACCAACATCAGATAAAACTATTAAAAAGCTAAGGACTAAAGAGACACTGGGCTAAAGCCGACTATAAAAAACTCTGCAGCACTCAATTATTTAGAAAATTCCGCGCCTCTGTCTGTCGTTTGGGCAAGGTCGGACTTAAAATGTGGCTTCTAGTGCGAAAGGTATATGTCTCGCTGGGCTGTGGACCGTCTTTTTCCACGAACAACTTTAGTTGGATTTGGCTCGTCTTGAAAGACCCAACCGGTCGATTGCTGTTTTGTTTCGGGTTCATATGCATAGATCCATGATTCGTCACCTGTGATAATGTTATACACTGCCTCTGAGCTTCCGCATACTTTTTAAACATCTCATTGCACCAATCCATACAAGCCTTTTTTGAGCATTCGTCAAATTATGTGGGATCCAAGGAGAACAAATTTTTTCACGGCCAAATGAACATGCAATATCTTATAGATGCTTGTCATTCTAATGCCCAAGGATGCCTGAATCTTACAGTATGTCACAGTCAGTTCACGTTCAGCAACGATGGCAAAGTGGCCGAAGTTGGAAGTCCTTCACGAAATTCATCATGGAGCGAACGGCGTCCGAGACTGAACTCTTGGTACCAGCGATTAACAGTGGTATGGTGCTTCATCACCAAAAGTAGAAACAAGTTGATTTAAACACTCTTGTCTCGTTAGCCCACGCCGAACATCTTAAAAAATCATCGCACGAAAATGTTCACGGGGGGCTTTAACAAAAAGGCACCATGATAAACCATAGCGCAGCGTCTATATGTGATATATGATTCTAGCAGTGATATTTCCAACCGTAGTGCCCCATCGTACGGGGGCGCCAAGCTCTTTAATTGTTCTTGGCTTATTGACGTACACTTTTCTTTTAAATATCCACAAACAAAGAAGTTTATCGGTGTCAAAACACATGATCGTGGCAATTAGCACCATTCTGTTGGAATCTCCAGGTTCATATACTTGATTTCTGACCAACCTCATAAAGACGTGTGCTTTTCAATCTGGCCACACTTTTTTTCGGAGTTCGTCTTTTTGCTAGCTGTCACTTGATTTATGTTCAGTTTGGTTTGCCATTTCATAATGAATAGACTTACTCTGGAACAACGTTTGCAAATCGTTGTGAATGGGCCCAAAACGAGATGAACACCGATCCTGATTTTTACAAAAAAAAATTGTTCGGCGATGAAGCTCACTTTTGGTTGAATGGGTACGTTAATAACAAAGATTATAGCATATGGAGCAATGAAAATCCACTAGCCATTGTTGAGACGTCGCTACATCCTCAACAAGTCACTGTTTGCTGTGCTCTATGGGCAGAGGGAATAAGTGGTCCATACTTCGTCAAAATGAAGCCGGCCATTGTGGTACAGTCAATGGGAAACGCTATAGAGATATGATTAATGACTTTTTCGTGTCTGAATTAGAGAATGTTGATGTGGACGACCTTTGATTCCAACAAGACGGCGCTACATGCCATACAGCCAACGTAACAATCAATTTATTGAAGGAAACTTTTGCTGAACGCATTTTTTTTCAAATAACCAACACTCAGGGGATGCCCCTATACTTGCGGTGCATTGCGTTGGCGAGTGGAAAGTAAAGGATCGGAGGGGGGAAAGAGGGAGTAATGATTATTGACGCTTGCCTTGAACTTCAGGATGTCGCAATTTGTGGGAAATACATTTTACCATAAGGACTGTACGAGCAAAAAACGAATTTGATATGTAGTGTATAAGTATAGTGCTTTAAACTGGCCAATCAATAATAAACGGGTGTGAATTCATAGAAAGTTGCGTATCCCTGCCTAACATCCTCACGTCAGGAATAAGGCGACGGACGTCTGATGAACTCACACCATGAAAGTAACGATAGAACAGCGTCACGCAACCCACAATCCAACGATGCTCAAGGGAAGCAATAGAGTTGGATACCCTACTGCCACCTATCAGCACCATCGCTCCCCTTTGAACACGGTTAAGTAGCTCCAAGGATGATTTTGGAGCACCTGCCCATGTAGGGGAGATGTATTCCATTTTCGGCCTGATGTAAGTTGTATAGTTTGCTGTGGGAATATGTGAAGTCGCTTGTCTACTCGTACACAGATAAGCTCGCCACGATTGACGCCTTTGAAGAAAATATTCGGAGCGTTATTGCAGACCGTATGCTGCAAAAAGTGGTCCAAATTTGGGCCTCTCGGCTGGAATTTATTCGTGCCAGCCGCGGCGGCCACTAGCCAGATATTATTTTTAGAACATAATGGCAAGCCCTTATCTTTATAATAAAGCTAAATTTTTGGCCATAACATTTAATTACTCGATTATGCGTTTTATTTTTTTTTTTTTGAAAATCACACTTCGGAAAAAATAACCTTTACCTTCCCGAGGCCCGATGCATCCGCCCAAAAACCATACCAAACAATCACTCTTTGTGGATGTCTTGGCTTTTCGACAATCACTCGAGGATTCTCATTTGTCCAAATGCAGCAATTCTGCTCACAATTTTCCCTATTGTGGACACACTTGGTCGATTACGCTGATTATTCTTGAACAATCTTAACGCGTTGCTCAATTGTGTACTTCTCTATGTCTAAAGTCGTCAAATACTGAAAAAATTATGTCTAATTAAGTTTGGCAAAAAGATTCACGTTAAGATGTGACTCACAATCAACATTGTGCATTATGGTTGGTCCACTCTTTACCTTTTATGGTCCCTGATACATTTTTCGATGTGTGTTCAAACGGAATGACTTACTTACCTCCTATGACGAGGGGTATAGCAACAGAATATACAGACTTATTTTGATTTTTTTTTCAGCCACTGTGAGGTGTTGTGCAGCATATCTCAGCTGATACCTTTTAAAACTGTCCACATTCAGCAAAAACTTGTAATAAGATGTGATAATGGCAAGCATTGGTTTTGGTCAAGTTTAAATGGATCAGATTATTTTGGGTAAAATCATTTAAATTTAAGTAGTTTATGATCGCGAGACATTGGGCCATGCCAATGAGGGCCATTAAAAATATTTTGGCAATTATTTACCAACCTCATTACATCCTCCTCCTACGAATTTCCATTTGAATGTAGGGATATTGTGAGGCATTATTAAAATAAAATAAAGAAAAAAACCACCTACAAAAACATTCGCATCCTTAACGCACAAAGAGCATTTAATTAAATAAAAAGAAAGTTTAACACAGACACAAACATTCGCCCACACATACAAACCAACGAGAGAAAGCAAAAAAACAACATATGAATTATATAAATTTCCGAAGAATCCTTTTATTTCCTTCATCCTTTATTTATTTTTTTTTTTCGCTGCGTGTGTGTGCATGTCTCTGTATGTGTTGGTGTAAACGAGTGTGTTTGAGCTGCTGTCGGTTTACTTGCAAAGCCACTCATGCGAAATCATATTTAAGCCCGAAAAAAAGGCAGAGAAAGCAAAAAAATTATGAAATTGTAAATGTTAATATTTGATTGTAGTTGTTAAACATATAAAGTATGTGTGTATGTATTATATATTTCAGAGTGTAAGTATATGTGTCAAGAAAATATCAGCATATAGCTGTATATACATATATGTGTACGCCTATATACGATATGTTGTACATACTCGTATGATGTACATATTTATTCAAGTCTCAATTTCGGAAAACATTGGTTTATTTTGTACTTTCATGCTTAATATTCATAATTTCGATTAAACGAAAATCACTCAGACGTCAGAGTGGCTTAAATATGTAAGCAACTTTCAGTTTTAGCATGTGTGTGGCACAGGTATTGAACGGATTTCTTTTTGTATTTGGCAGGATATCGAAAAATTCGATTTTCAATGATGATTACGCTTACATTCGAAAGAATTTCACTATAATCATCGTTTATAGTTTTTTTTTCTACCGGATTGATTGAAGGGACTTATGAAGATGAATCCAAATAAATGTATTGAGTTTAAGATTTTTGTCTTGGATTTATCTACGACATTATGAACACTTTCGTATCTTCTTAATTTCCTTCAAATTAAAAGAGAAAGCTAGAAGATATAAACGTAGTAACAGCTACCGAATTTGACTTCCACTGTTCCTTTATATTCATAGATAAGCAAAATGGTCTAAAGTAGTAGAGTTAAATAAGTAATAGATTTTTGAAGCAACCGAATTTATTATTATGATTATATTCAACTTTTCTGGTGTTTTAAACAATGAAGGTGTCATCTTTGTGCATTTTAAAGTTTGACCTGCTGAAAAACTAAGAACACGTACTCGTATAACATGTAAAAACGTCGAAGAAACAAGCGACCATTTGCTTCCAAGTGCCACTTCCACGAGCAACTTTCGTTGCATTTGGCTCGTCTTCAAACCCCCACACGGTCGATTGTTGTTTTGTTTCGGGCTCATACGCATAGATCCATGATTCTTCACCTGTGACGATCATATAAACGTCTTTTGCAGCACCAATATACTATTTTTTCAAAATTTCTTTGCACCAATCGACACGAGCATTTTTTGAGCATGTTTCAAATTGTACAAACCTTTTTTTACGGCCAGGTGTTGATGCAATATCGAATGTATTATGGTGGTGCCCAAGGATGCCTCCATCTCACAGTATGTCACATGACGATCTTGCATTATCAGTTCAAGCACGGCATCATTGTTCTCTGGCACAACGGCCGTTTTTTGACGACCTTCTTGACCTTCGTCTTTGAGAGAGCGTCGGCCACGATTGAATTCATTAAACCAGTTTTCCACAGTGCTATAGGAGTGTGCTTCATCGCCATATAAAGATTTAAGTTCATCGATGCACTCTTGTCGTGATAATCCACGTCGATAGTTGTGAAAAATGATCGAACGAAAATGTTCACGAGTTAATTCCATTTTTTTTTTGCCAAATTGAATTTTACAAGTCACTGTAAACAACACAAATGATAATCGTACGTCAAAACGTTTTGAATACGTTTATGCTAAAAAATGTCAAACTTTCCAATGGAAATGTCGGAAGGCGCCCGGTAACACGTAGTGTTGCCTTGGCCACAAATATATATTGCAACTCGTATATATCCTCCAACGTTCTGCGCTATACAAGGGCTAACAGATTCCGTTGTTTGGGCCTTTAAGCCCTTGCGTCCGTCCCAAACCTCAGGCAAAACTAATCTATACTTGGATTAGTAGTAATATTTACTCTATTTGAGTACGTATATGTCCATATAACTGAAGTTTTTTTTTTCAGGCGAGTGGTTTTTGAGAAGAAATAAAACGCATATTGTTAAATGTTATGGCCAAGAATTTATCTCTATTATAATGATAAGGGTTTGCCATTATGTTTCACAGATGATTTCGGGCAAGTAGTTACCGCGGCTGGCTCCAATAAATTGGAGCCGAGGGGCCCAATTTTCGACCTTTGTTTGCAGTGTTTGGGGCCGTTTGTCAGCAATGACGCGCCGAATATTCTCTTCTAATGCCCAAATCGTCTGGAGCTTATCTGCCTCGACAAGCAACTTCACAAAACCATACAAAAAATAGTCCAGCGGTGTTAAATCACACGATCTTGGAAGCCTCTCCACATGAGCACGACACGGGATAATGTGCTCACTAAAAGTTTCCTTCAATAAATTAACTGTTTCGTTGGATGTATGGCATGTAGCGCCGTCTTGTTGGAACCAAAGGTCGCCCACATCAACATCCTACAATTCAGGCGCATTAAATCATGCCTCTATAGCGTTCCCCACACGTAGAAAAAGAGTATGGTTGGGATAACAATATTCGAAGAGCATCATACTATCGTTGGGTATATGGTTGTGGAACAATAATAGTACAATACAAATATAACCATACTATGGTCCTCACAACCATACTATGATACTCAAAACCAGCGTATCTTTCACATACAACCATAGTACGATCCTCACAACTATAGTATGATTCAGACAAAACCATAATTTGATTCCCACAACCATAGTATGATTGGCACTCAACCATACTATGATCTCCACAACCATAATATGATTCTCACAATCATCGTTTATTTCACATACAACCATAGTATGATCCTCACAACGATAGTATGATTCACACGCAACCAGTTATGATCCCTACAACCATAGTATGATCACACAACTATACTTTGATCACCAAAATTATATATTAGATTTGGGTTAAGTAACCAACAGTATATATGAATTATGAAAATTGTTTAAACATGCATTAAATTCAAAATAATAGGAGTGATTTATTTAAGAGAATAACAAATCAAATTAAACAAAACCAAAACTGTTTGAAAAACTTTCATTTCCATATAAAAAGTACTGTTATTATTTATTTATTTATTTATTATTATTATCTATCATTATATCCATTTTCTTAAGTACTGTTATTGCATTATATCCGTAACAATAACATTGTTCTAAAAAGCATATTCATATGAAAAAAAAAATTCCAATCATTCCAATCATACAGTTTGATTGCCGTTATCATATTATTGTTAACATACAACAACACTTTTGTCGCACCAACCATATTTATATCGTTGCTTCAACCATATTTTCATTTTTAAATTTGGCAACAATACTATTAATACATTTTAACAATATTTATATTGCGGCAATTATACTATAGGCAAAATTAAATTCAGAAAAAAATACTTTGATTGCTTCGAACATACTTCTATTGCAGAGAACATATTATTATTGCCGTGACGATATAGTAACCATATTTTTTCTCTGCGTGAATTGACTGTAACATTATGGCTGCTTCATTTTTTGAAGAAATATGTACCAATGATTCCCTCTGCCCAAAGAGCACACCAAACAGCGACTTTTGTGGATGTAACGGCGTCTCAACAATATTTCCAAATGCGACAATTTTGATTACTAACGTACCCATTCAACTAAAAGTAAGCTTCATCGCTGATCAAAACTTTCTTGTAAAAATCAGGATCGGTGGTTATCTCGTTTCGGGCCCATTCACCACGATTAGCAAACGTTGTTCTAGAGTGAGTCTATTTATTATAAAATGCCAAACCAAACTGAGCATAAATCAAGTGACAGCTGTAAAAACAACAATTTTTAAAAAAATGTGCCCAGATTGAAAACCACACGTCGAATAAAACAACCTTTATATTGACTATGACAGTTTTGAGCATGCGAAACGTGTTGTAGGTCACATGAGCCAAAAAGTCGAGCAACCATATTATTAACCATCGCCCTCCATAAAATATAATCAGTGTTAAGGCCCATTTAGTCTCGACGGTTGACGGTTGACGGTAGACAATCAGCTATTTCAGTTGGGGGTTGCATTTTGCATGTGTTAGAGGGAGATAACTACAGTTTGACGGTTGACGACGGTAGACTTCTGCAGGTTGCAGAATCTACCGTCAACCGTCGAGACTAAATGGGCCTTTAAGCAAATACTCAAAAATGGTACTTTTTAACAAGTTCCTTAAAAGATAACTTTTTTCTCCCTGGGTTGAATTCTCCCATTTACAAATTCAAACAGCTTATGACCATAGCCATCATTCTGGGATCCTCGGTTAATTCGTTTGACGCTTTAACAGACATAAAGGCAAATGGACGGCCAAGGTCAAATACTCTAAGAATTTCACGGCAATCAAGAATATATATACTTTATAGGCTATCCGAGCAATATTTCGTGGTGTTGCAAGCGCAATGACAAATTTAGTACCATCCACTATTTGCTGGAGGGTACGAGGGTTGCTATTTATACTTCGGGTCCTGACAAAACTAGTGTTCCCAGATGCAAACTGGAACTTCATTGGAAACTTTGACGTGTTTTTAGCATAACTTCACTCAAAACGTTTTGTCATTTGAGGGCGAATTGTTTTGTTAACAGTGTGTTGAAAATTCATACCAGTCAAAAATGAAATTATCCCGTGAACATTTACGTCCGATGATTTTTTACGATTTTTGGCGTGGGTTATCGAGACAAGAGTGTTTAAATCAACTTGTTTCGACTTTTGGCGATGAAGCACTATCAAAAACCACTGTTAATCGCTGGTAACAAGAGTTCAGACTCGGACGCCGTTCGCTCCAGGATGAATTTCGTGAAGGACGTCCAACTTCGGTCACTTTGCCAGAAACCATTGTTGCTGTGCGTGAACTGATTAAACAAGATCGACATGTGACATACCGTGAGATTGAGGCATCCTTGGGCATTACTCTGACAAGCATAAATAATATACTGCATCATCATTTGTCCGTTAAAAAAAAATTGTTCTCGTTGGATCCCACATAATTTGAGGAATGTTCAAAAAAGGTTTGTATGGATTCGTGCGAAGAGTTGTTGAATATGTATAAACGCGGTAGCTCAAAGGCAGTGTATAACATTGTCACAGGTGACGAATCGGGGATCTATGCATATGAACCCCAAACAAAGCAGTAATCCGACCGTATGGGTCTTTCAAGACGAGCCGAATATAACAAAAATTTTCGTGGAAGAAGTACATCGAAGCAATTGATTGCGTTTTTTTCGGTATGACCGGCCATGTTGCCACAGTGCCTTTAGTAAAACGTAGGACGGTCAATTCTGAATGGTATACAACCATCTGTTTGCCAACAGTGTTCGAAGAAATGAGGAAAGATAATAAGAGAAGACGGATCATTTTGCATCACGACAATGCGAGCTCTCATGCATCAGCTGAAACGATGAGCTATTTGACCACTCAAGGTGTCGAAATGGTGGGCCATCCACCGTACAGCCCTAATTTGGCACCTAGTGACTTCTTCTTGTTTCCTAGCATCAAGAAAATGCGTGTTCAACGTTTTTCATCGCAGCCGTTGAAGCATTCGAAACTCATGTTTTGGAGTGGAAAAAGTGCTTTGAAAATTGGTTTGGAGAATACTTTGAAAAACAATAAAACCATTTCCAATGAAAAAATATTGTGTTTTTTTGGTGGACCCGAAGTATAAAACCCTCTTATAATGTTATTTTACTAACTGTCTATATACGGCGCTGACGAACCCTTTAGCCCACTTATGAAAAATTTAACCCATCCTCATGTTTCCTATTCCTTGTTTCTGGTTAAAGCCCACAATACTGAAATATCAGCTGTCCACAATTTCCCCTCAAGTCAATGAAATATACGAGTACACAATTACGAAACCCCTTGGGTTGCCTATTAATCCCGACACCTCCTGTCCTGATATCTTTGTTTATCCTTATCCTTTTTAAGTTGTCCTCGAAATCTCTTTCAACTCTACATTTATCTTGCCCAACAGTAGTACGAGTAGTTCTCTCTGGTTGTTAACCTACTTTTGTTTCCACTTTTAATTTATTTCCATACTTTTACTTTCCTAGCAAACTTCGTTCCTTTTGCTGTTCTATGCTCGCATAAAGCGGACAGCAGGATAAAAACAAAAATAAATCCCTCGTCCTGACTTAATGTCTTGCGTTGTCTTCTTGTCGTGCAGTATGACGACGATGACGTCTCTCAGTATTTGTATTTGTTGTTATCAAACAGAAGTTTAACTTTCCTTTTCTTTGCGTTTAGTTTTGTATATTTTTTTGTTTTTGTTGTTAGCATATAGAAATCTATTTAGTTACTTAATTATGATAATTATAATAACAACAGCAAGCAACAAACAAACGGAAGAGGCGAACAGAAAAAGAAGAAATCCGTTTCCTTTAGAGTTGTTACAGAACTTGGTCAAAGTGTTGTGGCGCGACGGCAAAGTGGGGACATTAATTTATCTGTTTACACCAAAACAAATGCGGGGATTATATACAAATGTATTTAAAGACTTATTTTTATTGGGATTAATAATATAAAATGCAAGCAAATTTGTGAACATTTTTAAAAAATTTGCTCAGAAAGTTGTATTTTATCTAAAATATTCATATAAGCCTTTTTTTTAACAAATATGCAGAACAAATTATTTTTTTACCAAAATATCCTCAAATATCATCGTAGTTAAAATATGAACAAACTTATTTTTGGAATTTTATTGCAGAAAGTAGAAATAATTCGCGTAGATATTCAGTTGAAGGTACTTTTGGACTGACGACAACAAGTACGAGTTCCGATCCCTACAGATTGTAGTTGCTGCATACCCGAAATCGAGAAAAAAAAATAGCGATTACGCCAATGACTGGACTCCATTTACAATATAGATGCATTAAAATGTAAGCTGACAAAAATCCTTGTTTAATTTGATAAAAATAGTACTTAATTTAAAAAATCAGTTAAAGGTGATATTTTTTTGTAAAAATAAAAATAAATTCGAGAACTAAATTAATTTCAATCATTTGTGCTAATTGGATACCAGCAAAACATATATGCACTAATCGAATTGCAATGAACCAAATGACCAAAACCTACGTTTAATTTGGAAGCGACCTCTTCATACCAATTTCAACTTCAAGAAGTCTTAGTAAAGGTGACTGCTAATAGTGCTTGTATAAGGGCTTCTTACATGTAAACCCATGTTCAACTCCGAGTTTTAACTTTTTTAAAAATTGTTAAGCGACGGGTTGCCACCTCGGATAAGCCGGCGACTTTTCGAGTAAGAGATGATCTCTGAGCCATGTTAAAAAGTACCTATTAAATGTTTAACAGTAGGCCCCGCGAGTAAAATGAGTGAAATACGAGTAACTATACTTAGTAGGGACATAAATACTGTTACACAGCTTTTATGCTGTAAAAAAAAGTTCAGAATGTTTTTGGACCAAATTTTTTTTAATATATTTATTGAAGTATGTATATTGTATCCAAAAAAGAATCTACTTATTCGAAATGTCCGCCTTTTGCCTTTACACACGCCTTAAGTCGCTCTGGCCAATCGTCAATAGCTGCACGAAGCTCGTCCATTGGAAAATTGACCACAGCTCGAACCAAAGCAGTCTTAAGAGATCTAATGTTGGGTTATCTTTTGTGACAAACCTTGTCATCTAAAACCGTCCACAATTTGTAATTCAATGGGTTCAAATCTGGACTGCCTGAGGGCCATTCTTAAGAGGAAATGGACGCTGGCAAACTGTTTCGAAGCCAGGCCTGGGCCGTTTTAGCCTTATGGGCCGGTGCAGAATCCTGCTGGAAAGTCCATGGCTGGTTTTGGAACAGGGAATTGTAAAGAGGTTTCACAACAGCTTCCAAAACGGTTTCTTGGTAAACTTTGGCCGATGTTTTGACTCCTTGTTCGCAGAAGTGACCCCATCGTAAGAGACACCCCATCAAACCATGACTAAAGCTTGGTGATGACTCTTTTCCACCCTTGGGATCAGTGCCGACTCTTCCTAAGATGACCGCGCATACACTCTATCATTTTGCTTGTTAAATTTTACCTGAACGGTAAAAAAAATTTTCATCGGTGAACAAAATTTTTCTGTGCAAGTTATCAGCGTGCTTCACCAAATGACGTCTGCATTTTCAATCCAATTTTTTTTAAAGTTGCAGTCAATAAATGTCCGGTACGTCGTTTGAAAGCCCCAAGTCCCAAGTCTTTTTTAATGATTCGTCTCATGGACTTTTGCATGATATTCATCTCACGGGCCATGATTTTCTGTTTTCGGAGCGGATTTCTATGAATTCTTGATTTAACTGCTTTCGAACAGAGCGTAGGCGGCCCGATCGGTGGCGGTATTTTACATCTCCAGTCTCCTCAAACAGTTTTATGCATCGGTAGACGAACATGCGGCTAATACCTAGTGGCCGGAGCGTTTTGAAAATTTCGCTTTTTTTCATTTCACACTTGAAAAGCGCTATTACAGCGATACGGTTCTCATAATCTGACCACTCCATGATGAAAGTTGAAACAATTTTAAAATCCCGTTACAGACTAACGCTGCTGAGGTAAGCTTTCAAAACCCATATGTCATTAACGGGGTATGTTTAGTTCTTGAACAGGTGTTCAATGTTTAACCAGTATTTATGTCCGTACTAAGTATTTTGCAAAGAGAAGTTTCCTAGTTTTTCCTCATTAAATGTTGTAAGTACCTTATAAGGGCTGCTATATATATTTTTGGGCTGATAATGAAAATGCGAATGTATATCATCAAAAATGGTTTTATTGTTTTTCAAAGTATTCTCCAGCATGATTTATACACTTTTGCATACGCTCAAACCAATTGTCGAAGCATTTTTTCCACTCCGATTGAGACACCTCCAAAACATGGCTTTTGAAAGCATCTTCTAGCGACGAAAATCGTTGACCACGCATTTTTTCTTGATGTGTAATAAAAATAAGTTATTGTGTTTCAAGTCAGGGCTGTACGGCGGATAAACCATCAATTCGACGTTTTGGACGGTCAAAAAGGCGTTGGTTTGAGCCGATGTGTGAGAGCTCGCATTGTCATGGTGCACAATGATTCGTCTTCTCTTGTTCGTTTTTCGAATGTCTCCGAAGACTTCAGGCAAACAAATTGTCGTGTACCATTTAGAATTGACCGTCCTACGTTGCTCAAGCGAAACAGTCGTCACATGACCAGTGACGACCAACAGACCACAATTTGCTTTGAAGTGCTTCTTCCACGAACAATTTTCGTTGGATTTGGCTCGTCTTCGAAGACCCACACAGTCGATTGCTGTTGTGTTCCATGATTCGTCACCTGTGACGATCTTATAAACGTCTTTTGAATCACTCACACGGTCGATTTCGGTTTTGTTCCATGATTCGTCACCTGTGACGATCCTATAAACGTCTTCTGATGCACCGCGATCGTATTTTTTCAAAATTTCTTTGCACCAATCGACACGAGCTTTTTTTGAGCTATTGTCAAATTGTGCGGGATCCAACGAGAATAGACGGCCAGGTGCCCATGCAATATCGATGTTTGCTTGTGGGTGAAATGCCCAAGGATGCCGATACCTCACGGTATGTCACATGACGATCTTGCATTTTCAGTTTACACACGACATCAATGATCTCTAGCACAACGGCCGTTTTGGACGACCTTTGTCTTTGAGCGGGCGTCGGCCACGATAGAACTCATTAAACCAGTTTTTCACAGTGCTACAGGATTGTGGTTCATTGCCATACAAAGATTGACGTCCATCGATGCACTCTTGTCGTAATAATCCACGTCGAAAGTTGTGAAAAAAGATCGCACGAAAATGTTCACGAGTTAATTACATTTCTTTGCCAAATTGATTTTTTGCAAGTCCCTGTAAACAACACAAATGATGGTCGTACGTCAAAAGGTTCTGAGTACGTTTATGCTAAATACTTTCCAATGGAAATGTCAGATGTCGCCAGGCTACACTTAGTATTACCTTGTCCAGAAGTATAGACAGCAACCCTGGTGTATACCGATAATAGATGTATGCCACCGAAGCCATAGATCCTTCCATCATAACAAGAAATATTAATATATTGATATATGTGACGCGCAAAATAGAAAGGGAACTAAGGTTGAAAACCAGTTTTGTTCAGGAGAGCCATTTTAAAGATTAGGTCCCTTTCTATTTGCGCTTAGAATCGTCGACTTCACTTTCATAAAACGCGCATATCTCTGGGAGTGAACACTTTTGGGGCATGGGATCAGTCTAATTCGATGCTCAGATGTTGTTTACATCAAAAAAAAGTGAAAAGTTGATGAAAAGTTTTGTTCAGGAGAGCCATTTTAAAGATTAGGTCCCTTTCTATTTGCGCTTTGAATCGTCGACTTCACTTTCATAAAACGCGCATAACTCTGGGAGGGAACGCTTTTGGGGCATGGGATCGGTCTCATTCGAACTTCAGATGATGTCCACATCAAAAAAAAGAAATAAAATGAAAATTGATTTTTTTACCCTTAGGTCCCTTTCTCTTTGCGCTATCACATATATTAATATGTGAGTACATGTACAACACACACACTCTGTGCTTTTGCATTTGTGGTTTTCAACAAAAGTCCATGCGAAACGGAATTGGTGAAAATGATATAAAGCTAGGAAGATTACTCCTCGCACAGTTCGAAGACTATACGCAAAGGGTAATTCTCATTAATCATAATGAGACTCCCGTATAAGTCATTTGATTTGTAGCCGAAGTAATCGTTGCAAAGACTGCTGAAGAAAAACCTAGGGGGCTTAGAAACAGCTGTACAGTCAGCCTGACAACGGTATCCAATACATTTCACCAATTTTTTAGTTGATTCTGAAAAAGAAACAACAGAAAGGTCTAGAACCAGAATAAAAACTGTTCAAGTCATAATTAATTGATTTCTCTAAAAACATTTTGTTTTATTTACAATTAACATAGGGCGTTTGAGTTGGAATACCCTTTATTATTATTTTATATTAAACCCTGTTGTATCCTCTTTCTTTTATAAAGGGTATCAAACTGGACCAATGCGTGGCCCCAAAGTAAAGTCCCTTTTAAAGTGTATTAAGCCTAACCCATATAACCTAATCATCTATATGCTAATCAAAAATCATGAAACACGGATCGTTTTCGTTTGAAATCCCAAAATTTGACTGGCATCTGGATGCTCCGTTTCAAAGCTTTGAAACATGTTTTCATTATATTCTCTAAGAATCGGAAAATTCCTCTTAAAACCCTGGTAAGGCAATAATTTCAAATCGTTATTAAAAATCTTGGTTTATGCTAAGTAAAACACGCCTAATATTGTTTATAATAAAGACACAACAGCACAACTTTGAGGGAAATTAAACCAACGAGCAAGAATATTGTTTGACGGTACATGCCTTACTACGTGTGTGTATGTGCGTGTTTGTTTAATAGGAAAAAGCTCCAAGGCGCCAATTGTGTTTGGCTGGAAGTCCTAAGTGTTTAATAGCCATGTTGGCGGACGCAATGAGTGGTGGCGGCAGCCGATGACTGTGTGGTGGCAATGGAGTTTTCCAGCTCTTCGGCGGGGCTAATCAAATATTTTACCATAATTTGTGTGTGTGTTTTTCTTGCTTCTTCAAAGGGGTCCTGGCGAAAAGGCAATATGGGGTGGCTTGGAGTTTCACTAACGTTCGACCGAGAGAAAGTTGAATAAAACTGTAGTTCTCTAAGTGGGTTATGATAATATTTAATATGATTTTTATTAATTAACTTAAGGCTTTTAGACCAAAACAAATGTATTCCGTTTAGTTGGAAAGAAATCAATAAAAACTATGGCATGAACAGCACGATGAAGTACAACGGAGGGTAGCCGGCTTAATTGAATTCAAAGAATTAGTTAATAACTCGTTAAAGGAATACAAATGGCTTTCCGTGGAAATATGAACACTAATCTGTATTCAATGAAGATTTAATTTGAGAGATGTGAACCAGTATTTTTTCAGTTGTCAAAGCTGTTCATAATTCTTTACAAATTCTCTGTCAAATAGTTGTAGACTGTTAAAAAATTAAATTTTTTTTGATATTTTAAAGTATTATGGGTTGATTTTTTTATGTTTTTTTTTATTACTGAAATGAGCACCATTTATTTTATATTCTCTTTTAAATAATTGTAAACCGTTAAATAATTAAAAGCGATTTAATTATATTTTATTAGATGTAGATTAGTCGCCAACCAAATGTTGTTTAAATCCATGAACTATTCAAGCCCGTAAAAGCAGTGGCAAATATCCTTTGGTGCACTGAAATCGTCAGTTCAAAGAATTTACAATATAAAAAGAATTAGCAAGCAATGGGTATGTCTAAAAAACCAAATTACTTGTCGGCTAAAAGCTGTCATAAAGTTCGATAGCACTTACCAGAAAAATAACGCGTAAAGTAAAGATATGGTTAGATTATGGTCACGACACCAATTATATGATTTTTACACTAGAAATATGTTTGACACAAACATTGCACTGGTTTTAGTATTTAATATTACGACAAATATTGTGATTTTTGCAACATTAAAACTTTTGAAATAAAGGGTCGTCCAACCATAGTGCACTTTAAGTTGTTGCAAACAACAGTGCTAAGTCATAATACCCTGCACCAAAGTGTGGTTTTGGTATTGCAGATTAAATGAAATATTCAGTATAGACTCAGTATAGACTCCACTTCTTGTAACTGATTTACAAATGAGAGTAGGGTTAAAAAAATCGAGTTTTAAGTAATCGATTAATAAAAGTCGAAATTCATTTTGTAGTAAATAAATTGAATAGTCGACTTTTGATCTCAACTATTTATTTTTTTAAACTATGGAATTACAATTCTTATAGATTAGCTAAATCTAAGAATATCTAAAAAAAATACGAAAAACCTTATCATAACTTTAATTAATTCTGATAGATTAATTGTGTTCAAATCAAAACTTAATTGTGTCACGATCAAACTTAACTAAAGCGTGGTTAAATTTTAAGGGCCGATGTTGATTTTGAATAAAGCACACATCATTTAGTGAATTACTGCCATTTCTTTTTATACTTATAATGTTGGTATGGTTTAATTACGCATGAAACAAAATATCGGCCAAATGGCAGCCACGACCTCGGCGGCACAACTCCATCTGATGTTCCAAACTTTCGATGATGCTGAGGCATAATTGAATAGAACATGCCACATTAACCTGCCGTTATTGTGCCGAATTATCTCATCCTTTAGCTCGGGAATTGTAGCTGGCTTATTGAAGTACACACGGTGTCAAATCACATGATCTTGGCGGCTAATTAACATCGCTACGACGTGAGATAACACGGCCACTAGTGTTGTAGAACAAGCACTAAATGATTACAAGATATGCTCTGGAATCTTTATAGAGGTGGCGCAATCATTTGACAAAGTCTGGTATGAAGGCCTTAATTTCAAGCTATCTAGAGATTTGCCAACGCAATTTAGTGCAATTTTAAAATCATACATAACTGATAGATTCTTTAGAATAAAACATGAAGATGAATATTCCGGACTAAGACAAATTCGAGCGGGTGTCCCGCAAGGAAGTGTTCTTGGGCCGACACTTTACATACTGTACACAAGAGACATTCCAAAACCTCCTAACACGAATATTGCTACGTTTGCAGACGACACAGCGATTCTAGTAACTGGTGAAACAGTAACATATACTAAGGAAAAACTACAAACAGCAACTGATGAAATTATGCACTGGACAAAAAAATGGAGAATAAAATTGAACGAAGCAAAGTCTGTTCATATTAACTTCACAAATAAAAGAATTACCAATTTACCACTTTACATGAACAACAACATAGTACCGTATGCAAACACTGCAAAATATTTAGGATTTACCTTGGATGCAAAATTAAGATGGAAGGAACATATCAAGAAAAAACTATGTGAACTGAAAATAACTCTGCGAAAAATGAACTTCCTATTCTCAAGACACTCAGAAATAAGCTTGAATAATAAACTTTTACTTTACCAGCAGATTTTGAAACCAAAATGAACTTATGGACTCCAAATATGGGTATGCGCGTCAAAATCAAACTTACCACCAATTCAAACCTTTCAAAACAAGATTCTAAGAATGATAACTAACTGTCCGTGGTATATTAGAAACGATGACATTCACAGGGATCTTAACATTCCGACAGTTACTGATGAAATAAAACGTCTTGCAACCAAACACGCGCAAAGACTATTGTTGCATAAAAATCCAGAAGTGCAACATATGATCAGAAACCCTATACAGAACAGAAGGCTGAGAAGAACACTACCCGAAGACTTGGTCCGAGCTGAATAAAATATTATTCCTTTCATTTATCGGAATGGCCAGTGGGCTATATCCGAAAACAATGTTATATATAATGAAATGTAAATTACTAGATGAGTCTTTATTGTACTCAGTTGTAATAATAAAGAATGAAAAAAAAAAAATTGTTGAAATTCAATGGCCACATATCGCCCACATCCATATCTTGCAATTCGGCATATAAAAAGTATGATAGCGAACACAATTCACAGTAACTGCCTGACCGGCCTTTATTTTGAAAAAATACGGCCTGATGCCGCCAGCCCATAAACCGCACCAAACAGCCCATCTTTGTGGGTGAATTGTTTTTTCGACAAACCTTCTTGGATTATCATTCGCCCAAATGCGACAATTCTGCTTATTGGCGACTCCACTGAGGTGAAAATGTACCTCATCAGTGAAGATGTTTTTTTTTCGAAAATTGACCATCCACTGTTGCCATTTCTTGTCACCATTTTGACCATTGATGATGACCATGATTCAAATTGAATTAGTCTGAAATTGAGAAATATCAAATGAAATGCAGAAAAAAACTTGACGTTTAGGTGTGGTTTACATTCAACATCGGCCCTTAAAGTTTAACCACTCTAAATTCATTGAGTTGTTTCTGTTGTTTCAACAGGTTAACAAAACGGAAGTTAAAAACTTGCTTTCTATTTAAATATAGAAGCAAGAGGTCTTGAGCCGGTCAATCTCTGTTCAATGTGGAAGAAAGAATGTTTCTCTTATTTAGGCTGTTTTTTGCTAAGCAATTGTTTTTTTACGTATTTTTCTAAGCTACCCCACTGTGCGGCGGAAATTTAGTAATTTATCTCAACTGCGTTTTGTATCACAAAAACCGACCAATTCATGAGATATCTTCCAAATTCTGCAGGTATATGTAATTCGACTTAACCGACCTCAAATTAATCATTTTTCAACTACCAATGCCCGCTATGAAAACTTTCGTTTTGTTTCACAAAGGAAAGTCACCACCTAAGGCCATTAAATGTCTGAGTGCATAATAATTATAAGGCATGCTAATGGTATCATTCCGCTGATCTTTCTTGGTTTTATTTATAAATGCCACCCAATGATTTATACCACATCACGGTCTAAGGCAATTATTCAAACTGTCTGGAAAAAGATGCAAACACTTACAACAAATTCGTCATAAATTAATTTTAATGTTTCATTCTCAAAACTTCATACAAATTATTAATAACTTCGGGAAGATGATGATGATGACCACGATGATGAGCATGAAAACGCAAAGCGCGTTGGAGACGACGAGCAATAACACATGATTAAATTCATTTTCATATTCCCAGCCTTTGAAGCAGTCGAGCGTAATTTATTTCATAGAAAATAACGTATATTTTTATTCATGAATAACATTTCACTGAAAATAAGAAAGTACACGATAAAAAACAAAATCGGGAAAAAACAGAAATGAATTCATGCTGGAACTGCCTTCGTTAACCTCATTTGACGCCCTCCTTTTAAGCAGAGATTTGGGGAGGGTAAAGAGATGGATCAGATAAATTACACACACATGCACGTAAATTTCCCTACATACACACACGCATACTTTTGTCTTACCATCCATCCGTCCGTTTTCCTAGACCAAACTTGCACCACGAATGGCATTGAAGATTTATGGCAACACAATTAATCAGTACGTCTGTATGTATGCGTGCCTGCATGCAACATCAATGGGTGAGTGCGTATGTACTCACTCGTATGCATTCGTTTGTTTGTACTGATATATGTTTGATGTTGCTGATGCTGCTGCTGTGGCTGTCGATGTTGTTGTTGTTTATTTTCTTGCTATCATTGCACCCAGTCTTGGGATCGTCGAGCGTGCGATTACTCCTCTCATTCCTCGTTTACATTCATATTTTTGTGTCTTTTGGTGGTAAATACTGTCATTGTGGTTGTTGCCGACATTGTTGTTGCTGTTGCCACTGTCGCTGCAGTTGTGTGCTGCCATTGCCACCACAATTATAAATATGGCTGTTATGTTAAATAATTATAATGAGCGCATGCAGAAGAAGAAGAAAATGAAGCTACAGCTAAGGGAAAAAAACAACAAAAGCGAAGGAAGTTTTTTCTTCAGCTTGTTGCATTAACTCGACGAGGACAGATACGCCTGCTGAGTCGCGCTACGAGTAACAGCAGCTTTAGAGCAAAGAGGGCTGTATTACGAACAAGACCGCCACAAACTACAGGGTGGCGCAAAACTACCACTGTGGTCTGAATGTTTAATAACTTTTTAGTTATAAGTTAATAATTATAATTTTTGAGGTGGCCATTTTCGGCAGCGCTCGTTCGTGCTCCTTCCGCGATAGCCTCATTTTTGCCGAACATTTTCTTGTTGAAGTTTCTGGAATGCCCTGCACACTATCCACAACACATTGGATATTTTCCTCCGTATGGAGCGTACGTGGTATCCCGGTACATGGAAGGTGTCTTACTGTACTATGTTGACCAAGCGGTTTATGGTTGGTTCTAAAGGTTCAGATTAGCGTCAATTTAACGTGGTTATCGCCATAAATGGCCTGAACCACTGTGCTCCATAGCACTGGAATAAACTATAATGCGACTACCAAATGCGGATGAACATGTACATGTACATGTGGGCGCTACATACACGCAGAAAAAAACTATGGTTGTGTGACAATATTCGAAGAGGATCATACTATGGTTGGGTATATGGTTGTGGCACAACAATATTATGATCCCCACAACAATAGTATGATTCAAATATAACCATACTATGATCCTCACAACAATAGTATGATTCACACATAACCTTACTTTGATCCCCACAACCATAATATGATCCTCACAACCATAGTATGATACCCACAACCATATTATGATCCTCACAACCATAGTATGTTTTACATAAAACCATAGTATAATCTTCACAACGATAGTATGATTCACACGCAACCATGTTATGACCCGTGCAACCATAGTATGATGCCGTTAACCATACTATGATTCCTAAACTTATTTATTGGAATTGCGTTAAGTTGTCAACAATAGAATTTAATTATAAAAATTATTTAAAAATACTTTAAATTTAAATAAACGAAGTGATTTATTTAACATGAGAAAAAATGGATTAAAAGATTTAAGCGTTTTTAATAAATATATTTCAGTTAATCAAAGCCAAAGCAGTTTGTTTGAAAAAAGTAATTTCTTATAAAAAGTACTATTATTGCATTCGATCCGTAACAATAACATTGCATACTTAAACGAAAAAAAATTACCATCATACAGTATGATTGCCGTAATCATATAATGGTTAACAAAAAAACCCATAAAACAATACTTTTGTCGCACCAACTATATTTATTTTCATTTTTTAATTTGGTAATAATACTATTGTTACATTTCAACAATATTAATATTGCGACAATCAGACTATTGTCAAAATTAAATTCAGAAAGCAATACTATGGTTGCGACGAACATACTTTTATTGCGGCACATATTATTTTTGCCGTGACCATATAGATACCATATTTTTTCTCTGCGTGTATAAATCGTTCATTCTTGGTCCAATAACCAAATGTGTGCCAAATTTCATTAATATTAACTTCTAGAACTAAAGACATAAAATCGGATTAAAATAAATGTATGGGAGCTATATCTAAATCTGAACCGATTTGCTTTATTTTCAACACTTCGTTGGTCCAAAGAACTAGGGTGAAACAAAGCATAATAATATAAGAATATATGTGGGCGCTACGAGTATATCTTAATCGAAACTGATTTTTTTCAATTTCAATAAAGACCGTCCTTGGTCCAAGAAACTAACTAACTCGTGCTTAGCTTTATCAAGATTAGTTGTAAGATGTGGCTTCCAGTGCTAAACATTTAAAAATCGGATGAATATATATGTAGAAGCTTTATCAAAATTTGAACCAATTTTCTTCAATTCCAATAGCGTCTGTTCTTGGTCCAAAAAACTTACTGCTGCCGAATTTTATAGCAATCGGACAACAATTGCGATCACCGACGGTTAATTAGCAGCTGATAATAAGTAGTGCAGGGTATAACTACACAGTAGCACATTAGCCAACTTCAAAATCTTGAACCAATTGCCACCCCCAAAATCTAAAAGCTTATGATAGTAGAAGAAAAACCCTAGCTGGGTTTTGAATTATTAGCTAAAGTTTTTTAAATTCAGTTTTCGACAGGAGGTCGGATTTTAGTATAAGTACAATATTAAAAAAACATGTCCTGATTCTTAAGTCCAAATCTCGTGAACTATTCAATAGATTGCTTGTCCCTCTTCGGCAATTTTTTAGCTCTTCATAAGATCTACAAATTTAGCCTCGAGATAAAATCAAAAAAACAACAACATCTTACTCAATCAAAACAACAAAACTGCCAAAAAAAAAATCGTAAAATTTCGTCTCTATGGTTTTTCACACTTATTTCAGAAATTGAATTTCAGTAAATCCTGCTGTGACAACCAATAATTATAACCTTCTTCGATTAATCTAATAGTGAGTTGTTTTTGACATAATATTATCATTGCTGTCTCTAATTTTTTTTAAACCTAATGAGTGATCCAAGTAGAGATACTTTTTTCAATAGCCTTTTTTTGACAGATCACGTGTAAGTCGTGTCATGTTATTTTTGTTTAGTATTGTTTGGCATTTCATCATGGAAAGACTTACGCCTGAACAACGTTTACAAATCGTTCAACTTTTTTTTTACGAAAATTCACGTTCCGTGAGGAATTTGTTTCGTGCACTTCGTTCAATTTATGGTCAACATAATCGGTCTACTGAGCGAACTATTTGCAACACCATCACCTATCTTGAGACACAGCATTCATTATTGGATCATATTCGACCGAATAGATTACGTCCAGCACGCAGTGAAGAAGAAGCTGAGAGTGTACACCAAGACCGTGTAGAGTCGATTCGGCGCCGTTCGCAGCAACTCGGTTTGACGTATGGAACGACATGGCGCATTTTACGTCGAGATCTTAAATTGAAAGCGTACAAAATACAGCTTGTGCAAAAACTGAAGCCGCCCGACGTTTCCAAGCGACATCGCTTCGCTCTATGGGCTCTTGAAAAATTCCAAGAAGATCCGACGTTTTCAAGCCAAATTTTGTTCAGCGATGAGGCCCATTTCTGGCTCAGTGGGTAGAGCAACCAGAAAAGGTTCGAGAGCTTCCACTTCATCCAGAAAAAACAACTGTTTGGTGTGGTTTGTGTGCCGGTGGAATCATAGGTCCATATTTCTTCAAAAATGATGCCGTTGACAACGTAACCGGCAATGGCGACCGTCATCGTGCCATGATAACTATTTGATGCCTGAAATTTAAGCTTGTGATCTCGGCAACATTTGGTTTCGCCACTTCCCACACATCGCATCAATCATTGGATTTATTGAGGGAACACTTCGGTAAACAGATAATTTCACGTTTTGGGCCGGAAGATTGGCCACCAAGATCGTGTGATATCAAACCATTAGACTTTTTCCTGTGGGGATATGTAAAATCTGTAAAATCTAGTTTATGCGGACAAACCAGCTTCAATTCAGAACTTGGAGCAAAACATCACGCGTGTCATTCGCTAGTTACCAGTCGAAATGCTCGAATGGGTCATCGAAAATTTGACTCAACGGATGGACCATCTGACACGTAGCCGCGGCCAACATTTGATAGACATAATCTTCAAAAAATAAATGCCAAAGAATGTTCTTTCAAATGATAATAAGATTCCCCATTCAATTTAAATTTCCTGTGTTTTTTTCTTTAAAAAAGTAGGAAACCTCGAAATGGATCAACCGTAGTTTTCATTAAAATGTTTACAATTTGGTGATTACGTGGGCGACCGCAAAAGTAACTGGCCTAACATAAAAAGAACCGTTTTTTGCGAATTACTATTATTTATTTTTCAACAAAATCTCCTTCAAACTCAATACACTTCATCAATCGTTTTTCAAGTTTTTTAATTCCATCCGTAAAAATAAGATTTTTCAAGGCCTTCAAAATATGCCTCAGTTTCAGCAATAACCTCGCTATTGGACGAAAATTTTTTTGCCACCGGGAATTTTTTTTTTAATTTGGAAACAAGAAATATTCAGAAGGAGCTAAATCTGGACTATATGGTGGATGCGGAGCAAATCGTAATTCGGCCAGTTTTTGTTGAGTTAAAAATGCAGTGTGTGAAGGAGCATTATCTTGATGAAAAAGAACTTTTTTCTAAATGCGGTCGTTTTATCTAGATTTCTTCACTCAACCGATCCAATAATGCGCAATAAAATTCACTATTTATAGTTTTTCCCTTCTCAAGATAATCAATAAATATTATACCCCTTGCATCCCAAAATACTGTGGTCATTACTTTTCCTGCTGACTAAACAGTTTTCGCCTTCTTGGGACCACTTTTACCAGCTTCTATCTATTGTTTTGACTGTTCTTTGCATTCTGGGATGTAGTGATGGATCCATGTTTCATCCACAGTTATGAGTGGGCGCAATAACTCTATTGGATTACGCTGATAAATCGCTAAAGCTCCTCGGAATTGGTCCAAAGGATGATTTTTTGAAGCAAAGCAAAGAAACGCGGCGGATAGTTGTCGGATAGCTTTTTCATGTGGAGTTCATCATGTAAAATACTCCAAACTTGTTTTTCATGTATTTTAACAATATCAGCAAGTTCTCTGAGCTTTATTCGTCTATCTTTAGTCACTTCATTAAATATTTTTCTAATGTTTTCAATAGTAGTAGCAGTTTTCGGTCTTCCAGAGCGTTGTTCATCTTCCGTACTTGAACGACCCATTTTAAATTGTTGAACCCAGGATTTCACGGTGGATGGTGCATTATCACCATGAACAGAATCCAATTCATCTTTCATTAATTTTGGCGTATAACCTTTCATATAAAAGTGTTTAGTTACGGCACGAAACTCTTTATTTTCCATTTTTCAAAAATTATAAATCTTGTTTACTTCAATCACCTGTAACAAAGAAAATAATCATTAAATATTTCGGAAATTTTGACAGATGGCTTATAAAAGATTGCTTTTAAAAACCAAAACAAAAAAAGTTCCTAGTAAAAAAGAAAATGTGCCAGGCTAGTTAGTTTTTCGGTCGTCCTCGTACAAACGATCGTATTCTAGTCCAACAAAATGTGTGTAGTTCAGACTGATTTCCCACTGCCTTTTCAAGTGTGCGTTAATATCAAAAAAATCTGAGAATTTTAGATTGAGTTTAGAGATTCTAAGCGGGGTTTCCAATTCCATTTAGCCACTTTAGGATAGTTGGTTTAGACAACACTTAACACGAAAAACTTTGAAATATCCGTGTCCGAGGAGCTTTATCTGTCGACAATACATCCTCATAAAAATAAATACTCACAGATGCATTCACAATTCACAGCAACAACATCAATAACAACTCTCGGAAAAGAAAAATATCTGAAAATTTTTATGTGAATTTGTGGCATGAGTCTCATGCAGGGCGGAGTATTTTTATTTGTATGGCTGTGTGTGCGAGAGTGGCGGTTTTCTTACTTTCCTGTGAAAATATGCCGCGCGACAGTGGCGTTAAATTTTCCAGCATTTAATTAAAAACATGTCATTTGCTTTATAATGATCTACAACAACAACAACGAGTAGCAGTAACAGCAACAACAATAGTCATAATAATATCATGTTTTCCTCTCTTAACATTCACTTTGTTGTTATTGCTACAATTGCCCCGGAACTATTTGTTGTTCTCGAACTTCTTGCGATGAGCACCGAACACACACACACACACCTCCGCTCCCCAGCCATTACCGACAGTCCCCAACAGTCGGCCTTGTCATCCTCTCGCCGTTAGAGTCGCAACATCTTATGCGCGAGGAAGAAAAACCCGTGCGTTTCCTTGCTAGGGATGCTGCAACAGAAAAACAAGTGCGTTGATGTAAGCGAAGGGGCTGTGTAATAAGGGGAGGACATGAGGCGAAGAGATTGCGTATGTGATGAATTTGTATGTGGATCTGTCACAGTGTTGTAACGTGTAATGAATGGCATGACATGGAATGGCATGGTATGGGATTACTCGGCTTCGATGTCCTATTACTTAAGTATGCGTAGAGTCGAGTCGCTCATTAGTTGGGCACTTGTCACTGTCGTCATCGTCGGCGTCTTCGTCGACGATGTCAGAAATTTTGTAAAGAATGTTGTTGTTGTATGAGAGTCTGTCTGTGTGTTCTCGTAGGTGTGCGGTTTATCATTGCAGTAATATCGCTATTTAAAATTAATGACTTGCTTGTTTTCCTGGCCATTCGAATTGAGTGCAAAGTCATCCGTTGGAATGTGTGTATTGCCACGAAAACCGCACAGAAAATATATTGGAAAATAAAAAAAGCTTTTTTCCATCACTGTCAAGTCGTTTCAACAGGATCTGATCTTTAGTTGATACGTTGATTAGGATCACTACAACTAAGCCAACGTATTAATTCAACATGACTAGATCTTTCCAGTTCTAGACTCCAACGGAGCGTCCAAAATATGCCCAGGGCCGAAATAATCGAATACCGCTATTATTTACTTTATTTCTCCGTTTTTACTTATAGTTAGCTTTATTAATACTTAAAGTGAGAAAACAGATCAAAAAAATAACTGGAACATTTACATTACAACTTCTCAAAATCTTGATCGGAGGTCCCATAAAGTATAAAGTTTCTTAAAAATGAGTAGACTAAATAATGCCGCCAGCCCATAAACCGCACCAAACAGTCACTCATTGTTGGTGCATTGTTTTTTCGACAATACCTCTTGGATTATCATTCGCCCAAATGCGGCATTTCTGCTTATTGACGAATCCACAGAGATGAAAATGTGCCTCATCACTGAATAGGATTTTCTTCGAAAATTGATCATTGCCATTTTTTGCCACCATTCTGACCATTGATGACGTTTGGAATGTTCAAGAAGCTTTAGTTCTTGAGTCAATTGCACCTTGTACGCGTGTAAATGCAAGTCTTTATGCATAATGTTCATCAACAACGAGCGTGAGAGGTGCAATTGTTGGGCACGGCGACGAATTGAGGTGGACGGCTCATCAGCCACACTATCGCGAACAGCAGCAATATTTTCTACAGTACGAGTTGTACGAGCATGCACTGAGGTTTTCGCATCTCCAACAGACCCGGTTTACTCAACGCACGAATTTACTGATTGTACTCACATTTTGATGACTAAATTAACCGAAAAAAATCACGAAGTGCACGATATGCATTTTGATTTGAGCGCCGATTTTCATAATAAGCCTGAATAACTTTAACGCGTTGCTCGCTTTCCATGGTTTAAATTGAATTAGTCTGAAATTGAGAAATATCAAATGAAATTCAGCAAAAAAAAAATAGACGTTTAGGTCTGGTTCACATCCAACATCGGCCATTAAAATTTAACCACCCTTTATAAATAACACTTGGAGTGATTCACAAATGAACAAAGAATCAGAATAATAGAGTTTTATTATTTAAATCAGCGATCACTTATTTTAACGCAAACGCATCAGCGATGAAACTCATTTTCATTTCAATGGCTTTGTTAATAAACAAAACTGTAGGTTCTGAGGTTTTGAAAATCCAAGAGCCATTCATCAACGCCAATTGCACCCCATTATGGTGAAGAATCACATCTGCAACTTTCATTGGGCCTTACTTCTTCGAAAATGAAGATGAAAGTGCTGTTACCGTAAATGAAGAGCGGTATCGATTTATGATAGAAAATTGTCTACTCCTGTTCTTGAAACCAGACCTAAGATGTGGTTTCAGCTGGACGGAGCCATTGCCCACACTGCCCGACACACAATGGCACTTTTAAGTCAATTTTTTGGAGAGCAAATAATTCCCAAAAATTCGGAAATAATTTGGATAGCGCGATCTCCAGATTTGTCTGCACCCGACTATTTTCTTTGGGGTTATTTGAAGCATCGAGTATGTGAACTTTAACGCGTTGCTCGCTTTCCATGGTTCAAATTGAGTTAGTCTGAAATTGAGAAATATCAAATGAAATGCAGAAAAACCCTGATGTTTAGGTTTGGTGCATATTCAATTTCGACCCTTAAATTCTTACCACCCTTTAGTTAACCCAATTGTCTAATAACCTGAAATAATACCCAGTTTCTTGGCTATGAATGGTTTACTCGATATTCGCCCTAAGAGCTAGAACCTGTAATACTTATTCCGCATATTCGTAACAACGGTCATTTGCCGCTCACAGAGAACATATTCGTTGTCTCAACCGAATTTGTTTGCAACCATTTGTATACAAAAATGTTGGTTCATCCGTGGAACCTCTCACATACTGAGTACATATTTGATGTCCCTACCGAATTTTTGCCAAGCGAATGTTGGTGGTTGCACATTCTATCCATATTTTCCATCGCTACGGCCGAATTTTGATTGGGTACACGGCAATTTTCCACAATATTGGTTGAAAAGACAAAGTGTCGCTAACCGTACCTAATTAAGTTGATTATTGAAACTGAATTTGCACACGTATTGGTTATTGTTATAGATTATTGGTAAGATAAAGATATTTAAGTGAAGTAATGTGGCATTTTAAACTCAAAATATTTCCGGTTAATTAAGGGTTAATGTGACACAAAATACCTCAAATGACTGCTTTAAGTCCTGACCACAGATGTGATAAAAATATATACTTTCATACGAGAATTGGTCTGATTTTGTAGTTTATTAAAAAAAAAATGGGTGGAAAAAATTTATTTTAATTCGCCCTTCCTTCTGTGGTTTGGTTTTCCATACTGAAAAAACCTTTTAAGGGACTAAAAGAGACATTTTATTTAAAAAACTATTTCAATTTTCCTTTAAAATAGTTGTAATTTAAAAAAAAAATTGTACAATTTCATTAAAACTTAATAAGACAATATTTTTGTAGAACAAATATGCACTCAATCTCCCTTTAAAAAATCATTTTGTTACACTACTTCTTTCTTCGTATACCCACCAGTTGTGGTCACTACTATATTTACTGAATTCGGTTGGTAATTCCGACTTATTGGTTGCAAGAATTGTAATATTATTGTAGCTACCATCTAATGGTTAGTCGAACTATGTAACCATCAATACCATGGAATGTTGGTGATTGCAACATAAAGTATGATTATCAAACCGAATATTTTTAGTTCGGACAGATTTTCAACAAGGTTTTTCTCTGTGTGTATATAAAATAAATAAATTTAGCACTTAAGGGTCCATGAAGCAGAGTCATTCAAATCATATAATTTTGTTCACACAGAGAACAGATTTGTTGCTCCATCAGATTTGTTGCACTTGGGAAGGAGTCTGTAAGTGGTGCACATTTAGCACTGATGACAGCGAATATCAGTTTAAGGCCGGATTTCAGATCTTCTGTTTGTGGGCGGGCAAAAGTGTTTTTTTAAGCTTGAAGACTGAAAATTGTGACACAAAGAATATTGATGGCAAGAAATGATTGTTAAGATTATATATTCCATAATTGCTATGTTAAATTTTTAGCAAGATTGATGTAATATGCTGAGTTGTTGAACCTCAAATTACGATTGGACTTTGTATAGACTATAATTTAATTTTAATAGAATTAATTACACAGTACAACAGCCAATCTGGGGGGTGAGAAATTCCAAGTCAGGGTGATGGTACTAGGTCAGTATATTAAAACCCTCAAAGGGTTTTGCGTTCGTATGTGCCAGTTTTTTTTTTATGACCTTTTACATTTTTTCCTTATCTTGATGTTTTTTCGCTTAGTTGTAAAATGTTGGCAAAAACGTAGTTTGACATAACTCGAGAACGACTAGTTCGATTTTGCTGAAATAAATTGAGAAAAATTAATAATTACATTTTCTTTAATCCATTAATATACTGTTTCTCTACCAAATCAACATATTTGCAATTAGAAATAAATTTATGAAGAAAATTTTGCCAAGAATTTTTTTTTTTAAAACATATAAATCCCAAACGGAAAAACGTGTAGAGTCTTATAACTTTCACGTAAAGTCACATAACCTACAAACAAAATGCGACATAGATCATAGAAATCGATTAACGCGTTCTGCTTTTATTTACAATTAAGTAACTTCACTTAATTGTAAATAAAAGCAGAAACTGGTACATACGAACGCAAAACCCTTTGAGGGTTTTAATATACTGACCTAGTACCATCACCCTGACTTGGAATTTCTCACCCCCCAGACAATAACCCCAAAAATGTTCCACAGTGTTATTGGTAGCTCATAAAATACCACACAGACTTTTCTAGAAAACCAGGGTCCTAAATCGGGAAGGACGTTTATGTAAGCGATATTTGATAACATTGACATTTAAGGACGAGTTTCAAAAACATATTTTTTTTTGCTTTCTTGAAAATAACAATAAAAAGTTTAAGTCAGAACAAGTTATGGTATTCTGCATTAACAGGAACACAATTCAGGAGCGTATGGGGGCTACTCGAAATCTTTGGCCGATATGGTACAAGTAAGTAGTATCGGTAGTAGTAGTATCATACTAAGTATCCGAATATTCAGAACAGAATTTTTGGATCTAAAAATCCACATGCAACAATTGTTTCACAAAAAATATTTAAAATTTAGTCAGAGGCAAAAAACTGTTTGCTTACACAATTAAAGTACTTGAAGTACTCATAAAAAGGGTCATGATGAGAATTAAGTGCATGATGGATGATTTTCACTTTAAAAAATTGTCGTTAAACGTGAGTAATAATTGAATTATTTTATTTTGTAAACAATTCCATTAAACAAACCGTCTTGTGGTTGTGGTCATCACAAATAGTTGGCTACAATAGCAAAATGTTTGCAAACTATTGGATGCCACAGCTGGAGGTTACGTTTATCGCGTTTCATTGGTATGACCGATCAATAAGTTGTGAATACAGTAGGATATTTATCATCATGTGGTATTTCGAACAGAATATCCGTAACGAATATAAACATTTGGTAATTTCTACCGAAGTTCCTTTTATGCAAGCGAATAATTGTAGTTTCAACCGACTTTCAACAAATTTTTTCTCTGTGTGTGCTATACTTGATCATAATCTAATGCAAATCAGCTGCTAGATCTGGAAACATGAGGGCCTTTGTATTCTTTTTAAACACTAAGGTTGCTTTTTATATTTCGGGTCCGGCAATAAAAGCACAATAATTTATCATTTGAAATAGTTTTCTTTTTTTTCAAAATATTGTCCTTTAAGATCAATACACTTTTGCATGCGCACAAACCAATTTTCAAAGCACTTCTTCCACTCCGATTGAGACACCTCTAAAAAAAGATTCTTGGAAGCTTCAACAACTGCTTCAGGCGATGAAAAACGATGACCTCGCAGTTTTTCTTGATGCTTGGGAAGAAGAAGAAGTCGCTAGGTGCCAAATCAGGGCTGTACGGTGGATGGCCCACCAATTCGTCATCTTGAGTGGTCAAATAGCTCATCGTTTCAGCGGATGTGTGAGAGCTCGCACTGTCGTGATACAAAATGATCCGTCTTCTCTTATTATCTTTCCTCCTTTCTTCGAACACTGTTGGCAAACAGATGGTTGTATACTCGTACCACTCAGAATTGACCGTCCTACGTTCCACTAAAGGCAACATGGCCGGTTATACTGAATTTAACCTGGAGCTAACGGCGTCCGAGACTGAACTCTTGGTTCCAGCTATGAACAGTGGTTTTTGATGGTGCTTCATCCCCAAAAGTTGAAACAAGTTGATTTAAACACTCTTGTTTCGATAACCCGCGCCGAAAACCATAAAAAATCATCGCGCGAAAATGTTCACGGGAGATTAAGATTATTTTTTGACTGAAATGAATTTCTCAACACACTGTAAGCAATTCGCCCTCTAATGACAAAACGTTCTGAGTGAAGTTATGCTAAAAAATGCTAAAGTTTCCAATGGAAATTTGCATCTGGAAACACTATTATTGTCAGGACTAGAAATATAAATAGCAACCCTCGTGTGAGGTCTATACTTTTATTGCACCAAAAGATGTACAGACTGAAGATCAATGGGATCTGATACGTATTGATTTCAATCGATATAAATAATAAAGATGTGGTCTACCTCCTTTTGTATTAAATGTTACAAGCATGAGCACAAAACAATAAAGGTAACATAATCTGAGTCATAGCATGGTCAAGTCGGAACCCACTCACAATCAGTGCAATCAGTGGAGAAGAATGAATTACCTACGCGCCAACTGACGAGGAATATTTACTGAATAAATATCCTCGTGTTCTGTTTGAACAAGTATTGACAATTCTTAGAAGACTGTTCCTTGTTTTTTTTTACTTAACCATATACTTTTGCCTTTCAGCAACATGTGCAAATTTCCCCATATTTTTTTGCAAATTCAATTACACCAACTTTTTCTGGACTTTCAAATGCAAGTCATTGTTTTTCCAACAGTTGCGTTGTCTAGAAAGCGTAGGAGCAACATATGAATTGAGTGCAAAATGATTAAATTAAGCGCTAAATGTATAAAGCTTTGGTTGGACGCATATCCTTTAAACACTCGATATACCAAAGTATATTATTATCTTGGAGTTATAAAGCCGTTTTTCCTTCTTGCAGGCCACTATTATCCGATGTAAAGCAAAACTGGAACCTTTTCCATTCTATGCCACAAATTGCAGTTTCTTATAATTCCTTTACATCGGCTAGTTCTTGGTGATGGACGTGGGAATCATATCTAGTGATATATCGACAGTCGTTCTCAACTTTCATTCCCCCCCGCCCCTTCGACAATCATTAAACTGTTTGCATCATCATAAATGTAACCACGATTACACAAAGCAACAGTAATTACAAAATGGTTAAAATTACATATCATTTAATTGTTAACGAATCTCAGCAGTTGTTTAAAAGTAATTAGAGTATAAAATTATATGAGGCTGACGATGACGATGATGATGATGCTGTGTTGTGTTGTTGGCAACAGTAACTGTTACTGTCCCATGTTGCAGTAGCAGTTGCACATGAAACCACCGCAAACAAAATAATTACAAATAATGCAATCAAATTAAGAGGCTCTGTCTGTATGCGCCCTATAAACATTTGAAATGTTTTGCATTAAAGGGCTAAAAAAAAGATAAAAACAGAAAAAATTGCAGCCGAAAACCGCAATTGATGTTAAAATTACTACAGGCAAGAAAAAGGGTGTTAATTCTCGGTTAACTGAAGCTGAACGGACATTAGAGATGCAAAAGTTAATACAATTGTAGTTTTTTTATACATGTTATTTTTGGAAAGTATCATGATACAAATGCGGCTCTTTAGTTGTTTATTTGATATATTTTACAAATAGGACGATCTTAAACACTATTCGCTACTGATTAGCCGAATTTATTTTCGAAGAAGTAAGGCCCGATGACAGAACGAACTGGGCGAGCATTTCACATTTCCTACAAATTATCTCTTTACGCTTTGATCCATATTGACCAAAAAATTGGGTAATTGGGTAAATATCGAGCCACATCCAAAAAACGTACATACAGAGAAATAATTTGTTGCCTCTATCGAAGTTTTGGCCACAGAATGTCGGTGCTTGCAATTATAGGGTGATCGATTCAGAGGTATTTTTTCCAAAATAAAAAAATACAAAAAAAGTGTGGAATCTTTATTGTTCATTCGAAAGGAAATTTTATGCCATTACTGTTTTAAATAAGATTTCCTTCAAATGTTGAACGCAACTACGCCTCAGGGTGTCCATTATGAGGGTCCAATTGTAAATGACTCGTTCGGGCATTTCGACCGGTATTACGTTAATGACTTGCAAAATGTTGGCTTCCAAAAACTGAATCGTAGCTGGTTTGTCAGCATAGAAATTGGACTTTACTTAGCCACAAAAAAAAAATTTAGGTGTGATATCGATCTAGGAGGCCAACTCACCGGTCCAAAACGTAAAAATAGCTGCTCTTCAAAATTAGCTCTCAATAGATCTATTGTTTCAGCAGTTGTATGGCAAGTGCCATCGTCCTGTTGAAACCAAATGTCGTCAAGAGTACGGGCTTCAATTTAAGGCAGCAAAAAGTCAGATATCATGGCGCGATATCGAACATATCCGGCCATCATCATTTTTGAAAAAATATGGAGCGATGATTCCACTAGCCCATAAACTGCTCCAAGCCGTGGTTTTCTCTGGGTAAATTGTTAACTCTGGAACCTCTTCTGGTTGCTTTTCAGCCCAAATGCGATAATTTGGTTTATTGACGTTGAGCCAGAAATGGGCCTAGTCACTGAACAAAATTGTGGTCGAAAACAGTGGATTTTCTCATTCTCAGTTGCAAAATACAGTTGCGCAATTTTGAGACGTATTTGCGGTGTAAGTCTTCTCATGATAAAATGGCAAACAATACTGAAAATAAAAAAAATAAAGTTAAACATAGCTCACGCGTAATCTGTGAAAAAACCCCTATTGAAAAAAATACCTCTAGTTTGATCACCCGTTACTATCATTGTATCCATCGCTACAACTGAAAATTGACTGTGTATACGGCAATTTTCACAAGAACGAACTGACACTATCGGTTAAAGAGACAAAGTATCGGTAACCTTAACTTACAAATATGATTATTTATACTGAATTTAAACATGATTTTATTGTTCTTATAGATTGTTGGTTTTATGTTCTCTTCGAATACGGTTGCCACTACCACGAACATTTATTAACTGGACCAACTGATGGTTACATTTTATGTATTTCATTTATTCTGTTATCAACAGGGTGGCTAAAAGTTACCATGGGATTAACAACTTTTTCGTTTATTAAATTTTTTTTATTTTTTTTCTCAAATTAGACTCGTATACACGCAAAAAAAAGTATGGTTGGGGTAACAATATTCGAAGAGCACCATACTATTGTTGGTTATATGTTTGTGGCACAACAATATTATGATCATCACAACAATAGTATGGTTCACACACAACCATACTATGATCCCATAACAATATAATGGTCCTCACAACAGTAGAATCATTCACACACAACCATACTATGATTCCCACTATAATCCCCACAACCATATTATGATCCTCATAACCAAAGTTTGTTTAACGTACAACCATAGTATGATCCTCACAACCATAGCATGACTTACGCACAACCATACTATGATCGACAAAATTGTTTGTAGACTGGAATACGTTGTTATTCAACAATAAAGAATTTTATTAAGTAAGTTATGTAACAATAGAAAAAAAAATCATTTATTAAATTGGATTGTTATACTAATCCGTACTTTTTTTTTAATATAATTTTTATTACTATTATTGCGTAAGAATCATAAAAATAGCATTGTCAAATTAAAAAAAAATTAAGGTTTTGCCGGTACGACTGCCGTAATTATGTTATTGTTAACATAAAACCCATGAAAACAACACTTTTGTCCCACCAACCATATTTATATTGTTGCTACAACCATATTTATATTTTTAAATTTCTCAACAATATATTTGTTCATTTCAACAATATTAATATTGCCGCTATTATGCTATTGTAAAAATGAAATTCAAAAAACAATACTATGGTTGCGACGACCATACTTTTACTGCAGAGAATATACTATTGTTGCCGCGACCATATAGTAACCATATCTTTTCTCTGCGTGTTTATAATTTTTTACACTGAGTATGAAACATAATGCCACTTAAATGACCCCTGTTTTCAGCTTCGCAATGATGGGCTCGTTTTAGAGCATTTTCCATAGCATCTTTCAAAATTTGTGTCTGTAGCCTTGGAATTTCTGCAACAATATTGCCTTGAGTTTAAGGATACCCTCGGGCTTGTTGCATATACTCCCTCCTTTAAATAACCATAAAGAAAATAATCGGGTGCTGACATGCTGGCAGTCTGGGCTGTGGCTCCATCTTGCTGAAACCACATCTCAGGTCTGTTTTCAAGAACTAGACGCTAAAAATTTTCTATCATAAGCCGATACCGCTCTCCATTTACGGTTACAACACTTCCATCTTCATTCTGGAAGAAGTAAGGCCCAATGATATTTGCAGATGTGATCCCACACCATATTGTACACCTAATGGGGTGCAATTGGCGTTGATGAATGGCTCTTGGATTTTTAGAACCCCAGAACCTACAAAGCTATTCAATTGAAAATGAGCTTCATCACTTATAAGTTTGCGTTAAAATAGTTTATTGCTAATTTAAAGAAGTGGAGGAGAAGGAAAATATGTTTGTAAAAACCTTCACTAAAATAAGTGTACAATAATTGAAAATGTAATTTTTCTAAATGTATTCAGTCATACACATTGATAATCAGATTATTACCAATATTTAAAGAGGGTATTTCAAATTTATGTGTAATCTGGGTTACTCTTATATTAATGAGATCAACATTACTAAGCTCGTGCAAACGTCTAGTGCTAAAGTGCCAGGATAAATTTAACATTAATTTCAATATCTTATTCTGACATCTTTGAATTTTCATGATATTATGGGTTTTGGAACAATTTCCCCAAACAGGATTTTCTAATTTTAAAATATTTTTAATAATGATTTAATGAATTATTCTGCGTATTCATTTCTTTTTTAGGGTAGCTTAAAATGTTTTCGTTTCGAACAAAGATTTTGCAGTGACTACAACCGAAAAATTATTGCAGCAATTATACTCTGATGTTAGAACAGTTAACTAAACAGGGTTTGATTACTACACAAGACTTAATTTTTGTTACCACCAATTAAAGGTACCAAAGTAACAAGTACATCATAATTGTTAACATGTACTTCATAATTCAGTACAATTTTTACTAAATTTGGTTGGTAAGGGTTGTCCAACCATAACGCACGATTCGCATCCTAAAGTCAAGTTTTTGCCCAACTTAATTTGACATTTCTACGTTTCAGTGTTTGACAAATTCAACTATGGAGAGGTACACAATTGAGCGAAGTGTTAAGATTGTTGAAGCCTTTTACAAAAAGGGCTTTCAAACCGAAATGCATTTCGTGCACTTCGTAAATTTTTTGGTTAGCGTAATCGAACAAATGTGTCGGGAAAATTGTCCTTTAATTTAAGCAAACCGGGTCTGTGAAAACACTTGTATATGCTCATTCAGTTCGTTCAGCGGAAAACATTGATGTTGGTCTCGGTAGTGTGGCAAAAGAGCCTTCAACCTCGACTCATGAGTAGTGTTCGCTATCGCGGAATGATAACGAACTTCTTGTGGCCATTAGCAATTGAGGATATGAACCTGGACGATATGTGGTTCGAACAACATAATGTCACTTGCCATGTTTTTTTTTACTTCTTTCTTCGCGGATATTTAGAGAAAAATTGTACGTCAATAAGACAAGAACAATTCAAGACCTAAAGGATGAGGTAATTCGGCACATTAATTACATTGAACCTCCATTGTGTCCCAGAGTCATTGAAAATATGGACAATCGCTTAGAGGTATGGTGAGCATCTGGCCAATATCATAATAAAAAAATATTAAAACAATTTTTTGAATTATTTGTTTTATTTTCAATTAGCACTGTGCGTTTTATGTTTTTGTGTTGTTTACATTTATTCCGTCTTTTATCATTATTATGCCTTGAATAGTTTTTATTCTGGTTCGAGAACTTTTTTATCGTTTCTGTTTCAGAATCAACTAAAAAATTGGTGAAATGTATTGGCTACGGTTGCCAGGTAGACTGTACAGATGTTTTTAAACCAGCCAAGGTTTTTCTTTGCAGTCTTTGGCAACGAATACTGCGGCTAAAAATCAAATGACTTATACGGGAGTCTCATTTGAATTACTGAGAATTACCCTTTGCGTATAATCTTCGAACTGTGCGTGGAGTAATCTTCATAGCACACTATCATTGCCACCAATTCCGTTTCGCATGGGCTTTTGGTGAAAGACGCAGATGCAAAAGCACAGAGTGTGTGTGTTGTACATGTATTCATAAATGCGTTGCACATTAGGACGTACCAATTATTATTAAATATGTTTTTGTTTGTTTACATTTATTTATTCGGTCGTTTATCATTATTATGACTTGAACAGTTTTTATTCTGGTTCCAGACATTTTTGTTGTTTGTTTTTCTGAATCTATTAAAAAATTGGTGAAATGTATTGACTACAGGCTGAATGCACAGCTGTTTCTAAACCCGCAAAGTTTTTTCTCAGCAGTCTTTGGCAACGAATACTTCGGCTACGGGAGTCTCATTATGATTAATGAGAATTATCCTTTGCGTATATGGTGTGTTTTAGTTGGACCACCCTTTGTAACCGACTTGTTGGCTGAAAGTGCCGTAACATTGTCGTAGCTACTCTGACGGGTATGACGAACCAAGTAAACATCAATACCGTAGAATGTTGGCATTTTCAAAAGAAGCAACAGGTTTTATTTTTATTTTGTTCGGAACGGTTTCCAACTGATTTTTTCTCTGATTTTCCGCACCTTAGTCCCACAGCATCCAGTTAAGGAACAGTAGCAAATTGTCCTCAATTGTGTTAGCTTTGCACTATATAATTCTTATATTCTCAGACCGGTACCTACTGTTTAACGTCGGCTCCGAGCGGTTAATGCGTTTTATAGAGAATTATTTTACATGCTTTAGAGATAAATCGCTTTTTAGTTAAGTCACCGGCATTTACGAGTTGAAAAACCGACGCTAAACAAGTGTAAGCTGTTCCCCTAAGAGTTAAACCTGTGTTTTTAAGCATGATAGTCGTGCAATACTGTACTGTATGTCATACACAATAAATGTTGTATAGTATAAAAGCTTAAGAACTGTCTGTATGATATTTTTAGTAATAGTTTTTTCAGTTTTCTTTGCCCATCTATAAATTTGAGTTTGACTTAAGCACCGCCTCTACAACGTGCTCTTGTTAGCCTGAGTCGACTTTGAAGGCATTTCCGAGATCTCGTTATTCCTCTGCTCTTGGTTGCTTCTTAAGTATTTCATCTTGACATCGATGTTCTTGTCAGATAGCTTACTGGATGGTGGCATGTTCTCTTGCTATATCCTTAGGTGCGAATCATCTATAATTTATCATAAGTTCAGTAACTTATCACTAAAAAAAACTCTTCTCTCCATTAACATACCCTTTTAATTGTATCCTCTCTGACATATATTTTGCATATTTTGCAAAACTGACCCTTTACCAACGAAGTCAGGCATAGGCATTTTAGCAAAACCGACGCCAGTAAAAAATGTCTACTAAAATTTCACTTAAATAATTGCAAATTTTATTTAAAATTCCTTTTTGCTGTTGTCGTTATTTCTATACAATTAGTTTTAAATTACATGAACAAAAATCGATTTTTTTGGCCCGCCTACAAATCACAGGATGTAATTTAGCAAATTAAATACAACAAATTTCATTAGTATTTAGAATGAAATGCACACATTTAATTTTTTTGTGTGCCTCTCGTTTTCAGTTTTCAATTTGAAAAGGTATGTGTATATTAATACTCGTATCAACATATGCTAAATATTACAGTATACGGCTGTAAAACAACGGAGCTATGGAGTTAGTTAACTTTCAGAATTATATTGCAAATTAGCTTCAGTGCCGAAAATTCATAAAAGTCAATATCTCAAGATTTAATTGAATACAGATGCTCTAGAGAATGTGGAGATACTGTCTTCAAATAATTGTCTTGAAAATTATGTCTATTAGTTTTCGATCTCGTTTTCTCTACATACACATTAGACTCATTTTTTTTGTGAAAAATACCTGAAAAAATGCTAGTTTTCGACAGTCTGCATACGCTTTTACCCTTTCGATCTACGAAAACTAATAGTTTACCTGGTCGCTCTTCAGTGCAAATCAGACATATAGTTGGTAACTTTTGTTTTTTTAATGTACTGAGTGGCCCAAATAAGATGGAAAGGAAGGAGGAGATATTGTCTTCAAATAACTGTCTTAAAAATACGAGGGCGGTTCGGAAAGTTCTTAGCCTATCAATGAAAGAGAATAGTTAGTTTTTCAAAAATATTTTTATTTTTCAATATAATCTCCTGAAACTTCAATACACTTAGTCCAACGCTTATCTAGCAATTCTATCCCTTGATTAAAATAGTTTTCCCCAAGGTCTTCAAAATAGTGGTTTACAACTGTAATTGCATCTTCTTTTGAGGTAAAACGCTTGCCAGCAAGGATTTTTTAGATTTGGGAACAGATAAAAGTCACTCGGAGCTAAATCAGGAGAATAAGGTGGGTGGTCAAGCAACTCGTTCTTTAATTCATTGATTTTAGCCATTGTTAAAACACTCTTGTGCGCTGGTGCGTTGTCTTGATGAAAAATTATTTTTTTGTGTTGTACCCCAGGACGTTTTTCTCGAATTTGTACATTTAATTGATCTAAAAGGTTGCAATAGTACTCTGAATTTATTGTTTTACCCTTTTGCAGATAGTCAATCAATAAAATACCTTTGAAGTCCCAAAAAAACCGTTGCCATAACCTTACCAGCCGATTGAATTATTTTTGCCTTTTTTGGGGCACTTCCTCCAGCTTCAGTCCATTGTTTGGATTGTTCTTTTGTCTCTGGAGTATAGTGGTGGATCCATATCTCATTAACAGTTATGAAACGACGCCTAAAATCCATTTTATTTCGCTGAAAACCATCCAAACAAGCTTGAGAAATGTTCATTCTTATGCGTTTTTGGTCGACTGTTAACAAGTGCGGCACCCATCTTGCAGAAAGCTTTTTCATCTGTAGTTCTTCATGCAAAATTAAATGGACTCTATCATTTGAAATGCCCATGATATTAGATATTTCACGCACTTTTATTCGTCGATCATTTAATACCATATCATGCACTTTGGCTACAATTTCTGTTGTTGTTGCTGTTTTTGGACGTCCACTACGTGGTTCATCTTCAATGCTTGCACGACCACGTTTAATTTCAGCAACCCAATTTTTTACTGTTGCATATGAAGGAGCACTTTCATCTAACACATTCACCATATCATTATGAATTTCTTGTCCCGATAAACTTTTTTTATGTAAATATTTAATGACACCACGCATTTCTAATTTTTCCATTGCAGAGATGGAAGTTTCCAAAACACTTAACTTTTTTCTGTTTATAGCGCGCTTTTTGTGCTAGGCTAAGAAGTTTCCGAACCGCCCTCGTAATGTCTAGCAGTTTTCTAGGTCGTTTTTCCTACATAAAAACTTTTCGGATTTGTATGGGAAAACTACTAGCTTTCGTCAGTCTGAATAAGCATTTACTTACTCTTTTAGATTACTGAAGTAGTTCTCCTGGTTGACTTTTTGGACAAATCCGACATATGAAAATGTAATCAGTTCTTGGGTAGCGTTCTGGCATTACAATGACGTCGATAATTTCGTTGAGTTGTAATAATAGATTTGCCAGAACACAATTAAATTCAACAATTTTGACGCGTTGATGTACATGATACGAGTACGTAGCCATTATATAAATTCGTGAGAAACTACAGGGTGGCCCAAATGAGACCTAGTGTTGTTAAACACGTATAACTCTTGTAATAACGGTTTTTTTAAATGATTTATTTTTTTATGTTAAAGACATTTTCTGGAAATTTAACGTGACTATGTGTGAAATATGACATCAGACAAATGACCACCATTTTGCTCGATACAGGCATTGGCTCTTTTTAGCGCCAAGCTGCTGCCCAGCTTCCACGTTCTCTTCAGTAAGGATATTTCGATGAGCACCTTTTCCTGGACGGTCGGTAACTGAACCCAGTTCCTCAAAACGGCGAACTAAACTTGTAATCATAGAAGATGTGGGCGCTGATCTTATATTAAAAAAAACGGCGATAATTTCGTTGATCGCAATTGATCGTTGAGAAGAATAATAAAAATCGATACTTTTAATGCGCTTTTGTGGACTGTACGTATTCATTTTAAATTTCCAAGAGTTCAGTTATAATTTGCAAAAAGAAAAAAAAAATTATGCTAAAAAATAAAAAAAAGTTATTTGTGTTTTACATCAGCTGGTGTTATTTGGGCCACCCGTTATATAACCTGAGAAAAACAAAAATTATGAATATTTTTAGCCCTTCAGTCCTATTTGGGACATCCTGTTTAAGGTAAACGAGCACAAAAACCACTATTTTTTGTCTGTCTGAATTTTTTGAACCGAATGCCATGTTGTCAAAATCAAACTTTGGGATACGCCATACTTTTCCTGCAATATACTGTAACATATCATCCACTGGATTAGTTTACAATTAATTTATGATAATTATTTACCTCTCACATATTACGAAATGTTTTTCTATTCCTCAAACGACCATGTTTTGTAGGACGTAACAAAACAGAGTAGAAATATGTGGTTGTTTTAAAGTTTTAAAAAAGTTTCGGAATTTTATTGTGTGGTAACTGACACAAAATCGGAATTACCAATAGTTAAGGTTCTCTCCCAACCCATCACATGAGGCATGACCGCTGACAAAATGGCAATAAGCAATTGCTAAACATTAATGTCACATTTGACATTAATTTTCCACGTTTACTGGGATCAGATTTCTGGGCCGCAAAACTAATTATTAAATGGAATCAGCTGGTGATTCTCAGTCGATCCGTATACCCAAAGGTGTGCTAGCTCAAAAATGTAGGCATTATTAAAAATTTGTGACGAACCTTACTTATAATGGGTGATCCAAGCACAGGTACTTTTATCAATAGCCTTTTTTTGACAGATCACGCGTGAGTTGTGTCATGCTGCTATGTTATTTGTGTTTAGTATTGTTTGGCATTTTATCGTGGAAAGACTTACGCCTGAACAACGTTTACAAATCGTTCAACTTTATTACGAATGTGTTTCGTGCACTTCGTTCAACTTATGGTCAACATAATCGGGCAACATTTCTGGCTCAATGGGTATGTAAACAAGCAAAATTGCCGCATTTGGGACGAAGAGCAACCAGAAGAGGTTCCAGAAAAAACAACGGTTTGGTCGGTGGAATCATCGGTCCATATTTTTTTTTTTTTAAATAACCAACACTCAGGGGATGTCCCCTATACATGCGGTGCATTGCGTTGGCGAGTGGAAAGTAATGGATCGGAGGGGGGAAAGAGGGAGTAATGATTATTGACGCTTGCCTTGAACTTCTGGATGTCGCAATTAGTGGGAAATACATTTGCCGGATTCCACATACGGACTGTACGAGCGAAAAACGAATTTGATCTGTAGTGTATAGTGCGGTCAACTGGCCAATCGATAACAAACGGGTGTGAATTCCTAGAAAGTCGCGTATCCCTGCCGAACATCCTCACGTCAGGAATAAGGCGACGAATTTCTGATAAACACACACCATGAAAGTAACGATAGAACAGCGTCACGCAACCCACATTCCGACGATGCTCAAGGGAAACACCTATCAGCACCATCGCTCTCCTTTGATCGCGGTCAAGTAGCTCCAAGGATGATTTTGGAGCACCTGCCCATATATGGGAGTTGTATTCCATCTTTGGCCTGATGTAAGTAGTATAGATATTGAAAAGATCAGAAGGAGTGAAATTTTTCTTGCGCCGCTTTAAAAAGCCTATGCACTTGAGTGCTTCTTTCGACACTTCGAATACATGTCTCGCACAACGAGCGTCACATTGTATTTTCATGCCCAGAACATCGAGAGCTTCTGATTGTTCAATATCCGTACCATCGATAGAAATTGACGATATTGTTGGGTCAGCGAATCGCTTGTGAGACAACAAGCAGCACTGTGTCCTACGTGCATTAAAATCTACTCTATTCACTAGACCCCATTCGGAAATGGCCAGTAGATCCCGGCCAAGTGTCTCATCCATAATTCGCCTTTTGTCTTCAATATGTTGAAGACTCGGCCTACGGTCGAATGAATATGAATGACAGAGGTTACTGTCATCTGCCAAAGAGTAGATTGGATTCACGGTCTGACCCGATAGATCGTCAATGAAAATAAGAAATAAAGAGGGAGAGAGGACAGAACCCTGTGGTACCCCTGCGCTCAGCCTATGTGTGTTGGATGAGAACCCATCTACAACAACTTTAATAGTGCGATCTCTAAGAAAGCTCGATATAAACCGAGCAAACGAATTACCGACACCAAAAGCGATCAGCTTTGATATGAGTGCACCGTGCCAGACTCTATCAAAGGCGCCACGACCTTACTCTCACCAAACTGGTGGACTATTTGATGCCTGAAATTGAAGCTCGTTATCTCGGCGACATTTGGTTTTAACAAGATTGCGCCACTTCCCACACATCGTATCAATCAATGGATTTATTGAAAGAACTCTTTGGTGAGCAGATAATTTCACGTTGTGGCCGGTCGGAACATGAGGAAGTACTGATTACTAAAGATTTTAACTAGAAACCGACTTTTCGGTTCTAATATCGGACTTGGCATAGTCGGTTTCTCAAAAATAGCTACAACTAACATGTCTGTCGGTTTACCCAGTATTTTGCTGTCAAGTTTTCTGGAGGTTGGTTTAAGTATGTATAGGCAAATAAGATACATAATTTTCCCGTACGAAAAACTAAAGGATGAAGTATCTAGAGGTTTTTTTTTCAAAATAAAAAAATACAAATATTCAAATCAAGTGTGAAATCTTTATTGTTAATACGAAAGAACATTTTATATGTTTAATTTTTTGAATATACTCGTAATTGCCTACAAATGTTGGCCGCAACTACGCCTCAGGGTGTTCATCCTGAGGATAGAATTTTGGATGACTAAATGGTTCGCGATGTAAGTCTTTCCATGATGAGTTGAATACCAATACTTAGAAAAAAAGTTTAACAGAAATCACGAGTAATCTGTAAAAACCCTGCTGAAAAAAAATACCTTTACCAGTATGGTGAAATGGTCAAGAATCGTGGTTTTCGCGGTGTTAGTCTTTCCCTGATGAATTGGCAAACAATACTGAAAGGAAAAAAATAAGTTTTTCACAACTCAAGCGTAATCTGTGAAAAACCCTGTTGAAAAAATACTACTAGATTGATCACCCATTACAAATTTAAAAAAAATATGGACCGACTATTCTACCGTAAACCGCGCTAAGCCGTGGTTTTCGTGTCGTAAGTCTTTCCATGATGAAATGCTAAACAATACTGAAAACAAAAATAAAGTTATACACAACTAACGCGTAATCTGTTAAAATAACCCTATTGAAAATGTTACCTCTAGAATGATCACCCTATATTTGTATGCCTTGCAACATACTCTGAAGCAGGGAATTATAAATATTTGAGCTAGACCCACCTTAAAGTGCGCCGATCAAAATCACAGGTCACAATTGTTGTCCGATTTTCTTGAAATGTGGCAGAAGTAAGTAGTTTTTTTAACAGACGGACCCTGTTGAAATTAAAGAAAATCAGCTCAGATCTGTTGAACAGCCGATTTTCTGCATCTAGCTCAAGAAGCTACATATTAACATCCTATCAGCTCTAATGTTGATGAAATTTTGTACAGTTTTTAACGATCGATCAGTAACCAGTTCTGATAAAAATAGCCCCAGTACAGAGGTCTTTTCCGATTATACATACAAAAGCTCTAGAACACCAATTTCAACTCCGATTCTAATCCAATTTGGCACAGTACGAGGGCGGTTCGGAAAGTTCTTAGCCTATCAATGAAAGAGAATAGTTAGTTTTTCAAATATATTTTTATTTTTCAATATAATCTCCTGAAACTTCAATACACTTAGTCCAACGCTTATCTAGCAATTCTATCCCTTGATTAAAATAGTTTTCCTCAAGGTCTTCAAAATAGTGGTTTACAACTGTAATTTCATCTTCATTTGAGGTAAAACGCTTGCCAGCAAGGAATTTTTTTAGATTTGGGAACAGGTAAAAGTCACTAGAAGCTAAATCAGGAGAATAAGGTGGGTGGTCAAGCAACTCCTACTTTAATTCGTTAATTTTAGCCATTGTTAAAACACTCTTGTGCGCTGGTGCGTTGTCTTGATGAAAAATTATTTTTTTGTGTTGTAAGCCAGGACGTTTTTCTCGAATTTGTACATTTAATTGATCTAAAAGGTTGCAATAGTACTCTAAATTTATTGTTTTACTTTGAAGTCCCAAAATACCGTTGTCATAACCTTACCAGCCGATTGAATTGTTTTTGCCTTCTTTGGGGCACTTCCTCCAGCTTTAGTCCATTGTTTATGTTTTTCTTTTGTCTCTGGAGTATAGTGGTGGATCCATGTCTCATCAACAGTTATGAAACGACGCTTAAAATCCATTTTATTTCGCTGAAAACGATCCAAACAAGCTTGGGAAATGTTCATTCTTATGCGTTTTTGGTCGACTGTTAACAAGTGCGGTACCCATCTTGCAGAAAGCTGTTTCATCTGTAGTTCTTCATGCAAAATTAAATGGACTCGATCATTTGAGATGCCCATGATATTAGCGATTTCGCGCACTTTTATTCGTCGATCATTTAATACCATATCATGCACTTTGGCTACAATTTCTGCTGTTGTTGCTGCTTTTGGACGTCCACTACGTGGTTCATCTTCCACGCTTGTACGACCCCGTTTAAATTCAGCAACCCAATTTTTTACTGTTGCATATAAAGGAGCACTTTCACCTAACACATTCACCATATCATTATGAATTTCTTGTCCCGATAAACCTTTTTTATGTAAATATTTAATGACACCATGCATTTCTAATTTTTCCATTGTAAAAAAATCGCGGATGCGTCTTTTGTGAACACCTGTTTCTATATGAAGGAGTTGCCAGATCGAAACAAAATTTAACATGTGTTCATAGCAGAGATGGGAGTTTCCAAAACACTTAACTTTTTTCTGTTTATACCGCGCTTTTTGTGCTAGGCTAAGAAGTTTTGAACCGTCCTCGTATATTACGATAGACAAAAAACGAATCTTTGAACAATTTGGAATATTGAGCTCCACGTTTTGATATAGTTCCCACACAAATGGGGTTGAGCCAAAAAACTTCTACAGGATACATGGACATATGGTCATCGAGCCAAAGTTTATAATTTCTTTGCAATTTGACTTAATTTGGATGCCGGGAAAACAATGAAATCTTTCACAAAATTTAAATGTTACGTAATTCAAGGGCCCAAAAGTATGTTTTCAGTTGGTGTTATTGTATATCCTGAGGGCCAGGGTCAGCCACGCCTGCCTCAATTGTTACTAGTTTTTTTTTTGAATAAAAATCAAATCTCTATTAGTAGCAATTAATTACTGCATTCTCATATACCAATCACATGACTTTTAAAAAGGAATATATATTTCACTCTTAATAATAATGCCGGTTAATCCGAAGTGCCGGTTTTCCAAAAACACCGGGTTTTTGACACTAGTCTTAACTAATAAAGGATTCAAACCCTGGTATGCAGACCGCATGGAAGAGTCATCGAGCTGACTGATAAAGTTGGTTACTGAGTGAAAAAAAATTCAAATGTTGCTAAATGCTTAATTGGTCTTTTGGCCTAAGGCGACATACTGGCTCTATACATACGCGTCAATAGTTTGGTGGACTTCAATGGCTACGAAGTGGAACATATAAAAACAAGGTGCAACGATTGCGAATTTGCATTTAAGAAACATTTCTATGAACTAATTTAAACTTGACTTGTCTGTACGAGCTCAAACGTAAATGGGGCAAAATGAGGGTCATTATTATAAATAATGCAGAATTACGACTTCTGAAAAAACAACTGTTCTCTCATAATTGGATAAAGATCTCGCCTCAAATGTGGCTTCTAGAGTGACAAAATTACTTACATAATTGCCACAACATCCTACGATTACATTTGTATAATCACTGACCGGGGTCTACGAGTACTGTTAAGGCCGGCTTCGAAGGGCCTAATGCATTTTACAGAGGAGTTTTTACATGGCTTGGAGATAAATCTTGGTTGGTACCCAAGGCTGAAAATTTTAAGATAATCTTACCGGGCTTTGATCCTGGGTTTACTGGTATAATAGTTGTTCAAACTCCCAATACAATTTGACGGCCCAAGACAAGATTAAAATTGGGAATAACCTAAGCATGAGACAATATAAATCCATTAACCCCAATATTAATCATTTAACTTTATACGGTTAATATGTGGCTTCTAAAGTTGGTATAAAACGTTCGAAATTCGGGAAGGACCTTGGTAATACATTAAAACACGGACCGATGTGGAGCAATGTCAATAGGTCCTTGAACCAACACACCGTTTCGTCGATTCCAGTTTGTATTCGATAACTGTATTTTGATATGTGATAACATCTCTGAGAAAATTCAGAGTCTGAATCTTTTTTCATTGCGTATCTTTTTTCATTGGTACCAATAATTGGCGGTGACAACATATACATTTTTGTAGTAACCAAATGCAACAATATTTCTTGGATGATAATAGTAACTTATCAAAAGGACGGTCCTGGAAGGTCCCAGTTTTTTTTAAGACTCAAGGAAATTTTCATTTTGCAACTCATTACTGTATGAAATAAATCAGAAAGTACGAGGGTTGCTATATATATTTCTGGGTTAAGCAACACTAAGGGTTGCCTGGCGCTATCTGACATTTTCATTGGAAAGTTTGACATTTTTTAGCATAAACGTACTCAGAATGTTTGACGTACGACCATCATTTGTGCTGTTTACAGTGACTTGAAGAAATCAACTTGGCAAAAAAATGGAATAAACTCGTGAACATTTTCGTGCGATCATTTTTCATTACTTGGACGTGGAGTATCACGACAAGAGTGCTTCGATGAACTTTAATCTTTGTACGGCGATGAAGCACCATCCTATAGCACTGTGAAAAACTGTTTTAATGAATTCAATCGTGGCCTACGCTCGCTCAAAAACGAAGGTCTTCAAAAACGGCCGTTGATTTTAAAATTGATGCCGCGTGAACTGATAATACAAGATCGTCAGGTGACATGCCGTGAGATATAGGCATCCTGGGGCATTTCTACCACCAGCATACATTCGATATTGCATATCGATTGCGATATTCCTGAGGTGACGAATCATGGATCTATGCGAATGAGCCCGAAAAAAACAGCAATCGACCGTGTGGGTTTTCGAAGACGAGTCAAATCCAACGAAAGTTGTTCGTGGAATAAGCACTTCGAAATGGTCGTCTGTTTAGGTGTATAAATCTTGCTGGAGATTACGTTGAAAAACAATAAAATTATTTGTTGTAAGTGAATAGTTGACCTTTAGTGTTGTTATTTTATAAAATTATTTTTCGGCTTGAGGTCATTCATTTAAACTCGTTGTTCTATGTGTTGTTTAATTTTTATTTATCCCAATATTTCGATTGACTTCGTCAATCATCTGTGGGGGTTGTCACTGACAAAATACAAAACATGATTACATTTAATAAACAAAACATTAACACAATATTTGAAAAATAATTACATTAACAAAACAATGTCGTCCGTCTGATTATCGCTGTCAACTGATTTTTTGTGTTACTCTTCAGCTTGCATCTGTGCTTATGCACCACATTTCTATATATGTGTGCGATCCCATCTGTGTCCGTTTTGTAATTAATTCTCCTCTTATTAGGTACGTCAATAATGTTAAGCATTTCGAGAGTTTATCTTCTTCTATAATTATAATAAAATAATAAAATTATTTTTAATGATAAATATTCATTATTTTCATTATATTCATATATTTCATTATTTTTTCATTATTAGGACAGAAATATATATAGCAGCACTCGTAGTAAATGTTCTTCGTTTTAGTTAATTTTCGTAATATAATATCTTACGTAAAATCGTCTGAAGTTTATTATCCTAGAACATTTTAAGATCCTATCTCTAAAATTGAAGGTGCCTTTTCGTCTTTTTTTCGAATAATTTATTCAAAATTATTCATTAACGGGAGTTTAAGCATTTTTATGTTCTACAAAAGTGTTCTTTAACTAATTTCAGTTGTGTGGGTCCTTTTTTTAATGATATTTTATATGTGATTTTAAAATTGATCGTGGTTAGGTTAAAATATTTAATTAAATTTCTAAGATTACTATGATTTTAGTATAAGTATAGATCGTCTTTAATTTAATCAGAATATTTTTAAGACATACAACAGGCTCTTTTCGTACTTTTTTTAAAAAAATATAATTTTTTAATTAAATTTATTAACTAACCAAACTTCACACAGAGGGGCGATTAAAGTATTATTTTTTTCCATCCTGTTTAGATCAAACTGTTCTGCAACACAATCCTTCTTTGGACGAAACCAACTGTTTATTTTTACAAGATGATCAGTTGGTTTTGACTAAATACTGGCACAAAAGTTAATTTTTACAAAAAATGACCGATATGAAGTTTATATTTGTGTTCAAATCTGTAGCTAAGATTGCAAGCATTCATTTGAGAAAGTTTGTGTCCCATTAGCCTTTAAGTGACCAGAAATATTAAGCATTTTAATTGCACTTAACTTTGCATAAATAATATATGGTATTCAGCCTTGTCTTAAAATTCACTTGTGCATACAAACTTTATTAGAATCAAAAGTTAAAACTAAGTTTAAAGTAACCTGCTCATAATTCAAATAACAGAATAATAAAAATTAAAAATTAAATAAAAACAACAATTTTATTTCGGTCAGATAAATGATTGCATAGCATTTAAACCTTAGTTGTTCCAGCTAACAAATTCTCGTTGAAACGGCAACCGAATTTAAAGAATAATTATAGCCAATAATCTATAAAAAGAACCAAAACATGTACAAATTCAGTTCCAACAGTTATACCAACTCAACCGATACTGTCAGTTTTTACTACTAAAAACTTGTTTATGCCCAATCTACATTCAATTGTAGCGATAAAATGAACTGTTTTTTTTTGATTTTGTTCTATACAAAAAGGACGTCCTATTTTTCACAGCAGATTCAGTTCAGTGATGTATACTGTTCACAGCTTACTGACTTGAGAAACGTTTCTTATTTAAACGTAGAAAAGCGCGTTGTTCAATACACTTTCTGCATACAGTTTTTATTCCTGCAGTCTTTTTGGAAAGAGTCAATTTCAGGGAAAAAATAATTTGCCTTCGTTTGATAAAATCCATTTATTTATGGTAATAACAACAATAAACATTATTTGTTAAAAATTATGAAAATTATAAAGATCAAAACTCGAACCACACTTCTAGACCCACCACTTAGACTCACACACCCCCAGCTTTATTTGAACGACTATTCCTTAGCGTAGCTATGTAGGGTCTATCCGCAGTTGGACACTGAAAACTCTCCATCGGATCGACCACTTTCGATTCCTTCTCTCCCGGCGCCTGCAACATATTATTCCAAAGTAGAATTGATAGAGCCGCATGACCCAATTGGCTGAAGTGAAAGCAGTCGTTGGCAATAAAGCGTAAGTCGGATTTACCATCTGGCAATATCGGCAGCGAGATATTGCCCATAAATGTCTGATAGAGTACAGCAAAATCATCGGTTTGAAATTCCGGCAAGGCGGCAACGTACTCCTCCGTATCATGCCAATGTTCGGCAAACTCCGAGGCTGTGCGGTGATAATTCGCACCCAAGTGTCCACTGAATATGCAATTACAACCGATATAATGAATAATTCGACAAACAAAGGGTATATTTTGCATGCCATACAGGGTGGTGACCATATTCGGAGCGGGCACTAAGTTGATTACCAAACGGGGAACATTGTCTCGCAGCAGAGTGAAGGCTTTGCGTAGGTCATCTTCGTGTCGGCGTACAAACTCCCACAAATCGTCATTGTGGCACATATCGGAGCAGATGTCATTGCTGCCCACAAAAATGGTCAGCAGTTTCCAATGATTCTGCATATCGATGCGTGGATCGTTGCGCATGCGTTCTATGACTACATGGGCCTGGTATACCAAATCCCGCGACATGATCATAGGCTCAGCTATGTTAAGATATGATCTACGATCGGCGGTCAAAACATTGGCCGTAGAGTAGCCATACAAATTCGGATTAAAAACCTTCAATATGTTAGGCAAAGTGGTGGCCGTTCTCCAGTCAGCCATGCCACCGCCCGAAAATGACATACCGCGATATTCGGATATTATGTCCATGACCGTTTCGGACAGCATTCCACTGCCGGCCGATAGAGAATCACCTATGGCCGCGACTACGTCAATATCACCCGGCCTCAATTTGTCGACACTCGTTGGTGGCTCCGGTGAGCGGGTACCATTTAATTGACAGGGGAACTCCTCCGATTTGCGCACCTTTTGAAGTTTACCCTGCTCCAGACTGTAACGATAAATACGGTCCCGATATTGTCGAGCATGTTTTAGGCCCACTTCACGCAACAAGATTATAAGATGCCGGGCATCATCGTCTATGTTGGTCACCAGCATATCTTCAGTATTCAAGTTGAAGGTTGTCTTTTCTATATTCGCCTTTTTAAGGAGATAATCGACCTTTTTGTTACCTCGACCTTCATTTAAGTTGGTGTGAAATAGCAAGATTAGGATGTAGACAAAAAACTTTGCGTAATTCATTAGTAGAAATATATCGGAGGGCTTCAGTGAGGAATGATGATCTGGAATATAAGAACATTTGTAACAAAAAAAGTTAAATAAAATCAAAATTTAGATAATTTTCCTTCAGAAAAATTAATCTTAGCAGTGCAAGAAGATATCGGCTACCCTGTGCTGGAATTATGAAATAGTTTAAGTCCTCAGTATTGCAGTACTAAATAAGAACTTGTGCTCCTAAATGACATCAGGTTTAGGAGGAAGGGAGTTTTCTCCGAAACTAAGTAAACATTTTCAAAAAATAAGCTTATCAGAGCTGACTTTAAACTGTAGCTTCCACTGTCTGGAACCACTAGTCAGAAAGTTATTGGTGAGATTTGAAGCAAACACATCTGGCCTTAGCGGCCAGTATCGGTTGTCAACCCGGTTAATTCTGCAACACAAAATGAGCCCACATTCGTTGTTGTTAATGTAACAATACCACAGATTGTAAGCCTTATTCGTCTAAGATGGATCTGATTCGATATCCAGTTGAAGGAAATGCGGCATTTGAACTTGATGCTTCCAAAGAGAGCTGGGGTCAGCTGAGTGGGCAATTGATGTGGTGCATCACGTGTGGTCTTTGATGACAGGCGGGACTAACGTCCGGAACGTAAGTGGCAATTCGCGCCTAATACGAGGATTGCTATTTTTATTTCGGGTCCGACAATAAAAACAGAAAAATTTATCACTGGAAATGAGTTTATTGTTTTATAAAATATTCTCCTTAAAGATCAATACACTTTTGCATGCGCACAAACCAATTTTCGAAGTACTTTTTCCACTCCGATTGAGACACCTCCAAAACATGATTTTTGAACTCTTCAACAGCTGCTTCGTGCGATGAAAAACGTTGACCACGCATTTTTTTCTTGATGCTAGGGAATAAGAAGAAGTCATTGGGTGCTCAGGGCCATACGGTAGATGGCCCATCAATTCGACATCTTGAGTGGTCAAGCGTGTGAGAGCTCGCATTGTCGTAATGCAAAATGATCCGTCTTCTCTTATTATCTTTCCTCATTTCTTCGAACACTGTTGGCAAACAGATGGTTGTTCACCACTCAGAATTGACCGTCCTACGTTCCACTAAAGGCTGTGTGGCAACATGGACGGTTATACCGAAAAAATACGCAATCATTTGTTTCGATGTACTTCTGCCACGAACAACTTTTGTTGGATTTGGCTCGTCTTGAGAGACCCATACGGTCGATTGCTTCATATGCATAGATCCATGATTCGTCACCTGTGCCTTTAAGCTACCGCAGTTATACTTTTTCAATATCTATTTTCACCAATCCATACTAGCCTTTGTTTTGAGCATTCGTCAAATTATGTGGAAGACATTTTTTTCACGGCCCAATGAACATGCAATATTTTATTGATGCATGTCATACTAATGTCCAAGGATGCCCCAATCTCACGGTATGTCATAAGTTGGTCTTGCTTAATTAGTTCACGCGCAGCATCGATGGTTTCTTGCAAAGTGACCAAAGTTGGACGTCCTTTACGAAATTCATCCTGGAACGAACGGCGTCCGAGACTGAAATCTTGGTAGCAGCAATTAGCAGTGGTTTTTGACGGAATACTTCCATTTTTTGACTAAGAATTTTTGAACACACCGTAAAAAAAACAATTCGCCCTCAAATGACAAAATGTTCTTAGAAAAAAATGTCAAAGTTTCCAATGGAAATTTCTGTTTGCATCTGGGAACACTTGTATTATCAGGACCCGTAATATAAATAGCAACCCTCGTACGAATTGAGTCGGCTTCACCATCAAGATCTTAGCTTCTGCCGAGGTATCGTCTTCTCCTCTGGGGAAATCTCCGGGGGATGTTCTCCTAGCACTTCGTTCACACTATAGCTGGTACCTCAAAAGAAAAGTTCAACGTACACCATCGAATATAAAGTATTATTGCCAGGTATTTACGAAAAAAAAAAATTTTTTTATTATTGCCAGGTAGTTTCGAAATTTTTTTATAATTTTTTTGCCGAACATAGGTGTCGCGCTTTTACATTTTTCTATATATCTTCCGCATTTACAGCAGGAAAATGTTATTAATCGATGTTTTTGTCTCGAGAAGAACAATTGTTCTGTTTTTCACTGACCTTAAAAACCCTATGATGGGTAGGTACCAGCCATTATAGCTCAGTTGCTACTACCCTAATGTACCACCCTAATATTAGAAAAATAGGTTCTTTTAAGACAAAAACGTCGATGTATCACACTTTAATATCTGACTGTACTAAACACCGAATATACAAAGAGCAACATAAAAAGACAACCCCTACATTCGGCAAAATAGGCAAAAGCATTTTTAAAAATTGTTCCGCTTGGATCATCGACATGAGCAAGAGATTAATGCTTTAATTTTCTGATATTAGGGTGTTACATTAGGGTAGTGGCAACTGAGATATGATGGGTTAGTACCAGAAGAGGGTACTTAAGGTCAATGGCTTAAAAAACAACAAATATGGCCTCTTCGAGACAGAAACGTTGATGTATCACACTTTAAGACCCGGCTGTAAATGCAGGAGATATAAAAATGTAAAAGCGCGACAACCACGCTCGACAAAAAAAGCAAATATTTTTTTTTGAAACTAGCCTTCACTTGTACTTCATATTCAAAGGTGTACGTTGAACTTTTTTTTACCTGTAAGGATGTACGCTCTACCGGCTACTGCTGCTGTACCTTCAGCAGCGTGAATGACGTTCAGACCTGCCTAATAGTTTCGATGATGTTAAGGCTCTGTCTTGTACCGGTGGACCTCTCTCTCTAGATCATGAAGATCTCCCTGATCTGCCTGGGCGGAGGCAACCTGTCCATAAGATGGTGGTTGGGATGGCTACTGTGAAGACACCTAAACAGATACTGGCAACAAGAAGTTGTGTCTGCTCACGGCAAGGAACTTCGTGTGCTCATGTAGATTCTCCTCAGAAAACATAAAGAAGCACCCTGTTGATGTTCTGGCAAGTATTAATTTTCTTCCATTAGACAACAAGAAGCTGGGTAAGCCCACTGTAAGGACCTTCGTGTACTCATGTAGATTCTCCTCAGAAGACTTAAGGAGACACCCTGTAAATTTTCTCAGGGCTGCATTCTTGAATTTTCTTCCACTGCGTACTTACATTCGCCGACCACACCGGCGCTGCATAGTTCTTTACAGACCGACCTATCGCTTTGTAAGAGGTCAACAGGGTTTCTTTGTCGGTTTCTCAAGTACTGTCGGCTAGTGACTTGAGGACCTTGTTCCTACTTTGAGGGTTATCGCAGATAGCTGTTGCACGTGCAGAGGATCGAAAAAGGCTGTCCAATGTGACCCCAAGGATTATGGGGTAGTTGGTAGTTGGTGACAACAGCACCTCGGCTGTCTTTGCAGTGAACAGTTTGGCCGACAATTTAAAGGCAGCTAGTTTCATATTGCATGCAGTGAAGAACCATGCCTATTTATTAAGGTAATTGTTTATTTTCCCGCATATGTGACGTTGTTCAGGAGAGCCATTTTAAAGATTAGGTCCCTTTCTATTTGCGCTTAGAATCGTCGACTTAACTTTCATAAAACGCGCATAACTCTGGGAGGGAACACTTTTGGGGCATTGGATCGGTCTCATTCTATGCTCAGATGTTGTCCACATCAAAAAAAGAAAAAAAAATGAAAATTGATTTTTTTACCCTTAGGTCATTTTCTCTAAGCGCTGTCACATATGTTATCCACACCGACTCAGGAAATCGTCAGCGTGTCATCCACGCCAGAAACGGGCAATCATCGGGTCCTGGCGCCTCCCAACGATTTTGGGGTAGTTGGTAGTCAGGCTGTTGTCGTCATTGACTTTCACATTAAGTGGCAACCGCACCTTTGCGATCCCTGTAGTGAACAGTGTCGCTGACGATTTAAAGGCATATATTTTCATATTTCTGCATCCGTAGCAAATTAGGATGACTCAAAAACTAAGCAGGGACTTGTATTATTTAAAATTATACTTATTTTTATCACTTACTTATTCTCTTACTTATACAAAAAATTTAAAATAAAGAAGAATTTTTAAAACTGAACTAACTTACTTTAAAAATCTTTTGCGTTATGCTGTATTCTATTCACTTCAGCTTCTTATTGACAACTGAACTTCTGTTTGAAGATCTAAGAATTTCCAGCCTTTGCCATACTGGCTTTTGTACATATTTATAGGTCTTTAAAAAATTAACTGCTGCTTACAAAAAAGTATAAATACTAATTGTCAATTATAATTCAACATTATGAAAATTATGAGCAGTTTGTAGCATACAATGTACCTTTGCGGTAAATAACTCTGACTTACGAAGTTTAACAAGTGGAAAATTTAGTTTGGCCGGGCCGAACCTTATATACCCTCAATCATGGATAGCCATTATTGCATGGATGTTCCCCAAGATTGTTTTTCTATCCATACCAAGGTCTTAAACGAGAGTTGCTATTTATATTTCGGGTCCTGACAATACCAGTGTTCCCAGATGCAAACTGGAACATCCATTGGAAGCTTCGACATTTTTAAGCATAACTTCACTCAGAACGTTCTGTCATTTGAGAGCGAATTGTTTTTTTACAGTGTGTTGAAAAATTCATCTCATTCAAAAAATGGAATTATACCGTGAACATTTTCGTGCGATGATTTTCTACGATTTTCGGTGTGGGTTATCGAAACAAGAGTGTTGAAATCAACTTGTTTCGACTTTTGGCAATGAAGCACCATCAAAAACTACTGTTAATCGCTGGTACCAAGAGTTCAGTCTCGGACGCCGTGAAGGACGTCCAACTTCGGTCACTTTGCCAGAAGCCATAAATGCTGTGCGTGAACTGATTAAGCAAAAACGACATGTGATATACTATGAGATTAAGGCATCCTGGGGCATTAGTATGACAATAAGATATTGCATGTTCATTTGTTCTCGTTGGATCCCACATAATTTGACAAATGCCCAAAAAAATCCTCGTATGGATTGGTGCAAAGAGATGTTGAAAAAGCATAACTGCAGTAGATCAAAGGCAGTGTATAACATTGTCACAGGTGACGAATCATGAATCTATGCACATGAGCCCGAAACAAAACAGCAACCGACCGTCCGAATCTAACAAAAGTTGTTCGTGCCTTTAGGAGAGCATAAGACGATCAATTCGAAGTGGTATACAACCATCTTGTTGCCAACAGTATTCAAAGAAATGAGAAAAGATAATAAGAGAATACGGATCATTTGGCATCACGCCAATGCAAGCTCTCACACATCAGCTAAAACGATGAGCTATTTGACCACTCAAAATATCGAATTGATGGGCCATCCACCGTACAGCCCTGATTTGCCACCTAATGACCTCTTCTTATTTTGACTAAAGACGGTCTGTAGCTGATAAGCCCAAGAATTACTAAAGAGGGTCTGTAGCTGATTGGCCCAAGCATGGAACACAATTAACTGCAATATGGGCTGAAAACATTACTGCTGCTCAAGAAAGTGTTCAAAACAATCCATCAATTTCAATACGACGCCGTGCTGAATGTAATGAAAAATGTGCTCACAAGGGCTCGCATTTGTGAGGCTAACAGACGCGGATAATCGTATTGTATTCCATACATAATTGCCGTCATTAAATAAAACATTTAATAATATGAAATCCATTCATTTTCATTTTATCAAAAATTATAAACAAACAATGTAGTATACTTAGTAGGGACATAAATACTGTTACAACATTGAACACACCCTTTTCAATAGTAGAACTGAACATACCCCGTTAATGTCATATGGGTTATGAAAGCTAACCTCATTAGCGTTAGTCTGTAACGGTATTTTAAAATTGTTTCAACTTTCATCATGGAGTGGTCAGATAATTAGAACCTTATCGCTGTAATTGCGCTTTTTAAGTGTAAAATGAAAATATGGGATATTTTCAAAACGCTCCGGCCACTAGGGATAAGCCGCATGTTCGTCTACCGATGCATACGAGTAAAACTGTTTGAGGAGACTGGAGATGTAAAAGACTGCCACCGGTCGGGCCGCCCACGCTCTGTTTGAACACCGCATGTCACCAAAGCCGTTAAATCAAGAATTCACAGAAATCCGCTCCGGAAACAGAAAATCATGGCCCGTGAGATGAATATCACGCAAAAGTCCATGAGTCGAATCAGTAAACAAGACTTGGGGCTTTCAAACGACGAAACGGACATTTATTGACTGCAGCTTTAAAAAAAAAACATAGGATTGAAAAATGCAAATGTCTTTTGGTGAAGCACGCTGATAATTTGCACAGAAAAGCTTTGTTCACCGACGAATAAATTTTTACCGTTCAGGAAAAATTCAACAAGCAAAATAATAGAGTTTATGCGCGGTCATCTAAGGAAGCATCTGAAGTGATCCCAAGGGCGGAAAAGGGTCATCACCCAGCTTCAGTCATGGTTTGGTGGCGTGTCTCTTACGATGGGGTCACTGACCTGCATTTCTCCGAACAAGGAGTCAAAACATCGGCCAAAGTTTACCAACAAACCGTTTTGAAAGCTGTTGTGAAGCCTTTTAACAATTCCCTGTTCCAAAACCAGCCATGGACTTTCCAGAAGGATTCTGCGCCGGCCCATAAGGCTAAAACGTCCTAGGCATGGCTTCGAAACAATTTGCTAGCGTTTATTTTCTCTGAAGAATGGCCCTCAGGCAGTCCAGATTTAAACCCATTGGTTTGCAAATTGTGAACGAGTTTAGAGGACAAGGTTTGTCACAAAAGATACCCCAACATTGGGTCTCTTAAGAATGCTTTGGTTCGAGAATGGACTAGGTTCGTGTAGCTATTGACGAGTGGCCAGTGCGACTTAGGGCGTGTGGCAAACGGCTAAAGGAGGACATTTCAAATAAGTAGATTATTTTTGGATACAATATACATCAATAAATATATTAAAAAATATTTGGTCCAAAAACATTTTGTACTTTATTTTTTACAGCATACGAGGGCGGTTCGGAAAGTTCTTAGCCTATCAATGAAAGAGAATAGTTAGTTTTTCAAAAATATTTTTATTTTTCAGTATGATCTCTTGAAATTTCAATACACTTAGTCCAACGCTTATCTAGTAATTCTATCCCTTGATTAAAATAGTTTTCCTCAATGTCTTCAAAATAGTGGTTTACAACTGTAATTGCATCTTCATTTGAGGTAAAACGCTTGCCAGCAAGGATTTTTTTTTAGATTTTTTTAGAACAGGTTAAAGTTACTGGGAGCTAAATCAGGAGAATAAGGTGGGTGGTCAAGCAACTCGTACTCTAATTCGTTGATTTTAGCCATTGTTAAAACACTCTTGTGCGCTGGTGCGTTGTCTTGATGAAAAATTATTTTTTTGTGTTGTAAGCCAGGACGTTTTTCTCGAATTTGTTCATTTAATTGATCTAAAAGGTTGCAATAGTACTCTGAATTTATTGTTTTACCGTTTTGCAGATAGTCAATAAATAAAATACCTTTGAAGTCCCAAAAAAACGTTGCCATAACCTTACCAGCCGATTGAATTGTTTTTGCCTTCTTTGGGGCACTTCCTCCAGCTTCAGTCCATTGTTTGGATTGTTCTTTTGTCTCTGGAGTATAGTGGTGGATCCATGTCTCATCAACAGTTATGAAACACGCTTAATCCATTTTATTTCGCTGAAAACGATCCAAACAAGCTTGTGAAATGTTCATGCTTATGCGTTTTTGGTCGACTGTTAACAAGTGCGGCACCCATCTTGCAGAAAGCTTTTACATCTGTAGTTCTTCATGCAAAATTAAATGGACTCGATCATTTTGAGATGCCCATGATATTAGCTATTTCACGCACTTTTATTCGTTGTTAATTTAATACCATATCATGCACTTTGGCTACAATTTCTGTTGTTGTTGCTGTTTTGCTGGACGTCCACTACGTGGTTCATCTTCAATGCTTGTACGTCCACGTTTAAATTCAGCAAACCAATTTTTTACTGTTGCATATGAAGGAACACTTTCACCTAACACATTCACCATATCATTATGAATTTCTTGTCCTGATAAACCTTTTTTATGTAAATATTTAATGACACCACGCATTTCTAATTTTTCCATTGTATAAAAATCGCGGATGCGTCTTTTGTGAACACCTGTTTCTATATGAAGGAGTTGCCAGATCGAAACAAAATTTAACATGTGTGTATAGCAGAGATAGAAGTTTCTGTTTATACCGCGCTTTTTGTGCTAGGCTAAGAAGTTTCCGAACCCTCGTAAAACGTGTGTAACAGTATTTATGTCCATACTAAGTACCTTCCCGGCGGACACCCTGTATTACTAAAACGCGAAAAGGGTGTTACGCTGCCACAACTGGCGGTTGTGGCAACCAACAGTTTGCAAAAATGTTGTAACAAATTGTTAGTGATGAACACAACCTAAAACGGGTTCTTAAAGGGAATTAAAAAAAATTCCATTAAAAAAAATTCCATTATTACTGACTTTAAGCCAATCGATTAACCACAGTTTTTTCAGTAAAACTCATCCTTAATCATTTTCACTTTTTCCTCGTCATGACCCTCCCTTCAAGTAATTCAATTTATTAAGCAAACAGTTTTTTTATCTCATTGAAAAAGTGTGGCATCTGGATTTTTAGATCCAAATGTCTCTTCTGATGGTTCGGTTACTCGGTAGGTCCAATAACTGAAAATTACAGATCACCAACTTAGATTCGGTTAGACTTATGGCATTTCCGAGGTACATTTAACCTCAATTATTCCTTTGTGTAGATCGACGTTGTAATTCATAACGTTGCCATATCAGATACGGCCAAAGATCTGCACTGCTAGTCTTAGGTCAAATAAGAAACAAAGCAACCAAAAGTGGTATGTGTCTTTCTTTAACACCATCTTCTTGCAAGATCACCAGCCCGAATTTCCCATATCTAAATACTTTTATTGAATATTTCATTTAGATTTAGTTTGCCTGTATAACCTTAAATAAATCAACTCATCATCGTTAACATATTTTATTCCACTCCATTTCATTACTTAATACTATTACTTATAGTTGCTATAAACGGTCGCTCTTCGCTAGGACATTCAAACTTCTCAAAGAGCCCAATGAACTCAGTAGCTTTGTGACCCGGTGCTTGCAACATATTGTTCCACAGAGCATTTGCCATTGCCGCATGACCCAATTGGCTGAAATGCAAACAATCGCCGCCTAAATAGCGTAAGTCTAAATCACCGTTTGCCTTGGTCGGCATCGTAAGGTTGGCCGCAAACGGTTGATAGTGGACGGCAAAGTCATCAGTTTGAAATTCTGCCAGTGAGGCGATGTGCTCATCAATTGCTTGCCAGCGTGTTATAAATTCATTGGCGGCATTCAAATACTCCTCGTTGTGTGCTTTACCGTGCAGACATGAACAAGCGAATCCATAAAAGAGAGTACACGTGAATGGGGTATTTCTCGAGTGATGCAAAAGATGCGCCACATTGGGAGGTGACAGTAAGTTCACAACTAGCCGGGGCACATTCTCACGCAGCAGGGTGAGGGTATTTCGTAAATCCTCCTCGTGTCGCCTGAGGAAATCCCACAAATTGTCATGATGACACATGTCGGTGCAAATGTCATTGTTGCCCACAAATATGGTCAGCAGCTTCCAGTGATTCTTCATATCCACGCGTGGATCTTTCTTCATGCGCTGTATGAGAACTTGGCTTTGATAAACCAAATCCCGAGACAGTAGCATGGCCTCGGCTACATTAAGATGCGAGTCTCTGTCCATGGCCAAAACATTGTCTGCGAAGCCATACAGATTCGGATTGAAAACTTTCAATATATTGGGCAAGGTTAAGAATGTTCTCCAGTCCGCCATGCCACCACCGGAAAATGACAGACCGCGATATTCCACAAACGAGCCCAGGTGTGTTATTGCCATAGCTCCATTTCCAGCTGTCATGGAATCACCTAAGGCTGCCACGATGTCTATGTCGCCAGGCCTTAATTCATTAATATTGGTCGGTGGTTCAGACGATCTGGTACCATTTAGTTTACAGGGAAAATCTTTCGATGTTGGTGGTCTTTGTATTTTCTCCAGTTCCCAGTTGTAATTGTAGACATACTGCCGGTATTTAGCACTTTTTTTCATCAGCAACATGCGCGCTAACGTCCAAAGGCCACGGAAATCGTCGAGATTTGTTATATGCAATTGGCCATTGTCGGCGTCTTTCAGATGGAAGTTGGACTTCTGTAGACCTGATTTTTGAAGAAAGTAATCGATGTGCCTCGATGTAAAACCGTCGCTGCCAGATGTGATGACACACAGTATTAGTGCAAAGACTAAGGGATGGACGACGTTCATCTTACTGAAGATTTCTTTAAACGAATATGTTTTAGCGATTCTGAAAAAATAAACGTACAATAAGTAAAGTATAGTTTAAGGTAGTTTTATTATAAATCATTTAAATGCATAATATACTTGTATAATACTTGGCCAACTACAATGCACGAGGCTTAATAAATAAAACACATAGTTTTCAGAGAACTAGCTTTAAACCTGTTAATTTAATGGAAGCATCTATGACAATTATTTGTAAAACAAAATATCGGTAAATGCTTTACACGGGTTCGGGGGCATTCCTTTATCGGATGGTCCATATTTTCTATGACTCTGAGACATAATGGAGTTTCAATATCGTCATTGTGCCGAATTTTCTCATTGTTGTTGAATTGTTCTGTGCTTATTGAGTGCACTTTTTCTTTTAAATATCTCCAAAGAAAGAAGTTCAGCGGTGTCAAATCACATGATCGTGGCGGCCATCACACGACCTGGATTGGATTTCATGCGCAAAAGAGCCACTGCTTCGTTGAGTGTGTAGCAAGTGGTACCATCCTGTTGAAACCACATATCGCACAGGTCCAAAGTCTCAATTTATAGCCACAAGAAGCGAACACCATTCACGGTAACTGCTTAGCCGACCTCATTTTCGAAGAAGTATGGCAGAACGAACTGGGCGAGCATTCGCTGGTGTTTTCACATTTCCTACAGACCCGGTTTGCTGGCATTTGCGATGACAAATCTTCCGATTGTGGACTCATTTGTCCGATTATGCTGACCAAAAAAATCACGAAGTGCACGAAACGCATTTTGATTTAATCGCACATTTTTGACAAAAGGCTTCAACGATCTTAACGCGCCGCGCAATTGAGTACTACTAAATGGCTAAATTTGTTAAATACTAAAGCAAAGAAATGTCATATTAAGTTCTGTAAACCACTTGACGTTAAGGTGTGACTCGCAATTAACACCCTGCGTTGTGGTTGGGCCATCTTTTAAAACTCCTGTTCTTACAGAGACTTTGAATTGAGAACAATTTACTTGGCTTTTACGCTCGAAATGTTACAGGTAACCCGAAGTTATTCATAGCTAAGAAAATATTACCCAATCGTATTAGACGTTTACACCTTGGTTTAACCTGGCCTGATAGTTTTTGGTGGCGTCTCCCAGATATTTGTTTTTACTACTATATATATATGGATCATTTCGTGTTACCCCAACTTTTGGAATCGATGTCTTCTGATCGGGATGAAACTTGACCAAGTCCTAGTTCTATTGGTGAGCCTAACAGTTTTTTTTTGCAGCCATGTAACTTATAACCTATTGTTCCTAGCACAATTTGTCTATATTGTCTTAAATAGCTATTTATTTAATCTTTTAAATAAAAATTAAAAAATTATTTTTTACTTTTATTGTAATATCAAAACTTTTTTTTAATTTTTGATAACAAAAGATTTTTTTTTGATAGATGAAAACCCCGCATCCCACTAAGTGGCCATGAAGCCCTTAAAGAAAAGACCTTAACCTTTGGTTGAAAGACTAAATTAAAAAAATGTTGATATTTCAAAAAAGTGAAAACATTTTTTTTAAGTTTGTCAAAAAAGATTGAATAAATATCTAGCTTAAGTCTCGATACACATTTTGCTCGGAACAATAGGTAACAACTTACATGGCTGTGAACAAACACCTGCTAGGCCAAGATTCGACCCTCTTTAACTCAGAGAGTCCTTGATCGATCTTGTTCAACCTTTGTGTCTACTATCCAATAGGATTAACCTAGGTGCACGTTTCATCCCGATTGGAAGACATCGATTCCAAAAGTTGGGTCACCGGACATGAAATGACTTTTTTCGATTTAAAAAGTAAAATTTAATTTAACACACAAAAAGATATTATTTTAAAGATAATTTCATTTCAAGACATACAAATTAATTAAAATTACTCTAGATTTATTGCAGCAGACGATTCTATTGAGATAGTAGGCGTGTTCTTTTGTTGCTCTGTTATTTAGCGAGTAGAAGCTCGCTAATTGCACAAAAATAGCAAAATGGTGTTGTTTACAAAAACTATTTACAATTTGCGTCATAAACAGTTTGTTTTAAAACAATTTTACTTTTAAGGAAAAAATATATTTAAGATTGAGCTCGGTTATAACTCGCTTATAAAGAGTGTTTTTTTTTGGACGGGTGGTTTTCAATGTGGCCACCCTTTTTTCGGAGTTGGTCTTTTTGACAGCTGTCACTTAATTTATGCTCACTTTGGTTTGCGATTTCAATCAATGCGAAACAAGGTTTGCAAATCGTGTTGAATGGTCCATGAACGAGATGGCCAACGATCCTGATTATTGTAAGAAAATATTTTTCAGTGATGAAGCTCACTTTTGGTTGAATTTGTACGTTAATTACCAAAATTGTCGCATTTGTTGTAATGAAAATCCACAAGTAATTGTTGAGAAGCCGTTAAATCCTCAAAAGGTCAATCAAAGTACTCGTATGGTGTGCTCAATGGGCAGAGGGAATCATTGGTACATATTTCTTTAAAAAAGATATCGGCCATAATGTTACAGTCAATTAGGAACGCTATGGAGCCATGAATAATGACGTTTTCGTGCCTGCATTGAAGGATGTTGATGTGGACGACCTTGGATTCCAACAAGACGGCGCTACATGCCATACAGCTAACGAAACAGTCAATTTATTAAGGAAAACTTTTGAATCTTTTTATATCACGTCGAGCGATTTAACACCGCTGAAATATATTTGTCGCTTGTCTACGCAGATAAGCCCGACACGATTGACGCCGTAGAAGAGAATAATCGGCGCGTTATTGCGGACACACGGCCCCTAATGCTGCAAAAAGTGTTCGAAAATTAGGCCTCTCTGCTAGAATTTATTCGAGCCAGCCGCGGCGGCCACTTGCCCGAAATCCTTTTCTTGTAAACAAAATGGCAAACCCTTATCTATCGTATATAAGTATAATATAGCTAATTTCTTGGCCATAATATTGAATTACGAGTCGCGCCTCTTAATTTCGACTCTGTTGTAAATATAAATTTTGCGTACGGTCAGTCGACATCACGGCTTTAGTGAATAGTCCGATGTCTACTCTTTTGGTTCTAAGCCACCAACCTGCAAGATCTTGATACACAGTGAAGAAAACAAAGCCACCGTAGCGGTAATCACTCGTTGGATCAAGCCCGTAAGTTCTCTCATTGGCCGGCCTGTGGAAATGTTGCCCAGCGTTTTTAAATTGTAACCAATAGAATATCATCTTTTATAGGACCTATTTCGAGTGAGCAGTCGAGATGGCAGACAAAATTGTCATTACGAGTATTATTGACAAAAAGCGAGGGTTCAACCAAATATTAGAACTTTCTCAGGATTGTCTGATTGAGGCAGTACTCGTACTTGGTAATAAAGCTTTACTAAACCTTTTCTAATTCGAAATGACGAAGGAAACGTCGTTTCTTTTAATGATCATTAGCTTAAGTAACATCGGAGACAACGTAAAAACCGAAGTAATGGATACCGAGGGCTATAACATGGAGTCCACTGACCTGGATAACGTGACACCATTTTGAAGGAACCTTTGTGCAGGGGCTATTTGAAACACCTTTTCAGGTCATCAGAGCCGAATTGTCACTGTAGACACATACCACATTAATGGCGAACATCCACGTTAGGATACTCGTCCAAAGCTTTCGATCAAAAGATAGCCGGTTTTATTTAATTATTTAATTTAATGGGCAAACTTCCGCGACAATCCCATTTCAACGGTCTAATCTTCCGCGTCTTTAGAGCATCCTTAAACATGTGCAAATACTGTGAAGAAAAAACCGAGACGCTGACGAATATCATCTGTCCATGGCCCGATTTTTTGTAGGCAAGAATGACTCGCGTCCTATTTTTCCTCACTCACTAGGTTCTTCGTAGAAAGGACATCAGGAACTTCGAAAGTGACAGACCCTCTTAAAGAATCCGCCTTCCACTTCCAAATCTAAATTAGAGGTCACTACAAGCCGACATACTGGCTTAGGTGTATGCCTTCGTGGCATGCAACCGAATTTGGTTTTGTTGTTCTTAAATGACATTAAAAGTAAAAAAAAATATTAAAAGTTTAAGTGAATCATAATGGACCAACAGGCCTTCCAGTAACATTGCACCTATGCGAAAGATTCCCTTTCAACCTAACATCAAATATCTTTCTTCAAAAAAAATAAAAAACAAGACTATCTTAATATAGGGTGATCCATCTACAGGTATTTTTTCAGAACAAAAAAAATATAAAAATTCAAATCAAGTGTGGAATCTTTATTGGTAATTTGAAAGAACATTTTATGCCATTTATTTTTTGAATATAATTTCCCTCAAATGTTGGCCGCAACTACAACTCAGGGCTTCCATTCTGAAGGTCCAATTTTGAATGTCTCCTTAGAGTATTTCGAACGGTATGGCTTCAATGACAAGCGTAATGTTGGCATCCAAAACCTGAATCGTAGCTGGTTTGTCAGCATAGACTTTGGACTTTACGTAACGCCAAAGAAAAATCTCTAAAGGTGTGATATCACTCGATCACCTGTCCAAAGCGTGGAATTAGCTGCTTTTCAAAATTACCTCTCAACAGATCCATTGTTTGAGCAGCTGTATGGCAAGTGGCACCGTCCTGTTGAAACCAAGTGTCGTCAAGATTACTGGCTTCAATTTCAGGTAGCACAAAAATCGATATCATGGCGCGATAGCGAGCACCATTTACTGTTACGTTCCGGCCATCATCATTTTTGAAAAAATATGCACCGATGATTCTCACCAGCTTATAAACCCCACCAAACCGTGGTTTTCTCTGGGTATAATGGCACCTCTTGAACCTCTTCTTGTTGCTCTTCAGCCCAAATGCGGCAATTTTGTTTATTGACTTTGACGTTGAGCCAAAAATGGGCCTCATCACTGAACAAAATTTTGCTGGAAAACGGCGGATCTTTTCGTTTCTCGCCGAACGCTCATTTCCACAATACAGTTGCCATCATTTGAAGGTAATTATTTTTAATTATTGTTGTGAATTTTTAATTTTTTTTGGTTCTGAAAAAATACCTCTAGATGGATCGCCCTATGTTTTACAAATTCCCTTACTGTTTAATATAATTAAAATATAAAATAAATTTTTCTAGGGTCCATATTTTTTTCATTTAATTCCCAAAAAACAAATTTCCGCGTTCCACCCTATACAAAGAAATGATTTTTTTCTGAAATAATAGTTTTTTGTGTTTTGAATTAAATTTTACTTTTTAAAAAACTGGGTGTATCAAGGGTGGTCCAACTAAAATATACGATGGTAAATGTAAATAAAACAAACGAGAATTATTTTAACATTTTTCATTATAATTCATGACAATTATCAGCGAAACAAAGAAATATATATTTTAGCAGATGATTCTTTTACGATATTAGGCGTGTTTTCTTGTTGCTCGGTTATTAAGCTATAATGCGATTGCTTCACTAGATTGTACAAAGATTTTCTATTTGGTTTTGTTTACAGAAAACAATTTACAATTTGCTTCATAAGTTTTTGAAAAATTTAAGTTTTTAGGAAAACAAATAAGCAAGAATGATCCTTATCGATCTAATAAGCAACCGGTTTTGTTGTTATAAAATTGCAAGATATTTTTAAAAAATGCCAAGCATTCTTCTTGGTAGTTAAGAAAAGTTATGGTAAATTTTATGAAAACGTTTAAGGTATAATGACCCAACAGGCCTCCGAGTCGAATGGCCCCCTTTATTTGAGGGTTACCCTTTCAACAGAACTTTGTTTTAATAAAAAAATATAATTACAATCCATGATTTTTTTTTATAAAATTAAAAAAAACGAGACCTTCTTAATACATGTAGTTATAAGAAGGTACATTTCCCTGCTTTAAATTATTTTTTCAGTGTTAGCATAAGTTAAGCAATATTAGAAACTATGGGCTTTGACTGTTATCCTAAACGTCTTCCAGCTTTATGTCCCCGATTTCGTTGATACACAGTACATTTTAAGATTATGTCTCTTCATTTCCCAGCTTAAGTTTAAACTTACTGCAGCAAAGGGCCAACAAAATATGAGGTGCACCTCTTCAGGTAATGTCTTGAAGGACTTTTTTACCTAGGCTATGTGTTCTTAAACCTTTTGTAAATTTTCACAGATTTTAGCTACTCGGAAGTTTAAAAAAACACAACGCAGGGAAATCGCTTAGCCCTATCCTTTTGTCTTCTATTTAATAAAGGTTGTTGTTCTTTCATTCACCAAATATTTAAATTTACTTACATCTTTTTTTTCCAAAAATACTTTCTTAAGAAATGGTAAGCACTTTTCCAAAAACCTTCTACACTCTTCGGATTAATGTAAAGAACTAAACTCTGGAATTAAGATAAGCCAAAAGATTCTTAAATTTAGCAAACACTGAGTTTTGTGGAAATTTCTAGTAAAGACAATTAACAGTAGCAATAAACCTTAAACCCGTCTAACACGAGAGAAAAGTGCGTATGCAAAGTGTAATAGAAACAGTAGGTGTAGTCGAATGCTGTGTGCCCTCTGCCACTAAGTACCTTTAAACGTTTGCGAAATTATAGTCAAAATTATGAAGACCAAGAAGGCAACAGCTAATCTTGTTTCTTGATTAGAGGACCTCAATTTTTAATCTAGAAACACTTGGTATCACCATACACTGTCAATGCCAATATAAAGCAAAACAAGTAAAAAAGCTTCAGTCGGTTGATTCGACTTACATATATTCTCACCACACATATGTGACGCGCAAAATAGAAAGGTTAAATCCCAATTTTGTTCAGGTGAGCCATTTTAAAGATTAGGTCCCTTTCTATTTGCGCTTAGAATCGTCGACTTCACTTTCATAAAACGCGCATATCTCTGGGAGGGAACACTTTTGGGGCATGGGAGCGGTCTCATTCGATGCTCAGATGTAGTCCACATAAAAAAAAGAAAAAAAAAGAAAATTGATTTTTTTTACCCTTAGGTCCCTTTCTCTATGCGCTGTCACATATATGGATTTTATATATTCCTACGTTCTGTGCTATATTGCCTGGATCGATTTTTATTGAAATCTCTAAAACGGTCGTTAGTGTGGGAGGTTCTAGAATGGGCGTGGTATTCTCTTTTTTGTTATGCGCGTACAAAGATGAAACATATTGCAGAACACAAAATTTAAGCATTGGGGAAAAGATTATGCAGGGGTAGTTTGTGTGGGAGGTACTAGAAGGGGCGTGACAGAGGTTCCATTAAACCATCTTATTACTCCATCTATCGTCATCCAACTACTTAATTTCAGTAGTAAGGTTATTATGCAAATACAAAAAATGCGAACAAAATGCCTAGACAATTCCATTTGAACTGGAGGTATTAGAATGGGGCGTCTCATCAACTCTTCTCGTACTCGTGTCTAAGCCGTTATAAGAATATTATTTTCGCAATATATGTGAATTTTATTCACTTGGAGACAAGTAATGTGGGTTTTAACCTGCACTAAAACATAATCATTTGTCTGTTCTGTAATATTGATTTCGATCGTATGAATAGCATTCAAGTTATAAACGAAAGCGAAAAGTGGGCGGAATGGTGTATTGCATGGGACCAGAATAGGAAGTAACAAACATTTTGCCACAATGGGCGTACAAAGCCGTTATTAAGGTATTAGGGTGTTCACTATTTAAGCAATACTCTTACCTGGTAAGGTGAGGGTACACAAATAGCGTATTCAATTGAAAAATTATTCATACAGTTATGTGATAAAAACATTCAAAGTTTCATCCTGTAAAATTACGATATTTGAATGTTCTATATTTTAAGCTGTAATTCAGAATTTAGTAAACTGTTATAGAATATAACAAATCCTAAGGAGGACGTAGTCGACTACTTAAACCCACATATGCAGAAAAGAAAACCGATAACGATTTAGGGCCCCTAAATGGGCCAAGTTTTAAATTTACACATATTTCAAAAATGTTTTCATATTGGATTTTTTAAAAAAAGACGTTGTTTTCAATGCTTGAATAGATCTTCGGCTTGGGGTATCGAATTAAGCAAAAAAAAACAGCGCATAGAGAAAGGGACCTAAGGGTAAAAAAATAAATTTTCATTTTTTTTTCTTTATTTTGATGTGGACAACATCTGAGCATCGAATGAGACCGATCCCATGCCCCAAAAGTGTTCCCTCCCAGAGATATGCGCGTTTTATGAAAGTGAAGTCGACGATTCTAACCGAAAATAGAAAGGAACCTAATCTTTAAAATGGCTCTCCTGAACAAAACTGGTTTTTAACCTTAGGTCCCTTTCTATTTTGCGCGTCACATATAATTTAATTGTTAGCTGACACTCGTATACCTACGCCCAGACAATACTTTACATATCTATCGCAATTGTTACGAAATTGTTGACAGCAGGCAAATAAAAATAATATTATAATAAGATAAATAAATCGTTCCCATGTAACCAATGGAACGACGATCAGTGTAACAATACTACAGAAGCAAAGAATGTTGCCCATAACGCAACTTAACAGGTGTAGCAAGAACAGCTGCATGGGGGAGAAGCGCCTATTCCGCCAAAAAAAAAAGATAAATGGAATTACGCGATTGCGATGTACTCGAGTAGCAAAGATGACCGGAAATTCTAACTAAAAGTCAAACATCAAACTGGGGGCCCAGCCCAGTTAATGGCATAAACTCCATTAGAGATGGAGATGAAAGTCGAGTACCGCAGACGGCAAGTGTAGTGGCTAAAAGGAGCAAATGTTTTTGCATTCACCATACGTACAAATATACCTTCCATTTCGATACAATCCAACTTAAAAAAATTCATCAGATTTCAATGCAATTTGGTTTGTAGCGTTGCCTACACGAAAAACATTATTAAAAATCATCGAAATCGGTACATGCTTTGATGTAGCCTCCACATTAATGTAACTCCGTTTTGTGGTCCAACCGACCTAACACCAGAAAATTTTATTATACTCGAGTAATATTGAATAGACCGCTTGTAGGATAAACAATTGGACAAAAAAGGTTCAGCCTGTCTGACGCTTATATACCTTCATCATGGGTAAATATATGTTGTGATTAATATAATGTATTTTTGTTTTAAATAAAAAAGGAAAAAAATCATATCAAGTGTGGAAACTTTATTGTTTATTCGAAAGGATAAAACAAGCCATTTATTATTTGACTATAATTTCCTTCAAATGACGGTAACGTCAATAAACAAAATTGCCGCATTTGGGCTATAGAACAACCAAAGAGGTTCAAGAGGTGCTAACGTACACAAAAAAACACGGTTTGGTACGGTTTATGTACTGCCAGAATCATTGGTCCATATTTGTTCAAAAATGATGATGGCCGGAATGTTACCGTGAATGGTACTCGCTATCGCGCCATGACTTTGGACTTTTTGCTACCTGAAATTGTAGCCAGTAATTATTTGTGGGGTTATGTGAAGTCGCTTGTCTACGCAGATAATCCTGACAAGATTTCCGCCTTGGCGTGGAATATTCGGCGCGTTAATGCTGACATATGGCCCCAAATGCTGGAAAATGTGGTCGAAAATTAGTCCTTTCGAGCCAGTCGCGACGGCCGCTTGCCCGAAATCATTTTTAAAGCACAATGGCAAACCTTTATCTTTATAGGAAAAACTAAACTATTGGCCATAACATTGCATTTTATAAGTATGCGTTGTATTACATATCATGGGTTCCGGTCTAATATCAACATTTGTTCAAGGGTACAACTACGATCGTCATAACGGTATTACTTTAGGATATATAGCTTTTCAAAATTCACAGATAAATGGGCGGTGCCACGCCACAACACCTCATAGCCTTTTAGAATTCGTTAAACCTTAATTTTATGCTGTTAAAATGTAATAACTAACGATCCTTTACTTTGGCCATTAATGCGATAGTTTTAAGGGGGCGTGGCACCGTCCACTTCTCTGTCGGGGTGTGTTTCTGTTTATGCCAGTATTATGTGTTCCAAATATAATCAACGTTCATCTGATATTGTCCTTTTAAGTCAAGGTTGAATGGTCGTTGCCACGCCTTGTTGTCCAATCACATCGTAATGTACCTAACAGATATTAACGTAACTTAAGGTGAAAGTTTTGTAGCCATCGGAGTTGACAGTGGTGATAAAAAGCATATAACCCCCAAAAATAGTACAAAAATAATGATTTTCCAGAGGTTGACCTACTGCCTCTGTGGAAAAGAAGTTTTTCTCTTGAGTGTTCTGGGCCATTTTGATAACCAACCGTAACAGTCCATCAACACATTCTGCTGCACAATTTCAGCCACATAGCTTCAATAATGCGTCCTGTAATTTTCTTTTCACAGGCTGATAGAAGGACATGGCTAGATCATTTGAGATTTTTATAAAGATGCAGAATATAAATAGTTTATGGGATCTCCGATAAGTATTTCTAGGCGATGATATTCTGTTTTTCAAATACTATTTTACCAGAGTTTTACGCACATATCAGTTAGAAATCGGTCAGAACTGTAACAATCCGGTTGACGGTATGAACTTTCTGTGTAAATCAAAAAATTAACAACGGCTTGGCTTTGCTAGTAGTGCTTCAAGCTGTTGATCCAATTTTTAATGTCTTGTCAAAATATTCCCCAGACAAAAATATATGAAGGCATAGGAATTTTTTTCTTTTGACTCCACATTGTGTTGACTCAAGCGTCAGACTTCATACAAGATTTTAGAATGTATTGTGGTTTTTCACAAACGGATTGTCGAATTTAACATACCATCGTTGAACTTATAGCAAACTTTTCTGTATGTAGTTAAAACGCTCAGACAAAGGTATATTTTAAAATTTCATAAGAATTTATCGCACATGCTAATGCTAGTTTATGGCCACCGATGCTGGTTTCTAGGTATTGCCGGTGTAATGACACCATTGATGTGGCAGAGGGTTCAAACAATTTGACTCATTCATTCAGACGTCAACCAGCGCGTTGTCTTCACCATCAGCCATTAAGAGAAACATAAAATAGATTCTACATACAAATTAAGTAGTATAGTACAGTAGACTCATAAAACTGTAAAGACATCTTAGAAAGTAGTGAGGTAATCGTATTGTTTAGTGTTTTTGCATTTATGTTACGACTGCTTCATTAGTTTCGACTGTTTTGTAAGTTTAGAATCAACTGACTTGGTTAATGGGATTGTTGTCACTACCGCTAGAATCGCCAAGCTCGCCACACACTTAACAAGTTTAGTTCTTTTAAAAATATTTAATTATTGGTTTACGGACAAAGAATGTCTTCTAAGATGTTTATTTTTCAATTGGTGCGATAGTGGTGCCAGTTTAGCTATCGAAAGGGTTTTAATGCTTATTTTCACAAAAGATTATAAATATTAATTGTCAACAAACGTGATAACTGTCGCTTTCGTAATTTCAGATCATTGTCTAAATAAAGTTACTAATGAAATATTTATTGCACTCTGTCCCAAGCGAGTATAAATTATTCAAACATTAATAACGGTTGATCAATCTAGAGGTATTTTTTTTTTAAATAAAAAAATATAAAATTTTAAATCAAATGTGGGATCTTTATTGTTCATTCGAAAGGACAATTTATGCCATTTAAATTTTTTGAATATAAGTTCCTTCAAATGTTAGCCATAACTACGCCCCAGGGTGTCCATTCTGAGTGTCCAATTTTGATGGCTTTCAGAACCTGAAACGGGCTGGTTTGTCAGCATATACTTTGTACAGGTTGGAGCGCGGCATTTGCTTATTTGGGAATAATTTGAAAATAATTATGAACCTCAGAAAAATTAATTTTATATTTAAGTTATATTGAACGGTAAGGGAATTTTTAAATAGCATGGTTTTAAATAGTGTAACTGGCAAATTTCGACATTCGCTATCCACACACTGCTGCATATGTTTCTGAAGTTTTCAAGAACTCTTACTAGCATTTCAACTGGTATTTTGCCAATTTCAGCCTCAATATTGTTAATAAGGTCTTCCAAGTTATTGGAACGGTTGAAATACACTCTCGACTTCAGGTAACCCCAAAGGCAAAAATAACATGGTACTAAGTCTAGTGAGCGTGCCGGCCAGTTCACATCACACCTCAAAGAGATAAGCCGTCCAGGAAACATTTGCCTCAAAAAATTCATTGTAATCCAGGAAATGCCAGGAGCAAGTGATTGCAGAACTGCTGCTCTAACCCTCTCGATGTTTTGGGGACCTTCTCTCAAGTCCCCTTCATACACATGACACATTCTACGCTGTTCTCAATGAAGTTTCCCAATTTACAATTGAATAATGGAGTGCGCATTTAAAAAATACGCTTCAGCACAAAATGACCTCTCCCCACGTGTCCAATGCATGATGGCAACTTAAAGGCAGACGACTACAGATATCCCGTAGCCACGCACACTCTCCTCTCTCTTCGACCAACAGTGCCGCCACAGCCTGCAGTGCAAAATAGCTCCACCCTGTACTTTACGTAGCCCAAAGAAAAAAGTCAAAAGGTTTGATATCAGACGATCTAGGCTGTCAACTCACCGGTCCAAAACGTAAAATTAGCAGCTCTTAAAAATTACTTCTGAATAGATCCATTGTTTGAGCAGCTATATGGCAAGTGGCACCGTCCTGTTGAAACCAAATGTCGTCAAGATTACAAGCTTCAATTTCAGGTAACAAAAACTTCGATATTATAGCGCGATAGCGAGCGCACTTCAAGGTTAGGTTCCCGCCATCATCATTTTTTAAAAAAATATGGACCGATGATGCCACCATGCCATAAGCCGCACCAAACCTTGGTTTTCGCGCTCAGGTCTTTCCATGATAAAATGGCAAGCAATACTAAAAAGAATAAAGTTTAAACAAATATGCCACCATCCCATAAGCCGCACCAAACCGTGCTTTCGCGGTCTAGCTCTTTCCTCAATGGAAAATGGCAAACAATACTAAAAAGATAAAGTTTAACACAACTCACACGCAATCTTTCTATTTATAAAAAATATCTCTAAGTAGATTGATCACCCGTTGTGAGGTTGTACCGACCTTCTGTGATGGGTAGTGTGCACCTCGATCGTATATGTAACACAGGTTGAATTACAGGGTAGTAACAAGTGACACTTCAGCGGTACTTTACCTTGTGATACCCATAATATTTTAAATAGAATATTAGCATTAGTTGGCTTAAAAAAGAAGATCCTAATCAGCGAGTAAAACTAATTTTATTGTTCTAGGCTTACTAATTTTAGGTAAGCCATCTGTCTTTTCACCAAAGTAATATTACTCGAATATGTACAAAGTATGCTGGTGCTAGTAGGTTTACAATGGAAAAGCTCAAAAACCGAATGCTAAGAAAGAGGTTCACTCTTTAGGCTACGAATCGGGTTTGTCTAACAACTTACTTACCTTTCCTCCCCCATTAGACATCACAACGGATCAAATAAGCTGGTGAAGTAAAAAAGTAGAAGTAAAAAAGAGAAAGCTTTAAATTATGGTTATTTTAGTCAGAACCCAACCAATTGGTTTTACCTATTGTTCGTCACATGCAAAGTTCTGAATACCTGTTACAACCATTACATATATTATTGACTGGAGTTGAGGATCGGTGATCTATTGACGACAGTTAAGTAATCAACTCGATTAGGGCGATTATTATAGGTCCAGTTTATTGTCGCCGGCTCCGGGTGGTTTTCTGTCACCGTACTGACAATTTTCGGCTAACTCCGCTCTCTGCCGACAATTCGTCCTAAACACTGGGTTTCTTCTATTGCCACTGGACATCGACTGAACTTGGCTCATATACTAGAGTGTCCAAAACCGAAACAGAAAAACCGGCTTTCCGGTTATTATGCCCAAAGCCGATAGTCGGTTTCTTCAAAACAAAAGATTAATGTCGATTTACCCGTTATTTTACAGTTGGGTTTTTCAGATTTTTGGTTGAACAAAGCAAATTCAAAACTTGCACTATCAAAATCTGTTCATTCGCCATTCAAAGCTCGTTATTAAAGTACAGGTCGCAATTATTGTAAGATCTTTATAAAAGCAGAACCTTAGTTGGTAACGATAAAAAACAATGAATATATGTGACGATATTTTTTTATCTTGGTAAATGTAGAGCGCGTTCAAGGGAATTAGAAACATGTTTTCCATTGGCTTTGCACAGCCATAAATGTAGTAAGTATATAGTCGGCCACTGCCGACTTGAGCTTTTCAACTAGTTTATTTTTTAATAAACAACAAACCTCTTTTCGTCGCAATTGGTTTAAATGTATTCTGCGAGTCTGAAAATGGGGCCAATCACTTTAATTCTAAATGGGAAAATAATTTCCATTCTAAGACAAAAGGCTTAAACATTAAAAAACTCTAGCCGATAGTCGGTTTTTTATAAACACGGTTTTGCAAAAAGCTTGAAATACAGGTATTTTAAAGACCCCGGTTTTTCGGAGATTCGATGGTATAGAACAAGGTCATAGGTTGGAGTGTCCCCTGTGAACATCGCAACAGCGATACCTCATGATATAGGGATATGATTAATGTAATATGTATGTATATTTATATAAATAAGTCCCAAGGAATTCATTATTGTTGTATGGCCTCAAGATTTATATTAATGTCACTGCGAGGATTTATAGATTTTTTTAACTTCGTGGTAAATATATTTTGATTCTAAGACTGGATGTTTTCGAACTAGAACGTTAAGTTGTTTGGAAACAGAACATCCTAGACTTTGGACATTTCTTCGGCTTCTTCCCATTTTTAGGACCACAAGCCGTTTACAGATTCAATAAGAGTTTGGGCAGTAATTTGACACTGGGTTATCAATAAAAAATGTGAAAATTTTTGTCTGGTTCGTCAGATGCATGATCGACAATAATCAAGACCTTAACGAACGAATGATTAAGTATGTGGATGTTCTAATATAGGCCATACTATTTCTACGGAGTTCGATTACTAAACAGGTCGTTGGACCTTAGATACCTCACAAGATGGTGGTTAACCATGATGTCCATTACCTTGGAAGCGCAGAACAAATCTCGATTGGCCGATAATTTGCCAGATTATTGGCTTCCCGTTTTAGGGATTGGCTGGACGTTCGCAAACTTCTAACACACTGGAAAGGCTTCCACACTATAAGCAAGGTTGAAAAGGTTGCGTAACGGACAGACTAGCGTCAAAGAGTACTTACTTAGGACAAGTGCCGAAATACCATCCGGGCGCGGGGACTTATTTACGTCGGGATTCGCAAGAACAATTTTAACCCCACGTATTCAAAAAAATATCTGAGACATGGAACTAGATACGTTTTGGATCACGGAGAGTGGTTATTGCTTTACGGCAAGGAAGAATTTCCTGCAAACATTTCACCCAATATGTTAGCTTTATAAATTTTATTATGAGTGACCATTAAATAACTCAGCTGAAACTGGAACATATCGGTGCATATTTTCGTGAGCCTGTAGCTGTTTTGAGCGACCAATACCCATTTTTGGCGAAATTGGAACATATCGGCTCCTGTTTTCGTACAGCTCTGGAAGCCACAAATTAAACTCGATCACAATGAAATTTTGCATGGTACGTAATGATCGACCAATTATTTACTCTGTTGAAACTAAACCATAGCCTTCCCGATTTCGACAGTTGCAGCTCTTAATGCGACATATTACATCCGATTGTAAAAAAGAGACCATTGCGCGCGGTCAATTCTGGTTCAATTGAACCATATGCGGCCATGTTTTTGACTAACATCCACACAAAAATCTTTCCTGATGTGAAGATCAAATAAAGCGTAGTACATTGAGTGTGACGAATTATTGTCCCTTTTGAAATCGGGCCAGACTATAATTTATACAGGGGTATTGATACCCGACTGGACAAATTTTACCAGGGTATTCCTTGGCTCATTTCATGAAAATAGGGGTATCTACAACCATGCCCGAAAATGCAAGTGGGCGAAATGGCAGCGGTTTGAAAATTTTCGGATTGGTGGTCGGAAGGTACTAGTGTAAAATTGATAAGTTTTGAACCAGTGGTCGGATTTTTTTCCTCTGTAAAGTTAGCCCTATCTCTTACCTTTCTAAAATGGCCTAAATAAAACCCAGAGGTCCCTACCGTTCCAAAGTTATGACTATTTGACTGAAATGCCAACATTTTTTTTTGAAGCGAAATAACATCACGCAATTTTTGGTTTTTGTAAATTAACACAAACAAATTTTAGCACTTCAGTCAAATAGTCGTAACTTTGGACCTTTGGGCTTCGTTTTTCCGTGAATGAATCACCCTGTATAGTCCCACGAAATACATTCTTTTCACTCTTGAAGAAATATATTAAGTTTGACTTTGCTCAAGTTCAAGACCTTGGCGCGGAATCCAAAAAGGCGTAGGGTGCCTTAGATTTATAATAAAAGAGAATTTCACAAAATTTTTTTTTAAAGTACTTCCTTTTAAAAATTTATAATTTCTTAAAAAAGTTATCTTCATTTTAATACTCGTAGAAGACAAAAGGTTATACTTTACAATTATTTATTATTTTCTTAAAATATAAATTACTATTATCTTTAAACTATGTTACTAACGATGACTTAACTACTTAAAACTATTTCTTAAAGTCGCTAAATACGGTCTCTCCGCCGTTGGACACTCGAACTTTACAAAGGGTGGCAGGATTTGCTCCTGCTTATTTCGTGGACCCAGCAACATGTTATTCCAAAGAGCATTTGCCAGCGCTGCATGGCCCAGTTGACTGAAATGAAAACAATCACTGGAGAATAGACGCAAATCATAATCGCCGTTTGGCATTATCGGCAGCAAGACATTAGCCGTAAACGGTTGATAGACTACAGCAAAATCGTGAATTTGATATTCGCGCAGCGAGGCCACAAACTCGTCGACAAGTTGCCAGCGTCTAAACGAGGCCGATGCAGCGTTTAAAGAGGCCTCATTGTAGGTTTCATTAAACACGCAACCACAAGTGAAACTATAATTCATTTTGCATTGCAGCGGTACATGTTGCATATGACGATACAGGGTGGTGACCATATTTGGAGCTGGTAAGAGATTGATCAAAAGCCTGGGAATGTTGTCGCGCAGCAGCGTAAAAGCATCTCTCAAATCAATCTCGTGCCGGTTTAACAAATCCTCCAGATTATCGTGATGGCATATATCGAAGCAAAGGTCTAAGTTGCCCACATATATGGTCAATAACTTCCAATGATTCCGCATATCGATGTGTGGATCATTACGCATACGTTCTATGAGTATTTGGGCTTGATACACTAAATCTCGAGACATTAGCATGGGCTCAGCAATATTTAGATGAGAATCCCTGTCGGTGGTCATAACATTGTCCGTGGAGAAACCGTACAAATTCGGATTGAAGACTTTCAAAATGTTGGGCAATGTGAGCAGCGTGCGCCAGTCGGCCATACCACCTCCCGTAAATGCCATACCACGAAATTCCGCTACCAAGTTGATGAATGTCTTCGAAAAAATGCCATTACCGGCCGATATTGAGTCACCGATGGCGGCTATTACATCAATATCGCCGGGCCTTAGCATATCTACGCTGGCGGGTGGCTCGGGTGATCTTGTGCCGTTTAATTTGCAGGGGAAATCCTCCCACTCTCGAGGAGTTTGTATTTTGCCTCTACGCCAGTTGTTGCGATATAAGTACTGCCAATGTTTATCGGAAAACTTCAGAAACGACCGTCGTACCAGAAACATCAAACTGCGAAAACTATCATCGAGCTCGGAAGCAATTTGATTGCCACCTTCGGCATCTTTAAAATTAAACCTGTTCTTTGCTATACCGGATTTTGTGAGAAAGTAATCAATGTCTTTGACTTTTCCTCCCTTGATTAGATAAACAGAGGATAGAAGTATAAGACTAAGCACAAATGTAGGGCAGGATCTCATTTTGTTTCACTACGAATATGTATTTATTAATTATTTGTTTGCTTTAATCCACTTTAACTTGGCACACTTTTTTACTTTTATGGTTCTTGAATTTATTATTTTTTTTCTTTTCCCTCGCTTGTAAAATTGAAACGTTCGGAACACGACAACGTCTTGTTGGCAACTATTTTTTGAACTAAAATCAACTAGACAATTTAAGACTTTTTGTAAAGCATCATTCTCATATGTTTCGCTTGAATATTCAACGAAAATGATCTAAAAAACACCTATGGCATTAGACTAACTAACCAAGTTTAATGCCAAAATCCGTAGCATGAACTTGAACTACAACAATTATTCTGTTTAACTTTGAATAATTAAGATTCATTAAAGTAACTCAAGAGCCACAGACTACACACTAAAGTGCTGTAAAGTCATGGCTGCAGCTTAACATATGTTGGTTTATTAAACGCCAGCAAAGTTAATATTTGATATTGAGAATTGAAGCTAGCACATACAGCAGTCAAACATGAGTTATCTAGACTGATGGGTGACTAGGAATATCTTTGAAATCAAATGACAATTCGGAGGAAATAGAAAATTGCGTGCGATAAAAATACATAAAAACTTTAGTAACCAAATTTTGTGAGGAGATTATTATTACTTTTCAAAATACAAGAAAAACATATTTTACTTCAGGTGTACATTAAGGTTTAGCGAAATATGAAACTAGTAAAACAACTTAACTTGTGGCCGACTTTCTTATAATAGCCTGCACCACTGAAGAAGCCGATAAAACAAATGGAAATAACTGCCTTCTGGAGCACTAATACCCATGGGCCGAGCTGAACCCCTACTCATTATTCGTTTTCAAATTAAAATACGCGAAAGTTTTAATTAAGGTGTACAGTAAGGTGTAGCGAAATATAAATCTAGTAAAAAAGCTATACTAGTAGTCGAGTATGTTATAGCCTGCACCACTGGAAATGATCAAAAATCAATTTTTGGGCACCTTAGAACCATGGGCCGTGCTGAAAATTTGCCCAGATTTTAATATTCTATTATGTTTGAATTTGTCATAAAATTTATTGAATTTGAGTCAGATTTTTGGACCTAGGATCAACATATTCAGATCCATCACCCCTTTCTTAGAAAAATGAATTTTGCTCACACAGGGAAACAATTAGTTGAAAATCGGTTGGATCTACAAAGATTCGGTTGCAAAAGAGGAATTTCGGTCACCAAATGTTTATACGAGGGCGACCCCAAAACTTTCTGTTTTACTAGCAACTTTTTTTTTTGTTTTTTAAAAGCAATCTTTTATAAGCTATCTGTCAAAATTTCCGAAATATTTAATGATTATTTTCTTTGTTACAGGTGATTGAAGTAAACAAGTTTTATAATTTTTGGAAAATGGAAAATAAAGTGTTTCGTGCGGTAATTAAACACTTTTATATGAAAGGTTATACGCCACAATTAATCAAAGATGAATTGGATTCTGTTCATGGTGATAATGCACCATCATACTCCACCGTGAAATCCTGGGTTCAACAATTTAAAATGGGTAGACGAATAAAGCTCACAGAACTTGCTGATATTGTTAAAATACACGAAAAACAAATTGGAGTAATTTACATGATGAACTCTACATGAAAAAGCTATCCGCAAGATGGGTGTCGCGTTTGTTGACTTTGTCCCAAAACATCGTCCGTTGGACCAATTCCGAGCAGCTTTTAGCGATTTATCAGCGTAATCCAATAGAGTTCTAGCGCCGATTCATAACTGTTGATGAAACATGGATTCATCACTACATCCCAGAATGCACAGAACAGTCAAAACAATGGATAGAAGCTGGTAAAAGTGTTCCCAAGAAGGCGAAAACTGTTAAGTCAGCAGGAAAAGTAATGGCCACAGTATTTTGGGCTGCAAGGGGTATAACATTTATTGATTATCTTGTGTATTATTGGATCGGGTGAGTGAAGAAATCAAGATAAAACGACCGCATTTAGAAAAAAAAGTCCTTTTTCATCAAGATAATGCTCCTTCACACACTGCATTTTTAACTCAACAAAAACTGGCAGAAGTATGATTTGAAATTGCTTCGCATCCACCATATAGTCCAGATTTAGCTCCTTCTGATTATTTTTTGTTTCCAAATTTAAAAAAAAATTCTCGGTGGCAAAAAATTTTCGTCCAATAGCGCTGAAACTGAGGCATATTTTGAAGGTCTTGAAAAATCTTATTTTTCGGATGGAATTAAAAAACTTGAAAAATGTTTGATGAAGTGTATTGAGTTGGGAGGAGATTATGTTGAAAAATAAATATTAATAATTCCAAAAAAACGGTTCGTTTTATGTTAGGCCAGTTACTTTTGCGGTCGCCCTCGTAATCGTTATTAATATTCGATTCGAAATACCACAAGATGATTAACGTAACATCGTACTGAACACACAATCTTTTGATAGGTCATACCAATAGGACGCAACAACTGGTGGTTGTGACAAGCAATAGTTTTACAAAAACTTTGTTGTTGTAACCTATTAAAAGAGATGATAACAAAAACTTCGTCATAACGAAAACAGAGTTGTTTAATGGTATTTGTTAAAAATAAAGCAATTCGATTATCTCTGACTTTAAACCAATCGATTAACCAAAAATGTTTCTAGTAAAATCATCCATCATCTTTTCTACTTTTTCCTCGACATGACCCTCCCTATAAGTACTTCAAGTTGTTCAATTGTAATAGCAAACAGTGTTTGCCATTAACTAATATTTGCTTATTTTTCGTTGAACATGTGTGGTATGAGGATTTTTTGATCCAAAAATTCTCTTCTGAAAGTTCGGATACTTGGTTCTGATACTACAGTTCCAATAACTAAAAATTATAGAGCACCAAGTAACATTCGGTTAAACTGATGAAATATTTAAGAGACAAATAACCTTAATCATTCGGTTGTGGCAACGAAAGTCAAATTATTTATTTAAATGATATCTCTGAACATTCTATTAAAAACCAGTTATTCTTACCATATCTGTCGGCGCTGATATCTCTTGGCGGCACATATTTTTCGAACTACGGACCCTGAAAATTTATACGCATAATTTGACTCTTTTTCTGTTTTTTTCAGGGCTCGTTTTTATAACCTACATCAAACTGTTGTAAAGGGTACCATAACTTAGTACTGAGGATTCCAACGCCTTTAAGGAAAAGAGATAAACCCCATTACATACATTGCATTTTTTGTGTTAACTAAAACTTTATAGCATTTTTTTATTAATTTGAGTCGCTGGCTTTAAATCCAATCTCTTTTTTTCTCTGTCAGCTATGTCAAAGATGAAGGCACTTCCACTACATATTTGACGCGCAAAATAGAAAGGGACCTAAGGGTAAAAACCAGTTTTTTTCAGGAGAGCCATTTTAAAGATTTAAATACGAGGGCGGTTCGGAAACTTCTTAGCCTAGCAAAAAAAGCGCGGTATAAAGAGAAAAAAGTTAAGTGTTGTGGAAACTTTCATCTCTGCTATGAACACATGTTAAATTTTGTTTTGATCTGGCAACTCCTTCATATAGAAACAGGTGTTCACAAAAGACGCATCCGCGATTTTTTTACAATGGAAAAATTAGAAATGCGTGGTGTCATTAAATATTTACATAAAAAAGGTTTATCGGAACAAGAAATTCATAATGATATGGTGAATGTGTTAGGTGAAAGTGCTCCTTCATATGCAACAGTAAAAAATTGGGTTGCTGAATTTAAACGTGGTCGTACAAGCATTGAAGATGAACCACGTAGTGGACGTCCAAAACAGCAACAACAACAGAAATTGTAGCCAAAGTGCATGATATGGTATTAATTGATCGACGAATAAAAGTGCGTGAAATAGCTAATGATCGAGTCCATTTAGTTTTGCATGAATAACTACAGATGAAAAAGCTTTCTGAAAGACGGGTGCCGGACTTGTTAACAGTCGACCAAAAACGCATAAGAATGAACATTTCTCAAGCTTGTTTGGATCGTTTTCAGCGAAATAAAATGGATTTTAAGCGTCGTTTCATAACTGTTGATGAGACATGTATCCACCACTATACTCCAGAGACAAAAGAACAATCCAAACAATGGACTGAAGCTGGAGGAAGTGCCCCAAAGAAGGCAAAAACAATTCAATCGGCTGGTAAGGTTATGGCAACGGTTTTTTGGGACTTCAAAGGTATTTTATTGATTGACTATCTGCAAAAGGGTAAAACAATAAATTCAGAGTACTATTGCAACCTTTTAGATCAATTAAATGTACAAATTCGAGAAAAACGTCCTGGCTTACAACACAAAAAAATAATTTTTCATCAAGACAACGCACCAGCGCACAAGAGTGCTTCAACAATGGCTAAAATCAACGAATTAAAGTACGAGTTGCTTGACCACCCACCTTATTCTCCTGATTTAGCTCCCAGTGACTTTTACCTGTTCCCAAATCTAAAAAAATTCCTTGCTGGCAAGCGTTTTACCTCAAATGAAGATGCAATTACAGTTGTAAACCACTATTTTGAAGACCTATTCTCTAGAGAGACTATTCTCTTTCCTTGATAGGCTAAGAACTTTTCGAACCGCCCTCGTACGTGTATCTTAGGTGTAGAATCGTCGACTTCACTTTCATAAAACGCGCATATCTCTGGGGGGAACACTTTTGGGGCATAGGATCGGTTTCATTCGATGCTCAGATGTTGTCCACATCAAAAAAAGAAAAAAATGAAAATTGATTTTTTTTAACCTTAGGGACCTATGCGCTATATATTGAAATATCTTGAAAACAGTTTAATTAAAAAAATCTCAAATATCGTTAATAAAACCATTCTTAAACCGTGGTTTAATTCTTAAACTGCTGACCTAAAGAACGTAAAAATACTAGACAGAGAGAAAAATAAGAGATACACTTTAGAAAGTTTAGGAATTGTACAGAGAATCAATAAACACCAAATAAGACAAAGACAACACAAAGCTCCATTACTCCGCTTCAATAAGTTGAAATAATAAGAAGTGCGTTACTGTGATATTAGTGTTAAGTTTTGCTGTGATTTTTACATTTATTTATATTTTTTATTATTTTGCTATTAAATTGTTTCGTGATGTCCAGTTTTTTAATAGTATTATGAAATTATGTTTCATTTGTCATAATTTCATAATACTATTAAAAAACTGGACATGTAAAACTAATTGTAAGTAAAACTAGTATATCATAGAAAATTATAAATAACACAACACTTTTTGTCGACAGGATTTTCAAATAAACATCCCCTGAAGAAGTTAGAAAAAAGCTAACGAAACGTTGGGAAAACATGGAATAAATTAGTTTTATTTAATTCATGAAGGAAGACTGACCAATCAGCCCAGTCAAAAACGACATAAACAAATAAAAGAAATACCCATTTGGCCAAAGAAGAAGGATATTGGTTTTATATTTATCCACTAGTTTCAGAAATATCGTTGAAGTTTTATAAAAAAAACAATTATCAAAAAAATTGTATTTTAAAAAAATAATTAAAAATAAATATGCTTTTAAAATCTCAGTTTTTGTTCTAAAAACATTAAGTTTATTATATTAAAAATCAAATGAGCTTTATTTCATTAAGATCGGCGTAGAACTTTTAATATTATTCACAATTTACTGAGAAAACTGAATTTATAAAAATCGCGGTTTCCATACACAAATAACATTTATAAATAAATTTTAGAAAATTTATTACTATATTATGTTTAATCCTGGTTTTTCGTGCCTCTTAGTCTTAGTTACTATTATTCAGTTATAAGCAAATAAAGAAATTGTTTTTATACAGTTTTATACAGTCAAATAGTCATAACATTGGAATGGTAAGATCTCTGGGCATCGTCCACTGGTTCAGAACGTAGCAATTTTACCCTATTACCTCCTGACCAGCAATCCGAAAATGCTTAAACTGCTGCCATTTCGTCCCTTGCTTTTTTGGTTATAGTCGTAGATGGGCATATTTTCATGAAATGAGCCAAGCAATATGCTGGTACAATTTGTCCAGTCGTCAATGAATCACCCTGTAATATTAGGATAGGGTTATGTTGTTATTCAGCAATTGATTTTTATTAAAAACAACTACTTTACTTATATTTAAATATACTTTAATTTTCAAACTGTAGAAGTTATGTAAAAAAAACGTAAGCGTTTCATTTATTAAAAATATTTCAGTTATAAAATCCAAAGCAGTTTTAAAAATCATTGTATAAAAGATAAAAATTACCATTATTTTAAAAGTTTCGTAAAAATAACATTGTTCCCAAAATTATATTCAAATTTATAGATATTACTATCATGCAGTATAGATATTGTTAGTGCGACAAAAGTATTTATATTGTTGCCACAACCATTTAACCCCATTCGTGTCCAAATATCCATTAGAGTGTCCAAATAACGGGGTTTTCAGAATAAATTAATTATTACTAAAAATATTTATTATAAGTACTCGTATATATAGAGTCGCTTCCTTAAATATATTTCGAATCTTACTTTGTGAATTTCTTCGGGTAATTTGGGACAGAATAAAACTCCGTTAAGAATAGATTCTTGAAAAGTTGTTTCATTCCTGAAAACATATTAATAGTATATTACACAGTACAACAGCCAATCTGGGGGGTGAGAAATTCCAAGTCAGGGTGATGGTACTAGGTCAGTATATTAAAACCCTCAAAGGGTTTTGCGTTCGTATGTGCCAGTTTTTTTTTATGACCTTTTACATTTTTTCCTTATCTTGATGTTTTTTCGCTTAGTTGTAAAATGTTGGCAAAAACGTAGTTTGACATAACTTGAGAACGACTAGTTAGATTTTGCTGAAATAAATTGAGAAAAATTAATAATTACATTTTCTTTAATCCATTAATATTCTGTTTCTTATGAAGAAAATTTTGCCAAAAAAAAATTTTTTTTTTTTAAAACATTTAAATCCCAAACGGAAAAACGTGTAGAGTCTTATAACTTTCACGTAAAGTCACATAACCTATAAACAAAATGCGATATAGATCATAGAAATCGATTAACGCGTTCTGCTTTTATTCAAAATTAAGTAACTTCACTTTGAGGGTTTTAATATACTGACCTAGTACCATCACCCTGACTTGGAATTGCTCACCCCCCAGACAATAACCCCAAAAATGTTCCACAGTGTTATGTTAGGTTAGGTAGAAGTACATGAAACCAAGCGGAAATAGCCCAGGTCTCTTTAATTAAACCATCTGATCGCCTTTAAAAGCTTTTGAGTTGGCCACTGTCAATATCAGCCAGTTCAGCTAAGTCCCCATAGAAGTACGAACCTAATGTTAAGCCGCGTTTCATTGCTAGATCAGGGCACGTACATAGCAGGTTTTAAATTGCTCCCTTCTCTAATCACTAAAACCTTTCCGTATTGACCATCAATCTACGGGAAAATACCCACCTTTTCCCTTCCATATTAACCATCAATCGACGGAAAATTATCCAACTTTGACTATTTAGTGTCCAATTCTAACGAGTCACAGGATCCATAACAAAATTCACTTAATTTTATGTTATTCCACTATGAATTCTAAGACTAAATAAGCTTTGTAGGACTTTTAAAAATTTCCGGGATGCCGGCATAAAATTACTGAAAATTCAAGGAAATCCCTGCACGGGAATTCCCGCGAAAAACCCAACCAAATATCTACCTTATATTTCTAATAGTTATGAGAAATTGACGTTTCAGAAGAGAGAAATTGACTTTTCACTGTTCAGAATAGTTGATTTTACCAGTGGTTGACACAGTCCTAATGATTGGAAACTTTTAACTCATCAACAATTGAGGACATTTTCAATACCAACCATATCAGTCAATAAACACATACATGCTTCTGCAAAATTGTAAGCCACATCGCTTAACTAGGGCGACCTCTAGTTTGCTTTAGATGCATCAAAATTTGATGCATCTAGAGCTTAAAACATAATATAGTATCGAATGAACATGTGTGAGGGAGCGCTATATCTCAATGAGAACAGATTTTCCATAAATTTCAGTAACGTACTCCATGTTTGTATGTAGGTTGTGGTTTCTAGAAATAAAACAATAATCGTACGAATATATATGTGGGAGCTGTATCTAAATCTGAAAGTAATTTCAGCACCTTATTAAACGTTCTTTATTGGCCCAAAAAAATAACTAAACTAATAACATAAAATTGGATAAACAGCTGGAGCAGATAAATAATTCCGTGACTTTTCAACTTCCCTCGTAGTTATATCAAATGCAACACTGCTCCCATCAAGTACCATCTGTTAATAGACTACTGTCAAATTTTAAGAGAGTTCCGTTTTTTAGTCTTCAAAGGTCTTGAAAACATACAACGTCGTAGATTTTGTTCAAAATGGAATAAAAAAATTATTTCGAGTGCTCATTAAACATTACGAGTAACAATTTTCTACTTCCAAACCTAAAGAAATGGTTCGAAGGAAAGATATTCAGTTCCAATGATGAAATTATTAATCAAACAAATGCATATTTTATGGACCTCGAAAAAATCCTAACGTTCGACTTAGTGTAATGAGGAAATTATGTTGAAAAATATATTTTTTTTTTGTCAAAAAAACTCTGTTTTATTTGAAAAGTCACGGAATTATTGATCTCCCGTTGAATATCTAAGTCTAAAATGATTTTCTTTAATTTTAGGTAATAAACGACCAGAATGTCCTTCTTTATTCGTCCTAAACTTTATCAATATTGGATGTAAAATCTGCCTTCTAGAGCTAAACGAACGGAGGTCATGGAATCAGCAGGTGATTATACGTCGATCGGTATCTGAACCTCTATCCTATGATGGATAAAGGGTATTAATACATGTAGCTCTGCGCTGTGAGGCCCGCTGAGGCAGCCACATGAATAAAAGTGTATTTCATAAATATTTGGATTACTCTGTCTACTAAACCATTTGTTTGACAAATAAATAATTGTTTATTTTTTGATGTTTTTAATAACACAGTGATACAAAATCGAACTTTCTGAATTCGAACGGGATGAGATCAATTGCAAATGAAAGTTGACATTATTATACAGAGATTTTTTTACACGCATTTGAACTTCATGATTTTAGAACGCTGTCTAACAAGAAAAACTCATTGACAATTTGATAAAATAATGGTTATTTAATTTTATTATGTGGAAAGTTGTGGTATTAGGGTCGAGCAATCATTGTTGATATTTATTTTTACCTAAAACTCACGGTAGATGGCGCTGTAATAAAATTTTTTGCTATTTTTTTGTAGATTTTCGTAGAAAAAACGATGCATTGCAGTAACTACTGCATATACAACACAAAGGAAGACAGTTAAACGTATTAGAGAATATGGAAGGAAATATACAAACAAAAGACACTCGACGGTAGGATAAAAAATGAACAGGTAAACATGTGCTTCATATGCTTAAGGAAATCAATATCGAAAGTGTGACTGCGAAAAGAGAGACGTTTTTCGTGTTGGAACAGCTAAGGTTATCCATGAACCTATTGTACCAGTAGATAAAGTATTGCTACCACCACTTCATATTAAATTGTTTTTTTTTAAATTGTTGTAAAAGTCTTTTCTGTAGCTTTTATGTACTACTTTAAGATCTACAATTCCAAAACTCAGGGCTAGCAAAGTTAAGAAGGTATTGTTTGTACTTAGTAGGGACATAAATACTGTTACACACGTTTTATGCTGTAAAATAAAAAGTACTGAATATTTTTGGACCAAATATTTTTTATTATATTTATTGCTTTACCCAAAAAGAACCAACTTATGAGAAATGTCCGCCTTTTGCCTTTACACACGCCTTAAGTCGCACTGGCCAATCGTCAACAGCTGCACGAACCTCGTGCATTGGAAAATTGGCCACAGCTCGAACCAAAGCAGTCTTAAGAGATCCAATGTTGGGGTATCTTTTGTGACAAACCTTGTCCTCTTAAACCGTTTACAATTTGTAATCCAATGGGTTAAAATCTAGGCTGTCTGAGGGCTATTCTTCAGAGGAAATGAACGCTGGCAAATTGTTTCAAAGCCAGGCCTGGGACGTTTTAGCCTTATGGGCCGGCGCAGAATCCTGCTGGAAAGTCCATGGCTGGTTTTGGAACAGGAAATTGTTAAGAGGCTTCACAAAAGCTTCCAAAACGGTTTCTTGGTAAACTTTGACCGATGTTTTGACTCCTTGTTGGCAGAAATGCAGGTCAGTGACCTGCAGTAAGAGACACCCCACCAAACCATGACTGATGACCCTTTTCCACCCTTGGGATCAGTTCAGATGCTTCCTTAGATGACCGCGCATACACTCTATCATTCTGCTTGTTAAATTTTTCCTGAACGGTAAAAATTTGTTCATCGGTGAACAAAATTTTTCTGTGCAAGTTATCAGCGTGCTTCACCTAAAGACGTTTGCATTTTTCAATCCAATTTTTTTAAAGCTGCAGTCAATAAATGTCCGGTACGTCGTTTGAAAGCCCCAAGTCCCAAGTCTTTTTTAATGATTCGACTCATCGACTTTTGCGTGACATTCATCCCACGGGCCATGATTTTCTGTTTTCGGAGCGGATTTCTGTGAATTCCTGATTAAACGGCTTTGATCACATGCGGTGTTCGAACAGAGCGTGGGCGGCCCGACCGGTGGCGGTCTTTTACATCTCCAGTCTCCTGAAACAGTTTTATGTATCGGTAGACGAACATGCGGCTAATCCCTAGTGGCCGTAGCGTAATGAAAATATCGCTTTTTTTCATTTCACACTTGAAAAGCGCCATTACAGCGATATGTCCTGACATTAGAAGATTGATGAAAAATAATGATAATTCTTTGGATCAAAATCAATTAATGGCATGGAATGCAGTTAAAGACGTAATTGAAAATGTTCTTGGTAAAAAACGAGAAGCAGATAGTGTACAAAGATTTAAACGTCAAGATTTAAAACGTCATTAAAAATTCATTTTCGCCATCACCATATGTATTGGTTTGAAAACTATTTTACCAACGAATCTCATGAGCAAGGTGGACGTTTTAACCAAGTAGCTTTAACCATGGACGCCAGGTACTGAGGAAAGAAACTACATTCTGTGATAAAGAGAACATCCGATGAAGAGGATACTGACGAAGAGCATGAACCAGAAACATAGAGAGATCCACAGCTTACTAATTCTGAAGCTTTTGCTACTTCAAACATGCAAATGGACAGTGATATTGACCATGATTAAGCGGATCTAAACATAAATTGCTCTTAAATAAGATATAATACTTTTAAATAAAAAAAATGTTTTTGTAATAAAAAATATTAAAAGCACAATTTTTTTCCATATAAACTGCATTTTTGTTATAGTAACGTACTGAGAATAATAAAATGTACTTCGTTATGTTATTAGAAATTCTATGAAAATCTACAAGAAATAGCACCATTCTAGCGCAAGTTTTAGGTAAAAAAGTTCCTCGACCACAAAAACAGTAAGATTCCACAACACTCAAGGATTATAAAAATAAATAAGCATTATTTTTATCAAATTTTCAATGATCTTTTTATGTTAGACAGCGTTCCAAAATCATCAATTTTAAATGCGTGTAAAAAAATCTCGCACTGAACTAGGTGCTTTGGATAATGTCAACTTTCATTTGCAATTGGTTTCCTTCCATTCGCACTTTGGTTGTTGCACTGTTTTCTTAATTAATTTAACATTTGTTTTTTATTTGAATTCGTAAGTCATCTTCTCATTTACCTATATTAATTAATATAATTTTTCTTTTCGGATTAAGGCTATACAATAAAAAACTTGTGTTTTTTTTTTTTAATTTTATTAAAAATCCGAATATTTTGATTGAATTTGCCAATCAAATTCACGCATTGAGCTGCCTTTTGATATTTAAAAAATATTGAACAGGGATTAAACCGGCTCAAGACCTCTTGCTTCTATATTTAAATAGAATACAAGTTTTTAACAAAATGGCAAAGTGACATTGATTTTCGTGGCTGCACACTACTTTTATCATGATTTCGGGTCCGTGACAACCCTCTTCAGAAAGCCTTGCTGCAATTGTTGAAAGTAAAACCGAACTCTATAAGGCCAGGCTCTCCACAAACGAATGAGAACTACTGTTGTAAACCTTACTTTTCAAGTTTTCTTCACACAATTGCCCACGAAAATACAACTCACTCTTGCCAGCTCTAAAGAGACTCCACATCGAGAGCCATCAATAGATTTCTTTTACAACAACGTGTGTGTTGTAAAAAGAGTTTAGTTGACTATGTCAACTTGTGTGCCGTGCCGTGCATGTACGTATGTTTAGCTCGTTTGTTTTATTTCGGTCTGTTGCTTTTACACATTGAACAGGGATTAAACCGGCTCAAGACCTCTTGCTTCTATATTTAAATAGAATACAAGTTTTTAACAAAATGGCAAAGTGACATTGATTTTCGTGGCTGCACACTACTTTTATCATGATTTCGGGTCCGTGACAACCCTCTTCAGAAAGCCTTGCTGCAATTGTTGAAAGTAAAACCGAACTCTATAAGGCCAGGCTCTCCACAAACGAATGAGAACTACTGTTGTAAACCTTACTTTTCAAGTTTTCTTCACACAATTGCCCACGAAAATACAACTCACTCTTGCCAGCTTAAAAAATAATTATAGAGTTAGAACACGCTGTTCGTGTATAGTGTAAAATGTCGTCTTTTTTGGAGCACATGTTTCATGATTTTTAGATTTTCTGACTTCACCTTCTAGTTAATATACCCGTTCAACTTTTGGTACATTATTTCGATACACCCTTATGTACACACACTAGTAAATTTAATAAGAAGTACACGCTTTAAAGAGAAAGCTTCACTTTTGCATATAAATATTTTTCAACTTTGCAAATGGGAGATGAATTCTGAGACTAAAAGCTATGTGGGACCTATGTCCAGTCCAGTGAATGATTCTCTTTTAACTAAGCTTATAGTCTACATGCACTATGAGAACACGATACATATAACAGATTTTGGTTATCAATAGCAATGCATAGACTTTACTACATTCACTCTCAAAGAAGAGGCGAAATTTAGACAACTTTTATACAAACATTCGCTGTCTCTTAACTGACTGTAGGCAATAAGGCTCCTTGTCGAAAAAAGGTACTAAGAAATCATAAGGTGGAACACAATTGTAAGCCTATACAAATCAAAGCTCGAAAGATACTTTATATGTTTTGTAAAATGTCACTGTGAATAATTATTTTGTTCGCTATACTTGGTTTAGTTTTTTTAACCCCTCCCTTCAAAGTATAGTTACTTCACATGAAGTATTTAAAAATTGTAATCCAACTATTTTTTTGGCATCTGCCGCAAAATCTTTAACGCCCTAGCTCGAATAAAGTCTTTGTTAACTAAAATCACTAACAGCAAATCACGCTTTTGAAAACGTCTTTGATGAGCTGCGCATTTCATTAATGAAAAAGAAAAAACACACACGTTTTCAAAAACAGACAAACAAAATAATTATGACTGATAAATATTTGCTGTACTTAGACTTGGTTGGCGGTAAATGTATGCTTTTGTCATAAGTGCGAGAGTTTTGAAATTCTATTAATAAGCCGGAAGTGTATGGTTGCGTCGATGAGCTTTTATTTAGCAAATAGATAATTAAACGCTAAACTGAGTAGAGTGTTTTTCAAGTGTTCAAGATAATAGAAAATATGTGTGGCGAAAGACGTTTAAGTCGCATAACGCCAAGAAAACAAAGCATCTTAATTTTCTTTTTCATTTGAAAAACAAATTCAATAATTGAATTATTGAAATAGGAATTGTCCTTTTCCATCGTTACCAAATCATGTTTTGGTTAGCAGTTCCCCTGATTTCCTAGTTTTTACCATAAAGTAGACATTTTTCCAACTTACTTACTATTACCATGGGCATCCATGATCTTTGCTGTAGAATGTAACGTATGTGACTTTGGCCTTAAGTCAATTTTGATAGACTGCGCCCCGAAAAATCACAGTTTCAATTAACTGATGAGATCACGTTCGACGCAATTGTCATCTTATGTGTACAAATGATGACAATTACATGCAGACGACAAACAACATTTACGATGACGCTCTGCCACTCACAGAGGTTATGAAGTTGATGTACATGCTCCTCCAGCATAATGGCCAACACAATTTGCAAATTGGCAGCATAACACACTCTACCCTGCCCAGGGTTTGCCACTTACACCCCCACCGACTCTCTATCGCCGCCTTGTACATAAACAGAAAAAACGAACAAACAAACATAAAAGAACACAAGATAATTTACATAAATTTTATGAATGAATATGCCAGAAAAAAAATAAACGTAAAATGAAATAAAGATGAACATTTTACGCTTGCTGGGAAACTTTAAGAAGTCACATGAACCAGCGTAGAGTGGAGAAAACAGTTTTTTTATGCCAAGTTTTAAAACTCCGAACACGTACATGTGTTCAGCTAACTACTAGAAGCTAGCTGGTTGAAAGAAACCAACAGCAGCAGTGCAACTAGAGACTGTGGCACCATCCATTCGCCACTCATCTTATCAGCATAACTAGGCGATATATTTACCCGAATAACTTGTGGCAATGGTGTGGAGTGGGCCACCAGCGGCTGGCTGAAGCAACAGTTTTGCTTGAGCCGGCGAATGAAAACAATTTTGACTTTCTTTTCCTATAAAATATAAGGAAAGACGTTGATTTCTAGGTAGAAATTTATGATCGGGAACTGAAGATTAGTCATCTAGTACAATAAGGAATAAATATTATAAAATATCACAGAGAACAGGTTGCCACAGCCATGTTTTATGCCAACCGAATGTTGGTGGTTGCAGGTACTATCGCTGTATTCTATTGTTACAGCCGAATTTGATTGGGAACACAACAATTTTCAGTAAAGGTGGAAGAAAACAAGTATCGGCAATCATAACAGATTAAGATGATTATTGAAACTGAATTTGTACATGTATTGGTTGTTGTTATAGATTGTTGTCTATAAGAACTTTTCGAAATTTTTTATATTTTACCACCTAGCAATGGGTAAACTAAGTAAAATAAAAACGTCATTGGATAGATTTATTAATAAGCATTTGAAAATACCCCAATCTGAAAAGAATAAATTAAGATATACTATAACAATAATTATTTTCAAGCTTTGGTTGGCCGTAACTCGGAAAAAAGAAGTCGTAAAATTGGTTGCTGTTTTGAAAAATAAAGTGGTCAATCTGTGCCGACAAATTACGGCAAATTACAGTTACCGTAATTTTTCTCTATTCTCTGAAAAATATTTTATATTTATAGTTCGTTTTTTAGCGTTTAGAAGCATTAACCTCCTAACCCAAGAAACTTAAAGTGTCTGACCATTTTGTTTGTGTTTTTATAATTTTTTTTATGGATTTCGAAATATCTTTTCGTCGTGAAAAAAAATTTTTTTTTGTGACTACTCGTAGAACCGATAAAATATTAAAGGGTTCATATGTTTATGTTGAAATAAACAATTTTACGTTACAATAGCGAACTAAACAGGGTTAGGTCACTACAAAGAACTAATCAGTTGTCACCATCAATTATTGCTTCCAAAGAACATGTACATTTTACATATTTGATTGGTTGCCATAACCGCCAGTTTTGGCAACCAATAGTTGAACAGAATTCGGTTGGTATAACTGTGTTATTGGCTGCGATTACCGTGGTATGGTTGTAGCAACCATCATTTGATATCTCGTATCATGTTACCATCAATAATGTTTATCAATATGGTTATTGCAACAGAAAGTCGGTTTATCCAACCGAATTTTTGTAGTTCGGAAATATCAGTTGGAAATCAGTCCGAAATACAGACATTCGATTAGGTAAATATATATTCATTTATTATCACTAATTTTCCATAGTACTGATGTTACAATAATACTACAGCCAATAGGTTTGTTGTACCAACCAAAATTAGTAGAACTATTAGCTGGCAAAACTAGTGGTTCTGACAACCAACCAATTATGAAGAACACGTTAATGTGGTGCCAATAAGTGGTGATCAAATAAAATAAATTCATTGTAATTACCAAACCCTGTTTAGTTCGCTGTTGTAACATACGAGAGCAGATCAATAATTTCGTGACTTTTCCGACTTCCCTCGTAGTTATATGAAATGCAACACTGTTCCCATTAGGTAAAATCAATTTTTAAAGAGAGTTTTGTCATTTAGTTTGTGTTTAACAGCTGTTCAAAACAAACAACCTTCTGGAATTGTTAAAAATGGAAAAAATGAATTTCGAGTGCTCATTAAACATTAATTTTGCGGAAAAAAACCCGTCAATCGAACCAAGGAAAAGCTTGATAAATGATATGGGGACTCTGCACCATCGATTACAATGGTGAGAGTTGGTTCACTGACTTTAGTTGTGGTCGGACAAGGACAAATGACACTGAACGTTCAGGACGGCCAATTGAGGTCAATACAGCCGAAAATGTCGAAAAATTTACGATATGGTGTTGGCCGATCGAAGAGAAATATTGCGTGAGATTGTTCATGCCATTCGCATTTCATATGGCAGTGTGGTTTCTACTTTACATGATCAGTTTGGTTAAACAAAGCTGTCTGCAAGATGCGTGCCGCAATTACCATTTCATGAAGATAATGCACGTGTGCACACGTGTGCAGTCTCAATGGCAAAATTGCATTAATTAGGTTACGAATTGGTACCTAATCCCACCATATTCTTCGGATTTAGCCTGCAGCAACTATTTTCTATTTCCAGGCCTAAAGAAATGGCATGGTGGAAAGAGATTCATTTCCTATAATTTTATGGACCACGAAATATCCTATTTTTTGGAAGGGATACGAAAATTCGAGAAATTGTATTGAGCTAAAAGGAGATTATGTTGAACAATATTTTTTTTCTGTAAAAATAAAATGTTTTTTATTCGTTTTTTCACTTTCTTAAAAATTTAAGGAAAACATTTTGGAAAAACATTCACGGAATTATTGATCTGCCCTCGTATTACACTATGCAACGAAAGTTCGGATTTTCTCGGTGGGTGAATGACCTCTTTTTGAAATGAAAGACTTAGGTGATTATACTTATAGTTATTTCTCAAAAGGACGGCCCTGGTAGGTCATAGTTATTTTTTATGATCCCAATAATTTTTTATTTTGCAACGCTATACCGTTTAAAAGAATTAAAAAGCAGTAAATATTGCATATTACCGCATTTTCAGGTTGAGAATCAGATCAAGTTAAATTGTACGGTGTTTATTTTCATAGAACATTTTATCATCCTATCGCTGAGATTGTCGTGTCCTTTTCGTTCATTTTTAGAAAAATTAAAAAAAAATGTTCTTTAAGTTTTTTATGTTCTACAAAACGTTGTTCAATCAATTTCAGTTAGGGCGTTGCTTTTTTTATTGAAACTCTTTAAAGTTGGTCGTTTTTTGGGTTAAAATATTTTGCTAAGTTACTAATATTATTATTTTAGTCTAAAATAAAACAGAATTTTTTCAAGATAAACTGTCTCTTTTCGTCCTTTTTTTAACAAAATTTTATAAATAAGTTTTGTTCAGAATGGAAGGAGATTGGCGGTTTCAACAAAAATATTTCAACTCCTTTTTTTAATAACCTAGAAAATATGTGTGTCAATATTATAATATGTAGCTAAGACTTCAAGCTTTTATTATAAGTATTTGTGTCACATTAACTAAAGTAGCCGGAAATATTTAGGTTTAAAATTTCACTCTACTTCACTTAAATAATACATACGAGTACGTCATAATCAGCTTCATATTTAAATCGTTCCATTAATACATACAAACTTTTTTAGCCAAAAAACCACACTTTAAGAAGACATGTTCATAATTCAAATAACAGAATAAATATTTTAAATCGTTAAATAAAAAAATTAAATAAATGTTTTTAAGGCGTGTGGTTTTCAATCTGGCCACACTTTTTTCGGAGTTGGTTTTTTTGACAGCTGTCACTTGATATATGCTCAGTTTGGTTTGCCATTTTATAATGATTAGACTTACTTCAAAACAACGTTTGCAAACAAAATGGCCACCAATCCTAATTTTGACAAGAAAATTTAGTTCACTGATGAAGCTCACTTTTGGTTGATTGGCTATGTTAATGACCAAAATTGTCGCATTTGGTGTAATAAAAATCCACAAGCCATTCTTGAGACGCCGTTACATCATTAAAACGAAACTGTTTGGTTTGCTCTTTGGGCAGAAGGAATCATTGGTCCATATTTCTTCACCAATGAAGCCGGCCATAATCTTACACTCAATGGGGAACGCTATATAGCCATAATTAATGACTTTTCATGGCTGAATTGGAGGATGTTGATGTGGACGACCTTTGGTTCCAACAAGATGGCGTTACATGTTATACAGCCAACGAAACAATAAATTTATTGAAGGAATCTTTTGGTGAGCGCATTCAAGATCGTGGGATTTAACACCGCTGGACTTTTTTTGGTGGGGTTATGTGAAGTCGCTTGTTTGTGCAGATTGACGCCTTGGAAAAAATATTCGACGCTTTATTGCTGACATACGGCCCCAAATGCTGCAAATATTAGTCGAAAATTGGGCTTCTCTGCTGGAATTTATTCGAGCCAGGCCACTTGCCCAAATCATTTTTAAAACATTATGGCAAACCCTTATCTTGATGATAAAGCTTAATACTTGGCCATAACATTAAATTACTCGTATATGCGTTTTATTTCTATTTGAAAACCACACGTCGATAATTCAGACAACCGAATACATAAAATGGTTGGTCAAGCTAACAAATGCTCATGGTTATGACAATCGAATTCAAAAGTTCTAATAGGATATAATCTTTAACAAAATCCAATACATGAACATTCCAACATTCGATTTAGTTTGGGTTACCGATGCTTTGTCTCTTAAACCGATGCTGTCAGTCCCCCTACTGAAAATTGCCGTGTACCCAATTAACATTCGGTTGTAGCGATGGAACAATGGATAATACGTACAACAAATACGTGTACCATTCCACAGAATTCGTGGGAACGATGCTCGGTTTTCTGATTTAAAAATTTGGTTGCCCTTACTCGATCCGAAATCTTTTCTCATTAAATGGGAGGTAACAATGAAGCCCACCATTTACTAGAATTTCTTAACGTCTCACCTCGTGAGTCATACAGAGTCGGAAGATCAGTGCATTTCAAGTTAACTCAAAAAGCAAATAACATTTCGTCGGGAAGCCCCATTCACAATACTTACGCAATGCGCATGAAAGGTCACAATATAAATGTTGCGAGACCTCATAAAGTTTGGTAATTATTTACTGTTAAGAATGCAATTAAGAGAATTAAGGTATTGTGATTCGCTAAAAAACTCTATGTTTAAGGGTATTTTTATATTGTGATGACGCGTTTGCACTAATGCCGGGTTAAAACTCAGCGGCTTGAAGTCCGTCATACACAACTACATTTGAATAGGAGACAAATTCTTAAATATTCTTTTTAGTAGGGACATAAATACTGTTATAACATTGAACACACCCATTTCAAAAGTAGAACTGAACAAACCCCGTTAATGTCATATGGGTTTTGAAAGCTAACCTCAATAGTGTTAGTCTGTAACGGCGTTTTAAAATTGTTTCAACTTTCATCATGGAGTGGTCAGATAATGAGAACCGTATCGCTGTAATAGCGCTTTTCAAGTTTGAAGCGATATTTTCAAAACGATCCGGCCACTAAGGATTAGCCGCATGTTCGTCTACCGATGCATAAAACTTTTGAGGAGACTGGAGATGTAAAAGACCGCCACTGGTCGGGCCGCCCACGCTCTGTTCGAACAGCGCATGTCATCAAACCGTTAAATAAAGAATTCACAGAAATCCGTTCGGAAAACAGAAAATCACGGCCCGTGAGATGAATATCACGCATAAGTGCATGAGTCGAATCATCAAAAAAGACTTTGGACTTTCAAACGACGTACCGGACATTTATTGACTGCAGCTTTAAAAAAAATAGGATTGAAAAATGCAAACGTCTTTTGGTGAATCACGCTGATAACTTGCACAGAAAAATTTTGTTCACCGATGAAAAACTTTTTACCGTTCAGGAAAAATTTAACAAGAAAAATGATAGTGTATGCGCGGTCATCTAAGGAAGCATCTGAACTGATCCCAAGGGTGGAAAAAGCTCATCACCCAGCATCAGTCATGCTTTGGAGGGGTGTCTCTTACGATGGGGTCCGTGACCTGCATTTCTGCGAACAAGGATTTAAAACATCGGCCAAAGTTTACCAAGAAACCGGTTCGGAAGCTGTTGTGAAGCCTCTTAACAATTTCCAGTTCCAAAATGAGCCATGGACTTTCCTGCAGGATTCTGCGCCGGCCCATAAGGCTAAAACGTCCCAGGCCTGGCGTCGTTCATTTCCTCTGAAGAATAGCCCTCAGACAGTCTAGATTTGAACCCATTGGGTTACAAATTGTGGATGGTTTTAGAGGACAAGGTTTGTTACACCAACATTGGATCTCTTAAGACTGCTTTGGTTCGAGCTGTGGCCAACTTTCCAATGGACGAGGTTCGTGCAGCTATTGACGATTGGCCAGTGCGACTTAAGGCGTGTGTAAAGGCAAAAGGCGGACATTTCGAATAAATAGATTCTTTTTGGATACAATATACATCAATAAATATATATTAAAAAATATTTGGTCCAAAATCATTAAGTACTTTTATTTAACCTACAGCATAAAACGTGTGTAACAGCATTTATGTCCCTACTAAGTATTGTTCGCAAAACAGTAAAACTTTGTGTGTCCTGCATCATCACTCTACGTAACACGCTGCAATTATTTGTACACGGAGAAAAAATATGTTAAATCCAATCGAAAAACTAAAGTCGGATGTTTATTTCTTAATGTATAGAAGTTTTGTTTGGCATTCCTTTTTCCTTCTTGCAAACTATAAGCGGGTCACCCTAGTGTTCGTATACTTGTTCCGTCGTTAACTTACATTTGCCGGCAACAAGGTTCAATCATGGGGTTCACCACAACGTGACAACAACACTAGACAAGAGACAACAAAAATCACGTTGAACTCCCCAAAAGCCAGAAACAAAGTGAGCACGCACACTTGACAAAAGTCCAATCGTCGGTATTTCGGTCCGTCCGTCCGTCTGCCCGCCCTGATCTTTCGATTATATTATGTTGATCTTCACATGACGTTGCATATCAATGTTTTACATCTTTATTAAGTGCTTTTACACACAAAATTTTACGAATATTTTGTAAAACTTCGTACGTTTACTTCTAAATTGTATGTGTTTTCGTTTAAAATTGGCTTGTGATGTGATTTTTGCGCTTAATTGTTCAAAGCCGCGTTTATGGCTGAAGTAATTGTTTTGTTTGTTTTGCCGTTGAATGTCTCGGCCGTTTCCGATGTTTGTTTTCATTGTTTAATGTCAAGTTCTAAATGCAGCATCATTGCCTAGGTTTGTTTGCTTTTCGTGTTTTTTTTCGTGTTTTTTGATTTTACTGTAGTTATTGCGGCCTGAGGTTTTGTTTTATTTTTGGTGAATGTATGGAAGTGTCAGAGTGCTAAAAATTTAACAATTGGGCTTATAATAAATGGCAATTTAGTTGCCAACAATAAGCTGAAGAGTTTAGAACGTTTAACTGGTGATCAGAACAAAAAGAAACGACATTTGTACGGTTTTAAGAAATTGTTTTAGAAATCGAATGTGAGTGAAAGTTATTTGAAAAATTCGTACCAAGCGGGTAACCTGAAAGTTAAAGTTCTTTTTGTGGGACGAAAATCAGAACGCTAAATATTGTCGGGTGCTAATTAAGCATTTAAGCATATGAGGACTAATTCTGATAATTTTTCTCTAATTAAGCATGACATTAATTCGAAAAGAAAATTTATATGGAAACTCCCTAAAGTTATCTCTAATTTTATCGCTTACTTCTTGCTAAACACTTACCTTATGAAGTCCGTTGTATCGGGTGATCAATCTAGAGGTATTTTTCACAATAAAAAAATACAAATATTCGAATCAAGTGTGGAGTCTTAATTGTTCATTTTAAAGGACATTTTATGCCATTTTTATAATTTCCTTAAAATTTTGGCAACTGTATTGTGGAAATAAGGGAACTCCCTAAGATTATCTCTAATTTTATCGCTTACTTCTTGCTACACACTTACCTTATGAAGTCAATTGTATCGGGTGATCAATCTAAAGGTATTTTAAAAAATACAAATATTCAATTTAAGTGTGGAATCTTTATTGTTCATTTGAAAGGACATTTTCTGCCATTTTTTTTAAATATGATTTCCTTCAAATTTTGGCATCTGTATTATGGAAATAAGTGTCCGATGAGAAACGGGAAGATCCGCTCTTTTCGACAAAAAATTTGTTCAGTGATGAGGTCCATTTCTGGCGCAACGGCAACGTCAATAAACAAAATAGCCGCATTTTGGGCTAAAGAGGCGCCATTACCATTTACTAGACTTTTTGCTACCTTAAATTGAAGCCCGTAATCTTGAGAACATTTGGTTCCAACAAGACAGCGCTACATGCCATACCAGGAATGGAATTATCCTGTGAACATTTTCGTGCGATGATTTCTTACGATTTTCGGCGTGGGTTATCAAGACAAGAGTGTTTAAATCAACTTGTTTCGACTTTTGGCAATGAAGCACCTTCAAAAACTACTGTTAATCACTGAAACCAAGAGTTCAGTCACGGACGACGTTCGCTCCAGGATGAATTTCGTGAAGGATGTCCAACTTCTTTCACTTTGCCAGAAACCATCGATGCTGTAAGTAAGCAAGACCGACATGTGACATATGTGATTTTGAGGCATCCTTGGGCATTAGTATGACAAGCATCAATAACATATTGCTTGACCATTTGGTCGTGAAAATTTTTTGTTCTCGTTGGATCTCACATAAATTGACGAATGCTCAAAAAAAAGCTCGTATGAATTGGTGAAAAGAGTTATTAAAAAAGTATAACTACGGTATCTCAAAGGCAGTTTATCACATTGACACAGGTAACGAATCATGGATCTCTGCATATGAACCCGAAACAAAGCAGCAATCGACCGTTTGGGTCTTTCAAGACAAGCCAAATCCAACAAAAGTTGTACGTGGAAGAAGTACATCGAAGCAAATGATTGCGTTTTTTTCGGTATAACCGGCCATGTTGCCACAGTGCCTTTAGTGGAACGTAAGACGGGCAATTCTGAGTGAAATACAAACATCTGATTGCAGTGTTCGAAGAAATGAGGAAAGATAATAAGAGAAGACGGAACATTCTGCATCACGAGCTCTCACACATCAGCTGAAACGGTGAGCTATTTGACCACTCAAGATGTCGAATTGATAGGCCACCGCACAGCCCTGATTTGGCACCCAATGACTGCTTCTTATTCCCTAGCATCAAGAAAATAATGCGTGGTCAACGTTTTTCATCGCCCGAAACTTTCAAAAATCATGTTTTGGAGTTGTCTCAATCGTAATGGAAAAAGTGCTTCGAAAATTAGTTTTTGCGCATGCAAAAGTCTATTAATCTTAAAGGAGAGTATTTTGAAAAACAATAAAACCATTTCCTGTGATAAATAATTGTGTGTTTACTGCCGGACCCGAAATATCAATAGCAACCCTCGTATAGTCAGCAATACAATCAGTTTATTGAAGAAAACTTTTGGTGAGCGCACTATCTTGCGTCCTGGGCCGTGGCCTCCAAGATGGGGCGATTTAACACCGCCGAACAATTTTGTGTGGGGTTATGTGAAGTCGCTTATTTACACAGGTAAGCCCGACACGATTGACGACTTGGATGAGATTCGGCGCGTTAGTGCTGACATAATGCACCAAATGCTGCTAAAAGTGGTCGAAAAATAGGCTTCCCGGCTGGAATTTATTTAAGCCAGCTGCGGCGACGAATTGTCCGAAATCGTTTTTAAAATTCTAAATGGCAATCCCTTGTCTTTATTATAAAGCTCAATTCTTGGCCATTACATTAAACGATATGCGTTTTATGTCTTCTTGAAAACCACACGCCTAAAAACCGACCTATACTTATCGAGTGCTCAATCTAGGGGTCCTTTTTGCAAAATAAAAAAAGAGTTCATCAAGTGTGGAAGCTTTTTTTCATTCGAAAGGACATTTTATGTCATTTATTTTTTTAAATATAATTTCCTTTAAATGTTGGCCGGAACTACGCCTCATGGTGTCCATTCTGAAGGTTAAATTTTGTATGAATTGTTCCGAGCATTTCAACCGGCGTGGCGTAAATGCTACCTGTAACGTTGGCTTCCAAAACCTTAATCACAGCTGTTTTGTAAGCATAGACTTTACGTAGCCCCATGGAAAAAAGTCTAAAGGTGTAATCTAGGCGAACAACTCACCGGTCCAAAACATGAAATTAGCTGCTCTTCAAAATGACCTCTCAACAGATCCATTGTTTCAGCAGCTGTTTGGCAAGTCGCACTATCCTGCTGAAACCAAATGTCGTCAAGATTGCTGGATTCAATTTCAGGTAGCACAAAGGCCGATATCATGGCGCGTTAACCAGCACTATTCACGGTTACGTTCTGGTCATCATCATTTTTGAAAAAATATGCACCGATGATTCCACCATCTCGTAAACGGCAACAAACCATGGTTTTCTCTGTGTATAACGGCACCTCTTCTTGTTGCTCTTCAGCCCAATTTTGGCAATTTTGTTTATTGGCGTTGAGCAAGAAATGGGCTGAACGAAATGTAGGTCGAAAACAGCGGATCTTCTTCGAGCTTTAGAAGAGCCCAAACACTGAATCAGCGACGCACCGGAACATCGTTAGTCTCAATTCGTGAAGTGACAAACCATACATTCAATATAAAAAATTAGATAAAAAGAACTCATGCTTAAAAAAAGAATATTAAAAAAAACCTCTAGATTCATCACCCTTTTCAGCAATAATCGTATTTTTTTTTTTTTAAAAAAATTCCAATAAACAATCCGTTTTTGGTTATGGTCATCCCTAATAATTGGCTACAACAACAAAATCTCTGCAAAACTATTGGTTGTGGCAACGAAATACCTTTTTCGCGTTTCACTGATAGGACCGATCAATTAGTTGTGAGAACAGTACGATGATCATATTTAAAATTATATGTTTTTCGAACCACATATCTATTACGATTATAGACATTGGGTGATTTCATTCGAAATTCCTCTTTTGCAACCGAATCATTGTAGTTCCAACCGATCTCTAAATAATTTTTGCCTGTTTGTGTAGAATTTCGAAATCGGTTCTGGAGACAAAAGAACACACTTGGTTAAATTGCAATTGAACTATTTAGAAGTGAAATTAACGGGTGGTTCTTTTAGGGGTTTCCTATGAATCATATGTTATTTTTAGAATCATATCTCCATGAAACAAAAAGTATGAAGGTAGGCCCTTAGCGAAAATTGAAATAGACAAGATTTTTTCGTGAGGGATCGTTTTTTCTGAAGCGCATTTTAGTCTAGGCGACTTGTTAACCCATAAGAGGTGGGGAAAACCGCACATGATCGCAGATGCTAGGTACACACGAGGCTACCGTTGTTGCTATGTGTAAAGCTGTGTTGCCACGTGTTTGCTGCAACACGTTGCTCTAGACGGTTGCTTTGTTGTGCCTATACTGTCGTCGTAAGAAAGAAAGTCACAGGCGCCAAAATTCCAAAATTAAGATAAGGGCAGATTCGGAACAGTGAAGGAGTTTTGTGTTAAGCATAAAAGTACAATTTCCAACTGTAAATGACTAAATAACATTAAGCAAAATGGTCACAACTACCACTTCCAGCGTGTTTCGTAGTCAAAAAAGCTAAATATCTCAAAGTACTAAAATGGAGATGTGACTTTCTTTCTTATAAGGGCAGTATACGTACTATTACATTTTGCAATTTTCACCACAAACCGGTGTTGCCAGTAAAACTTTATCTCAAATACCCAATTGACAATTTTGTAACTGCAGAAGAAATTTTGATTTGGAAGAAATAAAATATTATGCTTAAGTATTTAATTTATTTTGAAAGTACAAAATAAACCTTTTGTCTATTTTATTTTTGTTGAAAAAAAAATTCTGCCAAAAGAAGAAAATAATTGAATAAATAGTTTTTTTTTCCATTTTTTTCGGCTGTTTCTTCTTCGCTTAATTTTCGAATCACCAATCACTTTTTTAAAAAAGTTTTCTAAAGCATAATAGGAAATGTTCTCTTGCATTACAAGTACTAGCACTTTAGTATATGTGACGCGCAAAATAGAAAGGGACCTAAGGTTAAAAACCTGTTTGGTCAGGAGAGTCATTTTAAGGATTAGGTCCCTTTCTATTTGCGCTTAGAATCGTCGACTTCACTTTCATAAAACGCGCATATCTCTGGGAGGGAACACTTTTGGGACATAGGATCAGTCTCATTCGATGCTCAGAAGTTGTACACATCAAAAAAAGAAAAAAAAGAAAATTGATTTTTTTACACTTAGGTCCCTTTCTCTATGTGCTGTCACATACGTTTAATACGTAATAATAATGCGTGACAACTCACGCTGACTAACGAAATATTTCGGTTTGTCAAAATAAAGTTTTGAAAATAAAAAAAATACTTATACGAGGGCGACCGCAAAAGTAACTGGCCTAACATAAAAAAAAACCGTTTTTTTGGATTATTATTATTTATTTTTCAACAAAATCTCCTTCCAACTCAATACACTTCATCAAACGTTTTTTAAGTTTTTTAATTCCATCCGAAAAATAATTTTTCAAGACCTTCAAAATCTACCTCAGTTTCAGCAATAACCTCGCTATTGGACGAAAATTTTTTGCCACCGAGAATTTTTTTTAAATTTGGAAACAAGAAATAATCAGAAGGAGCTAAATCTGGACTATATGGTGGATGCGGAGCAATTTCAAATCGTAATTCGGCCAGTTTTTGTTGAGTTAAAAATGCAGTGTGTGAAGGAGCATTACCTTGATGAAAAATAACTTTTTTTCTAAATGCGGTCGTTTTATCTTGATTTCTTCACCCAACCGATCCAATAATGCACAATAATATTCACTATTTATAGTTTTTCCTCAAGATTATCAACAAATATAAAACCCCTTGCATCCCAAAATACTGTGGCCATTACTTTTCCTGCTGACTTAACAGTTTTCGCCTTCTTGGGACCACTTTTACCAGGTTCTATCCATTGTTTTGACTGTTCTTTGCATTCTGGGATGTAGTGATGGATCAACAGTTATGAATCGGCGCAAGATTTCTATTGGATTACGGTGATAAATCGCTAAAAGCTCCTCGGAATTGGTCCAACGGACGATTTTTTGGGGCAAAGTCAACAAACGCGGCACCCATCTTGCGGATAGCTATTTCATGTGGAGTTCATCATGTAAAATACTCCAAACTTGTTTTTCGTGTATTTTAACAATATCAGCAAGTTGTCTGAGCTTTATTTGTCTATCTATAGTCACTTCATTAAATATTTTTCTAATGTTTTCAATAGTAGTAGCAGTTTTCGGTCTTCCAGAGCGTTGTTCATCTTCCGTACTTGAACGACCCATTTTAAATTGTTGAACCCAGGATTTCACGGTGGAGTATGATGGTGCATTGTCACCATGAACCTTTCATATAAAAGTGTTTAATTACCGCACGAAACTCTTTATTTTCCATTTTTCAAAAATTATAAAACTTGTTAACTTCAATCACCTGTAACAAAGAAAATAATCATTAAATATTTCGGAAATTTTGACAGATGGTTTATTGCTTTTAAAAAACAAAACAAAAAGTTGCTAGTAAAACTGAAAATGTGTCAGGCCAGTTAGTTTTGCGGTCGCCCTCGTACTCGTACTGCTCATTAGAAATATTGAGTGGGATGAGATTATAAAAAATGGAAATAATTCATCCGTTTCTAAACTAACAGCTCGGTGTTTTCGAGCTAAAGCTTTAAGTTCGGGCCCCACGATATGCAGGGGCGGAGCTACAGGGCCCCCATGTTTATACAATTTTAAAACGCGCACACAGAGAGCAGATTTGTGGCCTCCATCGAATTGTTTGCCATCCGAATGATAGTGGTTGCACGTACTATCCATGCATTCCATCGTTACAACCGAATATTGATTGGGTACACAGCAATTTTCCGTAGAGAGAACTGACGCTTTCGGTTGCAGAATACAATTATCGGAAATCATAATAGACTATAAGATAATAAATGGAAATAAAGTTCTATAGGTATTGGTTGTTGTTATAGATTGTTGCTTATAAGTACTTTTTAAAAAATATAATATTTTACCTCCTTGCCAACTGAGTTAAAAGAAATACGTCTTTGGGCAGATGTTTTGATTAGCATTGCAATGATTCTCCAATCTGAAAAGAATCAATTGGGCTATAAAACAATATATATTGTCAAGCTTTGGCAAAAAAGTTGGTTGTAATTTTGAATAATAAGGAGGGGTATCTATGGGGACAATTCTGATGAAGTCTGAGTAATGTCGCTAAATTAAAGTTGAGACTGTTTCTATATTTCTGGTTCGTTTAGTTATACGGCTATATCGTTTGAAAGTATTAACCTTCTAACCCAAGGAACTTAAACTGTCCGACCATTTTCATTTTATAAATTTTTTGGGGATTTCGAAATATGTTTTCGTCGTAAACAAAGGTTTTATTGTAACTAGTATCGATAGACTATTTTAGGATTTATCTGTTGATGTTGGAATTATAAATTTTATGTTACAACAATAAAACTAAACAGGGTTTGGTCACTACAAATAATTAATTTGCTGTCACCAACAATTATTGTTACCAAAGTAACATGTACATAACAATTGGTTGGTTGCCATAACCTTCAGTTGTTAAAACCCTTAGTTTAGCTGGTTTTGGAAGGTATAACTGTGGTTATTGGCTGTGAATATCGTGATATGGTTGTAGCACCCATCTATTGATATCTCGAACCCTCTTACCATCGTTACTATGGAATGTTGGTTATTTATACAGAAAGTCGGTTTATCCAACCGAATTTTTGTAGTTCGTACCGATTTCCAACTGATTTTTTCTCTGAGTGCATGTAACTATTGTATTTGGGAACCGATATAAATGATTTTTTCCTTTGGAGTCTACTAGTCGAGACCTACAGAAAGGTGTGTTACACCTATGTTAGTTAACAACCGGCTGAATTTTTTTTATTTTTTTAATTTTAATTTATTTTTTTTTGTTTTGAAAATAAGAACCGATAACAAAACCTTCCTTGTTGAATGCTTAAGCTAGACTGGTTTATATTGTTTAATTCTGTACAATATGTCTACATATATGTGACGCGCAAAATAGATAGGGACCTAAGGGTTAAACCAGTTTTGTTCAGATTTAAATACGTGTATCTTTGGTGTACCATCACTGTAATAAAACGCGCATATCTCTGGGAGCGAACACTTTGGGGCATGGGATCGGTTGCTCAGATGTTGTCCACATCAAAAGAAAAAAAAAACGAAAATTGATTTTTTTTACCCTTAGGCCCCTTTCTCTATGCGCTGTCTCATATACGTAATTAAGAGGAAACAAAAAGAGGCGGCCCCCTTATTTTACCTTCCACTGACCTTGCATGAGAAGTAAATGCCTCTTCAAGCGATTGACATCATTGGCCTATTTACATCCCGCACCACACAGGAACAGGGTATTATAAGTAAGTGTCATTGCACATGTTTGTAAATACAAAAACTATTTAAGATAGACGCACCTGTAAGTACACCGATCGATTATAATCACCAGGTGATTTCATTTCGCGATATCAGTCTGTTCGTTTGTTCATCCAACTAAAGCTATGCATCAAACAACAGGTCGAAATTGTTGTCCGATCTTCATGGAATTCGGCAGAAATAAGGTTTTTCGACCAAGGATGGGCTCTATTAATCTAAATCTGAAAATCGGTTCAGATTTAGATAAAGCTTCCATACAAATATATTCATTTGCTTTTATGTTTTTAGTTCTAGGAACCACGCATCGAATTTTTGCCTGTTGGCTTTATTTGTATTATGAAGGCATCTTGTAATTGTACGCGCTGAACTTGCACGACAAAAGAAAACATTAAATTTTTATTAACATTCATCTTCCAACAACTTATTTCAAAACTTTAGCTATAAAATTATTTTTATTTCATTCCAGCTGCGATTTGTTGCCGCTAGCCTGCGACCGCACCTAAATGCTTCAGAATGAAACCCTTTCATTTTTTTATTCTTTTTCTACTTCTGCTATCCTACACCTCTACCCCTGAAGCCCACCACCACAATGAGGATATCAATTATTTTCTCAAAAAATCTGGCATACGAAAGACACACTTCCAATCGAAGGAGGCGCGCAATGGCAAATTGTTGGTTACCAACTTGGATGATGGACGAGATTTTTGGGTGCTACTGCGACAAGTGGTGCTGAAAGGAGCTGCTCAAAATGCGCCACACTTGTACCGTCACAACTGGGAGCAGGGCAAACTTCAAAAGCCCCGACTATGGGAGGAATTTCCCTGCCAGCTGAACGGCACCAAATCTCCAGTTCCACCTACGAGTGTTGACGAATTGAGACCCGGTGATATTGATGTGATAGCAGCCATAGGTGACTCGCTGTCGGCAGGAAGTGGTGCACTATCTGAGACCATTATCGATATACTAACAGAATATCGAGGCTTGACCTTTTCGGGAGGTGGTGTGGCCGACTGGAGAACGACTTTGACTTTGCCTAATATACTCAAAGTTTTCAATCCGAACCTGTATGGCTTCGCCACGGACGATGTCTTGGTGGTGGATAAGCGTTCCCATTTAAATATTGCCGAGCCCATGATCATGTCCCGGGATTTGTTGTATCAGGCGCAAATACTAATACAGCGCATGCGCAAAGATCCTCGCATAGATATGAAGAATCACTGGAAGCTTCTAACGATATTTGTGGGCAGCAATGACATTTGCTCCGACATGTGTCATCACGATAATTTATGGAATTTTCTGCGTCAGCACGAAAGAGATTTGAGAAAGGCCGTCACCCAACTACGCAAGCACGTGCCGCGGTTGCTCATCAATTTAGTGCCCGCTCCGAATATCGTAACCAGCCTGCGTAAAATGCAAAATGTACCACTAGTTTGCCAGGCCATACATAGCGCCGGCTGCCATTGCATATTCAGTGAAGTTTATAGTGCGGACTATTTGCGTATCGCCTCCGAATTTATTACACGTTGGCAACGCGTCGACGAGTATGTTGCCTCGCTGCCAGAATTTCAAACTAATGATTTTGCCATAGTCTACCAGCCGTTTACGGCCAATGTCAGCATGCCGACGCTGGCAAATGGTGATACAGATTTTCGTTTTCTAGCCAGCGATTGTTTTCACTTCAGCCAATTGGGTCATGCGTCGGTGGCAAATATGCTGTGGAACAATATGCTGCAGGCAACGGGGCAGAAGGAGTCCAGCTTTGTCGAACCATTTAAGAGTTTTAAGTGTCCCACGGCTAACAGGCCATATATAGTAACATTAAGAAATAGTTTTAGGTAAAGATGTGGGGGGGGGGGGGGGAAGTACGCGATATACTTGTATATGGTGTAATCTAGTCAAACAGGTGTAGCGAGTAGATAAATGGTGTAAGTTAATTGCTTATTAATTATATATAAAATGCAAGCGTGATTATTAAATCATTCCTGAAATAAACCTAACATCTTTGCCTCCTTCACGTTCCTAACCAAAGCTGTAACTATGTTTTGATGTCATAACTAACATTTTTAAAACGTATAGTTTAAAATACCATGTTCCTATTAGATTTTATTTGAAATAATATTCAAATGTTGGTCACTTTTTTCGGTTATTACAACTTAAATAAACCGAAACTAGAAATAAGGATGGTCTTTGTAAACTAACTTGGAGGAAAATATATATTCCTTGGAATAATTAAAAAAATATATTTAAAAAAATATTATTAAAAATTTATTTTTGGGTTATTTCGAAGCTAATAATGGTCCTGTGTCTGACAATTATATAGTGTATGTGTAGAAGAGTAAGTAAAAATTACACGTGAAGCCGCATTTTGTATACCCCCTATCATGCATTACGATACATACGAGGGTTGCTATTTATATTTCGGGTCCTGACAATACTAATATTCCCAGATGCAAACTGGAACCTTTGTTGGAAACTTTGATATTTTTTTGGCATAACTTCACTTAGAACATTTTGTCATTAGAGGGCGAATTGTTTTGTTTACAGTGTGTTGAAAAATTCATTTCAGTAAAAAAAGTAATTATTCCGTAAACATTTTCGTACGATGACTTTTTACGATTTTCGTAGTGTATTATCGTGCCAAGAGTGTTTTAATCAATTTTCATCGACTTTTGCCGATGAAGCACCATCAAAAACCACTGTTAGTCGCTGGTTCCAAGAGTTCAGTCTCGGGCGCCGTTCGCTCCAGGATGAATTTCGTGAAGGACGTCCATCTTCGGTCACTTTGCCAGAAAAAATCGATGCTGTGCGTGAACTGATTAAGCAAGACTGTGAGATTGAGGCATCCTTGGGAATTAGTATGACAATCATCAATAAGTATGACAATCATCATTTGGCCGTGAAAAAAATTGTTCTAGTTAGATTTCACATAATATGACGAATGCTCAAAAAAGGCTCGTATAGGTTGGTGCAAAGAGATGTTGAAAAAGTCTAACTCCGGTAACTCAAAGGCAGTCTATAACATTGTCACAGGTGACGAATCATGGATCTATGCACATGAACCCGAAACAAAACAGCAATCGACCGTATGGGTCGATCAAGACGAGCCAAATCTAACAAAAGTTGTTCGTGGAAGAAGTACTTATACATCGAAGCCAATGATTGCGTTTTTTCGGTATAACGGGCCATGTTGCCACAGTGCCGTTAGTATAACGTAGGACGGTCTATTCGCAGTGGTATCTGTTTGCCAACAGTGTTCGAAAAAATAAGGAAAGATAATAAGTTTTTGTTTAAGAGAAGACGGATCATTGTGCATCACGACAATCAACGATGAGCTATTTGACCACTCAAGATGTCGAATTGATGGGCCATCCACCGTACAGCATCGATTTGACACCCAATGACTTCTTCTTCTTCCCAAGCATCAAGAAAAATATGCGTAGTCAACGTTTTTCATCGTCCGAAGCAACTGTTGCAGCGTTCAAAAATCATGTTTTGGAGGTGTATCAATCGAATTGGAAAAAGTGCTTTGAGAATTGGTTTGTGCGCATGCAAAAGTGTATTGATCTTAAAGGAGAATATTTTGAATAACAATAAAACCATTTCGAATGATAAATTATTGTGTTTAATTGGCGGACCCGAAATGTTAACAGCAACCCTCGTCGTATTAAATTCGGTATACCTACTAAACCTTCTGCCAATTAAGCATTAAAATATCTAAATGACCCCTTATATAATCGCCGCTTTCTCAAATCGCGCCATTAGAGTGTCCAAAAACCCGGAGTTTTCAGAAAACAAGAAAAAGAAGTAAAAGTCGGATGTGGCCGACTCTGAGACAGCCTACACAACTCTGCTATTCAGAGAATTTAGCATCTCTGTCTGGAGCTTGAGCAAGGTCGGACTCAACATGTTAGAGTTAATTATTTATTGCTTAAAACATACCAAACAAAATTTGAGCGTGATTGGGTGAAATTTTTGGTTTCGAAAGCTATAGGGAGGAACCTTTGTGTTGGACAATTCGAAAACATGGACCGACATGGTCTAATGATAGAGGACAAGTCGTTAGTAACGCTTCAAGATAATTGGGTAGAAATCGATTGTAAAATGTTGCTCCTAAAACTACTGATTCTAAAATTTGGAAGGGCCTTTGTATCGAGGCCAAAGAAATATATGTGACAGCGCATAGAGAAAAGGACCTAAGGGTAAAAAAAACATTTTTAATTTTTTTTCTTTTTTTGATGTGGACAACATCTGAGCATCGAATGAGACCGATCCCATGTCCCAAAAGTGTTCCCTTCCAGAGATATGCGCGTTTTATAAAAGTGAAGTCGACGATTCTAAGCGCAAATAGAAAGGGACCTAATCTTTGCTGAACAAATGTTTTTATCAACTTTTCACTTTTTTTTTGTTGATGTGGACAACATCTGAGCATCGATGCACCATGCCCCAAAAGTGTTCCCTCCCAGAGATATGCGCGTTTTATAATGAAGTCGACGATTCTGATCCCAAATATAAAGGGACCTAATCTTAAAAATGGCTCTCCTGAACAAAACTGGTTTTTAACCTTAGGTCCCTTTCTATTTTACGCGTCACATATGTGGTCTAGATTCACCACAGTGAAAGAATGCTCATAACGTACCATGCAAAATTTTGACGTAATATGGTGTAAATTGGGGCTTCTAAAGCTGCAGTACCTTAAATCGGGACTGACTTTTTATAATCCTCACAACAATAGTATGATTCAAATACAACCATAGTATGATCCTCACAACAATATTATGATTCACACATAACCATACTATGATCTCCACAAACATAATATGATTCACACTCAACCATACTATGATCTCCACAACCATACTATAATTCCCACAGCCATAGTATGTTTCACATACAACCATAGTGTGAACCTCACAATTATAGTATGATTCACACGCAACCATGCTATGATTCCTTCAACCATGGTATGATCACGCACAATTACACTAAGATCCCCAAACTATTTATTATAATTAGCACAAGTTGCGAACAATAGATTTGAATCATAAAAATTATTTAAAAATACATTAAATTCCGTATAATAAGAGTGATTAAGTATAATAAGAGTGATTAGAAAAAATTAATTACAAAAACGTAAGCGTTTTTATTAAAAATATTTTAATTAAACAAAACCAAAGCGGTTTGCAGAAAAATTTTAGTTTCCATAAAAACTATACTTTTTCTGCATAACATTGTTCTAAATGGAATATTTAAATGAAGAAAATTTACAATCATACAGTACGATTGGCGTAATCATATTATTGATAACATAAAAATACTTTTGTCGCACCAACCATATTTATACAACCATATTTTCATTTTTGAATTTGAGAATAATAATACAGTTACATTTCAAAAATATTAATAATGCGGCAATCATACTACTGTCAAAATTAAAATCAAAAAACAATACTATGGTTGCGTCAAACGTACTTTTTTGCGAAGAACATATTATTGCCTACAACCATATTTTCATTTTTGAATTTGGCAATAATAATACAGTTACATTTTAACAATATTAATAATGCGGCAATCATACTACTGGCAAAATTAAAATCAAAAAACAATACTATGGTTGCGTCAAACATACTTTTATGCGAAGAACATATTATTGCCGTGACCATGTTGTAACCATATTTTTTTTCTCTGCGTGTGTACGATAATACGGACCTATGTCATTGTGTGTACTTAGTAGGGACATAAATACTGTTACAACATTGAACACACCCATTTCAATAGTAGAGCTGAACATACCCCGTTAATGTCATATGGGTTTTGAAAGCTAACCTCAACAGCGTTAGTATGTAACGGGATTTTAAAATTGTTTCAACTTTCATCATGGAGTGCTTAGATAATAAGAACCGTATCGCTGTAATAGCGCCTTTCAAGTGTGAAATGAAAAAAAACGATATTTTCAATACGCTCCGGCCTCTAGGGATTAGCCGCATGTTCGTCTACCGATGCATAAAACTGTTTGAGGAGACTGGATATGTAAAAGACCGCCACCGGTTGGGCGGCCCACGCTCTGTTCGAACACCGCATGTCATCAAAGCCGTCAAATCAAGAATTCACAGAAATCCGCTTCGAAAACAGAAAATCATGGCCCGTGAGATGAATATCACGCAAAAAACCATGAGTCAAATGATTAAAAAAGACTTGGGGCAAACGTCTTTTGGTGAAGTACGCTGATAACTTGCACAAAAAAAATTTATTCACCGATGAAAAAATTTTTACCGGTTAGGAAAAATTTAACAAACAAAATGATAGAGTGTATGCGCGGTCATCTAAGGAAGCATCTGAACTGATCCCAAGGGTGGAAAAGGGTCATCACCCAGCTTCAGTCATGGTTTGGTGGGTGTCTGTTACGATGGCGTCACTGACCTGCATTTCTGAGAACAAGGAGTCAAAACGTTGGCCAAAGTTTACCAAGAAACCGTTGTGGAATCTGATGTAAAGTGTCTTAACAATTCTCTCGAAACAATTTGCCAGCGCTCATTTCCTCTGAAGAATGGCCCTCAGGCAGTCCAGATTTGAACCCATTGGATAACAAATTGTGGATGGTTTCAGAGGACAAGGTTTGTCACAAAAGATACCCCAACATTGGGTCTCTTAAGACTGCTTTGGTTCGAGCTGTGGCCAATTTTCTAATGGACGAGGTTCGTGCAGCTATTGCCGATTGGCCAGTGCGACTTAAGGCGTATAAAAAGGCAAAAGGCGGACATTTCGAATAAGTAGATTCTCTTTGGATACAATATACGAGTACATCAATAAATATATTAAAAAATATTTGGTCCAAAAACATTCAGTACTTTTTATTTTACAGCATAAAAAGTGTGTAACAGTATTTATATTAAGGAATTTCTTTGCCATGACGCCGACGGTAATTTGAAATTTGTGCAATATTTTAACCTAACGCTTTGGCAGTTGCATTGATGTATAGCTAATGGACATGACATTTTGCCAGCATCCATACAAGCTAGCCTTTTGGTGTCTATAAAATGCTTCTTTTATCTGCACACAGAGAAAAAATCAGTTGTATAAGACTACTTTTTGTTGCAATAACCAACATTCGTATCAATGGTAACATGGTTCGAGATATCATATGATGGTTGCTTCAACCATATCACGGTATTCATAGCCAATAACATAGTTATACTAACCGAAGTCAGTGTAACTGGTAGTTGCGACAACTAGCGGTTTTGGAAACCAACAAATTGTTATGTATGTACATGCTAGGAGTACCGATACTTGTTTTCTTCAACCGAAAGTGTTAGTTCCCTATACTGAAAAATGCTCTTTACCCAATCAACATTTGGTTGTTACGATGGATATGGCAATATGTCCCATTTTTAATCCCATAGGTAGTCCTTTAAAAATATTACCCAGTCCACAACTTTAAGTCGATTGGTCAATTTCTTCGGAATTTAACGAGCGAAACCGGTATTATTAAATCGAATCAGGAGGTAATTTTGATTCGACCGGTAAAATTTAAAAGGGGTCTAGCTCAAATATTTTTAATAGTTGGCTTGGGCTTAAACAAACATGTAACACCCTGTTTCACATGGCGGTGCAGTGTTGAAAAAATTAAAAAAAGAGTATTTTGGTAGTTTTTAAAAATGTTGACCATTAACTTCGGTGGCACGGGTTGGCCCATCCAACCAGCCTGGAAATTTACCACATTAATGTTGGCATCAAATCTCATATGTTCATCGCAACAAACATTCAGAATTTCAACAAATAAAATACCCCATACTAGCTGCGCCAGGTCTAATGTTCATCCGATTCAATGTCTTTAGCTCGAGGTGTCACATAAATTACAAAATACTACTAATAATAATGTTGAAATTTGGCACATGCTAGTTTACTAGGACCAAGGAAGGACATTATTTAAATTGAATAAAATCGGTTCGGATTAAGATATAGCACCCATGTATATGTTTATCTGATTTTATTTTTTAGCTTTTGAAGCCAAATCTTACATTTAATCTTGATGAAATGCAGCACGTCCAAGTTGTTTGGGTCAGGAAAGGAGGTTATTACAATTTGAGAGAATCGGTTCAGATTTGGATATGGCTACAACGTTTATGTTCATTCGATTTTGTGTCTTTAGCTCTAGAAGCTACAACTTATGCGAGGGCTGCCATATGTGTATTTCTGGCCTAATAATGAAAATGCGAACATTTATCATCAACAATGGTTTTATTAATTTTCAAAGTATTCTCCAGCATGATTTATACACTTTTGCATGTGCTCAAACCAATTGTCGAAACACTTTTTCCACTCCGATTGAGACACCTCCAAAATATGGTTTTTGAATGCTTCAACAGCATTTTCAGGCGTCGAAAATCGTTGACCACACATTTTTTTTTGATGTGCGGAATAAATAGAAGTCATTGGGTGCCAAGTCAGGGCTGCAAGGCGGATGACCCATCAATTCGACGTTTTGGCCGGTCAAAAGGCGCTGGTTTTAGCCGATGTGTGAGATGAGCATTGTCATGATGCACAATGATTCGTCTTCTCTTGTTCGTGTTTCGAATTTCTCCGAAGACGTCAGGCAAACAAATTGTGGAGTAGCACTCAGAATTGACCGCCCTACGTTGCTCAAGTGGAACAGTCGCCACATTTTTGCCGAAGAAACAGGCGACCATTTGCTTCGAAGTGCTTCTTTCTCGAACAACTTTCGTTGGATTTGGCTCGTCTTCAAAGACTCACACGGTCGATTGCGATTTTGTTTCGGGCTCATACGCATAGATCCATGATTCGTCACATGTGACGATCTTATAAACGTCTTTTGAAGCACCGCGATCGTATTTTTTCCAAATTTTCAATCAGCACAATTAACAATCGCTCAAAAAAAGTCGATTTTTTAATTGTTCGGGATCCAACAAAAAAAAACCTTTTTTACGGCCAGGTGTTCATGTTCAATATCGAATTAATTTTCACAGTGCTATAGGATGGTGCTTCATCGCCATACAAAGATTTAAGTTCATCGATGCACTCTTGTCGTAATAATCCACGTCGAAAGTTGTGAAAAATTATCGCACAAAAATGTTCAGGAGTTAATTCCAGTTTTTTTGCCAAATTGATTCTTTCATGTCACCGTAAACAATTCAAATGATGGTCGTACGTCAAAACGTTCTGAGTACGTTTATGCTAAAAAATGTCAAACTTTCCAATGGAAATGTTAGATGACGCCAGGCAACACTTAGTGTTGCCTATTCCAGGAATATATATAGCAACCTCGTATCTAATATTGTTGAAATTGGGCAAACGTAAGTTTTCTGCACCAAGAACCGACAATTTCTTAAGAACTCATATATGACATTAGTTTTAAAATCTAGGTTAATTTATAGTCCGTCCCAACTTATTTATGCTTTTCTAAACAACACGAACGTCTCATTTATTTCGCCCAAAGAACGAACTAAAATTCCATATCGTTAATAAAGGTTTATGTTTCGTAACAAGAAATTTACTTTAACAATTGAAATTGTAAATATATTTTTTATTGGAATTTTGAGTGTCTCGTCCAACGAGCTTGCACGATATAATATTTGACAGCGCATAGAGAAATGGACCTAAGGGTAAAAAAATCAATTTTAATTTTTTTTTCTTCTTTTTTTTTTGATGTGGACAACATCTGAGCATCGAATGAGACCGATCCCATGCCCCAAAGTGTTCCCTCCCAGAGATATGCGCGTTTAATGAAAGTGAAGTCGACGATTCTAAGCGCAAATAGAAATGGACCTAATCTTTAAAATGGCTCTCCTGAACAAAACTTTTCATCAACTTTTCACTTTTTTTTTGATGTGGACAACATCTGAGCATCGAATGAGACCGATCCCATGCCGCAAAAGTGTTCTCTCCCCGAGAAATACGCGTTTTATAAAAGTGAAGTCGACGATTCTAAGCGCAAATAGAAAGGGACCTAATCTTTTAAATGACTCTCCTGAACAAAACTGGTTTTTAACCTTAGGTCCCTTTCTTTTTTGCGCGTCACAGATAGTAATGTACTTATATAACCACGACCGATTGTAGTATTTTTACTAGGTTTTTTTTTTTAAATATTTAAAACAAACATTCTGGTCTACTTTTAGGCATAAGAGTTAAAGAAAGGAATATAAACATTAACTTCGTACAGCCTTGGCTTATGCTGATATTCTTCTTATTAAGCAGCCCCCCTACACTCACTTTCCCAAAGATGAAAACTCAACTTTTATTTGTCTTCTCAGTAAAATTTGTTTGTGCAACTCATATTTTATTAATACACACAGGGAATAATACTCGTATAATCTTCGTTTACTTTAAAGATTGCCCGGCTCCCACCGCCAACGATGCTAATTCAATGTGAAACCAAAAGCGAAAACACTTAGCAAAAACTTTAATAATTCTTCTTATCACACGGTTCGGTTGTTTGTTCACCTTTTTGGGTTTTCACGTTTTTCCAATAGATTATTATGCATTATGTGGAGTATTTAGGCTTACTTTGCCATCTTTATTCAATTTGTGTGAGCGTTTTGTTTTTGCTTCTTCTATTCGCTGTCTGCATGCCATATCCATAATACGATCTCTTCAATCTCCAGCCCATCGACACGGTCGCCTGCCTAGCCTGCCCGGCTGCGAATGTGTGGAACAAAAAAGTTCTGGGGCATTCGCAGAGTTTTTGAAAAAAAAAACCGACGGAGCAAAGCATAAAGCAAACCCCGAGCACGTGAACTATTAAAAATCACTTAAGAACAATTCATGTCACGTTTCACAATGCTACGATATTCAGTTTGTTCGGCAGCTCTCAAAATTTGCTGCACGGCATGGAAAACTGGATGTGTATGCCTCCAAACGAACAACCAGCCAGACAGACAGACAGGCAGGCGGTCGGGCAACCAGCGCCTTTATCAGCATCTTCCCATACATGCGGATGTATGTACTCTCGTACATGTGCACATCGGGGATGCGCCGATACACATGGTAAACTCACAGATAGATGATATTTTCCTCAATTTGTATCTATATTTGTTCATTGAATATGTATTCCTTTCCTTACAAATGATTTATCTTTATCATCGTGGCACATGGTTCCTCACCACCACCACCTCGTACTCTCGCTATCCGGCATCGATTTCTCCCCCCTGCCTGCGACGATACCATGAAATTGGAGTAGTTGCCGTTGATGTTGTTTTTATTGCTATTCAAGGATGTGGCATTGCATAAAGTTTGCCACATTTTGGAGGATCTTTAAACAAAAAAAGTTCGAATATTTTTTTTGTTAACTTTCTCTATGTTTTACAGTCGTGATTGTGCATGCTCAGCCTGGCAAAGAGACTGGCTTTTTTCGCCCGGTAATAGATATTTGATTGAAGGATTATAGACTCTGTACCATTTGTTGTTAGGGTGCAGTAAATGAAATTGATTTAAAGTTGATACTGTGAGATTTTTGCTGAGATTTTTTTGGTTGCTTCTGGAGGGGGATACAAAATGAAGGGTCCTTAAAGGAGTCTTTGGGGATGTCGCAGGTCATGAACAAAGTATTTTTAAATTATATAGTTACTTCTTTTTGTTTTAGGCTAAATGTAGGCTCCTTTTATTTATGCTAGACGTAGCCTAAAAATGTGCAATAATTTCCTCAAGGCAAAAGACGATGGCATGAAAAAAGTAATGGTCAATTGTGTATATGTGACGCTAAAAATAGAAAGGGACCTAAGGGTAAAAACCAGTTCTGTTCAGGAGAACCATTTTAAAGATTAGGTCCCTTTCTATTTGCGCTTAGATTCGTCAACTTCACTTTCATAAAACGCGCATTTCTCTGGAAGGGAACACTTTTGGGGCATGGGATCGGTCTCATTCGATGCTCAGATTTTGTTCATATCAAAAAAAAGTGAAAAGTTGATGAAAAGTTTTGTTCAGGAGAGCCATTTTAAAGATTAGGTCCCATTCTATTTGCGCTTAGAATCGTCGACTTCACTTTCATAAAATGCGCATATCTCTGGGAGGCAACACTTTTGGGGCATGGGATCGGTCTCATTCGATGCACAGATGTTGTCCACATCAAAAAAGGAAAAAAAATGAAAATTGATTTTTTTTACCCTTAGGTTCCTTTCTATTTTGCACGTCACATATAAGTATATAATCCCGGTGCAGCCCATAAGTATGCTTACTTTATAATTTATGAATAGAGTTTTTTTTCTTTAGAGGTGATTAAAAATAAAACCTTCTTGAGGGAGTATACTCGTATGTGGATGCCAATGGAATTTTGTACTTGTTTCATCGAGTTGCGCCTAAAAGTATACATTGTTTATTCATTCCAGAAGTAGCCTATAATTGTGCAATAATAATGGCATTGGTTTATATGGTTATGTACAGCATGATAAGTACGAGGGCATACCATTAATTCCGTGACTTTTCATATAAACACAGGTTTTTTTGCAAACAAAAATATTCTTTACTCTTCTTTTAGCTCAATACACTTAGTCCAACGTTTCTTCAATTTTTGTATCCCTTCCAATTTTTTTTATCGATATTTTATTTACAATCTGTCTTGCGACAAAAAGTACATTAAATGACATTAAACATGATAAAATTTTGGATATTAAAATCCAAAAAGCTATATACCTTTTATAAAGTACATATTTTTTTAAAACAAACTTACTTTCTATATGGCAGGTCCAGTATGTGATGTCTTTTGAGCCTAAATACCTCATCAGTATCGTCCAGTAGTGAGATTGCTAGCGGGTTCGAGTGGTTGCTTAGTCTATCCAGATAGTTTGTAGTAATTCTGTTGATTTCTTCATTTAGAGTAGGTATTTGTAGGTCCTTATGAATATTCTTGTTAGAGATAAACCATGGAGCTGTAGTAATCATACGTAGTGTTTTGGATTGATAAGTTTGTAATTTTTTAATGTTTGAATTGCTGACAGCTCTCCAAAATTGGATACCGTATATCCATACGGGTTTAAGAATTGATGTGAAAAGTATCACTTTATTATCTAGACTTACTTCCGATTTTTTAGCTAACAGCCAGTATATTTTTCTGCTCTTTACCTTTAGTTGATCTCGTTTGGACTTGATATGATGTTTTCACGTTAAGCGTTTGTCGAGATAGAGGCCCAGATATTTGACACTGTTTTTTATCGGAATCTTAGAACCATTCAATGTTATTGGAGGACAATCACCATTTTTTAAAAGAAAAGGTTGAGTGTGTGGATTTATCTGCATTAAACTTTATGTTCCATTTCGTTTACCAAGATTCTAAGTGATTCGCGGCATTTTGGACTGCGCTTGCAGCTTAGATTGATGATTTATGTGAATACACCAATGCAGTGTCATTTGCCTATGTGGCGAAAGTAACATCTTCGCTTAGCGGCATGCCTGAGGTAAAGATTGTGTACAATATTGGATCCAGCACACTTCCCTGTGGAACTCCAGCCAAGAAATCACAAATTTCAGAAAATATTCATTGATTTTTACATAAAACCTTCTCTGGTTTAGGTATGACTTCAGAAGGACATCAAATGGAGCAGGTAAAAGTTTTTTCAATTTATAAAGGAGCCCCTCATGCCAAACTCTATCAAAAGCTTGCTGGATATCTAAAAATAGAGCAGAGCAATATTCCTTTTTTATAAGGCTCTTCTAATAACATTTATTATTCTATGGTACTGCTCGGGAGTCCCATGTTTGTGACTAAAGTCAAATTGATAATCAGGAATAATGTTTTTGGCGTCTAATATTGGCTGCAACATTTTTAAAAGTAATCTTTCAAATATTTTGGAAAGTATTGCAAGCAAGCTTATTGGTCTATAAGACCCTACATGATTCTCCGGTTTATTGGGTTTCGGTATCATAATTATCTTGGCACATTTCCATGCAGAGAGAAAATATAGTAATCGAAATATTGCATTAAAAATAATGGTAAGGAATATTATGCCTTTCTTGGGTAACAATTTAATTGCAGCCGCAGATATTTTATCGTAACCTGGGGATTTCTTTTTGGTTAAGAATGAGACTTCGTATTTAACTTCCTCCGATGTGATGCGATCAATAGGGAATTCCATTTGTAATGGTGCGTCTAGGAAAATTCTTACTTCTTCTTTGTTCTCTATATCATTAAAATCATAGGGTTGTAATGTTTTTTCTAGGTGTTTAGAAAATTCTTTCGCGTTTTATTTATCTGATCGAGACCATGTATCATCATCCAGTCGTAAGGCAACATTTCTATTAGCGAGACGTTTCAAATATTGGACCGAGTTCCAAAGACAAAATTCATTGTCCTTGGGAACATTCACATCTAGTGATTTAAAAAATCTCCACTTTGTTAGTTTTTGAAATCAGAAATTGTTTCTTTTAACTGCTTAGCAATTTTATTGAATTTTGTTTTGTCTTGGGGATTTCGAGTGGATTTCCATTTTCTTCTTAATCTTCTTTTAAGTCTTATAAGATAACCCCTATTTCAGCAAAAGTATAACATAAATTTCTATCATTTTCGTTGATCCTATCATTTGGTGTAGAAAGACAGCAGCCTCGTTGATTATATTTGTAAAATCCTGCACAGCATCATCCAAATCATCTGTGGTAGCAATGTGTTTTCGTAGGTCGTTTTGTTTGTCAATCCAATATTGATATGATTTTATGTCCGTCTTGAGCTTTATTAATTTTACTGATTTTTTAACTTTAACAAAGGTTGTGCTATACGTTAATATTAGTGGTGTGTGATTTGAGCTAAGTTCATCACTATTGACAATTTCTAGGCTGTTTCGGGAGATGCCTTTGTAAACAAAGAAATATAGAAGCTCTGGTATTTTCCGGGATCGCTTGGCCAATATGTTGGACTCCCAGCAGATAATGCCGAATATCCATGCTTCTGAATGCATTTGAATAGTTCTCTACCCTTTGGATTAATAACTCTCGAAGCCCACCAAGTGTGCTTAGCATTGTAATCCCCACCGACAGTAAATCTCGGACCTAGTTGCTTAAAAAAGTCGTTATACTGATGACAATCTATATTATGCCTGGGTGGACAATAGATTGCAAAGACCGAGACAGCTTCATTACCACTGATAATTGTTACACCTGCGCCTTGCAAATAGTCCAAACAGCCAACTTGAGCCAAAATTCTTTAAGATTAGGTGTAATAAGTGATTTATAAGTATAGAGTTAAAAACACAAAGATTAGACGAACATATATGTGGGAGCTATATCTCAATCCGAACCGATTTTCATCCATTTTAATAGCGTCCGTTCTTGGTCTATAGCAATTTACTAGTTTTAAGGGACATATATACTGTGACAACATTGAACACATCCCCTTTTTGTAATTCCTTTTTAGGGGAAAATTCAGAAATATAGTTTAAGTATGTACTAAGGATAAGTTGCAGTCCGCTGCAACTTCAAAAATTTGTATTATTTCGATAATTTTAGATAAGTATTTACATATACGCTAGAAATTAAGAATTAGTTTTAGTCGAAAGATTGTATTAGTTTAAGATCATGGAATAATAAATTGAACTGAACATTGAACACACCTATTTCAATAGTAGAACTGAACCCGTTAATGTCATATAAGTTTTGAAAGCTAACCTCAATAGCGTTAGTCAGTAACGGGATTTTAAAATTGTTTCAACTTTCATCATGGAGTGGTCAGATAATAAGAACCGTATAGCGCTTTTCAAGTGTGAAATGAACCTCGTCCATTGGAAAATTGGCCACCGCTCGAACCAAAGCAGTCTTTAGAGATCCAATGTTGGGGTATCATTTGTGACAAACCTTGTCCTCTAAAACCGTCCACAATTTGTAATCCAATGGGTTTAAATCTGGACTGACTGAGGGCCATTCTTCAGAGGAAATGAACGCTGGCATATTGTTTCGAAGCCAGGCCTGGGACGTTTTAGCCTTATGGGCCGGCGCAGAATCCTGCTGGAAAGTCCATGGCTGGTTTTGGAACAGGGAATTCTTAAGAGGCTTCACAACAGCTTCCAAAACGGTTCTTGGTAAACTTTGGCCGATGTTTTGACTCCTTGTTCGCAGAAATGCAGGTCAGTGACCTCATCTTAAGAGATACCCCACCAAACCATGACTGAAGCTGGGTGATGACCCTTTTCCACCCTTGGGATCAGTTCAGATGCTTCCTTAGATGACCGCGCATACACTCTATCATTTTGCTTGTTAAATTTCTCCTGAACGGTTAAAATGTTTTCATCGGTGAACAAAATTTTTCTGTGCAAGATATCAGCGTGCTTCACCTAAAGACGTTTGCATTTTTCCATCCTATTATTTTTAAAGCTGCAGTCAATAAATGTCCGGTACGTCGTTTAGAAGCCACAAGTCCCAAGCCTTTTTTATGGATTCGACTCATTGACTTTTGCGTGATATTCATCTCACGGGCCATTATTTTCTGTTTTCGGAGCGGTTTTCTGTGAATTCTTGATTTAACGGCTTTGATGACATGCGGTGCTCAAACAGAGCGTGGGCGGCCCGACCGGTGGCGGTCTTTTACATCTTCAGTCTCCTCAAACAGTTTTATGCATCGGTAGACGAACATGCGGCTAATCCCTAGTGGCCGGATCATTTTGAAAATATCGCTTTTTCATGTCACACTTGAAAAGCGCTATTACAGCGATGCGGATCTCATTTTCTGACCACTCCATGATGAAAGTTGAAACTATTTTAAAATCCCGGTACAGACTAACGCTGTTGAGATTAGCTTTCAAAACCCATATGACATTAACGGGGTATGTTCAGTTATACTATTGACATGGGTGTGTTCAATGTTGTAACAGTATTTATGTCCCTACTAAGTATAAAAATGTTATGTCCTTAATGTAGAACGCTCTATATTAAGGGTTCAGCAGATGATTATACGTCGATCGGTATACTTAACGGTTGGTCTAGCTTAAATATTTTTGGTAGTTTCAAAAATTAGCCACAAAACTAACTTATAATAAATACCCTGTTCCACACAGTGGTTAAGGGATTTAAAACCTCTTAAGAACACTCAAATGTTTTTATCGGGCGGTCTTCCTTCTCATAAATACCGTAAGTTAAGTTTCGAAGCAGTCAATAAACAGTAGGTCCCGGTTTATAAGTATACATACGTGTTTCGATGGGCACGAGAAAATTTTCCCGTTTATTTCTGAGAGGGATGTTGAGTGAATTACGTATGAGAGTTAATGGACCACCCTTAAGAAATTACGCAAAACTTTTACTCCTACAAGAAAATGTTGAATTTGAATTGTCTAATATTTAAAATGCCTTGTTCAGGCAGCCTCCTTGTTTCTACGCCCACTTAACAAAATCTCATTTGAAAAATTCCCAAAATTCAAAAACAAAATTTCTGTTGCCGTGAAATTCAAATCCATCAACTTGTCTCCCCAAATCGCTTCACTACGAAACGTTTAATTACATACACTTTAGGAGATCATAATGACATAAACAAATGATAAAGCAAGAAAATAAGGACACATCCTTTAACACGGCCAGCGAGCACAGCCATTCATGCATTCACTCCGTTATTTCCCTTCATTATGGCACTTCAATGTCATAACTATCCACTTAAGAACGTTTAGGAAAAAATTAAAAATATTTAATTAAAATTAATGTACGTTCATATGTACGTACGAGAGTGATATGCCCGCTTGCTCCCTTGCTCGCTTGACGGAATGGCATTTTAAATGTCGGCATACCAGGAACCGAAGAGCAAAAACAACATCCTGTTCATTTTCCAAATTGTACATATCGCTCAGGCAAGCAGCAACGACACCAACGAATTTACAACGCAATAATTTTCCCAAAGGGTTGTTCGCTCCCCAGGAATGACGACAATACCTTCAGTACGTATTTCAGGCCACCGCCGCCGATGATGATGGCTTTTCAAGTGCCACATACTTTACTCGGTCTTACATGCAAAGGTATTGCAAGGAGTCACAACGGAAAAGCAAATCATTTGCTGCTGCGCATATGACTGTCGCTGTGTGTTTCTCTGTCAGTGTGGGTGTACGTACAAGTGGAAATGTTATTTTGAAGATGATTTTCGTGTGTAGCGGAGAGACAAAAAAATATTTTTCATAAAAATTCCATCAAAATAGAAATTAAATTAAATTTTTGCTGTATGTCATATCATCTTGTTGTGCTTTCTTCCATTTCTCTGTCTATTGCCAAAAAACAGTAGAATACCAGAACAACATAGTAGAATAAAGAAACATCATAACAATATTTGCAAAAAAATATTCCAGATTGTTTTAGCAGCCATTGAAGGCAATCAACAGACTCCTGGCATTCGCCCCTCCCCATCGCTCCATATGATGTGGCCGTTACGTTTATTGTCCTACGTTTACGTGTTCGTTTTTCTTCATCTGATTTCGATAAAATGCTCTTCAGAATGCCGGCTAGCATTCTATTTGATTGCGTCGTTTTCTAACTGCCATTCTCGACGTCATGGAAATATTATTGAAATTTTATGAAATTTGTAGCAATCATGGAAATATTTGGAAACGATTCAAATAATGCATATGTACTTTATTTCTATATACCGAGTGTTTCCAAAAATAAGCAATTTTCAATTTGAAGTTTGGGCGAGAAAAAAAATACGATACGATACAGTGGCAAAGGGTTCATAGAGTTTGGTGGTGGAGGGACCAGAATATATTGACAGTACACTGAGAAGAAAAATAACCTTATATAATGTTACCTTAACCATAAATAAACATGATTTGGAGTCTACATTATATAAGGCTAATTTGAACATTTTGTTGTTGACTTGTATTTAACAATAATGATAGATAATTTGACTTTTCTATGGTTAAATTTTTTTACCTTGAAAATTGTTAATTTTAAAATAATTATTGTTGTTTTAACAATGTATTCTTGAGTTTTTTAACCATTAAAATTGTTATTATTAAAATAGTTATTGTTGTTTTAACAATGCATTATTTTTATCCATGGAAATTTTTAATATTGAAATTTCATGGTTAATTTTTTTGAAACAATACATGTTCTATTTAACAATGAAACTGTTAATATTATTAACTATGAAGATTGTTATACCAATCATTTACATTGCTAAGTTAACTTATTTTTGGTTACCTCATTTAACAGAAAATATAGTTACTTTTACAATTTTTAATAAAAAATTACCCTATTACTTATGTTTTGGTATTGTTTACATTTATTCGGTCTTTTTTCTTTATTATGACTTGAACAGTTTTTATTCTGGTTCGAGACCATTTTGTCAACTAAAAAATTGTTGAGATGTTTTGGCTACGGTTATTAGGCAGACTGTACAGCTGTTTCTAAACCCACCAAGGTTTTCTTCAGCAGTCTTTGGCAACGATTACTTCGGCTACAAATCAAATGACTTATACGGGAGCCCCATTATGATTAATGAGAATTACCCTTTGCGTATAGTCTTCGAACTGTGCAGAAAACCAACCTGACGGCGCAATATCATTGCGCTATGAAGATTGTACAGCTAGCATTTGCATCTGTGACGCGCAAAATAGAAAGGGGCCTAAGGTTAAAAATCAGTTTTGTTCAGAGGAGCTATTTTAAAGATTAGGTCCCATTCTATTTGCGCTTACAATCGTCGACTTCACTTTTATAAAACGCGCATATCTCTGGAAGGGAACACTTTTGGGGCATGGGATCGGTCTCATTCGAGGCTCAGATGTTGTCCACATCAAAAAAAAAAGTGAAAAGTTGATGAAAAGTTTTGTTTAGGAGAGCCATTTTATATATTAGGCCCCTTTCTATTTGCGCTTAGATTCGTCGACTTCACTTTCATAAAACGCGCATATGTCTGGGAGGGAACACTTTTGGGGAATGGCATCGGTCTTATTCGATGCTCAGATTTTGTCCACATCAAAAAAGAAAAAAAAATGAAAATTGAGTTTTTTACCCTTAGTTCCCTTTCTCTATGCTCTGTCACATTTGAGGTTTTTTAGAAGAGCGAAATAAATTGTCTTATGATCTTTCTCACAATTACAAACGTTCAGAGCAGTGGGAGGAAGAGTGGGGGGATAAGACAACTTCGTGTTACTTAATTCCGAACTTCGTATAATACAAAGCAGATCAAAAACTTTGGTACAACCGAATGATCTTTAAATTTTTGTTTATGTCGCACATTTTTGTGCATCCTTCTTGAAAAAAACAACCTTATATAATGTTAACTCAACTATTTTGTATGTTTATTTGACCTTATATAACGTTATTTTGTCTTCGTTATCAAACATTTACCATGAACGATTTAACCAGACACATGGTTAAAAAAAATCATTGTATTTTCGGCTCAGTGTAGCAAAGTGTACCTAGTGGTGGTGAAAAATATTCAAGATGGCGGAGGAGGCAGACGCGAGGAGCAATTTTTAATATATTTTTAACATCCTTCTCGATTTAAAATGTATTCTTAGTTAAACAGGGAGCAATCTGTTCAATCTCAAATTGTTTCTCATGCAAATACTAGAAACCCTTTCCCAGTGTATCGTATTTAGTTCTTCTATTTAATATTAGCTCGGGTTTTTTCCATGGCTGCTGTATATTGATCTAGCTAGTTATGCAAGAGTCTCGCTAGGCCCCTATGGCTATGGCAGTTTTGGCGTGTACAGAAATTGCAAACGTTTTTGAAGTCATCGCCAAGCTTCAAAGGCAAAAACTTCTACCATCCGAATCATTTTAATAGTTAATTTTTCTAAAATGAACAATATTATGACAAAAAAATCACGCTCAGCTCTTCTTTTATGGCTATCTTACTCTCCATTGTTATCTTCAGAACTTGCAAGAGTTTCGGATGTGGTAACCAAACTACAAAAGGAATAAGAATAACTCTTAATCTTTCTAGTAGAAATCACATTAAGTAAATCGTATTACCTTTATTAATTTTAATGTTTCAATAAAAAACAAATACGAAAAAAATTAAAATTCTAAAAAGTACCTCATAGTTTCATTATTTTTTGGTGTTCTTTAATGTTTAACTTCATCATGTCATGTTGCCAGAATTTTATGAATTGATTCAGTTTTATAGATTTTAATATTCTTTTTAATCTTTTTCCGAAATTCTTTCTTTTATTTCAAAAAAAACTCAAATATGTAATCAAATTTATCAGATTTGATGAGAAATATTAAAAATATTGCAATAAATACATTTGAGCGGTTTTGAAGAAACTTTGCAAATTGTTTAAATACCGAACATAACGATCCGTTTTTTAAACGGAGAAGCTTATAATGTTTATTATTTAAACGATTATGATTTTTATTATTAAACGGAAAAGATTATGATTTAATTATTAGTTTTTTGTAACCGCGCAAGATGTAGCATCTTATACAGGGTGGAGCGCGAAAATTTGCTTTTTTGCACTGCAGGCTGTGCCGGCACTGTTGGTCGAAGAAAGTGGGGAGAGTGCGTGGCAAGCAGTGGCTGACGGGAGATTTGTATTCGTCTGCCTTTCAGCTGCCATCATTCGCTGCACACGTGAGGAGACGTCATTTTGTGTTGAAGCGTATTTTTCATATGCGCACTCGATCATTGCAGTGCAGCGTGCTTTTCGAATACTATTCGCTGTTTCCCCACGCGGGCGTGTTCCTGGGCGGCCATCAATTGTAAATTGGGTTTCTTTATTGAGGACAGAAGTCAATGTGTCATGTGTACGAAGGGGACCTGAGATAAGGATTACAACACCACAAAACGTCGAGAGATTTAGAGAAGCAGTACTGCAATCTCCGAAATGCTCTGCTCGAAAGAAATTATTTGCTCTTGGCATCTCCACCGGATTCTTCATGATGAACTAAAGTTTCACCCGTATAAAATGTGCGTGGTCCAACAATTGTCAGCTCGGGACTATATGACACGGCGGACCTCGGCAAATGTTTCCTGGATGTCTTATCTCCTTGAGGGGTGATGTGAACTGGCCGGCACGCTCACCAGAATTAGCCCCATGTGATGATGTCCTTTGGGGTTACCTTAAGTCGAAGGTGTATATCAACCGGCCCAAGCAGTTGGAAGACCTAATTAACAATATTGAGCTTGAAATTGGCAGAATACCAGTCGGCATGTTTGTTAGAGCTCATGAAAACTTCAGAAAACGTATGCAGCAGTGTGTGGATAGCGAAGATCGACATTTTCAAGATACAATATTTGAAACGATGTAATTAAAATACTCCCTTACTGTTCAATATAATTGAAAAATAGAATATATTTTTCTAAGGTACATACTTTTTTTATTTCCTTCCCGAAGAAGAAAAATATCGTGCTCCACCCTGTACATAGAAATGAGAAGTGAGGCGAGAAACTTAGAGCATTCGAACATAGAGTACCAACAATAACAGTATAAGATCTATAATTTAAGTACGTGAAGAAAAGATTACATGCAAAGTAGAGCGCCCATAAAACAAAAAGTGTTATTTTTTCCGCTCCCCGCTCATTTTCTAGTACGTATATTGGGCATCAAAAATAATATCTGTGCAAATATTTTTTCAATCGGATGGAAACCGGCCATTCCGTCACGACTTTTAGCCCTAAAAATGGAGTAAAACTTGCGAGCTTTTGTGAGCTTTAACTCGTAAGCTAGTCGAATTTCGAAAAATACATCTTTAGCAATTGTGTTGCAAATATACAAACATTTTTCTCTTACACTATTTTGACCTAGTTATGACCCTTCATGGTGTTTTCAGAGGTCAAACTTAAAATTTGAGTCAACATTTTTTCCAAACGTAAATTATTAATTTTATTTATAAACGTGACGGACTGGTCGGTTTCCATCAGATTGAAAATTTTTTGCACGGATATTATTTTTTATGCCCAATACATATACTATAAGTATAAAATGAGCGAGGAGCGGAAAGAATAGCACTTTTTCATTTTTCTATATATTTCATAGGCGCTCTAATGCAGTGTTGAAAAAGAAAAAAGATTTTTCAGTTTAGACTAAGTATGTTGTGGTCCACAGTATCGAAGGTTTTGCTATGATCTAACAAGACCTGAAAAGAAACCATTTTATCAACCAAATTCTGCGGTAGATCTTCAACTACGTCGAAGAGAATACAGGCAGAAAAAAGGTATGGTTGGGGTACCAATATTCGAAGAGGATAATACTATTGTTGATTATATGGTTGTGTCACAACAATATTATGATCCTCACAACAATACTATGATTCACACATAACCATAGTATGATTTCCTCAACCATAGTATGATTCACATTCAACAATACTATGATCTCCACAACCATACTATAATCCTCACAACAATAGTATGATTCACACTCAACCATACTATTATCTTCACAACCATATTATGATCCTCACAACCATAGTATGATCCTTACAACTATAGTAGGATTCACACGCAACCATATTATGATCCACACAACCATAGTATGAATCACACTCAACCATACTATTATCTCCACAATCATATTGTGATCCTCACAGCCATAGTATTTTTCTCATACAACCATAGTATGATCTTCACACGCAACCATGCTATTATCCCTACGACCATAGTATGATTCACTCAACCATACAATGATCCACAAAATTATTTATTGAGGAGTTTTATCAAGCAAGTAATATTAAATTGCATTACAATAAGTAAGTAGCCAGCGTTGAGGCCATGTTTTTATAGGACATTACATTCAAGAAACAAAAATATATATTGCAACGGCAGTCGAAAATACTTTTAGTTCCTAGCAGGGGTGAATGCTACTTCACCATCCGTAGACCGCAAGAAACGAATGTGATTAAACCGTGATCGGTGGCTATACTTATATACTTAAGAGCAGGCAGATTTTAAATGAACGAGAACCAGTCGGTATTAGGTTATTTCACCGAACATAGTAAACACAATAAAAATCCCTCGAACTACCTTCTGATTGTTGTTGTTTTTAGTAATGGACAACAACCATTCAGTGTGTTGTGTGTATGTGTTTTTTTGTAAATCAAAGACACATACGCACACACATACATGTATGCTCCATAAAACCTGTTTTGTTATGTTCATGTTCAACCATACTGTATGATTGCCGTAACCATATTATTTTTAACGTAAATTTTAAACAACAATACTTTTGTTGCACCAACCATGTTTATATGATTGCTACAACCATATTTTCATATCTAAATTTGGCAATAATACTATTGTAACATTTCAACAATAGTAATATTGTCGCAATCATACTGTTGTCAAAATTAAATTCAAAAAAACAATACTATGGTTGCGGCAAACATGCTTTTATTGTAGAGAACATATTATTGTTGCGGTGACCATAGTGTAACCATATATTTTTTTTGCGTGTAGTAATGGAGCTTATTTTCTTCCTTAAACCAGATTGTTTATCAGACAGAAGTTTGAATTAATTGAACATACTAATTTGTTCAGTTATGATATAAAATAATTATATTCCTACGTGCACAAAATTCCTGTAGCCTTTAGGAGTTCTATGCTCGGACAGTAAGTTCAATTTTCCTTATTACAAGTCAGGGGAACTGCGCTGGTTTCGGAGTATGTTCAGAGTTAGGACTGATATTCAAAGTACGTTATTTATTCAATATCCTCAGTTCTTATACGAGTATTTAACTTGGCAATTAACAATTTTACTGATATTTCTAAGAATATTGCACTTCTTCAAGTCACTCAGGGGTTCGATGCACATCGATCAAATTTCTATTTCTGATTAACCCTCACAGCTGTTCTTCAATGTAGGTAGACTTGACTTTGCACCAACCTATTCATCTACGCAGCCTACAAAAGCAACATGACTCGGCACAATCCTTAAAATTATGACAATGCTTATTTATGGTCAATGACAAATGTCATATTGGCCTCATAATCTCATTCATTTTGCCCCATTCAGCAAAATGTACACAAGAACTCAGCCAACAACAACAGTAACAACATTTCAAATGAATGGATGCATTTAACAATGCCGTAGTAAAGCAGAACAGCAAATGCGCCGTGCGTAGCACTCCTTAGGGAATCTGCAACGACAACATTTGATAAAACAAACAACAACAGCAACGCAGTAACCACACAGGGTAATGGGTCTCAGATGCAGCAGCCGTACTCCCCTTAAAATTGGAATTGGAAAAATAAAAGATTTCCTAAAAGAAAATCCCTAAGTCAGAAGCGGAAACTGTTATGTGCTCGCATCTGATGTGTTTGAAGGTATGAAATGTAATTGGGAAAATGCTAAAACCAACATTAGTCGTTTTTTTTGTATGGAAAAGGTTTCATTAATCACTCTGATATAGAGTTAAGCACGCACGCACTGTGCTCGCTCTGATGCTGATCAGCAGGAAAGTTTAAACAAAAGGATGGACGGTTGGTTTGTGTGAGGACGTTTGTCGTGATGGAGTGGGGTTGGGTAGAGGTATACACACAGGCTTATGGTTTGAAGGAAATAGTTTTGGGAGGAAATTGTGGAGTAAAGTTTACACAAAATATTGTGAGATGTGAAATGTTTGGTTGACGAGGGACAGTGGAATCGGTCTGATGCTTCGAAAGATTTGAACAAAAACCGCTAAGTGCATTTGATTTCAGTACCTCTTACATGAAGAAAAAATGGTTAAGAATATGTTTGCCTGCAAACATTTGTATATGGAGCATGCTATAAGCATATGAAAGTTTGTACACAAACATATGAATGTTTAGGAACATTGCCAAAAACATATGAATATGCGTGTTTAGAACCATTGTCGCAAACATATTAATATTTGGTTGCAAACAAATATTTGTTTAAATAAGCTTATAATTATTTGGGAGAATTGATACTAACATATTGTTTCTGCATTAATGTTTAGTGTATGAGTTGGTTCATAAGCTCGAATTGCTTGAAGCATTAAGAGCTCTTTTATTATAATTGATATGCTATGGAAAGAACAAAGGTTTTGTCTTTAAATGCCACGTTATAACACCTGAACTTTCAAATGATACTTGCCTCTACGATATGACTCCTCTGTAGTACCAACGGTTCCATGTCAGCGCCCACACAATATTTTTTCGTCATTTTTTTTAGTAGGGACATAAATACTGCTACACACGTTTTATGCTGTAAAATAAAAAGTACTGACTGTGTTTGGACCAAACATTTTCTAATATATTTATTGATGTATATTGTATCCAAAAAGAATCTACTTATTCGAAATGTCCGCCTTTTGCCATTACACACGCCTTAAGTCGCACTGGCCAATCGTCAATAGCTGCAAGAACCTCGTCCATTGGAAAATTGGCCACAGCTCAAACCAAAGCAGTCTTAAAAGATCCATGTTGGGGTATCTTTTGTGACAAACCCTGTCCTCTTAAACCGTCCACACTTTGTAATCCAATGGGTTCAAATCTGGACTGCCTAAGGGCCATTCTTCAGAGGAAATGATCGCTGGCAAATTGTTTCGAAGCCAGGCCTGGAACGTTTTAGCCTTATGGGCCGGGGCATAATCCTGCTGGAAATTTTATGGCTGGTTTTGGACAGGAAATTGTTAACAGGCTTCACAATAGCTTACAAAACGGTTTTTTTGGTAAACTTTGGCCAAGCCCCAAGTATTTTTTAATCATACGACTCATAGACTTTTGCGTGATATTCATCTTACGGGCCATGATTTTCTATTTTCGGAGCGGATTTCTGTGAATTCTTGATTTAACGGCTTTAAAGACATGCGGTGTTCGAACAGAGCGTGGGCGGCCCGACCGATGGCGGTCCTTTACTCCAGTCTCCTCAAACAGTTTTATGCATCGGTAGACGAACATGCGGCTAGTGGCCGGAGCGTTTTGAAAATATCCCTTTTTTATTTCACTCTTGAAAAGCGCTATTAAAGCGATACGGTTCTCATTATCTGATCACTCGATGATGAAAGTTGAAACAATTTAAAAAATTCCGTAACAGACTAACGCTATTGAGGTTAGCTTGCAAAACCCATATGACATTAATGGGGTATGTTAAGTTCTGCTAATAAAATGGGTGTGTTCAATGTTGTAACGGTATTTATGTTCCTGCTAAGTAAATGTTTGAGAGCATTGCTACAAACATATTGTTTCCTGCATTAATGTTTCCTGCATGATTAATGTTTCATGTATGAGTTGGTTTATTAGCTTGCTTAAAAAAGCATTAAGAGCTCTTTTATTATAACTCGAGTGCTATTTAAAGAATAAAGGCTTTGTCTTCAAATACCACGCCATAACACCTGAACTTTTAAATGATACTTGCCTTTACGATATAACTCCACAACAATAGTATGATTCACACTCAACCATACTATGATCCTCACAACGATAGTATGATTCACACATAACCATACTATGATCCCCACAACCTTAGTATGATTTACACTCAACCATACTATGCTCACTACAACCATACTATGTTCACTACAACCATACTATGATCTTCACAACAATAGTATGATTCACACTCAACCATACTATTATCTTCACAACCATACTATGATCCTCACTACCATAGTATGTTTTTCATACAACCATAGTATGATCCTCACAACCGTAGTATGATTCACACTCAACCATACTATGATCCCCAAAATTATTTATTAAGCTTCGGTACTGTTCTTATTCAAAAATAGAGATTTTTATCAAGTAAGTTATTTTAAATTCCATTAAAATTAGTTCAAAACCACATTTGAGGCCGTTTTATTGAACATTTTTACTCAAGAAACAAAAATATATATTCGGCAGTCGAAATACGAAATACTAGTTGTCAGCAGGGGTGAATGCTACTTCACCATCCGTAGACCCCAAGAAACGAACATGATTAAACCATGATCAATGGCAATATATGTACCTAAGTACAGGTAAATTTTAAATAAACGAGAACCAGTCGGTAGTAGAGTATTTCACCGAACAAAGTAAACACAATAAAAATCCCTCGAACTACTTTCCGATTATTTTTGTTTTTTATAATGGACAGCAACCATGCACGGCATGGTGGGTGGGTATGTATTTTGTTATACCAAAAATAACACACACACACAAAGTCTTTAAAACCTGTTATGCTATGCTCAAAGTCCCAACCATACAGTATGATTGCCGTAATCATATTATTGTTAACGTAAATCTTTAACAACAATTCTTTTGTCGCACCAACAATATTTATATGGTTGCTTCAACCATATTTTCATTTTTAAATTTAGCAAAAATAGTATTGTTACATTTCAACAATATTATTATTGCCGCAATCATACTGTTGTCAAAATAAAATTCAGAAAACAATACAATGGTTGCGGCGACAATGCTTTTATTGTAGAGAACATATTATTGTTGCGGTGACCATATAGTAACCATATATTTTCACTGCGTGCAAATGTAATTATAGATCGCTCATAACGTACTATGCATATTTTTATTGTGATCGGATTAAATTTGTAGCTTCTCAAGTCAGGGAACTTTTCGAAAACACAGACTAATTGGTGTGGGAAATTCGTTCGAAATATGTGGCTTTAGGCTCTAGGTTCTAAAATCGGGAAAACACCATATATGAAACCATAATGTGGACCGATGTGAACAAAGTTTTAATCGGATTAATAACTGCGACCTGTTTACTTTAATTACAACGATAGATGGACAGACGGATGGATGGTCTGACGGACACCCCTCATGGAATCAGGCATTGAATCCGTATTTATAGGTATACTTAACATAGAGTCTATCTCCATTTCTTCATTGTGTTACAAATATCAATCATAACAAAGAGGTGTATGTTATAAATATACCGATCAACTCAGAATTATTTTCCGAATCGATGTAGAAAAATCCGTCTGTGCATCTATTCCTTTAATTAAATCGTAAGTGGCAAATACAAGATGGGCGACTTAATCGGTTGTAAAGTACTGATCATTTTTTCAAATTTCTGGTTTTATTGAAAGGCTAAACTTTGTCATTTAATAGTGGAACACAATATCATTTTTATGACGACCTCAACTGGCTCGGCAGTATCTCATCCAATCCAAATTTTCAGTGAATTTTAGATTGTTTCGGATCAAAGAAGAGATCAATGACAACTTCGATTTCATGTTTTAACGCTTCAACTGTCTCCTTTTATCCTTAATGGCGCTATGATTGTAGAAGCCTTTAACGAAAATGTGCGTTAAAATCTAAATGCATTTCGTGCACCTTCTGATTTTTTAGATCAGCGTAATCGACCAAATGTGTCCACAATCGGGATAATTGTAAGCAAATTTTAGAAAACCACCTATGCCTGCTAGTCCAGTTCGTTCTGCTGAAAACATTGATGTTGTTTGCGATAGTGTAGCAGAAGAGCCGTCAGCCTCGACTCTTGAATCGTCTTTGCTATCGCGAGATGATAACGAACTTCCAGTGACCCGAAATTGAGGATATGGACCTGAACGATATGTGTTTCCAACAGAATGGTGCTACTTGCCACACAGCCAACAAAACAATGGCTCTTCTGTGCAAGAAATTCAATGAACGTGTAATTTACGTCGTGGCGATGTTACTTGGCCGGCAGGATCATGTGATTCGACACAGTTGGACTTCAATCTTTGGGTATATTTAAAAGATTTATTCTTCTCTACAGTTGCAACCATAAAAGGTTATGGCCCTCTGTATGTTTGAAGTACTTTAGAAAGTCAGCAATTAGCTTCTTTTGTCTATACCAAATATATATAATTTGTGAGTAAATATTCTTTTGTTGAACAAGAGCTATATGTGACAGCTCATAAAGAAAGGGGCCTAAGGTAAAAAAAATCAATTTTCAGGGGTTGTCAATTAACAAAACAATGTCGTCCGTCTGATTATCGCTGTCAACTAATCTTTAAAATGGCTCTCCTGAACAAAACTGGTTTTTAGCCTTAGGTCCCTTTCTATTTTGCGCGTCACATATACTGATATTTAGTTAGGGAAAAATTTGAAGGTGTTATACTTTCACTCTTCTTCCGACGGAAAAATTCGGCTGAGGCAATAAATCGGTTCTCTGTATATACTTTGAGGCTTTCGATAATGATTTATAGTTTTTCCAATATTAGCTTATGGAACTCCGTCTGCCTTTAACAGACTATAATCACCGACTCTGTCTTATATTCTGCTAGGTCCCAGCTAACTAATTGCAGTCAGTTAGCAAACGTTCCCATTATTTTTATATTCGTGCGGCAGCCTAAAGGATGAGATAATTTGGCACATTTACGACATTAAACCTAAATTATGTCTCAGAGTCATTGAAAATATGGATCATCGTATTTAGGTTTGCCTCCTTCTATCATAAAAAAATAATATTACGATAATTCTTTGAAACATTTTTGTTTTATTTACAATTAGGCCGCTAAATTTCCAAAACCTTGTTAAAGCTATACGGTGATCCATCTAGAGGTACTTTTTCAGAACAAAAAAAATATTAAAATTCAAATCAAGTGTGGAATCTTTATTGGTAATTTAAAAGGATATTTTACGGCACTTATTTTTTGAATATAATTTCGTTTAAATGTTGGCCGCAACTACGCCTCAGGGTTTCCATTCTGAGGGTCCAATTTTGGATGACTCGTTCAAGCATTTCGACCGGTATGGCTTTAATGACAAACGTAATGTTGGCTTCCAAAACCTGAATCGTAGCTGGTTTGTCAGCATAGATTTTGGACTTTACGCAACCCCAAAGAAAAATGTCTAAAGATGTGATATCACTCGATGAAGGCGGCCAACTCACCTGTCAAAAACGTGAAATTAGATGCTTTTCGAAATGACCTCTCAATAGATCCGTTTGAGCAGCTGTATGACAAGTGGCGCCGTCCTGTTGAGACCAAGTGTCGTCAAGATTACGAGTTTCAATTACAGGTAGCATAAAGATCTATATCATGCCGCGATAGCGAGCACCATTCACGGCCATCATCATTTTTGAAAAAATATGCACCGATGATTCCACCAACTTAAAAACCGCATCAAACCGTGTTTTTATCTGGGTATAATGGCACCTCTTGAACATCTTCTTGTTCCTCTTCTGCTTAAATGCGGCAATTTTGTTTATTGACTTTGCCGTTGAGCCAGAAACGGGCCCTGCACTGAACAAAATTTTGGTCAAAAACAGCGGATCTTACGGTTTCTCACCAAACGCTCATTTCCTTAATACAGTTGCCACGTTTGAAGGTAATTATTTTCAAAAAAATAAATGCCATAAAAAGCCCTTTCAAATTACCAATAAAGATTCCTCACTTGATTTGAATTGTTATATTTATTTTTTGTTCTGAAAAAATACCTCTAGATGGATCACCCTATAAAAGGCTTACAAGATATTCGACTTAAGGGCTGTGTGACAAAAAGGCTATTTGTATATCATCAGTCCTTTACATACGCCACAAAACCGTCTTACAGACTCAAATCGCAGCATCGACAGCTAATCATACTTGGGAGGGCAAGATCGACCATAAAGTTGGCTGTGTGCTTTCTTACCAAAACCGAAGACGCTCAAAGATCGTATATTTAATATCCCGCAATAAAATAATTTGTTATAGTACCTTTGTAGTACTCCTCGCTAACCGAAATGTCGCATTTTTAAAGAGAAATGACGCCGCTCCAAAATCTGCAGCAAACTTTCACTCTGTAAGAAAGCATTGGTCTCCCAACGATCACTTACTTTCTCCAATTCCCATTTTGCAAAATTTCTTAAAATAAACGGACAGTTTGGGATACATATCTTTGAAAATGAAATAAAGTTCACATTAGTCTTTAACGTTGTTCAAGCGTAAAACAATATATTGTATTTCACGAAGATATGATACTGACCTTCTGTCAATATTTAGAGCCGAAAACAGCTGTTGCATTTAAAATAACATACTGTTTTAAATGAAGCCACTAGATGGACTACCTTTTTAATATCCTGAAAAGTTTGAAAATTCACCTCATAATTGTTTGGGAGATACCTTCGTAGATTTGACACCAACTTTATATTCCATTTGTCGTTTCTCTTAATTAACCTACTCCCCTCGTATTAGAAAATGACTTTATTTTAAATTTTCCTCAAGTTCATTGAACTGCATAAACAATTTTCGCCTGCCTTGTATGTTTGTGTGTATGCGCCTCAGCCAGATATTCGTTTTCCGCCATAAAAACACCCCATTAATTACAGTGGCTGTTTTGAATTTTCGTTAGCCCTAATGTCTTTTAATCAAATCATAACAATATTTTTTTCTCTCCCATTTTTCCCCCGAATCAAGGGAGGTAATTAAAAACACCTCAAACAGATCTTTGAGATTTAACGATTTTCCTATTCGCAGACTTTATGATGTGTTACCCTCAGTCGGTGGAAGAATAACAAAACAAGAGTAATTTTCCACTTTCTACCCGTGCCGCCGCCACCCTCGTTTGGCCAAGGACTACTGACACTCAATGCCCGTCGCCCTTGTTTTTCGTCTTGCAAACGCATTTCGTAGTGAAAAATTGAAAAAAGAAAAGTGAAAGAAGAAAGAAACGTATACAACTGTGGCAACAATTAAATTTCCACATGAGCTGCATTTAATGTGCTACTGATTTTCAACATCTGTTTTAATTTTTTTCCACAATGAGATTTTCATCTCTCTCTGTGTGCTGCACCTCGTGCTTCTGGTTATCATGCGTTGTTTGTGTTTGGTGCTAGGGGGTGTTTTTCATAGGAATGATGGAAATTGCGAAAATGAGATAAGTCACAGAAATGTAAGCGTGTCTTTGAATATTGGTACATTAAAGTTTGTATTCTTTTAAGGGCGATTTTTGGAAATAACTTAAAAATTTTTGGATGATCGAAAATTGACCAAATATTTATTGTACCTTTCAATTCCAAATCAATGTCTAACTCCATTGAGCGATGTCCGTCCGTACACATGATAACGGCATTCATACCGGCAAAACTGTACTTTTTTTTAATTCGACAATGTTATTTTTACGAATCTTACGCAATATTAGTAAAAATAATTAAATTTTTTCCAAACAAACTACGAATTAGTATAACTAAAATAATTTTAATAAATAATTTTTTAACTGTTCAATAAATCACTCCTATTACTACATAACTTACTTAATAAAATTCTCTATTGTTATCTAACAACTCTACCCAATCTTTACAAAAAATGTTGGGGATCATAGTATGATTGTGTGTAAGTCATACTATGGTTGTGAGGATCATACTATGGTTGTTCGTTAAACATACTATGGTAATGAGGACCATAATATGGTTGTGGGGATCATAGTATGGTTGAATGTTAATAATAATATGGTTGTAGGGATCATAGTATGGTTGTGTGTGAATAATTCTATTGTTGTGAGGACCATTATATTGTTATGGGGATCATAGTATGGTTGTGTGTGAACCATACTATTGTTGTGATGATCATAATATTGTTGTGTCACAATCATATAACCAACAATAGTATGATGCTCTTCGAATATTGTTACCCGAACCATACTTTTTTTCTGCGTGTATGCAAAGATCGTTTCCGATTTGAGTATCGAACGATATTGTGCATTTTTAAGTTATATATATATATATCCAAGCTATATAAAATCTGTCCTCCCGATATGAGGCGCGATGATGGTTTATCAGACGATTACGTCAAGTAAAAAAAAAATCTCTTTAAGGACTAAAAGTATATCATGTGGAAATGCCATAGCTAAGGTTGCGGTCGTTGAAACGGTCGTATTTAGAATATTTAATATGGAGATGGTTGAAAAATATATGCATACTAGTATCTGGCAACGGCATCCAATAGTCGTGGGAGATATTGGCTAATAAACAAAGACATATGGTGACCTAAAGTTAATTAATAATGGTTTACTTTATACTAGTACTTAAGTTCTGCTTTATCTTCTTTGGCTAAGTCATGAAAGACAGGTGCCCAAAGAAGGCCGTTAGATCAAAACAACCAGCAAATAAAATAAGTAAGGAATATTTATAGTGGAGAAATGTCGACAACATGATACAGCAGCAGACGCTTTACAAAACGGTCGCAAATATAAATTAACACAAATCGAATGTCATTGAAATCTAGAGGAACAACATGGTCGAAGTATATGATCTATAATTCTAAAGTAATATCTCTGAATTATGTATCGGGTGATCAACCTAGAGGTATTTATTTAAATAGGGTATTTTCACAGATTACGCGTGAGTTGTGTTAAACATTATTTTTTCTTTTTATTATTGTTTGCCATTTCATCAGGGAAAGACTTACACCTCAACAACGTCTCCAAATTTTGCAACTGTATTTTGGAAATGAGCATTCGGTGAGATAAATTTTTCTTGCTGATTCGTATTATTATCACCAACATTGAAGCTCAATTTTCACTCTTGGATAATACTATACCTAAAGAGCACACCCAGTACCAAATATTGAAAACATAGCGGAGAGTGTACGTGAAAACCCCCAGGTATCGATTCGACACCGTTCTTAACAACTTAGCTTGCCGTATGGAATAACTTGGAGCATTTTACGGAAAGATCTTGGTTTCAAAGCGTATAAAAAGCGCTTTTATTGAAGCCTCGCGATGTTGGAACTAGTGGCCGGAGCGTTTTGAAACGATGTCCCAGCACGTCGTCATTTCAGTATTTGGATGCTCCAAAAGCTCGATGAAAATCCGCTGTTTCGACAAAAATTGTGTTCAGTAATGAGGCCCATTTCGGGCTCAACGGCAACGTCATTAAACAAAATTGCCCAATTTGGACTGAAGAGCAACGAGAAGAGGTTCAAGACGTATCATTATACTCAGAGAAAACTTCGGTTTGGTGCGGTTTATAAGCTGGTGCAATCATCGGTGTATATTTTCAAAAATGATGATGGCCGGAACGTAACCTTGAATGGTGCTAGCTATCACGCCAAGATATCGATCTTTATGCTACCTGAAATAGAAGCCCGTAATCTTGACGACATTTGGTTTCAACAGGAAGGTGCTACTTCCCATACAGCAGCTCAGACAATGCATCTATTGAGAGGTCATTTTGAAGAGCATCTTATTTAACGTTTTTGACCGCTGAGTTAGCCACCTAGATCATGTGATATCACACTTTTAGACTTTTTTCTTTGGTGCTACGTAAAATCCAAGGTACTTAGTAGGGTCATAAACACTGTTACAACATTGAACAGACCCATTTCAATAGTAGAACTAAACATACCCCGTTAATGTCATATGGGTTCTGAAAGCTAACCTCAATAGCGTTAGTCTGTAAAGGGATTTTAAAATTGTTTAACTTTCGTTATGGAGTAGTCAGATAATGAGAACCGTATCGCTGTAATAGCGCTTTTCAAGTGCGAAACGAAAAAAAAACGATATTTTCAAAACGCTCCGGCCACTAGGGATTAGCCGCATGTTCGTCTACCGATGCATAAAACTGTTTGAGGAGACTGGAGATGTAAAAGACCGCCGTTGGTCTGGCCGCCCACGCTCTGTTCGAACACCGTATGCCATCAACGCCGTTAAATCAAGAATTCACAGAAGTCCGCTCCGAAAACAGAAAATCATGGCCCATGAGATGAATATCACGCAAAAGTCCATGAGTCGAATCATTAAAAAAAATTGGGACTTTCAAACGAAGTACCGGACATTTATTGATTGCAACTTTGAAAAAAATAGGATTGAAAAATGTAAACGTCTTTTGGTGAAGCACGCTGATAACTTGCACAGAAAAATTTTGTTCATTGATCCAGATTTGAACCCATTGAATAACAAATTGTGGACGGTTTTAGAGGCATGGTTTGTCACTTAAGATACCCCAACATTGGATCTCTTAAGACTGCTTTGGTTCGAGCTGTGGCCAAATTTCCAATGGACGAGGTTCGTACAGCTATTGACGATTGGCCAGTGCGACTTAAGGCGTGTGTAAAGGAAAAAGGCGGTTATTTCGAATAAGTAGATAACATACATCAATAAATATATTAAAACATATTTGGTCCAAAAACTTTCAGTTCTTCTTATTTTATAGCATAAAACGTGTGTAACAGCATTTATGCCCCTACCAAGTATATGCTGACAATGCAGCTTCGATTCAGGCCTTGGAAGCCAATATTACCCATGTCATTTACGCCATACCGGTCGAAAATCTCGAACGATCCTGCCAAAGTTTGACCCTCAGAATGGACACCCTAAGGCGTAGTTGCGACCAACATTTAAAGGAAATTATATTCAAAAAATAAATTAGATAAAATGTCATTTTGAAAGAACAATAAATATTATTTTTTTTTTTTTTTTATATAAAAAAAATACTAAATTTCTTTAGATTTATCACCCTATATAACACAGTCTCTGGACAAGGTGATAAAGTCGGATTTGTTTAAAGTATACAACAGTTGGATATGGGTAATCGCGTGCAGGAGCCGCTCTTGCATAAAGTCAAACTTAAATTCAGCGATTTACAATATTGATGCACTCTACTGTTTCAATAACTGTCCAAGTATAGAAAAATGAGGCATTCAACTACCGTTTTTGAACGTCGAGCTCAATTACCATTACTCAATCCCTCGAAAGCTGGTTCTATGGACCAGATTGACCCGAAGAGCAATTCTTCGGCCAAGGGCTGTCACCCCGACACACAGCTGCCGCTACAATAACAACTATTACTCACAAAAAAGTCGGTTTCTGCAAAAAAAAAATCGTTTTTCCAAATCCTCACACCCCTTAGAAAGAAGTTGCAAAAATCGCATACTCATTTTCTCTTTTACATCCGTTTTGTTGTTGTAAAATCTTGATTATTTTCAACCAAAATCAGATTTTAAAATCGTCGGCGATGTCTGGGAACTTTTGATGGTGAACACAGCATGTGCAAAAATTAATTCAAAATTAAGCGCCGTTCTACCCCCTACACACACATGCCTCAAGTACACGCAAAATAGGTTAATATGAGTTTGCTTTGGAGAACGGAAGTAAATTTGAAAATATATAATAACCTTTATAGAAAGTAAATGAGAATCGACTGGGAAATCTATTTTAAAACGAATGATGGAAAAAGTTTTTAAAATTTGTTTTAAAACTTCAATGCGATTTATATTTTCAAAAATTTATATATAATTATATATATTTATAAATAAAGAAAACATAGGTCCAAGTACTTCTTAATAGCATGACAGTGATAGATTTGAATGAAGCTCATGTCCTTCTAAAGGTTTGGCTTATCTATCGTTACTAACACATTCTGTTTAACTTCTTTCCTTTCTGCACCATCGTTTTCCTCAAATAGGTTCTACAATTTTCCATTATTTAAATCATTTTGCAAATCCCTTCCATTCACACTCTGCCACTGTATGACACCATCGTCGAACACTTGCTTTGCCTGTCACAACTCAACTTTTAAATCTTATTTACACCACTTCACAATTCACCCAGTCTTTTTATAGGTCCTTCCATTGAGATCCCCTTGCCATAGGAGCTGGTATTGAATTTCTTTTGCCTTCTTATAAATTGATGAAGCGTAAATGCAAATGAATGTTTAACATGCTTTACAACATTAAAGAATTTTTCTTTCATTTCAAAGGAAATACAGAAAAGAAATACTGCAACAACGACAACAGAAACGGAATTCTTTTAATAAAGTGCTGCGGCGTTAATTAGCCAAGCTGCAAGTGCATTTAATATTATAACACACATATGCACACGCTCTTCAGATACGCAGAAAAACAACATACTGGACGGAAAATATTATAAGACAGGGAAGGATTTAACATTTAGAGGGAATTTGGTGGTCTTGGATATTACTGGTTGACATTGTGGGCCTCGTGCTTCAAACTCTTATTCTGTTTTCAGTCTCGACGATGTGATTTGAAAGCGTTCCTGTTACATTAGCCTGACGAAATTTTAAATTTTTTTTGCACATTCCCTGTATCTAAGAGAGACACAAATCTTTTGATATATGGGTCATTTCATATGAAGTGACTCAACATTTGGACTCGATGTCTACCGACCGGGCTGAAACTTGCACCAGCAGAAACACTTAGCAGGGACATAAATACTGTTACAACATTGAACACCCCCATTTCAATAGTAGAACTGAACATACCCCGTTAATGTCATATGGGTTTTGAAAGCTAACCTCAATAGCATTACTCTGTAACGGGATTTTAAAATTGTTTCAACTTTCATCATGGAGTGGACAGGTAATGAGAACCGTATCGCTGTAATAGCGCTTTTCAAGTGTGAAATGAAAAAAGCGATATTTTCAAAACGCTCCGGCCACTAGGGATTAGCCGCATGTTCGTCTACCGATGCATAAAACTGTTTGAGGAGACTGGATATGTAAAAGACCGCCACCGGTCTGGCCGCCCACGCTCTGTTCAAACACCGCATGTCATCAAAGCCGTTAAATCAAGAATTCACAGAAATCTGCTCCGAAAACAGAAAATCATGGCCCGTGAGATGAATATCACGCAAAAGTCAATGAGTCGAATCAATAAAAAAGACTTGGGACTCGGGGCTTTCAAACGACGTACCGGACATTTATTGACTGCAGCTTTAAAAAAATAGGATTAAAAAATGCAAACGTCTTTTGGTGAAGCACGATGATAACTTGCACAGAAAAATTTTGTTCACCGATTAAAAAATTTTTACCATTCAGGAAAAATTTAACATTTTAACATGGTGGGGTGTCTTTTGCGATGGGGTCACTGACCTGCATTTCTGCGAACAAGGCGTCAAAAAATCGGCAAAGTTTACCAAGAATCCGTTTTGGAAGCTGTTGTGAAGCCTCTTAACAATTCCCAGTTCCAAAACCAGCAATGGACTTTCCAGCAGGATTCTGCGCCGGCCCATAAGGCTAAAACATCCCAGGCCTGGCTTCGAAACAATTTGCCAGCGTTCATTTCCTCTGAAGAATGGCCCACAGGCAGTCCAGATTTGAACCCATTGGATTACAAATTGTGGTCGGTTTTAGAGGACAAGGTTTGTAACAAAAGATACCCCAACATTGAATCTCTTAAGACTGCTTTGGTTCGAGCTGTGGCCAATTTTCCAATGGACGATGTTCGTGCAGCTATTGACGATTGGCCAGTGCGATTCAAGGTGTGTGTAAAGGAAAAAGGCGGGCATTTCGAATAAGTAGGTTCTTTTTATATACTGTATATACATCAATAAATATATTAAAAAATATTTGGTCCAAAAACATTCAGTACTTTTTATTTTACAGCATAAAACGTGTGTAACAGTATTTATATCACTACTAAGTAATGTGGTCGCGCCAGGTCAGTCTATTATTATAATATTTAATAATTATTAAATACACGCAGATAGAAAATATGGTTACTGTATGGTGACGGCAATAATAATATGTTTTCCGCAAAAAAAAGTATGTTCGTCGCAACCATAGTACTGTTTTCTGAATTTAATTTGACAGTTGTATGATTGCCGCAAGATTAATATGGTTGGGGTATAACATTAGTATTATTGCCAAATTTAAAAATGAAAATATGGTTGTAGCAACATTATAAATATGGTTGGTGCGACAAAAGTATTGTATTTTGTGTCTTATGTTAACAATAATATGATTACGGCAATCATACTGTATGATTATAATTTTTCATCATTAAAATATGCTTTTTCGAACAATGTAATTGTTGCGGATCTAATGCAATAATACTACTTTTTATATGGAAATTAAGATTTTTCAAACAAACTGCTTTGGCTTTTTTTAACTGAAATATTTTTACTAAAAATGCTTACGTTTTTTAAACTGATTTTATAAACTGCTAAATAAATCATCATATTATTTTTAATATTATGAATTTCTAAATAATTTGTATAGGGTGATCCATCTAGAGGTATTGTGTTTAGAACAAAACAAATATAAAAATTCAAATCAAGTGTGGAATCTTTATTGGTAATTTGAAAGGGCATTTAATAAAATGTTGGCAACTGTATTATGGAAAAGAGCGTTCGGTGAGAAACGGGAAGATCCGCTGTTTTCTACCAAAGTTTTGTTAAGTGATGAGGCCCATTTCTGGCTAACGGCAAAGTCAATAAACAAAATTGCCCCATTTGGGCTAATGAGCAACAAGAAGAGGTTCAAGAGGTGTCATTATACCCAGAGAAAACCACGGTTTGGTGCGATTTATAGGCTGGTGAAATCATAGATCCATATATTTGAAAAATGATTAAGGCCGGAACGTAACAGTGAATGGTGCTGGACGGTGCCACTTGTCATAGAGCTGCTCAAACAATGGATCTATTTAGAGGTTATTTCGAAGAGTAACTAATTTCACGTTTTGGACAGGCCGTCTAGATCGAGTGACATTTTTCTTTCTTTTTCACCTTTAGACATTTTTTTTGGGGTTACGTAGGGGTTACGTAGTCCAAAGTCTATACTGACAATGCAGGTTTTGGAAGCCAACATTACGCGTGACATTAAACCCATACCGGTCAAAATGATCGAACGAGTCATCCAAATTTGGACCCTCAGAATGGAAACCCTCAGGCGTAGTAACGGTCCACATTTGAAGGAAATTATATTCAAAAAACATATGCCGTAAAAGGTCATTTCAAATAAAGATTCCACACTAGATTTGAATTTTTATATTTTTGTTTTTATTCTGAAAAACCTATATAATTAAAAACTATTGTTGACAATTAAATCCAATTCTAATAAATAAATTTGGGGTTCATTGTTTGTGATCCTACTATAATTGTAGGGATCTCAACATGGTTGCGTTTAAATCATACTATGGTTGTATGCGAAACAGACCATGGTTGTGACGATCATAATATTGTTTTGGAGATCATCCTATGGTTGAGTGTGAATCATACGATGGTTGAGTGTGAAACATACTATGGTTGTGGGGATCATAGAATGGTTATGTATGAATCATACTATTGTTGTGAGGATCATAGTATGGTTGTGATGATCATATGGTTGTATAGTTGTATTGTATTGTATCATACTATTCTTGTGAGGATCATAATATTGTTGTATGATGCTCTTCGAATATTGTTATCCGAACCATACTTTTTTCTACATGTATAACTCCTAAATTGTTGGCACTAGAAACGGTTTCTACTGGAACATTTGAAATATTAATTATATCAGTTGGTATGACAATAGGACTTTTACTTACAATAAGGCATTTAGACCAAGAAGGATTGAAACTTAAACCATTTGCCTTTGCCTAGAGGTAATTAATCCAAAATCAATATTTACACGATCATACTTAGTAGGGACATAAATACTGTTACAACATTGAATACACCCATTTAAATAGTAGAACTGAACAAACCCCGTTAATGTCATATGGGTTTTGAAAGCTAACCTCAATCGCGTTAGTCTGTAACGGGATTTTAAAATTGTTTCAGCTTTCATCATGGAGTGGTCAGATAATGAGAACTGTATCGCTGTAATAGCGCTTTTCTAGTGTGAAATGAAAAAAAAACAATATTTTCAAAACGCTCCGGCCACTAGCGATTAGCCGCATGTTCGTCTACCGATGCATAAAACTATTTGAGGAGACTGGAGATGTAAAAGACCGCCACCGGTCGGGCCGCCCACGCTCTGTTCGAACACCGCATGTCATCAAAGCCGTTAAATCAATAGTTCACAGATCCGCTCCGAAAACAGAAAATCATGGCCCGTCAGATGAATATCACACAAAAGTCCACGAGTGGAATCATTAAAAAAGACTTGGGACTTTCAAACGACGTACCGGACATTTATTGACTGCAGCTTTAAAAAAAAAATAGGATTGAAGAATGCAAACGTCTTTTGGTGAAGCACGCTGATAACTTGCACAGAAAAATTTTGTTCACCGACGCTGATAACTTGCACAGAAAAATTTTGTTCACCGATGAAAAAAAAATTTACCGTTCAGGAAAAATTTAACAAGCAAAATGATAAAGTGTATGCGCGGTCATCAAAGGAAGCATCTGAACTGATCCCAAGGGGGAACATGGTCATCACTCAGCTTCAGGCATGGTTTGGTGGGGTGTCTCTTACGATAGGGTCACTGACCTGCATTTCTGCGAACAAGGCGTCAAAACATCGGCCAAAGTTTACCAAGAAACCGTTTTGGAAGCTGTTATAAAGCCTCTTAACAATTCCCTGTTCCAAAACCAGCCATGGACTTTCCAGCAGGATTCTGCGCCGGCCCATAAGGCTAAAACGTCCCAGGCCTGGCTTCGAAACAATTTGCCTGCTTTCATTTCCTCTGAAGAATGGCCCTCAGGTAGTCCAGATTTGAACCCATTAGATTACAAATTGTGGACGGTTTTAGAAGACAAGGTTTGTCACAAAAGATACCCCAACATTGGATCTCTTAAGACTGCTTTGGTTCGAGCTGTGGCCAGTTTTCCAATGGACGAGGTTCGTGCAGCTATTGACGTTTGGCCAGTGCGACTTAAGGCGTGTGTTAAGGCAAATACGGACATTTCCAATAAGTAGATTCTTTTTGGATACAATATACATCAACAAATATATTAAAAAAATGTTGGCCCAAAAACATTCAGTATTTTTTATTTTACTACATAAAGCGTGTGTAACAGTATTTATGTCCCTACTAAGTACATTAGTATTGCTATATGAGTATACCTTTCATGAGTGGTAAAATCTTTGAATGCTTCCATACTTTGTGTTAGTTATACTTTGAAATAATAGAATTTAAAATGTGCAATACGAGTGTTGAGATAATAATAATATAAATATAATAATAATAATAATAATTTTTTAGGAACAATACCATTAAATCCTATGGTCTTTGATATAGTACGTGAAATTCTTCAAAAAAAGCACTTCATCTATAATAATGTCCTTAAAGGGCCCCCTTTCATACACATCTCCATGCTACGGGCCCCATTTTCGTTTTAGCTCCGTTCGTAAGAGTCCAACACTTGTACATCGCACTACGATCTCGTCTCGTCAGCACAACACCCTCCCAATAATCATCATCATATGCGGCATACCTTGTAACCGCCGCGTGCACATTTCATCCGTCCGGGTGTGTGAATCTACACATGTGCTCTTGACGTCTGAGCAGCTCCTCGTGAACGAACCCTGCTTGAGGATGGGAAGTGAGCGTAAGTGCGTGTACGTTCCACACACTCACGAGCAAATAATAAAATTACAATTTTTATGTTGCAGAAAACAACAGCAACTACTGTGACTGCGGCAGCCGCAGCAAGAACAAATTATTAATTGAGGTCGTTACATCGAGAGTATTCCTGCGTTCTTAAATGTGCATTTACGGCAAATAAACGGCGCACAATGTCATTTCCCGAGGATGCCGAAGGGAAAGTTCTTGCGCCAGTCCCCCCCCCCCCCCCTCTTTCGTACGGAATGGGCTGCATACGTATCTGCTGCACTCGTAGTTTTGTTGGGGTTGTTCTTGTGGCTGCTGCTTCGCGTTCTGTTGTTTGTGTTCTTTCAATTCAATTTTCCTGCAAGGAAGTGCATCTGTACGCTTCAGTGGTTGAATCCAATCGTATCTAAACGAGAACGACAAAAAGTGGTGTGCGTCCGTCCGTCGGCCGGTTAGTCTGTAATGTTTAATATTCGAATAATTTTAGTAGGGATTTATGACACACTGCAAAAGATCGTACAGTGGTGTCAACCAAAAATAATGAAAATTCATCTTAAAATGTTAAATATTGAAATACTTTACACAAAGATTGAAAGAGCTTTTTGAATTTAAATAGGAGTGAAAGGGATATTTTTTATCGCCTAGAGCAATGATAATTATTTACCAGGTACACATGCAAACTCTACTCTTATAAATTTGGGGCTTAATGGTTTAAGCAAAGGTTTATTTTTTGGAATTTTTAACTGAGACGCTAACATTTTCATCAATACTTAAAGAGGAAAATCTCGTCCAATTCGTACCAATAAAACAGAGGAACTAATAACACTGGACAACAAAACAGAAGGTTTGATAGTAAACTAAGGGTGGTTTAATTTTAAGAGCCGATGTTGGATGAGAACCACACCTAAAAGTTAAATTTTTTCTGCATTTCATTTGATATTTCTCAACCTCTTGAACCTTGGAAAGATAGACAAGCGGCATAGCGTTAAAGATACGAGGGCGACCGCAAAGTAACTGGCCTAACATAAAAATAACATTTTTTTCGGAATTATTATTATTTATTTTTCAACATAATCTCCTTCCAACTCAATACACTTCATCAAACGTTTTTCAAGTTTTTTAATTCCATCCGAAATATGCCTCAGTTTCAGCAATAACCTCGCTCTTGGACGAAATTTTTTTGCCACCGAGAAATTTTTTTAAATTTGAAACAAGAAATAATCAGAAGGAGCAATAATGCACAATAATATTCACTATTTATAGTTTTTCCTTTCTCAAGTTAATCAATAAATATTATACCCCTTGCATCCCAAAATACTGTGGCCATCCTGCTGACTTTACAGTTTTCGCCTTCTTGGGACCACTTTTACCAGCTTCTATCCATTGTTTTGACTATTCTTTGCATACTGGGATGTAGTGATGGATCCATGTTTCATTTTCAACAGTTATGAATCGGCGCAAGAACTCCATTGGATTACGCTGATAAATCGCTAAAAGCTCCTCGGAATTGGTCCAACGGACGATTTTTTGCGGCTAAGTCAACAAACGCGGCACCCATCTTGCGGATAGCTTTTTCATGTGGAGTTCATCATGTAAAATACTCCAAACTAATTTTTTGTGTATTTTAACAATGTCACCAAGTTCTCTGAGCTTTATTCGTCTATCTTTAGTCACTTTATTAAATATTTTTGTAATGTTTTCAATAGTAGTAGCAGTTTTCGTCTTCCAGAGCGTTGTTCATCTTCCGTACTTGAACGACCGATTTGAAATTGTTGAACACAGGATTTCAAGGTGGAGTATGATGGTGCATTATCACCATGAACAGAATCCAATTCATCTTTGATTAATTATGGCGTATAACCTTTCATATAAAAGTGTTTAATTACCGCACTAAACTCTTTATTTTCCATTTTTCAAAAATTATAAAACTTGTTCACTTCAATCTCCTGTAACAAAGAAAATAATCATTAAATATTTCGGAAATTTTGACTGATGGCTTATAAAAGATTAAAAAACAAAAAAAAGTTGCTAGAGAAACAGAAAATGTGCCAGGCCAGTTAGTTTTGCGGTCGCCCTCGTACAGGCTTATTATGAAAATGGGCGTTGAAATCAAAATGCACTTCGTGATTTTTTTGATCAATTTAATCGTCCAAATGTGCGTACAATCGGAAAAATCGTTCAAAAATTTGAGCAAACCGGGTCTGTAGCAGATGTGAAAACACCAGTGCATGCTCGTGCAGCTCGTACTGCAGAAAATATTGCTGCTGTACGCAATAGTGTGGCTGAAGAGCCGTCCTCCTCAACTCGTCGTCGTGGCCAACGATTGCACCTCTCAAGCTCGTCGTTGATGAACATTATGCATAAAGACTTGCATTTGCACGCTTACGAGGTGCAATTAATTAACAACTAAAGCTTCTTGACCATATCAAACGTCACCAATGGTCAGAATGGTGGCAAGAAATGGCAACAGTGGATGATCGGCGCTGAAAATTTAACCAGCTTTTATAATTAATTTGTGGGTGCTGATCACGAATCCAATTTGCCACGTTCGCTCTAGTTTATAAGATATTCACATAAACGGTTTTTTTTATAAAAGGACCCCTAACTGCTTTATTTGAAACCCGATATTCATTTCTGACTACATCTTTAATAACTCAGTCAAATTGAATCGGAAAGTAAGTTTATTAGCTTTTTGGACGTTGATATAAATACGCTATAATAAAGTTATTATGAAAATACAACACAGGTAAAGAATCTAAAAAATTTAGATTTAAATTCAAAATTTCTGTAGAATTTTTCCTATATCTTCAACAACTCTTATCAGAAATTAAAGCGCTTTATATCGTTGAAAAGATCAATTTCCAAACACCTACCCCAAGCTCATGAAAATCGGTTTACAAATACAGCATTTAGGAGCCCTTCTATTCAAATAACCAGAAAAAACGGTTTATGAGTATCTCCTTAACTAGAGGGAAGAGATTTTGACAAACTCATAACATAAGAGACAAATTTGAAGGTAAAAAGTGTAAATACGGCTTAAATAGGGCTTTTTGTAATATTTTTAATCCTTGAGTTAAAAGTTCAAAATTTTGATAGTACGAGTATACATATTCACGACGCTAGGAATGAAAAGTAGGAAAATTTTTATCGATTACTCACATTTGTGGGGTAAATCGGGTAAAATTTATCCTCAGTAGCTTATTATACGATTATTTTTTTGGTCTTGTCGAACATTTATGTTTGTCAATAACGAAACTTTTTCAATCCTATTTTTTTTAAGGTGCAGTCAATAAATATCCGGTACGTCGTTTGAAAGTACCAAGTCTTTCTCAATGATTCGACTCATGGACTTTTGCGTGATATTCATCTCACGGGCCATGATTTTCTGTTTTCGGAGCGGATTTCTGTGAAATCTTGATTTAACGGCTTTCATGACATGCGGTGTTCGAACAGAGCGTGGGCGTCCCTACCGGTGGCGGTCTTCTACATCTCCAGTCTCCTCAAACAGTTTTATACATCGGTAGACGAACATGCGGCTAGTCCCTTTGCGTTTTGAAAATATCGCTTTTTTTCATTTCACACTAAAAGCGCTATTACAGCGATACCGTTCTCATTATCGGACCACTCCATGATGAAAGTTGAAACAATTTTAAAATCCCGTTACAGACTAACGCTATGGAGGTTAGCTTTCAAAACCCATATGACATTAACGGGGAATGTTCAGTTCTACTATACATATATGTGGGGGCAATATATAAATCTGTATCAATTTTTTTCAATTTCACTAATTTCCTTTTTTGGCCGATAAAACTTACTTCGGCTAAATTTTATGAAAATCAAACAACAATTGCTACCTGTAGTTTGATTACAAGCTTTAAGCGGACGGAAGGACATAACTCAATCGGTATTCTTAAAGGTGGGTCTAGCTCAAATAATTTTAGGAGTTGCAAGCATATGCCATGAAACTAACTTATATTAACTAGTCCAAAAATATACCAAGTATGAAAACACTACCCCCGACATTTATCAATACAGATAACGCTATATTGAAACGCATCAGTTTTATGTATCAAGCATCGAAGTTACCGAAAGTAAATGAAATCTGTTTAGATTAAGATATAGCTCCCACATATAAGTTGAACAGATTTTGAGAAAACAATAAAATGTTCTTACAAATTTGCATGTGACATTAGGTTTAAATTCTTGGCAAATTCAGAATCCACCAAGGGTGTACGAAAGCATATTTGCAGTTGACTTTTCTGAACATCCAGAAGTGCAGGACCATATCCAACTTTAGCTTTTTTATTGCTAAATGGTTGATTGTGAGATTATGGGCCACTTTGCTGTCCTTGTTTGTTTCAAGCATGAAAAATAAAATATATTATACTTTATTATTTACTATACAATAAATCTTTATAGGACCTTTCAAGTCTTTAAAATTGTTTTTTTTTTTTTAAAAATTTATTTGTTTTTCGAAAAAGTTCCTACCAAAGTGTTCAAATATCATTACCCTAACACGACTTTCAATTGAAATTTTCTCAATTTTTACAAAAATATTAATTATTTATTTAATAAAACCAGTCCATTGTAAAAAATAGTATTCAATTAATTTTGTTGCTATTAATGATTCTAATTTTTTATTCAATATAAATTTTTTATGGATGTTTATTTTCTGTCCCTGAAAATACACAGTATTCCGCTGTAAAATCTAATATTCGATAAAATTCAAATTTTGAAACCAATCTTGATTTCAAGCAATTCAAATATGATTGAACATTACCACTGTGCTTCGGGAGAGAGGCATCGTTGTAATCGTGGCTGACTGCCTGTTATGAGATCATATCGTAAATTTTGATTATCGCGAGTTTCACTTATTTTGAGACATTCTATTTTTGTAAAAGCAGCTTCTGATTCCTGTTTCTCTACCAAACATCAATTTGAATTATTGTTTGAAGTGTCACATACAAGTGTAAAGTTTATATTTTTTAAATTTCTCCTAGCCTTTCCTTCTTATTTTGTTGTAACAAATACTTCATATTCGAAGGTGTACGGCGAACTTTTTTTTTTTACTTGTAACCTGGTACGCTCTAATGTGCACCCATCTTATAGTTTTTTCGTCAACAGTCTTATTAAAATTAAGTAAGTTGTGTTTTGTTACTCGTTACGAACGTTCACACTTAAGTTGTTCATTCCCCAGTGTTGTTTTTTGAAAAGATAATTCATACTTTTTATAATTTTGCAAGTGTTTTTTTTTTGTGTTTATTGCAAATATAAACTTCCGTCGCAAGTCAATTTTGTAAGGGTTAGTACTTAAATAAACATTTCAGGGGGTTTTGTAGAAATTCATCACCCCCTGCCAAATTTTTTCACAGGGGAATCTTTTTGTTTGTTTAAGTGAATTTTTTGCTTTTATCTAATGAACTAGGTCATAAATATAATATAATGAGTGTTCTTTCCTCTACCTAAACGTTTTTTTAGAATATAAACCGCTATTTTAAAAATGATGGAGGTTTCACCACACATTTTAGCATAACTCAAGAACAGCTTGTCCGATTTGATTAAGTAAAAACTCCGAGAATCCGCAGCTACATTACCTCCAAGTTACTCTTACACTGTTTTTTGATAAATTGAATAGTTTTGGAAATATTTAGAAACTTTTTCCAAAATTTTTTTTTCATGCAAAATTGGAAAAAAAATTTTGTCTTAAAATTCATAAAAAACCAAAAAAGTCACAAATGCTCTTTTTTGATCTTTAGTTATAAACATAAATATGTTACAAATAAAACTAGCCACATTTCAATAAAATCGATTAACAAGTTTTGGTTTAATTCTCAACTAAGTGATGGTATCTCATTTTGATAATTACAAGGAAGTGGTTCAGCATCTTACCGAGAACTACCATAACATGGGATGCAGAATGTCTCTGAAGTTGCATGTTCTTCACTCACACCTAGAAGTGTTCAAGTCAAATTCTGGCGCATACTCAGAAGAACATGGTGAACGTTTTCACCAGGACATTCAAGCCTTTGAAAAGCGATACCAAGGGCAGTACAATGAACGGATGCTTGGCGACTATATCTGGAATTTAATCAGAGAAAATGACCAAATCTACAAGAGGAAAGGTAGAAAACAAACCATTTTTAAACAGTATTATTAAGACCATCCTGAATTTAAGGATTCAAGTGTATTTTTCGTTTTATTATCATATAAAAGCATACCTTCATTAAAATTAAGCTGTTTAACAATCTTTTATGCACACTCTTATCTATCTGTACCATGAAAAATAAAGGCACTATTTAAAAATTTGAAAATTCGATGTCATTTCTTAAAAAACGATTAGCCAGACATCAGTTAAAGTTTTTCTTCAGACATCTACACGCAGAGAAAAGATATGGGTACTATATGGTCACCGCAACAATAATATGTTCTCTACAATAAAATCATGTTCGTCGTAACCATAGTATTGTTTTTTGAATTTCATTTTGACAACAGTATGATTGCGGCAATATTAATATTGTAGAAATGTAACAAATTTAGAAATGAAAATAGGGTTGTAGCAACCATATAAACATAATTAGTTGAACAAAAGTATTGTGTTTAAAATTTACGTTAACAATAATATGATTACGGCAATCATGCCGTATGGTTGCGACTATAAACAAAACAAACCAGGTTTTATAGAGCATACATGTATGTGTGTCCGTATGTTTTTTTTTGACACACGATACAGTGAATGGTTGTTGTCCATTAAAAAAAAAACAACAATCGGAAGTTAGTTCAAGGGACTTTTATTGTGTTTACTTTGTTCGGTGAAATAGTCTAATACCGACTGGTTCTCGTTTATTTAAAATCTCCCTGCACTTAAGTATATTTACCATTGATCATGGTTTAATCACATTCGTTTGTAGGGGTCTCCTCATGGTGACGTAGCATTCACCCCAGCTGGGAACTAAAAGTATTTTCGACTGCCGTTGGAATATATATTTTTGTTTCCTGAATGGAATGTTCAATAAAAACATGGCCTCAATTCTGGCTATTAACTTATTGTACTTAAGTAATGCAATTTAATATAACTTGCTTGATAAAAATCTCTATTTTTCAATAACAACAACACCCAATCCTAATAAATAATTTTGGGGATCATAGTATGGTTGAGTGTGAATCATACTATGGTTGTGGGGATCGTAGTATAGTTGCGTGTGAATCATACTATGGTTGTGAGGAGCATACAATGGTTGTATGAGGAACATACTATGGTTGTGAGGATCATAGTATAGTTGTAGAGATCATTGTATGGTTGAGCGTGAATCATACTATGATTGTGGGGATCATAGTATGGTTATGTGTGAATCATACTATTGTTGTGAGGATCATAATATTGTTGTGCCACAACCATATACCGAACAATAGTATGATGCTCTTCGAATATTGTCACCCCAACCATACTTTTTTTCTGCGTGTACCTGAATTAAATATTAAATTCTGCAAAAAAATCGAATGCCAAAAATGATATCGAAATTGGCCCATTACCTCAGAATCACCCGAATAGATATATTTGCCAGTCCTTACTTTTATCTTTTCACTGAGATTTTTCACACAAAACGATGGCTGAATAGACCATCCTTTGTGTTTTGAACCACTGTGCTTCGGGAGAGAGGCATCGTTGTAATCGAGGCTGACTGCCTGTTATGAGATCATATCGTAAATTTTGATTATCGCGAGTTTCACTTATTTTGAGACATTCTATTTTTGTAAAAGCAGCTTCTGATTTCTGTTTCTCTACCAAACATCAATTTGAATTATTATTTTAAGTGTCACATACAAGTGTAAAGTTTATATTCTTTTAAATTTCTCCTAGCCTTTCCTTCTTATTTTGTTGTAACATCAATTTACGATACGATATAGAAAAGTGGAAAACGTTCTATTTCGTTATGTGGGGATTTCGCTTTTCGTTTGTATTTCCATTTCTGTTTCAAGGTTGATTGAATATTTATAACGGATATATGGAAAATTGATTACTAACGATTTAGTGTTAAAAAATGGTGTTCTTTGGTGCTGTCGTGAAAGTGTCGAACAGGTGATGAAGAACAAGGCTAACGATGGACGTGCCGGGTTCACAAGCAAATTTATCATTGGAAATTGTGAATTGTACTCGGCGAAGCGTTTCATGTTGTTGGTATGTGATAAATTTTTAGGCTTTTCCTGCTGACCTTTTTGTGTTCTTCTCCGGGCGGCGGTTCATAAATAATAAATGAGGTGTGGATGTTTCGTTTTAGTGTGTGTATGTGTGTATGTATTTTAAAACAAGAATTTGGTATTTTTACAACGTATCATTTGAAATAAAATGAATACAATTCCGCTTGGGTGATAATATATTATTTTGTAAAAGTTTCATTTCAAGTTTTCATTTGGAGTAACTTAGAACGAGATACCTTTTATGCAATTTCAATAGCAATGAATTGTGAGAATTCTTTATTATACTCCATCCGGAATTCTGGGTAATTTGTTATCAATACTAAGCTGTATGATCAGAGACTTGCAGCATTCGTTTGAGCTCACCTATGACTCTTTACAATTATTCAATTTGCATTTGTTGTGTTTCTAAATTTTTGATAAAGGCCAAATAATTTCCGTAGTCCTTTCCTTTTAATATTACAGTTTTAAGAACAGAGATACAGAGATATTTTTATGGTGTTTTAGAAAGCATTTTTATTATAAAAGGTTCTCAGAACTTCATATTTCTCAGAACTTCAGAAAAATAACCTACAATAATGGTAAATCATAAATGGTTTATTGCAATCAGAACAAGTGAAAGCGTCGTTAAGTTGGGCCAAGCAGCTTGAAGATAGATAGGCCAACCCCTATGCAAATAGGGTATATAACCAATAAATAAACTTAAATGAAGCCCTCAGGACAGAAAACTACACAGCGCGGAACAATGAGGCTTGAAATAGAAATATTGAACATGTCTTTTGATGAAACTAAAGTACATTTTCATAATAGATTAAGACAGAACAATAGCGTAGAAACCCCTATCTTTCCAAATAAAATATATTAAGGATTAAACCAGTGGACAAATTAAGTACGACCGTACTTATATAGACACAATCATGGATTACGGTCCAACATGGTACAAAAAAAGATGCGGTTGTAGAGTTTAAGACATATAAAGCGGATAACATTTCTGTAAGAGCTACATATAAATCTGATCCGATTTTTATACCGTCTTTCCTTGGTCTATAAAATATTGTATCAAATAAAAATATAAAAATCGCGTAACATATATGTGGGAGCAATATCTAAGTCTGAGCCAGATTCTTTAAATTTATTTTAAATATAAAAATAACGTCTGCCAAATTTCATCAACATAGCTTAAAATGTTCGCTTATAGAGCTAACGACATTAAAACTGGATATACAAATATATAATGGATTTCGGATGTGCCTTACAGAGCTAAAAATAGATGAATCGGATGAACGTTTATGTGAAAGCCTTTTCTACATCTAAATCGATTCTCTTCAATTTTTCTTGTTCCAAAAAATTTTTACTTCTGCAAAATTTTATAAAGATCAGACCACAATTGCTACCTGTAGTTTGACTACAAGATTTTAATGGACGGACAGTCAGACAACGCTAAATCGAATCAGCTAATGATTCTGAGACGATCGGCATACTTAAAGTTGGTTTTATATCTTTGATAGTTACAAACATTTGCCATAAAGCTTACTAATAATTTCCTGTTTCACAGAGTGGCGCAGACTAAGAAGACGTTTTCAATGAGAAGCCGAGTCATGCCTCATAAGGGAACACAAAGTTGGAGATTCGAAATACCATCGTGGACACCAACCAATTAGTTTGAAGCCTTCGACCACAACCCAACCGGATCATGTATACTTATTGTCCCATCTCATTAGCCTTTATCCTCTTCACAATGCTTTAGGCAAAGTGTCCGTAATTTATGCTCATGACGAATTGCTGCTGTACACAAATCTATTGAGATGTTTTAATCAAATTCGAATAATCTCGTACTGCTTTATTTGCAGAGAATTGCACCAATTTGCAATGCAAACTTAAACTCGTCCAGTATTTAATAGGCCTTCTTCTTCTGGTATTTACTTAGGAGTTACTGTTGCCTAGTGGGTCAATCCCAACATACATGCACACACATACGTAGAAGCGAACGTTTGTTCGTTCATTCTGCCCTCACCTCAATGAACTCGGAAACGATGAATTTATTTACATTTTGTACACTCAGCACAATTGTTTGCGTTCTGTTGCACAGGACCGCATGCAGACATTCAAACTTTTGCTAGATCCTTGTTTGTGTGCGATTATGTGTAAAAGGATGGCTGATAGGGTGTCCCTAAAAATTTGTGTATAGCCAAATACTTTCAAGATTCGTTGAAAGCTGGAAAAGTTCGAACCAAGCTACTACTCGTATTAGAAGGGACATTAATACTGTTACAACATTGCACATTTCATTTCAATTGTAGAACTGAACATATCCCGTTAATGTCATATGGGTTTGAAAGCTAACCTCAATAGCGTTAGCCTGTAACGGGATTTTAAAATTGTTTCAACTTTCATCATGGAGTGGTCAGATAATGAGAACCGGATCACTGTAATAGCGCTTTTCAAGTGTGAAATAAAAAAGCGATATTTTCAAAACGCTCCGGCCACTAGGGATTAGCCGCATGTTCGTCTACCGATGCATAAAACTGTTTGAGGAGACTGAAGATGTAAAAGACCGCCATCGGTCGGGCCGCCCACGCTCTGTTCGAACACCGCATGTAATCAAAGCCGTTAAATCAAGAATTTACAGAAATCCGCTCCGGAAACAGAAAATCATGGCCCGCGCGATGAATATCACACAAAAGTCGATGAGTCGAATCATTAAAAAAAGACTTGGGACTTGGGGCTTTCAAACGACGTACCAGACATTTGTTGACAGCAGCTTTAAAACAAATAGGATTAAAAAATGCAAACGTCACGCTGATAACTTGCACAGAAAATTTTGTTCACCGATAAACAAATTTTTACCGTTGCGGAAAAATTTAACAAGCAAAATAATAGAGTGTATGCGCGTTCATCTAAGGAAGCATCTGAACTGATCCCAAGGTTGGAAAAGGGTCATCACCCATGTCTCTTAAGATGGAGTCACTGACCTGCATTGCTGCGAACAGGGAGTCAAAACATCGGCCAAAGTTTACCAAGAAGCTGGTTTGGAAGCTGTTGTAAAGCCTTTTAACAATTCCCTGTTCCAAAACCAGCCATGGACTTTCCAGCAGGATCCTGTGCGGCCCAAAAGGCTCAAACGTTCATTTCCTCTGAAGAATGGCCCTCAAGCAGTCCAGCTTTGAACCCATTGGATTACAAATTGTGGACGGTTTTAGCGGACAAGGTTTGCCACAAAAGATACCCCAACATTGGATCTCTTAAGACTGCTTTGGTTCGAGCTGTGGCTAATTTTCCAATGGACGAAGTTCGTGCAGCTATTGACGATTGAGCAGTGCGACTTAACTAAAACATCGGCCAAAGTTCACCAATAAACTGGTTTGGAAGCTGTTGTGAAGCCTCTTAAAAAGTTCCTGTTCCAAAACCAGCCATGAACTTTCCAGCAGGATTCTGCGCCGGCCCATAAGGCTCAAATGTTCATTTCCTCTGAAGAATGACTCTCAGGCAGTCCAGATTTGAACCCATTAGATTACAAATTGTGGATGGTTTTAGAGGACAAGGTTTGTCACAAAAGATACCCCAACATTGGATCTCTTAAGACTGATTTGGTTCGAGCTGTGGCCAATTTTCCGATGGACGAGGTTCGTGCAGCTTTTGACTATTGACCAGTGCGACTTAAGGCGTGTGTTAAGGCAAAAGGTGGACATTTCGATTAAGTAGATTGTTTTTGGATACAATAAATATATTAAAGTAACTAAATTGTTGTGGCAGTTAACCCAGTGTCAACCTCTGGTAAGAACATCTCACCATTTTTCAGCGGCAAGTTGTATCCTCGTAAATGTCGGCAACTTTACGTGTAAGAGATTTATCTCTAAGCCATGTCAGCCGGAGCTGGCTCGACCTCACGTGGGTTGATTGACCTGCCACAGATTTTGCTGACGTGCTCGATTGTCGAACATTCAGTGTTGTACAAGTAGAATTAACTACATATTTTTACCAGCGCTTTTTCCGGTACTCCCTTATTAGCAATTCCTGCAGCCCTGCCCTGCAAGAAATTTGAACATTTTCAATTTGTATAGACTTTTGTCAATTTATGTAAATTTACATTTTCGACCCCCACCATTATTCGATACTAACTAACACATACTTAACCATTTTACCAATACAAATACTTGAATCCTCTACTACACAAACACACATACACACCAGCACAGGGATGCGCACGTTCGCATACACGGATACACTTACATGGTCTTACATTTCTAAAAGCTATTGACACAATAAAATGCAACCAAGGGAGATTTACCTGCAAATGGTGAAGACGGGAGATAGCGAGACCAGAGGATTGTTTTAAAAATTTAAACAATATTTGCATATGTGTGTATATAAGTACATATAAACGCTTGCATAAATACATATGTACGGGTTAATTCAATAGCCCTGCAAACCAAATGTTAAGCTAACGATTAGAAATCGGTACGAATTCTGTAAAAACGACTACGGCTCTCTCTGTATTTGCTTACCTATTCCCAAATGAATGCAATCTCATAGTTGACCAGATTGTTCTAATAAAGGGTATTTTTTTAGACGTGTGGTTTTCAAGAAGAAATAAAACGCAGATGGTTTAATGTTTTGGCCAGGAATTAAGCTTTATTATAAAAATAATGTTTCAAAAACGGCCGCCGCGGCTGGCTAGAACAAATTCCAGCCGAGAGTCCAAATTTTCGACCACTTTTTTCAGCATTTGAGCCGTATGTCAGCAATAACGAGCGAAATATTCTCATCCAAGTAGTGAATCGTGTCGCTCTTTTCTGCGTAGACAAGCGACTTAACACAATCCTACACAACCTAGTCCGGCGGTGTTAAATCTCGAGATATTGAAGGCATACGACGAAGGATAATGCGCTCACCAAAAGTTTCCTACAATAAATTAATTGTTTCGTTGGCTGTAGGGCATGTAGCGCCGTCTAGTTTGAACCAAAGGTAGACCACATCATCGTCCTCCAATTGAGGTACGAAAAAGTCATTAATTGTGGCCCTTTAGAGGGCCCTATTGACTGTAACATTATGGCCGACTTCATTTTTGAAGAAATATGGACCAATGATTCGCTCTGCGGATAGAGCACATCAAACAGTGACTTTTTGGATGTAGCTTGTGGATTTTCATTACTCCAAGTACGACAATTTTAGTTATTAACGTAACCATACAACCAAAAGTATGCTTCATTGCTGAATCAAGTTTTGTTTTTTTTGTAAAAATCAGGATCGGTGGCCATCTCGTTTAAGGCCCATTCACCAATATTTGCAAACGTTGTTCCGGAGTAAGTCTATTCATTATAAAATGGTAAACCACATTGAGCATAAATGAAAAGACTAACTGCGAAAAAAAGTGTGGCCACATTAAAGACCACATGTCTAAAAAAAACACCCTATATATTTTTCTATTCCTATTTTTAAAAACCCGTCGAATTTAATACTGTTAAAGTAACATATTAAATCTGATTGTGTTTTAATTTCGCCTGGTGCTGTCTGTAACCCTTTCCGATTTAACTGGACTATATTGGTTCATATTTTACAGTAGCCCAATGCAAAGGACCCTCCCATTTTACAACCAATTTGCTAAAATTTAGTATATTGAATCAAATAGGTTTGGGAGCTGTTGACCAGTTCAAATGGTGAACCTAGAGTGATCCTTATGACAACGCCTTACTTCCGACTGGTTACTGCTAGGCAACGGTATTTTTCATCCGTTAAAGTAACGACCTGCCAGTAAGAAGCAATCTGAGCTTATGTTAAAGAGGTTGAAGCTGGGTTTATGTCCTGCATTGGAAATGTCCTAATGCAATGTAAATTATAATAAATTGTCAAACTCGGATGCCCCTAACTGTTAACGACCACCGCAAAAGAATAAAGTACCACGATTTACAGATAAGCACCTGGAACAAACACTCAAGGGTGTGAAGATAAATTTATAAGTTAAATTTGTCCGCGACCGAAACACCCTAATGTGCAGCGCGACTGAGAAATTTTGCTGCTTGACCGAGAAATTTCGAATTTCATCTCTTTTTCGCTAAATCCTTGAAATATATGATGAATGTATACAGATTTATTGATAAATTTATGAAAAGTAATAACATATATATTAAATGGAAAACATAAGATAAAAAACATTTTGCGATGATTGTACGAGGGCGGTTCGGAAAGTTCTTAGCCTATCAATGAAAGAGAATAGTTAGTTTTTCAAAAATATTTTTATTTTTCAATATAATCTCCTAAAACTTCAATACACTTAGTCCAACGCTTATCTAGCAATTCTATCCCTTGATTAAAATAGTTTTCCTCAAGGTCTTCAAAATAGTGGTTTACAACTGTAATTGCATCTTCATTTGAGGTAAAACGCTTGCAAGCAAGGATTTTTTTTAGATTTGGGAACAGGTAAAAGTCACTGGGAGCTAAATCAGGAGAATAAGGTGGGTGGTCAAGAAACTCGTACTTTAATTCATTGATTTTAGCCATTGTTAAAGCACTCTTGTGCGCTGGTGCGTTGTCTTGATGAAAAATATTTTTTTGTGTTGTAAGCCAGGACGTTTTTCTCGAATTTGTACATTTAATTGATCTAAAAGGTTGCAATAGTACTCTGAATTTATTGTTTTACCCTTTTGCAGATAGTCAATCAATAAAATACCTTTGAAGTCCCAAAAACCCGTTGCCATAACTTTACCAGCCGATTGAATTGTTTTTGCCTTCTTTGGGGCACTTCCTCCAGCTTCAGTCCATTGTTTGGATTGTTCGTTTGTCTCTGGATTATAGTGGTGTAGACATGGATCATCAACAGTTATGACGCTTAAAATCCATTTTATTTCGCTGAAAACGATCCAAACAAGCTTGAGAAATGTTCATTCTTATGCGTTTTTGGTCGACTGTTAACAAGTGCGGCACCCATCTTGCAGAAAGCTTTTTCATCTGTAGTTCTTCATGCAAAATTAAATGGACTCGATCATTTGAGATGCCCATGATATTAGCTATTTCACGCACTTTTATTCGTCGATCATTTAATACCATATCATGCACTTTGGCTACAATTTCTGTTGTTGTTGCTGTTTTTGGACGTCCACTACGTGGTTCATCTTCAATGCTTGTACGACCAGGTTTAAATTCAGCAACCCAATTTTTTACTGTTGCATATGAAGGAGCACTTTCACCTAGCACATTCACCATATCATTATGAATATCTTGTCCCGATAAACCTTTTTTATGTAAATATTTAATGACACCACGCATTTCTAATTTTGCCATTGTAAAAAAATCGCGGATGCGTCTTTTGTGAACACCTGTTTCCATATGAAGTAGTTGCCAGATCGAAACAAAATTTAATAGTGTTCATAGCAGATTTGGAAGTTTCCAAAACACTTAACTTTTTTCTGTTTATACCGCGCTTTTTGTGCTAGGCTAAGAAGTTTCCGAACCGCCCTCGTATATGAACACATTTTCTCGATAACATGTAATTTTTGGAGGCCCCTTTAGGGGCACTTCCGGTCGACCTTAATCGACCATCGAGATGTCCCCAGATAGGTCTGAGAGAGTAGATCACGACCTAATTTACCATATATCCTAGACCGATTTCAGATCGGAGATATATGGCATGCACTAAATGTTTCCTTAAATATGGAAGCCATTATTGAAGGCCCCTTTAGGAGCACTTCCGGTCGACCTTAATCGACCACCGAGATGTCATCCCTGTCGGATGACATCTATAAGCAAACCGATATGAAATTAACACCAATTTGAAAGTGAATTTATTGTAAACAGAAGAATACATCATCTTCTCGCCGGTTTCGCTAGCCATACCTTGACCGACCTCGGAATTTTAATGCCAAAATTGGCAGGAAAGTTATCTTTTGCCCGATCGTCGCCAAGTTTAGCCTCCCTGGAAACACCACTGGCAACTATAATGAGGCTGATCGATTCGAGTGATCAAGAAACATAGTATAAGTAATAAGAAGCACCAGCTTTAAACATTGAAATAACAAAAAGGCAAATCGGTCATGGTGCGATCGACGGCTTGTTAGATGTACGAACTTTTCGAAAAAACAATCATTGATTCGGATCACAAGCAGCAAAGATATCCACTAAATTAAGTGCTGCAAAAGTTGCACGTGTCAACAACAAGGGAAATCAAAAATATACTTTCGCAGCAGACAGCGGAAGCCAACTCCTTGAAGCTTTCACAACTGATTTTGCATAAACCCCTCCTTCTAATGACATTAGCGCTGGCAACACATACAGGGTGGGCGATTAAACATTTTTAATTTGTAGTGGCAACACATACAGGGTGGGCGATTAAACGTTTTAAATTTGACAACGGTTGTTAAAAAAAAGTACAGATCATATTTTTAATTTTTTTTGATTTTATTGAATTGAATTTTTTGATTGATTTTATTGGAAAAGTACAGATCATATTTTTAAGTTTTTTGATTTTATTGGAAAGGCTGAACTTTGTCATTTACTCGTACAATATCATTCACTACCATAACGACTACCAGAAGAAATGGCTCGGCACCTCATCCGGTCAACCCGATTTTCAGTACATTTTCGATTGTTTCGGGGTGAATCTCTTCCATGACAACTTCGATTTCATGTTTTAACGGTTTAATTGTCTCTGGATGCTTTGCGTAACATTTTTCCCTAATGGATTATAATCAAAGGGCTCAAATCACAGCTCCGAGGCGGCCAATTGACATCACAATTTCAACTGATTATTCGATTTTCAAAAATAGTGCCTTAAATATCGATTAGTTGCGTTGGCTGTGTAACATGTGGCCCCGTCTTGTTGAAACCAAATGTTGTCATTTTCATTCTCTTGAATTTTTGTAAAAAAAAATGCGTTGACCATGGCGCTGTAACTCTCACCGTTGACGATAAGGGCAGCTCCTTGCTAATTTTTAGAAAAAAAATGGCCCAAAGATGCCTCCAGCCCAAAATTCACACCAATCAGTAACTCGTTGTGGATGCAATGGCTTCTCAATAGTCACGTATGGGTTCTCTGAACCTCATATGCGGCAATTTTGCTTATTGACACAGTCACCGAGACGAAAATGAGCTTTATCTGAAAAGACGATGTTTCGTTAAAATTCTTTATCTCCTACCAAACAATCTTCGATGAGCGAAAACTCATCGGATGGAGTTCAATTATTAAATGACAAAGTTCAACCTGTTTAACAGAACGGAAATTAAAAAATAGTCAGTACTTTTTTACAGCCTATTAAAATTTAAAAAGGTAAAATCGCCCACCCTATGCGCCCTATACGCCCTATACGCCCACCCTCGTATAAAGCAAAAGTTACGAAATTTCTAAGAAAATTACGAAAAAGTTCATAAAAAAAACAAATAAAATTTTTACGATAAATTATCATTCAAAATAAGAAACCATTCGCAAAACATATGAATTTCTAAGAAACTTTTATAAGATTTGGGTCCCTAAACTTCTCAAAACTTCTTCACAAAATACACGAAATGTTCGAAAATCATCGTCAAAAATGTACGGAGAACATAATAAGAAGAATGTTTCGTAACAGTACAGATATAATTTTTTTTCAGAGTAGTGCCAGTTAAATGGTGCAACGTGAGGACTTTTAAGCGATTGTTTGTTGAATGTTTACAGTTCCATAGTTCTGTTTTCATATGTTGCCGGCCAGACAAGAGCGATATTCTGCAGTTATGAATTGAGTTCAGCCTTGTCGCTGCTTTCAAGACAGCCATTTCGTCTATTGGGACATAAATACTGTTACACATGTTTTATGCTGTAAAATAAAACGTACTGAATGTTTTTGGACCAAATATTTTTAATATATTTATTGATGTATATTGTATCCAAAAAGAATCTACTTATTCGAAATGTCCGCCTTTTGCCTTTACATACGCCTAAGGTCACACTGGTCAATCGTCAATTCCTGCACGAACCTCGTCCATTGGAAAATTGGACACAGCTCGAACCAAAACAGTCTTAAGAGAACCAATGTTGGGGTATCTTTTGTGACAAACCTTTTCCTCTAAAACCGTCCACAATCTGTAATCCAATGGGTCTGTAATCCAATGGGTCTGTAATCCAATCTGTAATTCAATGAGGGCCATTCTTTAGAGGAAATGAACGCTGGCAAATTGTTTCGAAGCCAGGCCTGGCATGTTTTAGCCTAATGGGCCGGATCAGAATCCTGCTGGAAAGTCCATGGCTGGTTTTGGAACAGGGAATTGTTAAGAGGCTTCACAACAGCTTCCAAAACGGTTTCTTGGTAAACTTTGGCCGATGTTTTGACTCCTTGTTCGCAGAAATGCAGGTCAGTGACCCCATCGTAAGAGACACCCCACCAAACCATAACTGAACCTGGGTGGTGACCCTTTTCCATCCTTGGGATCAGTTCCGATGCTTCCTTAGATGACCGCGCATACGTACACTCTATCATTTTGCTTATTAAATTTTTCCTGAACGGTACAAATTTTTTCATCGGTGAACAAAATTTTTCTGTGCAAGTTATCAGCGTCGGTGAACAAAATTTTTCTTTGCAAGTTATCAGCGTGCTTCACCAAAAGACGTTTGCATTTTCAATCCTATTTTTTTTTAAAGCTGCAGTCAATAAATGTCCGGTACGTCGTTTGAAAGTCCCAAGTCTTTTTTAATGATTCGACTCATGGACTTTTGTGTGATATTCATCTCACGGGCCATGATTTTCTGTTTTCGGAGCGGATTTCTGTGAACTTTTGATTTAACGGCTTTGATGACAGGGGGTGTTCGAACAGAGCGTAGGCGGCCCGACCGGTGGCGGTCTTTTACATCTCCAGTCTCCTCAAACAGTTTTATGCAACGGTAGACGAACATGCGGCTAATCGCTAGTGGCCGGAGCGTTTTGAAAATATTGTTTTTTTTTTCATTTCACACTTGAAAAGCGCTTTTACAGCGATACGGTTCTCATTATCTGACCACTCCATGATGAAAGTTGAAACAATTTTAAAATCCCGTTACAGACTAACGCTATTGAGGTTAGCTTTCAAACCCCATATGACATTAACGGGGTATGTTCAGTTGTATTTTTGAAATGGATGTGTTCAATGTTGTAACAGTATTTATGTTCCTACTAAGTATATGTCAGGGTGGTTGGCTCGATTGAAACATTCGTATTCCATCTCGTTCCCAGGTATATCGGTGACTCGGTACTCATAACAGCAAAATATTATGCCTTTAGAATTTTATAAGTGATTTCATACATCTAAAATTACATTTTGATTTCAGTGTCAAACAGTCCACCTATTGCCTTCCTAACAGAAGTGCTAATAAATCGTTTTTTGACCAGACTTGGACTAACAGTAGGCTGTGGAGCCAGCCTAAGTAGGACATTAAAATATATATAATCATCTTTTGACCATATCTTCATAAAGACCCCAATAAATATATCTCTACAAATTTATGAACAAGTCATATTGTTATTCACATATTGTTGCATCTCAGTTGGAAAAGAATGGGTCTTCTGCTTACCACAGTGGTACAACGCAATACCATTTGTTGAGCAGTTCTGGACAACCCTAAATAAGTACACACAGAAAATAAATTCGTTGCCACAACCGATTTTTTTGCCACCGAATGATTGAGGCAACATGTACCTTGAGTATTCCATCAGTACAACCGAATGTTAGTTGGTGCTTTGTAAATTTCAGCTACAAATAATGTAGTATTGGTGCAACATACCAAGTATCCGAACTTTCAGCAGAGAATTTTTAAATTATCCAAAAAGTTTATAATTTTAGTCACACGCAAAAACCGTTTGCTTACACAATTGAATTACTCATGGGGAGGATCATAACGAGAATAAAGTAGAAAAGATGATGTATGATTTTATCTGGGAAATAAGTTTGGTAATCAACAGTAATTATCAAATTATTTTATTTTAAGAAATACAATTAAATAATTGGTTACAGCAACAACATGTTTGTAATGCGTGATCCGTTTCGAGGTTCCCTACTTTTTTAACGAACAAAACACAGAAAATTCAAATTGAATCGGGAATGTTTATTATCATTTAAAAGAACATTCTTTGGCATTTATTTTTTGAAGATTATGTCTTTCAAATGTTGGCCGCGGCTACGTCTCAGATGGTCCATCAGTTGAGTCCAATTTTCGATGGCTCGTTTAAGCATTTCGAATGGTAACTGGCGAATGACACGCTTGATATTTTGCTCCAAGGCCTGAATCGAAGCGGGTTTGTCCGCATAAACTTTAGAGTATTCCCACACGAAAAAGTCTAACGGTGTGATATCACACGATCTGGTGGCCAATCTACCGGCCAAAAACGTGAAATTATCTGCTTACCGAAGTGTTTTCTCAATAAATCCATTGATTGATGCGATGTGTGGGAAGTGGCGCCGTCTTGCTGAAACCAAATGTTGCGAGATCACGTGCTTCAATTTCAGGCATCAAAAAGTCGGTTATGACTGCACGATAACGGTCGCCATTGACGGTAACTTTCTCACCGGCATCATTTTTGAAGAATTATGGACCAATGATAACATCGGCCCACAAACCACACCTAACCGTTGTTTTTTCTGGATGAAGTAACAGCTCTTGAAGCTCTTCTGGTTGCTCTTCGTCCCAAATGCGGCAATTTTGCTTGTTTACATACCCATTGAGCCAGAAATGGGCCTCATAGCAGAACAAAATTTGGCTCGAAAACGGCGGATCTTTTCTTTTCAAGAGCCCATAGAGGGAAGCGATGTCGCTTGGGAACGTCGGGCGGCTTCAGTTCTTGCACAAATTGTATTTTCCACGCTTCCAATTCGACGTAAAATGCGCCAAGTCGTTCCCTACGTCAGTCAGAGTTGCTGCAAACGGCGCCGAATCGACTCTTCACGGTCTTGGTGTACACTCTCAGCTACGGCCGCTACATTTTCTTCACTGCGTGCTGCACGTGGACTATTCGGTCGAATATTATCCAATAATGAATGCTGGGTCTTAAGATGGGTGATGGTGTGCGAATAGTACGCTCAGTAGGCCGATTATGTTGACCATAAATTGAACGAAGTGCACGAAACAAATTCCTCATGGAACGTGAATTTTCGTAATAAAGTTGAACGATGTGTTGAACGTTGTTCAGACCTAAGTCTTTCCATGATGAAATGCCAAACAATAGTAAACAAAAATAACAAGACAGCATGACATGACTCACACGTGATCTGTCAATAAAAGGCTATTGAAAAAAGTATCTCTACTTGGATCACCCATTATAACTGTTGGTTACCACAACCACCTGTTGTGCCAACTTAATTCCTTTTTCGCCTTTAATTGGTATGACCGATCGATAAGTTGTGAGAACAGTACGGTGGACATATTTTGTGGTATGTCGAACCGAATATCCAACATTTGGTTATTACAACCGAAATTACTCTTTTGCCACAGAATCATTGTAGTTCCAAGTAGATTTCATAGTAGTGTGCACGACTAGATATAGGTTCAAATCACAGTTGAAACATCTAGCATTATTCAGCATCGGATGTTCCATCTTATATAAGCCGGCGATTAAAAGATTAACCCATAAGAAATGAAAAATATTCCATATAATAAGTATTTACCTTTCATATCTGGTATTTAACAGAAGCTTCTAGTAAGTGACTATAACAAATACATCATGCATAGCTCACTGTTTCCAGAATATTTCTTCGGTCATTCCAAAAGTTGTTTTATTGGGGGAAAACATACGAAATTCTGGAAAGTCTTTGGATAGTTTCAGGCCGAAACCAGCCAGTCAACCAATTTCCAAATGATCTGACATCAGATATTTGGTTTGCTGGGAATCAAACATATGCATGTATGTTTGCTAAAAAGCATGTATGTGTAAGTGTTTGAAGTGGATGTTAGAGTATTTGTTGTTTGTTTGTTTGTTTGCTTATCTCACAATCTTAAAGACTAATGGGTTAATTGTATGCAATTTGAGCCTTAGATACATTCAATATAAACAACAACCCACACACTGAAATGCATTTCTGTTAGGTTCATTTACGCACACGCACAGATGCACTCATCTACGACGACTAATTATCCTTAAAATAACAGTAAACAAGAACAACTCTGAGTGTGTGTATGTTCAAGAAATTATTCAGTTTGAATAGATTTCAAGAATTTAGAAAATTGAAAAGAAAATGTTTTAGTTATTTATTTCACTGTGGTTTCACAATTTATTTATTTTTATCACAGCTGTAATAAAAGGTTACAATGTTAGATATTAAGGATACTTATGGTGTTTCCTGCTTGACAGTCCAAAAAAGAGAGATCGAATTAAGTTTGAATTTAAGCAAGCAAACCGAAGTTTAGCTTAAAATTGTGCAAATAAATAATGTACATAGTGTAATACATTTATACATAAGTTCGCTTCGGCTGCAAGTAATCGAACATGTTCGATGTCACTGACCACCTAAACGACAAACATCAGCATCGATCAAACATGACTTAGATGTGCAGGTGGTCAAACGTACGCATGTTCGAACGATTGTGCGTGCACTTATCTGCTTTCTTCCCATTCTCTGCTCCCACATTTGGTTCGATCAGTTTTACATAGTGTTGAACGTATGGTAAAGAGGGAAGTGGGGGACGCACAAGTGCATCGATGTAACGCATGAAGCTTATGCAGCAGAGAGGAGGGTAGGGACGCACAAGTGCGTCGATGTAACAAAGCGAAGCAAATAAGTACACGCACAAATATATGCGTTGTAAACTTACAGTACTCGGACTTACATTAAAAGCACTTAAATTTAACAATATGAAAGACTTAAAATTATAATAATTATGTGAATAATTTAGATGAGTAAATATGTGGTTGACGACTTAGATATTTTCGTCAACATTCTCCCCCCAAAAGGACGAATGTTCTTGAGTGTGGATATCAGTTGAGGACGGCCTATCGTTGGAAGAATTTTAGTCGAGGGTGTACCTCCGCTATGCTTCGACTCACAGCGTGTTCAGTAGGCTCCATCCGGAATATGCATTCACTAGTAGCGTCGTCTTCATACATCCTTTTGGTGGAACGAATTAGTAGTTCATAATTTGGTTGATTAGGGAAGATTTATTTATGCCAGTCTGAGGTGAGTTTTCTGGAAGAAATGATATTTAAGTAATATGCCTTTTTATTATTTTGTTTAAGTTAGAACAATACCACCTTTTTCGTCTGTTAGGCCCAGTATTAATGTCTTGAATACGACCCAATATCCATTTTCCTGGGCCACATCGCTCGTCTTCGGTAAGAACCAACTCTCCAATGGTTGCATCAGGTCTGCCTTTAAGCCATTTGGGATGGGCTTGAAGACGGTTCAGGAGGTAATCGCCGTGCCATCTCTTCCAAAAATGTTGCTTACGTTTCTCTACATTTTTCCAGCGGGTGAGACCATTAATATTCACATCAAGCAGTGATTCCTCCTGTATGCATGTGGTTGGTTTAAATGGTAAATTAGCCATACGTTGATCTGATTCTGTTGTTTGTGTGGTTGGTTTGAAGTAGTCTTCACAAATCTGCTTTTCCATAGAAAACTTTTGGTTTGTTACTTTCTCTTCTGGTTCGCAATGTGATCTGAGAATTGCATTATTAATATAAACTCTGCTTGCAGGAATGGAATTAGCAGGTCCTGAAAATACCCATCCAAAGTATGTATTTTGGAAGAACAAGTCGTTATGAATAAACGACTCTGATGGGATTTTTATTTTTGAACATACATCCGATCCAAGAATTATATCTATGGAATCGGATTTGTAGTAGAAAGGATCAGCCAAACTATCGGTTTCAATATTTGGCATTGTAATGTGTTTAGATGAAGGGTTTGGTGTGTAGGAAGAAAGACTCGAAAGAACAAGAGCTGTACATGACAGTACTCGCTCATTTTTTCGAGAGCATAAGTCAAGGTTGACAGTATAATTGGATATATTTTCGCAACTGTTTCCAATGCCAATCACTTTACAATGAGACCTTATCTTCTCGAGCCCTAACAGTTGTACAGTTGATTCTGAAATCAAACTGCCCTGAGATCCAGGGTCTAATAGAGCCCGCAAAGGAAATTTGCCACGATTTGTAATGATGTTAAGCCTTATCGTGTAGAGTAAAACTGAATCAAAAGATTGAGCACTGAGAGAAGTGATTTGGTTGGATTGGTCACAATTAGATTTGGTTGATAAACCAGCTGGATTTGGAATCAGACTTTCTGGTTCATCTGAGTGAAGAATAGTGTGATGAGGTTTTTTGCACGTAATGCATAGAAAGGGAGAGTTGCAATTGTTGTAATCATGTCCGATTAACAGACAATTGCGACAGACATTTTTGTCAGATAAAACTTTATATTTTGCAGACAATGGCAAGGCCAGAAATTGAAAGCATTTTAAAAGTGTATGATTTTTTCCACAAAATGCACAAAAAATGCTTTGTTTAGAAAAGTTTCCAGAATTACAAGTAGCTTTTCTGGTTTGTAAAAAAACATCATTATTTTCTAAGAATTTTGTTTTAGAAGTAGTAGGTGTTTCACCACTCAAGGACTCTAGCGCTCTAAAGGTTCTTTCTAGAAATGAAAATAGCTCAGAAATGAGAGGAAGTTCAGTTGAAGATTTTAAAGACTGCTCCCAATCTCTACGGGATTGAATATCTAGTTTTTGGACAAGCAGGTGTACAAGTATTGGATCCCAAGTATCGGTGCTAATATCCAAATTTTGTAAAGAAAAAATACATTCTTGAGCTGTGTCAAGTAATGTTTTAATGGATTGAAAATCACCGTCAGATTTCTGAATATTAAACAGTTTGGAAATCAAACTACCAACAAGCATTCGCTTGTTATGGTACCTTGATTCCAAGACCTTCCACGCTGAGTCATAATTAGCTTCTGTAGCTGAAATATTTCTTATTAAATTGGCAGCTTCGCCAGTAAGCGTACCTTTTAAATAATAAAATTTTTGAATTTTATTGAGGGAATCATTTTGGTGTACAAGAGAGAAATATATGTCGCGGAAAGAAATCCACTCCATATATTCTCCAGAGAACTGTGGTAAAGAAATTTTCGGAAGTTTAGAGTCTGATACAATAGTTGTGTCTGCACGATTATTGTGTGCCACAAAAGTGCTAGTAATTGGAGATTGTGCTACTGAGTGATCTGGAAAACAGTCGATTAGTTTGCCTTTGAACGTTAAATATATTTCAGAGAATTCAAAATACACTTCTTCGTTCATATACGGCACATCATTGACATTGAGGGAAATATCATTTATCAAACGCACGATCGTATCATTTTGTGTCTCAAAACGGTTGAAAATGTCATCAACCCTTTGGGCTAATGCATTAACATAACCGTGAGTTTTTTCACTATCATTTTTTGCTTCAAATCGGCGTTGATATTTTGTTAATAATTCGAACAAATCACGTTGTTCCTTAATTAAATTGTCCAGATCACTCATGTTTAGTTTGCACACACTTTCACTTTCACAACTATTGCACTATATTTTCGTTTAACACGAAATTTAAAAATTATAAGAAAAGAGGAATTTAATTAAAAGGAAATTATTTGATAGAATTCCCGGGTTTCGGCACCAACAAAATGTTCAAGAAATTATTCAGTTTGAATAGATTTCAAGAATTTAGAAAATTGAAAAGAAAATGTTTTAGTTATTTATTTCACTGTGGTTTCACAATTTATTTATTTTTATCACAGCTGTAATAAAAGGTTACAATGTTAGATATTAAGGATACTTATGGTGTTTCCTGCTTGACAGTCCAAAAAAGAGAGATCGAATTAAGTTTGAATTTAAGCAAGCAAACCGAAGTTTAGCTTAAAATTGTGCAAATAAATAATGTACATAGTGTAATACATTTATACATAAGTTCGCTTCGGCTGCAAGTAATCGAACATGTTCGATGTCACTGACCACCTAAACGACAAACATCAGCATCGATCAAACATGACTTAGATGTGCAGGTGGTCAAACGTACGCATGTTCGAACGATTGTGCGTGCACTTATCTGCTTTCTTCCCATTCTCTGCTCCCACATTTGGTTCGATCAGTTTTACATAGTGTTGAACGTATGGTAAAGAGGGAAGTGGGGGACGCACAAGTGCATCGATGTAACGCATGAAGCTTATGCAGCAGAGAGGAGGGTAGGGACGCACAAGTGCGTCGATGTAACAAAGCGAAGCAAATAAGTACACGCACAAATATATGCGTTGTAAACTTACAGTACTCGGACTTACATTAAAAGCACTTAAATTTAACAATATGAAAGACTTAAAATTATAATAATTATGTGAATAATTTAGATGAGTAAATATGTGGTTGACGACTTAGATATTTTCGTCAACAGTGTATGTGTCGAATATTTTTGAACTTTATTTCCGTATCCGTTTTAGGCAAGTCTCCTTCGTTTGCCCTGACAGTGTACAAGAGGCTGGCAGGCTTGGTTTGAGTTTTGTCTACTGAACCATATTTGTTAATTCAAACATGCTGATATTTGCCATGTTTCCCAAAAACCTACAACAACGGCAACGTCAGACCTTCTATTGTTATTGTTGTAATATCAACTCCTCGTACAACAACATAATTTTGTGGTTAAGACTTTGAGGTTTTTGTCTTAATATCTTCAAGATGTTTTGCTTCAACTGATATTGTAATATTCCTACATACATATGAACACTCTGTATACACATATGTACAACATATGTAAGGACTATCAGAGGTGTAGACATATATACAGGCAGACTCACATTGTCGGCCGTATGATGTGTAAGAACTTTTACGGCATGGCAGGAGCCATGCCAGAGCAGCAAAAATTGTTTGTTAAATATTTAATTAAATATTACGAAGAAGTGATTGCAATTAAATTCATCTACTTTTTATATCCCCTACCAGAGGATGGAACGTACGTTGAGTTTGGTTGTTTCGTTAGTATTGCCTTGGTATATTTATTCTTTTTGGGAAATGTTACATGGTTTTCGTTCATGTTTGTATAGGGTGTTTTTTAAACTGCGTGAGAACTGTCGCTAACGAGAACTTTACCTTGACAGCTGATAATTTTAATCTGTGTTGACATTTTTATTCAGTGAGGTTTGGCGATTAACTCCAGAACAGCTCTTCCAAATATTGAAAGTTTACTTTGAAAAAAAAAATGCCTATACCTTCTAAACTAATCGCCTAATCGACAAAAGAGCCTTAATTCGTGGCCACCCCTTTCCTTGGCCAAAAAAGTTGGAATTCCCTAGAAAAGCTTAAATTGCCGATATCTTCTAAACTAAGCGTTTAATCGACAAAAGAGCCTTAGATGGTGACCACCCGATAAAATTAATCGTTCATAAAGCATAGAATATAGTGTGTTTAGTTATGAAGCTTATTGCCGCAAAAATGGCTACGTCAATATGCAAAATTTATCGTATTTGATGCCAAGCCAATTCTCAAGTCTTTAACGAAGAAAGCAGTGCGGTTTACACATTGGCGGCATCATCGGTCCTGTTTTTTTTGGAAATGAGGCAGGAGCGGCCGTTATGGTAAAAGTTAAGGGCTATCGAGATATACTGACTGAATTTTGTTTCTAAAAATCTAAGAGCTAAACATCAGCTTAATTATGTTCCAACAAGAAGGCAAAACTTGCCAGACAGCGCCCTTAACAATATATTTGTTGGAAAATCAATTTGGTGACAACTTTATTTCCAAAACTGGTCCTGTTGTCTGAACCCCTAGATTGTGCGATTTAACGCCTCTGGATTACTTTTTATGGAGCTATGTCTACTCATTGGTTTATGCCGACAAATAACCTTGGAAGCTAATATTCAAGCCATCATTGGTGCCATACAGTCAGATTTTTTTAAAAAGTAGTCAAAAATTGCACTAATCGCATATAGCATGTAAAACGTGGCTGCGTTGGACACATGTCGGTCATAATTTTATAAAATAAATGCCATGCAATGATCTTTCAGATTGTAGTAGAACCAAGCTTGTTGCCCTTCATCAAGGGAGTAGCATCGCCCACCTCTAACCCAAAATGTTTTTGGCGTATAGATCATATCTGCCAAATATCATTATCTTACCTCTGAAATTTCTAAAGATATTGTCCTTTTAAATTTAAGGTTTTGTGTGCGGTACCACGTTCCTTTTTCAGTTTTAACACCCCAAAATTTTAAAATAATTTTCAAGTCATGGATTTTATTCTGTTAAAATTTTATAACAATCGTTCCACTATTTTGGCCATTAATGCGATTTTTAAAGGGTCGTGGCACCGCCCACTTCTACTCTAGCATATGTATCGATCCAAGCCGAAATTTCATATTCCAAACATCGTAGTCATACTTCTACTAGTTCATGAGAATTTCTCTTTTTAAACTCAAGATTATGTGGGCGGTGCCACGCTCTTTGTTCATTATTATCATAACAAAGTTATAACAATTTTCTAATTAAAGATTGCATTCTGTTAAAATTGTATAACGATCGTTTCACTACTTTGGCCATAAATGCGATTCTTTACAGGAGGCTTGTGCACCGCCCACCTTTCATTCAGAATGTGTTTCGATACATGCCAAATGCTCCAAATATCGTCGTCATACCTCTTCTTGATCATGAGATAATGTCTTTCTAAGTTCAAGGTTGTGTAGGCTGTTCCACGCCCCTTCCAATTTCACCACAACATAGTACATAATAACTTTTTGATAATGATTTCATTCTGTTAAAACTTTAAAATGATTGGTCAATAATTTTGGACTCAAATGCGATTTTAAAAGGGCGTGGCACCGCCATCTTTTCAAAATCTCTTCTTTTTTTTAAAAAAGTACTTGTCAAACCGGTCCAATAAAGTAATCGATGTGGATTAATATTTTGAATAATCTCTCAGTGTTAAAACATTAGTCGAAGTCAACATGTTTCCATCACGGTAAAGTTCAGTTATGAGCAACGTTTGGAAATCACCGAAATTCTGAGTCGGTGGTCGCGACTTAAAGAGCAACAGGCTGTTCGTGCTGTAGTGGATACATTTGGATCCAAATTTTCCGCCGCCAAATAAACGCCTTAACGGTCGAAACAATGAAAATATCGCAGCCGTAAGTGTATCCGTTCAAAATGAGCCAAATCAATTGATTTCACGTCGTTCTTAGGAATTGGACATCGCTCAAACTAAACTGTGGCGTATTTTGCGAAAAGATTTTGGCCTTCATCCTTATAAGATCAAACTGACTCAAGAACTAAAGCCACTTGATCATTTAAAACGCCGATACTTCTCCAATTGGGCTCTGGCAAAGTTTCATGAAAATCCATAATTTCATCGAAAAATCATCTTCGGCGATTAAACACATTTCTGGCTAAATGGTTTTGTCAATTAACAAAATATGCATTATTGGACAGCAATAAACCCACATGTGGTTCAAGAGACACAATTGCATCCGCAAAAATTACTCTGTGGTGTTGTTTTCATGCCGGAGGTGTGATTGGGCCGTATATTTCGTCGATGAAAAAATCGTCATATTACCGTCAATGAAGAGCGTCATCGTGTCTCGTTAGAAATATTTTTTGGTCAGAATTGGATAAAATTGACATCGCCGATATGTGGTTTCAAAAAGATGGTGTCACTAGCCGCACAGCACGTGGTACAACTGATTTACTGAAAAGCAAATTCGGTGAACATGTTATGTCGAGAAGTGATTCGGTCGAATGGGCACCGATTATGACGATTTAACGCCATTGGATTTTTTTTATATGGGGCCACTTTTAGTCATTGGTCATTGCCAACAATCTTAGACGAGCTCAGAGACAACATCCGGTCGAAATGTGTGCAAAAGTGTTGGAAAATTGGGCTTTTGAGAACTCACGAAGTGTCAACGTTCCGGTCGAAATGTGTGCAAAAATGTTGGATAACTGGGCTATTGAGTACTCACGAAGTGTATCCTAAAGTCCTTACTGCCGGTTGCAACTATTACCCCTTTGTGTTGGTTGTGCATATGCTGCTTGTCGAGTGGAAAACTTCCGGTTTTGACACAATATGTTCATATTTTAAAATTGACTTCTTATCTTAACCAAACAATAGACTCGATACAAATTATCAACAGTTTCACGCACAACTATACAACAAAAGCCCCTTGGCTGCTGTTGCTCATGATGTGGCTGCTGACGATGATGATGATGCTGCTGCTATGTTGCTGATGCTGTCTCTGTTGCTGACGATGGCAGTGGCAGTAAAGTATCACAACTGCCAATAGAACGTGTAGTTTGCTGCCTATTCTAAGGATCCACACATCCTTTCGAACATATTTTTCTAAAAGAAAACTTTTTCTTTGCCTAGTGCCTTTGCTACTGGATAATGTTGTGTGGTATGTAATGTTACGGATGCTGTCGAGTGCGACTATTTTCCTTTATCTTTTGATGCTGCAAATTAATAGAAATGTGAATATTAATTGAAATTCTATAAACTTGAAATTTACTCGAAGTTCTTGTTGCTATCAATGATTTTACGATAAAGTTATTGAATGGAATTGCCAGCGTGTGCTTACCAAAATTCTAGCTGATGTTTATTTGTAGGATACACAGGTTAAGACTTCATATTAGACCGGTGGAATTTCTTATTGGAATTATGGAGAAATTTAATTACGTTGCGGAATAATTTAAACACCAGATAGGGTGGTGGTGTACAAAGGGATGTTCAACTGAAAGTTCTATAAACATAAACATTTTCCATGTATTTTGTATTTTCTATAAACATTGTAATTTCGACGAATTTTCTATAAACATAGAAATTTCGACGAATTTTCTATAAACATAGAAATTTCGACGAATTTTCTATAAACATAGAAATTTCGACGAATTTTCTATAAACATGGAAATTTCGACGAATTTTCTATAAACATAGAAATTTCGACGATTTTTCTATGAACATGGAAATTTCGACGAATTTTCTATAAACATAGAAATTTCGACGAATTTTCTATAAACATAGAAATTTCAACAAATTTTTTATAAACATAGAAATTTCCATGAATTTTCTATAAACATAGAAATTTCGATGAATTTTCTATGAACATAGAAATTTCGACAAATTTGCTAAACACAGAAATTTCGACGAATTTTCTATAAACATAGAAACATAGAAATTTTGATGAATTTTCTATAAACATAGAAATTTCAATGAATTTTCTATAAACATAGAAATTTCGATGAATTTTCTATAAACATAGAAATTTCGACGAATTTTCTTTAAACATTGAAATTTCGACAAATTTTCTATAAACATAGAAATTTCGACGAATTTTCTATAAACATAGAAATTTTCTATAAACATGGAAATTTTGACGAATTTTCTATGAACATAGAAATTTCGACGAATTTTCTATGAACATAGAAATTTCGACGAATTTTCTATGAACATAGAAATTTCGACGAATTTTCTATGAACATAGAAATTTCGACGAATTTTCTATGAACATAGAAATTTCGACAAATTTTCTATGAACATAGAAATTTCGACGAATTTTCTATGAACATGGAAATTTCGACGAATTTTCTACAAACATAGAAATTTCGACGAATTTTCTATGAACATGGAAATTTCGACGAATTTTCTATAAACATAGAAATTTCGACGAATTTTCTATAAACATAGAAATTTCAACAAATTTTTTATAAACATAGAAATTTCCATGAATTTTCTATAAACATAGAAATTTCGATGAATTTTCTATGAACATAGAAATTTCGACAAATTTGCTAAACACAGAAATTTCGACGAATTTTCTATAAACATAGAAACATAGAAATTTTGATGAATTTTCTATAAACATAGAAATTTCAATGAATTTTCTATAAACATAGAAATTTCGATGAATTTTCTATAAACATAGAAATTTTCTATAAACATAGAAATTTCGATGAATTTTCTATAAACATAGAAATTTCGACGAATTTTCTTTAAACATTGAAATTTCGACAAATTTTCTATAAACATAGAAATTTCGACGAATTTTCTATAAACATAGAAATTTTCTATAAACATGGAAATTTTGACGAATTTTCTATGAACATAGAAATTTCGACGAATTTTCTATGAACATAGAAATTTCGACGAATTTTCTATGAACATAGAAATTTCGACGAATTTTCTATGAACATAGAAATTTCGACGAATTTTCTATGAACATAGAAATTTCGACGAATTTTCTATGAACATAGAAATTTCGACAAATTTTCTATGAACATAGAAATTTCGACGAATTTTCTATGAACATGGAAATTTCGACGAATTTTCTACAAACATAGAAATTTCGACGAATTTTCTATGAACATGGAAATTTCGACGAATTTTCTATAAACATAGAAATTTCGACGAATTTTCTATAAACATAGAAATTTCAACAAATTTTTTATAAACATAGAAATTTCCATGAATTTTCTATAAACATAGAAATTTCGATGAATTTTCTATGAACATAGAAATTTCGACAAATTTGCTAAACACAGAAATTTCGACGAATTTTCTATAAACATAGAAACATAGAAATTTTGATGAATTTTCTATAAACATAGAAATTTCAATGAATTTTCTATAAACATAGAAATTTCGATGAATTTTCTATAAACATAGAAATTTCGACGAATTTTCTATAAACATAGAAATTTTCTATAAACATAGAAATTTCGACGAATTTTCTATAAACATAGAAATTTCGACGAATTTTCTATAAACATAGAAATTTCGACGAATTTTCTATAAACATAGAAATTTCGACGAATTTTCTATAAACATAGAAATTTCGACCAATTTTCTATAAACATAGAAATTTCGACGAATTTTCTATAAACATAGAAATTTCGATGAATTTTCTATGAACATAGAAATTTCGATGAATTTTCTATGAACATAGAAATTTTGATAAATTATCTATAAACACGGAAATTTTGATGAATTTTCTATAAGCAAAGAAATTTTGACGTATTTTCTATAAACAAAGAAATTCCGACGTAGTTTCTATAAACGAACAAATTTCGACGTATTTTCTATAAACATAGAAAGTTCGACGAATTTTTTAATAAATGTAGAAATTTCGACAAATGAATTTTCTATAAACACGGAAATTTTGATGAATTTTCTATTAACATAGAAATTTCGACGAATTTTCTATAATCAATTAAATTTAATCAAACATATAACTTAATCAAACATAGATATTTAAACTCAAAAACCTCGACCAAATTTTCGTTAAATACTACAGCATATGGTGAGTGACGCAAACCTATGTGAATCAGAAGGCTGGGTTAAGACTTTTTACTGTGTGCAATTTGCCCTGTGGACAGTTTCTCATTGAAATCTGACTGCACTTAAGTGTACTAGGGCATATCAATTCCGTGACTTTTCGAATGAAACACGTTTTTTTTTGCAAAAAAAAAAATTATTTATCAACATAATCTCCATTTAGCTCAATACACTTAGTCCAAAGTTTTTGTATCCCTTTCAAAAAATGGGATTTTTTGGGGTCCATCAAATTGATCAATAATTTCATCGTTGAAGCTGAATCTCTTTCCACCGAGCCATTTCTTTAGAATATGGAGAATATGGCGGAAGAGGTACCAATTCGTAACCCAATTCATGCAATTTTGCCATTGAGACTGCATACGGATACACCCGAGCATTATCTTGATGAAAAATAACTTTTTTCTTTACTATTAGGTCGTTTTTTTTTAAATCCTCGTTAAATTGGTCCAATAAGTTGGCAAAATATTCGTCGTTTACTATTTTTCCCTTTTAAAGGTATTCGATGTGAATTATCTCGCGTGCATCCCAAAAAACTGTTGCCATTACCTTATTGGCCGACAAAGTCACCTCGGGTCGGTTCACCCGGAGAAACCCATTGTTTAGACTGCTGCTTGGTCTCCGGGGTGTTGTAATGCATCCATGTTTTATCCACAATTACAAAACGATGCAAAAACATTCAAATTGCGGTTAAACAACTCCAAACAATTATTTGAAGTTGTCACATGATTATGTTTATGGTCAATCAGAAGCAAACGCGGCAGACATCTTGCAGACAGCTTTCTTAAACCCAACTCATCGTGTAAAATCAAAACCACACTGCCATATGAAATGCGTATGGCATCAACAATCTCACGCACTTTTACTCTTCTATAGGCCAATACCATATCGTGGATTTTTTCGACATTTTCGGGCGTATTGACCTCAATTAGCCGTCCAGAACGTTCAGCGTCATTTGTACTTGAGCGACCACAACAAATGTCAGTAAACCACTATTTTACCATTGAAATCGATGGTGCAGAGTCCCCGTACTATTTATCCAGCTTTTCCTTGGTTTGATTGAAGGGTTTTGTTCCGCAAAAAATATTGTTTAATGAGTACTCGAAACTCATCTTTTCTTTTTTAACAAAATCTACGAGGTTGTATGTTTGGAACAGCTGGTAAACACAAACTAAATGACGGAACTCTCTTTAAAAACTTGAAAGTAGACTATTAACAGATGGTACTTGATGGGAGCAGTGTTGCATTTTATATAATTACGAGGAAGTTGAAAAAGTCACGGAGTCTATGATCATACGATAGTAAAAACATATTTGTTGCTTAGGGTCTGAGGATAGTAAAGAAACGATTTTCGAAACTGCAATTAACCCTGCTTGCAACTAAAATCTTATCGACTGCCTTTTGGAAAAATATTTCCTTTCACTTTGAGTTTTCCTTAAAGAGACTCAGAGTAATTTAAAAGCTGTACACTTCTTTGGGAATTTGCTCAACTTATTAAAATTTGTTATGGGCAAACCGTGGCTTGAAGGATATTGTATTCCAAAAATAAATAGCATAAAATGTTTTTTTCGGATGAGCAATCGAGCACTCGATTTAAATTTTTGTTTTTTTTTTTATTTTGAAAAAAAATTAGATTAATTACCCATACAATTTATTTCTGCGATTTGCTCAAAGAGCAAATGCTATGCAAATCTTGTCTATGTTTTACAAATTTAAAGTAATTGTGAATATCATTATCTTAATGAAGTTCAATGAATTATTCATAAATTCCTTTTAAAACCTTTGAGCATTGTTGCTTTTCAGGATTGCATAGACTTTACAAAGTTGAATTTTAAAACAAGGAAAACGTAATAAAAAAATCCCTTTATTCCATCCGATCATATATGCCTCAGTGGTTTTTGAAGATCTTTATTCTATGCGCACCCGGGATGTCACTGAACAATTGTTGGCTTACAGCCGTAAAGTAATATCAATCAATTTGTTATCCTTGCAACCCTTCGCAATAAAATCCCTGGGCAAATAATCATTATGCAGCACCCAAAAAGGATTAATGCATAACCCCTGTTGGCAGAACTCACTGATGTCGCATTTTTTTCGTCCCAGCCCGGAAATGTATTAAAATTAAACAAACATCAATTGAAAAATCAAGTTTGCGTAAAGCAGTGAACAAAGACTATGAAGAGGTGTACTATTGAGGGGAAAAAGAGATATCATTTGTACATAACAAGCAAATAACCCCCGTTCTTTTAAAGGGCACAGGACATGCATATACATGTGTGTGACAGTGTGAGTGTTTGAATTTATGAACAACTCTAGAGGGGAGTTTTAAGAGATGTATATTTTTTGAAATCATAAAAGGATGGGTGCTTGTGTGTGTGTGTGTGGCCAGATGATATCGTGTGGCATTATTCGTCGTCCGTAAATATGTCCTTGTCATTGAAATGGGGTGCCAAAAATGCAAAATAAGTAAAACAAACAAACACACGTCTCGAGGCAGGACAATAAAAGTTAAAAACAATTGTGTTAAACTGTAAACAAAATAGTGGAAGAACGCAGCACACAGAGTGCGTAATTTAATATCCAGGGAGGGAATCCAATTTGCCACGACGGGGAAAGAGTACAAAGCCGATAAAGGGCACAAACAGAACAACTAAATAAAATAGGCAAAAAAAGACCAAAAGATCATAGAGGAATAAACAAATGGACGGGCACTACCAAATCGACTTTGAAAACTGTAGTATTTTGGGTCTATTATTAAGGGTCCACTCCACATTGCTTTAAGTAATTTTCCTAGAGAGAATTTTTCAGTTTGTTTCCAATTGAAATTCGACGAAAGTCAGGTAAAAAGTAAATTTCGAAGATTTATGTTCCTGTTACTGTCATAATCTTTGGACGGACAACTTGCTACAGGGCAGTATTACAAATCCGCCCCTGGGAGAAGGAACAATAAGGAATTGTGTTATGAGTGAAACGCCGAAAGGAGGATTTATATCACGATTACTGTGAAATGTAGTGATGAACGACATCCTGCAGGATCTTAATAGAACGGCAAAGAGGAAGCACCAATGGGGAAGAGCTAGTCCGATGCGAACTTCTGCCAACGATTTGCAAGATTCAAGAACGATCACTTTCACGGTGGGCGAGAGGCCAAGAATTAGGTGTCAATCTTAGCTAGATAGAGCAAGTTTTGTTCACTGGTAATAAAGGGTGGTCCAGTCTAAACGCACGATGTTATTTGTAAAGTTTTCAGAGAAAAATCTTAATATTTTTATCATAATAAGATCTATGACTGGAGGTTCAAAGCCGTTAATATGCCGAATTATCTCATCCATTACCACTTGAATTTTTTTTGTCTAATATTTCTTTTAAATATCTGCAAAGAAAGAGTCCAACAGTGTCAAATCGCATAATCATGGCGGCAACCGCCACAACGTGAAATAACACCGCCATTGAATTTTTCGCGCAAAAAAAGCCATTGTTTCGTAAGCTGTGTGGCAAGTGGCATCATCCTGTTGGAACCACATATCGGCTAGGTCCATATCCTCAATTCCTGGCCACAAGAAATCCGTTGTTATCTCGCGAAAGGTTACGTCATGGTGTTTTCACATTTCCTTCAGACCCGGTTTGCTGAAATTTGCGCGCAATTATCCGGACACGTTTGGTCGAATATGCTGACCAAAAAAATCACGAAAAAATTGAACAATTATTTCTTGATGTTCACTACACTGCTTCCACCAACTTTAACGAATGGTGGACTGCGGTTGAAAGAAAGAACAACCTGCCTTACCAAAATCCAACGACTGGCAAGTCATACTAGACATTCAACGCAGAGACATCTACATGAAAAGATGTGCAGCAGTTTAAAGAAAATTGGTATGAGAATCGGGTAACATTAGACATAAGACCCTGTAATATCAAAGGTCAAAGTCTAGATCTTTGCTGATGTTTCGAAAATGGAGTCAGGTACTAGAATGACTCAGAATGGCTTTAACTGAAGACAACTCGACGACTTCTGGTCAAATGCAAGGTCTTTCAGGCACATATTTTCGCAATCCGATAGTTGCACACTAAATTCTGGACTAAAGCATAACTCCGTCGAACATCCGGACGTATATGAACAGCGTGGCAGCCATAAAGGCTCAGGACGGTATGACAATGAGATCAAAATGTGATATGAGGTGTATTAAATCACTTATACCAATCCAAAGGCATAATAAAGGGTGTTTCATTGGACGTTTAGTTTTCAATCTGGCCACACTTTTAGCGGAGTTGGTCACTTGATTTATGCTCAGTTTGGTTTGCCATTTCATAATAAATAGACTTACTCCGGAGCAACGTTTGCAAATCGTGGTCAATGGGCACAAAACGAGATGGCCAGCGATCCTGATTTTTACAAGAAAATTTTATGCAGCCCACTTTTCGTTGAATGGGTACGTTAATAACCAAAATTGTCGCATTTGGAGTAATGAAAATCCACACACTATTATTGAGACACCATTGCATGCTCAAAAAGTCACTGTTTGGTGTGCTCTATGGGCAGAGGGAACCATCGGTCCACATTTCTTTAAAAATAAAGCCGGTCATAATGTTACAGTCAATTCGGAACGCTATAGAACCATGATTAATGACTTTTTCTTGCCTGAATTGGAGGATGTTGATGTGGACGACCTTTGGTTCCGACAAGACGGCACTACATGCCATACAGCCAACAAAACTATCAATTTACTTAAGAACATTTTTTGGGAACGTATTATCTTGCGTCGTGGGCCTGTGACGTGTCCTTCAAGATCGTGCGATTTAACACCTACGTCTGCGCAGATAAGCACGGCCAAATTGAAGCCTTGGAAGATAATATTCGGCGTGTTATTGCTGACATAAGGCCCAAATGCTGCAAAAAGTGGCCTAAAATTGGGACTCTCGGCTGGAGTTTGTTCGAGCCAGCTGCGGCGACCCCTTGCCCGAAGTCAGTTTCGAAACATAATGGCAAACTCTTATATTTATAATAAAGCTAAAGTCTTGGCCATAACATTAAGTCATATGCGTTTTATTTCTTCTTGAAAACCACACATCTCAAAAAATCCCTTCATTGCACGGACATGAGTAACGGGTCACAGCAAATTTCCCGACAATGAGATGGCGGCCAATTGTGACCGAACAGGCTCATGAAAAATGCAGTATACTTATATAAAATGGCTATCATTGAAGGTGGCACACAAGTTATAACCGCAAAATATCCCGGTCTCTTTAACTGCCAATAGACCGAAATACATTCGTAAGACAATTGAAGACAACATTCATAGAAGTCTTCACAGGAAACGGGTACAAGTACGAGTATCCCGTGTAAAAACTACTATAGAAGCTACCACGACGCAGAAGGAGAAGAGTCAGTTGAGTGTTTGCTACACGTAAAAAAAATATGGTTGGGATAAAAAAATATGGTTGGGATAACAAAACAAAAAACTATATACTCGTATATTTATTGATATCCTTATTATTTGCTTCTTACAAAATTTTGGAACACAGATGTATCAGCATTTTAAGAAAATATGTGTGTGAATTGAATATTCGGGATCGAAAACATTGCTTTTGGAAAGGAATCGATTCCGATATTGAGCGCATAGTTCGATCTTGTCCTGATTGTGCGATGGTAAGAAAAAATCCAGTAAAAGTAGATACTCATCATTGGGAGAAACCGATGGAAAATTTTCAAAGAGTTCATATTGATTACGCTGGACCATTTCAAAATCATCATACGAGGGCGACCGCAAAACTAACTGGCCTGGCACATTTTCAGTTTTACTAGCAACTTTTTGTTTTGTTTTGTTTTTTAAAAGCAATCTTTTATAAGCCATCTGTCAATATTTCCAAAATATTTAATGATTATTTTCTTTGTTACAGGTGATTGAAGTACACAAGTTTTATAAGTATAAGTTTTATAATTTTTGAAAAATGGAAAATAAAGAGTTTCGTGCGGTAATTAAACACTTTTATATGAAAGTTTATACGCCACAATTAATCAAAGATGAGTTGGATTCTGTTCATGGTGATAATGCACCATCATACTCCACCGTGAAATCCTGGGTTCAACAATTTAAAATGGGTCGTGCAAGTACGGAAGATGAACAACGCTCTGGAAGACCGAAAACTGCTACTACTATTGAAAACATTAGAACAATATTTAATGAAGTGACTAAAGGTAGACGAACAAAGCTCATAGAACTTGCTTATATTGTTTAAATACATGAAAAACAAGTTTGGAGTATTTTACATGATGAACTCCACATGAAAACGCTATCCACAAAAAAGGTGCCGCGTTTGTTGACTTTACCCCAAAAAATCGTCCGTTCAACCAATTCCGAGGAGCGAATTACCGATTTATCAGCGTAATCCAATGGAGTTCTTGCGCCGATTCATAACTGTTGATGAAACATGGATCCATCACTACATCCCAGAGTGCAAAGAACAGTCAAAACAATGGATAGAAGCTGGTAAAAGTGGTCCCAGGCGAGTGGTCCCAGGCGAAAACTGTTAAGTCAGCAGGAAAAGTAATGGCCACAGTATTTTGGGATGCAAGGGGTAGAATATTTATTGATTATCTTGAGAAAGGAAAAACTATAAATAGTGAATATAATTGTGCATTATTGGATCGGTTGAGTGAAGAAATCATGATAAAACGACCGCATTTAGAAAAAAAAGTTCTTTTCATCAATATAATGCTCCTTCACACACTGCATTTTTAAGTCAACAAAAACTGGCCGAATTACGATTTGAAATTGCTCCGCATCCACCATATAGTCCAGATTTAGCTCCTTCTAATTTTTTCTTGTTTCCAAATTTAAAAAAATTTCTCGGTGGCAAAAATTTTCGTCCAATAGCGAGGTTATTGCTGAAACTGAGGCATATTTTGAAGGTCTTGAAAAATCTTATTTTTCGGATGGAATTAAAAAACTTGAAAAACGCTTGAAGAAGTGTATTGAGTTGGAAGGAGATTATGTTGAAAAATAAATAATAATAATTCCAAAAAAAACGGTTCTTTTTATGTTAGGCCGGTTACTTTTGCGGTCGCTCTCGTAGGATGAAAGTTTTTAATTTTCGGAGTTGTTCTGATTTTTAATTGGAATGTAGAGGAGGAGTGGAATATTTATAAGTTTCGAGGACGCCGTAAATATCTGTATCAAGGCAAATGCAGATTTAAGGGAAAAATACATTAAAAAAATTATCTATTTGGCCGTTAAAGCATTTGCTGTGTCACAATTGTAAGAACATGGTTTGCGCAAAAGAAAATGTTTGGCAATCGACTAAAAAGAGTGTTAAAATTTTGGAATTTCCAAAATGCCTTTTTTATATGGTTGAAAAACGAAAGAAATATAAATTGGAGTGGAATGCTACAACCCTAAAAAGAGATAGAAAATGGGTTGTCGACATCAATAGAAGAGTTGTGCTTTATGCTGTTGTTAGCCCAAAATTATTCCGTTTACGGTGAATTCAATCCTGTGGTATGAAGAAGACGGCAAAGTGATATTAGTACTTTAAGAAAACTTGATCTAACCAAAACTGTTGTTGGTTAATTAATTATCTTGACGGGACAGACCAAATGTTTCTTATTTTATTTGTTATGAGATTGATTCGTTCAGTTATTTTGGCTAATGTAGTTTCTGAGAATGCCGGTACGTATGAAGATAGCGAGCTTAAAAAGCTCAAACTTGCACTGAATTGGTAAACGACCGATAAACCGACAAAATATTATTAAATTTGAACGAATTAATATATATTATAATTAACACATTATCGATAATGTTTAAAGACGTGGACGTTCTGATTCCAGCCGACTTTCCGTTTAAATTTATGCTGGAACAGCCACGGTTCAACAAGCTCAACAAATGACAATTTATGATTCCATAAATAAATGCTTGAGATTAGTTTTTAGCAGCAGCAGTATATATAGGGTTTCCAATCAATATTTCTAGATGTTGCAAGAGGGATGACACATCTGGTAATCTCTCCATCCTTCGATGAAGGCTACAAAAACCTACTAGATTCTTTGAAAATGACCAAAATGCCTTAAACACTTTCGCAAACGCCGTCACTATAACATTCACCGGCAGCTTACAACTTTCACCATTGTTTCTCTCCTTAACTGCCACAACAACAACTCTCCCTCGGATAACTAACCCCTCCCGGAAGAGAGGTGGATGATTTTTTCAAACATATATTATTTCAATTTCCTTTGCATTGTTTCCGCTGTCCTCAATGTCACTTACCTGAAATTGATAATTGTCCGTTTTTCTCATCTCTTGGCCCATTAACAATTTGTTCGTATAATTTTTAAACGTATCCAACATTTCGCAGCTATAATTAATATTTATGTTCGACAGAATAGTTTTAATTGTGTGAATATCGTAAAAATATTTAAATTCAACTACAAAAGCACACACCATTCGCCGGAGAAAGGAAATTTATGACTCCCATTTGTTGACAGCCATAGTTAGGGGACCAAATGGGCCGGTCATAAACCGGTTGATACGGATGTTCTGTTGCCGTTGTTGTAGTACGTCCAATACCATTGGAACATGAATGTGTTCTTGTTGTTGTTAACAGAATGTAGCGTTAAATTGTTACAAATTTGACAGTTTTGTATCTTTGTATCGTAAATATCATATTATCGTGCATATCATTAAAGCCACGGCATAGTGGCAAATGTCAGAGGGCTTTTACTATTTACCACCCAGATCGCTTGGAGGATAAACTTGACACGGCGTTGAAGAGTAGCGCCGTAAAAAAGAATACATTTTAAAAACTAATGGCTTTTTTGTTTCAGAGGAAAAATAAACAATGATGCGTTAAAAGAGTTTTTTTTTTTGGAAATGTAGACCATACCTTTTAAAAATGTGAGAGCTATAAAAACAAAGTGGATGCCAGAACAAATACGACAATAAAATTAACCAGAACTGATAATTAAGATTATTCAACATTTAGTTAGCTTCAACTCACTTCAGAACGTTTATAACGTTTATACTTATATTTTACCAAATACATTAATTACTTAGAATTTAATATGAATTAATAAATGAACCCTGAAATTACTTTCTATCACCAGCTCTCTGTCTGAAAAGCCTTCGAAACATTTAATCATCATTTGTTTGATGCTGTAAAATCTTTGTAGTGCAAATATTTAAAATGTTTTGCATTCAATACGCTTTTTAAATTCTATCTCTCTCGCTCTAATATAAGCGACTATTTCCTGAATTTATTAGCATCTTTATATTGTAGTTCCTCTTGGCGTCATATTCGTTTCCCCATAAACTATAAACGTAATGAAAACCCGCCGCAACTTGGAAAAATCCATAAATACTTGACACAAATTTTGACAGGCTTAAATGATTTTCTGAATGGTATCAGTGGGTAACTATGCGCACGTCTAAATAACTAGTATTTGAGCATCTGGCAGAGTAGCACAAGTTGGCGGCATAGGCATCAGGCTAAATAGTACAACCTACATATCTGTATAAAGAATATAGATGGAAACTGTATGTAGTATGGGTGCTTCCATTCATATAGAATAATGGGTGATCCATTTAGAGGTATTTTTTCAGAACAAAAAAAAATATAAAAATTCAAATCAAGTGTGTAAACTTTAATGGCAATTGAAAGGACATTTTATGGCATTTATTTTTTGAATATATTTCCTTCAAATGTTGGCCGAAACTACGCCTTAGGGTTTCCATCCTGAGGGTCCAATTTTGGATGACTAGTTCGAAAATTTCGACCTGTATGGCTTTTATGACACGAGTAATGTTGACTTTCAAAACCTGAATCATAGCTGGTTTGTCAACATAGACTTTGGTCTTTACGTAACCCCAAAATAAAATGTCTAAAGGTGTGGTATCACTTGATCTAGGCGTCCAACTCACCTGTCCAAAACGTGAAATTAGCTGCTCTTGGACATGGCCTCTCAATAGATCCATTGAATGAGCAGCTGTATGGCTAGTGGTACCGTACTGATTACCGTCAAGATTACGGGCTTCAATTGCAGGTACCAAAAATTTCGATATCATGGCACGATAGCGAACGCCATTCACGGTTACATTCCGGCCATTATCGTTTTTGAAAAAATTTAAAAACCGATGATTCCACCAGCCCATAAACCGCACCATACCGTGGTTTTCTCTGGGCATAATGTCACCTTTTGAACCTCTTCTTGTTGCTCTTCAGCCCAAATGCGGCAATTTTGTTTATTGACTTTGCCGTTGAGCCAGAAATGAAGAAATGGACATCACTGAAAATTTTTTTTGTCGAAAACAGCGAATCTTCCCTCTAGATGGATCACCCTATGTTATACCAGGTCGTTTGCATACCGAAGTCAGAAAGGTACGCTTTTGTTAGCAATATTTAACGGAAATTATCTGATTATCCTTGAAATCTAATAGAAATATACTATGAGTATATGGGTTACATTACATTTTCTTCTTATCGCATATTAATTTTATCGTCATACTTATAGATGCAATAGTAAAGGGTGTTTTTAGACTCGTGGTTTTCAATCTGGCTACACTTTTTTCGGTGTTGTTCTATATGACAGCTGTCACTGGATTTACGCTCCGTTTGGTTTGCCATTTCATAACAAATAGACTTACTTCGGAACAACGTTTGCAAATCGTGGTGAATGGGCCCAAAACAAGAAGGCCACAGATCCTGATTTTGACAAGAAAATTTTGTTCAGCGATGAATGTCACTTTTGGTTGATTAAGTAAATTAATAACCATTTGGACTAATAAAATATACAAGCCATTATTGGGACGACTTTACACTAAAAGTCACTGTTTCGCGTGCTCTATGGCTAGAGGGAATCATTGTTCCAAAGTTCTTCAAAAAAGAGGCCGGCCGTATTATTGCAGTCAATGGGGAACGTTATGGGGTTTTTTTGACAGCTGTCACTTGATTTACGCTCCGTTTAGTTAGCCATTTCATAACAACTAAACTTACTTTGGAACAACGTTTGCAAATCGTGGTGAATGGGTCCAAAACAAGATGGTAACAGATTCTGATTTTGACAAGAAAATTATGTTTAGCGATGAAGCAAATTTTTGGCTAAATGGGTACATTAATAACACTAGTCAACAGTCAAAATGTACTCGGGATGCGATAATTTTTTCTGTGTAGATAACCTTGACATGAGCTCGAAAAACGCAATAAAAATTTTTTTTTTCGTTTGGTTTTTGTTTTATTTTTTTTTTTTTAAATTTTAAAAATTTTTTTTTGGTTAATTTGTTTTGTCCGGCATAACTCGGGAACCACTAGCCCGATTTAATTGAATTAAATTTTAAAAAATTTAAAATTACAATTCCCTTAATCTGTTCATATATTGTTTTCCTATACAAGCAACAGTTTCCAAGTTAAAAATGAATATATAAAGGAAAAAACTTATTTTTTGCCTAAAGATTTAAATTTTTTTTTTTTAAAAAATCCATAAAAAATCCAAAATGAGCATAAAAAATCCATAACCTATGAGCAAAATGAGACAAAGATCATGAAAATCGATGCACGCGTTTCGCTTTTATTCGCAATTGAGTAAAGGTATGAATTTCAAAAATTTGCTCGACATATGCACAACTTTGTCTATGGTGAGGTTTTTTCTTTTTTATTACAAAAAAAATTAAAATTTGTTGGGTGACAAAAATATATGACTTTAAATTAATTTTTGAAATTCATACCTTTACTCAATTGCGAATAAAAGCGAAACGCGTGCATCGATTTTCATGATCTTTGTCTCATTTTGCTCATAGGTTATGTGACTTTACGTAAAAGTAATAAGATTTGACATTTTTTTTTCATTTTGGATTTTTTATGGATTTAAAAAAAAAAAAAATTTAAATCTTTAGGCAAAAAATAAGTTTTTTCCTTTATATATTCATTTTTAACTTGGAAACTGTTGCTTGTATAGGAAAACAATATATGAACAGATTAAGGGAATTATAATTTTAAATTTTTTAAAATTTAATTCAATTAAATCGGGCTAGTGGTTCCCGAGTTATGCCGGACGAAACAAATTAACCAAAAAAAAATTTTTAAAATTTAAAAAAAAAAAATAAAACAAAAACCAAACGAAAAAAAAATTTTTTATTGCGTTTTTCGAGCTCATGTCAAGGTTATCTACACAGAAAAAATTATCGCATCCGGAGTACATGAAATTTTTTTCATTTTGTTGAGTAGTGTAATCAAAATTGTCGAATTTGGAGTAATGAAAAGCCACAAGCTATTGTTAAGACGCCGCAACATCTTCAAAAAGTCACAGTTTGGTGTGCTCTGTGGGCTGAGCGAATCATTGTTCTTATTTCTTCCAAAATGAAGCCTGTCATAACAGTCAATGGGGAACACTATATAGCCGTGCTTAGTAAAATTTTGAATTGGAGAATGTTGATGTAGACGACTTTAGGTTCCAACAAGACAGCGCTACATGCTACACAGCCAACGAAACAATCAATTTATTGAAGGAAACTTTTGGTGAGTGCATTATCTTGCGTCGTGGGCTTGGGGCGTGGCCTTTAGGATCTTGCGATTTAACTCCGCTGGACTAATTTTTGTGGTGTAATGTGAGGTCGCTTGTCTGTGGATAAAACCGACACTATTGATGTCTTGGAAAAGAGTATTCGACGCGTTATTGCTGACATACCTCCCCAAATGCTGCAAAATGTGGTCGAAAATTGGGCTTCTCGGTGTATAGTGCGGTCGACTGGCCAATCGATAACAAACGGGTGTGAATTCCTGGAATGTCGCGTATTCCTGGCGAACATCCTATGTTCCGAAATAAGTCGACGGATGTCACACCATGAAAGTAACGATAGAACAGCGACACACATCCCACATTGAACGGTACATAAAGAAAACAATACAGTTACATACCCTACTGTTGCCTATCAGCACCATCGCTTTCCTTTGAACACGATCAAGTAGCTCCAAGGATGATTTTGGAGCACTTGTACCTATCTGGGAGTTCTATGCCATCTTATGCCTGATATAGGTCGTATAGATGTTGAAAAGATCAGAAGAAGTGAAATATTTCATACACCGCTTTAGAAAGCCTATACACTTGAGTGCTTCTTTCGAAACTTCGAATACATATCTCGCCCAACGAGTGTCACATTGTATCTTCATGTGCAAAATATCAAGAGATTCTAAAAGTTCAACATCCATACCATCGATATATAATGACGAACCTGATGGGTCCGTGAATCGCTTGGGAGACAACAAGCAGCACTGCGCATTGCGCGCATTAAAGTCCACTCTATTTAATCGACCCCAGTCGGAAATTGCCTGTAAATCCTGGTCAAGTGTCTTCAATATCTTGAAGCCTTGAATAAAAATGACAAAGATTACTGTCTTCCTCAAAGGAGGAGATTGAATTCACGGTCTGACCCAACAGATCATTAATGAAAATATGAAATAAAGAGGGAGAAAACACTTGCGGTAAGCCTATGTTGGTTGGATGAGAACCCATCTACAACAACTCTTATAGTGCGACCTCTAAGAAAACTCGATATAAAACGAGCGAAAGTATTACCGACACCAAATGCGATTAGCTTTGATAAGAGTGCACCGTACCACACCCTATCGCAGGCCTTGGAGATATCCAGAGCCACAACCTTACTCTAACCAAACTCGTGGATAGACCGACTCCAGCTTTCCGACGAGCTTTAGAGCGATTTCTACGTCGATCACTAAGCAGAACGTTAGACTCGTAGATACCTAACAAAATGGTGGTAAACCATGCTCTCCATTGCTTGGAGAGCGCGATTGGCCGATAGTTCACAGGATTATTGCCTTCACCCTTTTTTGGGATTGGCTGGACATTCACAACCTTCCAACACACTGGGAAGACTCCCGCACGATAAGAAAGGTTGAAAAGGTTGCGTAATGGACGGGCTAGCGCCGAAGAGCACCTACATAGCTGTAGCGATTGTTTCCTCCATCTGAATTGAAGGATGGTAAGGTCTTCTGTAGACTGACTTATGCTCGGCAATATTGTTAACAAGTCTCATTAAGGTCCATCTGCTCGGAGGATTGCCGCCAAACGTGCACCTATACACTCTTTAAACCGAAACCTAGGACTCCAGTACGTGATAGTGGCGGACAATCCAAATTTTTGTTTCAGTGTCCCAGTTATCCATTTCAAAATAAAGAAAAATTAACCAGATTCATTAAATAGAAAACAAAATTATTAATTTGTTCATAAACCATCCTGTACAACGTCTCGGCTCGGTCGAAATAAACTTAACACGAGCTGTACTGGGCAGTTTACGGAGTCGATTACATTTTTTTAAATCCTGCTCCGATTTCGTTAATATTTTCGAAACTTGGATTCCAACATCGACTCCTCAATTTAACTTTTATGGGTAAAAACCATGACATTTCGTCACGAATCCGAAAAAGGGGTAAATTTGAACCTGGGCCAAGGGGTAGTCAGAAACAGGAAATTTCCTCACTAAATAATCTAAATAAGCACCACACGCAGAAAAAAGTTTGGTTGGGTATATGGTTGTGAGACAACAATATTATGATCCTCACAACAATAGCATGATTCGCACATAACCATACTATGATCCCCACAACCATAGTATGATTCACACTCAACCATACTATGATCTCCACAACCATACTATGATCCTCACAACCGTAGTATGATTCACACTCAACCATACTATTATCTCCACAACCATATTATGATCCTCACAACCATAGTATGTTTCTCATACAACCATAGTATGATCCTCACAACCATAGTATGATTCACACGCAACCATACTATCATCCCCACAACCATAGTATGATTCACACTCAACCATACTATGATCCCCAAAATTATTCATTAGGACTGGGTAATGTTGTCATTCAAAAATACAGATTTTTATCAAGCAAGTTATATAAATTGCGTTACAATAAGTTTAGGCCATGTTTTTATTGAACATTTCATTCCGGAAACAAAAATATATATTCCAACGGCAGTCGAAAATACTTTTAGTTCCCAGCGGGGGTGAATGCTACTTCACCATCCGTAGACCGCAAGAAACGAATGTGATTAAACCATGATCAATGGCTATATACTTAAGAGCACGCAGATTTTAAATAAACGAGAACCAGTCGGCAGTAGAGTATTTCACCAAAAAAAAAAAAAAAACACAACAAAATACCCTCGAACTACCTTCCGATTGTTGTTGTTTTTTTAATGGACAACAGCCATTCACTGTAACGTGTTTATGTGTTTTTTATGTATACAAAAAAACATACGCACACACATCCATATATGCTCTATAAAACCTGTTTTGTTATGTTCATAGTCGCAACCATACTGTATGACTGCCGTAATCATATTATTGTTAACGTAAATTTTAAACTACAATACTTTTGTTGCACCAACCATGTTTATATGGTTGCTACAACCATATGTTCATTTCTAAATTTGGTAATAATACTATTGTTACATTTCAACAATAGTAATATTGTCGCAATCATAGTGTTGTCAAAATCAAATAATAATACTATGGTTGCGACAAACATGCTTTTATTGTAGAGAACATATTATTGTTGCGGTGACCATAGTGTAACCATATATTTTCTCTGCGTGCATATTTTAAGATTTATATATATCCGGTCCGGACAATACGGGCCCTATGAACCTTAGAATCGCCCCCTTTAACAATGGGCTTGTGAGAACTCGAAAACAACGAAATGTCATAACGAATCTGAATATGACATTAATTTTTATATTTGGCTGAATTGGAGGCAGTCACCCTTGGTCCAATGATCTATAGGACTCCAAATCAACTTGTATAGGCCATAGGGCCCCGACAATAAGTACCCGTCACACATGTAATTACCACCGTCTCGGCCGAACATTAAAATAGTTAACTTGTTAAGCTTAGGAAGGAAGGAAGCCGAGTTTTGTGATATTGCAACACCTAGCACCTTCGTCTATCTGACCCCCCTTTGACGTAGTATTTTATCTGTGGTTTTAATGACACTACGAGTATAACAATGATAGGGTGTTCAATTAAGAGCTTCTTTGTTCAAAGAGTGCTCAAAAAACCGGGATTGTCGGAAAACCGGCCTTTCGGATTTAGTTTAAAACCGTGTTTTGAAAAACCGACCACCTTCTAATACCCGTATGTACACTGGAGGACAGCAAACGCTACGCATGGAAATACCCATACGCATGCACATAAGGTGAAAGCGCATTTGTGGCGTACAAAAAAGAAACACCCAACTCCATCCAAGCCGCTGTAGTGAAATGCGTTATTGCGATACGAATGAGCGAGCGATACAGATATCACATCATGTGCGAATTGAGACTAGCTCGACAAGCACAGGCACACAAACAACAATGAGCAAAAGGGAGCGGTGGCTGCTGCACCCATGTCACGGGGATTGCGAGAATATAACAGAAGCACCAACAACAACAGCAATAATAAAACGTTAACTCACAATGACATTTGTAATTATTATACCAGAGATACAGATTGTTTTTTATGTTTGATGAGGAAGGATATGAAATGGATGCGGATGAGGTTGACGAGGATATGCCTGCGAATGTGTGCTCCATGTCTGTCCGCCCGTCTGTTTGTGAATGTGGATGAGCATAGAGGTGTAGTTAGAACTTGGCTATAGTTCGTACGTACGTATGTATGTATGAGAAGGAATATGTCTGATTGTTGGCTGTGTGAAAACAGATTGCACACGGAATCGGAGTCGCAATCGTTGGTGAATGGGAGAGATTTGAATTGTTATGGATACAGGATACGGGGCAACAATAACAACAACAATGGCAATAGCAACACTAGCGATAAAAATAGACATTATCATAAAAATAAACAAAATGTAACATTATAACAACAACGACAATAGCAAAAAAAAGAATATTTAAGTAAATAGAAGGATTTGCTAGTTGGTAGGATACAACAACAACAACGGCAGCGGTAACTACAACTGCCAACAATAGTTAACAAATATATATCCCCTTGCAGATTTGTTCGAAGAAAACAAAAAACTATTCATTGCAAAGCTATGACTCTGAACGAGGGAAGTATGATAACATACATTATGGCAGATCACTCTCTCATTCAATTATGTTGTTTTTTGATAGAACGGATTTACTTTACAATCCTTCTCGGAAAATTACTATTGAACCCATATACTTATAGATATGTAGCGTTCCAAATAAATGACTTTATTATTAGACACACGTCCACTTCACCTTAAAGTTTGTCCACTTATCCTTAAAAGTAAACAACTAAATCGCCTTCAAACAAAAAACGGGGTTTCCAATAGGGACATAACAATTTCGTATCTTTATGTCAACGCACCCTCAAACATTTTTAATGATCTTACAGTGTCGAAACGTTAGTCGAATTCATCATTTTCATCATGGTAAAGTTCACTAAAGAGCAACGTTTGCAAATCCTTAAAAGTTACCACCGAAAGTCGGTGGTCGCAATTTTAAGAGCGCCTACTCCAATTTTCAGAGAAGCCCATTTCTGGCCCATTTCTGGTGTGATTTTGTCAATAAACAACATATGTATGTGACGCGCAAAATAGAAAGGGACCTAAGGTTAAAAACTAGTTTTGTTCAGGAGAACAATTTTAAAGATTAAGTCCCTTTCTATTTGCGCTTAGAATCGTCGATTTCACTTTCATAAAACGCACATATCTCTAGAAGGGAACACTTTTGGGGCATGAGATTGGTCTCATTCGATGCTCAGATGTTGTACACATAAAAAAAACGTGAAAAGTTGTGTTCAGGAGAGCCATTTTAAAGATTAGATCCCTTTCTATTTGCGCTTATAATCGTCGACCTCACTTTCATAAAACGCGCATATCTCTGGGAGGGAACACTTTTGGGTCATGGGGTCGGTCTCATTCGATGCTCAGATGTAGTCCACATCAAAAAAAAGAAAAAAATGAAAATGGATTTTTCTTACCCTTAGGTCCCTTTCTCTATACGCTATCACATATGCGTTATTGGACAGCAACAAACCCACATGTGCTTCATACAATCCGCAAAAATTACTGTGTGGTTTTCATGCCGGAGGTGTGATTGGGCCGTATTTTTCGTCGATGAAAACAATCGTCATGTTACCGTCAATAGAGAGATTTTGGCCAGAATTGGATGAGCTTGACATTGTCGATATGTGGTTTCAACAAGATGGTGTTACTAGACGCACAGAACGCGTTCCAATCGATTTACTAAAAGGCAAGTTAGGTGAGCGTGTTATCTCAAGAAATGGTCCGAATGAATGGCCACCTCGTTCATGCGATTTAACGCCGTTGGATTTCTTTTTCATATGTCTATTCCAACAGTTTAAGTCGAGCTCAGAGACAACATCCAACGCGAAATTGCCAACGTTCCGGAAGAAATGTGTGCAAGAGTGTTGTAAAATTGGGTCCAATGTATAGATCGCATCGAATTTCATTTTTAAAATGCAACATTTGCACTACAACTGGAATAAATTTAACCTCTAATTTTAAAGATTCTGTGTTTTATTAATAAACTTAGTAGGTACATAAATACTGTTACACACGTGTTATACTGTAAAATAAAAAGTACTGAATGTTTTTGGACCAAATATTTTTTAATATATTTATCTACTTATTCGAAATATCCGACGTTTGCCTTTACACGCGCCTTAAGTCGCACTGACCCATCGTCAATAGCTGCACGAACCTCGTCCATTGGAAAATTGGTCACAGCTCGAACCAAAACAGTCTGAAGAGATCCAATGTTGGGGTATCTATTGTGACAAACCTTGTCCTCTTAAACCGTCCACAATTTGTAATCCAATGGGTTCAATTCTGGACTGCCTGAGGGCCATTCTTCAGAGGAAGTGAACGCTGGCAAATGGTTTCGAAGCCAGGACTGGGACGTTTTAGCCTTATGGGCCGGCGCAGAATCCTGCTGGAAAGTCCATGGCTGGTTTTGAAATAGGGAATTGTTAAGAGGCTTCACAACAGCTTCCAAAACGGTTTCTTGGTAAACTTTGGCCGATGTTTTGACTCCTTGTTCGCAAAAACTAACGCTATTGAGGTTAGCTTTCAAAACCCATATGACATTAACGGGTTATGTTCAGTTCTACTATTGAAATGGGTTTGTTCAATGTTGTAACAGTATTTATGTCCCTACTAAGTATAAAACTGTTATGGCCTTAATGGAAAACCCTGTAGAATCTGAAGATTTAGATTTTTCCCAGAATGGGCCGCAGCACAGTGGGGATGGCTTCATACATTTGTGTGAAAAAATTATAAGGATTACACGCAGAATGATGAAACTTAGCAACGAGCACTTTCTTACCACTATTAAAAAAAATATAAATTTCCAAAATCGGCCACGTCCGTCATATACTCAAAATTAATTGTTCACACTGATTTTTTTTTGATCTTAGAAAATGGCAAATTTCTAATAAAAATTTATGAAAATTTCTATTGTTTCTATTACGCACAGTTCGAAGACAATACGCAAAGGGTAATTCTCGTTAATAAAAATGAGTCTCCCGTATAAGTCATTTAGTTTGTGGCCGAAGTAATCGTTGCCAAAGACTGCTGAAGAAAAAATAACAAAAAAACGAAAAAAACAATTAAAAAGGATTGGTACGCCCTAATGTGCAACGAATGTATGAGTATATGTACGCACAAAATACATGCACACTTTGATTGTGCTTTTTGCATTTGTGGCTTTCATCGAAGACCCATGCGAAACGGAATTGGTGGAAATGATAGTGCTCGTTGAAGATTGCTCCACACACAGTTCGAAGACTATACGCAAAGGGTAATTCTCGTTAATAAAAATGTGTCTCCCTTATAAGTCATTTGATTTGTGGCCGAAGTAATCGTTGCCAAAGAAAAACCTTGGCGGGTTTAGAAACAGCTGTACAGTCTGCCTGGCAACCGTAGCAAATACATTTCACCAATTTCTTCTTTTTACGTTGATTCTGAAAAAGAAACAACATAAAGGTCTCGAACCAGAATAAAAAACTGCTCAAGTCATAGTTTTTGGTTTCATAAATTAATTATGTTTACCCTTTTTATAATCTCTGTCCACTCCTATTTCTTCCCTGAGCCATTTAATCACCCCTTTAATGTGCTTCTGCACAGTTGACAAAATATTCCTGAACTGAACGACTGAACTTATTAAGACCATGTTCTTACCAAACGTATGAGAATTACTTTTATAAATCTCACTTTTCAAGTTTTCTTTACACAATTGGCCACGAAAATACTTTACATATTGTGTGTAGTTGAAAGTGAGATTTACAACAGTTATTCTCATTTGTTTGGTAAGAATATGGTCTCATAGTGTTTAGTTTTCCTTTTAACAATTGCTAAGAAGGTTTCTGGTGAAGGTCGTCATGGACCATAAATCGCAATAAAGGCAGAGTGCAGCCTCGAAAATCAATGTCACTTTGCCATTTTTCATTAAAAACTTATCTCCTATTTAAATACACTTGTTGATACAAGAGGTCTCGAGCCGGTGAATTCCTGTTCAAAAGGCGTACTTTATGTGTACAGGGCCGGCTCAATGTCATCTAGTTTTTCTTAACGCCATAGGGAAAAAAGGAATTCCAATTTTTAAAATTCATTCAATATTCAGTTTAATAATTTGTATGCGTACAGCCGAATAACGTATGGACATTGTAGTTCGAGTGGTCTATATAATTATTTTCTAAAAAATGCTTTTGGATCAGTAATACAATTTCGTGTTACTTGACTAATGCCTAAGTTTTACCAAATCAAAGAAATAAAGGCTTATTTCAATAGGTGATGAAGTATTATCATCTGTAAGACCTGAAAACAATAATAAGTCCTAAGGCTTCTGCCTTAGTATGACTAGTTGCATTTCTCAGGTCATCCACATTCTGGCCATTTTGAAATTTTGTTTTCGCTTACTTCAGACGCATCCAAAACGGCGCCTATGTTTGGTTCCATTCCGCAATTATCTTCAATAATCGTGAAATGATTAAATACTCCGCTAATGGGCAATTTTTTATTAGAACGGCATTTAAAAAGCGCTAGTTTTGATGGGAAAAACGCCAAATTGACAACACTGAATCTACTCTTTTCGCGGTGTTATTTAAGTCCCGGCTGCGGTTCATGTCAGCCTTGGCTGGTGCTTCTCTCGCTGTTTTTTCTCGCATAGCACTTTTTTTTACTTCGTGGCCAGCCAGCGTCACCTTGCAGTCCGGTCCTACTAGTTCTTGTCTTTGTAATTTTAATCGCTGTTTTTTTTGTTCAGCCTATGACATATACGTTTAAAAGGTTGTTCAGATATCTATTCTTTACGTCCTGGCCTGTATCCTAGTAGCGTTTCTACTTCTCCGAGAAGGATGTAACTTCTGCCATCGCTATCAAGCTTTCAGTATACAATTCGAGACTGCCGGTATCTGAAATGTCTTCACGTCGAGCCTTGTGGAGTTTTTCTTTTTGCCTTTTGGTATGGCTGCCACGTTTTATTTAATTTTGGTTATGATGGTGTAATAGTCTGTAGCGAATTCCGAGCTTCTTCTATTTCTGACATCCAACAGAGATCCGCCCCATTATCTGCTGATGGTAAAATGATCAATTTGGTTTTGAGTGCAATGGTCAGGTCAGACCCATGTGAATTTATGCACATTCTTGTAGGGGAAACTGTGACACCCATGACAAAGTTATTCTTTGAGCACTATAGAGTAAAAAGCTTTCATTTTTAGACTTAGTTTAATTAAATAAGTGTTTATTTATTTTTCTATTCACTATTTGGTTCTTCTTGGAAGAACATTATTAAGAATTGAATTGTACAACATAAATCCATCGTATGATACTATAGCAAATTTGATCGAAATTGAAATAGCTTGTTCTAGAGCTGTGGTTTGTTAAATAGGGAGAGACCTTTGTACTGCGGTAGCACAAGAACATGTACCGATATACCCATTTTTGATGTGCCAAATTTTAAAAGATTGGATATATGATGTAACTAGTGCTAGTGCTAAAAACATAAAATCGGATGAACAAATGTGTAAGAACTATACAAGGGCGACCGCAAAAGTAACTGGCCTAACATAAAAAAACCGTTTTTTTAAAATATTATTATTTATTTTTCAACATAATCTCGTTCCAACTCAATACACTTCATCAAACGTTTTTCAAGTTTTTTAATTCCATCCGAAAAATAAGATTTTTCAAGACCTTCAAAATATGCCTCAGTTGTAGCAATAACCTCGCTATTGGACGAAAATTTTTTGCCACCGAGAAATTTTTTTAAATTTGGAAACAAGAAATAGTCAGAAGGAGCTAAATCTGGACTATATGGTGGATGCAGAGCAATTTCAAATCGTAATTCGGCCAGTTTCTGTTGAGTTAAAAATGCAGTGTGTGAAGGAGCATTATCTTGATGAAAAAAAACTTTTTTTTTTCTAAATGCAGTCGTTTTATCTTGATTTCTTCACTCAACCGATCCAATAATGCACAATAATATTCACTATTTATAGTTTTTCCTTTCTCATGTTAATCAATAAATATTATACCCCTTGCATCCTAGAATACTGTGGCCATTACTTTTCCTGCTGACTTAACAGTTTTCGCCTTCTTGGGACCACTTTTACCAGCTTCTATCCATTGTTTTGACTGTTCTTTGCATTCTGGGATGTAGTGATGGATTCATGTTTCATCAACAGTTATGAATCGGCGCAAGAACTCTATTGGATTACGCTGATAAATCGCTAAAAGCTCCTCGGAATTCGTCCAACGGACGATTTTGTTGGGGCAAAGTCAACAAACGCGGCACATATCTTGCGGATAGCTTTTTCATGTGGAGTTCATCATGTAAAATACTCCAAACTTGTTTTTCGTGTATTTTAACAATACCAGCAAGTTCTCTGAGCTTTATTCGTCTATCTTTAGTCACTTCATTAAATATTTTTCTAATGTTTTCAATAGTAGTAGCAGTTTTTGGTCTTCCAGAGCGTTGTTCATCTTCCGTACTTGAACGACCCCTTTTAAATTGTTGAACCCAGGATTTCACGGTGGAGTATGATGGTGCATTATCACCATGAACATAATCCAATTCATCTTTGATTAATTGTGGCGTATAACCGTTCATATAAAAGTGTTTAATTACCGCACGAAACTCTTTATTTTCCATTTTTCAAAAATTATAAAACTTGTTTACTTCAATCACCTGTAACAAAGAAAATAATCATTAAATATTTCGTAAATTGTGACAGATGGCTTATAAAAGATTGCTTTTAAAAAACCAAAAAAAAAAAGTTGCTAGTAAAACAGAAAATGTGCCAGGTCAGTTAGTTTTGCGGTCGACCTCGTATCTAAATCCATATCGATTTTTCGGACGGATGCCAAAATCCAATTAGTTGGTAATGTTAAGTCCATCAATACATTTTTAGATGGGTCAAGCTCAAATATTTTAGGTAGTTATAAACATTAGTCAACATATTGCTCAGAGTGACACAGTGTATCAAAAAATGTATTACGTACGTGCAAATTATGAATTTTCTTTGATTTGAAAAACAACAACAAGAAAACTGACGAAACTCGACAGCAATAACCGTGTAAAACGACATGCTGGTTTTAGCGATTTTTAAGGAACCTATTGTCGGGCTTGGAGAGAAACACGTGAATGTCGGTTTTGGTCACTCTAATGGGGGAGCTATACTTAAAACTTAACCGATTTTCTTAAATTACAATAACGTCCGTTATTGGACGGCACATACTTCTGCTACATTTTTAAGGTTGGACCACAATTTCAACCTGCTAGTTGATTATTGACAGGCGACCGGACAAACAGACATATCGTCGTTTCGAAGTTATCTTCACGTATCTCCAAAATTTTTTTTTTGGGGAAATTGACTTTTAAGTTTCAAACTCTTAGAGAAAAAAAGTGGCGCGAAAAAAGTTGCCCAATATTTTTGTTAGGCGTAGTGCTTGTAATTCTGCGTCGATTTTGTGAAAAATATTCAAGGTTGTAGAAGAAAGTTACAACCATTTTTACCTATATAAAAAATTTACTTTTTGTTGTATACGCCACCTTTTGCGAAATATTTTTTTTATGCCGCATACGTGAAAATAATCGGTAAAAACCATACTATTTTTTTTGTGATAAACTAACCACTACTTCGTTAATTGAAGGTCAAATAATTATCTTTTATCAGCTCTTATTTAACATTATTATATCTATTCTTAAAGAGAAGAAAAAGAGAGGACTATTCGATACAGATAGGCAGTTGGTATCGAATAACACAATTGTGGTGTGCTTCGACTTGTAAAGCACTTTTAATCTTCCAAAGGGATTTTCTTCCACATTATAAAAAAAACCTCTTCGTTTTCAATATGACAGCGACTGTATGTGCTCAGAAAGCAAATGAAAAGAATACAACTTATTGTGCCATTTGGAGTGAAGCACATAGTGGTCGCTCTGGAAATGATATTGCTAGTACTGCCATTAAAATTGTGGAACAAATTTTGCAGGATTTTAATAATATTAAGCACATCATTTTGTGGAGTGACTCCTGTGTGCCGAAAAATAAAATACTATCGTCTGCTATCCTTCATTTTTTATATAGAACAAACAATGTGAAAACAATCGTTCAAAAATTTTCAGAACCATTCAGGAGATTGACGCAGTCCATAGTGCAATAGACGGGTTCCTAAAATTAAAAGAAATTAACAGTCCATTAGATTAAATACCAAAATTAAAAAACATCCCATCCAAAAACTTTGTGCTAAAAGTGATAGAAATGATTCCGACCAATTTTAAAGTTTATTCGTCTTTAGCAAATCAATTAAATTTTCATAAAGTTCCATTCAGTAAAATTAAATCAATTAAATCTAATAAAAACAATTTATTTTCTCTGCAATATAAAACGTCTGCAAGTGAACGCAACTTTCAAACATCAAGCCTACGATAACAAGCGAGAAAGGGAGTCATTGCAACTTCAGAAACTATTTTTGAAAAAAAACTTATTACATGTCCAAAGATAATCATAAATCCAGACAAAAAGAATGATATTGAAAGCCTCTATGTTTTCCTTTCAGAAAATCATGTGAGATTCTTTTCAGATTTATTCATGTAAATTTGTGAAAATATTCAGCTAAATTTTCTAAACTAAATTTAAGCTTGAGTGGTACATAGATATATTTGATATTTTTGTGTTATTACTAGTATTATGTAATAAATTGTGTCCATTTTAAAAATGTTTGTAAGAAAAAAGTTTTACTTTCGTTTACAATAAAATGCTTTTAAGAAAACCAGTTCTAAATCCTTTTATCTTCCAATATCCATCTATATTAATAAAAACAAAATCCCTATTAATTATTGAAATATGGGACAAAAACAATATGTATATACATACGAGTATAAATATTGTGATAATTCTTTTCCAAGTATTTTTTTTTGCAAATGCGAGTACGTGAAGATAACAAATTTTTTTTAATTCATAAATTTCATATATTTTTTATTGTATATCCACACAAATGGTTCATACGGTAGCATAACGCGTTAAATGTTTAGCAAAATTGGATATGCAACAAAATGACACTATAATATCTCAGGAACAGTAAGAGATACGGACCTGGAGACTGGACAGATCGATAGCTCTCAAAAAATCATACCAGGAAGTGGTATTATCTCTTTTGATATTTTTGACGTTAAGATAACTTCGGAACGACAATATAAGTACATCTTTAAACCGAATCAGCTCGCGAGTCGTGAGATCGGTACACTTAAAAGTGAGTCATACTCGTATATGTTTGATAGTAAAAAACATTTTGCTTGAAACTTACATAAAATTAATGCTGGACAAAGAAAAATTAGAGTTGTTGACGAATTTGTATGTCAAAACGTTTTGGAAAAGTGTTCTTAAGTCTAAATATGTTCTTAAAGAATTTACCTTTAGCAAAAGCTTTACCAGACAGATCATACCGTATGCCGTAAAATGTTATATCGGATTTTATTTTTGGGACAGAAAGTACAAAAACTATTTTTTTCCTTCATACTTTCATAGGATTTAATACCGACTATAATTTTGGTTTATTGCTGGTAGCTTTTGTTTTCGTTGGCAGTTATTGTTGTTGTAATATTAGTTATCATCCTAGTTGGTTCGTTCTGTTGTTGTTGTTGCTGTTAGTTACAACAGTTGTAGTTGTAATTGTTTTTTCTTCTTCACTCTCTCTAACCGGCTCACCAACCTAAGTTCTATTGTCGCTGTTTTTATTGTGGCCATTATCCTTTAGTTTGTGCTGTGCTCCTTTTGTCGTCGACTTCGTTTTTTTGTTGTTGTTGATGTTGTTGTTGGTATCTGTAACTCAGAGCGATTTAGATTTGTTGTACTAATGAGCTGTGCTGTTTTTATACATTTCTTTGCTATGATGCTTTCTTCATCGCCCGTTGGGTTCTCAACACATTCAGCGCATCGTTTGTACGCCTATTTGGTTAGCGGGTATGGGTGCATCTGTGCGTAACTGTGTGTGTGTATGTGGGTAAATAAATATAATTAGGTTTATCTCTCAATGAACGTTTGTTTGTCGAAATTTTATTTGTTTAATATGTATGAATATGTTCTCAGCCTATTTGTCTGTCTGTCCGTCCTTTCGACCGTCTCTACGTTTTAACCTTTTTTCCCATTCATGCTCGTATCGGCGGCGTATGTTTGTTGTTATTACACTCATTATATCTGTTAAATGGGGTTTAGTATTTTTTTTCTCCTTTTTTCGTATCTTCCTCATTGTTGTTTTTGGCTCATTGTACGAGGCATTTTGGAAAGATTGTAATTATTGCTGCTGCTGCTAGTATTGTTGGATTAATGAAAATTTAGAGATTAAACCTTCGTTTTCTCCCCCTCTTAGTTTTGGTTAGATCCTTATGTTGTGATAAAGAGTTCAAGAGCATTCTGTTTTTTTTTTGTTGTCGGTGAACTAACAATGCAAAGAATCCTGATGAAATACGATTGTCGAAATAGTACCTAATCTATGACAACAAATAAATGCGTTTCTCTTAGAAAAGTACTCATTTGAAGGGGGAAGTGGTTAACAAAAGTAAAAATAAAAGCTTTATTTTTAAAGACTTCTTCGGCCGTTCAGAGATTGTTGAATACCTTTTGTTCTTATTATCATTAAAGAAGCAGTAGGCATGTCATGTCTCTAAACAATTATCGAAAGATCAAATCGCATTTAAAGTAGCTACCACTTTTGCAACATCATTGCACACGAATGTTGCAAAAACAGAAGCTTTGATATCGTAATTTGGAAATTTTTTTAAAGTTTTTTCCCTTGATTGTATTGAAAAATATTTTAATTTAATGCAAAAATCAAAACTTTCAAAAGATGAACTTCACTTTAAGATATATAGAGTGAACCAAGTAGAGTTCATTTTTCAATAGCCTTTTTTTGACAGATCACGTGTGAGTCGTGTCATGATGTCATGTTATTTTTGTTTAGTATTGTTTGGCATTTCATCATGGAAAGACTTACGCCTGAATAACGTTTGCAAATCGTTCAACGTTATTACGAAAATTCATGTTCCGTGAGGAATGTGTTTCGTTTACATAATCGGTCTACTGAGCGTACTATTCGCAACACTATCACCCATCATGAGACCCAGCATTCGCTTTTAGATAATATTCAACCGAATAGACTACGTCCAGCACGCAGTAAAGAAAATGTACCGGCCGTAGCTAAGAGTGTACACCAAGACCATGGAGAGTCGATTCGGCGCAGTTCGCAGCAACTCGGACTGACGTATGGAACGACTTGGAGCATTTTACGTTGAGATCTTAAATTTAAAGCGTACAAAATACAGCTTATGCAAGAACTGAAGCCGCCCGACGTTCCCAAGCGACATCGTTTCGCCCTATGGGCTCTTGAAAAGTTCCAAGAAGATCCGACGTTTTCGAGCCAAATTTTGTTCAGCGATGAGGCCCATTTCTGGCTCTGCCGACAAGCAAAATTGCCGCATTTGGGACGAAGAGCAACCAGAAGAGGTTCAAGAGCTGCCACTTCATCCAGAAAAAACACGGTTTGGTGTGGTTTGTGGGCCGGTGGAATCGTCGGTCCATATTTCTTCAAAAATGATGCCGGTGAGAACGTAACCGTTAATGGCGACCGCTATCGTGCCATGATAACCGACTATTTGATGCCTGAAATAGAAGCTCGTGATTTCGGCGACATTTGGATTGAACAAGAGGGCGCCACTTCCCACACATCGCATAAATCAATGGATCTATTGAGAGAACACTTCGGTGAGCAGATAATTTCACGTTATGACCGGTGAATTGGCCACCAAGAAAGTGTGATACCGCACCATTAGATATGATATTAGATATTTTCCTGTAGGGATATGTAAAGTCTAAAGTTTTTGCGGACAAGCCCGCTTCGATTTAGGACTTGGAGCAAAACATCATCGTGCAATTCGCCAGTTACCAGCCGATATGCTCGAACGAGTCATCGAAAGTTGGACTTAACGAATGCACCATCTGAGAAGAAGCCGCGGCCAACATTTGATAGACATAATCTTCAAAAAGTAAATGCCAAAGAATATTCATTAAAATGACATGAACATTCCCCATTCAATTTAAATTTTCTGTGTTTTTACTTTAAAAACCCTCGAAATGGAACACCCGTTATAAATAAGATAAAATGCTGAAGTAGGCCAAAGTCGACCTTAAGATACTCCTCCGCATGCAGGTAAATTTTTCTTTTAAAGCGGAAAGGGCGTAAGTCGTATGAGCTGTGTGAAACACTGGTTGCAGATTGCATTTACAATGTGGCTTTAAGAGCGGCAATATCTAAAAAAGGATGGACTTTTGTTCATGGATTTTTTTGAGGATCGCGAACGAAGTCTACTTATTGATGTGAAATGATAACAGTTTTCTAAGATCTTAATTAAGGCTTATTTGCTTTTTATTAGCACTACATTTTAGTGTAAAATGCAAATTCTAAAACTTCAACGTCCTCCAAATATTTAAAATATTCATTAGATCGCGAACGGGAAAAAATGCACGCAGAAAAAAAGTATGGTTGGGGTGACAATATTCGAAGAGGATTATACTATTGTTGGGTATATGGTTGTGGCACAACAATATTATGATCATCACAACAATAGTACGATTCACACATAACCATACTATGATCCCCACAACAATATTATGGTCCTCACCATAGAATTATTCGCACACAACCTTACTATGGTCACCACAACCATATTATGATTATCATAACCATAGTATGTTTAACATACAACCATAGTATGAACCTCACATCCATAGTATGATTCACACACAATCATACTATGATCCCCAAATTTTTTTGTAATGATTGGGTTAAGTTACTTTTCAACAATAGAGATTTTGATTATGTAAATTATGTAGAAGCACATTAAAGTCTCAATAATAGGAGTGACTTATTTGACAGTCGAAAAAATTTACTTATTAAAAATATATCAGTTATACGAGTACTAATCCCAAGTAGTTTATTGGAAAAAATTTAATTTACATATAAAAGAACTATTCTTGCGTAAGATTCGTAACAATAACATTGTCAAATAAAAGAAATGCGATTTTGATTGCCGTAATCATATTATTGTTAACAAGAAGCCCAATAAAAACAATACTTTTGTCGCGCCAACCATATTTATATTGTTACTACAACCATATTTTCATTTTTAAATTTAGCTACAATACTATTGTTATATTTCAACAATATTAGTATTGCCGCAATCATACCATTGTCAAAATCAAATTAAAAAACAATAGTATGGTAACGACGACTATACTTTAATTGCAAAGAACATACTATTGTTGCCGTGACCATGTAGTAACCATATCTTTCTTCTGCGTGTGGAAGTTATTTTTGCGAGTATGTTGAGAAATTAAAAAAATCAAGGATTTTTTCGCATTATTTGGGAGCCAAATTTGTTTCACTATATTGGAATAGTTAATAAACATCGCGAACGGGACATAAACTCCATCAAGATTGTTTTTAGTTTTTATTTTTTATTACACATAAAAAAATTGTTGTTGTTTGATATTGTAAGAAGCATATAATGAAAAGTTTGTTGCCATAACTTATCTCCGTATGTAAAAAATAATTAAAAATAAATTTTAATAACAAACATCAAAAGTTTTCTTTATTTCAAGTTGAAGCCGATTACATCATTCATTACTCGTAATAAGCATTTAGACATAAATTATTGAACAGTATTTTTTTTTAAATATCGAAACAGATTTTTTAAAGTATATTTGATTTTTTCGTCTCGGTGGACCTGCCCACAAGCAAATATCGACAAATATGATCCTCTTTCATCAGTGTTTATCATCGATCGCCCGTTACGTTCAAAATGAAATATCAGCACGAAAAGCAGGATCTTAAATCGGGAGAATTTGAATGTTGGAGCTATTCGAGAACATGAACTAATTTCCTCAAAGTTGATTATATGTCGCTTATAATGTTCCATGCGAAATTGTAAAACCCCGAAAATAACAGTTTGTGTGAATATCTCCTAAACTATAGCGAATCTGTCAAATCAGAGGACAGATTCGATATCAGCGGCTCCAAATCAACTATAGTTAACTATCAAACATTCTGCCGCAGATATTTTTTCAATATTATATATTTGCCCAATGAAATCGGTAATGCAGCCTTAATACTTTTAAGGTGCTTAATGCTTTACTGACTTCTTCTAGTCCGGGTAATTGACATTCTAAGCCGTCATCATTGACTGGTCCTGGGTTATCTCTCCGAAAGTGTAATTCCACTTCGATATATACGAAAAGTTTTCTCTCCATATACGTCACTAGATTTTCATTTCTTTCTCTTAGGCATTAACAGAGCGCCCAAATTTCAATATTTCGACTTTTTCTTAATTTTTATTTTTAAGGTTTTTTTTTGTAGGTAGCAATAATTTTTTTTTTAAATATAATCTTCAACAGAAGGCATACTCGTACAATACAAGCAAATTTACACTACCACATACGAGGTTGCTATATATATTTCTGGCCTAGGCAACGCTAAGTCTTGCCAGGCGCCATCTGACATTTCCATTAGAAACATTTGACATTTTTTAGCATAACGTTTTGACGTAGACCATCATTTGTGTTGTTTACAGTGACTTTGAAAAAATCAATTTGACGTGGATTATCACGACAAGAGTGCATCGATGAACTTAAATCTTTGTATGGCGATGCACTAAACAACTATGAAAAACTGGTTTAATGAATTCAATCGTGGTCGACGCTCGCTCAAAGAGGAAGGCCGTTGTGCCAGATAACATTGATGCCGTGCGTGAACTGATAATGCAAGATCGTCATGTGACATACCGTGAGATAGAGGCTTCCTTGAGCATTTCTTCAACCAGCATTCATTCGATATTGCATGAACACCTGGCCGTTAAAAAGGTTTGTTCTCGTTGGATCCCGCACAATTTGACAATCGCTCAAAAAAAGGCTCCTGTCGATTGGTGCAAAGATTTTTTGAAAAAATGCGATCGCGGTGCCTCAAAAGACGTTAATAAGATCGTCACAGGGGACGAATCATGGATCTATGCGTATGAGCCCGAAACAAAACAGCAATCAACCGTGTGGAAGTAGTTCATGGAAGAAGCACTTTGATGCAAATGGTCGCCTGTTTCTTAGGCAAAACTGGTCATGTGGCGACTGTTCCGCTTGAGCAACGTAGGACGCTCATTTCTGAGTGGTACAGCACAATTTGTTTGCCTGAAGTCTTCGAGCTATCACACATCGGCTCAAACCAGCGCATTTTTGACCGGGCAAAACGTCGAATTGATAAGTCATCTGCCGTACAGCCCTGACAGGGCAACCAATAACTTCTTTTTATAGCTGCACATCAAATAAAAATTGCGTGGTTAACGATTTTCATCGCCAGAAGATGCAGTTCGACATGTAGTTTGAGCGCATTCAAATATGTATAAACCATGCTGGAGAATATTTTAAAAACAATAAAACCATTTCTGATGATAAATATTCACATTTTCATTATTAGGCCAGAAATGTATATAGCAACAATATATCATTAAATAGTGTGAGAATAGAAATACGACTGATTCTACGATGGTTGCTATATATATTTCGGGTCCTGACAATACAGATGCGAACTGGAACTTCCAGAGGACACTTTGACACTTTTTAGCATAACTTCACTCAGAAAGTTTTGTTATTTTAGGGCGAGTTGGTTTGTTTACAGTGTGTTCAAAAAATTCATCTCAGTCAAAAAATGCAACTATCGCGTGAACATTTTCCTGCTATGATTGTTTACGATTTTCGTTGTGGGTTATCGAGACAAGGGTGTTTAAATGAACTTGTTTCGACTTTTGTCTATGAAGCACCATCAAAAGCCACTGTTTATCGCTACGGTACCAAGAGTTTAGTTTCGGACGCTGTTCGCTCCAGGATGAATTTCGTAAAGGACGTACAGCTTCGGTCACATTGCCAGAAGTCGACCGACATGTGACATACCGTGAGATTGAGGCATCCATGGGCATAAGTATGACAAGCATCAACAAGATATTGCATGTTCATTTGGCAGTGGCAAAACATTGTTCTCGTTGGATCCCACATAATTTGACGAATGCTCACAAAAATAGCTCGTATGGATTGGTGCAAAGAGATGTTGAAAAAGCATAACTGCGGTTGCTCAAAGGCAGTGTATAACATTGTCACAGGTGACGAATCATGGATCTATGCGTATGAGCCCGAAACAAAACAGCAATCGTCTTAGGTCTTTTAAGACGAGCCAAATCCAACAAAAGTTGTTCGTGAAAGAAGTACATCAAATCAGATGGTTGCGTTCTTTTCGGTATAACCGGCCATTTTCTAATGTATACAACCATCTGTTTGCCAGCAATGTTTGAAGAAACGGGGCAACATAGAAAGGGTGATCCATTTTTTTAAAAATAAAAAAAAATCGAATATTCAAATCAAGTGTTGAATCTTTATTGTTCATACGAAAGAATATTTTATGACATTTATTTTTTGAATATAATTTCCTTCAAATGTTGCAACTGTGATATGGAAATGAGCGTTCGGCGAAAAAAAAAGATCAGCTGTTTTCGACTAAAATTGTGTTCAGTGATGAGACCCATTTCTGGCGCAACGGCAACGTTAATAAACAAAATTGCCGCATTTGGGCTGAAGTGGAACCAGAAGAGGTTCAAGAGGTGCCATCATACCCAGAGAAAACCAAGGTTTGGTGCGGGCTTGGGGCTGGTGGAATTATCGGTCTATATTTTTTTCAAAAATGATGGTGCTCGAAACGTAACTTTTAATGGTGCTCGCTACTACTTTATCATATTGGACTTTTTACTACCTGAAATTGAAGCCCGTATTGACGACATTTTGTTTCAACAGGACGGTGCCACTTGCCATGCCATACCCGTGTCATTCACGCTATACCGGTCAAATTGCTAGAATGAGTCATCCAAAATTGCACCCTCAGAATAGACACCCCGAGGCGTATTTGCGGCCAACATTTGAGGTATTATATTCAAAAAAATAAATGGCATAAAACTTCCTTCGAATGAATTTAAGTATATTTTTTTATTATGAAGAAAATACCTCTAGATGGATCAAACTATATACGAGAAGACGGATCATTTTGAATCACGACAAATGCGAGCTGTCACACATCAGCTGAAACGATGAGCTATTTGACCACTCAAGATGTCGAATTGATAGGCCACCTACCGTATAGCCCTGATTTGGCACCCAATGAATTCCCTATTCCCTACTTCTTATTCGCTGGCTTCAAGAAAACATTGCGTGGTTAACGTTTTTCATTGCCCGAAGCAGCTGTTGAAGCGTTCAAAAATCATGTTTTGGAGGTGTCAATCGGAGTGGAAAAAGTGCTTCGAAAATTGGTTTGCAAAATTGACTTAAGGAGAATTTTTTTGAACAACAATCAAACCATTTTCAATGATAACTTATTGTGTTTTTATTGCTGGACCCGAAAAATAAATATCAACCCTCGTATTCTCTACTATTCTTTTATATCCATATCGGTTTATGATATTGGCCAAAAACCACTTATATGCTTCTAGTAAGAGTTGTAATTTAAATATGCCTACGAAGGAGTAAGAGGATATTAATGTGTTTCTTTGCTTTTCTGTGGCAGGAGGTAAAACATCACGCATTATTTTATAAAAATCATATGGATTGAGGATTACAAATGACAAATTATTTGAAACGACTTTATCAATCATCTGACAGTTCCCAGTGTTAACATGCATGAAACACACATTAGAGGGAGGCGGCCATTCATTCAATTCGTTATCCGCAAAATCCATAACGAACGAACGTAAGTAAGTGAAAATTGTGGAACAAATTTTTAACAAATTGAGTGTTCGCCAAAAAATTTGGCTATGACAAAACTGTGACAAAAAGGCGTAGCAAATGTGGCAAAAAGACACACAAAACCTGAAAACGAAACACAAAATTGCGAACAAGCAAAAGGCAGCGCAACAGCACAAATTACACTACACAAGGAAAATCGATAAAAAAAAATAAGTGAAAATGGAAAAAAGCGCAACGGCCCTGGAATAAAATAAATAAACATTTCAACGCGAATTTAACAGAATTTTCAACACTTTGACAAACGACATTTTTTTTGTGTAGAAAGCAACCACTCGCAACGCATAGCGTGGCAGCCGGTTCGTATAGGATAAGGAAACAACTGACAACCAGGACGAGGATGAGAACGAGGTCGTGGACGAAAAACAAGCATGTACTCGTATACGATAAAATGGAGAAACAAAACAAACAACAACAAAAACGCTTACAAACACCCGACCGAGCCAACCGACCAGCGATACAAACAATTTATTTAATGCACTCTCAATATGAACAAATTATTTGTCTAAATGACAGTTGTCAATTAAAACAATAGCAGCAACAACCTTTACAACTCTGGCCATAACAATTGGCTTTAAATGGGTTAAACGTTAGCAGTGGCACACATGCGAGTACTGTGCCACATCAACGAAGACTAGTGTTAGCTTGTGGGTGCCGTATGGCCGTCACCCGGCGGAGAGGTGTAACATGCCACAATGTGCAGCAAGGCAATGAGGAAGCGTGTGTCAACTTCAAATACCCGCGTTGCAAAAATGGCAGTACTTGACAACTTCACAATTGCTGCGAATGGATCAATTTTCTTTCATTCACTGCTCGCTCCTTCGTTGTTCCTGTTTGCCATAAAATTGAAGTGCATAACAAAATATCCAATTTCTTATCGACGCTGAAGAGGGGGAGGAGTAGCAAGGGTTTGAGGGTCTTAAAATTGGGTGTCTCTTCTCGTGTTTACTTACTTATGGCTTGTATTGTGGGTTAAGGAAACGGCAGCCGCCTCAGCAAATATCGTTGTCTCCCCCTCTCATCCGAGGTCCATGGACGACAACGCGTTGAAAAGTTTTTTTTTTGCTTTGTTTTGCCGAAACATATGTGAACGGTGAACAGTACGTTCTGTTTTTAAAGTGTTACAATGATGGATTGATTGCTGCATCAAGTGGCGCGAATTCTTCTGTGGCACAATTGAAGCATATGGATGAATCCATAGATTAGAATATATAAGTATGTATCAATTAAAAAATTTTGAACAGGTTACAAAAAAATCCTTGCTTTAAAACTTACAGCATAGCGATGGGATGTTTAAAACAACAGCTAAAAATTCTTTATTGAAGACGATGCTTTAAAGATCTTAAGTCTTAAAGACTATGAAAGTAAATCCAACTAAGAAAAGTCTAAAGTCGGACAAGAACTACTACACACTGCCCTCACCATTCATCCAAATCAACATCTCCGAATATACGAGGGCATATCAATAATTCCATGACTTTTTCAACATCTCTCGAAGATATAAGAAACGCAACACTGCAACGATTTTGACAGAGTTCCGTCATTTAGTTTGTGTTTAACAGCTGCTCAAAAAATACAACCTCGTGGATTTTATTAAAAATGGAAGAAAGTAAATTTCGAGTGCTCATTAAACATTATTTGTTGGTCAACCAAACCAAGGAAATGCTTGATATGAGGACTCTGCACGACCGATTTCAATGGTAAAAAATTGGTTAACTGACTTTCGTTGTAGTCGCACAAGTAAAGGGAGGTTAAATTTTAAGGGCCGATGTTTGTCGCGCAAAAAAACCATTGTTTCGTTAGCTTTGTGGCAAGTGGCACCGCCCTGTTGAAACCACATATCGTTCACATCCAATTTGGGCCACAAAAAGTTACAATAGCTAACACCATTTACAGTAACTGCCTGATCGTCCTCATTTTGGAAAAAAAATAGGCCCGATGACGCCGCCAGCCCATAAACCGCACCAAACAGTCACTCTTTGTGGGTGCATTATTTTTTCGACAATCACTCTTGGATTATCATTCGTCCAAATGCGGCAATTCGTTTATTGAATCCACTGAGGTGAATATATGCCTCATCACTGAAGATGATTCTTTTTAAATTGATTTTCATAATACGACTGAATAACTTTAACGCGTTGGTCGCTTGTGTATCTTTCCATGGTTCAAATTGAATTAGTCTGGAATTGAGAAATATCAAATGAAATGGAGAAAAAAACCTGACGTTTAGGTGTGGTTCACACCCAACATCGGCCCTAAAAATTTAACCATCCTTTACAAATGACGCTGAATCGCGGTCAATACTTAGTAGGGACATAAATACTGTTACACACGTTTTCTGCTGTAAAATAAAAAGTACTGAATGTTTTTGGACCAAATATTTTTTTAATATATTTATTGAGGTATATTGTATCCAAAAAGAATCTACTTATTCGAAATGTCCGCCTTTTGCCTTTACATACGCCTTAAGTCGCACTGGTCAATCGTCAATAGCTGCACGAACCTCGTCCATTAGAAAATTGGCCACAGCTCGAACCAAAGCAGTCTTAAGAGATCCAATGTGGGGTATCTTTTGTAACAAACCTTGTCCTCTAAAACCGTCCACAGTTTGTAATCCAATGGGTTCAAATCTGGACTGCCTGAGGGCCTTTCAGGGAATTGTTAATAGGCTTCACAACAGCCTCCAAAACGGTTTCTTGGTAAACTTTGGCCGACGTTTTGACTCCTTGTACGTAGAAATGCAGGTCAGTGACCCCATCGTAAGAGACACCTCACCAAACCATGACTGAAGCTGGGTGATGACCCTTTTACACCCCTGGGATCTGTTCAGATGCCTTCTTTGATGACCACACATACGCTCTATCATTTTGCTTGTTTAATTTTTTTTGAACGGTAAAAATTTGTTCGTCGGTGAACATAATTTTTTTGTGCAAGTTATCAGCGTGCTTCAAGAAAAGACATTTGCATTTTTCAATCCTATTTTTTTTAAAGCTGCAGTCAATAAATGACCGGTACGTCGTTTGAAAGCCCCAAGTACCAAGTCTTTTTTAATGATTCGACTCATGGACTTTTGCGTTACTCGTACAACTGTAATTGCATGTTCATTTGAGGTAAAACGCTTGCCAGCAAGGAATTTTTTTAGATTTGGGATCAGGTAAAAGTCACTAGGAGCTAAATCAGGAGAATAACGTGGGTGGTCAAGCAACTCGTACTATTTTTCGTTGATTTTAGCCACTGTTAAAACACTCTTGTGCGCTGGTGCGTTGTCTTGATGAAAAATTATTTTTTTGTGTTGTAAGCCAGGACGTTTTTCTCGAATTTGTACATTTAATTGATCTAAAAGTTTGCAATAGTACTCGGAATTTATTGTTTTACCCTTTTGCAGATAGTCAATCAATAAAATACCTTTGAAGTCCCAAAAAACCGTTGCCATAACCTTACCAGCCGATTGAATTGTTTTTGCCTTCTTTGGGGCACTTCCTCCAGCTTCAGTCCATTGTTTGGATTGTTCTTTTGTCTCTGGAGTATAGTGGTGGATTCATGTCTCATCAGCAGTTATGAAACGACGCTTAAATCCATTTTATTTCGCTGAAAACGATCCAAACAAGCTTGAGAAATGTTCATTCTTATGCGTTTTTGGTCGACTGTTAACAAGTGCCGCACCCATCTTGCAGAAAGCTTTTTCATCTGTAGTTCTTCATGCAAAATTAAATGGACTCGATCATTTTAGATGCCCATGATATTAGCTATTTCACTCACTTTTATTCGTCGATCATTTAATACCATATCATGCACTTTGGCTACAATTTCTGTTGTTGTTGCTGCTTTTGGACGTCCACTACGTGGTTCATCTTCAACGCTTGTACGACCACGTTTAAATTCAGCAACCCAATTTTTTACTGTTGCATATGAAGGAGCACTTTCACCTAACACATTCACCATATCATTATGAATTTCGTGTCCCGATAAACCTTTTTTATATAAATATTTAATGACACCACGCATTTCTAATTTTTCCATTGTAAAAAAATCGCGGATGCGTCTTTTGTGAACCCCAGTTCTATATGAAGGAGTTGCCAGATCGAAACAAAATTTAACATGTGTTCATAGCAGAGATGGAAGTTTCCAAAACACTTAACTTTCTGTTTATTCCGTGCTTTTTGTGCTAGGCTAAGAAGTTTCCGAACCGCCCTCGTAAACCACTATTTTGAAGACCTTGAGAAAAACTATTTTAATCAAGGGATAGAATTGCTAGATAAGCGTTGAACTAAGTGTATTGAAGTTTCAGGAGATTGTATTGAAAAATAAAAATATTTTTGAAAAACTAACTATTCTCCTTCATTGATAGGCTAAGAACTTTCCGAATCGCCCTCGAATTTATGTATTTTTTTTTTATTTTGAAAAAATATTTCTAGCTGGATCACCCGATATTTATTTCTATTTAGATGAATATGTGAAAAATTTTCAATTTTCAATGGTTTAATTTAAATAAACCTCATAAAATTCTATAAAATATTATGCACAATGCATTAGTTTGGACTTTCGTCTATTTGCCCGACTCTTTTTAATTTTCATTTTTAAAAAGTATCTCTGATAAATTTTTTGTTCCGAAAATTATCAATTTTTGATGCCAAAAAGCAAAAAACACCAAAAAATTCGGCCATTTTTTTTGCTCAATAAATTAGTGTGGACTCTCTTCTAATGGAAAGAAACAAAATCTTCACCGATTTTTTTATTTTAAGTTATTATTTTAATAGTGTTTGGTCAAAAAATAGCATTTTAAAAGAAAACAGCGAATCTTACATAAGAACCCATAACATTTTTAAAATCAGCGTATCATAATCCATATGTGACAGCGAATAGAGAAAGGGACCTAAGGGTAAAAAAATCAATTTTAATTTTTTTTTCTTTTTTTGATGTGGACAACATCTGAACATCGAATGAGACCGAACCCATGCCCCAAAAGTGTTCCCTCCCAGAGATATGCGCGTTTTATGAAAGTGATGGTACACCAAAGATACACGTATTTAAATCTTTAAAATGGCTCTCCTGAACAAAACTGGTTTTTACCCTTAGGTCCTTCTATTTTTGTCCACTGCTTGAATGCGAATGGAACACTGTGCGTCGTGGCTTTGTTAATAGGCCGCCACGATCATTTGATTGGACACCGTAAGACTTCTTTCTTTGGACAGTTTAAGAGCTAAAATACAACTCCTACTAAATACTCAGTAATGTAATTTATGTGAATTACAAATATTAAATATCTTGTTGTTAATATCCCATAAGGATATACGAGGGCGACCGCAAACATAAAACATAAAAAAACCGTATTTTTGAAATTATTATTATTTATTTTTCAACATAATCTCCTTCCAACTCAATACACTTCATCAAAAGTTTTTGAAGTTTTTTAATTCCATCCGAAAAATAAGATTTTTCAAGACCTTCAAAATAAGCCTCAGTTTCCGCAATAACCTCGCTTTTGGACGAAAATTTTTTGCCACCGAGAAATTTTTTTTTAATTTGGAAACAAGAAATAATCAGAAGGAGCTAAATCTGGACTATATGGTGGATGCGGAGCAATTTCAAATCGTAATTCGGCCAGTTTTTGTTGAGTTAAAAATGCAGTGTGTGAAGGAGCATTATCTTGATGAAAAATAACTTTTTTTTCTAAATGCGGTCGTTTTATCTGTATTTCTTCACTCAACCGATCCAATAATGCACAATAATATTCACTATTTATAGTTTTTCTTTTCTCAAGATAATCAATAAATATTATACCCCTTGCATCCCAAAATAATGTGGCCATTACCTTTCCTGCTAACTTAACAGTTTCGCCTTCTTGGGACCACTTTAACCAGCTTCTATCCATTGTTTTGACTGTTCATTGCATTCTGGGATGTAGTGATGGATTTATGTTCCACCAACAGTTATGAATCGGAGCAAGAACTCTATTGGATTACGCTGATAAATCGCTTAAAGCTCCTCGGAATTGGTCCAACGAATTTTTTGGGGCAAAGTCAACAAACGCGGCACCCATCTTGCGGATAGTTTTTTCATGTGGAGTTCATTAGGTAAAATACTCCAAACTTGTTTTTCGAATATTTTAACAATATCAGCCAGTTCTCTGAGCTTTATTCGTCTATCTTTAGTCATTTCATTAAATATTTTTCTAATGTTTTCAATAGTAGTAGCAGTTTTTGGTCTTCCAGAGCGTTGTTCATATTTCGTACTTGAACGACCCATTTTAAATTGTTGAACCCAGGATTTCAAGGATGGCTTATAAAAGATTGCTTTTAAAAAACAAAAAAAAAGTTCCTAGTAAAACAGAAAATGTGCCAGGCCAGTTAGTTTTGCGGTCGCCCTCGTATACTACGTAATGAAGGTTTTTAAATACTTACATACGTAATAATATAGCTATAAGGTTACTCATTTAAACCATTTCTAAAATATGTATAAAGTAGAAGTGTGTAGAACTTACTCTGAAAAAATGTAAAAGGAAAAGTTTACGTCAATAATCCAAAAACAGTTCAAGAGATAAAGAATGAGATTATTCGGCACATTAACGATATTGAACCTGCGTTATGTCTCAGAGTCATTGAAAATATGGCCCATCGGGTAGAGGTTTGTTTGCCTACGAAGCCGTGGCGAGCATTTGACTGATATTTTGTTAAGACAATTCTTTAAAAACGATGTGTTTTATTTCCAATTTACATCGTGCATTTTAGTTTGACAATCTTTAAAAGTAAGACATTATTGTTCGGACCTGCAGAAGGGCTCTCTCGCCTTATGCAAGTATATCCGATTATTGTCTCAGCAGTTCTAAAAATAACCCATATGCCATATCGAACCTTTTAAAATAAAAACTGCTCAATTTGCAATTTATAAAGTGCAGATAAATAACCCTGGGTATGACAATCGCTTTAAGTGATGTACCCATTTATTGTGCCCTCGGTCTCACATGCACATCTACCTTGGCAAATTGTCATCACCTAAAGGTGATGCATCATTAAATGTTGTCTCGTTTATATACAGACCAATCGATCTTTAACAGAAACATATAAACCGCCACCTCCCACAAATCAATCTTTGGCAACTACGTACCAAACATTTGTTATTTTCTTTTCCATGCGCTTACCCATATGTGCCTCAAGTATCCACTAAGGCTGAAGTGTATTTGTGCAGAACCCTCTGGAACGTCTCTCTCTGGCAGATACCGGGCCACACTGCCAAAATAATAGCCATTCGCGTTGGAAATGCAAACACTTGAATTACGCACTTCCACGGAATGGAGTGAGTTCCACGTCAATATCAATTTATCACAGGGAAAAACAGATCTCAGAGCAGGAAAACACATCGTTTTCAATTTTCGTTACAGGGAACAAAAGAAAAACTCGACAAATATGCGTGAATTAAACCAGATGTCATCTGCTGTGGGTCAATGATCCTTGTAAAATGCCCAAGGAGTGCTGCTGTGTGTGAACTTTGCACATGTAAAATATGAACTCCCACTCCATCATTTGCAGAAAAAGGATGTGTGTGTACTGATGTGTGCGAAGACGAAATAAATACTATTACTTCATTTGACTACTTTTAGTTAAACGGGAAAAGTGTTTGCGTACAGAATACCCAGTGAACCAATTTGGAGATGGTTAGCGATTGCAGTGCGTTAGAAGATTTTAGCCACTATGACAGAGTACACAGATGGATCAGCCATATGTCGTGCCTCTTTAAGAATCACTGGATCCTTTCCAATTACCATTTGATTTTATTAGCGATAGCTCGCCATGAACTACAGTTTTTTGTTTTGTATCTGCCTTGTTAAGTCAGCCATTTGTGGCCATCTTGAGCTCCTGGCTCTGCAGAGCTGGTTTTCATGCTTAGGCGAATACTCTAGCTGAATGTGGGACCTGGGTACCAGCTAGAATGTCGAAAACCCCGGGTGTTTAGAAAATCGTCATTTTGTGTTTTTTATCAAAGTGAAAATCCGCCATTAACCATTATTCCGGTTTTAGCTTTTTGCCTTTGAATGAAAAAAATTTGCCAAATCAGTAAAGTAATAAAGCCCTGGAACAGCTCTAAACGTATCTCGATTTTATAAATATGCTTTTCTTGGTACACTTGTTATACTGGAAAAGATTTTCGGACATAGAGTCTTGTCTGTCACCCAAATTTAGAGAAACTGCAAAGTAATATTATATTGAGGCTTGTCCGTTATTATAAAACCAAATTTCCATGTACGAGGGCGGTTCGGAAAGTTTTTAGCCTATCAATGAAATAGAATAGTTAGTTTTTCAAAAATATTTTTATTTTTCAATATAATCTCCTAAAACTTCAATGCACTTAGTCCAACGCTTATCTAGCAATTCTATCCCTTGATTAAAATAGTTTTCCTCAGTAGTGGTTTACAACTGTAATAGCATCTTCATTTGAGGTAAAACGCTTGCCAGCAAGGAATTTTTTTAGATTTGGGAACAGGTAAAAGTCACTGGGAGCTAAATCAGGAGACTAAGGTGGGTGGTCAAGCAACTCGTACTTTAATTCGTTGATTTTAGCCATTGTTAAAACACTCTTGTGCGCTGGTGCGTTGTCTTGATAAAAAATTATTTTTTTTGTGTTGTAAGCCAGGAGGTTTTTCTCGAATTTGTACATTTAATTGATCTAAAAGGTTGCAATAGTACTCTGAATTTATTGTTTTACCCTTTTGCAGATAGTCAATCAATAAAATACCTTTGAAGTCCCAAAAAACCGTTGTCATAACCTTACCAGCCGATTGAATTGTTTTTGCCTTCTTTGGAGCACTTCCTCCAGCTTCAGTCCATTGTTTGGATTGATAGTGGTGGATCCATTTCTCATCAACAGTTATGAAACGACGCTTAAAATCCATTTTATTTCGCTGAAAACGATCCAAACAAGCTTGAGAAATGTTCATTCTTATGCGTTTTTGGTCGACTGTTAACAAGTGCGGCACCCATCTAGCAGAAAGCTTTTTCATCTGTAGTTCTTCATGCAAAATTAAATGGACTCGATCATTTGAGATGCCCATGATATTAGCTATTTCACGCACTTTTATTCGTCGATCATTTAATACCATATCATGCACTTTGGCTACAATTTCTGTTGTTGTTGCTGTTTTTGGACGTCCACTACGTGGTTCATCTTCAATGCTTGTACGACCACAATTTTTTACTGTTGCATATGAAGGAGACGAGCCAAATCCAACGAAAGTTGTTCGTGGAAAAAGCTCTTCAAAGCAAATGGTCGCCTGTTTCTTCGGCAAAACTGGTCTTGTGGCGACTGTTTCTCTTGAGCAACGTAGGACGGTCAATTCTGACCGTCCTCTATCGACCGTGTGGATCTTTGAACAAATCCAACGAAAGTTGTTTGAGGAAAAAGTACTTCGAAGCAAATGGTCTCCTGTTTCTTCGACAAAACTGGTCTTGTGGAGACTGTTCCGCTTGAGCAACGTACGACGGTCAATTCACAGTTTGTTTGCCCGAAATCTTCGGAGAAATTCGAAAAACGAACAAGTGAAGACGAATCATTGTGCACCATGACAATGCGAGCTCGCACACATCCGCTCAAACCAGCGCCTTTTTGACCGGCCAAAACAGCGAATTGATGGATCATCCGCCGAACAGCCCTGACTTGGCACCCAATGACTTCTTTTAATTTCCGCACATCAGGAAAAAAATGCGAGGTCAACGATTTTCATCGCCAGAAAATGTGGTTGAAGCGTTCAAAAACCATGTTTTGGAGGTGTCTGTAGTGGAAGACGTGATTCGCAATTGGTTTGAGCGCATGCCAAAGAGTATAAATCATGCTGGAGAATACTTTGAAAAACAATAAAAGCATTTTTGATGATAAATATTAGCATTTTCATTATTAGAAACCAGAAATACCAGAAATATATATAGCAGCCCTCGTATACCATACCATATTGATTAATATCGTAAAATAGATGTGCTAGGGCGGTTGTATATTATATCGGGAGAGAGCTTTGCACTAGGGCTTTATCAAAACGTGGACCTTTATGGCCAAGTTTTGTCTGAGGGGATAACTGATTGATCTTAATGAACTGTACAAAATTTCATCAATATTGGATGTACTTTGTGGTTTCTACTTATAGAGCTAAAAACATAAAAGTTGTTGAACATATGTGTGGAGCTGTAGTATATAATTTTAGCCGATATTGACAAAAGTCAACAGCCTTGTTCCAAAAATAGTTACTTTTGGAAATTTCATGAAGATTGCGACCTGTCGTTTGAAAGAAATACAGCAGACGGACAGAGACATATCGTTAAATCGAATCAGCTGGTGATTCTGTATAGAGCTGTACATTTAGAGGTGGGTGGGTCTAGCTTTAATATTTTTGGTTTATATCGAACTTGAAAATTATGAATTTTCTTTGCTTTCACGTACAACAACCAAAAAACAGAAAAATCCGACAGCAAAAAACGGGTAAACCTACATGTCGGGGTTAAGCTATATTTGAGAATTGACTGCTGGGATTAGAAATAAATACCGGTTGGTTTTCGATTTAGGACACTCTAGAACCAGCTAAGTGGGCTTGGGCATCTGAACAAGTATATTGAGCTACACGCAGAGAAAAAAGATGGTTACTACATGGTCACGGCAATAATAATATGTTCTCGGCAATAAAAGTATGTTCGTCGCTACCATAGCATTGTTAACTGAATTTATTTTTGACAAAAGCATAATTGCTGCAATATTAATATTGTTTAAATGTAACAATAGTATTATTGCCAAATTTAATAATAAAATTATGGTTATAGCAACAATAGAAATATGGTTGGTGCGACAAAAGTATTGTGTTTTGCGTTTTATGTTAACCATAATATGATTACGGCAATCATACTGTATGATTGTAATTTTTCTTCATTTAAATACGCTTTTAAGAACAAATGTTATTGATACGGATCTAATGCAATAATAGTACTTTTTTATCGAAATTAAATTTTTTTAAACAAGCTGCTTTGTTTAACTGAAATATTTTTAATAGAAACGCTTACGTTTAATTAAACTAATTCTTTCTACTATGAAATAAATCACTCCCTATTATTTTGAACTAAATGTATTTTTGAATAATTTTCATAATTCAAATCTATTGACAACTTAACCAAATTCTAATAAATAATATTGGTGTGATCATTCTATGGTTGTAGGGATTATAACATGGTTGCGCGTGAATCATAGTATGTTTGTGAGGATCATACTATGGTTGTATATGAAACATACTATGGTTGTGAGGATCATACTATGGTTGTGGGAATCATAGTATGGTTATGTGTGAATCATACTTTTGTTGTGAGGATCATAGTATGATTGTATTTGAATCATACTATTGTTGTGAGGATTATAATATTGTTGTACCACAAACATATACCCAACAATAGTATTATCCTCTTCCAATATTGTCACCACAACCATACTTTTTTCTGCGTGTATGAAGAATGTACTGGCATGCGGGACTTGTGTTTGAACCACTTTCGTCAAATAGGGCCCTGTGCAAACTGAGGCCACAGTGTGTTGTCTGGGTAGCCACAACTACTCATCCTCAGCCACCTCTTGCCATTGTAATGGTGAACCTTTCCTCTTTAGATCATGCAAATCGCTCCTGACATGTTAGGGGATAACAATCTCCTTCGGAAAATTGCTTTTACAGTAACAGCACTGGTACTGGTTCAGAACTTATCAATTTTACCCTTGTACCCTCCAACCGACGATCCAAAAATGTTCAAACCGCTGCGCTGGTTCTGGTTCAGAACTTATCAATTTTACCCTTGTACCCTCCGACCACCAATCCGAAAATTTTTAAACCGCTGCCATTTCTCCCGTTTGCGTTTTTGGGCACATTTTCATGAAATGAGCCAAGGAATACGCTGGTAAAATTCGCCGAGTCATGAACGAATCACCCTGTATACGAGTACTTATATATTTCGTTTGAATAGCAAATTCAAGGTGATAGGTTTATAATAGTCGGCCTGGCTGTGTTTAGCCATTAACATTCACTTAGATGTGCACCACAACCTTTTGTTGGTTCTAGCCTGTATAAAATGGATTTGAGGTACAGGGTGGAGCGCGTTCATTTGCTATTTTGCACTACAGGCCGTGGCGGCACTGTTGTTCGAAGAGAGTGAAGAGTGTGCGTGGCTGACGAGAGATTTGTACTCGTCTACTTTTCAGTTGCCATTATGCATTGGGCACGTGAGGAGAGATTATTTTGGGTTAAAGCGTATTTTTCAAATGCGCACTCGAACATTGCAGTGCAGCGTGCTTTTCGTTTACGATTCGCTGTGCCCCACGCGGACTTGTTCCTGAACGGCAATCAATTGTAAATTTGATAACTTCATTGAGAACAGAAGGGAATGTGTCATGTGTACGAAGGGGACCTGAGAGAAGGATTAAAACACCACAAAACATCGAGAGAGTTAGAGCAGCAGTACTGCAATCTCCGAAACGCTCTGTTGGAAAGCAATCATTTGCTTCTGGCACCTTCAGACGTTCTCTTTTGAGGTAATGCAAATAGAGGATACATCCAGGAAATGTTTCTGGACGGCTTATCTCTTTGAGGGGTGATGTGAACTGACCGGAACGCTCACCAGACTTAGCCCCATGCAATTTTTTCCTTCGGGGTAACCTCAAGTCGAAGGTGTATATCAACCGTGCCAACACTTTGGAAGACCCAATTAACAATATTGAATCTGAAATAGGCAGAACACCAGTGGACATGCTTGCTAGAGTTCATGAACACTTCAGAAAACTTATACAGCAGTTTAAAACCATGTAATTTAAAAATTTCCTTACTGTTCAATATAATTACTCGTAAAATATAAAATAAATTTTTCTAAAGTTCATAACTTTTTTATTTCATTCCCAAATAAGCAAAATATCGCGCTCCATCCTGTACTTAGTTTTCCAAGCACTTCAATCTGTCCACAAACGCCACCTAACATGTTTGCTGGGTAGCCTGCAATTTGGCCCGCCTGTGTGTGAAGGTTAACAAGTGTTGTTTCAATTTTCATATTGCTCTCACCGAGTAAGTGGGTGGCTAGGTAAAAGTTGTGCATCGTGATGTCTCACCATTGCGAAGGCGATGGCTCTGTTAGCGGGGGAATCTGAATCTGCCGATGAATGGCGTTGATGAGTAGTCAGTCGTCGTTGAGTTTTCCAATTGGGAGACGACGAGTTTGCAGGAGGGATGGGCGAGGGTGATTTGTCTTGACATTTAGTGATGTATTGATGATGCTTTTGCTGCTTCAGTTGCAGATGTCACTGCTTCTCTCGCTCTGGCTGCCCCTCCTTCGCAGCATACTTTCTCTTACATTTCACTCCGTTTGTGCAGTTTACAAATAGTTGTGTTGCGTTGTTGTTTTTTTTCGCCCCCATTGCAAGTGTTTTTCCAATTTCCCGGCCGATACGATAGCAAAAGTGGACAAAGTGCGTGGTACCACATCTGTGTGATGTGCTGTTACCTCGGCCGACGGCCAGTCGATCCGATGGTTGGGTTGGTCGTTCGGTGGGTGTGGGTATGAGTTAAGTGTTTATCGGATGTTATTGTATGAGCTCAGGTGCATTTATTTATTACCTCTTGTACAATTGTAATTGAGTGTTTTTCCCTGCGTTCTGGCTTCTGTGTACTCAACTCTGGGTTGGCTGTTTATTTTAATATTGCCTGTTTGTGCTTGTGCTGGCTGGTCCTGCTGTAGCGGTGTGCGTGTTCTGTTCAGTTCAGTTTGCCACTGTTGCGTTTTCCGATACGCAAAAAAAAAACAAAGCCACATTATCATCATTTGCAGCAATATTAGAGTTTCTCTTTTAACCGGACTTTTTTATTGCCCGGGAAACCAGAGAGATTTTTTAAATTTGCCGGGATAGCAGGGAATTTTTGCATAAAATAAGAATAAGACATACTTAGTTCATATTGCAGTACGTATAAGAAATTTATATTATGCCATAGATTTTTCGATTGCTTTTGTCATGGGAAAAAATAAGTTCCTCTATGACGTATCAAAGAAATAATTTTCGCGGCGCTAAAATTTAAATTTTTCAATTCAATTTATTGTTTTCATTTATTGTTTTTCATACTTTTAATATGTATAGGGTGATCCATCTATTTTTTCAGAACAAAAAAAATTAAAAATTAAAATCAAGTGTGGAATCTTTATTGGTAATTTGAAAGGACATTTTATGGCATATATTTTTTGAAAATAATTTCCTTCAAATGTTGGCGACTGTATAATAGAAATGAGCGTTCGGCGAGAAACGGGAAGATCCGCTGTTTTCGAGCAAAATTTTGTTCAGAAAAGAACAAAATTGCCGCATTTGGGCTGAAGAGCAACAAAAAGAGGTCCAAGAGGTGCCGTTATAATCAGAGAAAACCTCGTTTTGGTGCGGTTTATAAGCTGGTGGAAATATCGGTGCATATTTTTTCAAAAATGATGATGGCCGGAACGTAACCGTGAATGGTGCTCGCTATCGCGCCATGATATCGATCTTTATGCTACCTTAAATTGAAGCCCATAATCTTGACAGCACTTGGTTTCAACAGGACGGTGCCACTTGCCATACAGCTACTTAAACAATGGATCAATTGAGAGGTCATTTCGAAAATCAGCTAATTTCACGTTTTGGACAGGTGAGTTGGCCGCCTATATCGAGCGATATCACAACTTTAGACATTTATTCTTTGGGGTTAGGTAAATTCCAAAGTCTATGCTGACAAACCAGCTACGACTCAGGTTTTGGAAGCTAACATTACGCGTGTCATTAAAGCCATACCCGTCGAAATGCTAGAACGTGTCATCCAAAATTGGAACCTAAAAATGGAAACCCTGAGGCGTAGTTACGGACAACATTTAAAGAAAATTGTATTCAAAAAATAAATGACATAAAATGTCCTTTCAAATTACCAATAAAGATTCCACACTTGATTTGAATTTTTATATAAGTACCTATATTTTTTTTTTTGTTCTGAAAAAATACCTCTAGATTGATCACCCATTATATAATTTTTACACTCACCTACTGTTAAACGCCAGCTCCGAACGTCTAATGCATTTATCAAAGAAGTTTCTTATGCCTTACAAATAAATCTTTTTCTCGTATAATCTCCGGCATTTACGCGGTGGAAACCCGGCGCTGACAAATTGTTAGATGTTCTTAGCCGAATTTGAATTTGGATTTAATGACAAGATAGTTATGAAAACACACCCATTACACCACGACGGCCCTCAACATTTAAACGCATAAACACTTTTAATTTGTGGAAAAAAAGTGTTTCATGAAATACTGTAGGCGAGTAAAAGCCGAGCTTGCTTCAATTCGCTATATGTTTCATTAATTCAATGACTTTCCGACTTCCTTCGTAGTCATATGTAATGCAACACTGCACCTAACAAATATCATCTCTTAATAGACTACTCACAAATTTTGAAAGAGTTCCATGATTAAGTTTGTGTTTAGCAGCTGTTCCACATCTGTGTGATGTGCTGTTACCTCGGCCGACGGCCAGTCGATCCGTTAGTTGGGTTGGTCGTTCGGTGGGTGTGCGTATGAGTTCAAAACATACAACCTTGTTGATTTTGCTAAAAACGGAAAAAGGTGAAATTTAACAATATTTTTTGCGAAAAAAACCCTCAATCAAACCAAGGAAAACAAGCTTGATAAATACTATGAGGACTCAACACCATCGATTTCAATGGTAAAAAAGTGGTTAACTGACCTTCGTTGTGGCCGAACATGTACGAATGGCCCTGAACGTTCTGGACATCCAATTGATGCCCATTCACCCGAAAATGTCGAAAAAATCCATGATATGGTGTTGGCCGATCTAAGAGTAAAAGTGCGTGGGATTGTTGATGCGCATCACATACGAAGATTGCCTTTCTTCCACAAGCATACATTCGATATTGCATGAACACCTGGCCGTAAAAAAGGTTTGTTCTCTTTGGATCCCTCACAAGTTGACAATCGCTCAAAAAAAGGGTCGTGTCGATTGGTGCAAAGACATTTTGAAACAAATACGATGGCGGTGCTTCAAAAGACGTTTATAAGTTCGTCACAGGTGACGAATCATGAATCTATTCGTATGAGCCCAAAAAAAAAACAGCAATCGAAGACGAGTCAAATCCAACGAAAGTTGTTCGTGGAAGAATCACTTCGCAGCAAATGGTCGCCTGTTTCTTCGGCAAAATTGGTCTTGTGGCAACTGTTTCGCTTGAGCAACTTCCACCACAATTTGTTTGCCAGAACTCTTCGGAGAAATTCGAAAAACGAACAAGAGAAGACGAATAATTGTGCACCATGACAATGGGAGCTCTCACACATCGCCTCAAACCAGCGCCTTTTTGACCGGCAAAAACGCCGAATTGATGGGACATCCGCCGTGCAGCCTTGACTTGGCATCCAATGACACATCAAGAAAAAAAGCGTGGTCAACGATTTTCGTCGCCAGAAGATGCAGTTGAAGCGTTCAAAAACCATGTTTTGGAGGTGTCTCAATCGGAGTGGAAAAAGTGCTTTCACAATTGGTTTAAGCGCACGCAAAAGAGTATAAATCATGCTGGAGAATACTTTGAATAACAATAAACCCATTTTTGATGATAAATATTCACATTTTCATTATATGGCCAGAAAGATAAATAGCAGCCCTCGCATGGCATCGATTTTACATGATCAATTGGGTTTAAGAAATCTGTCTGCCATATGACTACCGCGTTTCCTCTCAACTGAACATAAACGTAATCGTGTGACAACTGCAAACGATTGTTTAAGGTTGTTTAACAGCAATTCGAATGAGTTTTTGTCACATTTTGTAAGTGTGAATGAAACATGAATACATTACATCACTCCGGAGACCAAGCAGCAGTCTAAAAAAATGACTTCTCCTGGTGAACCGGCTCCGAAGAAGGCCAGGGTGACTTTGTCGGCCAATAAGTTAATGACAACAGTTTTTCGAGATGCACGCGGGATAATCCTCATCGATTACTTCAAAAGAGAAAAGCAATAAACATCAAATATTATGCCAACTTTTTGGACCGATATAACGAGGATTTAAAAAAAAACGACAACATATGACCAAGAAAAAAGTTATTTTTCATCAACATAATAGGTGCATACATGTACAGTCTCAATGGGAAATTTGCGTGAATTGGGCTACGAACTGGAACCTCATCCGCCCCCAGTTGGAAGGAATACAAAAAAATAGAGAAACGTTATACTAAATGTAGTGAGCTAAAATGAGCTTTTATTGAGAAATATTTTTTTTGGAAAAAAAACTATTTTTTATTCGATTCACGGAATTATTGATATGATCTCGTATTTTCGAAAAACTTTCTTGTCAACATTTTTATATATAGGGCGATCCATGTAGAGGTATTTTTTCCGAACAAAAAAAAAATATTAAAATTCAAATTAAGTGTGGAATCTTTATTGGTAATTTGAAAGTACATTTTATGGCATTTATTTTAAGAATATAATTTCCTTTAAATGTTGGTCGCAACTACACCTTAGGGTTTCCATTCTGATGGTCCAATTTTGGATGACTCGTTCGAGCATTTCCACCTGTCTGGCTTTAATAACACACTTAATGTGGGCTTCCAAAACCTAAGCTAGTAGCTGGTTTGTCAGCATACACTTCGGACTTTACGTAACCACAAAGAATAATGTCTTAAGGTGTGATATCACTCGATCTAGGCGGCCAACTCACCTGTCCAAAACGTGAAATTAATTCAAAATGACCGCTCAATAGATCCATTGTTTGAGCAGCTGTATGGCAAGTGGCACCGTCCTATTGAAACCAAGTGTCGTCAAGATTACGGGCTTTAATTTCAGGTAGCATAAAGATCGATATCTTGGCGCGATAGCGAGTACCATTCACTGTTACGTTCCGGCCATCATCATTTTTGAAAAAATATGCACCGATAATTCCACCAGCTTATAAACCGCACCAAACCGTGGTTTTCTCTGGGTATAATGGCACCTCTGGAACCTCTTCTTGTTGCTCTTCAGCTCAAATGCGGCAATTTTGTTTATTGACTTTGCCGTTGAGCCAGAAATGGGCCTCATCACTGAACAAAATTTTGGTCGAAAACAGCGGATCTTTCCGTTTCTCACCAAACGCTCATTTCCATAATACAGTTGCCAACATTTGATGGAAATTATTTTCAAAAAATAAATGCCATTAAAAATTTCCTTTTGAATTACCAATAAAGATTCCACACTTGATTTAAATTTTTATGTTTTTTTTTATTCTGAAAAAATAACTCTAGATGAATTACCCTATATATAAAAAAGCCGGACTTAGCTCAAATTGTCTATAGTTTTTTGTAAACAAAATTGGTTTTATATTCTTGTACAATGGTGTAAAGTTATCGCGTTAATTGACTCCTATGCGAGTTGCCAACCGAACACTGCCAATAATAACTTTAGTAACATTGTGAAATTGAATAAAATTCCGTTGTGAAAATATGTTCAGGAACTGAAAGAGCATTAATGGAGTCATCAGACAGTCTGTTTATGATTTTCTTTACAAATTGCCTAGTTGTAGAAAAAATTCTATCGCTTTCCACTGATGTTGACCATATTGTTAGAAAAGCAATAAATAAGCAATATATAACAGGGTGGAACATGATTATTTGCAATTTGGGTTCCTTTTTTAAAAAAATTACGAATTTTAGAAAAAAATATTTTTCATTTTAATTGTATGGAACAGTAAGGGGCTTTTCAAATTACATGGTTAAATAGTGTATCTCGAAAATGTCGACCTTAGCTATCCACACACTGCTGCATACGTTTTCTCAAGTTTTCATGAACTCTATTTAGCATGTCGACTGGTTCCAAGGTGTTGGGACGGTTGATATACACCTTCGACTTCTGGCAATGGGGCTATGTAAAGTCCAAAGTCTATGCTGACAAACCAGCTACGATTTAGGTTTTGGAAGCCAACATTACGCGTGTTATTAACGCCATACCGGTCGAAATGCTCGAATGATTCATTCAAAATTGGACCCTCAGAAAGGACACCCTGGGGCGTTGTTGTGGCCATACTTTGAAAGAAATTTATATTAAAAAAAAATGGCATAGCATTTCCATTCGCACAAGAACAATAGTAATTCCACACTACTTATAGATTTGAATTTTTGTATTTTTTATTTTGAAAAAAAATACCTCTAGATTGATCACCCATTACAATGTCGCTTGTCTCTACTGTATACGATTCGATTTAAAGCTTCTAAAATTCCCGGATAAACTTCACGGAAAACCGTGAATGAAAAATAACCGAGATTCCCGAGAATTCCCGGAAGAGAAACTCTAAGCAACATCCACCAACAACGCCATCACTGCCAACGACAGCAACAGCAAAAACACACACAAAAAATATATCACCAACGCCGGAGGAGTGTTGTTGATGTTTTTGTTCTTTAGTACCAATTTTTATCAGAAGGTTTTGTGTGCGTTCGCTGGCGTTTTTCACGTGCTTTTGTTTCTGTTTTTTCCACATTTGGAAATTGCATTTCAGTGCTTTGTTTTTGCTTTCATTACAACCATTACCATGTTGCCATCTATTCATTCTGTCAGTCGGTCTATCAGTCAGTCAGGCTGCCTGTCTGTTAGTCGTTCAAAAGTCGCACAGTGGTTCGATACGCAAAACCAACTCACTTTTCACAGGGCATTTCTAAATTTGACAGCAAAGTGATATTGTGGCTCTAAGTGAAATTTCCAAATTAGCTGTCTGAGTGATACTTATCAAGTGCTTTAAACAGACACACGGACGGACATGGTTAGATCGTCTTAGATACTGTACGACAATTTTCGAATAATACCAGTATTTTGTGCTATGGCAAACGGAATGACAAATTTAGTATATCATCGACTCTTCGGTGGAGGGTATAAAAACAAAAACATAATTGTGTGATTGCCATATCTAAATCTGGCCCGATTTTCTTTAATATCAAAAGCGTCCGGCCTTTGTTCAAAACAATTGCTTAAAGATTATTGAACGTAATATGTGGCTTCTAGGGTAATTATTTTTAAGATTTTACTAATATAGTTGTCGGTCACCTTAATATTCTTTCACTGTTTTTAAAAGCATCTCAAAGAGGGTTGTATTCCATAGCAGCTGGAAAGAATACGTAGGAATTAGCTGGCTTTTAGCAATAGGACCCGATCTTTCATTTCGCCTTTTACTTCGTTAGGATACTCATCCTTTTCTTCGCTGCCGAACATGTATCAAAAAAGTTATATTGTATCAATTTTTGCAACCTTGATTTGGGGCGGCAGAAAATCCAGCCCGTTCAAGCGAGGACATATGGGTACCAAAAAATAAAATTTTCTCACAAATCCAAATGAATTTTTTTAAAATCTTTTTATATTAAGAACCCGGTCCATGACTTCAAGGAGCTCAAAAGCCTAGTTTCAGTTGGTTTATCTGCACATCCAGTAGATCAGGGTATAATATAGTCTTTCATGTCCGACTTTTGATTTTTTGTTTTTTGTATACCCTCTAAGGAAGAGTATATTAAATTTGTTATACCGTTTGCAGCACCACTATTGTTCGGAGTCTAGACAATCTAGTTATGTCCGCCAGTCCGCGTGTCTACACAGCACGATACCGTTGAAACAAATCAACCAAGTGTGTGGCGCTACAACAACAACCAAGTATTCTGAAATTTAGCATGATGAAGGCCTATGGTCATAAGCTGTTTGGGATTGTGAATGGGCCAAATCGGCCACGGGGGAACAAGTTTTCCTTTAAGGGACTAAAGTTAACTCGATAAAAAGTGCACGTTTTTGTGCATTTTTTTGCTACGTTTTTTTAAAAGATAAAATTTTTGTGTCAATTTTTGAAATTTCTCAACGGTAACCCTGATAATGATACGAATCTATGTTGGTACCCAAGATCATATAATAAGTGTTTATCAACTTTTCATTTGATTGCTTGTTGTAGTCCTATGGTCTGAGGAAAATAGACAGCGGTGTGCATATTTAAGTGCTGAAACTGGGTGTTGCTTATCACGATAGTAAATTTGGTGGTCAAATAAATTTACCACAATCCAGCTTTAGCGGTGTCTAGCCCAGACGCTTTATTTCCCGCTTAAACAAATAGTTTTATTTTTCTAAAAGTAGACATTATATTCTGTCTGGAATAAGGAGTGTTAGGATTCAGTGGTAAATGAGTTCAAGTTTAAATTTCAGACCATTTATAATTGTAGTTTGTATTTTGCATTGAAACCACTGTGATAAGCAACAACCATTCATTCTTTCATCCATACGATCAAGCCAACCAGTCATCCATCCATCCATCCATTCAATCATTCGTTCGTTGCCTGCTGACGGACTGACGCCCACACACACGGTCTGCGCCGCCACCCGTTCACATAAAGTACGATTGCATCGTTTACACATATGTTTAACAAACTCATTTGTTTAAATTTATTTTATTGTTTTTATTTTAACACACAATTGTAAAAGTGTTCACTGCCGCTTTCGCTGTTCATGTTGTAGCGTTTTATTTAATTCGTTGTTGCCCATTTCTCTTGATGGTTTTATGCGTGTCTGAAGTATCGGTGTGAACTGGTGGTCGGTCGGTAAACGAGTAAATACGGTCTGAAGTGGTACTGAAGAGATAGTTCTATTTGATGGTTAAATCGTTCATGTCAAGTATTTTGCTGAAAGCTGGACATGGGGTGCAAACTGACCCGGATATGTAAGGCAATGCGATTTTTTGATTTAAGTTTTTGGATGTTGGCCATCGACAGATGGTGTTGTTTTAGAGATTTCTATTTGAGTATTGCATATCCGTCCAAGTCAAAACTCAACCGTCCGCATGAGTTTGTTGGTGTTGTAAATGAAAAAGATTTTTAGAAAACATAAGTTTATGTACAGGTTTATCTGTCACTTGTAGTCTACTCCCTATTGTTTTTTAAATTGCCGACATGTTATTGGTTTCTATAAAGGAGCAAACATTTTAAATAAATTCCAAATAAAATCGACACAAAATTAGCAGTTTTAAAAAAAGACTCTTTGATTTTGCTAAAACTTGGAGCATATGAGGCGCTTAAAATAGAATTGGTCCAACCGACAAAATTGCGATTTCGAGATTATTGACTTTATTATTATTGATTGAGCATTCTCCTTTCGACAACTTTTCTAAAACAAAATTCTTCCCACCACTGTTTAACGTTATTGGTGACTCCTTTATGAATAGTTAGATTTTTGCTTTAATAAAGAGGTCCAAATTCTAAATTTGAAAATGGTCCAAGCCTCAACTGACAGATTTTGATGTTGGTTGTACCATTATTGTTTTCAAATCGAAAGAGACTTGCACCACAGAAAAGCTGAGGCTGCGAGAATGGAATGAAACTTGATGCGAAGAAAGGCGTATTAAAAATATTTCAAGATGCAATTGTGGGCTTATTGTCCTGACAACCTTTTGACGGACCAAGCCTTTATGAACGTTTGGAATGAAAGTATTGCTTCAAAAAGCTCACAGGAAATCGCATCCTGCCTAGTGCACTTAATTAAAAACAACTTCAAAACAAGTAAACTTATAATGTATGGTTATCATTGCGGTGGCAAAAACCGCAATATCAAGATGAATGGTTTTTGTAATTACATTGTGGATTTCTTTGATTTTATTGTGAATCATATCGATCATAAGTTTCTAGTCTCTGGCCACTCTTAGCTTGTGTCGATTGAGAAAAACAAAAATTTCACTTCATCATTTTTACGCCTGAGTACTGGTGACCTGTTATTAAAGGGCCACGGAAGAAAAACACATTTATTGCAGTGAAAATTAAAACTTTTTATCTCCGACCAACTCCAAGCTAGGAAATAAAATTCCGAAAAGTCCAATGTTGAATGGCTTACAATGCATATCGAATATATTGATATATATCCCTCAAATTAACATCTAGATCTGCTTTTTTCTGCTTAAGGTCGAAGTTAAGTGATAACCTGAAGCTAGCAGATCTTAAGGACTTAAAGCCCTTTGTCATCGCCTAACTTGTTATCGGGCTGTGTTCTTTTTGGAGTCCTTGATGAGCATTGTTTTTAGTTTTTATGGTTATTTGCTTTACTTACTTTTTCATAACACATTATTATACTCGGGTTAATCGTTTTGTTTGAACTTTTGCTAATTTTTCTTAGTTTATGTATTTTTTTATAAAATTTTTCAAGAAATGTTGCTTTTGTAGTTACTTTTCCACATTTTGAGCCAAAAAATCTCCAAAAACGTCAAAAATGAAGTAGTCTAAGGCACTTTTTTAAAATTCGACCACTCTATCTAAAAAACTTCGCTGTCTAGCTTTAAATTTTGGCCTCAATTTAAACTCAGTTATTTCGAAAAGTCAATTTTGGGGTTGGAGCACTTCTACTTTTAGCGCCGCATATAATCACCTTATTGTTGTCTGTCATATGACACCTGACACCTGTCATATGACACCTGCTAAAGTGTCCAAAACCAAAATTACGGATTTTATGTATAGGATGGAAAATTTGCTTATTTGGGAATGAAATAAAAAAATTGTGTATCTTAGAAAAATTTATATTAGATTTTAATTATATTGAACAGTATGAGAATTTTTAAATTATTTGGTTTTAAATAGTGTATGAGGCAAATGACGACCTTCGCCATCCACTGCCAATTTCAGCCGCAATATTGTTAATTACGTCTTCCAAGGTATTGGGACGGTTGATATACACCTTCAGGTAACCCCAAAAAATCGCATAGGGCTATATCTGGTGAGCGTGCCGGCCAGTTCACATCACCCCTCAAAGAGATAAGCATGGTAACCCTCACTGTGTATGCAGTGGCACTATCCTGTTGGAACTAATTATCCACTAATTGCATTGCCTCAGTTCATCATGAAGAATCCGGTAGAGAGAACGTCCAGAAATGCCAAGAGCAAGTGATTGCTTCCGAGCAGAGCGTTTCGAAGATTGCAGTACTGCTGCTCATACCCTATCGATGTTTTGTGGTGTTGTAATCCTTCTCTCAGGTCTCCTTCGTACGCATGACACATTCCCTGCTGTTCTCAATGAAGTTACCCAATTTACAATTGATTGCCGTCCAGGAATACGTCCACGTGGAGGAACAGCGAATCGTAAACGAAAAGCACGCTGCACTGCAATGATCGAGAGCGCCTTTGAAAAATACGCCTCCACACAAAATGACCTCTCCTCACGTGTTCAATGCATGATGGCAACGAAAAAACAGACGAATACAAATCTCCAGTCAGCCAATATAAGCCCCCCATACTCTCCACTCGCTTCGACCAACAGTGCTGCCACAGTCTGCAGCGCAAAACAGGCAAGTTCGCGCTCCACCCTGTATAAAACTGACTGGGAATTTCTCTAAAATGGGTAAAACCTGACATGTTGGTTAACAAAGTTTTTGCTATCGGGTGTTTCGGCTTTTTTATTGTTGTGAATGACCAAGTGTGGGCCATTTGAAATTCGAATAAAATAAAAAAGTACTGATACTCCTTTAAGAAATACGCTACCAAAATGACCTCTCCTCACGTGTCCAATGCATGATGGCAACTAAAAGACAGACGAATACAAATCTCCCGTCAGCCAATATAAGCCACGCATACTCTCCACTCGCTTCGACCAACAGTGCCGCTACAACCTGCAGTGATGTGCGCTCAACCCTGTATAAAACTGATAGGGAATTTCTCAAAAATGGGTAAAACCCCATATTTCGGTTAACAAAGTTATTTGATATCGGGTGTTTCGTTTTTTTTTTTTGTTGTGAATGACCAAGTGTACGCCATTTGAAATTTTAAATTTGAATAAAATTTAAAATAAAAAAGTACTGATAATTTTTTCAAATTTCTGGTGTTATTAGAAACGTTTAACTTTGTAATTTAATAATGGAACACAATGTCATTCACCACCAATATCACGTCACAACTGGATCTGATGTAGCTCATCCGATCCCAATCTTTTAGTACAATTTCAAATGTTGCGGGTCGAATCTCCATTTAATGTTTCAACCCTTCAATTGCCTTTGGATACTTTGCATTTATACTTAATGGCTTCTCACAGAAAATATTCTACAGGGCTCAAATCACAGCTCCGTGGCGGCCAATTGATATAACACTTTCGGCTGATTATTCGATTTTCAAACACAGTGTGTAAAATATGGATTACGTTCCAGTCATCATCATTTTTGAAAAAATATGTACCAATGATTTCACCAGCTTATAAACCGCACAAACCGTGGTTTTCTCTGGGTATAATGGCACCTCTTGAATCTCTTCTTGTTGTTCTTTAGCCCAAGTGCGGCAATATTGTTTATTGACTTTGCTGTTGAGCCAAAAATGGACCTAATCACTGAACAAATTCTTGACCAAAAACAGCGGATCTTTCCGTTTCTCACCGAACGCTCGTTTCCATAATACAGTTGCCAACATCCAAAAATAAATGCCATAAAATGTCATTTCAAATTACCAACAAAGTTCCCACACAAGATTTGAATTTTAATATTTTTTTGTTCTGAAAAAATACCTCTGGATGGATCACCCTATATTTGAGCTAGACCCACTAATCAGAATCCTTAGCTTAATCAGAACCTCTGCCCGTCCGGCAGTTTATCTAAATCTTGTAATAAATATACAGATAGCAATTGGTGTCCGCTCTTCATGAAATTTTGCAGAAGTACGTTTTAAGGATCCAGGAAAATGTAAAAATCGGTTCAAATTAAGATGTAGCAGCCACACATATGATCATCTGATTTTATGTTTTTAAGTTTGAGCTGTTATATATAACATCCACTCTTGATAAAATTTGGCACACGTTAGTTTTTGGACCCACGATGGTCGTTTATAAAATCGAAGAAAAACGGTTCAATTAAGATATAGCTCCCAAACATATCTGCTTATCTGAGTTTATGCCTTAAGCTTCAGAAGCCACATCCTACATTCAATCTAAATTAAATTTGGCAAGGAACAGACATATAAACACAGATAATGAAAAGGCACAGGTGTTAGCAGATATTTTTGTCGAAACCAACAGAATTACCTCCAGTTATACTCACTCTATGGATAAAATTATTAATTCAAAAGTTAATCGTTTCAAAACAGAAGTTCTAAACTCAGGAGAGGATGTGCTGATAACTCTAGACGAACTGTCAGAAATAATATTGTCACTGAAAGCTACAAAATCTCCTGGCATTGATAATGTTTCAAACTTATTAATAAAAAACCTTCCAGTTCAACTTTTAGTAAACATTTTTAATAGTTGTATTACCTTAAAATACTTTCCCCACCAATTCAAAACGGCAAAGGTCATAGCCATACCAAAACCAAATAAACCAAAAAAGTGACCCCAATAGTTACAGGCCCATCAGTTTACTTAGTAATATTGGAAAACTTTTTGAGAAAATAATTCATCGTTGACTAAGTGATTATGCTATTAATGGATCTATAATAGCCCAAGAACAGTTTGGGTTTAAAAAGGAACATAGCTCTGTACACCAGGTCAACAGAATTAGAAATATTATTGAAACGAACAAGCGTAAACGACAACTCCACTGGTCTTATTATTTTAGATATAGAAAAAGCGTTCGACACTGTTTGGCACAATGGCTTAATATACAAGCTACTTCAGGCTAACGTAGCAAAATATCTGTGCAAGATTAAAACTGAATTTTTAAATAACAGACATTGTGTCCGTAAATACTTCACTATCATCGCCAAAAAGAATCACGGCAGGCCTACCACAAGGTTCGATATTATCACCTTTATTATTTTCAATTTACACGTCAGACTTTTCCCTCCATCTTATTTGAAGACCGCATACTACGCAGAAGACACTGCACTTATAACATCTGGCAAACTTACTAAGGCACTTCTCACAAAAATGGAAAAAGGATTTGCAGCATGTAATAAATACCTTTATAAGTGGAAGATCAAAACAAACCCAATCAAAACCCAGGCTTTAATATTTCCATTTAATAAGTCGCCCAAAAGGATACCAAAAGGCCAAATAAATGTGGGAAACCAAAGAATTCCTATCCAAAGTGATGTAAAATATCTGGGAGTAATACTAGATAAAAAATTAAACTTTGGAAAACATATAGCTAAAACTTGTAAAAAAGGTTTAAGAATAATCAAAGCATTGTGGCCACTAATTAACAAACGATCATCCCTTAATTTAAATAATAAAAACCTTATATTTAAAAGTGTAATAACACCAGGAATTACGTACGCTTGCCTCATACGTATGGTACAAAGCAGCAAAATCACATCTTAAAAAACTTCAGATTCTGCAGAATAAATGCCTTAAAATAATCCATAATAAAATCTGGAGATACTCTACACACCGTCTTCATCTTGAAACCGGCTACGAGAAACTTGGAGATCATCAACAGACTTAATAATAAATACTTTGAAAATATTGAAAATTCTACTTATCAGTTAATAAGAGAATGTCAAGAATTACCTTGAAATAACATATTGTACTTCCAAATCACCAAATAGAAAATGATATGCTTATATTGTATTATTACATGTAATACAAATATACTCGTAGGCATACATATTTTCTAAACTATTTGAATATTCCTAAATTTTCATATAAAGGTTTACCTAATTTTCCTTTAAACATATTAAAAATCTAAGAAAAGAACTTAAAATCTGTGATTATATATCTTACTTGCTGTAATATCAATTGATAAAAACTCAAACCTGTACATATGTAAAAACAAACCCATGTAAATAAAGATGAATTAATAAATAAAAAAACTACAAGAAAAATAAGCAGCAAAACGAGGTCAAATTGCACTTTTATGAAATAGCATGGTGGACTGGAGAACAGAATTCAAAAATGAGGACATATGGTAGATATCGAGTAAGGACATTTTCAGCGAAATAGTATTTTCTATGGGTAGGCTATACAAATGACTGTCCTGACAGACCTGTCCTTACTCAAACTGTAGAGAGAGGCGAAGTGTTCTTAATTCCAGAGATTGACCTATCTCATAATTTGTATTTGTTTTTTTTTCCTTGAAATAGTGTCAATACAAACAAACTACGAGGCGGTTCGGAAAGTTCTTAGCCTATCAATGAAAGAGAATAGTTAGATTTTCAAAAATATTTTTATTTTTCAATATAATCCAATGAAAGTTCAATACACTTAGTCCAACGCTTATCTAGCAATTCTATCCCTTGATTAAAATAGTTTTCCTCAAGGTCTTCAAAATAGTGGTTTACAACTGTAATTGCATCTTCATTTGAGGTAAAACGCTTGCCAGCAAAGAAATTTTTTTAGTTTGGGAACAGGTAAAAGTCACTGGGAGCTAAATCAGGAGAATAAGGTGGGTGGTCAAGCAACTCGTACTTTAATTCGTTGATTTTAGCCATTGTTAAAACACTTGTGCGCTGGTGCGTTGTCTTGATGAAAAATTATTTTTTTGTGTTGTAAGCCAGGACGTTTTTCTCGAATTTGTACATTTAATTGATCTAAAAGGTTGCAATAATACTCTGAATTTATTGTTTTACCCTTTTGCAGATAGTCAATCAATAAAATACCTTTGAAGTCCCAAAAAACCGTTGTCATAACCTTACCAGCCGATTGAATTGTTTTTGCCTTCTTTGGGGCACTTCCTCCAGCTTCAGTCCATTGTTTGGATTGTTCTTTCGTCTTTGGAGTATAGTGATGGATCCATGTATCATCAACAGTTATGAAACGACGCTTAAAATCCATTTTATTTCGCTGAAAACGATCCAAACAAGCTTGAGAAATGTTCATTCTTATGCGTTTTTGGTCGACTGTTAACAAGTCCGGCACCCATCTTGCAGAAAGCTTTTTCATCTGTAGTTCTTCATGCAAAATTAAATGGACTCGATCATTTGAGATGCCCATGATATTAGCTATTTCACGCACTCTTATTCGTCGATCATTTAATACCATATCATGCACTTTGGCTACAATTTCTGTTGTTGTAGCGGTTTTTGAACGTCCACTACGTGGTTCATCTTCAATGCTGTACGACCACGTTTAAATTCAGCAACCCAATTTTTTACTGTTGCATATGAAGGAGCACTTTCACCTAACACATTCACCATATCATTATGAATTTCTTGTCCCGATAAACCTTTTTATGTAAATATTTATGACACCACGCATTTCTAATTTTTCCATTGTAAAAAAATCGCGGATGCTTCTTTTGTGAACACCTGTTTCTATATGAAGGAGTTGCCAGATCAAAATTTAACATGTGTTCATAGCAGAGATGGAAGTTTCCAAAACACTTAACTTTTTTCTGTTTATACCGCGCTTTTTGTGCTAGGCTAAGAAGTTTCCGAACCGCACTTACAAATGAATGTCCTGACAGACCTGTTCTTACTCAAACTGTAGAGAGAGGCGAAGTGTTCGTACTTCCAGAGATTGACCTATCTCATAGTTTTTATTTGTTTTTTTTCCTTGAAATAGTGCCAATACAAACAAACTAGCTGCTCTAGAATCCACATTCGAAATTAACTCTTGGTCAAATTTACATTGTACGCTAAGATTAATTAATTTCCAGACCTGTATAAATTGGACTACATTAGTAGTATAAATACAAGGTTGCTTTTCAATTTTAGGCACTGCATGTTTAGATAAGCCATTTAAGATCCTACATTGTTTAAGTCCAATATGCTTTACTTTGTATTAGACTCAGCCTTGTATGCCAATACCTACCAGTGTTTTTATAAAACCCTTATAAAAGTCTCTCGTCTTAGGACCTTGTCGCTGTGATTTCTTTCCCATTTTTTTCAAGAAGGCAAGGGGCTCTTGCGCCTTGCCTTCTTTCCTGTTTTTAAATAAAACTTCCAAAATGTTTTATATTTTTTATAATTTTTTTTTTATTGATTTTTCACAATTTATTTAGTGTTGTTGTTTAATTTTTTGTAAGTTTTCGGTTCAGTTTTTTTTTGTTGTTGTTTATTTCGATCGTGTTTTACATGCATTCTTTTTACATACAATGCCATATTGTAGTTGAATTTATTTTTTATTTCATTTTAGGTTTTATTATTTAATTCAGTTTTACGTTTTTGTTTAACGTATTTGTTTTTTTTTATAATTAAATTTAATATATTGGGTTTTTCTATTATTATTATTTCTTTTAGTTTTGTTGTGTCTCGAATTGTCATTAGTATCATTTTTATTATTTATTAAATTATTTTTCTGTATAAGTATATAATATTCGGTTTTATGTATAATTATCTTTGAATAATATATACGAGTTGTTTTGCGCTAAAACGATTGTTTGCAATTACAAATGTAAACTTTTTTCCATTTACCATGTTTGGGGGTTGTGTGTTCTTTTTTTCATGTGGTTTCTTTATATTAATTCTGTATAATTACGGCTAAGAATTTTCTATTTTTATGGTTTTGGGATACAGCTGGGGGGGGGGGGGGGGAATATAGTAAAATAATGTAGTATGATTGAAATGAAATTAAGGGGCATTAGTTTGGGTTTCCTATGGGGGGGGGGGGGGGGGGGGGTTTCTTGAGAGGTTTGAATTTAAACACATTTTCCTTTTGGTTTTTTTTCATAATTAAAATTTATTTATTTCTCGTTAATCGTAAATTCAAATTTGTGTCTTACAAAACTAAAACATTCTTCTTTTTGGGTGTTCGTACGTGTGTTTGTGTGGGTGAAATAATTTAGTTAAAAAATTAAATTTAGCCTAAAAACAATTAAAATGGGGATGAGTTCGTTTCGTTTTTTTCTTTTTAAATATATTTTTAATTATAGTAATTAAGGAAAATTAACATTTATACACAAATTATTTATATGATTAAATTATATTACAACTTAAAAGAATATATTTTAAAGTTTTTTTTTCGTTTTCTTTCCCTCTAGCATTAAGTTTATATCATTATTTTATTTTTACAGTGTACACAAGGGGGTGGTTGTTGTCTTGACTTAAGCTTAGACGTTACGTTTAGGTTTTTATTTTTCTTCATCATCGAATAATATTAACTTTTTACAAAAAAAAATATATATATTTGTTTATGCTTAATACAATATTTACTAAATCGTACTTATAAATGTATATATAGTATTTAAATATATGTATACTATAATAATATTGTTCATTAACATACTAATATATTACAAGTCTTGTGAGTAGTGTGGTTTAATCAGAGCCTCGAGATTATCACAACTTCAGTTAAACATTAGATTCTTTGACAAAATGGAAAATCGGAATTGTAAAAAAGCCTACAGTGCCACCAGCTTGAATAAAATGAATTATATAAAGATTTATTTAAAAGCTCTAATCTTTATGGGGCTTAGTTAACAAGCTTGAACTAGAGAAAACAACCAGAGCTTTTAAATGGACATTTTCTCTAGCGTTAACCACTTTGTAATTCAAAACGCGAAAACGCGAACAAGTTCTGATTAAATGACGCAGCGCATGAAGAGCTTTTCGGGCAGTCCCACCTGCTTCAAACAAAGCCATTTTATTTTAAAGAGAAGATCCATTAAACAGGTTTTGCCACAAGCTTGAGTCAGAAAAATACGCAGAGTTTTAGCTATGGACCTTCTGTATTTAATGCAACTTCTTATCATACAAAATTTAACGCGAAAGCCCAGGATATAAATTATAAAAATATGACTTATAAAATAGATCTGATTTTATGACGTTTGCCTAACGCATAGCGAGCTTTTCGAGCAGTCTCAACTGCTGTTAACACAGAAATTTTATTTTAGAGAGAAAATCCATTAAACAGCTTCTGTATCAAGCTTGAACCAGAGAGAAGAACCAGAGTTTTTGCAACAAACCTTCTGTCTTGAATTCACCCATTTATCACACAAAATACAACGCAAAAGCTCAGGGTATGAATTACAGAAATAAGGCCTTTAAAAATGCTCTGATTTTATGACGTGTTGCATAAGGAGCTATTTGAGCAGTACCACCAGCTTCAATCGCAGAAGTAACATTTTAGAGAGAAGGACCATTAACAAGCTTCAATCTTCTGACATGGTGCGTAAAAAGCTTTTGTAACGAGATTAAATCAGAGACAATTAACTAGAGCTTTTTAATAGACCTTCTTATAAGAATTGACTCCCTTATCATACAATAAGTGACGCAAACTTTAATTATAGGGAGAACCTATGAAAAAAGCGCCGATCTTATGAAGCAGTAAATAAACAGCATTTAAGCAGGGTTAAGGTCTTTTAACAACAACAAAATGTACAGGAATTAATTCAAACTTTCGCTTTAAATTTTATCTGGTAAGGGTTAAGGTAAATTATAAAGCTTTTCTCTCATTCGGAACATAAAGAGCTTTTGAGCATTGCTTTAAAAAAATTTAAAATTTGAAAGAATGGTGATTAAAAAGCTCGAGTTGGCGTAAAAGCTCTTGTCACATGCTTGAACCAAAAAAAAATAGCCGACCTGTCAGCAAAGACGCAGCACGAAAGTTCTTGTTATTATTCAATGCCAATTAAAAACGTATTCAGAAAAAAAAACGAGAGCTTTCGTCTATCAGTTTCTATGGTAAGGAAGTAAATTCTAGAGAGTTGGTCTATCAAAAAAATTATGACATGTGACATAAAAAAACATATGTCACAAGCTTCAACCAGAGAAATGTAATTATTGATTTTGGTTAAAATGCTCTGATTGTCTTACATGCGACATTAACGAAATCAATCACATACAACGCAAAAGCTCGCGACAGTTTTCAAGTCCAATTGCTTTTAGTCATAACAAAGAATTGTGCAGAAAATAATGCGAGTTTTCGGGATGTGTCACTAGAGCGAAAATCGATTAATCTCATGATGATGGACATAAAGAGCTTTTGTCGAAGCAGAGCTCCGGTTAAAAATTATAACCATTCAATAGTGCAAAGCTGAAAGAATACCATTTATTTCGTTTTCAGAGATAAAGAGATGAATTGTTGATAGATGAGGATGATGATAAAAAGCTCTGACGTTTTGCAATAATAGCGCCACGGCATGTGCCACGGCATGAAGGCGGGAACTTTTTAGTAAAACTCTTCTCCAAAGTTGTACTTCTTATATAGAACTTTTTTAAGAAAAAATATTTTCGGGTGAACAAAGGACAACATTTTGAGACAACTACGAAAGGTTTAAAATTCCAATTCTCTTTATTAAACTTTTTTAAACATATTAAAAGTCAATAGGAATATAGCGATAAATGTTTAACTGAAATTTGTTTCATCTTTTCTCTTGATTATTTTAAGTTTTATTTATTTTATTCTTATTTTTATAAATTTTTATTTTGTTATTCTTTTTTTTTACAGGATCACGCAGTTTTCTTTTTTGTTTCTTAAGGTTTTGAACTGATATTTGTTTGTTGCTGTGTTTTTTTTTTTGGAAATTTGAAAATAAAGTTAAGCCTTGTTTTAAAAAGTAGTTTCAAAAAAAACGGGAAAATAGAAAAATTTTGTTAAGCAGAGGTAGCGAGTTTGTTTTTCTTGTTTGTTCTAGAGGTTATAGGGAAAGCTTTTTTTTAAATATTTACGAAATTTTATTTTCGTTTGACTATATAGAAGAGGATTAAACAATTGCAACAGAATTTTGGTGTATCGTGTTATAATTTTTTTTTTATTTTCCTTCTTTTTAACTTTTTTTGTCTATAGTATAGTTTTTTAAAAGCTAATAAATGCCGTTTGAGAATTGGTTTTGTGTAGTGGCTTGTCTCTATTTTATTAGCAGTGACTGATTTTATGCATTTATTTGAACGAAGTGTGTTTGAAACGGGTCACAGATTTTAAAAACCGAAAACTTAATTTTTTTCTGATCAAGCAAATTTAAATTCTAAAAAGTAATTGAAATTAATATTAATACTATAAAAGCGAACAAATTTGTCAGTCATAGACATTTTTAAATTATGTGAGCAACATTCATAAAAATCTGAAAATACTTCACATATATTATGAAAATGTTTTTTTTTTGTTGGCTTCCAACATTAGAATTCAGATTTTAAAATTTTTTTTAGTGGAATAGAACATTTAAAATTGTTTCACATTGTTTAGCTCGTTTGTTTAATTTTTTCGCATTTTAAGCACTTATCCGTTATTTTCAAGAATTCTATTTTTAGCAGAAAAAACAAATTATGGAAAATACTTTTCGATTTCAAAAAAAATCAAATTTTTATTGTTGACGTTTAAGAGTTGGTTAAAAAGTTTACTCTCAACATTCCCCTAATTTAGAGTACAAGTTTTTGGTAAACGCGGCAATTTTGTTTTAAAAAAATTTGTAAACTGTTTAGAAAAATAAAATATTGCACGTTATTTAAACGAAATAGTTTTAAAAATACTTAAATTTTTAACTGATAAATATTATGTTATGATCGAGACTGAACGGACTTTATCAAAACGTGTTTCTAACATTTTTAAATAATTCAAGAAACAAAACGCAACACTGTTTTTAACAATGTCATGGCAATTAATCAAAGTAAATTAATTGTTCAATATTTCATGTTGTTTTAAAATGAGGAAGCCAACATATTCAATATTGATATATTTTAAGTCATAGATTAAATTTCTGTTTGTATAAACCAAAATATTATGGAATCACTTTCACTTCTCGTTAGCAAAAAGTATTTTTTCAAACTATTTTTGGTTTTCAAATTGTGACCTATTCAATTCAAAAAATATTTAAAAATAATAATATTCAACTACCTGCTACTATTTATGTTATGCATATAACTCTTTTCAGAAATTATCAGTTATTCTGTTTCAAATTAAATCTGTTTATAATTATTATTTATTTTACGATTTTAGTTTTTTTTAGTTATTATTTTTATATTTTTACTATTTTTTTCTGTTTGTTTTGTTTTAACTTAAAAGGAACATATTTATTATTTTTTTTTAATTTTTATAGAATTATGTTTTCTTCATATGTTTAGTGTTTATTCGCTTTACTTATTACTTTTCCATTACTAAAACTTAAATAAAACAAAAAAATATTTTATATTTTTCGAAATAAGTTTTTAAACTAAAACAAATGAAAAGTTTACAAAAATTAATCACAAAACATCATTGATTGAAACGTTGGTTTTTTTGTTAGATATTTTTTTAGGTTTTCGATTTTTTTTTCTCATAGATTTAGGCGACTCTGTTAATGTAATGATTTGTTTTTTTTTTTGTTTAGTTGGTCCATTAATGTTACATGGTTTTTTAAGTGGGGGTGCTAGGAAAAAGTTGAGATCTGGGGAACAGTGTTGGTTTTGACTTTATTGAGAGAAGAAAGAAGGCGAGTTTGAAAGGTTGTTGTAGATGTGTTATACACATATTAAAAATTCTATTAAAAAAAAACAGAAAAATCTGAATTTTTATAAACCCATTCTCTACCACCACTGTGTTTTCACAACATCGACTCTATGTGTAGATGGGTGAACGGTGTAGAAAATGGGTTAAGAACAGCGTTGTTAATTTTTTCTTGGCTTTTTCGGTATTTTTTTTTTAATATCTCGCGAAGCACAATCTCTGGCGAACGTCCAAAATGTCTCACTCTGGCTTTTGTTTACTATGTCTCAAACGCTCTTGAGTAGTATTTCTCTCTCGTCACTCTTAACTACATTGAAAAGCTCTGTTTCAAGTTTGAGCCCCAAAAAAATGGTATTTTAATCCCAGAAATTTTTTTAATGCCGGATTTTCATATATTCATTAATATTTGCTACGGGGTTTATAAAAAAACAACTACTGCTGAAATGTACCTCTAATCTTCGATTATTTTTCGATTCACAGAAGTTTTTTCTTTCACCCACATGTTAATTATGATGATCATTTTATCGCTATCACTTTCTCGCTTATTGTTGCCTTTAATCCTGATTTGATAGCAACAGTCTTGCATAAAAAATATCAATAAAATCCCTTTTTTATACTGCTGTTTTTTTTTAATAATTTTCGCTCTTCAGAACTCTCGCTCTATTCTGCAAACATTTTCTCTTTTCTCTTTCATTCACACACAATCACTCTTTCACACATACATCTTTTAACGTTATCTTTATTGTTCTGCGTTTTTTCTACTCAAACTTCAAAATCCATCGATTTGGTTAGCATTTCTCTGAATTCAGCATTCAGCAACAACGATAAAATTGGTCTAATGTTTTCTCTGTAATCCCAAAAAAAAACTTTTACGAACTCTGTTAAGATTATGCTTGATGCCCTTTGTGTTAAAAGCATCCGTCGTTTTAAAGCTCCAGAGGCAATGAACGCTTTTCTTTGCTACACACAAACTCTAACGACAGTATTCTGCTGTTTGTCTCTTTTCAACAATTTTCGATTTACGGAGCAGTCGCAATTTTTTTTTTTTTAGCTAGGAGATATTTGTGAAGATCACATAATCTCTCTTTCTCTGTTGCTTTGCTGCTGAAGATTTGCAACATTTTGTGCTCATTTCATGTAAGCCCATAGAGCTTAGAGGTGGCAAGGAAAACTACTCAAGGTTTTAATGAAAACCTCAAATGTTCCACGCTAAAATTAGAGGGAACTTGGTTACGTTTTGAATAAGCTAACTCGGTCTTGCACGAAGGAAGTGATATATTTTGTTTCTCCGCAATGATCTCTCTCTCTTTTTATGTTTTACAGAACTTTTGCTTTTATTTTCACATGATATCTATATCGTTCGTCTTATTTTTATAGTTCATAGGCCTTGTTCTCACCAACTTTTTTTTTACATATATTAAATATTTTCTTTGTCATAAGATCTCGCTCTTTTCTCCATATGAGTTTTATGTAGTTATTGTGTAATCTCTCGCTCTTTTTCTTAGCACTCGTCAGCGATGCTAACTCGATGGTGATTTCTCGTCACCAAAAAACCTCTGTATTTGCAAAGTAGCGGTTTTATAAGAAAAAATCTCTACTTTGGCTATTTTAAGTACTTTCGCGAACTGTCTGTAGCGATGTTCACTTAAAAAACTATTATTTCGTTTTTGTATAAATTTTCCTTGATATTTTTGGGACGGTTACTCATCATCCCGTTAAAAATAACTTAGAAAAACTGATGACACCGAAATATATCAAGTTTCTGAGCAGTGCCTTGCAGACTTTTTTCAAAAATCGAAAACATTTGTTGTATTTCTATAATTTTCCCTCGAAGTAAAATAATTTTTAGTAGTTTAGAAATTTTGTTTTCGAAATGTTCCGCAGCTAATTTTTTTTTGTTCTGTATATTTCCTCAGTTCTGTAGCGATTGCAGCGGTTTTTTGCACATTTCATCCATACAATTTTTGCCTCGGAACAGTTGGCAACACTGGTACCCGTTGTACTTCTCATGTTCTTCTAAATGACAGTGTCCTATTAGCAACTTGCGTAGAAGGTCGCAGACGCGATAACTTCACACCGTTGTGCAAGTATTTAAAAATGATTTTGTTTACAGACAACTAAAGACAATTTGCGTTAAAACCCGTTTGCTTTAAATTATTAAAATATTTGAGAGAAAAGTTGTTTAATAATAACCTATAGCGAGTTTAAGCGAGCTCGGTTATTTACTCGCTTACGGTCTTTTATAAATAACTTTTTTTCTACAAACACAAATTCAAAATCAAATTCAATCAAACAGTTTACGGTGCATCAAAAAAGAATCAAATCTTGTATACAAAGAAACTTCAAAAATTTCTCGTAAAGTTTTTCAGTTATCGACTTAGCGACTAGTTCAATAAGCGATTTAAATAATCAACAGAACACGTCTAGGAGGCTCTTTTCCAATATTTCTCTTTTTAATTTTGTTTCACAGCACACTTTTTATTTTTTTTAACTCTCATATGCCATGTATCCTGAAGCGAGCTCAAAGAGAGGACATGAAACCAAATTTAATCTCACAGCAATCTTTTTACTTTTTATATCTTAAACATTTCCCTTTCACAGTTTATCTTCTGGTGCAAGCTCGGAGAGAGAACATAAATCCTAATCAAACACCTTTCAGCATCTCTTCGGTTCTCATAAGACTTTAGTTCAAACTTTTTTCGGGCTATTTTTCGGCGAGAACTCACAACTTCAACTCTCTCAAAACACTTTCTCTTACTCTCTTTAAAAAGCAAGACAGACAAACAACTATTCTCTCATACTTTTTCCTAAGCTTTTTAAGTTCTTCCACAGATTTTTTATAAGGTTTTTTACAGGGTGTACTTTATGTTACAAAACAAACAAATTTGCTTAAGACGATCATTTAGTCGTTCTATACAGGACTTTACAGAAAATTTACAGGAGCACAGATAAAGGTGTAAATTGGTAACCCCATTTAAAGGGCAGAGAAAAGAAAAAGGGTAGTATAGACTTTGTTCTGAGGGGGAGGAAAGGAAATATAAAAGGTTTTTAGAAGAATGTAAATATAAAAAGCAAACATTTAAAATTTAAACAACATTAACATTATTTGGAAACATTTCACAATTTCAGCACAAATAGACTTTTGTCGGTAAGAGGCGGCGACAAAAATCTTGATTGAAAAACAAACGAAAGAAGCTTGGATATACGTACCAGTATACTCAGTAGTGAAGTTCTAGAATAAATGCTTTGAACTAGAACGAATGTAATATTTTTAGTATTTAATAAACTGCTGAAAATTTTAAATTGGATAGAGGGAATTAAATCCTTCAGCAGTCATATTAAAAAAAAAACTTTAGAGTTTAAAAAAGGTATTGAAATCAATTTGTTGCTTGGTTAGGGAAAAATCACAGAAATTGGGGTTTATGATTTTTTATTTTTAAATAATTTTTTTTCTTTCCATATTTAAATTCGTTAATGTTGGTTACTCTATCAGAAAAAAACTTATGTTTGCTGTCACTAAAATCCTTTAAATATTTTAAGTTTTTTTTCACAAGTTAAGGGTTTTGTTTGTTGTGTATGTTTTCTTAAAAAATTCAGCTAAATTTGTGTTCAATACTTTTGTTGCTTACGACTGACTGACTATTATTATTTTATTCTGGATGTATGCTTAAATTCTGCCTTACCGGATATCAATACGAATCAAATGAGATAATTATCTATGTATCGGTTTGTTAATAGTCTTACTACCAGTTTTCCTTGGAATTTTGTTTTTCATTTTCAAATTGGAAATATTTACAAAAAAAGTATGGGTGTGTGCTTTGCTTCTTAATAGATTTTTAATAAATACGTTATTTGTTTAGTTTAAAACTTTAATATTTTGTTTTTTTTTTTACTTTTGTGTTTCTTTTATTTCGTTGGCAAAATTTTAGTTTAAGTTTTCTTTTTTATCTTATGTGTGTCTGTGTTGTTGTGTAAAGTGTTTAAGGTTTCGGTTTACTTTGACGATGATTTCATACCTTCCTGTGGTTTTCTGTATAAAAAATTAAAGGTGATTGCTCAAAACTACTCTACTCTAAAAAAATTAACACAAACTTAACCTTGAAAATCTTTTAAAGTTCTTACAAAAACCTTTTTTCCTTCAGTGTATAATATTTTAAATTTTTTTATGTGAGTGTTCTTGTTGGTGTGGCATTAACAAAAGTTTAAACCGAAGCCTACTTCTACATTCTTTTCTTTCGGTGTTTTCGTTCTGTATTTTCGTGTTGGTTTTGTTTCTTAGGGTTTTAATTTTTGTCGGTTTTTCTTTATGTTAAGGTAAAGCATACGGTGTTCTAGTTGTTGGTTTTTTTCTTTCTTCCTCTCTGTATTTTTTAATTTTATTAATGTGGGATTTTAGTGATGTTATTTACTTCAGGTTTCTTTAAATGATTTACCATCATAATTTTCCTTTTCTGTTTTTTTTTGGGGCTTTTCCGGCTTCCGCTGGCCTTAAGTCGAAGCTTTGTATTACAAAGCTTTTCCTGGGGACATCAGATTTTATTGCCAATTGTAGGCAAATGTATTGTGGCCAGTCCTTGTAAGATATGGGTTGTGTTTGTTTCTTATTTAGTTTTTTTTTGTCAGAGTTTTAGCGCTGCAATGAGAACAATTAAATACATTTTTTTTTATTAAAATGGTGAATTTTCAAAAGAACACAATAAATTAATTTATATTTCAAAACGAGTAGATTTTCTAACAAGTTTCACTCAACTGCACTGAAATGGTTGTTTTCCTCAAAATCACAATAGGAATGATTCCCCTGATAAACTTTCGTAACTGGACCGAGAACTACGAAAGAAATGCGAAAGATTTCCCGAGAATATTCTAGTAGACTCGCTTAAAAAGGTAAATCTTCTCCTACATTTTAGGCAAAAATGTCTTAAACTAGTCAGCATGAAAAAAAATGTTACCGCCATTTTTCGTTTTCTAAACGGAACAATAAGCAATTTAATAACAGAGAACTTTTCAGTTGTAATCCGTAGGGACATTTTTGTGTATATGTGACGCGCAAAATAGAAAGGGGCCTAAGGTTAAAAACCAGTTTTGTTCAGGAGATCCATTTTAAAGATTAGGTCCCTTTCTATTTACTTTCATAAAACGCGCATATCTCTGGGAGGGAATACTTTTGGGGCCTGGGATCGGATCGGTCTCATTCGATGATCAGATGTTGTCCACATCAAAAAAAGAAAAAAATGAAAATTGATTTTTTTACCCTTAGTTCCCTTTCTCTATGCGCTGTCACATATAGGGTTCGGCACGGTCAAACTTAACTACGACTTGACTTGTTTCAAACTATTTTTTATTTTCTTTTTAACTTTAATGGGATTTTATAAAAAAATAAATTTAGCAATAATTGTGTTAAATATTATTTTTTTTGTTTAATAAATTTAAAACAAGATTTTTCTTTAATTATTTATAATTATTTATAATGTTATTTTCAAAACAAAAAGGAACATTAAGCTTTATAAAAATTCAAATCAATAACAAATATCAAAAAATTTAATGAGAAGAAAAAAAAACACATTTCGTCGTTGGTCTATAAATTTTTTAAATATATATATCTTTTTCAAACTACTTTTTTTGAATGAGACTTTGTTGTATTAAAATTTTTTCCTTTTTTCTTAGTCTACACCGGCAGTTTCTCATTGAATTCCAATCTTAGGGGGTCTGAGAATGGTGAAGAAACGTTCACCGAAACCTCAGTTACTCCTACTTGTAACTAAAAGTCTTTTCGACTACCTTTGGAATAACTATTTGAGCAAAATGTTCAGACCATGTTTGAACATAGTGACAAATCTGACTATGAACTAGGCATATACTTATATTACGTGCTTGCAATTTAATGCCGCATAGCTAATTATAATGAACGACAACAGCCAAAGGCTCTCCTTGTGCTGTCCACTTGTGTTTATTCTACTAAAGTAAAATGAATTTGTCTAACGAAACGCGCTGCGTCCTCACCCTACCACTTTTTCTATTCAACATTTAAAGAACTTTGCGCAGCCATCTTTGAAAAAGAGACCCCCTCTCTTTTTTAGGGCAGACAGAGAACTTTTATATAAAATTATATTGGTTACTCACCTCAAATCCATTGGTTTCATCAATGATACCACAGCCTGTTTGTCGTTTGTTCATCTTGTTCGTGTTGTTGTAGTTTTAATAAATTATTCGTAGCATTTTTCGTAATCTCTAAATCATTCTTGGCAACACTGTCCACCTCATCACTACTACCATCCGCAACAACCGCGTTATCAGCATCGGCAAGTTGCCCATGCTCAATGCTTTGCAAAGCTTTTTGTATGCCCAAAATCTCCAACGAAGAGGGCATATAATAATCGCCATCCTCATCACCACGATCATCGGTATCGAATGACAGCACATCGTCATCGTTATCATCGTCATCGCGATCAGAGCCTCGGGCCAGAGAAAGCTTTAGAACTTTCAAATCGCTAGCCTTCAGCGAGTTATGATGGAAGGCTTGTGATGATATCGGCTTCGCGGACAACGATGATGTTTTATTGGTCAGCGTATAGCTGAAGTGCGGCGTCAGAGATCGAGCCACCAGCTGCGGATGCTGGTGGTATAGACTGTCCTCCTCCTTGGGAAGTGAGGACAGATGTGATGTGGCCGTATAGTCGTGATTATGGTGGGGTGTCACATGATGCAATTGCTTGGGCATGGTAGTGCTTAGAATGCTGAGTCTCTTAAGTTTATGGGGCTGTTGCTGGTGATGATTCAGCTGCTGTTGCATTAAATTCTTTTGTATACTACTGGTGATGTTGTTGGTGGTTGATGTCGCTAATGTTTTGTTGTTGCTAAAATGATTGTTCTTATTACTACTGATGCTGCTGCTGTTGCCGCTACCACTACCCACTACTTGAGTTTTTCTATTATTATTTATAGATAATGTTGTGTTTGCTGTTGCTGCTGATGATGTGGCGGCGTTATGCTGAATCGCCTTCTGTTGGGTCTCAAACTAAAGATTGTCTGGATAGCTGCGGAAATTATAGGTTCTGGCCCTCTGGAATTGCATGGTATCAGCATTGTTGGCATTATTCATGCCAGCACCGCCGCCCACGCCAACACCACCATTGCCGCCACCGCCACCCACCGTCGCCGTATTGTACGGATTGATCATGGGCGCCGTCGATTGGGAATTCATGGTGCCCATGTTGTCGTCGTAATTATGCTCATTACTCAGATTACTGCTGGCCTTACTGCTCATCGTATTGCTGCCGCTGTGACCCTTGATGGGCTTAAATATCGCCGTAGTGGCATAGTATTTCTCCATTGGCGGCGGTGGTACCTGCGGCGGCCGCGGGAATATGCTGCTCAATGGCGGTGGGGGCGTGCGCCGGACATTCACATAGCCGCCCGGTGTGGAATTGGACATTTTCGAGGGCATATAGTCCTGCATATGGGGTACAGCATAACCGCCTTCAGGAACATCTAACCGAAAATAGGGCGGGGAGAGGGCAAACGAAAAAGAGAGAACGAGAATAGATGGAAAAAATCCATTAAAACTTGTGGTTTATAGCGTAATGTTATGGCCTCAACAGAAAAAAAGAATTGTGGTCTTTATTTTTGTTTTTTTTTCGTCAAGTCATCACTTAAGGTTTATGGTCGGCTCTTTGCGTACCAAGCGTAAACCAAAAATTTCATATTTTCTCTACTTCAGCTGGACGTTTATATAGAAAATTTTCCTAAGGTTTCTTATGAGGCCATAATTTATGGTTGATTTGTGGGTATGGGTCAAAAGGGGAGGGTGGGAAGAAACTGGAGGCAACTCCTACTCCTTGGCCCCCTTCATCCATATTTTAGGTTTCATATTTTTCGCTTTGTTGTTGATGTTGCTGGTGGGCTCTCTTACCTGTATAGTCCGGTGTCATGTTACATTGTAAATCATTAACGGCCGCATAGCCATTTACGCCACTCGTGTACATATTTACATTAAAGGGTTCATGGTAGAGGCTATTCTTGCCAATTGAATCATTATCATCCACGCTGGCCTATAGCAGGGTACGTTGTTAACGGAAAGAAGAAGCAGAAGAATAAACAAAGAAATAATTAATTAAAATGTTTTCCACAACAAAAATAAGTAAAAGGGGCACAAAACAAAAAGCTATGCTTTCATTTTGAAGGCAAAAGTAGAAGCGTTCTTATTGACAATTTAAATTGTTAGCTCAAAATTTAAAGAATTTGTTTTCCCTAGAACCTTAAGCTTAACTAAGTAAAATTGTTTAGCAGGAGTAGGGAATTAAGGACAATAATCACGCGCCTCTTTAAACAGAGCGATAAATGAGCGCAAGGATATTCAGATTGAGAGGAGTCAAAAGACAAACGCTGCAAGACAAGATGAAAGAATGAAAAATTTACTAAGACCTCTTAAAATAATGACAGACCCAAATAGTAGCTGGAGCTGATTTCATGAGGTAACTTAATTTTTTTTATTTAGAAAGGGGTCCTATACCTTTCTGGGGTTAGTTGTCTAAACGCAACCCCACCCTAATTTCTGTATCCCTGCAGTTCTAAAGAAAATTTTATAAGCTCTACCTGTATGAAAGCTAAGGATTTGAGTACAGTGGGTTAAAGGATTTATGGATCTTGAAGCCTCTAGGACTATGGTGCAGCCTCACTTATATGATAGTGGTGGATAGGTACCCTTAGGGTTTTCTGTTCACTGTTATATACTCCCTAGAATCACGCTCATTAATTCTTTTTTTGTATCCTTGTGAAATTTTAGAGTTTAAGCTCATGAAACAAATAAAAACTGAGCGCGTTTATTTAAGGTCACTGAGAGCGCTCAACCTGCAGATTATTATACCCTCCATTATAGGAGGATATATTCACTTTGTCGTTCCGTTTGCAGCACCTCGAAATACTGGTCGGAGACCCCATAAAGTGAATATAATCTGAATCGTTGCAAAATTCGTGGATGATCTAGCCCTGACCGTCTTTCTTTCTGTGGAAAACAAACTAAAGGTCGCACTATAACACCTAGGTGGCTGAAACTTTGCAAAAACATGTTTTGATAGACTAAACGGGTTGCAGTTGAAAATGGGCGAGATCGGTCAAGAGATACAAATTTTCCCTCACAAGGTTTAAGTGAACCTCTGGAAAACACAACAACATTGAACTTAACAAATCAATATCTCATGGACTATTAAAGATATAATTTATAATTGGAACATATGACATTGGCTTAAATCAAATCACATCCTGGAGGAAAAGTGGGCGGTTCCACGCCCCCTTAAAAAAATTACATTTCTGGCTAAAGTAATGGACCGATTGTAATAAAATGTTAGCATAATAAACTTAGTGGCTAGGAAATTATAGGAAACTTTGTTATAATAAAATTATACAAGGGGGCGTGGCATCGCCCATACAACCCAGAACTTAAGAATATAATATCTCATGAACTCATGAAAATATTACGATTATATTCGTCACATATATATTTGTAACATATATACATATCTATAATGTTGGCATAGATCGGAACACATCCTGGGGGATAAGATGACGGTGCCACGCCCTCTTTTCAAAATCGTACTTAAGGCCAAGGTGATGGACCGATCGTTATAAAATTTTAACAGAAGAAAGTCAATGTCTAGGAAATTAAGGTAAACTATGTACTGGTGAAATAAGACAAGGGGCGTGGCACCGCCTACACAAATTAAATATCTCATTAGAGATATGACGATGTTATTAGGAACATACTCGTATGATGTTCGCATGGATCGCATCACATCCTGGAGGAAAAGCGGTTGGTGCCGACACCCTTTGAAAAATTAAATTTATGGCCCAACACACCCTGAAGGAAAAGTAGGCGGTGCCATACCCCCTTAAAATGTTAAAGTTTGACCAGAATCCATGACAGAGAGTAAATAAGATACGGCCAGGCCGAAATAAATTTGTTCATTTGTTTTCATAAAATTTTATAAATTTTTCTTCAATTGCGATTTTTTGCGTCCGCAAGTTAAAAATAATACTAAAATAAGGTTCCAGCAAGATGGAGCCACTGCGCTTACAGCAAGAGCCACAATGGAACTTCTTTGTAACCTTTTTGGTAAACCCTTCAGTCTTATTTGGGCCACTCAGTAAAAGACCTATTATGAGACTGTCGCATATAATAAGTTTTTCTCAGCAGCGTAAGGTAAGGCAGTTTCAAAGTTTCTTGCAGGAAGCAGCAGTAGCCACTAACTAAGATACGCATAAGAACCTTTAACCCTAAAAATATATTAAAATCGCAAATTTCTACTAAAGGGTAACATAAGCGGAATGACATAGATAAGGCACCCTTAATTCTTGATCCAGGATGACAAAAATTAAATAATCCTGTAAATTAAATCTCAACATTTTAAACTCTGTGTCCTTTTGCTCCCAAAATACTCATCCTTTCAATTTCCTGCGATACCCACAGGATACAACATATTAAAATGTTTTCAATGTTCACCTAAATAAACAGATTTATTCGCTGTTTTTCTAAAAACTAAGCAACTTTGTTGTGGTTTTTGTTGCCCTTTAACTGAAAGTGGCCCTTTTTGCGTTGTTGGTAAAAGGAGAAAACCCACAAAGTATGAACACCTGCTGTTTTCATTACAACGTAATACTTGAAACAATTAAAACAAATCACGAGCAGAAAAGAGATGGGAAACTATAGAGGAAAACCTTTTTTTTATGATGCCTTAACATGCAGAGATGGGTGGAGAACAAGAGACTAGCTGAAAGGAAGCTTGAAGAGATCTTGAAAAAACGACGATCTCTGACCTTAAGCGGAAATTGGGGAAACGCCTTATTACACATTAACATGCAGGCTAGGGCACACAAAGGTGTCCTTGAAAAGTCTTTCTTTTTATTAAAGGGATATTTAAATCCTTCAGTCTATATTGAAACTTGAGAATCAGGACTTTAGGGAGATTTTCAATTTCTAAGGCCTTACTTTATAAGAAGTTTTGTTACTTATTGCCTATATCTTCTTAACCTTTGCAAAACGTTCTCTTACTACAACCGTGTCACATGAAACACAACTAAATTCATTACTCGCCTTCCGAAACCACAGCACTCAAAACTTTCGTTCCTCTCTGCCCACACTACCGATTGCAAACTTATTTACATGGCAGACTTTCGAATCCTTTTGCAAAGGATGAGGAAAATCTGTTTTTTATTACTAACTACAATGACTGTGTGTGAGTTGGTCCTTCCTTTTAGTTTTGTTTTTTTTTTTTGCTCGTGCTCTATCATTATTTTGCGTTATTATTATTTGTTTGTTTCTCGTCGTTTTGTTTCCTCTATTTCTACTTCCACTTTTGCCCCGTCGTCCGTCGCCATTTCGGTTGATGATACTTACTTTAATTCCTGTGCCATTTGGTCGATGCTTATCAACATTACCACCCAATGTATTTGGATTAAAACTATATTGGAATGCATCCAAAACATTGCTACCACGTGCCCTTTTCGTCCGGGAGACGATAAATAAAATGATGGCCACCAGCAGTATAATGATGGTAGTTAAGACGACAATAACAACGCCAATAAAATTCTCGTCGGAGGGTTCTTGATCGATGGGTTTGGGTGCGATTACTGGAAATACAGAAAAGAGAGAGATGGAGACAAAGGAAAAAGTTAATATTTCGTATGAAATTATGTACGAGAAGTGTATGAGTATTTAAAACGTAGTAGTTTTACTGAAATAACAGAAAAACTAAATTTGCAGACAAAGTTTTGGTAAAATATTTGAATAAAGCCTGCGGTGTAGACAGTTTTTGTAATTTGGCTGGCACTCCTATAGGTAATTACTTATTGTTTTAGACAACAGCCTGTATTTAAATAGAAACCCCTTGTGTTGTAGGTTTTGATATATATAAGTATACTTAATTTATCAAACTACACGTTTTTGTATTTTTATAAAATGGGATAAATTTTTTAGTAAAAAAAATCAAATTAAAAAAATTTAAAACAATAAAACTTTACACGAAACAATTTTTTTTAAAAATTTTCTATTCTTTAATTGTGTTCTTTAAAATGTGTTATATCATATAAGTACATAATGGCATAAATGTAGCTTCAATATAAAGCCACAACCAATTTCACATCTCACACCGTTTAAGTTTAAATACAATTTGTTTTCTTATCGTTCTTAACTGGTCACCCACAAGTTTATCTAGCAACCCGATCTAGCTACTTAACACCGCTCCACCGTTAAACTCCTTCCTATAGAATGCTCCCTTTATTTCTGATCTCTCTTCGTCTGACTGGTCATTGTCCCAAACTTAGCATTGTTGTCTGAATATTAGCCTATGTGCCTATACGAATATTCAGTGTGAGCGTTTCTTATTCTCTCTAACCCGATACCAACAGCTTGGCAGTGATCTGTGAATCGTTGTTCGCATTCCTGACTATAAATGTCTATTTCTATTCCAAGAACTTCCTATTATAATAAGAACATTTTTCTGTTGTTAGTCTGAACCACTTTGTTCTGAACCACAGCATTTTCAATCACATGTATTTGTGATTTGTCCATTTACAAGGCCAAATTGAAATCCATCTGTCCATTTGAGCGTCACTCTATCACTCTAACCTAAAGTCAACAACAGTATTTAGTAAATCTTCTTTAAAATTTCTAGCGAGAAATCTGTTTCTGTCCCTCCACCTCTACTATATAGGTGATAGCTTACAATTTATCTTTGTATTTCCATTCCCATTGAACATTTTTCTGTTGTTAGTCTGCTAAAACATATATTGGTCTAGACGACAGCATTTCCATTCATTTATCTTTTTTTCATATACCCGGCCCAATTGAAATCCATCTGTCTGTTATTAAGTAAATCTTCATTAAAATTTCTTGCGAGAACTTTGTTTCTGTTCTACCACTCCTTTGGGTGATAGGTACCTATTTATCTTAAGTTTTCCATTTACCTAAATCAACGAAAAGGTATCTGTCCATTAGATATGACCACCGGTCTAAATCACTTATCTGATGTCAGCAGTTTCTCAGTATTAGGTAAATCTTTGTGGGGTTTCCTAGACGGAAGTCTTTTGTTCTATCCCTCCGAATATTGGAAAGATAGGTCAACTATCTGTCTGCAGCTAGATCCTTATAAATGTATTGGTCCAAAAGACAGAATTTCTGTCTATAATTTTTTATATATTCCACTGAAGGTCTGGTCTACTGTACGTCTTTTTGCGCTCGGCCTATTAAGTGCGCTAAAATATATGCTCTGCTACAGGGAAGATCTTTTGATTTCTATATAGACAGGTAATATCGCCAAAGGACACATTCAGACCAATACTTTTTCTAGAGGACTTAATATGAAAAGAGATTTGTCCTTTGAGATAAAGACAGATATATAAGTACTTATATATGAAAACAGGCTTTCTGCCGGGCATTTCAAACGAGTTTACTGAATACTTATGAGTTGTTGAACTACGGCTTGAAGAAAACGGCGACGATCACTTGGAAAAGGCAATGGACAGATAGATTTAAACCCATTCTTCTGAAAGAATGAATAATATCAGAAGGAAGGACGAACGTAGGACTCGTCGATTAAATAAACATATCAGATCTGAGAGGACTAACTTTATAGAGACTGATGTTTCATCAGACAAATAAGCCGAGGCAGGAAGACAGAAAACCGAAAAAATATACCAGGCGCACCTCTGGATTAGAGACAAAGACCAATTAGTTATGGTCTTGCGAATAAGTACAAAATTAGAGAAATAAAGACAAATGATCAATAGATCTTCACTCCAGTTGAATATAAATTTTAGCGCACTTATATGCTAAGGGCAGGTAGACGATCAAGAGAACCGCCCTTCAGTAGAATATATTAAAAAATAAGGAAAACTGAAAGATAGGCAGAAGTTCTGTCATTCGCACATACATATCTTATAGGCAGACAGTTAATCTATCTTTCCAATACTGATAGAAAGCTTGAAATCTATGGACAGATAGATAGAAAAAAATCTAGTCAGTATGGAAAATATAGGCAGTATGGACAGATAGATAAAAACATGTATAGACTATCAGTTTAGCTTTCTATATTTTTATCATGTTCTTTGCGTCTGTCCATGTTTCTTTCACCGTCCATGTGTCTTTCGCCGTCTGTCCATTTGTCTCTTAATGTCTCTCTATGAGACTATATCAAGACTTTATTGTCAATTTGCCTTCCGATGTCAGCACTTAAGTTAAGCGAAATACCATATCGGCAAATGGGTGCCACTTTGGGCTCAGTAAACCGTTTAAGAACATTTGAAATGGAAGGAAACACGCCCATTACCAAAGGGATTATATATCATAAACTTAGCAATCTAGATCCAACAACAGGGAGCTTTAGAAGGTCTGCCGTAATCTGAGAAGATATTGCTTCTTAATACACAATCAAATTGTGCTGACTTTAAGTTTTAAATTTCTCGATTTAATTTTTTTCAATTTCTTCTTATTCTGTCCCGTCCCGTCCCGTCGGCTGACCACGGCCGTATTATTTTTATTGCTTCGTATTTTTGTTTATGCCGTATTTTTCTGTTATTCATGTTAAGTTAAAGTGAAAAATATCCCTACTCTTCTGCCTTTTCATTTCCGTTCTTAACGCCAATTTTGTTGATAGGACGAACAAAAAAACAGACAACCGAAAAGGAAGAAGATACGCTGTAAAATACTCGACAAAAAACCAGAAGAAAGAAATCACAAATCGGAAGAAGAGGAAGTGGGAACTTACATTGTGGTCCATTATTATAGTTGCGTTCGCCATTAAGATTTGTTGTTGGCATTTTACCACCATTTTTATTATTATGATGATATTCATTACTTTGTAAAGGATATTCACGGGTATCCTGTGGCAATAAGGCGCCACGTTGCTCCTGTTCGTCTGTAAAGTTTCCCACGGCCGGCACTGCAGGATCCAAGCGCAAACGAAATGCCATGAAATGGAAGAAAGAGAGAAAGAAAACAATATTTAGTATGGTTGGCTAAGCAGTGACGTTAAGGGGCAGGGAGTTGGTTGAATAAATTTAAAATCAATCTATAAAAATTCAATTTAATTCACTTTAAATAATTTAAAGAGATTGCTATTTCCTTGAAAGATTTAAACATCCAAAAAACAAAACAAAGCCCGAAACGTTTTCTAAAATAGCTGCCCTTATTACAATGCAAAGCCTGGTCGGAGCTAATGAAACAATCTAATTTTGTTAAACGTTTTGTTTGTTTTTAACATAGTAAAAAGAGGGACGCTAAGTTTTATTTGCTCATCACTTTTTTTTATAGATAGGCACTAAAGCATATGTCCGGCTTCCTTTTTTTGATGATGAGAGGATATCATGTAAAATCATTTGTTAAACATCACAATTGAAATTTAAACAAAAAACTTTTATTTACTTTAAGTATTTTCTCTGTCTACGGTTGCTTTGCAATATATACCCCTGCAGGACTTCTGCCTCTGTCATGCTCAATAGGAAAACCAACAGCTGCCAAACAATGTCCTGCCTTTGTTTTAATCCTGTGATTTGCTGTGCTAGTCTGTCTTTGCTGTTGTTATCCCATTTTTGTTCTATCAAAAATGAGACAATATAGTGCGTAAAATTAAAAAAGGATGTGCCCGGTATTCATGTTTTTGTTTCATTTTGTTTTATCCGTTCGGAAGTTTAAGCAACACTTTGTCGGGGGATTTCCTTTGGCTCGGTTTCCCCTTACTCTCTCTCTCTCTCTCTCTTGCTCCTCTTAAAAACATAGAAACTAGTGCTTTAATTGACATGACAACAAAAGGAATTCCTTTGTCAAAAGCTGTGATTTACAGGACGAAAAGAAACGTACCGCAAAAACAGAAAAAAAATACACACAAAAGCTGACAGAAAAGGTAGGCATTTTTATTTTAAAACCACAACAAATCAGAGATATCCCACTAGAATACCGAGATAAGGGTTAGCTAGCTTTAAAATGAAACTTAAAGCCTGTGTTAGTTTAATACTGACACATATCTGCAGGATATGCTTAGGGCACAGGACTTTCTTTTACTGTAGCTTATTTTAAGGACCAAAACTAAATATGAAAATCTGGTATTTAAAGGTTTTAAAGATCTCCTGACCTAAAGGCACAAATATGACATACCCGGTGTTCAAACAGGGTGTCTCTCAATGAACGATTTTCTCCCGCAGCGATGAGAATTAAACCAAAAACTTCTTGAAAACATTAAAAGCAGAAAATTGATAATCTCAATTTGCAACCTGCTGCCTTCTGGGGTTTGTGCCCAGTCTATCAGAGTCTCGTGTCGGGCCTAAAAAGAAAGTTCCATCCTTCGGAAAATATCTTGGTGGCCGTAGAAAAAACTCTGGCCTATTTCCTATTACTTTATCCCAAGTTTATATTCCTAGAGATAAATTAATATAGTTTTTGTGGCTTTTGAAATGGCGAATTTAGTCAGCGAAGAAATTTCATATCTACAAAACCAATTGGCAGAGGAGTTTTTAGTTGGCCAGCGGCGACTTGTCAATACCATTCTTGAACTTACTATGCCTAGTGTAGGTGCTTTGTATATGTAGACTCATACCTAATGTCCAACAGAGCTGGTGAGTAGGCATAAATCCCTGGACTAGGGTAGAGAAATGGAATATCGTAGCCTTCAAATCGATAAAAGGGGAATGGCTTAGGGTGTATCAAATAAGTAAAGTGTGAGTAGGCATTAATCCTTTGACTAGGGTGAAAAAATGGTTATATCGTAGCCTTCAATGCCAGCGGGAACAGCTTAGGGCTGTTCCAGATACGAAAAGTGTGAGCTTTTTTCTTCATATTTCAGAAGCTATCAACGCTAACAAAGCCATAACGCTGTGGAAATATTACGATAAGCTTAACCTTTTCATCGTGCATTCTTTACAGTTATCGAAAATGGAGAAATTATTTTAAATCGTTTTTGATACGAGTATAACATTTTTTTCATACAGCTCAACTTCTAAATTTGTAGACTTGGGACTTTGGACCCGTGCCTTAAAAAAAGTACGAGAGCCATTTTTGAGCAATTTTGCTCCTATCACCAGCTTCTATTTCGCTTCTAAGTATATGAACGTATCACCCTTTCTGGTTTGAAGGAACTTCTCCGTTTATTCCTCTAATGGACGGTCAGGAAAACATATTCACGTTAATGTTATTGTTGTTGTTGTAACTACAATATATTTTATCCTGTTCGTCTATTGGGGATCTGCTTCGATATCGAGGTGAAGGAAACGCGCCATTTGAGAAGGATAAATCGAAAGAGATCTGGGGGTCAGCTAAGTGGGCTTGGCCGGACAATTTAAGAGGTTCAGCACGCCATGTACTCCCTGATGGCTGGTGCGACAAACATCCGGAACATTGGCTTCAATTCGCCCCCAATACAGATTGAGGCGGCTCCACCATCCAGATCTCAATTGAACACGAGCTTATGCGAGGTAGCGTTGTTGTAGCAGCGGTAACTGTGTCCCGGGTGACTTCTTTGGCCAAAGAATTTCTGCTTCGGGATAATCCGGTATATTGAACCGGCTGTCGTGGGATTGCTCTGTTCCCCTCTGTTCTCCTTTGGCTCTGTTCCCCTAGGACTACATTTGCGCTTTAGCTGGTCACTGCTGCTGCTACCGACTTCATCAGCGAGAATGTCGTTCAGACCTGCCTTATAGTTTCGAAGATCTTAATGCTATCTCTTCATTTTGGCCGCTGGACCTCTCTTTCTCTAAAGTCTTCCTATGCAGCCTGTTCTCCTCTGGTGAAATCCCCGGGGGATAATTCCCTAGCACTACATTCACTCTATAGCTGGATACTGCTTCTGCGACTTCATCAGCGTGAATGTCTTCAGAGCTGCCTGCTAGTTTCAATGATCTAAAGACTCTGTTGTTGTAGTGGCACATAGTACCGGGATGACAGCCCCTGGCCGAAGAATTCCTCCTTCAAGTCGATCCGGTGCTAAGAATCGGCTGTCGTGGGATCTCTAAAGACTCTCTCTTGTACCGCTGGACCTTTATCTCTTTCTAGATCATGACGATCGTACCTGCCAGGGCGAAGGCATCCAGCCTATAAGATGGTGGTTGGGATGGCTTACTTAGACAACAAGAAATTGTGTCTATGCAGGACCCTAGTCTCCTCATGTAGACGGTCCTTAGAAGACATTAGGAGACACTTTGTTGATGTTTTCAAGAAGGCATTCTGTCAAGTCTGTTTTTGTCCACTTCGTCGTGTTCACCGGCGCAGCGTTGCTCGCTACAGACCGACGAGACTTCTTTGTTAAATCCCAACCGGAGTACAGAGCCGACTTTTTTTAGCCAGTGGGCGCGGCTGACGACAAAATACCAAACGGCAGCTCGAAGCCGGCTGCAGTCGATGCGTTTTTTACTAGCCGCGGCTACATAGTAAATGAGCGGTTATTTTTAGAGAAACGACATATTTAGTATTAATTTACTATATTTTGATAAAAATCGTAATTATCATGAATAAATAACACTTTTTTACGGTATTCGGATTTATTGATGATCTCTTTGCAGTTATTAGTGCCCCTGCGCAGGAAAAAAAATCTAAATTCTAAGCATTTGTTGCTGGAATACAAAGGATATTTTTAGCTAATTATGCCAAAGCTGTAAAGTGTTCTTCACCTAAAGGTCTTTGCCTAATTCGGCAACATAGTTCTATTTTCCTACAATTTTTGAAATTTGCGAATGCAAGCCAATTTATTTTTATGCCACTACCCAACCAATGGTAGAGACTTAAAAAAATACACTTTTTAGAGTATTTGCTCAACTGTGCAGTATGGCCTGGCCAAACCTAATGAAGTTTTTCCTTATTTATGAATAACACTCTGCGACAAATGGTAAGGGTCAGTGATCGGTTTGGAATGAAACCACCGGGGAAAGTTATATTGGTAAAAAAAAAGTCATACGTGTTCCAGCGTTTCGCTGGGTCTCATCTAGGAATCGAGATATATCGATTTGAAGTTAGTAAGTATCGTATAGGGGAATTTGTCACGTTTTAGGCTCTTTTGTTTGACATAACTCGAGAACCACTCGTCCGATTTAGCTGAAACAAATTTAGAAAAATTAAGAATTACAATTCCTCTAATCTGTTCTTAAACCGTTTTCCTACTTAAGCAAAAAAATAAATGTATTTAAAAAAAAAATAAAAAAAATTTTTTTCTTCATGCACTTATTTTTAACTTGGAAACTATTACTTGTAAAGGAAAATAATATATGAACAGATTAAGGGAATTGTAATTCTTGGTTTTTTAAAATTTATTTCAGCTAAATCGGACGAGTGGTTCTCAAATTATGTCAAACAAAAGAGCCAAAAACGTGACAAATTCCCTATACGATACTTACTAACTTCAAATCGATATATCTCGATTCCTAGATGAGACCCAACGAAACGCTGGGACACGTATGACCTTTTTTGACCGATATAACTTTCCCCGGTGGTTTCATCCCAAACCGATTGTGGCTGTCGCACAGTGTAATCTACTTCTTATAGAGGACATAATAGCCGGAATATATTCCTTGTGCCAACCAAAACCCTCGGTAATTAATATTTTATTGTTAATGAACCTTCATTGAATTTCATATCACGCAATTGCGCTTTAAAGTTTTTGTCCTTTTTTCAAAAACAAGCAAAAACAAAACTTTTGACAAAGGAATTGGAATCCATTTTGAAAGGATATCACACTTCCAACAAAGACCAAAACCATTCACTTCAATTCTTTTAAAACAAAAGATTTTTTTAACGCCTGCTTCGATTTTTTTTTGTTCAGTTTGAATTGTAGAAGTTTTTTTTTGTTTCACAGTAAATGATTTATTATTAATGAGGAAATACCATAATTACGAAATAAGTGCGTATAAAAGATATTTGTGATAAGGATTCTTAACAAAAAAAAACAAGACGGAATATTTAATTCGAAAATGGGGTACGCACAAAGTGTGTTCAAGGGGCAGGACAAAACGGGGATTAAGGGTTGAAAGTGCGACAAAATGTTAAGGTCTAGAGCGGAGTTGATAAAAGCTTTAAAAAAATCATTAATATGCTTTAAATGGATAAATAAACAATTAAAGTTTGAAAAGTGAAATTTCCAAAATGGAAGGGGAGGTCCTCTCAAGGTATTTGTGGTTTCTTTAATAGCTTTGTAAGGAAAGGATTATGGGGTAATTATTAAAGCGCAGGGTGTTTTTCCAAACCTATTCCTAGTCTTTTTGTAAGTAAGCAATTAAAGCCTTTTATATCCTGTATTTCCCAGGCAGACACCGTTTAAGACACTAGCCAATACTTCTCTTTCTTCGAAGCATATCCCCCCGCCGCCTAGCTTAGTGAAATCTTCACGGAGTGTGATTGAAATCAATATCACCGGGAATAATACAATGCCTAGCATGACATTCCCTTTGTTAAGGTCGAAAGGAGGGAGGGGAGAAATAAATAAAAGGAAGCTCAACCCCCTACTGGCCCGCAAAAGGTATGCTGCATTGTTCCTCAACCTCGTCGTCATCATCATCATTGTTGCCCTCATCATCTCACCGCTTCTCAGATGCAATCACTGACACACAATCTCCTCGAACAAATAAATACGTACAACAACATCCTTGGAACGTTGAAGCAGACGAGGTCTGTGAACACAACAAAAAAGCGTTTAGTTTACGTTTCCAGGGGTTAGTTTTCAATTCTATTGAAAAATGATGCAGTGACATATAATAAAAACGTTTATTTTGCCATTGGACAGTTTTATTGACTTCTCTCTTACACACAAGACCAGAGACCATCACCGCCGTTGCCATAGCCACCGTTCATACACTTTCCACTCACTTCAGTCGCACACTATCGAACGTCCCTTCGTCCCTGCGACCGTCTATGGTCTGGGGTCTCGCCTCGTCTGCTTCCATTCATTTGATATCGGGTGAATCGGTTTCGATGTGAGTTTTTGAGCTGAGTCCTTTTGTGACTCATTCCAAATGTCACTGGCCATTGTTGATAATCGAACAACAGCAACAATGAAAGAAGAAATTCAGTGAAATGAATGCTTGAGAAATGGGGTAAAAACGCAACGCACCGCACCGCACTACTGTTGCACGCTACCCTTCTTCCATTGGCATTTTCAAATGCATTCGATAGCTGCACAAAGCAATGACGGATGATGGAAGTTGTGTGTGTGTGTCGGTAAATGCGGATGCGAATGAATCGTAGGAATTTCTGTATGCAAAAATGCATTTTCAAGTGTTTGACACTTGAAAGTGAAATGAAGCTGAAAATGATTTTGCTCCTACTGCGCTGTTTCACTCAAATCTAGATTTTTCTTTTAAGATGATTTTTTCAATATTTTTTTGTCCGACTTTCATTTCATTTAATCAGGCTATTTTTTGTTTGTCCTTTCTTTTTTGTTTCGATACTCAACTCAATCTAGGCATACTGTAGATATAAAGAGTTGAACACCAGTCAACTTTTTTATATTTACGATTTCGGAAGACTGTAATATCCCCTAGTCTGGTGTCTACCGCAGTTTGACCTAAAATATTTGTTTGTTTCTGTTTTTCAAGTTGTTTTTCCATAAAACCGAACAATTTTTAGCCACATTTTTTTTATGTAAAGAAAGCAAATCCAACAACTTCTAGTTTAAGCAGTCTGAAAAGGCTTTTACTCCGATAAGACTTAAATCCTATTTTCATCTTATTCTAAAGGTTTTGCTCTTCCCATCACATTCTTACCTGATGCAAACGATATCTCCGATAGCATTATCCATTTTACAGCAAAATACAAATTGATTTTCAAATATTTGCCCACTCGGTGATGCAGCTTAATGGTGACATCTCGGGCATGGTCCATAATCGTATCGGGCATATAGGAGAAATGAACCGGTTCACCGGAGAAATGACGGCCGCCAATGCTAAAGAATACTTTGGCATGGACAAAGACCTAAAAGAAAACAAATAAGAATATAAAATAAAAAAAATGATTTATCAATTGTCTATGGCAGGAGTGAAATCATTGAAAGACAAATTATTTTAACATTTTAAACAAAAAAATTACAGAAAGACTAGAGTCGGTCAGGGTGTCGTCTTTGACTTCTAGAGTGTCAAAGACACAAAGTGGGCCTATGTGATCCATTTTTAGCAGGGTTTGTAATAGCTCATCAAGTGGGCCTATGTGGCCCAACTTTAGCTGGGCTTGGTTTAGATAATTTATAACACAGAAGGAAAGTAAGAATTTGCTTGAAAAGCAAAAGGATCCATAGACCTTTTTAGTAGGCGGGATATATCACAAAGTGGGCCTATGTGATCCATTTTTACCAGGGTTTGTTATAGATCATAAAGTGGGCCTATGTGGCCCAACTTTATATGGGCTTGGTTTAGATCATTTATAACACAGAACGAAAGTAAAAATTTGCTTGAAAAGCAAAAGGACCCATAGACCTTTTTAGTAGGCGGGATATATCACAAAGTGGGCCAATGTAATCCAGTTTAGCAGCGTTTGTTATAGATCATAAAGTGGGCCTATGTGGCCCAACTTTAGCTGGGCTTGGTTTAGATCATTTATAACACAGAACGAAAGTAAAGATTTGCTTGAAAAGCAAAAGGACCCATAGACCTTTTTAGTAGGCGGGATATATCACAAAGTGGGCCAATGTAATCCAGTTTAGCAGCGTTTGTTATAGATCATAAAGTGGGCCTATGTGGCCCAACTTTAGCTGGGCTTGGTTTAGATCATTTATAATACAGAACGAAAGTAATAATTTGCTTGAAAAGCAAAAGGGCCCATAGACCTTTTTAGTAGGCGGGATATATCACAAAGTGGGCCTATGTGATCCATTTTTAGCAGGGTTTGTTATAGATCATAAAGTGGACCTATGTGGCCCAACTTTAGCTGGGCTTGGTTTAGATCATTTATAACACAGAACGAAAGTAGTAGCGACCATTTTGTGGTTTGAAACAGTTGCTTTCACACCGACTTTGTTATTGCTTGGAGTTTCAGCGAAGTCGAATAAAATTTATAGATTCTGGAGCTATAGTAAAATATGGAGCTGTTTTACCAAAGGTCAGTAGTTGAAATTTAAGCTCGATCGGATTAAACTAGTGGTTTTTAAAAAGGACTTAAAATCAAAAGGAACCTGAAGAGCGTAAAGGCATCCAAATAGGAACGACCATTTTGTGATTTGACAGAGTTGAATATAACCCGATTTTTTTATAGGTTGAAGCTTGAGTGATATCGACTTAAATGTATACATACTTTAGCGGTTTGAAGCAGTGTTACCAAATGTGCAACTTAAGCTCTATGAGATTTAATTTGAAGCTTCTTAAGTATACCTAAAATCGGAAGAAACCTTTGTTTAGGGACATTTTTTTTTTGACCAACACTTACGGGTTTCCCCTTTACATGCGATGCATTGCGTTGGTGAGTGGAAAGTAAGGGAGTTCAAGGGGGAAAGAGGGAGTAATGTTTATTGACATTTGAACTGAATTTCAGGATGTCGTAATTGGTGGGAAATACATCCACCGGAAGTCGATTCCACATACGGACAGTATGGGCGAAAAACAAATTAAATCTGTAGTGTGTAGTGCGGTCAACCGGCCAATCGATAAAAAATGAGTGTAAATTCCTGGAGAGTCGTGTATCTCTGCCGAATATCATAACGTCAGGAATAAGACCACGAATGTCTGAAGAACACACACCATGAAAGTAACGATAGAATAGCGACACACAACCCACATTCCAAAGATGCCCCAGGTAGACAATAGAGTTGGATACCCTACTGTCACCTATGAACACCATAGCCCTCTTTTGGACACGATCAAGTAGCTCCAAGGAGCACCTGTCCATATATGGGATTTGAATTCCATCTTTGGCTGGATGTAGGTTGTATAGATATCGAAGAGATCAGAAGGAGTGAAATATTTCTTGCACCGCTTTAGGAAGCCTATACACTTGAGTGCTTCTTTCGACACTTTAAATACATGCCACGGCCAACGAGAGTCACATTGTATTTTTTTTAATGCCCAGAACATCAAGAGCATCCGATTGTTAGATATCCATAATGACGATACTGATGGGTCAATGAATCGCTTGTGACCCTATTCAGAAATGGCCTGTAAATCCCGGCTAAGTTCACCTTTTGTCTTCAAACTCTTGAAGACTCGGCCTACGATCGAATGAATATGAATGACAGAGGTTGCTGTCATTTGCGAAAGAAAAGATTGGATTTACAATCTTACCCAAAAGATCGTCAATGAAAATAAGAAATAAAGAGGGAGAAAGGGCAGAGCCCTGTGGTACACCTGCGGTTAACCTATGTTTGTTGGGTGATAACCCATCTACAACAACTCTTATAGTGTTATTTCACTTAAGTGGTGGATGGACCGACTACAACCCTCCGATAAAAAAGTCATCAGGTCTCCCGTATAGCGATTTCTATGGAACCCAACTGTCGATCATTAAGTAGGTCGTTGGACTCCAGATACCCCACAAGATGGTGGTTGGCCATGCTCTCCATTACCTTGGAGAGCGCAGAGCAAATCGCGATTGCCCAATAGTTTGCAGGACTATTGGCTTCACCCTTTTTAGGGATCGGCTAGACGTTCGCAAACTTCCAACACGCTGGGAAGACTCCTGCACGATAAGTAAGGTTAAAAAGGTTGCGTAATGGACGGGCTAGCATGAAAGAGCACTTACATAGGACAAGTGCCGAGATACCAACCGGGCCCTGGGACTTACTAACATCAAGATTCGCAAGAACATTGGCCGATAAGGGTATCTGTCGCATGTAATCCTCATTACAAAATTTGGTCGGACTCAGATATAATTTAAAGCTTCTATAGTTGCAGTTTCTGAAATCGGGGAAAACCTTTGAATTATGGTTAAATTTCACAAGGATAGATAGACAAACGGACGTTGCTCAATTAAAATAGGTAATAATTCTAAATCGATTTGTACAATAAACATGGGATCTATCTCCTTTCTTTTTAAGTGTTACCAACATCAGCCCTAAGTCAGACTATCTGGGGTAGGTTTTAAAACACGCCGTAAAAAAAGACTTTAAATGTCTTACTGTAATTGATTCGTAAGTCTTAATATGAATAACAATTTAAAGAGAGTTTACATTGTTTTTTTTAAATAGCCTAATAATCTTTATATTAAATATATATCCGTTTCCGGCCTATTCTCACTTACCTGTACATCCTTGGTGAACATATTGTTCGTATGCAAAACAATCGCACTAAAGTTACGCACTGTATCGAATTCGAAAACAATTTCAACAGGTTTACCCACCAAACCGGGTGTATCGTTACGCCAGCCAATCCATTCATAGCCTGCAAGGACACCAACATGGGCGCAAAAAAACAAGAAGAAAATAGAAAATATCAAATATGAATATATTTACACTTACAAACAAACGTAAACAAAAAGTTAGATACCATAAATTTCCGAAAATGTATACACGTGTGTGTTGTGTGTGAATGTCCTCGAAACATCCACTCGTGCAAATAATAATAATTTCCCTCTGTGCCCACTTCCGCCCGCAAGCACGCCAAGAAAAGGGCACCGTATTTCAGAACATTTAAGCGATGAATTTAATAAAAACAAAAAAAAAACATATGCCATAGTAACCTTAGTAAAGTTATTTATTTATTTTCAACATAAAATACGTTCATATAAAAGACACACATACATAACCGTAGACATACATCCTTACACTACTTCTATACATATCCTTATATCCTTTATGTATGTTGACATACACGTATACATAAAAGTACATATTTTGTGTGAGTGTGTATGTGTGTAAAGTAATTTCAAACACGCACCAGTAGTAAAAATATAAAAACAAAACGTTCATATCTGTATGCATGTGTGCGTGAATGATTGTAAAAGAATTCCTTTATCCTTGTAAAACGGCATAAATGGTCACACAGGACAAGGCACTGTGGCTGCAACCCAGAAGAAATTAAGAAAAATCGGGATTTCCATTAGCCCGGTAAAGGGGACAGGTTGAGCCTTGTATTGGCGGGCAAAACAGAACTAAATTGTAATGGTTGGTGTGGACTTAAACAATTAAACGAATTAAACAGTTGTAATTGATAAGTATTTTTCTACTTCCTTTTAATCAGTCTATGTTCGCACCCCTAAACTCATGCGACAAGCCCACTCATGAAGACTGCACGACTGTGAAAAAGAGTCTACTGGACCCAGTTAGTGTAAACTTAAGCCACTACAGAATGATAGAGATCAATGTAACTTTGTTGTGACCCTAACTTTCTTAAAGGAATTTTAAGGGACGTATGCCTTTAGTCGCTTAAAGGGAAACAATATTCCCTCTGGGCTGATTTCCTCAATTAACAATTACAAATCATCGGTGTTCCTAGCAGAAGGCCTATGCACGCAGAAAAAAAAGTATGGTTGTGGTGACAATATTCAAAGAGGATAATACTATTGTTGGGTATATGGTTGTGGTACAACAATATTATGATCCTCACAACAATAGTATGATTCAAATGCAACCATACTATGATCCTCACAACAATAGTAGTATTCACACATAACCGTACTATGATCCCCACAACCATAGTATGATTCACACTCAACCATACTATGATCTCCACAACCATAGTATGATCTCCACAACCATAGTATGATCCTCACAACCATAGTATATTTCACATACAACCATAGTATGATCCTCACAACCATGGTATGATTCACACGCAACCATGTTATGATCTCTACAACCATAGTATGGTCACACACAATTATACTATGAACCCCAATATAATTTATTAGAATTTGTTTAAGTTGTCGACAATATATTTGAATTATGAAAATTATTCAAAAATAAAAATTAAATTCAAAATAATAGGAGTGATTTATTTCACAGTGGAAACAAGTAAGTAAGTGCTATAGTCGGGCGTGGCCGACTCTATGATACCCGCACCACTATAAATGTGATTAAGTCTCCTGTTAATCGAAAGCACTCGTCGCTATTTCTATCTGTATCTATCACGCAAGCACTAAGCCTTTATACCCCATACCACTATGTGGTGAGGGTATAACAATTATAGTTGGTCCACATTTTCATACCTTGTTTTCGGACCCTGTGCCCTCCCACGGACGAGATAAATCATTTGGCTTGACATATTTAAAGTCCTGAGGCAATTCCCTGTCATTTGAGGGGTCACACTAAAATCCGGGTAAACCGAAACTTTTGGACCCTCCTAATGGACCCTGGGACCCAAACAGGTCGAATTTTTTTCTGTATTTAAAATTGTAAGATAATTTCCTTTCATTTAAGGGGTCACACTTATATTTAAAATCATGGGTCCATTTTTTGGGTTCTGAAGGCCCCGTAGGTCCGAGAGGCGGGTCCAACTATTTTTTTTTACATTTTGTGGTCAGTTCTACATCGAATGTCATATTTTTTTAATTTGTTGACCAATACACGCGACATCAACTGGATTTGGACCAAATCCGGGAGTTCCTTTGTATGGGGGGTCTATCAGAAAGTGCTCCGATTTGGACCAAATTCAATAGCGTCCGTCCTTGTCCCAATATATTACCACTTGCCAAGTTTCATCAAGATCGGTGCATAAATGCGACCTGTACTTTGATTACAAGAATAGATGGACATCTTTACATCCAGCCAGCCGGCCAGCCAGCCAGCCAGCCGGCCATCCAGCCAGCCAGCCGCCCAGCCAGCCAGACAGACATGGCTAGATCGACTCAAAATGTAATTCTGAGCAACTTTCTCTCTGGTCCCGGTATTCTAACTCGATTCCTTCGATGTGTTACAAACGCAAGCACTAAGCCATTATACCCCATACCACTATGTGGTGCGGGTATAAAAATAAGTTTAAATAAACGTAAGCGTTTTTATAAAAATATTTCAGTTAAACAAAGCCAAAGCAGCTTGTTAAAAAAAATTAATTTCGATAAAAAAAGTACTATTATTGCATTAGATCCGTACCAATAACATTTGTTCTTAAAAGCATATTTAAGTGAAGAAAAATTACAATCATACAGTATGATTGCCATAATCATATTATTGTTAACATAAAACACAAAACGCAATACTTTTGTCGCACCAACCATATTTATATTGTTGCTATAACCATATTTTCATTTTTAAATTTGTCAATTATACTATTGTTACATTTCAACAATATTAATATTGCACCAACTATACTATTGTCAAAACTAAATTCAGTTAGCAATGCTATGGTTACGACGAACATACTTTTATTGCGGATAACATATTATTATTGCCGTGACCATGTAGTAACCATGTTTTTTCTCTGCGTGTGTGTTTCTCCGACACTTTATAGGAGATCCAAAAAATTGCTGAATTTATTTATTTCGTGGAATTACCGAAAATTAGTAGTTCCAGTGGATTCGTATATAGATTTGCCACACTTTTATTAAACAAATATTTGAGTTAAATGCTCGATTTTGAGTACCACACCATAATACACAAAAATGTCACATAGGTCCTTTTAGTATTACCTCTTCTTTATTAAAATACAAAAAAAATTGATAACTTTCCACATAGGCCTTTTTATATCCCCCACCATAGGATGAGGGTGTATACCAAATATGGCATTTCATTTGGTACACCTCCAAATATTGATCTGATACCCTATAAAGTATACACGTCTTCGATCAGCGTACAACTCTAAGACGCTCTAGTGATGTCTGAACGTCCGTCCGTCAGCGTGTCTGTTGAAAGCATGAAGCACCAATCAACCTAGAAAGTCTAAACTTTGCAGAGAAATGTAGTGTTGTTGCAAGCTGTTTGGGATTTATAATAAACCAAATACAATTTGAGGAAGAAAGGTTCTCTATACCAGGACTCAAAAAACATCTGTAAAAAGCACACTTTTTGGGGTTATTTTATATACCATACCGGTACCATGGAATTGACCTAGCCAGCTGAAACTAGGTATGAAGCTATCTTTTAGACAAGGTCTATTTAGGATTGAATATAAGCCAACTCGATAAATGTTTTGATATAGCCCCTATACAAATTACGTTCCCGAGTTCATGTACAGGTGCACTAGAAACTCTATTTATAGTCTAATCTCGACGGAATTTGACACGAAGTAGTTTCATGGCATGCAAATTAACTGTTTCTAATTTAGACCAAATCAGTTTATATATTATATATATATATATATATATATATATATATATATATATATATATATATATATATATATATATATATATATATGTATATATATATATATATATATATATATATATGTATATATATATATATATATATGTATATATATATATATATATGTATATATATATATATATATATATATATATATATATATATATATATATATATATATATATATATATATATATATATATATATATATATATATATATATATATATATATATATATATATATATATATATATATATATATATATATATATATATATATATATATATATATATATATATATATATATATATATATATATATATATATATATATATATATATATATATATATATATATATATATATATATATATTTATATATTATATATATATATTATATATATATATATATATATATATATATTTATATATTTTATACAGCCCTCAAACAAAGGCCACTTTCGATTTTAGGACCAGACGTTCTGGAAGCCACAATTATTGTCTGATCTAAACAAAATTTAGTACAGGGTGGAGCGTAGAAATTTGTTTTTTTGCACAGCAGGCTGTGGCGGTACTGTTTGTCGAAGAAAGTGGAGAGTGTGCGTGGCTGACGGGAGATTCATCTGCCTTTCATCATATCATGCATATGGACACTTGAGGAGAGGTAATTTTATGTTGAAGTGTATTTTTCAAATGCGCACTCGATCATTGCAGTGCAGCGTGCTTTTCGTTTACGATTCGCTGTTCCCCCACGCGGACGTGTTCCTGGACAGCAATCAATTGTAAATTGAGTAAATTCATTGAGAACAGCAGGAAATGTGTCATGTGTACGAAGGGGTCAGAGATGGATTACAGCACCACAAAACATCGAGAGAGTTAGAGCAGTAGTTCTGCAATCCCCGAAACGCTCTGGCCAATTACTTGCTCTTGGCATTTCCAGACGTTGTCTCCACCGTAATCTACATGATGAAGAATCAGGCTCTTAAGGCAATGCAATTAGAGAATACATGGTTCCTAAAGGATGGACCACTGCACACGCAGCGTGGGTTACCAGGAATTGTTTGAGTTAAATATTTCCTGGACGGCTTATCTCTTTGAGTGGTGATGTGAATTAGCCGGCTTGCTCACCAGACTTAGCCCCATGTGATTTTTTCTGTTGGAGCTACCTGAAGTCGAAGGTGTATATCAACCATCCCAACACCTTGGAAGTCCTAATTAACAATATTGAGGCTGAACTTGGCAGAATACCAGTCGACATGCTTGTTAGAGTTCATGAAAACTTCAGAAAACGCATGCAGCAGTGTGTGGATAGCGAAGGTCGACATTTGCCAGATAAACTATTTAAAACAATGCAATTTAAAAATGTCCTTACTGGTAATTATAATTATATATAAAATAACGTTCAAAATTTCTTTTTTTTCATTCACAAACAAGCGAATTAACGTGCTCCACCCTGTACAAAGTACTTCTATGCAATGGCAATGATCTGGGCCATATTGATGCATATGTGACAGCGCATAGAAAAAGGGACCTAAGGGTAAAAAAATCAATTTTCATTTTTTTTCTTTTTTTGATGTGGACAACATCTGAGCATCGAATGAGACTAATCCCATGCTCCAAAAGTGTTCCCTCCCAGAGATATGCGCGTTTTCTGAAAGTGATGACGACGATTCTAAGCGCAAATAGAAAGGGACCTAATCTTTAAAATATCTCTCCTGAACAAAACTGGGTTTTAAGCTTAGGTCCCTTTCTATTTTGCGTGTCACATATAGAATTAGTAATTTGGAAATTGAAAAAGTCTGTGTGAAGAAAAACACATAGGCCTTCCACAATATTTTTATGATAATTTCTACAGAGAAATGGACATAGACCTTTTTCTAAATCATAAACCTATAAAGTTATCGACAAACGATTTGGTGGGTACATGTATGACCAATGGGACTTCCAAAATCGACAATAAAAAAATCAAAAATTTACACATATGCCTTCTGCTGGGAACTACGTCGAAGTCGACCATGACTATGAGCCAAATTTCAGAGTGCTACCTTTATTCGTTTGACAGAGGTCTAGATCATCTTATAATTTCATGCCGATCAAAAATATATGTATATAAACACTTAGTAGGGTCTCCGATCGATATTTCTTGTTGTTGCAAACGCAATGACAAATTTAGTATATGTGACAGCGCATAGAGAAAGGGACCTAAGGGTAAAAAAATCAATTTTAATTTTTTTTTCTTTTTTTGATGTGGACAACGTCTGGGATTGAGAGCGATCCCATGCCCCAAAATTGTTCCCTCCCAGAGATATGCGCATTTTATGAAAGTGAAGTTGGCGATTCTAAGCGTAAATAGAAACTTTTCATCAACTTTTTACTTTTTTTTTTGATGTGGACAACATCTGAGCATCGAATGAGACCGATCAAATGCCCCAAAAGTGTTCCCTCCCAAAGATATGCGCGTTTTATGAAAGTGATGTCGACGATTCTAGGCTAAGAAACTGACCTAATCTTTAAAATAGCTTTCCTAAACAAAACTGGGTTTTAACCTTAAGTCCCTTTCTAGTTTGCACGTCACATATACTTCATCCTTGTATCGGATAGATCCCGCAGTTGGAAACATTGATTTCCAAGCCACAGTTTAACTATAGACAGCTTATTTACTTCGGACAGGTCTCGAGGGTTGCTCCTTTAAAGAACATTACGAAAAGGCGGCATATAATGAGCCTCTTACTCGCTGTTTGTTTTTCCAAGCCACTGTGCAACAATAGAGGTGGCAGCCAATGCCTGGCATCGAGTTAAATTTATGTATTTTACATGTTTACGTACTTTTTACACCAACGACGACAATGTCTCCGTACCACGTCGACCTCCCCTCTAACATACCTTCAGTTGCCAACTTAAACCTCCTTCTTATTTACCCTTTCAACGTTTTTGTTGTTGTTTTTTGGGGTTTATAAACAAAAGCGCCAACAAAAATTATTACCTTAAGAACGCGACATTTAAACCTTTTCTTTTTGCTTTCTTAGCCCACTTGCTCTATGCAGACGGCGACAGCAGCGACGACGACGACAACTACAGCAAGACTTTTGGCTTTACGGTTAAATAAGGTCCTTTTAATTTGTTTATGAGTATGAGAGTGCGTGTGTGTGTATGCGCGACTGAGGTGGGCGTTGTAGAAGGTAGGCAAATTTAACCATTTACTTCACTTGCAAGCATACCAACTGACGGAGGCTAGTCATGCCACCGTCCATGGCTTCCACCTACCGCCCACACCGTTTTACCCTCTACACACTACTGCAATTATTTGAATTTTAGTGGTAATGGTGACTGTAGTTGCGATGTTAGCCGGGTTAAGAGCCGTAATTGTTGGCAGGATATTTTCTTGAAGTTCTTCCCAACTACCACCCCTTGGTGTTCTACAAACTTAAGATGGGGTTGTGTTTTTCAATCTTTGCTTACGCCGAAATATTGAGTTATAAATTTTAAAGGATATTTATTTTGTGCCACATACAAATATGTAAAAGTTGTGGACTTAAAGCGGGGGTGGAAATTTCGTAGAAAAAAAAGAAAAATCTTATTTTTGTGTTTAACAGAGGAAATTTAATAATTTTAAGGAAAATAAAATATCAATATTATGACGATTTTTAAAAAGAGGATACAAAAAATATTGCAAGTAATGGAAAGTGAAGGACAGTTACCAGAAAACCAATAAACCTAACAAAACAGCTCAAAAACAGGTTCTTAAATATTAGACTTTAAAAGCTATTTTTTTTATCGATTTTTATTTTTTGAAATCTGCTAGTGTTTATTTTCCAATTTCATTCATCTTAAACTTCATCATTACCTTTTCCCTTTTCCTTTTTAAGCACAATCTCACCTAGCCCAAACGGTCCTGTGACAACCTCAAGGTCTCACAAACTCGTTTATTTGCACAATTATTTGTCATTTAGTCCTTCAGGCCTTAATAATTTTTGTTGGCTTTGCCAAATCATGATTTTGCATGTTCAACATTTATTTGTTGTCCTTGTCCAATAATAAAATGTCCTCTAATTGAAATGATTAATAGCAAATGTTTGTCATAAACAAAAACTTTTCAAGCAGCATAAAGTTTTAGTTCGTTTACGATAAACAAGCCAACAAAATGTTTAAATTGACGTGGCCAGTAAAAATGAAAATTTACTTCAAGGTCGGTTTGAGTGGTAAAGTTGGATTTTTTTTTTTTAATTTTCTATAAGGATGTCTGCAAAATGTAGGCAGCAAAGATATCTCCTAATGACTATTGTACTATGAAGAACTATGGAACTGAAGCTCTTAGAGTCTATCTAGACTGATGAAAACTGGTAGATTTCGCGGTGGCTTCTTATACAAATTCGACATATGCTTGGCTACTCCTACTTCTGCATATGTGACGCGCAAAATAGAAAGGGACCTAAGGTTAAACCCAGTTTTGTTCAGGAGAGCCATTTTAAAGAGTAGGTCCTTTTCTATTTGCGCTTAGAATCGTCGACTTCACTTTCATAAAACGCGCATATCTCTGGGAGGGAAAACTTTTGGGGCATGGGATCGGTCTCATTCGATGCTCAGATGTTGTCCACATCAAAAAAAGAAAAAAAATGAAAATTGATTTTTTTACCCTTAGGTACCTTTCTCTATGCGCTGTCACAAATAAGGTAAACAAGCACGAAAACTGCTAGTTTTGTTAGTTTATAAAACGGGATGACCTTCAAATTTCCAGCTGAGCTTGAGTGTATGGTTTAAACTTTGGCCACTCGCAAACTTCTGCAGCGATAGACAGACCCTCTAGGAAAATTAAACGAAAGTGGTACTTGCTTTCAAACGACTTCGAAAGATCGACGATGGTCACAGTTCGTAGAACAGGTTCTTTTAAGGGATGCATGGCAAATAAAAGAGATGGCGCGGTTATGACGCTTACCACAAACCACGATAGTTGTGACAGGTTCCTATAAAGTTTTTTATAAAAAAAAGTGACAGTGCTTCTCACAAGCTGAAGCGATTTAAATTAACTGAATTTGCGACTGTCGTTTCGTACGTTAGGCAAGTGGGTGTAGTTGCATTATAAAATGGCAACACTTAATAAATATTTAAAAACCTGGAGGGCTTTGGTGATTTTGAAAGCTTTTAAAAATAATAAATGAGAAACTGAACCTAAGCTTTAAGAAAAATAATTTAAAATCTAGTAAAATTAGTTGAGGTCATACGAGGCCGACTATATGTGACCCTGCAAAAATAATATAAAACTAGTAAAAAAGTTAAGGTCGGACGTGGGCGACTATATCATACCCTGCACTTTTTGATACTTGAAAGAGCCAATTAAAATTGAGTTTTGGACCTTATAGAAGGCTCTCAATGTACCCATGATGAAGAAACACACATATTTGCGAAAATAGGTGGTAAAAATGTTTTCAAAAAGCAGTCAGTGAGACTTTTAAATAAAAGCAGTTTTGGTAAGCGCCACGTCACCATCATAAGACCTCAAGCAGCGAATATGCTGTAACTATGGGCAGGCAGTTTTTCATTTAACGAAAACTGCCGGCAGTAGAGTTTTCCAAAGAACACAATTAAAATCTCTTGCACTGCATAAATACTTAAACACATATAGAGACAGTACATTGCATACATTTTATGAATTTTGTTGTTGTTTCAAGTCATTAAATATCATTGCAATATCTGATAAATAGTTTTGCTTATATACGAAATCTTTAATTGAGAAGTAATTAAATTCACATACTAGTTTTTTATTTAAAATTTTAGGGTTGTGTTTTTTGTTCAGTGTAGGAATATGTCCATATTTACTGGAAAACGTCCTTTGGGCCATTAAACCAATTCATTATGTTCAAACTTTCTAACAATCGGTCCTTTAATTTAAAAAAACCTTTATGTTATTGAACCTGAGTTTATGTCCAGTAAGTTTTGAACAGTGCCACGCCCCCTTAATATATTAAAAAATATCATCGACCCATCGCTAACAGTTTATGAGTTTAACCCGTTGCCCATATGGCGGATCGTACGATTTTTATGAAAATTAGAAATTTATGTCCAAAAGACCATAGAAGTTGAAAGAAAAAAACCTCAACTTTTACCTGAGATATGACTTGGCTATTTAAATACCCTTGCAAGGTGTTCAAGGTGAATTTGCATCCCGCTACTTGCTTCCTGGATTATCACAACGGTGTTGCACCAGATCAGAAGAAAATTGCTAAGTCTAAGTGATTTATTTCTTTTAAGTACCATAAAATTACCCATTTGCATTTGACCGTATCTGAAAGAAAGGTGTGTTGACGTATCGCTGCCTGACAACATAGTAGATAACTTAAGCTATTCGGTAGAATTATACATTTTTAATTTGTACCATTTGCCTATGTTTGACAGCTCTTTTCCGGAGCATTTTCCGAAAAAAAATCGTCGATGTTTGCCTGCAAAAAACAAAAGATAAAAAAATCCTGCTAAATGCTTTATTTTGCTCAATCTTTTCTCACCTGGCCCACGCTAAAATTATCAACACTTCTTTGGATAAATAAGAACCCATTAGGTAGGAATGGGTTAAGTTCAGGACTTTGTAAATATTGCCATTCCCCCTTTTTTAATCACATCCTAATGTAGCTTCCGATCGTTTCTTTTTTTTTGAAAGTTGTTTAATGTTAAAAAATTCGTAACAGTCGGGTTAACAGTGGTTAAATAAAAGGAAAAAGACCCACAAAAATAGTAATTATGGACTGATTTTCCAGAGGTAGACTCAATCCTTGTGTGAGGATTTTGTGAACGTTGCCACGCCCTCTTTTTCTATTACATCGTAAAGTAGATTAATAAAATTAACTTTCCTATTGTTTCTGTTTTTTGAAAATTTCTTTATGTGAAAATTTCGTAACGGTCGGAGCTGACAACAGTGACAATTAAGCAAAAAGACCCCTAATAGTCCATATGAACTGATTTTTCCATAGGTTGCCTCAATCCTTGTGTGAGGAAAATGTCTACCTCTTCACCGATCTGGCATTTTCAATACCAACCGTTTCAAACCATCAGCGGGTGTTTCTGCCAAACTTCAGCCACCTATCGTCAATAGAGCGGGCAGTAGTTTTTTTATTTCTGGGATCTCCGTCAAGTATTTCAAGGCGTTACAAACTAAATGAACGGGTAAATACACCCACTAATCTTTGATGAAGTGTATAAAAACTATCATTACTGTTTAGGCAATCGAAACTTTATGTGATCTCCAGTGAAAACATTTTCCAAACAGAATGAGAATATATTGTGGAAAAGACTCGGTAATGATTTAAATATGTGTCACAGAAGGCTGTCCAACAAATTTGGAAAGTAAAATCATTAACTATTTCACTTGCAAGTAATATAAGTAAATATGATATTAGTTGCTACAACCCCTTACGTTTGTTAAATGTTCCCATTTCGCGTACTTGAGCTCGAATGCACTGTGGCATGCTGATTTTTTTTATGTCTAGTCTAAGTCTATGGGAACAATTTATTTTAGGACCTTTTAAGACATACGAAAACTAATAGTCACTAACTGCTCACACTTTAAGTACTTGAGCCCGAATGTTCTGTGGCATGCTAAGCTCCTTTTGCGGCTAATTAATATAAGTCTAATCAGAGTTTTAGAAAAAAAAATGTTTTTAAGACCTTTTTAGACATACGAAAAAAAACTAGTAGTCATTAAATGTTCCCACTATGAGTACTTGAGCCCGGTTGTTCTTTTGTGTATTATGCTAGCTTCGTCTGCGCAACTTTCTTTAAGTCTAGCGTGTGAACTAGAGAATAATGTATAACCTATTTAGACATACCAAAAACTAGTAGTCATTTACAATAAAACCCTAACTGAAATACGTTTTAATCTTCGAAAAAAAAATTACTTTAGGACCTATTATGAAAGACGAAACCTATATAGAAAATTCCTTTAATAAAGACATTTTCCAAATAGTCGATATCTTCTCCAAAGCTAGTTTTCTATAGAAAACTTCCTGCCAAACAGGCAAACCAAATACAAGTCCCCTGCTTATCTTTAATCTTGTCCTCCCTAAAATTTCTCACACTTTCACAAAACCAAAAAAGAGAAAAAACGAAAATTCAAGTTTAAACATCGCCCATTTTGTTGAATAAATAACAAACAAGGAAATGTCTTAAGTCCAGACAGTCAGACTAATTTAACAACTCCATAATATAGACCCTCCCCGATCTGCCCCGACCACTGCTGAAGCATTCCCTATTTCCTCATGCATGCATGCCAGTAAACTTTACTATTGAGTCTCCCAAGTGGCATAAAAATAATAACAGAAGCAGTGGCAAAGGAACAGCAGCGGCAGCAACAACAACCACGAAATGCGAACAACAACAAAAAAAACTTTTCTACTTAAAATGTAAAGTTTACAATAATTTTTGATTATTGGCACAATGCCAAATGAAATCGATGAAGTTTTCCAGTGAATACTCAGCCACGTCCTCGGCGTTCAATTCCCCCCCATATACCAGCAAACATCCTCCATCCTCTATAGAGCAGCCAGCATTACCTTCCTGCTGGTAATGAAGAGCAGAAGAGAGAGTAAGAGATCGCGCGATGGGGTTAGGGGACTGACCTGACCTCCCTTTCCTGGTTAACCCCCAAGTGACGACGACTCATGGCGGAATGGAAATCATGCAATATACACACATTTTGGCGGAAGTTGGCCTGGCCTCGGTATGTGTGTATGTGCGTGTGTGTCTGTATTACTGAAAGAGATATAACCTTACAAACACACCCAAGCGAGCATATATATGCGTATATGCCGACATTTATTTTGGTTCGAATTGAATGCCAGTGTTGCCATAAATTATTACTTTGCAAAAAGTATGCATAATATTTATGGTGAAATTTTCATACGTACAGGGCGGACAGACGAATGAACGGACGGAGAGAGACAGACGGGCTCACGTTTATGCGTTGTGTTCGCCTCTTCCGCCTTTGGTGTCTATCTGCCCCTCCGTTCGTCCGTCCTTTGGTTTATCCGTTCGATTGTCTACTTGTCTGCTCTTCCACATACTAGAGAAAAGGAGAACCCTCCTCCAGCTCAACGACTGTAGCGTAGAACTTCATTTTGCTCACTCGTATTGTTGTTGAGTTTTCTTGTGTGGCCTGCTCTTGGATTCTTTTCGATTCGGGGTCTGATTGGGGCGCAAAAAATATTTATAATATTTTGTTTGTCAGTGTTTATTGATGAGGAAATTATTTATTTTCTTCTTTTTACGTGTCTGTCTTCCTCCGCTTTATTTTTTTGTTTCGCTCTTGCTACTGTTCGCAGAAACTTTTTTAATTTCCCTCCCAAAAAACGATTTTTTTTTGTGAATTGTGATTTTATTTTCTTCTCCTTTGCGTTGGCAAATAAACAGCAGAAATATTATGCGAAAAGTAGGCAGACGACAGGGCGTACGGCGGACGGACGACTGAAAGGATAAACCAAGGGACAGACCAAGCGGAGATAAACAGGCACACAGACAGTTAGACATTTGTCAACTAAAAAGCTGTTAATGTTAAGGTCTTTGGTAAGTTGTTTGCTATTAGGGGAAAGCATAAAAAATGGCCTAAATTAATAAAGTTGAACGCAAGCAATTGGAATTTGTGTTGACACTCTGTAAATGTTTTGGAACTTATGGGATTCTGAAAAAGGAAGAACTCAAGGAATCGGACGTTGCTAAGGAATTTTTTCTTTGATACATCTCGGTAACATTTTAAGGACTAAATAGAGAATTGAATACATCTATTTTTTACTATTAAGGATGAACTAGGGAATTTAAGACATTACTTTTATCTTTAATACATCTCGGTATCCTTTTAAGGACTAAATAGAGAATTTATCGCAAATCTGTGGAACTCTAAACACTGCAGCTCAACGCATTCTTTAATAAACCCTTACGAAGCTTAGACTTAGTCGTCTACAGGCCATAAATAGAGAATTGAATACATCTCTGTTTTCGTTAATACATCTCAGCAAACTATTATGGACTAACTAGAGAATTTAAAACAATTCGTTTTTCTTTAATACATCTCAGTATCCTTTTAAGGACTAAAAAGAGAATTTATCGCAAATCTGCGGAAGTCTTAACTCTGCAGTTCAACGCCTTCTTTGGTTAACCCTTATGACTCTAAAACTTAGTCGTCTACAGGCCATAGCAATTTCAAGCCTTAGTTACTGCTAAAGTTGGGCCGTTTCTTAGACCGCATAGGGAACTCTTAAATGAAACGGGGTTTGCAGCTGGTAGCATGAAATTTTGGTGGTCTGCGAGATAGCTTTTTTTACCATTCTTAACCCTGAAACTTAAATTTAGCCCCAAAAACTTACAAATTCATACGATTTAGTGTCATTGCAATATAGTCTTCTTAACTCCCATTAGGGCTTGCCTAAGAACCTGTGTAAGGACATGAGTGTTAAAGCTGCATCAAAACCAAATCTCAATGATCTATAAAATAACTCAGCTGTGATTCAGAAAACTGAGAAACAAACCCAATTTTATAAAATTCAGAGGTCCGAATGTTGAGGCTGCAAAAACATAAATTAGTCCAAAACTGTCAAATAGCTTTATGGAAACATCAAATCACGCATCACGCAAGGGCCACTTACCATAACAGTTCCTTAACAGATAAATTGCTTTAGCTTGAAAAAAATTTACAATTACCAATTTTTTGTTATCTTTTTTTTTAAAATTTCATAATCTAGGATCACTAAAATTTTTCTCGGTTTTTAATAACTCTGGTCAACACCCAATTTGTGGCAGAAGGTTTGATAATCAAGTTAAATTGATTTAAGGCTGTCGATCAAGATTTGGCAATTGTTGCCATTTCGTACAAAATCTTGAATAACCCAGTAGAATTGTATCGGGTTGTTAAGTTTATTAGCTTAAATAGCTAAACACCGCACTCAAGGTTTTTGAAAATTGGTTCACAAATAAAGGAGTCCTTTTATTCAAAAGAACAGAACATAGCGGTTTATGTGGATTTCTCCTAAACTAAATCAAATCTGGCAAAACCGGAAACCGGATTAGTGAATGAACTAAAGGTAACATTCCAACCTTCTGCCGCACAATTTTTTTTTCAAATTTTGTTGCCTAGTATTGGTACTCTGATGACTTCAGTGATATCACATAAAAACCTCTAGAGAAGGCATGTACTCGTATATTTAATCTGCAGAAACATTGAACTTTCGAGGGTCTTTTGAAATAGATTATCTTTGAATTGTAAAACAAAAAATTTTCTTCAAAAAAATCTTAAACATATTCTGACATTTTCAGCCAAAGGCAAATTTGCATTACATTTGGGAATTATTACAATGGTTTCTAATTTTTATTACAAAATAGTACATTTTTTATGAAATTCGTTAATATACGAGTATCAAATCAAAATAGTTCTTCGGCTAAAAAAGTATTAAATCTATACACCCCTCCTAAGAAAGAAAGTCAAGTCTCCATTTAAGTAGTTCTGAGATATTTAGCTTTTTTTACCAGGAAACACGTTGGAAGTGGTAGATGTGGCCATTTTGCTAAAGGTTTTTAGTCATTAAAAGTAGGAAGTCGGTCTTTTATGTTTAACACAAAGCTCAAAAACTCATTCACGGTTCCGAATCTGGTCTTATTACAATTTTGGAATTTTTGGCGCTTGTGACTTTCTTTCTTATGACAGCAGTATACTGTCAGGGCCACTTTTATATTCTTACCCCTAATATATTTTTAGACAATTTTAAAAACATGTAATTTGTTTGCTTTTTATTGCAAACAAACTTTAATTTATTTATTATTTTTTCGGGGGGAACTTTGTTATGACAATCATGTGTTATTAATCATATCAATTACAGCGACAGTTTACAGGACAAGGACAACCAAAATATTTATGAGGCAAAATCACGTGACAACAAAATTATTTTTTTAAATTACGATACTAAAGTAAGTGGCCCAGGGCCAACAAATGACAAATAATGCGTCAAAAACAGTAAAATAAAATTGTATTTTTAACAAAAAAATAACATTGAATATTTCAGAGGAGACCTTAGAATTTTTATTAAAATAGAGGAAAGAAAAATTGGTAGCTCTTGAAACGTAGGACATTTTCCACTTCCTTTGAGTAGTAGACGAGGTACAAAGTGTACAAAAGAATATACTGAGCTCATAGATTGCTTGGAGACGCTCTGAAAGCTTGCCTTAGAAGAGACTTGAATTGGAAACAAAAAGTATTATACAAATACTTGGGCAATACTAACGCAATCAAAGGCGAAACTCGAAAAAAAATTTGGACTATATTTTTTTTGGTAGACAAAATGTAGAAACGATGAAAGCTTGCCTTAGAAGAGACTTGAATTGGAAACTAAAAGTATTAATCAAATAATTGGGCAGTACTGCTGCAATCAAAGTAGGAACTCGAAAACAATTTTGGACTGGATATGTTTTGGAAAACAGTATATCAAAATGTATACAATTGTGTTTCATGGCTTCCGCAAAGTAGAGACAACACAATTTTGTATCTTTAGGTCAACGCACCCTCAAACAGTTTCAGTTTCAAAGCGTTATTAGAAGTCAACATTTTCATCGTGATAAAGTTCACTGACGAGCACCGTTTGGAAATTATTAAAAATTACTACCGAAAATCTGAGTCGGTGGTCGCAACTTTAAGAGCGCTTACTCCAATTTTCACTACGGCCGAAAATTGGAGTAAGCGCTCTTAAAGTTGCGACCACCGACTCAGAAAATCGTCCCATCCGACAGAATGTGCGTAGTGGAAAAATTTGGATCCACATTTTCACTTTTGGCTGTTTCGCGCTAAAGAAACGTCATACCAATTGAATACACGAATATATAGCAGCCGAAAGTCTATCCGTTAAAAAAGAGTCATATCAGTCGATTCCACGTCGTTCTCAGAAATTGGGCATCTCTTAAAACACACTGTGGCGTATATTACGAAAATATATTGGCCTTCGTCCTTATAAGAACAAAATGACTCATGAACTAAAGCCACTTGAACATTTGAAACGCCGAAACTTCTCCGATTATGATCTGGCACAGTTTTACGAAAATCCAGAATTTCATCAAAAAATCATCTTCAGCGATGAAGCTGATTTCTGGCTGAGTGGTTTTGTCAATAAACAAAATATGCGGTATTGGACAGCAACAAACCCAGATGTGCTTCAAGAAACACAAGTGAATACTGTGTGGTTTTCATGTCGAAGGTGTGATATGGCCGTATGTTTTCGTCTATGAAAACAATCGTCATGTTACCGACATTGAAGAGCGCTATCGGGTTATCCAGAATTGGATGAGCTTGACATCGTCGATATGTGTTTTCAACAAGACGGTGCCACTAGCCACACAGCACGCGTTACCGTCGATTTATTGAAAGGCATATTTGGTGAACGTGTTACCTCGAGACATGCTCCGGTCGAATGGTGACCTCATTCATGCGATTTAACGACATTGGATTACATTTAATGGGGCCACATCAAGTCATTGGTCTATGCCAACAAGCCAACAACTTTAGACGAGCTCAGAGACAACATCCAATGCGAAATTGCCAATGTTTCGGTCGAAATGTGTGTAAGTGTGATAAAAATTTGGATCCAAAAAATAGAGCGCTGCGCACGGGCTCGTGGTGGTCATATGACCGAAATCGAATTTCATTCTTAAGATGTGACATTTGCACCACACCTGGGACAAATTTCAACTCTTTATCTTAAAAATTCAGTTTTGATTCTGTTTGTATAAAAAGAAAAGGGGGATTCTGTTTTTTTATTAATACATACTATTGTTATGTCCTTAAAGGAAAACCCTTGTATTTTGTTATTTTGTAAAAAAAACCTGATACATTAATCACCCTTTATGATGCTGGCTTAATGCTGGAATTACTAAGGGACTTTGGGAGCAGTCGCTGCCCAGATTTTCCCAACCAAATGGCAAACTTGAGACATATTCCATGTTTTGGTGGAAGGTATAGAGCCCTACTTCTACTTGGACTTGAAGTTTTCTTTTCGATGTTTTTTTCATATTTCAAAATAAAGAAAATGTTTATCGCCATCAATGAAGTATAGACAGATTCCAAGCCAGTTTAAAAAGCATAATCGGTAATGCAGAACGAGTTTTTAACTGGACTTATTTTTAAATTCTCTACCAGGGCATTAGTTTTAAATTCTTACGAGTATCGAACGGAGAAGGAATATCGAACGGAGAAGGAATATCTATAACAATTACGAGGGCTGATATATATATTTCTGGCCTTATAATGAAAATGCCAATATTTATCATCAAAAATGATTATATTGTTTTTCAAAGTATTCTCCAGCATGATTTATACACTTTTGCATGCGCTTAAACCAATTGTCGAAGCACTTTTTCCATTCCGATTGAGACACCTCCAAAACATGGTTTTTTAACGCTTTAACAGCATCTTCTGGCGACGAAAATCGTTGACCACGCATTTTTTTCTTGATGTGCGGAAATAAAAAGAAGTCATTGGGCCCCAAGTCAGGGTTGTACGGCGGATGACCCATCAATTCGACGTTTTGGCCAGTCAAAAAGGCGCTGGTTTGAGCCGATGTGCGAGAGCTCGCATTGTCATGGTGCACAATGATTCGTCTTCTCTTGTTCGTTTTTCGAATTTCTCCGAAGACTTCAGGCAGACAAATTGTGGCGTACCACTCAGAATTGACCGTCCTACGTTGCTCAAGCGGAACACGCCCCTAGTTTTGTCACTTGACCAATTTTGCCAAAGAAACAGGCGACCATTTGCTTCGCAGTGCTTCTTCCACGAACAACTTTCGTTGAATTTGGCTCGTCTTCGAAGACCTACACTGTCGACCGCTGTTTTGTTTCGGGCTCCTATGCATAGATCCATGATTCGTCACCTGTGACGATCTTATAAACGTCTTTTAAAGCACCGCGATCGTTTTGTTTTTCAAAATTCCTTTGCACCAATCGATACGAGCCTTTTTTGAGCGATTGTCAAATTGTCAAGAACAAACCTAACCTAACAAACCTTTTTTACGGCCAGGTGTTCATGCAATATCAAATGTATGCTGGTGGAAGAAATGGCCAAGGATGCCGCTATCTCCCGGTATGTAACATGACGATCTTGCGTTATCAGTTCACGCATGGCATTAATGTTCTCTGGCACAACGGCCGTTTTTGGACGACCTTCACGACCTTCGCCTTTGAGAGAGCGTCGGCCTCGATTAAATTCATTAAACCAGTTTTTCACAGTGCTATGGGATGGTGCTTCATCGCCATACAAAGATTTATGTACAACGATGCACTCTTTGATAATCCACGTCGAAAGTTGTGAAAAATGGTCGCACGAAAATGTTCACCAGTTAATTCCATTTTTTGCCAAATTGACTTTTTCAAGTCGTTGTAAACAAAACAAGTGATGGTCGTACGTCAAAACGTTCTGAGTACGTTTATGCTAAATAATGTCAAACTTTCCAATGGAAATGTCACTAAGTGTTGCCTGGGCTAGAAATATATATATAGCAACCCTCGAATCATATTGATCAAAAAAATAAATATATAAAAAGTTATTTAATTTATAGACTGCCAAAGTTTAATTATTTCGAAAGGCGTAGCTTTTATATTTTGAGTTTTTTGTTTTTAGAGATATGACAATCTATACGCGAAGGAAGCTTATCAACTTTTCTCAAGTGTTGCAATTAAGACTTTTTTTCTTTTTTATCTATTTGATGTTTTAGATTTTCCACTCAGAAAACCAACCATTTGAGCTACTTAGAACGTTGGCCCTTTTCTAAGGCCATTTGGGATTTTGATCTCTTAACATGTTTTACTACTACGATTTTCGGATATTCTTTAAGTTCAGTGATGGCCGCAATGTGGCGTGTTGGAAAACTTACCTTTACCGAAACCATGTATGTCCGTGCGGAAATTATCCTTTCCTTTTTGGCCATCAACCAATTGACCCAGACCGTCAACGTAACGGTCACCCTGCTCATTGCCATCGTAGGTTTTATCCGATAGATCGACTTCCATGCCACGTTGGACACCCTTCGGTATGCTATAGGAAACAATGCCCTCTGGAATAACAAAAAAGAAGAAGAAGAAGGAAAAGAAGAAACATTAATACAAAGCATAAATAAATATTCATGTTAAATTTAAATTTGTAATAAAGGAAATCTATTTGGAACAGAAACAACCACGCCAATGCATTAATACCGAGGCCCTTTGGAAATGTTTAAAAAGAAACTTCTTTTATTTTTTGCTGTCGAATTTTTTTCCTGTCGACCCGACCGTCCATAATGTCTTGTCTGGGGGCTTTGCGCCTTTTTTATGTGGCATAAGCAGAGGGAGTTTGTGTTTTGTGGCTGTGGAGAGGGCCATAGCTTGGGTTGGTCTGCTGTGGTGTGGTTGTGGAGTACGAAGTAGTAATGTGGTAATTTGAAACTTCTCTAATGTGAACATATGTTTTGTTCCTTCTATGACATTCAATTTTGTTTCCATTGTTTTGGGTGTTTATATCAAACACTCGGTGACGAAGACAAACGACTAACAGCGGCAGCGGCAACCGAGTTTTTGGTTTAAAGTTTTCTTAGTTTTTGAAACTAAAGTTTTTAAAGGCCCAATCATTTTGCTGTCATTTTGACTACACACGCCATCTCTTTTCCTCTTTCCCCACTCGGGTACTGTTCACACCAGTCTGTGTCATGTTTAAAGCATTTTTTTTTAATTTAGTCAAGCATTTATGCTTTCCCATTTTTAGTACATCCTTGGCACGTCTCATATTTCCCATCCAGGGGGAATGGCATATGAATTTAGGAATGGTTCTTTTTTGGTGAGGGGGGATTGTAGAGAATTGTGAGTATTTGTTTACCGAAAAATGAGCTGTTTTTCTGGCTCTTTGAAGTTTTCAAATATTTCAATGTCATTTGAAATTTAATTTCAATTAAATTTTATACGAAACAGAATGCTTTTGAAATTGATGATTCACTTGAGAATTGATTGCTGATTGTTCATAAGGAGGTGGGGTTGGCAGGGGGTGTTAGAACGTAATTTAATACTTGTGATTGCCGCTTAAGTATGTTTTGGAAAGTTTTTCTTAAAGGGTTCTGTTTTTTGTATGTGGTGTCTTCAAATTAGTACGTATATTAATGAGGCGACAATTGGAGGGATATGTGTATAAGAAGCCTTCAAACTTCGATTAAGCAAAATTATATTAAAAAATGAGTTTTCCAAAAAAGGCGGTACGTTGTTGAAATGGTATAAGAAAATAATCTGTGTGTAAAAAATAAACGAAATTATTTTATTGTAAAAGTCTTACGAATGCCATTATGATTGAAATACATCTTTTAATTTTCATAAAGGATGCAAAATTCGGTTTTTTAAACTCTGTTACAGAGATCGGGCAAAAGTTTAAAGCCACAACCCTGGCTAAATTTGAGTCAACATAAACCTAACTATGTTGCAATTAAAAGCATCGGCCAATAAAGGATGGTCCAACGACACGCAGAAAAAAAGTATGGTTGTTGTGACAATATTAAAAGAGGATAATGCTATTGTTGGGTATATGATTGTGCTACAACAATATTATGATCCTCAAAACAATAGTATGATTCAAATACAACCATACTATGATCCTCGCAACAATAGTATGGTTCACACATAACCACACTATGATCCCCACAGCCATAGTATGATTCACACTCAACCATACTATGATCTCCACAGCCATAGTATGATCCTCACAACCTTAGTGTGTTTCATATACAACCATAGTATGATCCTCACAACCATAGTATGATTCACACGCTACCATGTTATGATCCCTACAACCATAGTATGATCACACACAATTATACTATGATCCCCAATATAATTTATTAGAATTTGTTTAAGTTGTCGACAATAGATTTGAATTATGAAAATTATTTAAAATACATTAAATTCAAAAAATAGAAGTGATTTATATCTATAGTAGAAAAAATAAGTTTAAATAAAGTAGAAAAAATAAGTTTAAATAAACGTAAGCGTTTTTATTACAAATATTTCAGTAAAACAAAGCCAAAGCAGCTTTTTAAAAAAAATTAATTTCGATAAAAAAGTACTATTATTGCATTAGATCCGTACTAATAACATTTGTTCTTAAAAGCATATTTAAATGAAGAAAAATTACAATCATACAGTATGATTGCCGTAATCATTTAATTGTTAACATAAAACGCAAAACACAATACTTTTGTCGCACCAACCATATTTATATTGTTGCTATAACCATATTTTAATTTTTAAATTTGGCAATAATACTATTGTTACATTTCAACAATATTAATATTGCAGCAATTATACTTTTGTCAAAACTTAATTTAGTTGACAAAGCTATGGTTGCGACGAACATACTTTTATTGCCGTGACCATGTAGTAACCATGTTTTTTCTCTGCGTGCATAATGCACGATGTTTATTATGAAAAACACACCTTAACGTCAAGTTTTTTGTCCAACTTAATTTCACATTTAGCGATCTATGGGGAGGTAAGACAAACTCTACCATGGAGAGGTAAGAATTGTGGTTAAGATTGTTGAAGCCTTTTTCGAAAATGGGCGTTAAAATCAAAATACATTTCGTGCACTTCCTAATTTTTTGGTCAGCATAATCGACCAAAAGTGTCCACGGTGAATTTGTGAATAAGCTGAATTAACACATTAGGGCAAACGAAATCCACGAGTGATTGTTGACAAGACAATGTATCAAGTTTAAGTGACTTTTTGTGCGCTTTATAGGCTAGCGGCATAATCGGGCCGAACTTATTCGAAAATGAGGTCGACCAAGCAGTTACCGTAAATGGTGTTCGCTATCGCGAGATGATAACAGACTTCTTGTAGGCAGATATTGAGAATATGGACCTGAGCGATATTTGGTTCCACGAGAATGGTGCCACTTGCCCCATATACAACGAAACAATGGCTCTTTTGCGCGAAAACTTCAATGGCCGTGTTATCTTACGTCGTGGCGATATTAATTGGCCGCCATGATCATGTGATTTTACTCTGTTGGACTTGTTTCTTTGGATTAATTTAGAGCGAAAAGTTTACGTCAATAAGCCAAGAACAATTCAAGAGCTAAAGCATGAAATAATACGGCACATAAACGACATTGAACCCCCATTATGTCTTAGAGTCATTGGAAATATGGACCATCGGATTGAGGTATGCCACCGAAGCCATGGCGGGCATTTGGCCGATATTTTGTTTCACACATAATTCTCATAGATCCTCTAACATAATAAAAAATAAAATAATTGTCTGAAAACTTTTTCTTGTATTTACATTTATCATCGTGCGTTTTAATTGGACAAGCCTTTAAATGTTTTTACGCATAATCCTGCGACAATGTAAGTCTAACGATCTCAAAGCTTTTAAGCTCGCGGAACGGATAGAAAGGGAAATAACAATGTTACCGATTGCACGCAGAACCGTTGTCTATCCCATATCATTTAATTTAAAAAAAAAATAGTTATCATAGATCTGTTTCGATAACTGTCGACGATGAATGTACGGACCGACGACGATTGGTAATGACCCGCAATCTATCTGAAAATTTTACTTTGTTCATGGTGGAACTTTTGGGGATTGGAATTGTCAGTCAACTTTTCAAATGATAATATTGAACCATTGTTGTAGAGTAGATAGGAATAGTAAATCTCAATCAAAAAAGATTTCAAACTATAGACCTATGTTTCCAATCGAAAAAATGTCAGTTTATAAAATAACTGCAGTTTGCCAATGTAGAGAGAATTTGTTGCAAGGATAGTTTAAGCGGTGATTCTAATTATCGTCACGATTTTTTTTTGTTATGAAGGCATTTTTTGGTTTTCTTTAAAAATTAAATGATCAGCAATGATTTTTACTGGATTTTAAGCACCCCCATTTAAGTTCCAATATATATATTGAATTTTATTGTTGATATAAAAGGTAGAGTAGCGATCTTGTGTTATTTTGAGAAGGATTTTAACACTCTCTTACATGGTGCTGCATGGCATAATACACATCAAACACCCATTCAAGTCGAGTTACTGAGAAAAGTGCCAAGCGACATCACCAGCACGACCATAAATTGAAATCCTCAGGGTCGGAGGATTGTGGGAAGAATAGCCCACGCATACACACAGAGAATAGATTCGTAGACTTCTCCAAGTTTTTTAGCAACTGATTGATTGAGTTTACATGCACCAACCACGAATGTTAGTTGGTGCTCTGTGGTTTTTAGTTATTAGAACTGTAGTATCGGTGCAACAAAGCATGTATCCGAACCTTTTAGTCAGAGGCAAAAAACTGTTTGCGTACACAACTAATGTAGTTGAAATACTCCTCATGACGAGGAGTATGACGAGCTGGCAAATTGTTTGGAAGCCAGGCCTGGTACATTTTAGCCTTATAGGCCGGCGCAGAATCCTGCTGGAAAGTCCATGGGAATTTTAAAGAGGCTTCACAACAGCTTCCAAAACGGTTTCTTGGTAAACTTTGGCCGATTTTTTGACTCCTTGTTCGCAGAAATGCAGGTCAGTGACCCCATTGTAAAAGACACCCCACCAAACCATGACTGAAGCTGGGTGATGACCCTTTTCCACCCGTGGGATCAGTTTATATGCACTATCATTTTGCTTGTTAAATTTTTCCTTAACGGTAAAATTTCTTCATCGGTGAACAAAATTTTTCTGTGCAAGTTATTGGCGCGCTTCACCAAAAGACGTTTGCATTTTTTAATCCTATTTTTTTAAAGCTGCAGTCAATAAATGCCCGTTACGTCGTTTGAAAGCCCCAAGTCCCAAGTCTTTTTAAATGATTCGACTCATGGACTTTTGCGTAATATTCATCTCACGGGCCATTATTTTCTGTTTTCGGAGCGGATTTCTGTGAATTCTTGATTTAACGGCTTTGATGACATGCGGTGTTCGAACAGAGCGTGGGCGGCCGCTGGCGGTATTTTACATCTCCAGTCTCCTCAAACAGTTTTATGCACCAGTAGACGAATATGCGGCTATTCCCTACTGGCCGGAGCACTTTGAAAATATCGTTTTTTAATTTCATTTGAAAAGCGCTATTACAGCGATACGGTTCTCATAATCGGACCACTCCCAGACTAACGCTATTGAGGTTAGCTTTCAAAATACATATGACATTAAAGAGGGTTCTCCAGTTCTACTATTGAAATGGGTGTGTTCGATGTTGTAGCAGTATTTATGTCTCTACTAAGTAATTTTATTAGACCCAGTGGGATTTCTAATGTTTCGGTTTATTTGAATCGGCCAAATTATTACAAAAGAGTAGTAGTCATTAGCAATTTTTTGAATAACAGGCCATCCCAAGATGTGAGGCATCAGAGGCTTGACTAGTGGTAGTCGAATTGGCTGTTGGAATCATCGGTCCATATTTTTCAAATTTGTAACGGGTGTTCAATCTAGTGGTATTGCTTTAAAAGGTTTTTTTGCAAATTAAAAGTGAGTTGTGTTGAACTTTATTTTTTTTAGTGTAAGTATTTTCCATGTCTCCCCGAAAACCACAGTTTTCGACCATTTCGACCGGTATGATGAAATGCTCGAGTCATCCGTAGTTGCGGCCAACATTTGAAGGAAATTAAATTCTAAAAATAAATGACAAAAATTGTCCTTTCGAATTAACAATAAAAATTCCACACTTGATTTGAATTTTTGTATTTTTTTCATTGTGAAAAAATGGAAAATAATAGATTGAACACCCGATACATTGTAAAGATACCATAAAGAGCTAAACGATATGTGTCTGGTTACATAAAAAAGTATGCAGTGATGTTACGAACCCGAGACTTCGCTATAGGTTTTATTATATATAACACTGATTAACTCATTAACCTTTTAACCGACACATTAAAACTAAGTAAAAGAAGACTTAAGAAACTTTGGAGAAGACTTAAGAAACTTTGGAGTGACCAACTAGAGGACTCGAACACAAAATCAAAGCGTTTTATTTTAGTTTTGTATAGGTTGCCCCGATTTCCTAAAGAGTTGTTTCTTTGAGTATACATAGAGGTGATAAATGAAATCTTGACGCTCGGTGTACAATAATCGGCCTAGCCAAACTCAATGTCTCTTTTATTACCTTTTCAATTAAACTGTACACTTTAATTGGGCCCTTTCTCAAATTTCAAGGAATAGGAGACTTTTGATTAAGTTTCCCTAATTATCCATAAAATTACATTATAATTATTATGGCAACATCTGGTTATCTCCAGGAAATTATCCATAATTACAATAGAGATACGAGTACAAGTATACCGACTATAATGAAGGATAATGGAATTGAAACATTTAAGAAGGGGTTTCGGGTTGTACATATGCTCACATACACACATAAGGTCTCAGTTAATTGTGGAAATAATTATAGAAATTAACATAAAAATTAGGATATCAGAAATGTATTAAGGATAATGAAGAAAAACACAAAAACCAAACTGGTAATAGTAGAAAATTGTACAGCAATTAGAGGACAACAATTAGAAAATGGTAGGACTATAATTCTGTCCAAATAATAGATGGGGAGGTTACAATTTAGTCGTTAGTTGTATTTATTTCAATCTCTTACACAAATAAATTCACTAGTTTTGGATAAAACCATAAAATGTACTTGTCGTTGTGGGTTTTAAGCCTATGAAGTTCACTGAGCCACTCAGGGTGTATGTACTCGTAGTTGTATGTCACTGTATATGTGGTTCGGTTAAACCTCTCTCTTTTGCACACATACGAGTACACTTTCTCGCACTTTATATCCTGGATGGGCATGTATGTGTGCCATAATATGTGTAGACATTTGATGATGTAGTGGTGTTTTAAAGGATTTATTATTAGTTTTACACTTCCATGTTAACGCCAACACTGACGTACATGTTAATGTGTGTGTGTGTTTACACGCATATAAATGTTGAAATCTACAAACGTACATATGTGTGTGTGTGTATTGTATACCATAATTATCGTAATTACATGCGTGTTTTTGTTTATTTGCTGCTACTGCCGCCGTTGTTGTTAATGTTGTTGGTTGTTTTTGGTGTTGTGTGTTTCGTTGTTGTATTGTTTTCAAAACAATATACCAAAAACGAATTGTTTGCGAACAAAAGGCGTACACACTATTCGAACCACATCATCACAGCTAGCATCGAAATAAATTCATATCTGTATTGAAGTTCTAGTCCTTTAGCCCGAAACGCACATGTGTAATTAAATTTAATGAAATCGATGTTAAATGTTTATAAAAAGGAGAAATAGAAAGCACAACAAAGCCGAAACAATAAGCCCCGGTTTCCATGCACTTTGTATTTGTTTATAATAGCTGAAGCAATACAATAACCGCTGTAGTATGCTAATAATAACAATTATAATCGAAATTGTTCTACAGAGAATACCTTAAATGCGTGAATAATGTATGTGAAATACGGAAATGTTAATGTAATTAACGATCGTTAGTTGTAAGTGTGCGTAAAGTAATAAAATTGACAGTGTTTCGAAGAATTGGAGGGGTGAATATTATAAATTCATATGGCAATCGACCTGTGACAATAGGTGTGTTCGACTAAGGTTCGCCTAAAGTTGACGAAAAGTCTATACTTTGACAAAATCTTTTGACAAAAGATCTGAAAATTATTATTTATATATTTATTCAGTCCATGGACATGTTTTTCGCTTGTAAGCTGTTAAAACTGCCGTGGTAAAACGCATGTGGTCTGCTCTGGTTTTTTACTGTCTGCGTCGAAATTCCTCACCTTTGTACAATTAGATTTACAGTCTTTTTGACTAATCTTTTCTGACTAATAAACCTACCAAGTTTGGTGCTTAATTTTTCTATACAAAAAAAAAATAAAAGGGAATCGACAATCATTTAATGGGTTTGTTTAAGAAAACGACCTGAAAAATTATTAGGTCTAATTGGCCTAAATAGACCCTTAACAAAACAAGATGATATTACCAAGGCACCTTTACTCCCTTAAGTGGATGGAGTGTATAAGTACAATTGGGTTCACAATCAATATTTTATTCTGTCACCCTTTTCTCACGCTGGATCACAGGGTTTTTGCTATCCTTCTTTATCTAATTCTATCATTGACCTTTCATTTGTCATTTTAATTATAATTTTCTGAGTCCAGCTCTTCATCGATTGTTATTCTCAAGTTCTACGCGATAGCACCAGGTCATATTGGGCCATCATCCATGATGGATATTACGATTTTATTTAGAACATATGATGTTGGCACCTCCTGGAAGAAAAGTAGGCTGTGCTACGCCCCTTTAGAGAAATCGTATAATTATAAATTTCTGAGTCCAGCTCTTTATCGATTGTTCTTCTCAAGTTCTACGCGATAGCACCAGGTCTCCGAGTATCTTGTGGGCTCCACCTGAAAGCTTGTATGCAAATATTTTGGTAGGGTCTTCGGAGTATGTGACTTATCCAGCGCAATTTTCGCTCTGAAAATGCGAATGGTTCTGGATTTTTTTTTTGTTCGGGTGAATTGGTTCACAAAGCTTAAACAGTTAAGCCGACATATGCATTAGATATGTCTTAGGCAAATATTAGTGAACGTTTGCAATTTTTTATCGATTTCTGTAGCGCTTTTCTAAGTTTTGCAACCGTAGTAACTGAGTGATTTAACATTTAAATTATATTTAAGGATTATTAAATACAGTTTATATTACTGATCGTCCTTAATTTATAAATCAAGCCGTCCCTCCGTCCCCGTTTTTCTTAAAACCACTGTAGCAGCCAAGCGAATTAAGCTAGCTAACTCTGAAATTTTGCACCGTAATGGCTTATAGTCATAGGCTGTTTGTGACTGTAGATATTTATACTCGGCTTAGGAGGAAAAAATATCCTTTTAAGGACTAAAGAACCTCGGAAAAATAATCTTTTTTAGTATTTGCTCAACGGTTTAGGGTATATGAGATTCGGCCTGGTCAATCTTTTTTTTTTAAATAACCAACACTCAGGGGATGCCACCTATACATGCCCCCTATATAAATTTAAGGTCGTTTTTAAATTTAAAGTAGACATGTTCATATTTGGTACGGAGTAAAATAAATGGAGAGTGGTTTGAGAACCAAAGCATCAACTGTAAGATGGAGGTACAGATTTGTCAAAAGACATGGAAAATATTATAATCAGAACAGTGGATCAAGATTTGTATACACTCCATTCTAGATAGAGAATATTTGCAATTTGACATTTCGTTTTCACCACCTCGAAATACTGGTCGGAAACTTCATAAAGTATCAGTATATATTCCGAATCATCGTAAAATTCTAAGATGATCTTACCATGTCCGTAGGTCGAAAAATAGAAGAAAGGTAGCGGTAATTTTGCAAAAACTTATGTCGATGGACTAAAACTGTTGGTATAAAATGGGCCATTTCGGTCAAGAGCTAAAAATGGTTCTCCCACAAGCAATGGATCAACCTCTGACAAAATCAGCAACCTTGAACTTAAAAACACAATATCTCCTGAACTATTAGAGATATGACGTTGATATTTGATGTTGCCATAGATCAAAACACATCCCGGAATAATTGAGGGCGTTGTCACGTGCCCATTAAATAGTATTAATGGTCATTGTAATAAGCCCATCGCTATAAGATTTCAAAGATAAAAAATGAAATCTGTGACTAAAAATTTATTATAAAATATGTTATGGTTATAATGGACAGGGGCGTAGCACCGCCCTCACAACCTTAAACTTAAAAAGACAATATCTCATAAGAATGATATTTAGAACAAATGATTTTCGCACATACTGAAGAAAGTGGGCAATTCCACGCCCCTTCGTATCGTATATATGGCCAACGCTATAAAATGTTATCAAAATAAAATCAATATTATGGAAGGCTTAAGGCTGTATGAAAAGAAACCCACCCTAATATAAAAGATTAAAATTAAACTTGACAAGATCGCCGAAATTTAAAAGGGCTAAAGGCTGTATGAAAAGAAACACACCCAGATACAAAAGAGGCCGGTGCCACGCCTCCTTCAAAAAATATTCATATTGGGCGGTAATCCATGATGGAGAATAACATCGCATGAACTTTAAGATATATGACGATTATATTTAGAACATATGATGTTGGCACCTCCTGGAAGAAACGTGGGCTGTGAAACGTCCCTTAAGAGAAATCGTATTTATGGCCAAAATAATGGACCGATAGTTAAAAAATGTTAACAAAATAAAATCAATATTATGGACTACATATGTCGTATTTAAACTGGACAAGATCCCTGAAATTTAAAAGGCTAAAGACTGTATAAAAAGAAACACACCCCGACATAAAAAAGGGGCGGTGCCACGCCCTCTTCAAAAATATTCATATGGCGCTTTAATCTATGATGGAGGACATCATCGCATGAACTATAAGAGATATGACGATTATATTTAGAACATATGATGTTGGCACCTCCTGGAAGAAAAGTGGGCTGTAAAACGCCCCTTAAGAGAAATCGTATTTATGGCCAAAACAATGAACCGATAGTTAAAAAAATTTAACAAAATGAAATCAATATTATGGACTACATATGTCGTATTTAAACTGGACAAGATCCCTGAAATTTAAAAGGCTAAAGACTGTATAAAAAGAAACACACCCTGACATAAAAAGGGCGGTGCCACGCCCCCTTCAAAAAATATATTTATATTGGGCCGTTATCCATGATGGAGGACAACATCGCATGAACTATAAGATATATGACGATTATATTTAGAACATATGATGTTGGCACCTCCTGGAAGAAAAGTGGGCTGTGCCACGCCCCTTAGGAGAAATCGTAGGCCATATGCCAACGTAATGGACACATCGTTATAAAATGTTTCAAAATGAAATCAATATTATAGACTATGTCGTATTAAAATTAGACAGGATCCCTGAATTTATAAAGGATGTAGGCTTTATGAAAGACACACCCTGATATAAAATAGGCTGGTGCCATGCCCCCTTAACAACAATTTCATTTTGGGCCGTAGTCCATGATGTGGGGTATATTAGCTTCGGCCCGGCAGCAAACAATTTTATAGACTAAAATCACTAACGTGTCGTGTTAAAATTAGACAAGATCCATGAACTTTAAAAGGCTGTAGGCAATAGGGAAAGAAACACACCATAATATAAAAAGGCCGTTGCCACGCCCCCTTGAAAAAATGTTCATATTAGGCCGTAATTTAATTAAATTGGGGGTATATAAGTTTCGACCCGGCTGAACTTTATTTTTCCGATTGTTTTGTTGACGTTTGCACAGAGATGTGTCTCTATCTCACTATTGATCTTGAGCTGAGGTTAGTGATTTATTCTCATAGACTACAGATTTTAAAAAAAGAATTTGTGAAGAGTTCATTCAGGCTAAAACTTAGTTGATAAGTAGCGCATCCCATTAATCGATTATTTTACACGTTGTGCGGTTAGACGCCGGCCGATATAAGGTTTCAGCAGGAATCTTTTATCTTCGGTTCTAGTTTAGATGAGATATTTCTTAAAAAAGAACTGGTACGGAGTAAAGTCGCACGATCTCGTTGGCCAGTCGATATAACATAGCAGTGGAGCCACAGTTGCACCAGACCAGACACCTCAGATTTAAAACGCCACAAGGAATCGCTAAACAGACGAATACTATTCACAGTCTATACGATCCATGATTTAAATAAATCTTGGTTTTAGTGGCCGTTCAACCGTAGAAGTTTGAAAAAACAATTCTGTCTGCAAATCATTGCTCCAGTAAATAATATGCCAGTACATATCGGTAATGCGCACGGTATAATTCTTATACTCACTGACCGGGACCTACTGTAAAACGCCGGCTCCGAACGGCTAATGCATTATAGACAATTTCTTACTCGTAAAGTCGTCGGCATTTACGGGCTGGGAACCCGCCGCTGAAAAATTGTTAGATGATATTACCCGGATTTGAACCTGGGCTTACTAGCATGATAGCCGTGCACATTGCCATTACACGACGTTATATTTTGGGAATACATATCGGTCTGAAAATCGTTGATTCAATAAATCGGCGATTTCATACGCTGGGGGCGTCTTGCTGAAGACACGTCGTCCTGATTCATTCCTTCAGGAGCAAAAGGATATGTTTAATACATTGTTTAAAGGACCTTCAAGTAAAGGTGAACTTTAAATCAGAGTTCAAATTGTTTAATGCCTTAATGGTTATGTATGTGGGTACTCATTTGGATTTTAATATTACATATAGTAAATGCAAACAATGTTGTTGTTATTATTACCACCCGCCTCGCATACCTGTACTCATTTCCTCACCCCGCCATCCAGCCCATTTCTGGCCCCATTTAGTCTCCCCACATAACTATACCCCGGACAATTGCATGCAAAGTGTTATAATATGGCGCCATTTAGTTTTATGGCCGCAGCGAAATGGCTGGGATGGAGTTTGGTTTTCAAAGTGTTGGCGGCCAGGAGGTTGATGTGATGGATCACCCAACGAACGACATTGGCGAGCTGTTTTGTTGTCTGATTTAATGTCTGCACGCAATATTCAGAAAAACAAAACTACACAAAAATTTACGTGTGTAGTTATGAAGAAAAGGGTTTAGAGCAAATTATATAGAATTTTTTCGAAACAAAGTTTAAAATATATATAAAATTAAAAATTTTTGTTAAGCCTTCTCTTAAACGCCTGCGGGGAAATGTCCTTTGAAAAAGTGAGGGAGGGGGTTTGGTTTTTTTCAAAAACAAAAAGGAACTATAATTGTCGAGGGGTTTCTAAATCGAAAACCACAATTACATTGTAGTTGGTTTTTTGGTTAATTACTATAATTATGCGTTTGGACACCGGAAAACATGAACATGAACGTGGCACATATGTCGGGAGGTGGCCATTTTGATTGCTCTTACTTGCGTACCGTAGGTATCCTGTGGTAATTTGTGTCCTTTGTCTGATGGTTTGTTACGATTTGATGGCAACTGCTGCTCATGTTTTTTGTGTGTTTGTGCTTAATTATTGGTAATTTTTGAAGTGTGTCTGTTCGTCAGTCAGTCGGTTTGTCGTTGTTGGAGAACATGTTTCTATCATGGGTGCAATTATGATTAAATTGTCTGGGTTGTGGTGCTATAGGTTATTTCGTAGGAAAATCTAATGTAGGAGATAATAGAGGCACGCGCTGGACTTTTTTTTGTGTTACACATGTGCTGGAATTTGTGTAATTAGGCGGAACAATATAAGGATATGGAAAAGGTTTTATCGAATAGGTGGTGGAGATATACATGGACTACATGATGTTTGTACAAGCAGGTGGCATGTCCATCAGTCTCAACAGGGATACAGTAAGTAACGGATATAAGAAAATCTTTTATAAGAAATAAACGCATATAAGATGTTTTTGCCAAACACCGTGCAATTAAATATAACTGCTTTAAATTGCATACAAGAAAAAAACGTATACAAGTAAAAAATGCAGTGCCATGTCATTTCTGTTGCAACAGCTCGAAATATTGATCGAAAATTTGTTTTTTACGATCGAATTGTTTGTTTTTTACGATCCTCTTTGCACAGAATCGCTTATATAGCGTGATCCATCAAGAGGTATTTTTTCAGAAAAAAAATAGAAGAATTCAAATCAAGTGGTATTTTTTCAGAAAAAAATAGAAGAATTCAAATCAAGTGTGGAAGCTTTATTTTGGTAATTTGAAAGGACATTTTATGGCATTTATTTTTTTATATAATTTTTTTCAAATGTTGGCCGCATTTACGCCTCAGGTTTTCCATTCTGAGGGTCCAATTTTGGATGACTCGTTTGAGCTATGGGTTTAATGATACACGTAATGTTGGCTTCCAAAACCTGAATCGTAGCTGGTTTCTCAGCATAGAATTTGGACTTTACGTAACCCCAAAGAAAATTGTATAAAGGTGTGGTATCACTCGATCTAGGCGGCTAACTCAAATGTCCAAAACGTAAAATTAGCTGCTTTTCGAAATGACCTCTCAATAGATCCGTTGTTTGAGCAGCTGTATGGCAAGTGGCATCGTTCTGTTGAAACCAAGTGTCGTCAAGATAGCGGGCTTATATTCAAGGTAGCATAAAGATCGATATCATGGCGCGAAAGCGAGCACCATTCACGGTTACGTTCCGGTCATCATCATTTTTGAAAAAAAAATATTCACCGATGATTCCACCAGCTTATAAACCGCACCAAACCGTGGTTTTCTCTGGGTATAATGGCACCACTTGAACCTCTTCTTCTTGATCTTCTGCCCAAATGCGGCAATTTTGTTTATTGACTTTGCCTTTGAGCCAGAAATGGGCCTCATCACTGAACTAAGTTTTGTTCGACAACAGCGGATCTTCCCGTTTCTTATCGAACGCTCATTTCCATAATACAGTTGCCAACATTTGAAGGTAATTATTCTCAAAAAATAAATGCCATAAAAGTTCCTTTCAAATAACCAATAAAAATTCCACACCTAATTTGAATTTTTATATTTTTTTGTTCTGAAAAAATATCTCTAGATGGATCACCCAGCAAAGATCCTTCCCACTCTATACTGATATGGCTTCAATTACCACTTCTTTCCTAACTCCTACAACTAACTTCCTTTCAAATTTAACTTAAAAACAACTCATGCCTCTGGGACATACAAAAAACATTGTTTGCTATAAAGTAATTCCCTAAAAAGGAAAAACTTGTAAAAAAAATGACATCCAAAGGACATGTCATTGGATGTGGCTAAAACAATAACGATGAACATCATCAACTTCACCAGTGACGTTATTATTATAACCACCTTTTGTAAATGTTACCGGAATTTTAGTGCATTATTTCGTATGCAAATTAATCACGATTACCAAAGATGGCAGTCTATGTATGTTTAAACGTACCGACTGCTCCCATATTCCCCACTGTAACCGTGAAAAGCCGGCAAATTAAACCCTGGGTTGGGTGTAACTGACAGCCAGTCAGGCAGGCAGGCAAATAATCGTAATAATTTTATGATGTTGTAAAACGTGCCTAATGTCACAAAAATAAAAGCCATAATACCGGCAAATGTTACACCGTTCTACACATACAGACAAAAGTTGCTGCTTTTACACACACACACATATATGTTGCATGTATGAGTGTGTGTATGTGTGTCTGTAGTAAAATATGCATATTAAACATAAAAACATAACATAACATATTTGGCGCTAAAAGGAAAACAATGTAAAGGTATTTCTTCCTTTCCTTTTTTTGTTTTGTTTGATGTTGTTATTACTTATGTCCTTTGAACAGGATATAAAATTCTGGCGCTGTATCGTCGCATTAAGTGTTTTGGGTTACATGCACGACTACCAAGAAAGGTAAAAGAAAAGTGGGGAAAATAATAAAAGGCAAGAAGAGGTAAAAAAAAACAATAAAAGGCCGGGCCATTAGAACCGTCTGCCCCATGATAAGGGTGATAAGGGGGGCCGAAGTGTTTCAATAAAAGAAAAAAAACTTTGACGACAGTGTAGATAATACGATAAAACACTAGGAAAGCTAAACAAATTGAAGGCACACATATTAGGCTTTTTGTAGAAAGAAGAATACCGTGATGAACTGGCAAAAGGGTTCAATGCTAAAAAAATAATTCAAATATTTCCATTAAGAATTTGTAAGGATATCACAAGGATTTATCGTTGGCCCTGCAATGAATTTTTGAATAAAATGTAAATACTTTGTAAGTAGAATATAGAGTATCTGGAGAGATATTTTTCAGCAAAATATTGCACCCAATTGAAACTACCTTTCGATATGCTGAGGCACAAATATTTTTCGACTTAAAAAGCAAGAAAATCTAAGTAATATGTTGGCTTTTCTCAATTTATTGAGCTTTGCACCATAAATACTCGTAGTTATATTCACTTACTGGGGCTCACTGTTTAAAACTGAATACAAACGTCTAGTAAATTTCATTATTAAACCTTTTTATGCCTTAGGGCTAATTTTCGTATTTGTACTGTGGCCGGCAAGTACGAAGTGGAAGAGAACTACATTACAATCAAGTATAAAAAAAGTTCAGAGTATACAATATCCATAATTACAACTACTACCATCCATTTATGATACGAAGTATGCTAGGACCCCGAATCAATGACACTTAATCATAATCTGTTTGGAATTTTAAATAGGGATTTATCGGTGGCCCAGCAATGCATTTTTGTATCTTTGGGAACAGAGGAAAATACAAAATCGTTCTAGGGGACTCAATGTACTTTGCTAAAATATACACTTTTTTGAGTAATTGCCTAGCAAATAATTAGTTAAAATAGGTACTGTTACTAGGACGCAAAAAATCTCCAAAAATGGTAAAATTTTAACTTAAAATGGATACTGTTACCTAGGACGTATTAAATAACTCTAAAAATGGTTAATTGCTGGCCTATGTGGCTCATGTGTCCCAAAAACCTACCACATGGGCAGAACAGGCGAACTATAGTCAATATGGACACATGTCTACTCAAGCAAATTCTGCAATAAATCCAAATTAAAAGTCATTTTGAAGTTGAAGCTGTGATTTTAGACGGACTCATGGGACGAGGGGCCCTAAAAAGGTACTTTTTTGCGAATGGAAAATTGAGCGTATAAAAGGTTCGGCCTGGCAGACTTTGACGAAGATTTTACTTGTTTATTAATAATTTTTATATTTCTATGACTTAAACAGTTTTTATTCTGTTACGAGATCTTTTTTATTTTTGTTTTCATTAAATTGTTTCTCAAATGCACCCACTTTAGGTTATTAGAGCGAAATAATTAGTTGTTTTTTTTTATCAAATATTGGTTGCATCGGTTATGGCAACCAAAAATTTCAATTTTATTTGGTTCATATGACCCAATACCAAGTTGTTTTTTCCACATTATTGTTATAGCAATCGTCTTATCCAACCAAATTTCAATCATAATTAAGAAAATTTGGTGAATGGAACTAAAAGTCTTCTCGTCTAACAGAAATTTTGTAGTTCGGACTAAATTCCAACTGACTTTCTTTGCGTGTACAATAAATCTAACCGAAAAGCCATCAACGCTACACATACAAATTATTCAAATTTAGATACAAGAGTTCTCAAGTCGGTTAATCTCAGTTCAATTATATAAAAAAGATATTTGGGGTTTTGGGATAACTACACTCAGAAAAAAAAATTAGTTCGAATTAGGTTGAAACTACTAAAATTCAGTTGTAAAAGAAAATTCGGTTGCAACCAGCAAATGTTTATAATCGCAATGGGTATTTTGTTCGACATACTACAAGATGATATACTCGTATATGATCATCGTATTGTAGACGCAACTAATTGATCATCCCAATGGAACGCATAAAATGTATTTTGTTGCCGTATAGAACAATTGTGGAAAACAATAGTTTGGCCTACATTTTGTTGTTGTAACCGAATACTGGTGATGATATCTAAACTTTCATCACAACTAAAACCGAAAATAATTCAATAATTACTTGTATAAGCAAATTGTTTAATTAAATTTATTCAGCAAAAATCTGCCAACATTTTTCCCTCTTTTTCTCGACATGATCCTCTCTATGCCTAAGAGAACTTCAAGTATTTTAACTGAAAATTTAAAATTTTTTCTTTAAACAAGTGCGGCATGTGAACTTTTAGATACGACAATGCTTTTCTGAAGGATGCTTCAGTTGCAAGTACTGAACGTTAAAAATCACCAACAAACTTTCGGTTGCACTGATAGCAACCCCGAGTTGCATGCAACCTCAATAAGTCGGTTGGCAAAACAATTCGGTTGTGGCAATGAATATGCTTTTCACAAGATTTAATACGAAATTGGACACTGCAAAGTTGTTTCTCTATTAAGCTCTAACTTTTTTTTATATGACAGGAAATGTTCTACGGTTGAGGATACATAAAAACGCAAACCATCCTATACTACGAGTAACTTTGCTTATGCTTATGATTCAATCGACAGGGCTTGGTTTCGCTTCATTACAATGTCCTATTCATGAAGTTTTGCCTTTACCAAATATTTAATATTCCAAGCTATGCTGTTTAAAAGCCAATCTCTTTTGGCTTACAAAAGTTAAACCCTAAAATATATTTATCATCACCTCCTCTCAATAAATTCTAAATTTAAATAGTATCGAATTTCAATTTCAACTTTTTTGTTCCTTTTGGAGAAACTGCACCCCTTTTTTTGGGAGAGGGCGCTTGATAGCTGTTGAAATTTGTTTAAGTGTCTATTGGTGTTTTGTGCAAAATGTTAATAAGGCTAACAAATAAACGTATACATATAGATTATATAAATGTATGTTTAACAATTATAAAACCTCTCCCTAGCAAACATCATTAATCACTTTGTGGGCCATAGTTAATTTCGAAGCTCGAACAGAGACAACATAATCAACTTAGCAACAGCAATAACGACAACAACAACAGTAACTTTGGTAAACTGCATTTAAAATGCATTTTTTCCAGTTAACAAAAACCAAAAAAAACAACAACAGCTGAACTGCAAAAAACAAAGCTTTGTTTAAATCCATGAGATAATCCCCTAACTTAGACACAAACAAAGCACTCGTACAGAGCTGATGATTTCAGGCACATAATCACCTTGGAAAGAACCGAGAACAGTGTTGCTGGTATAACAGGCAGGACAGATAGGAGGACGGACAGGCGGATGAATGGATGGACGGACGAATGTATGGACGGACAGAACGGAATAAAGGAAGGATGGTTGGTTGGACGTAAGGACGGACATAGTACTCAGCTATAAATGAAAGGCTGACTGTCTGGAAGGGGGGACTTGACTAGTAAATACTTAAAATCTTTGCTAATGTAATGGAATTATCATTTTCAAAATGAAATGCAGTGAGAGGGAGAAAAAAACCCACATACCTACATACAGACCAAAATGAAATTGTACATTATAATATGACCATTAAAAGTTAACTGACATTTACACCGAGTGAAAAGCAGAGGCGTAGGATTTGGAACAGAACATAAGGAGGCAAATTGGCTTAATTCAAAATCAGAAACAGGGAAAAAATAAACCCTAAAGGTGTCATGGATTTGAGATTCGGCCTAATAAAATTTTCCAGACATGAAGCTTTATTGTTTTACGGCTTCGAAACAGTTCTTGAAGACCTATTCAGGTGGTAAAAACTAGTACACTCAAAGAAAAAAAAATAGTTGGAAATCTGTTGGAACTACAATGATTCGGTTGCAAATAAAAATTTCGATTTCACCAATTGTTTATAATCATAATGGATATTCGGTTCGAAATTCCACAAGATGTTAAATACGATCATCGCATTGCACTTACAACTCATTGATCGGTCATGCCAATGAAACACGAAATAGGTATTTAGTTGCCACACCTGGTGGTTGTGACAGCCAATAGTTCATAAACATTTTGTTGTTGTAATCAATTATTAGAGATAATAACTAAAACTTCATTATAACCGAAAAATGGGTGGTTAGATCTTATACAATAGAACTCAATGAAAAAAATTAGTTTGAAATCTGTTGGAACTACTATGATTCGGTTGCAAAAGAATAATTCGGGTTTTAATTACCAATTTTTTATAATCTCAATGGATATTCGGTTGGAAATTCCACAAGATTTTAAATATGATCCTCGTACTGCACTCACAACTCAATGATCGGTTATACCAATGAAACACGAAACAGCTGCTGGTTATGGCAACCAATTGTTTACAAACATTTTGTTGGTGTAATCAATTATTAGTGATGATAACTAAAACTTCATTATAACCGAAAAAGGGGTGGTTGATTCTTATAAAGTACACTAGTACTCAAAGAAAAAAAATAGTTGGAAATCTGTTGGACCTACAATGATTCGGTCGCAAAAGAATAATTTCGGTTTCAATCACCAATTTTTTATAATCTCAATGGATATTCGGTTCGAAATTCCACAAGATTTTAAATATGATCTTCGTACTGCACTCACAACTCAATGATCGGTTATACCAATGAAACACGAAACAACTGGTGGTTGTGACAACCAATTGTTTACATTTTGTTGTTGTAATCAATTATTAGTAATTATAACTAAAACTTCATTATAACCAAAAAAGGGGTGACTAAATCGTATTTCATTGAAAAATATAATAATTCGTTTTTTACTAACTAAGCCAATTAATCCGAACCTTCAGATGATAAAAATCCGAAGCTTCTGTAGATAAAAATTCGAAGCTGTAGCAGATAAAAATTCGAACCTTTAGAAGATAATAATTATCGTCTGAAGGTTTGGACACTTGGTATGATGCACCGATATTTCAGTTCCACTAACTAAAAATTAGAGAGCACATTCGGTTGAACTCTAGGTGCACGTAAACTCATTTACCTCATTCGGTTGGTAAAAAATTCGGCTTTTCTGTGTTTAGTAGTACAAAATCCAGGAAATAATTGGCAGCTAAAAATTTCCTTTATTTGGAAAAAAAGAAGCGAAAAACCTTTAACTTTGTTATTCGGAAAGGCCTTTATACTAATTTGGCCCCTTTTTTGAGAATCTTTCGGCCACCCTGTTTTTATGACCACATTCATATGAGCCAAAAAGACAGGGGTAAAAAAACAGAACCTTAAATCCACTACTCATACTTAAATTGGGTGTGGTTTAATGTGATAAGTCAAGGTAAGAATCATATACGGTCGGCCCTTTTTTTTTGCATGTTTGTAACGTAAAGCGAAAACAGCAATGCCATGCACACATGTGGCACGAAAAAAAAGAACTCCACTTGAGGTATGCACGAATATATATGGCATGTCTGATTTGGTTCCAAGTATTATGTACTATATGCCGGCTTTTTGTCTGCTTTAATTTCTGCGTTCTTCTACTTCTCAGGATAGCCAAACGGAGAGGTGGACTTGTTCATGGGTATAAACGCCAAAAAAAGGCCAAGCCAGACAACGTCGAGTCACATTAATGGGAAGTGTAAGTACGAAATGCTTTTGGGGTTTTGTTTTTCTTTTTTGGTTATAAATAATTGTTAGAATTGCTAGGAGTGTTTCGGGGAAGGCAGGAAGTATGCATTAAATTAAAAAGTTAAATGATTTAATAGAATTATCAAATATATTGCAAATATCCGAAAGACAAATAAAAGATTTGTTGCCACAAACAAAATGTTTGTCAAGCGAATGTTGGTGGTTTTTATGTTCTATCCATTACATTTCATCATTACAACCGAAAATGGATTGGGAACACATTGGGTAATTTTCAGAAGAGGGAACTGACACTACACGCAGAAAAAATGTATGGTTACTATATGGTCACGGCAATAATATGTTCTTCGCAATAAAAGTATGTTCGTCGAATCCATAGTATTGTATTTTGAATTTAATTTCGACAATATTATGACTGCCACAATATTAATATTGTTGAAATGTAAAAATAATATTATTGCCTAATTTAAAAATGAAAATAAGGTTATAGCAACAATATAACTATAATTGGTGCGACAAAAGAATGTTTTTTTGGGGCTTTATGTTAACCAAAATATGATTATGGCAATCATATTGTATGATTGTAGTTTTTCTTTATTTGAATATGCTTTTTAGAACAATGTCATTGTTACCAAGTCCACTCTGTTGCCCACTTCTATCTCTTTGGGTGCATCTAGCTCAAATGGAGAGTTTTCTTTACATGGATATCAATGCACATCCCTTGTACTCGTACGTCACTGGCCTCCTGTTAGCGAAAAATGTCACGCGCAAAATAGAAAGGGACCTAAGGTTAAAAACCAGTTTTGTTCAGGAGAGCCATTTTAAAGATTAGGTCCCTTTTTATTTGCGCTTAGAATCGTCGACTTCACTTTCATAAAACGCGCATACCTCTAGGAGGGAACACTTTTGGGGCATGGGATCGGTCTCATTCGAAGCTCAGATGTTGTCCACATCAAAAAAAAAGTGGAAAGTTGATGAAAAGTTTTGTTCAGGAGAGCCATTTTAAAGATTAGGTCCCTTTCTATTTGCGCTTAGAATTGTCGACTTCACTTTCATAAAACGCGCATATCTCTGCAGGAAACACTTTTGGGGCATGTGATCGGTCCCATTCGATTCTCTGATGTTGTCCACATCAAAAAAAAGAAAAGAAAATGAAAATTGATTTTTTTTACCCTTAGGTCCCTTTCTATATGCTGTCACATATAACGGATACGTCAAAAACAAGTTTCTTCTAAAATCATAGGTTATGTGTACACTGACAGCTGTTTCTCGCTCGAAATCTTGACCCAAAGTCAGTATCATACCTCTGCAAAACTAAATGAGTCGATTTACGCTTTTTTATGGCTTCGCAGATTGGGTCTCAGAACAAGTAAAATTGGACAACAAAAAATCATGTTTTCTAATAAGGCGTATTTTCCTCTTACCGGCCCCGTTAACAAAAAACAAAAATGCCGCATGTGGGGCTCGGAAAACCGTTAAATTATTGTCGAGAAGCCAGTGCTTCCACAAAGAGGGTCAGTTTGGTGCAAATTGTGCAGTTTTGTGTAGTGGTGGCATCATTGGACCATTGTTTTTGGAAAACCAAAATGGGAGCTAATTTTCGGTCAACGGTGGGCGTTACATAACATTGCAATGCAAATTTTTTTTTGCTAAAATTGAATACATGGATTTGGAAGACCACTGGGTCATGTCAGATGGTACACTTTGCCTCACACCCAATCTTTTGCGCACTTAATTCCCAAATTGTGTTATCAGCCGTTTTTGGCTACTTTGGGCTACTAAGAGTTGCGATTTGACCCCTTTTTACTTTTTTTGTGGGGAACCGTGAAGGACCGATGGTGTGCCAACAAACCAAAAACGATTCAAGCACTTAATGTCAATATCATCCAAGTTATCCGTGAGCTACAGCCCGAAACCATCAACAAGGTGTTACAAAATTGTAGTGACAGAATGCGCTACTGCGAGGCGAGCCAAGACAGCCTCTTAATGGGATAGCCTCTTAATGGAACAGCCTCTTAATGGGACAGCCTCTTAATAGGAATATTTTTGCTTACTAAAAAAGCCATAATACTTAATACTAAAAAAATTTAGTTTGGTTGATTTTGTGGCACTTTCAAAAAGAAACTGTATATGGGCCACCCTGAACACTGATGGATCAAAGTCACTAAGAATAGTTCAGTATGGTATCTAATTAGATCATCTGCATTTTCCGAAATCATGACCACAGGAACTGCCCTTTAGCAAGTTCAGTGCAATGGGATATCATTTAGGGATTGTGCCACATTTTATGGCAGGTCATTTAATCTCGTAGATAAGTATACACCACTTTGAGAATTACTCTAGAATACTGGATGTCTAAGGAGGAGATAGCGAGACATTCTTCGATAATCCCTTTATGGACTCCTGGCAACAGGGACATTAATGGCAATTGTACAGCAGACACACTGGCAAAGGCTGGTGCTACCCAGAGCTGCTTATCTAACGGAAACTCTATCTCATTGCCAAGCATAGATGGGAAATGGAACCCAACTGCAGGAAACCCAGAAAAATCTAGCCTGGTACGGATGAGCGGGGAATGCGACTAACCTGACAAGGATTCAAAGAAAACTTTATTAACGACATCGCTGGCCTTTGGCCTTACAAGCTAGAAGGCTGTGCAGGCAGGAAGTTTGCATTAAATTTAAAACGTATGCATAAATACAACGACTTTTCTTTAAAAAGGATGAGTAGGAGACATCTGCACCTTTTCTGTACCTCAGCCGGATTTTGTAGACAAATTACAGAAACTGTTTGGTCTACAGATATTAACAGACAAAACCTGTCTCTCCAATTGTGATTTGGATAGGATACACACCTTTATTGTGGCAACAGAATGCCTTATGGAGATATAGACTGTGGCGAGGTAGCTAAGGACGAATTCTTCGTGACGGGTAAACGTTATCGCAACGGGGCCTACTCATGGAACCCAATGAGCCTTGCTTAGTGAGGCTTCCAATTAAACATAACCTTACTTCTACACCAGTTATGCTAAATTAAAAGTTTCCACCTAGGAAATTTATTAAGATTTCTTCCTTCTCATCTATTTACAAAATCTACATGTGTCGATTTGTTCTTGCAAAAATTGGAAAACCACCTCCTGCCTGCTGATCAATTTATTTTTCATTCCCTCCAAACACCGCGCAAATGCCAATAAAACTTTCCACACCACATTGTCCCACAGAGCGCAAAGCTGAACACAAAAATAGCATCTTAAATTTAAAACTGTCCATATATTATCTTAAAGCCATAAATTATAAAAAAAAACGTGGTGCATGCAAGCCTGTCGTCTCTTGTCTTCTACGGCTTAAACTTGGTGTTTAAAGTTTAAGCTGTTTGCAAGAGTTCCTGGCCTGTCTAAGCTAAGATTTTTTTTGTTTTTTATTTTTTATTTTTTTTTTTTGTACTCACCTTCCCATGGACAGCCCACAATTTCAGCTCTCAAACATACCGTACGATCATATTGACCATATGGATAAATGCGTATCTTCGATGCGAATATAATCGGTTGCAAAGTGTTTTCCACTTCACTGTAGGTATTTATGTTGCCGGGTAAAATCTGTGAAATGACAGCAAAAAAAAGGAAAGAACATTTTTAGTAAAAAGTGGAAAGAATGACTAATAAATGCCACAATAGATAGAAGAAAACACAACTAATGTAGAATCATTAAATTTATACAAAATTTGTGGGGGTTCTGGAGTGGTTGTTAAGTTTGCCGTTTGACGCATTTGTTTATATGTCAAAAGATAATCACGACGATGTAAAGTAACATGCGAAGCATTAAAATTTGAAAATTATAGAAAATTTTTTTCTTTGAGGAAACCATCAAGAAAACTTGGAGGAAACAATTACAGTACAAAACATAACTTAAAAATATGTGAAACATAAATTTTGATTTTTTATTAAATTTTTTTAATATATTATACAAGGCGTACGAGGGTTGCTATTTATATTTCGGGTCCTGGCAATACTAGTGTTCCCATATGCAAACTTGAACTTCCATTGGAAACTTTGACATTTTTAAGCATAACTTCACTCAGAACGTTTTCTCATTTGAGGGTGAATTGTTTTGTTTACAGTGTGTTGAAAAATTCATCTCAGTCAAAAAAAAAGATTTATCCCGTGAACATTTTCGTGCAATGATATTTTACGATTTTCGGGGTGGGCTATCGAGACAAGATTGTTTTAATCAACTTGTTTCGACTTTTGGCGATTAAGCACCATCAAAACCCACTGTTAATCGCTGGTACCAAGAGTTCAGTCTCGGACGCCGTTCACTCCAGGATGAATTTCGTGAAGGACGTCCAACTTCGGTCACTTTGCCAGAAACCATCGATGCTGTGCATGGACTGATTAAGCAAGAACGACATGCGACATACCGTAAGATTAAAGCATCCTTGGGCATTAGTATGACAAGCACCAATGAAATATTGCATGTTCATTTGGCAGTGAAAAATTTTTGTTCTCGTTGGATCCCACATAATTTGACGAATGCTCAAAAAAAGCCTCGTGTCGATTGGTGCAAAGAAATTTTGAAAAAATACGATCGCGGTGCTTCAAAAGACGTTTATAAGATCGTCACAGGCGGCGAATCATGGAACTATGCGCATGAGCACGAAACAAAACCGCAATCGACCGTGTGGGTCTTCGAAGAAAAGCCAAATTCAACGAAAGTTGTTCGTGGAAGAAGAACATCGAAGCAAATGGTCGCCTGTTTCTTCGGCAAAACTGGTCATGTGGCTACTTTTCCGCTTGAGCAACGTAGGACGGTCAATTCTGAGTGGTACACCACAATTTGTTTGCCTGAAGTCTTCGAAGAAATTCGAAAAACAAACCAGAGAAGACGAATCATTGTGCACCATGACTCTCACAAATCAGCTCAAACCACCGGACAGCCCTGATTTGGTACCCAATGACTTCTTCTTATTCCCTAGCATCAAGAAAAAAATGCGTGGTCAACGTTTTTCATCGCCCGATGCAGCTGTTGAAGCTTTCAAAAATCATGTTTTGGAGGTGTCTCAACCGGAGTGGAAAATGTGATTCAAAAATTGGTTTGTGCGCATGCAAAAGTGTACTGATCTTAGAGGAGAATATTTGGAAAAACAAAAAACCCATTTCCAATGATAAATTTTTTCTATTAAACATATTTGAGCAAAACGAAACATAAAATTGAAAGAAATAATTGCGACACTGAGAAAAACGGAAAGTTGCAGCTTAATAAATTTAATTTAGTAAATAATAAATGTAAATGCATTTGATTTAAGCTACTTTCGTTGGTGGTACTAGTAAAAACGCCCATGCTTGTATAGCACTTAAAGGCCTCGACAATTTTTGTTTTGCTTAGTACCACCAATGATTCACATTTCCACATTTTACGTTTAGTTCGGTACTTAACTTTGTTAAAAACTGTAACTTTAGTGGATGGGATGTTTTTTTAAATTTTGTTACTGAACCTTCTCAATTCTCCATTTATTTATCTTACCTCCTTTCCTTGGGTATTCTTCCATCTCTTCCAGCTGGTAAAGCCCGGTCGCCAATATTCCAGCACATAGGCTTCCGTGTACTCTTGACCCTGGCCCTTGCCAAAGCGACCTTGTGTTCGAATCGCCGTAATGACATGCGCCGACAGCAAATCGACCTGTAGGTATTCATTTAAAGCATTTGAGACCATATGTTTGGGACACCAGGCTCCGCCATTGTTATCGGTTTTCAGTCTGTAAATAAATGAACGACAAATCGTGAAAAAAATTAAACATAAATTACAATTATTGTCACAAACAAGAAGAAGAAAAAATGGGAGGGGGCTAAAAGCCGAAATAAATTCGCAATGATGATTCAAAAAATATTGGTAAACGCCGGAAGAAAAAAAACAAAGTCCCCCAGAGAAGCAAATACAGACGAAGAAGAAATAGTAGTTGTGGCATGAATTGGTGGCAGTCAGTATGTATGTTGCTGCGGTTGCTGGTGGTACTCATTGCTTGCCACAGCAAAACGAAGAAGAACAAAATTCCTATAAATTAATTGACATTAAATGACAGGCCCCACAGAGCGGGGTAGCTTAGTGGTGTAGTTGCAATTGAAGTTGTTGTTGCTACTGCTCATGGCGTGGTTGTTGCAAATGTTGACAATGGCTATGGCAACAGCAACAACAGCTTAAAGCCACCTTTTATTCAATATCACCAAACGTCATCGTCTGCAGCAAATAAAATTAATGTATTTTTTTTGTTGTCGTCGTATGTGGATTTGCGAGGTTCTCCTCCTCCGTTTAAATGCCTTAAATGGTACGTGCACTTTAGATTGACGACACGAGGGTTGGCTGGACAGGTGGCAAACTCAGCGTTAGAGTGCAGAGTTGAAGAACGATAGCTTGTAACACCTCCATGCGGAAAGGAAGATCTTACCCTAAGTACCGACACAATTGCATGTTGTCGCAGCCTTTACTACTGGGGTGTTACAGAAGGGATCCTCCCAATCACCACCTAACAAATAGGGCCTACCCCAATTCGGTATGTTATCTTCAAGATCTAGATAGAGATGTACAACGATACAATCACCCCAGTTCGGTATGTCATCTTCAAGATCTAGATAGAGATGTACAACGACATAATCACTACCATCAACAACTTCATGGTAAATGTTAGATGGTTTCCAATCTTCCAGAGCTAGCCAAGGAGGAGAAGGGACTACTACGGCAAACCAAAGTAATATTAGCCCAATTGAGCTTTGGCTAGTGCAACCGTTTCAATTCGTACTGGGCCCGAATTGGCAGCAGTATGTCAAATACATGTCCAGCCAAAGCGAATTTGTTATTTTTAAGACGAGAACCACTAGTTCTAACAGGCAGGTCAGACCAGCCTTCAATATGACTCAATCGCTGAAGCCCTCAACAGCTTCAGAGCAAATGATGTGCTGGAGGAGCCGGGGCTGGCTACTCCTGCAAACTAAAGTGTTTTTAGCCCAATTGAGATTGGGCGGTGTAGTAGTTTCAACTCCTATTGGGCCCGAATTGGCAGCAGTGTGTCAAATACATATCCCGCTTGTCCAGCCAAGCCCACTTAGCAAGTTTTAAGGCGAGAACTTCTAGAACAAACGTTAAATCAGGCAGGACCGACTAGCTTTCACTATATCTCAATTGCTAAAATCGTCAACAACTTTAGAATGCATGTCGTGCTTGGAGACCATCCGTTAGAGGTAGCGTAATTGGAAGAAGGGCTACTCCGACAAACCAAAGTTTTATCAGCCCAATTGATCCTCAATTCGTTCAGTGACCGAATTGGCAGCAGTATGTCAAATACATGACCCGCATGGCCAACCGAGCCCACTAAGCTAGTTTTAAGGCGAGAACCTCTAGAACAATCGGCAGATCTGACTGCCCTTAACTCAAAATGAATCGCTGAAACCGTCAACAACTTAAGAGTGAATGTTTTGCTTGGAGACCAACCGCCAGACGTAGCGCAAGAATAGGAGAGGCTATAGAGATCTAGCTGGTGTAGTCGTCTCAATTCGTACTGGACCCAAAATGACGGCAGTAAGTCAAACACAAGATCTATAAGCCGACAGCGAACACCACGGTTACTGTTTAGAAGTTCAGTCAAGCCCACTCAGCCTGGTTTACAGATTTTTGTGGACACACCTGGTCTAAGTCGGCCACTTCCTGAAACTAAAAACTACCATTGCTTGTGAGATGTATCATCTTCCATTTCTGTCTGTCCTGCCATGAGTCTATTGAAAGCGTGATGTAGGTCTAACGAAATCATTTAGGATCCTGAAGTTTTGCAGGATGGTGGCTTATGGTTAGAGGTCCAAATAACCGGAGCTTTCAGAAAACCGGTATTTCGGGTTTTTTTAAAAACCGACTTATTTTACATGCAAAAACAAAAACCGAAAACTATCACAGCAGAAAGCCGGGTAAACCGAGCTAGTTATTTTTAAGACACCGGCTTGGACATAAAAACCGGAATATCGGTTTTCGGTTTACGACACTCTATTTATGGCCCAAAGCTGTTCGGAATTGTAAATATGCGAAATTGTCCTAAAGGAAAAAATAGTTTTCCTTTAATGAACTAAAGGTACTTCAGGAAAAAGTACACTTTCTTGAGTATCTACTCGACATATTCTAGTTACACTGAGCAACAAAATTTGAAAACAAATTTGCGACAGAAGGTTTGACAGTCAACTTTGGGGCTGCTGATTAAGAATCTGGCCTCCGAATTTGCACACGCAGAGAAAAGATATGGTTACGGCAACAATAGCATGTTCTCTGCAATAAAAGTATGGTCGTCGCAATCATAGTATTGTTTTTTGAATTACATTTTGATAATAGTATGATTGCGGCAATATTAATATTGATGAAATGTAACAAAAAAAAATGAAAATAAGGTTGTAGCGACAATATAAATATGGTTGGTGGAACAAAAGTATTGTTTTAATGGGTTTGACGTTAACAATAATATGATTACGGCAATCATACCGGCAAAATCGCGATTTCTTTTAAATTTGACAATGTTATTTTTACTTATCTTACGCAATAAGAGTAATAATAATTAAATTTTTTCAAAACAAACTACGGATAAGTATAACTCAAATATTTTTAATATATGATGTTTTTTACTGTTAAATAAATCACTCCTATTATAAAGAGTTCAATGTATTTTAACATAACTTACTTAATAAAATGAGGATAATACTATGGTTGTACGTTAAACATACTATGGTTATGAGAATCATAATATGGTTGTGGGGATCATATTATGGTTGAATGTGAATAATTTTATGGTTGTGGGGATCATAGTATGGTTGTGTGAATAATTCTATTGTTGTAAGGACCATAATATTGTTATGGGGATCATAGTATGTGTGAACCATACTATTGTTATGCCATAACCATATAACCAACAATAGTATGGTGCTCTTCGAATATTGTTACCCCAACCATACTTTTTTTCTGCGTGCATATTCGCTCAAGTTTGAACTGCTACCATATTCAACAACTTGAGGGCGGAGTTTTTTCGGATACGAATTGTTGAAGATATAGGCAAAATTCTACAGATATTTGAATTTTGGTTCATAAAAATAACATTGAGCTGCCCAAAAACTCCCATTAGTAAACGTGAGCACTGAAATTTAAACTTATTAAATTACTAATACAAATATGGATTTATTTGGCCCATGTTGAGGCTCAGACCACAGCGACTATAAATATGGCAATGTTTACTTTACTTCTCTCATCTCAATAGCGGATGCTTGGTGAAAGGTATAAAATGTTGGAGGGCTAAGTTAATGACGTTTTGTATTATTTTTAATATAGGTTTTAAAGCAAATATTATAAGTGCCCCTTTTTCTAATACCCAAGGGAGCAAAAATCTGTTCAGTTCGCTTGTTTGAATTTCTGTTTAAATTACAAAAGTTCTTGTTCCCTTGTCATACCTTCCTCTTAAAGCCGTAGTGGTCGTCGTCATCATCATCATCGTCATGTTCTATAAAACCATTGGCTTGTGAAGTCTTAACCAAATGATTTTGATTTGATTCTTCCCCTCCTCCATCGTATTTTTGTTGTTACTGTTGTGGCATACATTCATTACTCCTCGACGTTTAAGTGGCGTTTTCAAGATTTGTTTCTGTTTTCCTCCTTTTTTTATTCCCGTGATTTGTGTTTCGTTTTTTTTTTTAGTTTGCCAATACTCCTCGAAACATTTTAATGTAAATTGCGTTTATGGCTTCAACGTTTTGTGTAGAAACGTCAATTCTTGGCCATGTTATCATTTGTGAAATTCGTTACCACAAAAGAGCAAAACAACCGCAGCAGCAGCAGCATCATCGGAAGCTGCCTCCACAGCCCCCAAAACAGTTGCTAAAGCCAGCCCCCTGTGCCTTCTATGAAAATCGCTTCTGGTGACTTGTTAAGTTCGTTAAGTCGTTTGGTTTTTCTTCGCCCTGGCCTTTTCTGCACTGCACTGGTCTCGGCTGGCTTTGATTGTGTCTTTGCTGGAGTTCAACATCTTTTGGGAGATTTTTTTTTATTTGATTTTTTTGCTCAGTGTTTTTTTTTTGCTTCTTCCAGTTGCAGCTGAGTGTAATGGATCTTTATAGCTTTTGGTTTTTGGTTGCTTCTTTTTCTTTGCAAACTCAGCAGGATGTTGTCTTGGTAATTAAGGATTAATATTTTTGTTGTCCCATCGTCTGTTTCAGTCTTTGGTAGCAAGAAAAAACTCAAAGTTTTTTTTTGTTGATTTTTCGTTTTTCTTTTGGTATTTCGTGTTGTTTTTAAGTTGTCTGTCTTAAGCATTTATTGATATGTTAATTTTTTTGGAGTATGGAGGAAAAAGGGTTTTGGTGGGAAGTTTTACTGTTCTTGTTTGTTAATGCTTTAATGACTTTCGTAGAGTTGCCATCGAGAGTGGGCCGGACAGAAAAAGGATTTTCTGAAGAGGTTTTAAATGAAGGGTTCATTGGTTGCAAAATTGTATAGATTGCTTTGAACTAGAGATTTATAGAATTTAAAGAAGTCCGATTGGACTTTACTGATTTTTACATTTCCCAATATTTACATGGTGAAATGGTTAGTGTGTATGTGAATGTGCAAGTTATCTGGATTTAAGACCAGTCTAACGGAACATAAGATATTTCTTAATGATGGATTTTAAACCCTCTGTCGACTTTAAGAAGAAGAGATTGATCTGTCTTTTTAATCGAGGTTTCTTTAATATGGCTGGCTCCACAACCTTTTCTTGGGTTAGGCCTGCTTTATATATGATTTATAAGCACTTTGATATTAAGCGTTGTTTCTCCAGTTTCCAATACAAAGTAGTCTCCTAATATCATTCACTTGGTCTATCCATCGGAGTCTTAAAATTACATGTAGACCGCGGGTATGGTTTAACATTAACATATCCAAGCCTGCCATTGATTCCCAGGGCAACTTCTTCCAATTATAAAGGGTGTTTTTTTCAGACGTGTGGTTTTCAAAAAGATATAAAACGCATATAACTTAATTTTATGGCCAAGAATTTAGCTTTATTATAAATATAAGGGTTTGCCATTATGTTTTAAAAATGATTTCGGCCAAGTGGCCGCCTCGGCCGGCTAGAATAAATTCCAGCCGAGAGGACAAATTTTCGAAAAAAAAATTGCAGCTTTTGGGGCCGTATTTCAACAATAACGCGCCGAATATTCTCTTCCAAGGCGTCAATCGTATCGGGCTTATCTGCGTAGACAAGCGGCGACTTTACATAACCCTCTAAAATATAGTCCAGCGGTGTTGAATAGCACGATCTTGGAGGCCACGCCACAGGCCCAAGACGCGAGATAATGCGCTCACCAAAAGATTTCTTTAATAAATTGATGGTTCGGTGGCTGTATAGCCTGCAGCGCCGTCTTGTTGCAACCAAAGGTCGTCCATATCAACATCCTTAAATTCAGGCGCGAAAAAGTCAATAACGGCTCTATAGTGTTCCCTGTTGACAGCAACATTATGGCCGGCTTAATTTTTAAAGAAATATGGACCAATGATTCCCCATTGACTGCCCATAATCACACCAAACAATGACTTTTTGAGGATGTAATGGCGTCTCAACTATGGCTTGTGGATTTTCATTACTACAAATGCGACAATTTTGGTTATTAACGTACCCATTCAACCAAAAAGTGAGCTTCATCGCTGAACAAAATGTTCTTGTAAAAATCAGTATCAGTGGCCATCTCGTTTTGTACCCATTCACAACGATTTGCAAACGTTATTCCGGAGTAAGTCTATTTTCTATGAAATGGCAAACCAAACTGAGCATAAATCAAGTGACCGCTGTCAAAAACATCATCTCCGAAAAAAGTGTGGCCAGATTGAAAACAACACTTTTGAAAAAACACTCAGCACCCATGCTTCGCTTATGGGTAGTTTCAGAGTATTCTTCAAAAGTAATCCTCGTCTTTCGAGAGAGGGCCCAAAAAAGCACCTATTTACCACACTTTGTAATGGGTAGCCAAAAGACAAGCTTATTTTTAAATTAGAGGTTATGTTGACACTGAAAGCTGTTTTCTGCTCGAAATCTTGACAGAAAATTGTACGAAGGACCAATCATCCGCTTTTGACAGCACCCATGCTTCGAGCTATGGGAAGTTTGAGTGAATTCATCAAAAGTAATTTTTGTCTTCCCGATCGAGCCCAAAATAACACCTATTTGAAAAAACAAGTTTGTTTTTAAATCAATGGTTAGGTTGACACTGACAGCTGTTTTTTGACTCCCAAAAATGTTTCATACTACATTTTCCGCTTTTAATAGAACCCATGCTTCGACGTATGTGTAGTTTGAGTGTCATTACTTTTGAGAGTTTCAAAAGTTATCTTCGTCTTTTAAGATAGGGCTCTGTTTACCTGGCCCAAAATAGCACCTATTTCTACACCTTGTAACGGAACAAGTTTATCTTTTAATTATAGGTTGTGTTGACACTGACAGCTGTTTCCCGCACAAAATCTTGACAGAAAGTCAGCATCACACCTCCGCAAAACTAAATGAATCGTTTAACGCTTCGCAATTTGAGCCTAAGAGAAGCTTGAATTGGACAACGATTTTAGGCAAAACAATTATAGTTTTTTGACAAGGCGCACTTTTATCTCGGCGGCTACTTTAACAAAATTGCCGTATTTAAGGGCTCAAAACCCCCATTCATTGTTGTCGAGGAGCCAGTTTATCCACAGAGAGTGACAGTTTATTGCGGATTGTGGAGTGTTGGCATCGTTTGATAAGTTTCTTTAAAAACGAGGCGGAGAACAAAGCTTTTATTTTATACATCTTCTAAAGCCATGAAAACAAAGAAGCGACGAAAATGATTTCAATGTCGAAATTTTTCATAATTTTTTTCTGGCTTAAATAACTCTTATAGATTGGATTGTGGAGTGGTGGCATCGTTGGAGCATTTTTTAAAATCAGGCTGGGAAAAAGTCCTTCATAAAAACAAAAAATCGACGAAAATGATTTCAGTGTCGAAATTTTTCATAGCTTTTTTTCTGCCTTTATTAAGTCCAACATCCACGAAATTGACACACTTTTATTGTATAAGTATTTCCCCCAAACACACAAAATTTTAGAACTCCATGTAAAACCACAGAATTGCCTTATTTCAAAAAAGACACTCAAAAAAAATCTTGTCTAGGTTCACTTGAAAAGCATTTAATTGCAACAACTCTTGTTTGTCATTAAACATCGTAAACACCAGAATTAAGATCATGTGCCCGTCCGGCCTCTTCAAAAAACCAACACCACCGTGCGTGCCCTCAACCACCAAAGATGAAACGATAACACAGAACGCTGATAGAAACTTTCAGCGGTTCTTTAACCGAAAGAAAATAACAAAGATAAACTCAAAATATGAAGGGGGAAAATAATTTTTGAAACAATTTCCTAGAATAGATATACAACTTTTCTACTTACGGCACGGATTTTTACAATATTAATTTCGGTTAATTCCGAAACACAAAAAAAAAACTCCATTAAGAGAAATTATTATTGTAGCAGGTATTCTAGTCTAAAAACTACATTATAAAACCGGTGTGCTGGCGTGGTGCTTACAGTGTAAACAGGCCCCCATTTCGTCGCCCGCTTGCATTTCGTTCAATGCTGTTGAAAGTGCGGTGATTTTTTTTATGCCATCAACTCCATGCAAGGCGGCCTTTATTGCTTTGATGTCTCGATCTGCCTGTCTGTCCGTCCTCCCGTCTGCCAGTCTATATTTGAAGAGCTTCAGTTTTTTCTGAAAAATTATGTTTCTGCATTATTTTCTAGTGTTTTTTCCTACTTTTTCTTCTTGGTTGTGTTCATTTTTGTAGTTTTTTTTTGTTTTTCATAGTCAACTTAAATTTTCTTGGTAATTACTTAGCACTTGAACATGTTTAGACAGCAACATATACCGAGTCAAGTAAACTTTGAAGAGGTTTTCGATGATGACTTTTATGGCGAAAGGCAAAAAATTGCTTTAAATGCCGCGTTAATATGGCTTTTATGTGGAGCAATATTTGGAGTAAGAAAAATTGAAGCATTCCGGACATATTTTGAAGTCTAAAAAACGTCTTAGACTACTTTTGGAAGACTTGTTTACGAGGGCGGTTCGGAAACTTCTTAGCCTAGCACAAAAAGCGCGGTATAAACAGAAAAAAGTTAAGTGTTTTGGAAACTTCCATCTCTGCTATGAACACATGTTAAATTTTGTTTGGATCTGGCAACTCCTTCATATAGAAACAGATGTTCACAAAAGACGCATCCGCGTTTTTTTTACAATGGAAAAATGAGAAATGCGTGGTGTCATTAAATATTTACATAAAAAAGGTTTATCGGGACAAGAAATTCATAATGATATGGTGAAAATGTTAGGTGAAAGTGCTCCTTCATATGCAACAGTAAAAAATTGGGTTGCTGAATTTAAACGTGGTCGTACAAGCATTGAAGATGAACCACGTAGTGGACGTCCAAAAACAGCAACAACAACAGAAATTGTAGCCAAAGTGCATGATATGGTATTAAATGATCGACGAATAAAAGTGCGTGAAATAGCTAATATCATGGGCATCTCAAATGATCGAGTCCATTTAATTTTGCATAAAGAACTACAGATGAAAAAGCTTTCTGCAAGATGGGTGCCGGAATGAACATTTCTCAAGCATATTTGGATCGTTTTCAGCGAAATAAAATGGATTTTAAGCGTCGTTTCATAACTGTTGATGAGACATGGATCCACCACTATACTCCAGAGACAAAAGAACAATCCAAACAATGGACTGAAGCTGGAGGAAGTGCCCCAAAGAAGGCAAAAAATTCAATCGGCTGGTAAGGTTATGGCAACGGTTTTTTGGGACTTCAAAGGTATTTTATTGAATGACTATCTGCAAAAGGATAAAACCATAAATTCAGAGTACTATTGCAACCTTTTAGATCAATTTAATGTACAAATTCGAGAAAAAAGTCCTGGCTTACAACACAAAAAAATAATTTTTCTACAAGGCAACGCACCAGCGCACAAGAGTGTTTTAACAATGGCTAAAATCAACGAATTAAAGTACGAGTTTCTTGACCACCCACCTTATTCTCCTGATTTAGCTCCCAGTGACTTTTACCTGTTCCCAAATCTAAAAAAATTTCTTGCTGGCAAGCGTTTTACCTCAAATGAAGATGCAATTACAGTTGTAAACCACTATTTTGAAGACCTTGAGGAAAATATTTTAATCAAGGGGTAGAATTGCTAGATAAGCGTTGGACTAAGTGTGTTGAAGTTTCAGGAGATTATATTGAAAAATAAAAATATTTTTGAAAAACTAACTATTCACTTTCATTGATAGGCTAAGAACTTTCCGAACCGCCCTCGTATAGATGTAACCAATAATATCGGTCCTTTACGGCATTCCGCAAAAAAACAAGCGAAAACTTCGTTAACTTCCAGCGGGCCAAAGCGTATACCAGCCGGCCAAAACGTCGAATTGTTGGGTCATCTGGCGTACGGCCCTGCTTGACTTCTTTTTATTCCCGCACATCAAGAAAAAAATGCGCGGTCAACGATTTTCGTCGCCAAAAATTGCTGTTAAAGCGTTCAAAAACCATGTTTTGGAGGTGTCTCAATCGGAGTTGAAAAAGTGCTTCGACACTTGGTTTGAGCGCATGCAAAAGTGTATAAATCATGCTGGTGACTGATTTGAAAAACATTTTTGATCATAAATATTCGCATTTTCATTATTAGGCTGGATATATTATATATATATATATATATAGCTACCCTTTACCTTTGAGCAAATACTCAAAAAAGTGTACTTTTTTCGAGCTCTTTTCAGTCCTTTAAAGGCAAACTTTTTTCTCCTTAGACCGTGTTTTGCCCATTTTCAATCTTTAGTAACAAAAATATGCCTATAAAACAAAATAAAGCAGTTTTTTGTATATATTTAAGTAGATCGTTAAAATAGTAGAGAACTTGCCGACAGCACACATATATGGTATTGAGTAGCCGTCCCACTCCAACGACGAAACGTGCGTCTACCAGACGGTGATGTGTTTGCTTTAACTTTGCTGACTTACTTTTCCTTCCTCCAATGACAAACAACAACAAATCTGATCTTATTAGCTTTTGGGGTAATTCACTCTTTCAAAAAAAATCATTGTGAGAAGTTTGATCGATTTAGTTTATTTTACAGATACACAGTCGAAGGGGCGGACAGACTTTAAAGGGTCTCCGAATAATATTTCGAGGTTTTACAAACGGAATTACCTTTCTAATAAACACTACGCCCCTTTAGCTTCGAATCGCAGCTCCAAAAGGTCAAATTGACACCCCCGAAACGACTGATAACACGATTAATTGGTGTAGGAAGAATCGATTGTGGCGGGGACTCTACATCACGGCCCGTCATCCCGCTGAAACTTTAGATCGCCCTTATCCATGTCTTTAATTTTCGTCCATAACCAATTTTTTCTAGATTATTTAACCATCGTTTACCGAAATGGCATTTTCAGCAGCATTTCCTAAAAGAATGGTTAAATAATTCCAGCGTTCTATAATCCACGCTAAGCTGTCACCCTCTAAGGATACTGCCACAACATTCAACAACAGGGTTTCTATATTACGATCTCGAGATGAGGCAGTTTTGCTTGTTTACTAAGCAGCCGATTAAAAAATGCACGAAGCAAAAAAGTATGGTTGGGGTAACAATATATGATGAGTACTATACGAGGGTTGCTATATATATTTCTGGCCGGGGCAACACGCCATCTGACATTTCCATTGAAAAGTTGACATTTTTTAGCATAAACGTACTCATAACGACCATCATTTGTGTTGTTTACAGTGTCTTGAAAAAATCAATTTGGCAAACAATGGAATGAACTCGTGAACATTTCGTGCACAAATTTCGACGTGGATTATCCCGACAAGAGTGCATCGATGAACTTAAATCTTTGTATGGCGATGAAGCACCATCCTATAGCACTGTGAAAAACTGGTTTAATGAATTCAAACGTGGCCGAAGCTCGCTCAAGGACGAAGGTCGTGCAAAAACGGCCGTTGTGCCACAGATTGATGCAGTGCGTGAACTAATAATGCAAGATCGATATTTCTTCCACCAGCATACATTCGATATTGCATGAACACCTGACCGTAAAAAAGGTTTGTTCTCGTTGGATCCCGAACAATTTGATGATCGCTCAAAAAAAGGCACGTGTCGATTGGTGCAAAGAAATTTTGAAAAAATACGATCACGGTGCTTCAAAAGACGTTGATAAGATCATCACAGGTGACGAATCATGGATCTATGCGTATCAGCCCTAAACAAAACAGCAATCGACTGTGTGGGTCTGCGAAGACGAGCCAAATCCAACGAAAGTTGTTCGTGGAAGAAGAACTTCGCAGCAGATGGTCGCCTGTTTCTTTGACAAAACTGGTCATGTGGCGAGTGTTCCGCTTGAGCAATGTCGGAGTGGTACACCACAATTTGTTTGCCTTCGGAGAAATTCGAGAAACGAACAAGAGAAGACGAAGCGTTGTACACCATGACAATGCGAGCTCTCACGCATCGGTTCAAACCAGCGACTTTTTGACCGGCCAAAACGTCGAATTGATGGGTAATCCGCCGTACAGCCCTAACTTGGCGCACAATGACTTCTTTTTATCCCGCACGTCAAGAAAAATATGCGTGGTCAACGATTTTCGTCGCCAAAAATTGCTGTTAAAGCGTTCAAAAACCATGTTTGGAGGTGTCTCAATCGGAGTGGAAAAAGTGCTTCGACAATTGGTTTGAGCGCATGCAAAAGTGTATAAATCATGCTGGAGAATACTTTGAAAAACCATGAAACTATTTTTGATGATAAATATTCGCATTTTCATTATTAGGCCAGAAATATATATAGCAGCCCTCATACTATTGTTGGGTATATGGATGTAGCACAACAATGTTATGATCCTCAGAACAACAGTATAATAAAAACTCAACCACACAGGCAACGAAATAATGGCTCTTTTACGCGAAAATTCCATGGCCGTGCTATCTCACGTCGTGGCGAAGCTAAATGGGCGCCACGATCATGTGATTTGACACCGTTGGACTTGTGTCTTTAATGATATTCAACAAAGTATTCGTTAATGAGCCAAGAACAATCCAAGCGCTTAAGGATAATATAAGACATTGAACCTCCATTATGTCTCAAAGACATTGAAAATGTTGTGTATCGAATAGAGGTATGCCACCGAAGCCATGGCGATTATTTGGCCGATATTTTGTTTTGCACATAATTGTCATAGATCCTTTTATTATAATAAAAAATAATAAGACAATCCTCTGAAAACTTTTTGTTTTATTTGCAATTGACATCGTGCGTTTTAGTTCGACCACTCAATATATTTGTATTATTTTATAACGTTTAAGTTTAAGGTTTCGAGCGAATGTTTGTCAAAAACAACATTTTATTTAGAAAGCAACCCCTATATGAACAACCCATTATAATTATTTTTTAACATATTGCGTTTCATTTAATCAAACTAAATTGATAACATTTCTTAACTTAACTTCAAATATTCTAAATACCTTAACTAGAATATTTTGCAGTTGAGAAATTTTAAAGATTCCCTAGAAAAGTACGAGCATCAAGCCTTTTTCGGACAAACTTAATTAAATTTCAATTAACCCATTTTTGTTACTCTCAGACACTCTGTGGTTGCACAATTTCCTATTTTAATTGAAAATGCTGACCCATTTTAGCAACACTCCCACATTACTTTACCTCATCATCGGCAGCATCACACTTATCGCCCTCAGTCATCACAAAAATGCCCCGAAAACAAAATCTCTTCGAAGTCTTTTCAATTTTTGCTTACTCCAAAAGTAAACTGAACATAATTAAATTTTTATTAGCATTTTTGTCGAAAATGCATACTGGTCATCCATGCCATGACAAGAGAGGCACACACACGCTGGAAGATCAAACAGGAAATGACCATTGTATCATCAAAATGGAACAACACCAACTCCGCCTCCTCCACTACAGGGCATTACTTCAGCCGAAATTTCAAATCTCATCACTAGCATACAGATTTTGATTTTTTTTTTTGAATAAATATTAAATAATGTTTGTATCATTCTTTGGGTGATTTTTTTGTTTTGCCTCTGAGAATGTCTGTGGACATCTCCAAACAATGTCATGGGAATGTGTCTGAATTTATGCTGGTGCGGAATATTTACAAAATGCCCATATTATGGACGTAGACAGATTATTTTCGATTTTGTTTTGTGGCATGGGGAGCAGAATTGGTGGGTTGCCAATGAACTCTCTTGTCTTTGTGTTATTTCTGTAATAGATCTCCAATTGTAAATGGCATAATTTTGAAAGTGATTTAAGTGTGAGTTTCTATTCTATTGACTTCTTCTGGGCTTCAAATTAATATTAATGAATGCGCGAAAGAAAGACGTTGATGAAAAATATTTGTACTGGTACGAGTATTATGGTCTGAAGTGAATTGGTATCATTTGTAATGAGGGAAATGATCTGGCAAAAAGTTTGATAAACAGCATGAGGAGCCTAAAAATCACTGTTAATAGAAAAAGAAACTTCTATTCTTTAAATAGGGTGTACTTTGGTTTCAATACCATTATCTTAAGTTGGAGCTCCTTATGTCCCTAAATCACTATTTTTGGTACTTTTGGGTGGTTAAGATAATGCTGAAGGAGAACTTGATAAATAATATTTTTTTTCATTTCGAATGTACTAGGGTTGTACGAAGTCGATTTTCTACTTTTGGGTAAAACAAAAGTCGGCTTTTGGTATTTAAGAAAGTAAAAAAGTCGATTTTTTATTTTTACTTCAAATATTTGTAACTGCCACCGAAGCTATGCGTATTGCTTAAACTTATTTAAAGCTTTCATTTCTTTTCTTACCGACACAAGTCGGTAAGTGTAATAGCATTGAAACTTTACTAAGCTACTCGTAATTGATTTTTGATTGATTTTATAAGCGAATTGATAAACACCGGAATCAGAAGTTCAAAAATAATTATTGATGCTAATTTACCCAATGTTGATTTGGCCGAAGAGATTGTGGGTTCTAAGGCCAACGAAGAGGATAACAAATGGGGGTTCCTTGAATGTTGAACAATTGAAGGACTATCTAAAGGCACCGACCGTCGAAAAGTCGACTTTTTATAATAAAAAATCGAAAAGCCGACTTTTGATTTTTTTGTAATAGTCGAAAAGTCTAAAAGTCAACTTTTAGTCCTAAGTCTATAACGCTAGTATGTACTTTACATAGAGATTGTTGGTTCTAAGGCCAACGAAGAGCATAACAAATGGGGGTTCCTTGGCAAGGCAGTACGCACTAGGCGCGAAAAAGTGTTACTGTAAAGTGTTACTGTAATTGTAACACTTTTTCGCGCCTAGTGCGTACTGTCTTGCCAAGAACCCCCCATTTGTTATCCTCTTCGTTGGCCTTAGAACCCACAATCTCTATGTAAAGTACATACTAGCGTTATAGACTTAGGACTAAAAATTGACTTTTAGACTTTTCGACTATTACAAAAAAAATCAAAAGTCGGCTTTTCGACTTTTTATTATAAAAAGCCGACTGTCGAAAAGTCGACTTTTTATAATAAAAAGTCGGGGTGACTTTTGATTTTTTTGTAATAGTCGAAAAGTCTAAAAGTCGACTATTAGTCCTGAGTCTATAACGCTAGTATGTACTTTACATAGGGGTACTAAGAAAACTTTCGAGGTGGGCGAAAATAACGGACAAAATAAGTTCTGTTTACCAGGAAATTTAAATAATAAATTCCCAATTTTAAATTCTCGTCGCTAGACTGGGTAACGCTAATTTTGACAAAAGAAGCAAAATGCCTGGATATAATCCTAGCACCAAAGTTTCCTGGACACAAAACACAGAGGAAAGAGGAAGGAAGGCCTATTACGCCCGTAGAAAGATGTTTGGAAAGAGATAGGAATCCAGACCCCAGAATTTGTACTGGATGCACTAGTAATCATTAGACCAATTCTAAAGTATGGCTCCATGGCTTGGTGGATGGCTGTGGAAAAATAACTACCTTTGATGATGTTGGCACCAGAAGCAGGTCTGAAACGAAGATGCTTATAAAGGGTGTTTTTTTAGATGAGTGGTTTTCCATCTAGCCACATTTTTTTCGTAGTTGGTCTTGTAGACAGCTGTCACTTGATTTGCAATTTCATAATGAATAGACTAACTCCTGAACAACGTTGGCAAATCGTGGTGAATGGGCCAAAAATGAGATGGCCAACGATTCTGATTTTTACAAGAAATATTTATTCAGCGAAAAAGCTACTTCTGGTTGAATGGCTACGTTAATAACCAAAATTGCTGCATTTGAAGTAATGAAAGTCCACAAGCCATTGTGGAGACGCCGTTACTTCCTTAAAAAAGTCACAGTTTGGTGCGCTCTATATGCAGAGGGAATCACTGGTCTATATTTCTTCACAAATTAAGGCGGCCATAATGTTATAGTCAATGGGAAACCCTATAAAGCCATGACTATTAACTTTTTCGTGCCTGAATTGGTGGATGTTGATTAGGATGGGTCGAAAAACAAAATTTTTTTATTTCGGAACGCTTTAGTGCGGAAAAGTTGCCTATTGTAAGACTTAGGAAAACGGCATAAAAAAAATTAAAATCGGTTAACATCTTCCGGTCGCGCATCGTACTTAAAGTTAATGAAAATTGCAAAAATCACGCATTTTTTGTAATTTTTTTAAGATAGTTAAAACTTTGAAAATAAACACGCTTTAGTTTTTTATGCTTGTTTTATGGTTTAAATAACCTAAATAAATTAAACTCTGATCAATAATCTAATTTTTTTTCGTTCGCGCAACGTCTTAGAACAACAAAAATTTACCAATATTTTTCAATTTTCCTGTCCTCGAGTTGAGGTTCATGTTTCTTCAAAGGAATTACAGTTTGGGGAAAATCGGATCTATTGACAAGACAGTTACAAAAAAGTTAAATGTAAAGGGCAAACGGAATGCTCGCGGCATTCAGAGAGCACTGAGTAGCAAAGAAGTTCCTAAAATAGGAGAGTGCTCGGAAATTGATGAACAGGATCGCAGTTCTACTGAAGAGTCGGTGTTTGAGGAAGATGAGGAAGATGAATACAAACCAAGTACATCGACTGGAAAGCCTCAATGTCAGATGAGAATTCAACTTAGCGCAACAGCGCTAATCAGTGATCGATTCGGAGTTTCTGATCGGGCAACAGCTGCCATATCGTCAAGTGTTCTGCAGGACGTTGGGCTGATAACTGACACAGATACTTCATATGTGGTTGATAAGTGTAAAATAAGAAGAGAGAAGAATCTTGTACGGATGGATATGAAAAGGCAATTCACACCTCCTGAGAAAAGTTGGGGTCTTTTCTTTGACGGACGAAAAGATTATACTTTGTTCGAAAACAAATTGAATGCCAAGCAATTTCGCAGGAATGTCAAAGAAGAACACTATTCTCTTCTCCAGAAACCTGGATCAATTTATATTGGACATGTATCTCCTTCCCCGAGTTCATCAAATGATATAAATAAAAGTATTATTTCTCGTTTGTCTGAACTATCAATATCACTCGAAAAACTAGAAGTAGTAGGGTGTGATGGAACTATAACCAACACTGGATGGAAGAATGGTATCATCCGCCGACTAGAAAATCATGTAGGACGCCCGCTGCAGTGGAGCGTATGCCTCCAGCATTTTAATGAGCTTCCTTTTCGCCACATTTTCCAACATATTGACGGTCAAACTGCAGGGCCTAAATCTTTTAGTGGGCCAATCGGGCAACAGCTCACATGCTGTAAAAAAACTCCCTGTGGTCGATTATGAACGCATAGATTGTTCGATTCCTGATATAGACAGGAATTTGTTGAGCAAAGACCAACAGTATTTGTTAGATATTTCAAATGCAATCACCTTGGGATATTGTCCAGAAGACTTAGCTAATCGGGACCCTGGCCATTTGTCCCATTCCAGATGGCTAACTGCGGCCAACCGAGTCCTTAGGTTGTATATAAGTTCATCAGATCCATCCGAAAACTTAAAAGAAATAGTTAGCTTCATCTTAAAATCATACATGTCTGTGTGGTTTGCCATAAAAAAGAGAATGTATTTTACTGACGGACCAAAACATGTCTTTTAAGCAATCCAAACATCACGGTATTTATCCGCCGATTTACTTCAAGTCATCGATCCAGTAATACAGCGTAATGCATTCTTTGCGCACCCAGAGAATGTTCTGTTGGCAATGCTGATCGATGAAAGAGGACATATTCGGGAGCTCGGTTACAGAAGGATCTTGAAGGCAAGACAAACCGTCCCAAAGAACAAGACTGTTAGAAGTTTTGTACCACCAATGATAAACTTTGAAGCTTCCGATTACACTGAAATTATTAATTGGAATTCTTGTGTGGTATATCCTCCCCCAATACTGAGAAACTTAAGCGAAGATGATATTAAATCACTCATGAATTCTGACAATACGCCCATTAGAGAAATACAAAAGTTTCCCTGTCATACCCAGGCTGTGGAGAGGTGCGTCAAACTTGTGACGGAGGCTTCGAATAAAGTATGTGGACATGAAGCTAGAGATGGCTTTATCCGAGCAATACTGAATCGGATATGCCTCATTTCTCCAAAAAATCAGACTTTAAATGTAGATATACAAAAGAAAAAGCAAAAAACACAGTAAGCCAAAGTATTCAACTCTATGGAAAATCTTTGTAAATAGTTGTAAATATAATGTAAATATAATGTAAATACCACACCCAACAATTGGATGGTTGGTAGGGTAGGGTGTGGGTGGAACTCGACGTGCAACCACCTCCACGTGGTGAGTTCTGGGTCGTTTTGTTCTAAAACGAGCGGAGAGTTGCACAGTGAAAATTGAAAAATATTGGTAAATTTCTGTTTTTCTAAGACGTTGCGCGAACGAAAAAAAAATTGATTATTGATCAGAGTTTAATTTATTTAGGTTATTTAAACCATAAAACAAGCATAAAAAACTAAAGCGTGTTTATTTTCAAAGTTTTAACTATCTTAAAAAAATTACAAAAAATGTGTGATTTTTGCAATTTTTCATTAACTTTAAGTACGATGCGCGACCGGAAGATGTTAACCGATTTTAATTTTTTTTATGCCGTTTTCCTAAGTCTTACATTAGGCAACTTTTCCGCACTAAAGCGTTCCGAAATAAAAAAAAAATTGTTTTTCGACCCATCCTAATGTTGATGTGGATGACTTTTGGTTCCAACACGACGGCGCTATATAGCCAACAAAACAATAAATTGAAGGAAACTTTTGGTGGGCCTATGACGTGGTCACCGCTGGACTATTTTTTTGTGGGGTTATGTGAAATACGATACGATTGACTCCTTGGAAGAGAATATTCGGCGCGTTATTGCTAACATACCGCCCCGAATGCTGGAAAAAGTGGTCGAAAATTGGTCTTCGCGGCTGGAATTTATTCGTGCCAGGCGCGGCGGTCACCACAAGTCTAAAAAAACAGCGGAGTTATTTTCGGTAGCTTTAGATCTTTAAATTTCATAAAGATTCTTAGATATCGACGTCATTTCTTAGCCGCTGCATAAACTCGGAAAAAAGTCTATTACTTTCCAAAGTCCGAACCTATAGGCACAGCACAACAGCTTTTAATGCCTTGAGTTCAAGAAATGTAATGTCACGATGTGTCTCAAATACAAGCACACCTTGCCAATCATGGTAACAACCTAGCGTATAAGTGGCTAGAACCTATTCCGAAACAGTGGAAGCGGCAGTAGCCTTATACATGTTTGTGCCCTTTGTTGAGCTATTAAACTATATGGACAATATGACAAAAGCGAAGTCTGGGGCAAGATAGTAACTGATGAAGGCTGATAAATCACATACGGACCTTATGGCCGGGCATTAGCCAAAAAGGGGACCAATGCGCAAAATATCTACCAGCACTCTAACAGGATCGCTATTAGGGCACTGCTATATAAGGATTATAGCCGATGTATCGGTATCTTAGGAAAGTACTTCTTCAGAAGCTGGAAATCAATCGATAGGAAATAGAATCGATAGAGCTCAAGGTTTCAAGGTTCCACGAATCTAGACTACTCAATTTAGAAAAGCGAAACTTAAGAAACTCTACAAGTTCATCGGGAAGACTAGCTGGTTAAGAAGAGAATACACAACCACTTGGCTCACATTAATATTTTTTTTTATCCAGAAACTCTCCCTATACCTCCCAAATCGTTCTCTTCTCTCTGATCATAAGACATAGAGTACGAAAGACTTAAATAAATAAATAAATATAAAGAAACATTCCGTCAATGGTCCGATTTTGTTTGGCAGGATTTCAATATTTTAATACTAACTACCCATTCTAAATATTAAAATAAATGCAAAAACTACCTTAAATCTGAGTGATTACTAAATTTTATAGTTGGTTTTTATGTGGTTGAAAACTCTCAAAGCTTTAAGGAAATCTAAACTTCAATTTAATTGAAACTATAGCCATTATGTCAACAATAGGTAAACATCATAAAATCCAACCAGAAAAACGTGATGCCCGGCCATTTATTTTAACTCCTGGCGGTATTAAAATTCAATTAAATTAAGATAAATACGTATCATCAAGCAAACGTCACCTTAGCCCATGGCAGGCGGTAGGACGGCCAATAACATGAGAGTTGGACTGGCCACTGTTGTTGCCTCCCTTTTAGGTATCTTCTAGAGAAAGAAAGAGAAGCCGAAGAAAAAAATAGCCAACTTCAATTTAAATTAATTCCTTTACAAATAGTTAACGATGATGCTGCTCCCGGAGACGCCAAGAAGAAAAGTGGTTCACAAGATATTTAAATGGCAACAGGCTTGCATACTTGTATGAATCCCGAGTATGGATGTAGAGGGGACTGGCCAAAAGCGTTTCGTTCTTGGCCCATGTGATTAACTCAATGACAGTTTGTTTTTCTCTGCTCTCCCCTTTTATTCGCATCAGCCATGCCAGTAACACGATGACGTTGCTAAATGTCGAAGCCAATGGCCAAATGGTGTAATACAACGAAAGATCATGATGGAATCACAAACAGTCAACAATTTCTCCCCTGCTTCAGAAACAGAAACAGCAGAAAGCCCATTAAAAGTCGTCAATGAAAATTAAAAAAAAACGAAAGAAAGAAAGAAAAAACTAGAAAATCAAACAGCCCAAGAAGGATGCAGCAATGTAGCCAAGAATCTGAAACTCTTTCAAAAAGAAAGAAACTGGCGGCTTTCTGAAGTTGAGTCAAACAGAAAACTTTGATTAGATAGTTGTTAGTCCGGTTGTTGTTTTGTATGGCCAACACTTGTGCTGTGCTGCCCCCCCCCCCCCCCCCCCCGTTTCATTTTGCGCGCTCTCAAGCACTTTAGGCCGTCCTTCCCTCTTAGTGCAGCAGGCCAGTAAATTTTCCGGGCCGCCTTGGCTGATGGCTGGCAGCCAGCCAGCCGTTGGTGGCTCTGGGCTGCCGTTGATAGTGGCTGTTGTTGGTTATAAACAATGTAAAAAGGCATTTAATGTGTTTCTATCATTTCTTCGTTGTTGTCGCTTTTTTCCTTTTTCTTTTTCTGTAACAGAAACAAGAAGCAAATTGTATTCGAACGTTGCTTTTTTTGTGTGTGTTCTTTCTACTCATCAACATCTTCTCAAGTTTCTCTAGGTGGCTTTCCGTGATCCCCAACCAAGTTAAGTTGCGTCGCAGTGTGTGCGGACGGACGGAAGGACAGACAGATTGTTAACTTTGGCAATAACAATAATTAAAGTCAAAATGAAATGGGTCTATAAACTAAAGGATATTAGCATTTTAAATGATTTTTATGGCATTTTAGCCATAGATTAAACACACAACAACCCAAAGTTGATGACGATGATGATGATGACGACGTCAACACGAAATGCCAGGCCGGATACTATCATCGACATCATCACCACCGCCAAGCTAATGATGATCATCAGCCAATGGCCTCTTTTAGGTTCTTTATTTACATTGAAAATGTTTAGGTTGGTTATTCACCGTTTCTTTTTTCTCGGTCCGTAAATAGCGTTTCGACAGAATGATCTACAAAATAGTTTATGTTGATTAAATTGACCTTCGAAAGAAAGGAGAAGGCGGCCTAATCGACTAGAAGACGCTTGACGCCGAATAAACTTCCAAGAGAGAAAGAGTGAAAGGAAATACCATCTTTGGAAATGTTTATGAAGGTGTCGAAATGTGAATGGTTCATAAACTGTTGGTCATGATTCATGGCGGTAATCGAAGGCCATTCGAGGTAATCGATAAAATCAGAATTATCGCTTTTAATGGCTATTATTTCCAAAGAGTTTCAGAAGTGTAATGGGCGGGAAGTTCCAAGGCTTAATAATGTGTAGAGGATTTTTAAGGTATAATACATACTTCGGTTGAAGTGTATCTAAAGAAAAGTGTATTTTTTAATATTTTTTTTTTGTATTTATTTTTTTTTTTTGTTTTTTTAAATATTGTTTTTTGTATTTATTTATTTTGATTTTAGTTCCACTTACCTCGCATGCTGTGGCCCAACAAAACCCGTATCATGGGCGGAACTCGCAGTAATTTGAGCATCTGTGATTACACCAGACTCCATGCCCAGAGGCATATTACAAGTGGCTGCAAAGAAACAAATACAGTATAATTTAGTGCAACGAAAAACTATAAATTTAAAACAAGAAACCAAAACCCCCCAAAAAAAACTAGAACAAAAAGAAAACGTACTAAATTAATTCAAAATAGTCAAACAAACAAAGAACCTCTCATCCAAAAACGAGCACAACAATTAATTAAGAAAATTTACATTAAAATACTAAAGAAAATATTCTAAAAATTCTTAAGATTTTTCCCGCACATTGCAGTGAGAAAACAGGGGGGACAACCAAACTAGTCCATACTTTGTAGAAAAAAAACCGAACAAAAAGACATAAACATAAATTTCCCCTCAGGCCGAGACACTGAAGACACGGAAATCAAGTGTTTTCAATATAAACATATTTCTTGCTTTTTTCGTAACTATAACATTTTCATGTCAAATTTATCAAATTAACTCAAGCATTTATTAAAAATTTCTTATTTTCCTATCGCTGCTTTGAGAGAGGAGAAGTGGATGCCCTGCTGCTGCTGCTCATTGCTGCTGCAGTTTTTTTACTCAAGTCTAGCGGCTCGAGCCTGCCTGTCACTTGACGAGGCATTTATCGTATTGAGTTTCGACCACAGATTTTCTTTCGTTGACCATTTACATTTAGATTGTTTTTCGTGGCACTTGGGATGACACATGGTGTCATGTGCGTGCGTGAGTGCTGATCGTCCATTAAAGATTTTTTTTTTTGGTTGCATGATCGTGAGTGCTGTTTGGGTTTTTTTTTGTAGTTCACTAAAGTTGCATTTTTTTAATTTTTAAAAGTTGCATGATCTTTGTTGCCGTTTGTGTCATTTGTTACAAAGTGTTAAATATGCCATGACGCTTTGGGGTCTCCTCTTAAATGAATTGTTTTCGAAGTTACAAAAATAAACTTGAATGGAAATTGTAGAAATAACTGCACGCAATGCCAAGGGGAAACGAATAAAAGTGACTTATTGTAGTGACACTTGTGGGGAGGGAACAAATTTCAAATATCAAATAAAGTGGCAACATCGAAATCATAAAAAAAGTTTTGTACGGGATATAGTTTAGAGTGGCAACATCAAAATCATAGAAGTAGCCGAGGGTTTAAAGATCGCTACGTCATGTACATAAATTTATAAGTAAAGATATATGTAGCTTTGTAGTTTGTGACGTTATTCCCTTTTGCCTGTGGTTCATCATTTGTGTTGTCTCATGTGTAGTTTGTCAATTGTAGTAACTCCTCAGAAGTTTTTTTACGTTATCTAAATATGTGTAAAGAAATTTGTAGCTTTGTAGTTTTTATGGAGTATTTGTAGTTTGACTATGTCAACAGAAATTTGTAGCTTTGTAGTTGGCATGATCTGATGTGTTCTCTGCGGTTTAACTTGTGAAGACCGTTGTTTGAAGTGAATTGATGTAAATTGTAGCTCATTTATTTTTCAGACTTACTAGAAAACTACAAATTTCCTTACACATGGTGGGGTTTTCTTACTACAAATTTCCTTACATATATTGTAAGGAAATTTGTAGTTTTCTAGTTTGCGGTACATCATGTTGCTTGTGGTTCATGGTTGCGTGTGTGTAGTCATCTGTAGTTGGTAAATTGTAGCTAATAAAACCAACGTGAAGTAGTTTGTTGTTTAGACTTAAATTAAGCAGTTTGCCAAAGTTGTAGTTTGCCTACGTCACGTATGTCTAAAGTGCTTTGTAGCGTTGTAGGTTGTGATGTAACTGCTAGTCTTTCATCACTTGGATTATGCAGTCCGCTGTTAGTAGTCTAAAACTGTAGCTTACATTTATGTAAGTTATAGCTTAGACTTGTAGTTTGTAGTCTGTAGTTTGCCAACTGTAGTTTCCAACTTGTATTTTATCCGTTTTTCAATTTATGTTTCAAGCTTTTTAAAATAGATAGTTTGTAGTTTTTGATTTGCAGTCTGCTGTATTAGGTTTTGTAGTTTTCAGTCTTTTATTGCCTCATTGTAGTTTTTATTTTAAAGCCTACTGTTTCCAATTAGAACACTACGACATACGCATTTGTAGTCTTTCTTTTGTAGCTTAGACTTTGTAGCCCATTGTATGAAGACTAGTAAGTAATTTGTCAACTTTAGTTCAATGTTTGTAGTTTAATGTCTAAAATTACAGTAAGAAATTAAATAATGGGAATTTGTGGTTTGTAATCGTAAGCCGATGTAAGTAGTTCTGTAGTTTGCAGCCAATGGTTTTCCGACCACCATTTGAATTCTGAATTACGAGTTCTGTAGTTTCAATCTGTAGTCAGTCGATAGTACTTCTTATTGTAAAATTTAAGAATGATTAGATTTAATATCCGAGCTAAAAAGAGCATCCGGAGAAGTGGAAAAGATTCAAACGCTGTGATTCGAAAATACTACAGAATTGAATACGATCCAATGAATTTTACACAGGCTTGTCGTAGGAAGGATGGTCTGTTCTTTAATAACATTTCCATTCTTCTACTTCTGAGGTAAAACTTTGTATTCTTTTTATCATAACATTATCCGTACTTTAAAGAAAAAAATAAAAACATACTCCAGTTTAGTCCAACGCCTTTACTGTCTATGCTATTGCCTTTTTGTGAGTTATGGCCAGTTTAATCGCATTACCAGTATCGGGATGGCAACACCGCGCAATTCACAACTGAAACACAATAATCAACATTAGTACTATTTTTTTCCGAAAAGTTATAGACAACTATTTATTTTATTTTCATGAAAGATTTAGTAACTAATTTAAAAACAAATTGGTATAATTAAATATAAAAAATTACATAAATACCCTTACTTGGGCTTTAACCCGGGGCCTTCCGAGTTGAAAGCGCAAATGTTCTCATCTAGCCGTCACCAGCTAGCTATAAGAGCTTTTGACGAAGTGGATACAAATAAATTGCGATTATTACCGTTTATTGAGATTTTTGAAATACACAAAATCCAATCCAAACCAAAATCCACTCCAATGTGGCTCTTTAAAGTTTCTCTTAGGCTTCAAATTGGGCAGGATTTTTGTATGGTCAACATGGTTAAATTTTTAATAGAAATTGCCCTTTGACCAAAGCTACACAATGTCCGTAATTTCGTCAGGTTTAGTTTTAATTTGCAAACAGTAATTCCATTACATCAATAGTAGCATAGACGGACGAAGCCATTGTCCCTTCCAAAGTAAGTCATAGCTTGTACTGTGATCTGCGGCATTTAAATCCGCTCTCGTAGTTTGAAGTAAACATGTGATGTACATTGTACTTTGTCTCAGTACAGGTCATGGTTAACCAGGAGTAGAAATGAAAACTTGGTCCTTATTTACACTAGGCAACTTTACTTGCCGCAACTCTCAGTTGGTAGGAGAGATAGGTAAAAGTATTGAAATGAGATAAAACTTGCCCCTACTGGCAATTCTTTTTGTGTTTTCTGTAGTGTGAAGTTGGCTGAAGTTTATCTTGGTATTTTTTCACACAAAAATCAGAACAAATAAAGGACAGAATGTCAGAAAAAAAACTACAATAAAAACAAAAAATTCCTTAACCGAATTGCTTTGTGTAAACGCAAGAAGCAAGTTCAAAAGGGAATCATACAAATTGGTGCAAGTAAATGGGAATAGAACAAATTGGAAGAAACCTAGCGTTTATAAGTAGCATCTGTGTACAGAGGGCAATATTCGTCTAATGTATCTACTTTTGGTCTTCTAAGAAATCACATTGCAACACCGTGTCTCTATCTTAAGCTTAAATTATTAACCAGAAGTAGATAAATTAGACCAAAACTGTCCTCTATTTTAAGCTTAAATTATTAAGTTTTACTTCCTTGCCATGCTTTTCAAGAATTTATAGATGATCATTTATTTCCAACATACTTAAAATGCAATAAATTTTCATTTTCGAAAAATAGTTACCTTGCCATAGATACATACGGCAGAGTCAATATAAGAAAATATCTAGATACGAGTACATGCAGACACTTAACAACCATAACAAATAACACAAATCTAAAATGACTAACAGACAGACGGACTCGATACATTTGACAGACTGAATACCAGCGGTTGTTGTGTGAGTGTGTACCTTAGCCCATATTTAACGATATAATCATTTATTAGGAGACAGACATCGAGACAGACTAACAGAGCTCTTGCTAAATCATTTTGATATTAAACTTATGTAGTCTATGTAAATTTTTATCATCATCAACTCAACGGTGGCATCAACAACGTGAGCAGAACATCTTAGCTGAACTTCATTTGACTATGGAATTCCCCCTCGAACAGATGCCACAGAGTTTGTGCAGCTATCTATGACTGGCTATGCCGTAGAGGATGATGATGCTTGTACTTCTGCTGCTGTTGAAGCTGATGGGCATGTTGCACTGATGATGACGAGGTTAACTTCATTGAGTTTAACAAATTATGCACAGATATCATTGTAACCAATAAATATATTTTCGCTGCTCTGCCACTAGTATGGCTGGAGTTCCTGTCTGTTTTTGTTTTCCTTTTTGAATTTACTTCAACATTATTCCCAAACAGTAGTTGAACGGCAAATGATACGAAACCATTCATGTGTGCGCTAAGGAGAACGAACATTTGTACGTTCAGTTTAGTTTGGAGCAAAATCTCCGCCATAGTCGAGTTAAGGCGACCGACTCGTCTGAACTTAACTCTAGTTTACTAGCATAGCCTCTCCAAGTTTATCATATCTTCGCAGTTAGATGAAAAAAATGTTACGGCTGCAGCAGCATTAACCGAACAGAACACAAAAATTTTCCATTTCAATGCATAACAATGCACGTAAGGCAATGCCTGCCTGCCTAGTGCAAACTTCCCAAGCCCCCTTTATCCCGTTTGCCTCTGACGGCGTCAGAGAAAAAAGACGGAAAAAAGTCCAGACCTTTGCATAACCCGGGTTATGTGAGGAGTCCTCATGGAGGTGTACATACGTCTGCTTGTATGGTAACAATTTTCCACCAACTTAGCTGGAACATTTTGTATTTATGTACGTGTCGCTTTCTATTTGGGAGCTGAGTTGAGAAGATCGAATGTTTTGTGTGCCTTCGCCTGTTTGAGAAAATCAACTCAAGCGGCATATCAACTTTAATCAACATTATATGGTGGAATTGAAACCCTAATATACGAGCATGTACGAGTATGTGAGGACATCCCGGAATATGTAAGGGAAAATGTTGGGGATTTTACGGTACAAGAGGCCAAAGAACCCAGCAAACAAATTGAGGACGAATACAACGTTGAAGATTTATTTTTGGTCAAAAATTGAAGAAACCTTAGAGAAGACAAACGCTATATAGCTCTAACGCTATAAGCGACATCCAAAATTTGACCCTCAAAATGGACACCCTAAGGGGTTGTTGCGACCAACATTTGAAGGAAATTATATTAAAAAATTAAATGGCATAAAATGTCCTTTTGAATTAACAATAAAAATGCCAAACATAATTTGAATTTTTTGTATTTTATTTTATTTAAAAGAACATACCTCTAGATTGATCACCCGTTAGTAAGAGCCTAGCAATAGTTAGTATTTTTAAAATAGGACTTTAGAATAGGACTTAGAATGAGGCCCTATAGAGTTCGGTTTTACTTTCAGCAATTGCAGCAAGGCTTTCTGAAGAGGGTTGTCACGGACCCGAAATCATGATAAAAGTAGTAATCAGCCACGATAATCAATGTCACTTTGCCATTTTGTAAAAAACTCGTTTTCTATTTAAATATAGAAGCAAGAGGTCTTGAGCCGGTTAATCCCTGTTCAATGAGTTTAAGCCTAAGCAGTATTATTTTTTTACTATGTCCTGATTTCTTTGAGAAATATTTACAATAATTCTCGTTCGTTTCATAGGAGTTCTCGTTGGTATAAGACAACAAAAGCCTATGAATTTTTTTTACCCGAAATAATAAAAGTAATATAAAATTTGGAACCCTAAGAAACACATTCAATATCTATTAATGACAAAAGACCTCAATATGATCTCGGGGCTTAAAAAATACGTTCATTATCTTAATATGATTTATTTTAGAAAGATTAGGAGCAGTTCTTAATTCTTCGACAGCTCATTAACGAAATCAACAACTTTTGCAAGTTCTGTTCGATGAAGGCAAAAATCAAGAAAAAGACAGCCATTAAAGAAGAAGACCTAAAAATGATATTGAGGCTGGAATATGTTCATCTTTGTCATAATATTCTTTATTTTTGAAAGCTCAACTATAATTCTGATTTGGATGGTACTCGTAAAAGTTTATGCTTAAAGAGCTTGGCGATGACGTTTGCTATTGTTGTCCGATGAAGGTAGCTATCAAGCTTAAATAACGATAGCAATAGAGACCTAGCGAAACTTTTACGTTACTAGCCATAGGAGAAGACCCTATTACTATCTGGAAAGGCTCAACAAATTGTTATCCTTATCATACATTTAGATATTTCAAAAACGTTTGTTCAGATTCTTCGCTTTGGTTCACTTTTAAAACGTCTTGCAAAAACGTTTGCTGGATTCTACTACAGCACTATTTTATATCTTCCCCACTGTTCCATAACGGAAAGGATTTATGCACTCTTCCCCTGTATTGCCTGATTTTCTTGCTCTGACCATTTTGTCCCCCCATGTTTAAAGGTTACTTTATAATGTTGTTACTTTACTCTATACTGATTTAAAGATTTTTCTTTCCAACTGAACGCTCCCAAAGAAAACTGTGAACGTTAATACCCAAGGCATACAAAAACAGACACACATTCACATTAGTATCCTGCCAAACTGGAAACGAGCTCCTTTCATTGATACATAAGTATCTGAAAGAATGATGTGATGCGTTGTGATGTTTAGTTAAGAACGACATGATACAATAAAAGTAAAACGAAAGACAAAATGCCAACGAACAAAGCGGGCGACTCTGAAAAGGTGACTTCTTTAAATCACAAACCATGTAAAAAGTAATAAATTTCGCAAAAGCCAAACAGCCACAATAGCTCAAATGTAGTTAAGAGGAAAGACATGGAATCCAGCAACCGACAACATCAACGAGAACATAATTTAAACGCAGCAATGGTAGTTACAGAACAAATACGAGTATACAGAAAAGGGATCGTTTGTACTGCACGAATTTAAATTAGCATTTCAGGTAGGTTGGACGGACAGTTGGAGTGGTTGGCTGGCCCAGTCTGACGGTGGATCAAGCAGTTGTCAGTGTGTTTAGAGTCGTCTTCTGCTCTGGGAATCATGTTATTTAATTGATTGTATAATCATTTGAGACATGTTGAATGTTGGCGGTGTATGGAAACGAACATTAACTAATGATACATTTACATATAGTGACAGTTAATGTGACTTTATGATGATAAATTGGCTGGAAGACGAGATTAATGGAGTCAAAAAATAGAAAAAGGTCTATTTAGAACATATTAAGAACATGTTAAGAGTGTTGGGAGATTTGGGGAAAAAAAACGTTCAAGAGCGTTGAGATTTACAGAGACAATTTTGGTAAATTTTTTTAAACTTTTATATAAGCTGTGTTCTTTTCAGATTACTAAATTTGCAATTGTATGAAAATTACTCGGTTAGCATACAAGAAATCAAGTAAGATGTTACCAGACTTATTTTTCCGAAAAACATTCTTACATGACACACCCTGGTTTTATTTATTTGAGACCACTTAAAGGAAATCACTACATTTCCGAGCGTGTTGGCTTTAAATCTTTAAAAATTTGAGCAAGATGTTACCAAACTTATATTTCCAACAACAGGCTTACATGACACACTCTGCTCGGTTAGCATGCAATAAATCAAGTAAGATGTTACCAGACTTATTTTTCCCAACAACAGTCTTTTATGACACACTGCTTATATTCATTTGAGACCACTAAATGGAAATCACTACGTTTCAGAGCGGGTTGGATTTAAATCTCTAAAAAATGATCAGGATGTTGCCAGGCTTATGTTTCCAACAACAGGCTTACATGAGACACCCTGCTTTCACCCTGAAAACATGTTTTTTCGTTGTCTCTTCAAAAAGAAAAAAACATTAACAACAATGCCTTGTCATTATGGTTCTAACCGACCGGAGTTTATGATTAAAACTTAGCTGAACACAGTTTAATCTGAAAATTAAGTTTTGCTATAATTTCCCTTTCTGTTCACAAACATTCTTCTTTTCTCAATTTTCGTAAATTTTTTTTATTAAGTTAATGTTGACAGAAAATTGTTTTGCAAACATACAAGCTAACTAAACTAGTACATGCCCAAACGAACCAGACTATTCTTTTACTCTTTAGATATTTGCAATCAGGGTCACCCTGCACTACATTAGCCAATAGAAATATCCAACATTTCTGGTTAAATGTCATTTTAAGTGAGTCACTTGGAGATAACAAACAAGTACTGTCTTTCTCAGTTAAGCATTTTCTGTAAGTTAATGTATCTTTACACAAAGGTAAGATAAATTTCCTCCAATACAGGGTGCCTCAAATTTTTTAATATTATGATACAATTATGTAGAATATTTCGTCAGTAATTTAACACCACCTTAATTTCGCCACAAACTTTATAGACTTCCCACTTCCCAATTCATCAGCAAAGATTTTTCTCAATCACCTTCAAGAGACTAGAACTTCTAGTTTCTGGATCCGTTGAGAAGGTCTCCACTGTAGCGAAAGATGCCTCGGATAGTGGAAACTTTGCAATTCGTTCATGTATCCGTAGGCGAAGCGGAATTACACCTTGTAAATGCCGGCGACTTTACGAGTGAGAGACTAGTCTCTATGCCATACGTATAAAAACTTCTCTAAAAAAGCATTACCAGTTCGGAGCCTGCATTAAGAAGTAGGTCCTGGTCAGTGAGTATAAGAACTCTCTCGTGCAAAGCTCTCAGATTTGAGAGAGAGGCTTCTCGTTTTTCCTAAATGGGATGTTGTGGGATTAATGTAAAAAATAGGCTAAGGTTAAGTAGATTCTTAAAAGTATAAGGTGGATCATACTGTGTCACCCTGTCCGTAGATATAACGCCTTTTGTTGAATAATTTTTCAGTGATTTTGAAAACTGTTCAAACAATACATTAAAATAGAATAAACACCAAGTTACAAAAGAAGAACTGAGAGAAAATATAAGACTAGAGAGCGACAACTTCGGGACCGAAACTTTTTTAAGAGTGATATAAAATGCAGGAGAAAACGCTTTAATCTTCACCAATCATTTCGATGTCCAATATTACCTAAATGACATCTGATAGTACTCAATCTGATGAAGGCATCGCCACTGTGGCTAATAATGACTCGGATAGTTGAAGTTTTCTAATTAGTTCATGTATCTATGGAAAAAGGTTCGATAGATTCAGCTATCACAGGGTGGCTCATAATGTTTCACACAGTCTCAAGGTGGCCTATATAGTTCGTTTGGCTTATCCTTAAAGAGTCTCGAAAATCACCTACAGAAGAAGCTCTGTGGGACCTTGTAAAAAATCGCTGCTAAGCTAGGAGATGCCACGGATAAGCCAATAACATCGACCACACAGAGCCAAAAGACCACATAAAATACCCTATAAATCAGAACAAAGTTTAAAAGATTTCTCTATAGTTTTTCTCCAAGAAGAGCTCCGTCTAAATTTTAGAGGGAATTCCTTTTCAATAAAATTTAGTAGATAACCCGTAAAAATAAGAAGAAACCTTATTAATATTAAGAAGGTGACTGGTAGATATTAGAAGGAAACCTTTTAAATAAAATTAAGATGATTCCTCAAAGTTGAATGATCGACTGTTCTTTTCTTACTAGTTTAAAATTGGCTGATGCAAAAATAAACTACAGTTATTTTGATGTATGTATACGCATTTTAGTAGAAGAAGAGCGAATAAGAAGTTTTCTCCTTATTGTTAGTCGATCTCCTTTTCAATAAAATTAAGATTACATTTACAAAAATAAGAAGTTTAGCATCTTAATAATAAGAAGGTGAAAATCTGTTAGAAACAAGAAGTTTTTCATCTGATTAGCACTTTTTATGCTCATATTAAGACGTAAGAAACATATTTTTAAAAGAACAAGAGCAAATGAGAAGTTATCTTCTTATATTTAGCCGATTTCCTTTTCAATGAATTTTAGATGAAATTCAAGATAAAAATGAGAAGATTTTCTAGTAAATATTTCGTCAATCTTGTCCCTTGTCGCTCTCCTTTGTCACCAAGTTTTTTTAAAAGTCAATCTCCTTATTTTTAGGTGACATTTTTGGCTCTGTGCATAAACTAAAGTCTCCCAGTCGGAAAGAAGCTTATTTAGTTCTTAGAATAGTACGGAAATGATTTGGCACGATGAGACTGTTGGCAGTGTCCATGGTCTTCCTAGGCGAACTGCCGGAGAAACACTGTGAGTCCTTTTCGCTGCTGTGCTAGAATATGCCGATAACATCGACTATAAACTGAAGTCTGTCTAAACATTCGAATGGTATATAGAAGTTATTGTCACCAACGATGAAACGCACCTACAAAATGGTATTTTGTTTGCAAAATCTTCCACCGGACGACATTCCATACAATAAAAATTCGTCGGATGAGAATATTGCCACTGTGGCTAAGATGCCTCAGATAGTTAAAGTTTTGTAATAGCTTCACTTATTTAAAAACTAAGGTTCCTTAGATTTGAGCTTGTACCGGCTGCCGTAATAATGTGTCATCTCGGAATATGACTTATTTTATGTGGAATAATTCACGGTCTTCCTAGGCGAGTTGGTCAAACAATGTTCTTCCTTGTTTTGGAGTATCGGTAAAGGGACTAGAACATTATCTTATGGAAGTAGCACGAAAAGGCCTTGTAGTGGTGGATTAGATGAGAATATTTTTACTCTAGCTGAATGAAGATGCCGCAAGTCTGTCTAAACATACGAATGATATTGTGAAGTCGTCTGTCATCAACGACGAAACGCATCTACCAAATGGTATTTTGTTTGCAAAATCGTTCACCGGGCGATATTCCATACAATACTTCGTCGGATGAGAATATCGCCGCTGTGGCTAAAGATGCCTCAGTTGAAGTTTTGTAATAACTTCCCTTATTTAAAAACTAAGGTTTATTAGATTTGAGCTTGTACAGGGGCTTGTCACCTAGTCGGAAGATGACTAATTTTAAGCGGACTAGTACGTCAATGATTTGGCACGACATGAATTTGTCACGGTCTTACTGGCAGAATTGGTCAAACAATAGTCTTCACTTTTTTGGCATACCATTAAAGGGACTACCCCTTCATCTTACAGAAAAAGCACCGAATGTTCTTTTAGTGCTAGATCGGATGAGAATATTGCCGCTGTAGCTAAGAAGCCGCAGATTATACATCAAGATCGACCATAAACATAAATCTGCCAAAATATACGGACGACATAGAGGATTCGTCTGTCACAATCGAAGAAACGCTTCTACAAATTGGTATTATGTATGTAAGCTCGTCAGCCGGACGATGCGTGGTTCGAGATGATTTTTCGGAAAATCATTCAGGTTTTCGCTCACAAAGTTTAGACAGTCCATAAGCTATTGCCTGTAGACCGGCAAATGCGTCCAGTCTATGACCAGGCCCTTGTGACGACGATTTTTGTACAATCATAAGCGACGAGGCTTAAGGAAAATCATTTTGGTTTTCCTGTACAAAGTTCGAACAATCTGTTAGATATTACCAGAAGACCGACAAAAGCTTAGCAAGACGATACGAGGCAAACGTAAATAAAAAAAAATTGCGCGCCTTGGGGACTTCATCCACAATATTTTTTTTGATTTTTTCGAGGAACCCGCCAAGATCGAATCAATGAGCTTTTTTAGAACCGGTTAACTGCAACTCGTGAGATCGCAATCAATGAGACTTTTTGAAAGCAGCATAAATTTGAATTGAACAAAGGTGCATTTGGGCATCTTCAATAATGCGTTGCTCGATTCAGTCTCAGTTTTGGAATCCGCATTGCCCAGTAAGGTCGCAAAAATTTGCAGCTTTAGACTTTTCTCCCAGAGTTTTTGAACCATGAGTCAATGTGTACTAGCCGAGGACTTTGAAAGCTCTCAGAGAGAATATTAGACTAGAGTGAGAGAAATTTAGAACCGAATATCTTTCCACAATGATAGAAATTACAGGAGAAAACGCTTTAATCTTCACCAATCATGTCGATGTCCAATAATACCTTATTAAAATCAAACGAAAACAGCAAAGGTTAAAAAAATGTTAAACCATAATGGCGGCGGAGACTTAAGTCTGGAACCAGGGGAATTCATGAACCCCGCGAGCAGCTGCTCTAGAATCTTTGGTGCCGGTAGAAATTCTGCTCAGTGTGAATCAGCGCTGAGATGGCGACCCATATATTATGTTCGCCATCCATAAACAAAAGGAACTCCAATTGCTCAGTTAAATAAGTACTGCGGTCCTAATCCGATTTTTTAGCTTTCCAGCTCCTGCTCCTTGAAGCATATGAAGCCCCTCGATTTCTAGGACTTTTTTAAATTTCAGCATTTTCTTAAACTTACTTAAAACCATAAATCAACTTTCTTCGGTATACGTTAAGACAACTTTAAGTTTTGTTCCTCGTTTTTATTTCTGTTGAGCACCAACATCGAAACAAGAAACATCACCCCATTAAAATGTCAATAGTTAAATGTTGAAATATATATAAAAAAGCAACCAGTAACAAAGGAAGACGCCAAAGACGTTCGAGAAAAAACTAAACCACAGAAGAAGAAAAATAAAAGAAATATAACTTGCTACATGTTGCAACTTCAACTCTTTTGGGGAGGGCGCTGAGTGGTTGGTTGGTGCAAGCCAGAAACTGTGCGGTTGCTGTAGCCCCTCTATGCAAGCTGCCGCCAACCGTGTAAGAGGCCATTAAAAACTCATAAGAATACGATTGGAATGGGCAACAGATAAAGTCACAGTGTGTGCTCCAGCAAGGAAACCCCGCAGGTTTTTTCGAAGATGCACCATTCAAATCATGAGACATAGTCGGAAACCAACTCAGACACAAAATGTTGCATGTGGATGGGGAGGTCGTAAGCAACATTTACACATATTTGGAGGTTGAAAGGAAGAGCAACAGCAGCGGCAGCAGCTTTTTCTACTGTTTGCCATCTAAAGTCATTGTGTTGTCCCAAATGCCTCGAAAAAAAGACAGAACGAAAAAAAACAAGAAGTCTAGGTAAGGGGCGACATAAAATACTTAATGACAATTAAACTGGTGATCATATTTAATGGCTAACAAATTCAAAGCTATTTGAAACGCTTGGAGGGGTCTCCCTCTCTAGGCCTTAAAGACTCAACTTAGAGCGGAGTTTTGATTGAACTTACCTATATCGAAGGCATGCGCATGCGTGGCCTGATACATTACTACGCTGACGAGGGTTAAAAGCTGATAGGAAAGGCACTGGCGGGAGAACATTCTGCAGGTGGTGGTGGTGTTGTTGTGGTTGGTATTTGTGGTAGATGCGGTAGTTGAAGTTAAGGTGAGTCGTCGTTGTAATGATGATGTCGTTTTTGTTCTAGCCATTTTTTTCTGTTGTCGTTTATTCTTCTTTTTAGCAAAAGAAAAAAAATAGTTACACAAGGCAGTGTGTTTCTTCTTTATGGCTGCTTAGCAGGAGATCTGGAAAGATATAGAAATTAAAGGAAATTTATTATTGAAGAAAATTGGCAGGTTACAAATTAATGCTATTCGAGGAGAAAAATTACAAAAATATTATAGAAATTCGAGCTATGGCTGTTTTTAAGGCAATAACAGTCTGGCATAAGGTGGAATTCAACGAGGGATGGGAGTTAAGGCACAGACCGATTTAAAGCAACTTTAAGGGGTCAGTTTTTGTTAAGCAAAAACAGATACTCTGCAGAGTTGAAAGCCAAACCGGCGGAGCGCAGCCGCCTATGAGATTTAACAAACGGCACCGATTTAACCAAAGCCACCGACAGACTCGACGCGAATCCGCTGCGACAGTCGTGTCGCTACACAGTTTAGTATGTCCTTTGTTATGGGAATGAAAGAGAACGCAAGACAGATATAATGCTGGCAAAGCCATAATCGTAATAGTGTTGAGTCAGTTTAAACACTGCGTTTAACAGCTGATATCGGCTTTCTTAAGCCGCCTTTCATTTCGGCTGAAAAAAAGCTGTGAGCAAATTTGAAGTAGGAGCCAGTTTTCTCAATTTATGCTTTACTGGACTAAAAGCAGAAATTTTGTATTATAAAGAGAAGTATCATTAAAAAGCTCTAATGATAAGTCGTGGTGTATGATGGTAAAAGCTCAATAATATCAATAGGGTTCTTTCTGGGAAGAATAAAACTCTTACCAGCATACCTTAGGATTTATGTAACTAAAAGCAGAGAAGTTATGTTATAGAGTAAAGTACCTTCAAAATCTCAAATGTTATGGCATGGCATATGAAGGCAAAAGCTCAAAAAAACAATTGGTATGTCTTCATAAGCCACCTAGCATACGCCACGCTTTCTAAGGCCTAAAGCAAAGAATTCATATTACAGAGAGAAGAACTATTAAAAAGCTCTGATGTTGTGGCATGGTATAATTTATAAAGGTAAAAGCTTACACCCCCATTTGTATGACTTTAGCCGGCACGATATCGTAGTAGATGCCTTAATACACCAAAAGCTAAGAATTTCTTTTACAGAATAAAAATACTACTCATGGCGTATAAAAACAAAAGCTGAGTAAAAGTCACGCTTTAATAAGTCACCTTTTAAGGCCTAAAAGACAGCACGGTACAGAAAGAATTATCTACAAAAATGTTTAAAAATTTCAATTAGTTTCCCAAGAGAAGAATAAAGCGTCGATATACGCCACAATTTAAATGACTTAAACCAGAAAATGTATATGTATATGGCGTGGTATACGAAGACAAAAACTTAAAAACCCGCATTGGTATGTCATCAGCCATCACTTCATCATACTTTAAGAGACTTAACGCAAGTAAAATGGATCACTCATGGCAAGCTGCCATGAAGTGCCATATAAAGGCAAAAGCTCAGAACAAGCAATTGGTATGCCTCATTTAGACACGCATTAAGGCAATAACAAGAGCAAGTCATAGAGAAATGTACCTTTCAAAAGCTCTACTGCTATGCTTAAAAATTACAATTGGATTCCCATGAGAAGAATAAAGCTTTTGTCGACATACGCCGCAATTTAAATGGCTAAAAGCAGAAAATGTATATATAATGGCGTGGTATAGAAAGGCAAAAGCTTCAAAAGTCCCATTGTTATGTCATCAGCCGTCACTTGACAAAATCTCATTGTTATGTCATCAGCCGTCACTTCATCTTACTCTAAAAGACTAAAAGCACACAATTTCTATTAAAGTAAATATGATCACTCATGGCTAGCTGACAAGAATAAAGCTTTTGTAGACACACGCCACGATTAAAGTGGCTAAAAGCACAAAATGTATATTATAGAGAGACATACCATTAAAAAAGCTGTGTTGTTAAGGCGTTGAATATAAATACAGTAGCTTTTTTATACCATAACAATAGAGCTTTTAAATATTAAAATATGCATGAAAGTGCCATGGCGTATAAAGGTAAAAGCTCAGAAAAAACAATTGGTATGCCTTAGTTAGCCACGCTTTAAGGCATTCAAAACAACGCTCGCTTTAAGGCATTCAAAACAGCAAGGTATACCAAGAAGTTCCTTTCAAAAGCTCTGCTGCAATGCTTAAAATTGCAATTGGAATCCCAAGAGTAGATAAAGCTTTTTTCGACACACGCTATGATTGAAGTGGCAAAAGCAGCAAATTTATATTATAGCAAGACACACCAATTTAAAAGATCTGTTGTTAAAGCGTGGTATATGAAAACTAAAGCTTTTTTTTTGTCCCATAGCACTAGAGCTTTTAAATGACACTTCGCTCTAAAATAAAACTTTTATGCTTAAAGGGCTGTGTTATGCATGGACTTTCAGCAACTTCTTGTATCTTGTACTCTTGATAGCCTATGTGTTTATTGCTTTGTAACGCTTTAACATAAAACTTGTATGCTTAAAGGGCTATGTTAAGCGTGGACTTTCAGCAAGTTTTTGTATCTTGTACTCTAGATGGCCTGTACTCTAGTGGCTTTAAAACACCTTCAAAAAAAACTAAATGTGTGGCAACGAGGCCCTTCAGTCTAGAGTATGGAATACGCATTACTAGTTCTCCGGTCGATGTCTTAATTGTACATCCTTGTAAAATTAACTGTCCATACTTCATGCTACCCTCCCCCTTGATCACATACAGCTTCATAGTAGCTGACATTTCTCTCTGTCCATTTTTGTTAACAGCATTGTCTTGCCCTCACTGACTGTTACAGAAGCTCTTTGTTAATGTCAAACACCTGCTGTTAACAGTCTCTGGCATTCAATTAAAGTCAACACAGTGGTTGATGTTCCAGGTTTAGGCTTACAAAAGAAAAAACATCCAGCAGTTAATTGGAATTTATGTTTTACAGGGCTTTAAGCCAACCGAGGTCATCATAGTCTACCACAAAGATATTTTTGTTAACATGGCTGTGGAACACACAACTATGACTTCTGAAATTGCCTTTCCGCCGTTCTTTGGTCGTACAGTGATTTCGAACCCTTTCAATCATATTGTAATCTTGCGGAAAAATATGTGAGTACAGACGCAAAAAAAGTAAGCAACAAAAACATTGTAATGTCATAAACTGACAGCTGTCAAAATAGTTAAGTTTTTTCCACGACTACGCTGACGTTTCTTAAACATATCAGACACATTTTTGTGTGCGTTTTTTGTTCTCCCTCTTTTTCTACAACTTCTCTAAAAATCACGTTGGTATGAAAGCAAGTCTCCCTATGTCCCTACCGACGTTACCAAAAACAAAACGTACTTTTCAGCAACATAGCCGTGAATGTCGTCTACGAAAGAAAGCCCGCCATTCTGCTGAATATGTAAAGCATAAGTAGGATATGTAAAGAAAACCAAAAACAAAACAACAGATTGAATTGTATACTTCATCAACGTCTTGTTGCCGTTGTCGTCATATTCGTACTTTGTCTACGAATCATACAGACAGACCGACAGACTGTCTGTAAGTCTGATGTTTTTTCTCTATCTCGTATGTAAGAAACATTGTCTTGTTTTTTTCATTAATTCATTAAAATGTCAAAGTGTTATGGAAAAATGTCAGGTTTTCTTTTGTTTAAACAATTGACACATTTAAAATAGAAATTGGTTGATTGTCTGTACTTAATGTTCAACTATGCCCCCCCGAAAAATAATAAAAAATATTCACTCAAACAGCTTAAAGAAATAATAACAATAAAAAAAGAACAATAATGTCAATGTCATAAAAAAGAAACAAACAGAAAATAAAACCAATTTTATGAAAGAATGTCTGTTTGCGTTTTTGGTTTATCGTAAAGATTTGGAAAGAATTAATTGTTATATAAACTAAATTGAAAAAGTAAATTCCAAGAAATTTTAATGTCACAACATTTGAATGTTTTATGACAATTAAATTAAACAAATCCGGTATGGTTATATCATTTTATAACAAATTTTTTAAGTGCAAATAATTGCAATGGCGTTGATGGTCGGTAGAATAGATTAAAATACAATTCAGCTAAGAAAAATTGTATTCAGCAAAGAAAAGACAACTTTATATAGAAAATTCCATTACATACCATACCATTTACATATTTAAGAGACAAGCTAAAACCATTATTCAGCTACATCAATTCAGCTAATATAAATGAAGAATGTTAATTAAATATTATGGAAGTAGGGTAAAAAAGTTATTTAGCTTATGGAAAAAATAACAATTCTTCTGCTTTTATAAGTAGAGATTTCGCTTTAAATGTTCCCTAAAATAAACTTAAATTCAGCTGGAAGATTTTTATTGATAAGCCAGCAAATTTGAATTATAATTATATTAATTATATTTAAATAACAATCAAAAGTGTTAAAAATTCAAGAAAATAATGATCTTATTATAATTATATAGGTTCGGCAATACTTAATTCGGCAGAAGAAAAAGTAATTCAGCTAGAAATATTTTAAAGTTTTAATTGCCTTAAAAATTTGCGATATTTTAAAGATGTCTTTTATTTTATTAGAAAAGAACTACATTATTGAACTCCCCTTTAGGAAATTTATATTCAGCTTAAGGGATTCTCTTTTGTAATTGTGAGGATTCAATTGTTTTACATGCATGAGTATTTTATTGTTCCTAGTTGACATTATTTCTATACTCAGCTGGAAACAATTAATTCAGCTATTGTTTTTTTTAAATGAGGTAAAAGAACTTTATTTTTTATGACGTTTTTGTCTGTTTTGTCACTTATTAATTCTTCTTTTTCAGATCTGTGAAAAATATAATTTAGCTTAATTTTATATCCAACCAAAAATCGAACTATTGCTAAATTCTTTTCATAGTAGCCATTAATTTCAACCCCAATGCTGAGTTATTACTTTTCACTGTCAATTTGGCCATTCAATTAATTTCTATATCACATTTCATTTGCTGAATATGCTATTTTATTAGCTGAATTAACATTTTTCCTGTATTAACATAAATTCAAATAAATTTGTAGCATTTTTCCATTAAATTCACACCCTGCTCGCCACAGCTCAGGAACGCAAGACGACTTGAAGAAACGTTTCATTTTAATTTTGTCGACAATATTAAATTTCATTTAATAAATTTCCTTTCACATAACGTTCGAAAGCAAGAAGCAAGCAGGAAAATAGGTTAAATTAATAATGACACCCTGGCATCGTAACACCCGGATGCCATGCCGCTCGGGCGTTTCGCTACGTCTCTCGGTGGTAGCACCTCCTGGGCTTTAGTTTCGCAGCAAACACCTCACAACTTCACTATTACTTGGCAACATAGAAATTGTCTTTATTTTGTTGTTGGTGTTTCGGGTGCTTTCATTATATCTATGTTGTTGTTGCTTTGCTACGTACGAGTATTGAAACCTAGCGCCTTTTTGCTTTATTAAATACCATGCCAGGCCCCATACACACATAGAGTCGATGGAAGCCTCTAACCACCTTGCTGAATACGTTTGCGGGATACGAGTATGTGTATAAACTCACACGAGATATATGTTTAGCTTCTATAAAATGCCAAAGGCACTTGTAGACTTTATTGTGTGTGGGTGTGTTTGAGGATGAGTGTGAGCCTTTGTTGGTTGTTTTAGCCAAGTTAGCAAAAGGAGGCTACACAAAAACAAAGAGAGAGCAAAAACTAAGCAACGCTGCCATAGAATAATATATATGTGTATAACCAAAGCAATAATGCCGCCACCTTTTTTGCGAAATGTGTTGTATGTTGGCCATATTATAACAAGATGTAGAAAATGTGCAATACACACGTATGTATGCATGACTTTGTGGTAATGTACATACTTTGCTGAATACCACAACACAGGCAGCGCCGCCACTAGAGCAAGAACAACAACAACAAAAACATCCTGGTGTATAAGACCCCATCCTCTAGACTGTAATTGTGTATTCGTTTCTAGCCACTACTACTCCACTTTGTTGGGCGAAAAAAAACCACACTTAGCCGACAACAGCAAAAAAAGTCGCTGCCATACAAACCTTTCAGAAGAGCTGATCTAGGAAGACCAAAAGTTGTGAGTTTTTCTTCTCTTTTTGTTGGTGCTGAAAGAAGAGCTTTTATTTCCACGCTTCCTTTCTTCTTCTTTTAGTGTTTAACCAGCCATCCATCTATGTAACAGAACCAGCTGTCTGTCTGTCCATCTGTGTGCTGGCAGCCAACGTTTAGGCTCGTCTGTCCTTCCCTATATCTATCTAGCCATCTACTCCAGCGCCCCGTTTATAGCCATATCTGTATCTTCTTCTTCTCTAGGCTTGTGTTTTAGGACTTTTTCAAAAAAAAAAAAAAACATATAAGCCCATGGCTTATATTTGTTTTAATACAATTTTTCAAACTTCTAAAAAGGCTAACTTGGCTGCTCAAAGAAAAATGAGCATCATTTCATCTTTTGTAGTTTTCTTCGTTCCGTCCATATTACGTATGTCTGTCCATCCTTCCACCTGGCCAGCGTTCGTTCGTTCCACCAATCCTATCCGTGTATCTTACCTCCATCCTCGTAGCGCAGTATGTGTGTGTGTGCTTTTAATCACACTACAGGGGTTTTGGTTGTGTGCGTCTGTATCGGCATTGGCATCAGCATTACCGCGGCAACGCCATCGGAGCCGGTGCTGGAGTTGGGTGTCTTTTGGAGTTGCAGTTGAGGTGTTATGTGTCTAGTGTTTTCAGGCTATAGTTTTTCAATTTATATTTGCCACTTTTTGATAGATGTTTACCTGTTTTCAACGTTGCGCTGACTTTAATAAAAAAGAATGCATACACCTGAGTAAAAAAATCTAGCACACATTTACAAAGTTCGCAAAAAACAACATTGGTCGATAATGCAGTTGTGCTAATGCGGTTTTTGCGATTTTACACTTAGTTTTCACGAACAGGACAAAAAATACTGCAATTTAGGAATAAACGAATTTTTATCACCCTACGTCATATGCAGAGTACTAAACTGCCTTACTGACCTTGCTCTTAAAATGTTGCTGTGGGGATTATTTTGCACAATAAAGCCAAAAAATGCGGACAACACAAGTTCAATTATGGCCAAGGTATTTCATAGTGTAACATAAGGAACTGCCTTACCGACCTTATAACATTAACCTTAAAAGTTTACCGAAAAAGTCATCTCTACGAGCAGAGCCACCAATTTGTGTAATATAATACAATATCGCGATTATCAAAATAGTTTACAATAAAAATATTATCCTTTTAGCAAAAAGATTTTTATAAAGACAATGTAAATATACTTTTAACACAATATCTCATAGAGGTGAGAGAGAGGAACTGCCTTACCGACCTTGTTAAACTAACTTTAAAATGTTACCGAAGAAGTGCACTTTACCAAAAGTCGCAGAGTGGTTTTTCTTTAATGCGGTGTGAATATGGATTTGGAAATTATACAAAGATTATGCAAGAGATGAAAACAAAAAAAAGAATTGTCAGCAAGTAAAGACGTCGTTAATTTCGAAGCCAAGTCGAACCGTATTTTGGTAATTCACTTAGAGGGACGATAATGCCTTTTTCATAATATCTCACCCGTTAAACACAATTTTTGTGGCTTTTAAATTTAAGAAAACTTCAAAATCTACAAAGAAAATCTGGCATCTTCTGTAGAAAGAACGTGATGGGTGTAACACAACGCATCTAACTAGAAAAATCTAACTAGGATTTTTCCACAGTCCTTCTAATTATCTGTAAAATTTTTTTATATTTAAAACCTTCCAAATGCCTTTACTTGGGATAAATCGGCAAAGAAAATCCTCGAATCTTCAGCAGATAAAACGTGATGCGATTTTAAACACGAATTGCATTCCTGGTTCATAGGGGTAGCATTGCTGTGTAGACTTTATTCACAGGCGGTAGCTGACTTCTTCAGCGGGCATAATGTTCTCCCTTGTGTTGATTCTACTATTCGTTGGATGACGACTGTTAAGCAAATGTATTGAGTAGTAGGCTTTCTGCTCACAAAGTAAAGGGTGGTTAGCTTTTAAGGGCCGATGTTGCATGTGAACCACACCTAAACGTCAAGATTTTTCTGCATTTCATTTGATATTTCTCAATTTCAGACTAACTCAATTCGAACCATGGAAAGATACATAAGCGAGCAACGCGTTAAAGTTATTCAGGCTTACTCGTATTATGAATATGGGCGTTCAAATCATCTGCAGTGATGAGGCACTTTTTCACCTCAGTGGATTTGGCAATAAGCAGAATTGCCGCATTTGATAATCCAAGAGTGATTGTCGAAAAACAATGCGCCTACAAAGAGTGACGGTTCGGTGCGGTTAAAAGGCTGGCGGCATCATCGGGCCGCATTTTTTCTAAAATGAGGCCGGTCAGGCAATTATTGTGAATGGTGTTCTCTATCATGAGATGATAACGAACTTTTTATTGCCGGAATTGAAAGATATGGATGTGGACGATATGTGGTTTCAACAGGACGTTGCCACTTGCATCAGCTAACGAAAAAATGGCTCTTTTGCTCGACAAATTCAATGGCTGTGTTATCTCACGTCGTGGCGATATTAATTGGCCGCCAAGATCATGTGATTTGACACCGTTGAACTTCTTTCATTGGGGTTATTTGAAAGAAAAGGTGTATGTCAATAAGCCAGCAACTATTCAAGAGCTAAAGGGTGAGATAATTCGGCACATTAACGGCATAGAACCTCAATTATGCCTCAGCGTCTTCGAAAATTTGGACCATCGGATGGAGGTGTGCCGCTGAGGTCGCGGCGGCCACTTGGTCGATATTTTGTTCCATGCATAATTGAACCATACCAATATTATTTTAATAAAAATAAATGACAGTAGTTTCCTATATAATTTGTGTTCTATTTAAAATCAACATTGGCCCTTAAAATGTAACCACCCTTTATGTTTAGTTGATTTCGAATTTTACTTTTGTGCTTTGAGTTACCCCATATATTTCCAAAAAAAACGCGATTTAAGATCCAGATTTTCTTCGTCCCCGCTAGTTAAAGGTCCTGGGAATTGCACATGAGGTCTAATGATAAGTTAGCTCAGAACGGCTATTATCCAAAAAATTCTTCCACTTCAACATGCAGTGTGCTATAATTTCTCCCCTTCACTGTGCTGAGTTGCTATTTTCCCCCGATTCGCCAACAACGGCAAACAAAAATAGCAACTCTTAAGTTTTCCTCGTTGCCAAAGAAAAATTTTCATTCATAAATTTTGTTTTTAGCGCTGTGGTTTTTGTCACTTTGCTTCTTCGTCTTGTCGCATTCACATTGTTTATGGCATAAGAGCTCTCTTTGTCGCTCTCTCTCTCTGAAGAGCTGCAAAAGCCAAAAAGTGTGTTTTTCCAACGAACGGTACATTTTCCTTGACAGGAAAAATAAATCTTAGCGTGGCTGGGAAAGACGCAACAGAAAACAGCAACGCTTAAACACAATTAAACTGTTAATTGCTTAGAAAGAGGTGGTATGGCGTGGCGTGGCTGGGCGGCGACACCAACAACCAAGACGTTGTTCGGCAATGTCGTTGACTTAGATTGAAAATAAAGCCAAGAAAATCCCCATATTTTTAATAAGATTTTTGTTTTTCGTCTACACCTCAGACATCAGACATCATTATAGCGTCTTTGGTCATATAATCATCTCATCTCCAGCGTATTTTATGATTATTATTAACGTTTTCGAGTGTAATTCACGTAAAGTACAATGCACTCAGAAAAAAAATATACAACATAAATTTAATTGATCAATTACGTGGTGCCGTTTTCCCCCTCGTTGCCTACTCGTTTCATCATAAATTTATTATAGGCAAAGAGGAGTGTCGAAAGCTGATGCAGAAGACACCGGCAACAAGAGAAAAAAAACAGAACAGAAAGAACACTGGCGATAAAGCCGCCACAGCTGAATGACGGCGAAGAAAAAGTCAAACATTCACATGACAATCATTGTTAAATTAAGTTGAAGCATTTTACAGATGACAACTGAATTAATAAATGACAATTGCATAAAGTGGAACACAAAAGACTGATGGTTCGACGAAAATGACGACAAGAAAAAAAAATAGGAATGAATACGTCGCTTAATGTGACAGATGAAGAAAAGACGAGAGAATGGTGATTCTTTTTTTTAATCGAAACATACAAATTCCATACAAAACCCCCAGCTGAATTGATTAAATTGTACAATTTCGCAATAAACTTTGACAAAATTATAGTTAAAATTGTAGTTAGTTGGAAAACGCTTTAGCTGAATTATGTTTTTTCGAAGAAACTATGATTTTATAATAAGCTGCATTTTAATATACAATATGTGTATGAGAAACTTCTGGTAGTTTAATTGCAATGAATTAAAGCTGATTTAAAAATAGTATACAACTTTCAGTCAATTTAACTAAAATTACTTTTATTTTAAGCAATTTCAACAAATTAAAATTTGCTGAATTGTATAATTTGTTTCGTTTTAGCTTTGATTTACTTTAATGGCAGTAATTTCTATAAAAAATGGAGTGATGAGTGATAAACTTCATAGATGAATAGAATTTAACAGCTAATTTCAGCATCAAAACGGACATTTTATGTAATTATCCAAAATTATATTATCTTCTTCTGAACTGTCTAAATTGTGGCAATTTAAAAAGGTTTTAATAATATTTTAAGGTTGTAATTTAAAAAATATGCTTGCTAAATAACAAATTGATTAGCTGCAAAGAGTAATCTATTTTTTATTGTCAAAACATTCGGGGCTGTCATAGAAACCTTGGCGGTTTTGCTAATTGTCGTTTTTGCAAACCAATGTTGGTTTCATTTGGTGCCATGAAACCAAGTTGGTTTTGTCCAGTTCGAATGTAAATAAAACCAATGTTCAAATCAGCTGTTGCTGATAAAACCGATAACATTGGTTTTTATGACACCAAAGCATTTTTGTCCGTTTCAAAACCAATAATGACAACATTGGCTTCTATGACAGCCCTGATTAACTTAATCAATGATATTTTGCTTTATTAAGTAAATTGGGTAATTGTAGAATTTAAATAAAATGGCTGAAAATAGTAACTAACTACTGTATGTCTAATTTGATGAACTGTCTAATTTGATGAATTGTCTAATTTGATGAACTGTCTTATTTGATGAACTGTCTTATTTGATGAATTGTGTAATTTTTAAAAGATTAATACCCTTTAAAAAAATGTTTTCTTAAAAATGTCATTGCTGAATTATAATTATCACAGCTGAATAGAGTTTATATATAATCATTTGATCTAAAACAAAATGTTTGTAATATTTACTCTATTCTGCTGATTGTAAAATTTCAGCGAAGACAAAAATATCAAAAAAAAAACACATTTTTAATTTACAGTTTTCTTGACAAATTTAATTGAATTTATGGTACTCGTATATGCACCCCAGTTTGTTTCATTTTATTCTAGCTGAGTAGAAAATTCCTTAGCTGAATTTAGGGTTTCTCTGTGTTATAAAAATTGTACGTTTTGATTTTGTTTGTAAAGGTTACACTATACCTTGAATAAATTTGAATACCGCTAAATTATACTTCAGTGGACCGCCGTAATGCGATGAAAGTGTGCACGACTATCATGCCAATAACCCTAGGGTTCATCCGCAGGTAAGATTATCTAACTATTTTTTAGCAGCAGGTTTGTACCTACCCAATTAATACCGTCGACTCTACGAGTAAGAGATTTATCTATAAGCAAAGTATAAACACTTCTCCATAACACTGCATTAGCCGTTCTGGGCCGGCGTAAAAATATTGGTTCCGGCCAGTGAGTATAAGAATAATATCGTGCACAGCCGCTGATTTGAGAGAAGTTCCCACTTATTCCTTAATAGGATGTTGTGGGACTTAGTAGAATTCCACTAACAGCTGAATTAAAATAAAAACAAATTTTCCATTTAAATAATATTGAAAGAAATTTAGTATTCTATAGATTTATAATTTAATTGAAAACTTAAGTGGTAAATTGTCCACGCTAAATACAATTGTATTAAATGGTTAAATTCTTTGAGCTGTCAATTATTCAGTTTAAGTTATATATGTTAGCTGAATAAGAATTTCGTGATGTCTAAGCCAGAATTTGATTTTTTAGAAAAAAAATAATAAATTAGTTCAAATGATTGCACCTTAAGCTGAATTTGGATTTCTCCCTTTTTATACAAACTCCTATTGCATAGATTATATTCTTTGCCTAATAGATTTTTAGGCTGGCGAATTGCACTAAGCAACAGCTGAATAAGAACTGTTTGCTATTGAACTTATTCAACTTATGCTTAAAGATAATTAATATTCTATAGACGAATAATTTAAAATTAAATGCAATTTGAAGAGTTAAATTTCCAATCATGATTCTATTTTAATTAATCTATCAAAAAGAAATCGATTTAAAATCGTAGTGTGTTTAGCTGAATAACAATTTGTTGGTGTATTGTATGTTAGAGTTGGCTATCTTTAAATAATATCCAGCTGAATTTAAGAATATGTAATTTTCTCGTATGTTGATGTACTCGTATGTATCCTACTTTTTGTAGTTTCATTATAGATGAACTGAAAATTGCTTAGCTGAATTTGGATATTCCCTTTGTTACAATAATTCTTATTAATTCTTTGCTGTATAAGTATGTTCTTGCTGAATAGATTTTTAGACAGCTGAATTATACTTTTCAACCAGCTAAAATTTAATTTCAATTATATTTCCTTTGAGCTAACGTTTAAATGCACGTAGAATTTCATAGAATATATCAGTGCTGAATTTTCAATAAAAATTCTGCTTAAATAGATGACAGAAAAATAATGCCTTGCGAACATTTAAGTGAAAAACGAAGAAAATTCAAGATAAACAACATTCAAGTACTATCAAGTGAGGAATATTTTGAAAATGTTAAAAAAATTTTGAACGAAATAAATTAATATAAACAGATTCAAACCTTATTCCTAAAACTGTAAAAATAAGAATAATGTAATTATTTATATTATTACTATTTAGATTGTATGGTCCATGTAACCTTATTGTAATTCATTGTATTATTTCTACTTATATTCTATGGTTCATATAACCTTATTGTGTTGGGACCTTAAATAAATAAATAAAATAATGCCTTCAGCACCTAATTTTTATGTGGTAAAATATGTTTAGATGAATTAGTTTCTAAAAAAATTAACAGCTGACTTTTAAAACTTACTAAATTCAAAACTATTTAGCATTGGAAACATCTCCTATATTTAAAAAATTTTTCATTTTAAAATTGTGACTAATATTTATTGCTGAATAGATTAATTGGAAGCTAAATATCACGTTACATGTTGGGATCTAGTTTGATTTTATCCCAGCTGAATAGAAAATTCTTTAAATGAAGTGGGAATTCTTTTTTTTAATATTTTTTTATGTTGTAAATTCACTTTCGTGTAAATAATATTTAGTGCTGAATAGATTTGTAGGGTGCTGAATAGAACTTTACATGTTGGGGACTTAGTTTTGTTTCTTAGTTATACAAATACCCGTCTTGTGTTGGTCCTACATTTTGCTGATTAGATATTCGCCGGAAATTAGATTTTCGCCTGAAAACTAATCACTTGTTTTTCTCTTCGAAATTAAAAAACTCCCTAAACAAAATATTTTTTAGTAAACAATTAAGATATAAAGTTTATATTTCACTTACTATTTAAGATCATTACATTGTTAATAATTAACTGTATAACAATGAACGCTATGTTGTGGACACAAAAATGAACTTTAACTGCAGAAGTCTAGATAGAAGTAAAAATACATAAGCCGAAGAAACATTTTTAAGGTCGTGGTTAGAAAATTAGTGTAAGCGCGACTAAGCAAAAACATATACTTTTACAAATTACTCCAAAGTGTTCTTAGCTGAATTAGTTTTCTGTGCTTGTTTTTTTAGAAATTTAATCGCTATATTAATAATTTTTTTATCGTAGTTTGTTTTATAATTTTGTTACACGGGTTTTCATTAAACACTATTTAAATGTTTTGTTTTACTGTTCCTTTTACAATTGCTGTAGGCTTTAGTTTTTATTGAAATAATGGTTTTCTTAGCTAAATTGTAGATAAATTCCACTAAATGGAAATTGTTTACAAAACAATAAATTAGTATTTAATAATTTGTTTTGGTCGGTCTATAATTTCAGTACAATATTTTCGCGTATGCTTTACCTTGCTGGCGGCCTATAATTGGTTAGCTGAATGATTTAAAAAGCCCGCTGAATTAACTTTTGTAAAACGAAATGGAAATTATTTTATTAATTCAATAATCTTAACGCTTAATAATTATTGAATAAACTGCTTTTGTGATTGATATATTAATTTGTATCCCTAGGCATTGCGTGCTGTTGTAGTTTAACCTATCATTTTGATGGATTATAACATTTTCATTTCAAATATCTTTGGTTAAATACAAGTTTTGATATAGCTGAATTTAGGTACGTAGGCAGAAATGTTTACAGGTTTGTTTAATTATATAAATTATAAATTCAATTGGACCGAAGATTCTCTTTTTTCTGTAAGATTATATTTTAATTATGAAACCTGCATTACCTTTGCTTGATATTTTAATGTTGTATAGCCCGGATTGTATACGTTGCATTATTTATTCAACATTTCTTTGGCTGAATTTAACATTAACAGACATACCACCTGGTGATGTATTATTGAGTTTTGTTTGCTTGAAATTGAATATGTTAATATTTTGATTGAACTGCTGTTGTTGCCTAGAGAAGCTTATGCACATTTATATCTAATTTGAATGTAAATTGTGTTAGCTGAATTTTATAAGCAACTAGCTGAATTGATGTTTTATGCATGTTCCTTCAATAATTAAATATTGTTTAAGGTTTTTGTCTATATTTTCTTTATAATAACTGGAAAGTTTCATCATTTGCTTTAGCAATTTACCAACGATTTTGAGTTTCTTTTGAAAACATGCCGCTTAATTACCAAACAAATTGCTTAGGCGACATCTTTGCTGGCGGCATTACGGAAAAGGCGGAAATCTCGAGGTAACCGGAAAAAATGCATATAATTTTTTTTAAAAAAACTGACATTAATTGAGGAAAAGAAAGGAGTGATTTTGGTATCACAACAAAAACTACTATGGTGCGACCTAACCAACGGATAAATATTATTTTGGAATTATTATATTTTTAAACTCTTTCGTTTTTGTTTTTGATCAAGCCGCATTATGTCTTTCCTGAATAATTTAGTAGCTGAATTAATTAGAAATGAAGCATGCCATTCATAAACATATGTTCGATTTTATGAACTCAATATTAACCGCCGCCATATAGGATTGTTTTCTTTGTAATCTTTTGAGGTTATTGTCATTTAATTAAAACCAATTACCGCCGACGTTTTTGTTGTTCTACATGCAGTCTATAAAAAGCCAATGAAGTGTGACACCTGTTTTGGGCACTCTCCTCGCTGTAGGTGGCGCTTAGCATAACAAAGGGAAATTTGGGGAAATTTCAAATAAAAAACAAAAAAAACAACAACAAGAAAAAGAAGAAATTAAAACACCCAACGCCTGGACGGAGAATCGGACAGACAGACACCCTTGGACACCCATACTGTCTGCCTTAGTTCAAAATAAAAAAAAAATATAAAAAAGGTTCGCCTTCGTTATGGCAACGTGCCTCTTGCTGCATGTGCCGCTTGGTATGGTGGCGTTGAAGCGCGTTGCGATGCCTCCTCTACGGTTTTTCGGTTTCTCTACAGACATTTATGGCTGTCGCCACTAATAACCATACGGTTGTTCTGTTTTTTTCTTCTTCTATTTTGTATGATATAAAAAGTCTCTAAGACTGACCACTTCGGCAATCGAAAAGAACAACGTGCTTGGGCCATAAAAATTTAATCAACCGGAACTAATTGTGGTGGGTGAGTGTTAGAAGCAGAGGAAATATTATGGGTTTTCTTCTTTTCATTTTTTTCTTTTAATGAAGGAAAATAGGCTGCCTTTTTCATATTTTAGGTATTTGATGCTACGACATTAAATGTGAAGAATGTCCTCCTCTTCAACTCAAGAATAAAATAAAACCTTTTTCTCGTTAAAAAAAAAACGATATGAACCGAAAAAGTAAAACTCATAACATTTTCATAACTTAAACGATTTTTTGCCACTTTATTGCAAAGTCAAATAGGATCTGATATCCGTTCTTGGCATCTTTTTTGTTCGCTTTAATTGAATCCCCCAGGTATTGTGGGTGTGAGAGTGAGTTTGCGTAGGATTTATGGCCATGTTTCGCAATTGGTCAGGTTTCCCTTAAACTCAATGCTAGACTAAAAGGCCTTAAGGAAAATTGAGGAAGTAAAAAAAAAGGAAACTCAGTTACAAAGGAAAAAGTGAAGGAGTATAATTTTCTATTTCCTTAAAAGACACTAGAAGTTTTGTCAAAAGAAATTCCTTGACCTTTTAGAGAACAATGTCCTGATATCTGGGTTCTGGAAAGTTTTATGAGATGAAGATCCTAGATCTTTCCTATGTCTTTAGAGAGCCATAGCAATTCATTGCATTATAGCTGTGAAAGGTTTTGGGGCTTTTTGGAAACGCAGTACTGCGCTGGATATGCTGTGCAGCCTGTTCGAAAATGCATCAGCTGCCAACATTGCTGTAGTCATGTGTTCTAAGAAGCATCAATTAGGCATTTACTGCGCAAATATCTCAATCGTTCGATTAGGTGAAGTTGTCGTATGATATTTGGCGTTCTGACAGAAAAATTAGATCTCTTGTGTGGTTTCTTGTTGAGAAAATTTCAAACTCAATTATATCAGTGCATTGAGAGAGGAAGAGCGAGAGTTCACACATACAAACACAACGAAGCGTGGTATGACTGTGCTCTGCTCTAATAAGAAAACCGTACCAAAATGCCGACAACAAACGGTACATTTCTGTATTTGTATGGGAGATGCCAAAAAGGGGCGTGGCAATCACTTTCTTAATACACAAACCCTAAACCAACATGAAAATATTGGGGATTTCTCAATTAAAGCGGACTTTAAACATTAACAAACAATATAATGGGTGATCCAAGTAGATATACTTTTTTCAATAGCCTTTTTTTAACAGATCACGTGCGAAACAGTGTTATGCTGTCATGTTATTTTTGTTAAGTATTGTTTGGCATTTCATCATGAAAAGACTTGCGTTAAACAACGTTTAAAAATCGTTCAACTTTATTACGAAAATTCACGTTCTCTGAGGAATGTGTTTCGTGCACTACGTTCAACTTATGTTCAATATAATCGACCTACTGAGCGTACTATTCGCAACACCCACCTTGAGACCCAGCATTCATTATTGGATATTATTCGACCAAATAGACCACGTCCAGCACACAGTGAAGAAAATGTAGCGGCCGTAGCTGAGAGTGTACACGAAGACCATGGAGGGTTAATTCGGCGCCGTTCGCAGCATCTCGGTCTGTCGTATGTAACGACTTGGCGCATTTTTCGTCGAGATCTTAAATTGAAAGATTTACATAACACAGCTTGTGTAAGAAATGAAGCCACCCGACGTTCCCAAGCGACATCGCTTTCTCTATGGGCTCTTGAAAAGTTCCAAGAAGATCCGACGTTTTCGAGCCAAATTTTGTTCAGCGATGAGGCCAATTTCGGGCTCAATGGATATGTAAACAAACAAAATTGCCGCATTTGGGACGAAGAGCAACCGGTTCAAGAGCTATTCTGGTTGGTGTGGTTTGTGGGTCGGTGGAATGATCGGTCCATATTTCTTCAAAAATGATGCCGGTGAGAACGTAACCGTCAACGACGAACGTTATCGTGCCATGATAACCGACTATTTGAAGCCTGCAATCGAAGCTCAGGATCTCGGCGACATATGGTTTTAACAAGACATCTCATCAATCAATGGATTTATTGAGAGAACACTTCGATGAGCAGATAATTTCACGTTTTGGGCCGGTCGATTGGCCACCCAGATCGTGTGATATCACAACGTTAGACGTTTTCCTGATAAGTAAAGTCTAAAGTTTATGCAGACAAACCGATTCAGGCCTTGGAGAAAAACATCACGCGTGACATTCGCCAGTTACCAGTCGAAATGCTCGAACAAGTCATCGAAAATTGGGCTCAACGGATGGACCATCTGAGATGTAGCAGCGGCCAACATTTTTTAGACATAATCTTCAAAAAATAAATGCCAAAGAATGTTCTTTCAAATGATAATGAACATTCCGAATTCAATTTGAATTCGGAATGTTTTTTTTTTGAAAAATTAGGGAACCTCGAAATGGATCACGCGTTATAATGGATCTACTCTGTGCTGAAACTGTATCCTTTGTGTGGGTAATTTTGTACCTAAGTTACCACATGGGATATAATTTGCAGTCCTCTAGTTACCTATTAATTCAATTCTTAAGTAATAGTTTTCGCCATGGGTGCATGAAAAGAATTAAAGATATGACGAGAATAACAATGGAGGTCGAAATAGTGCATTTGTATGGGAGTTACCAGAAAGGTTTCAAATGATCATTTTTAGAGCTACGTACAAACTAAAGAAATTTAAGCTGTGCAAAATATTTTAACGATTTCTATGTTCTTCGAAAGTTGTCCATTGCACAAGCGGATGCATTAAGCAAACAGACGGTTTCAAATGACTGATAATATTTTAAAACTGATTTGCGGCAAACATATCGAAAGGCTCTTTGAATACTCTTCTTCAAAGTGTTATACTTTTAAGTTATAGCAAATGAGATATACCCTTACCCAGGAGCATATAAGCGCTACTTTCTTTATAAATCGAGACCAAGAAAGGACGCATCAACTACTGAGTTGACCAGCAGCTAAGAAACTTTTGGTTTTTATTACACAAAAATCCTTGCCTTACTAAGGACAAACCTTAAAGTTCCTTTGCTTGACTTTAAAAACGGACATGTTACATAACATTCCTGCAATAGAAAGAAAAAAATATAAATACCACAAAAATTATATAAACGCCGTAAAGAAATTATCACACAGCACATGCTAAAATCACACCTTATTTTCCCAACACACACACATGCATACTCACATATTCGCTTATTATTTAAAGGACCTCTGTTGTATGTTTCAAGGAACTTTAACGTAAAAGTTGCGAAATAACGGACCAAAGTAAAACCGTAGAAAATTTCAGATTTAACACACTCAACAAACGAAACGAAACTAAACACATGGAATAGTATAACAAAGCCCAGCTAAAAAAGAGAGAAAAATAACTCAGAGAAAAAAGAAAAAACATTGGAAAACATAGAAGGATGTAATAGCAGAGGTAGTTGTATTGAAAAGTGCCAGTGGTATTACGTAGTCAGTCGTAGTTATTCATTAAGGAAAACTCACAGGATGAAGAAAAACAACAAAACAAAAAAGGTTGCAATATTAAATTTCCCAAACCATACACCAACAACACGTAGAAGCAATATGAACCACAAAAACGAATAGGAGAACCAAATGCATGCACAGATGGAAAACGTACAGCGTTTTTCTACTTTTTTGTTGCAAAGTTTTCCTGTCCCTCCTTCAAGTTCGTAGGGAAAATACGTAAAATGCTCACCTACTTCGACCCACCAACTTTGTGCAGTAAAGAAGGTTCGATTTTATATAAGCTAACAAAAAAAAACGCCAGACGCATGTGTTCATAAAACAACAACTACGAGCTCCACACCGACCGGCGTCACAAGTCTCCTGTTTCATGTAGGAAACGGAAGCTAGATATGCGTACTGAAGGTAAAACAACAACGAAAAAAGTTCAAAGTTTCAATAAAACCCAAGACATTGACATTTCGTTAAAGGTGGTTCGTGGTGTTTGTACAACTTTTTCCGCTAGTGAACAGGATTTTTGCCATAGAAAATCGTGCACAACAAATACGGTGTTCGGTTAGGTAGAAAATTCTACCGTCATGGTTTATAAGCTTAAGGTTGCCTGACATGAATGAGAATTACTATCATATTGGCAAGACTGTGCAGAAAAATAATATACATTTTTAAAATTTGGTATGAAAAAAAAGCTTCAAGAGTACTTAGTTTGTGCAAGGGCTTTTTTGGAGAGAGAAAGATAGCGATAGCTAGAGATAGATAGTACCGGAGAGAGAGAAAGGTACAAAATTAACGAACTAAACAAAACGAACGACTAAGCAAAATCAGGTAATCTAAGAACGAAAGATAGAGAGAACGACCGCAAGATCTACCAGCTCGGTGAGGTAGAAAATTCTACCGTCATGGTTTATAAGCTTAAGGTTGCCTGACATGAATGAGAATTACTTCCATATTGGTAAGACTGAGCAAAAAAATGATTTGTAGTCTTTTTAAATTTTGGTATGAAAAAAAGCTTCAAAAGTACTTAGTTAGTGCAAGGGCTTTTTGGAGAGAGAAAGATAAAGATAGAGAGATAGTACCGGAGAGAGAGAGGTACAAAATAAACGAACTAAACAAAAAGAACGACTAAGCAAAATCAGGTAATCTAAGAACGAAAGATAGAGAGAACGACCGCAAGATCTACCAGCTCCATCAGTCTTTCAACATTGTAAAAGTGTCATCTGCACTTTACAGAACATCTCAACAATTTTTAAAAAAAAGCGTCACTATTACTTTATTTTTTCAATCCTAGCTGATTTTAGTTTCTTGACAAAGAATACAAAACGTTATGTGATAAAGAATACAAGCTTTGGAAGTGGTGTGCTATCTACACGTCACGTAATCGATTGCCAGTAAAGTACTTGGATTGCATTTGAAATTTGACTTTATAACACCGAGCCTATATAATACGAAGAAAAAGTTGATAACTAGGGCTAAAAAAATTCTAACCAGCAGGTATTATTTTTAATAGATATTTATTGTAGAAATAATGTCTTTAATATATCAGACCTGCGATTTGTGTAGGTGGCCACCAGGAGACCACTTGAGATAGGCATCAGTCATGTGATTAATTCTCAATGAAGTAATACGAGTGCGATTGTATTGGTTATCTGGTTCAATGATCCGTTGACATTTTTATTTAGCATCTAGTAGAGGCTACTAGACACCACATTCAAGTAAACAAGAAACAGTTGCAACTGTGAATGTAATGAATCCTTAATGAATTGCTCCAATCACATTAGGTTTTCTGTTTAATGGTCGGCCAGATTTTTGATTGGAAAGGCAAAACGCTAGTAAGCCAAGAAATAGTCTAGAGAGGAAGCAGAGAAAATACTGCAAATAGGAGCACTTTTAAAAAGTTATTATAAACAGCAGATGAAACGATTGTGTCATCTGGATTTAGTCCAAAATCAATTATGTTATCGTATTTCAAAAACAGTTTTCGTATTTACGAGGGTTGCTATATATATTTCCGGGCTAGGCAACACTGTGTGTTGCCTTGAGCCATCAGCCATTTTCATTGAAAATTTTGACGTTTTTTAGCATAAACGTGCTCAAAACGTTTTGACGTACGATCATTTTTCACAACATTCGACGTAGATTGTCAGGACAAGAGTGCATCGACGAACTTAAATATTTGCATGGCGATGAAGCACCATCCTATAGCACTTTAAAAACTGGTTTAATGAATTCAATCGTGGCCGACACGCGCTCTTAAACGAAAGTCGTGAAAGTCGTCCAAAAACGGCGGTTGTGCCAGAGAACATTGGTACCGTGCGTGAACTGATAATGCAAGATCGTCATGTGACATACTGTAAGATAGATTCATCTTTGGGCATTTCTTCCACCAGCACACATTCGATATTACATGAACACCTGGTCGTAAAAAAGGTTTGTTCTCGTTGGATCCCACACAATTTAACAATCGCTCAAAAAAAGGCTCGTGTCGATCGGTGCAAAGAAATTTTGAAAAAATACGATCGCGGTGCTTAAAAAGACGTTTATAAGATCGTCACTGGTGACGAATCATGAATCTTTGCGTATGAGAATGAAACAAAACAGCAATTAACCGTGTGGGTCTTCGAAGGCGAGCCAAATCCAATGAAAGTTGTTCGTGGAAGAAGCACTTCAAAGCAAATGGTCGCATGTTTCTTCAGCAAAACTGGTCATGTGGCGACTATTCCGCTTGAGCAACGTCGGAGGTCAATTCTGAGTAGTACCTTACAATTTTTCGAAGAAATTCGAAAAACGAACAAGAGAAGGCGAATCATTGTGCACCATTACAATGTGAGCTCTTACACATCGCCTCAAACCAGCGCCTTTTTGACCGGCCAAAACCGAAAGATGGAATACAACTCCCATATATGGGCAGGTGCTCCAAAATCATCCTTGGAGCTACTTGACCGTGTTCAAAGGAGAGCGATGGTGCTGATAGGTGACAGTAGGGTATCCAACTCTATTGTTTCCCTTAAGCATCGTCGGAATGCGGGTTGCGTGACGCTTTTCTATCGTTACTTTCATGGTGTGTGTTCATCAGACATCCGTCGCCTTATTCCTGACGTGAGGATGTTCGGCAGGGATACGCGACTTTCTAGGAATTCACACCCGTTTGTTATCGATTGGCCAGTTGACCGCACTATACACTACAGATCAAATTCGTTTTTCGCTCCTAATGTATTTCCCACTAATTGCGACATCCAGAAGTTCAAGGCAAGCGTCAACAAACATTACTCCCTCTTTCCCCCCTCCGATCCATTAATTTCCACTCGCCAACGCAATGCACCGCATATATAGGGGGCATCCCCTGAGTGTTGGTTATTTAAAAAAAAAAAAAAAAAAAAAAAAAAAATTTATGGGTCGTCCGACGTACAGGCATGACTTGGGCCCCAATGAATTCTTTTTTTCCCGCACATCAAGAAAAAAATGCGTGGTCAACGATTTTCGTCGCCAAGAGATGCTGTTGAAGCGTTCAAAACCCATGTTTTGGGGGTGTCTCAATCGGAGTGGAAAAAGTGTTTCGACAATTGGTTTGAGCGCATGCAAAAGTGTATAAATCATGCTGGAGAATACTTTGAAAAACAATAAAACCATTTTTGATGATAAATATTCGCATTTTTATTACTAGGCCAGAAATATATATAGCAGCTCTCGTATTACCCTATGAGTCACCAATATGAAAATATTTATAATATATTACTGTTAGCATGATAGTTCCATTTTTATCCTTACGAATTTTCTATCAAATTAGACATTTTTATAAAGGATTTTCATGCTACATTTTTCTTTGATAAACCAAATTTAAAAAATTAAAAATTAAAAGTTAATATCTACAGACTCTTTCTTTTAATATTAGTGAGATCTTTGTTAATAAAATTTCATTTGTAGCGTAATTGAAATACGAAACTAAAGATGCATGTTTAATATTAAAATTAAAAGTTTTTTCGGGACACCCTATTGTATGCATATTTTCTTGCATAGTCATTAAGTACTTAAAGTAATTAGCTTTGATCGACTTTATGAGTTTTTGTTAAAAAACTACCGATGAAGCGCTTGGCTTTGTTTGTGTCCATCATGTTCCCAGAGAGGGTGCGGCGGCCATTTGATGGTGGTTGACAAACTCAAAACTTCTCTTGGGTTTTTTTTGGATATGACAAATTAATAAGGAAATTAGCACTTAAATGTTTATTTAACCATAACATAATAAACAATGGATATGGTACATACATTTACTATATGGAGTTGCTTCATGAAAACCTTAAAAAAATGCAGTCAAGCGAAACTTAAGAATTTTTTGTACTGGTGCTACTTTTCTCTTTTAGTGATGAGAGGCCCCCCGATTGGGCATCAAACATGGATGGGAAAGACATGAAAACAATTTTTTAATTAAAAAACAAAAATGTTGAACGTCGGGCTGAGCATGAATAACAAGAGCAGGCCGCAAAAAAAGAAAACAAAAGATGAATAAACTTCCCGCATATGATTGATTTGTAAACACATTCGGAGGGGCAGCAGACCCAGACCCTCCACTCTAAATGTTACGTATAACACAAATCTGGTTGAGACAGTAAAGACGAAAAAGAAGAATGAGAATATGTGGCCTTCTGAAACTTCATGATGTGAAATGTAAAACTAATGAGGCATAAACCCCAGCGAACACTAAATTGCGACAATTTCCGTTGAAGCGTTAAATTTAGTTTAACCCAAAACGGAAAGGGATATAGCAAAAGTTGCCACAAACTTAATAGTATGGAGGGTTATATGAAGTTACCTTCCCGGTCCCTGCTGGCTCTATCGCCTGCCTCGGTCTCTGTGCCGTTTTATTAACATCAGTTAACAAATATTAGTTAAAAGTTTTGATTACTTTTTAATATGCGGGAAGTTTCCTATGCTAGTAGAAATTTTCCATATTTTTCCTTTCATTTCTTTTGAACTCTCATTCTATATGTGTGTCATATATACTAGGCAGTTGCCTCAAAAGTCGCTGCCACACACACATTCACTCCATTTCCGGTTTAACCATTTAAAGTTATGTGCGTAAGAATTCTTCAAAGACTTCTTCGCATTTATTTTTTGTTTCAAAATATTTTTTTTTGTTCTTCAATAAGCGTTAATTTCTATTCAGAAAAAAACACTGACATTTGCTTTTGTAAGACTCACTCACCCAATGTCTTCCTCTATTCTAGGTAAAACAAAAAAAAATTCAACTTATTATGCAAATGTTTCTGACATTTTTTTTGTCTTCTGTTTTCTTTAAAAAATAAAACCAGCACGCACCAGTATGAAAAGAAAATCAAATGAATCAAAACGTATACGAGTATGAATGAAAGCAGGAATGAGTAACTAAATGAATGCGCTTGTATGCCTCAAGCTTGTAATGCATTATGCACTTAATTAGCGCGGCATTTTTTTTTTGCCACGCCGCTAGGCAAATACTGCATATTCCAAATGGGGAATGAAATGCCACGAGCAATGGCTAAGCCGAATCTAATGTACTGTAATGTGCAAAAGGACTAACTAGGAGAGCAGGCTAAACGAAAGTACAGGCAAAGGGTGATACGGCGAACAGTTGATAGGAAGGACAGATGGACCTCTTCCAGAAAGTACTAACAAATCCACAGATTTGGTTTAGGCGAACTTAAAATATTCTATAAATGACAAGGAGAACAAGTTTATGGTCTCTACGACTAGCAGACAGAGCGAGAACAGACGGATAAATGAAAGGACAGATAAGTAAATTCAAAAAGAGCCAACAAAGGGAAGGACAGGCAGTTTAGCTCGAAAAATTTCCAATTTGGAGCACAAGGACAGAAGGACATCTCTAAGAAATTACTAACAAATCCACATATTTGGTTTAGTCGAATTTAAAATACGCTTTGAATGCCAATTAAATCAAGGACATAATGTTTATGGCCTCTAAGAGCAAAAGACAGAGCGAGAACAGACGGATAAATGAAAGGACTGATAAGTAAATTCAAGAAGAACTAATAAAGGGAAGGACTGGCAGCTTTGCTCGAAAAACATTCAATTTAGACCACAAGGACAGATGGACATCTTCAAGAAATCACTAAAATATCCACAGATTTAGCTTAAGCGAATTTAAAAACGCTTTAAATGCCAGGACTAGCAAGGACATAAAGTTTATGGCCTCTAAAAGCAGGAGACAGAGCGAGGACAGATGGATAAATGAGAGGACAGATGAGCAAATCAAAGACGAACCGATTAAGGGAAGGACAGACAGTTTATCTCGAATAATTTTTATATTTAGACCACAAGGACAGATGGACATCTTGAAATTACTAAAATATCCACAGATTTAGCTTAAGCGAATTTAAAAACGCTTTAAATGCCAGAACAAGCAAGGACATAAAGTTTATGGCCTCTAAAAGCAGGAGACAGAGCGAGGACAGATGGATAAATGAGAGGACAGATGAGCAATCAAAGACGAACCGATAAAGGTAAGGACAGACAGTTTATCTCGAATAATTTTTTATTTAGACTACAAGGATAGATGGACATCTTCAAGAAATTACTAACATATCCACAGATTTGGCTTAAGCGAATTTAAAAACACTTTAAATGTCAGGGCAAGCAAGGACATAAAGTTTATGGCCTCTAAAAGCAGGAGACAGAGCGAGGACAGATGGATAAATGAGAGGACAGATGAGCAAATCAAAGACGAAACGATAAAGTGAAGGGCAGATAGTTTGTCTCAAAAACTTTTCTATTAAAACCAAAATTTTCCTTAAGGCAAATTTGAAATATCCCTCAAATACAGACGGAAGCAAGACAAAGTTTAATGTATGTGAGAATAGAAGTGAGTACGGGTCGATTCATCAAAGACGAACCGATAGAGGGATGGACAGTTTATCTCCAAAAATTTTCTACCAAATCCACAGAATCCGTAAAGTTGAATTTGAGGTACTCTTTAAATGCAAAAGAAAACACAGAGTAAAAGTTTATAGTATGAAAGTACAGGGACCGAAAAAAGGTGGGACAGATAAATAAATCAATGACGATTCGTTAAAGGACAGGCAGCGAACTAACTCCACAAAATGACTAAATAATTCGCATATTCAGTTTAATCGAATTTGAAATATTATTCATAGGCAAAATGATAGACAGAAAGAAAGTTTAGCGTACGTAAGAACAGGGGCAGAGAGAGGACGATCAGATTAATGGGTGGACAGATGTACATATTAAAGATGAACAGTTCAAGGGAAGGTCCTTCATAAACCAGAAGAACGATGTCAGCACTGAAATAAACGAAAGATCGTGTTGGCAAATACTAGTAGTTGATATTTTGGGATCGGTGAACAGCTTAAGAAAAGAGCCCTATCTAAAAAAGTGAAGATTACCCTTTACAATAAACTGATACTACCTGTGCTTTCTTTATGGCGCCGAAACAAAAAAGCAAAGGAAAGTGTATGGGCGGTCCTTGAGAGAAAAATCATTCGTAAAACCTACGGTCCCAGTTGCGTGGCATGGTGTATATGCGTCAGACGAACTGTGAGCTGCATTAGATGAACCCCGCCATGAATGTAGTTAAGCTCCAGCCAGAAAAGCGTTGGAACACAATTAGCACGGAAAGCGCAGACTAGGAAGACCTAGGCTTCGGTGGAGAGACAAAGAAGAGTATGAGGCGAAGATGCTTGGGATTACAAACTAGGGAAGCCACGCAAAAGACCGAAGTGCTTATAAATCATTTACTGAGCAGGCGCGGACCAACAAGAGATTGTGGAGCCAGGAGAGAGACCTACTCCACGGATTTGGCTTCATTGCATTCAATCTACATTTCAAAGGCTAGAAAAAGAACAAGAGAGAATATTTTTTAGAAGGAAAAAGACTGAGTGAGAAGGAGGACAGGTAGAAGGCAGAACAAACGGGCAAATCGAAGAGCAACAGATATACAAAATGACGGACGGACCGAAGGAGGTTCAGCTAAGCTAAATTCAAAATAGACATTAAAAGTAGGTACATGGACATTATAAAGGTTGTACCCAGACGGACATACCGATAGCGAAAGACACACATCTAAAACTACTGTCCAACTACATAGGGAAGGCAAATAAAATATGAAAAGAGTATTACGGTGAAATTAGAAACGCAGAGAAAGGTCGACTAGATAAACGGAAGGACGGCTAAACAGATCGAAGACGAAAGTCCGACATATAAACCGAAGAGCTTTATATAATTGAAAAAAACTATAGATTCGGCTTCGGATAAACTTAATGGACTTTTCAAAAGAGGCTCAAAGAGAATGAGAAGATGGACAGATACTTAGAGGGACAATCGGACAAATCGAAGATGTGGTTGTACATCTGCGGATTTAGCTAAATCAAGTTTAATATGATGATGTGGGTAGGTTAAACACAAGCAAAGGCTCAGAGAGAGGACTAACAGATAAAACAAATCAAAGGTCAGATCCACTGTAATTGGTAAGTTGAGTCTTTTATAGCCCCCAGGAAGAGGAATATAATTCGAATATTATTCGAAAATCCACAGACTCTTCTAGGATTTATTTAATAAACCTCTTGGAAGGAAATTCAGGCTTAAAGACAAAGCTTAGGGAGAGATAGAAAGAGTGCAGGAACAGAGAGGAAGGCCAGGCAAAGATAATTACATGGACAGATAAACAGATCAAAAAATGACTACCAAAGATTTGGCTAAGTCTTTTTAGTTATACCCACAGGCCTAGAGAGGATAGACAGATAAATGCAAACACCTTTAAAAATGTCAAAGGAATGACGTACAGATGGGGATGCCTTTAAGAAATCAAGCGATTAAAGGGCAGAATTAAAGACAGACCTAAGACGAGTCTAAAATATCCACCCGCACATGCTCGCACAGAGATAAAATAAATAAACGTGGGCATTCCCGTGGCGGTGCCCGCTTAAAACTCGGACAGGTCGAATCAGGGATATAATAGATAAATGGCAGTGAAAGAGAGATTTTATTAATGATTATTAAGAGAGATACTCGTATAATTAAATGAGGCCAACAGAGGGACATGTATAAAGTATCGTCAGATCTGTTCCAAAGCTTAATAGAGAAACAGATCAAAGAACAGAAGAAGATAACTCCAATGAAAGATGAATATTATTGTCCGTCTAGTTTGATCGGAGGATGGACGCTTAATTCTAGGAAGAAATCATATGTAGAAGAACTTGTAGTTTAGCACAAGGAAGGATAGGCAATTATTTAAAATCCAGATAGACTAATAGAATAGATAGACTGAAGCTTAAACAGCAAAGGCTGGCCCGTTTGTAAACTTAAGTAGATCACAAAGACGGCAAAACATATATAAAAGTAGATAATAAGAGGTCGATTACTCCTGAGGTTGGGTAGGTGTATGGAAGGAGATACAGATTTGGCATTAAGAGTTAGAGCAGAACATTTCATTAAGGAACAACTAGGAAATTTTTTTCATACGAGTATAAGATGTCTATTAATAATAAATAAGACAAAACAACTGCGAACCGCAGAAAATTTGACCTACAGGCGCCAAAAATCTCGGATTGATGAACTCCGAACAGATAGATGATAATTGGACAATAGAGCTGAACTAGGCACAAAAATGGCCTGGCTTTTTAACAAAGGGTAAGTTTTACCAACAGACTTCAGACAAACAAATTGCGGATAGATCATTAAAGACACAATATCAAATTAAATACCGGGATCACTATTTGAGATAACAGAAAAAATTAAACTTTCAGAACTTGTAGCCAACACAATTTCCAGTTTGTTTTCCATTAATTAAGTACCTACCAATAGATGGTGTGGCCTAAACATGGCTTTCTTTTTCGCTCAGAGCAAAGTATTACTCACGACTGATGGGCAGCACCCATGTATTACAACAAGGCCCGACGGAGGTTTCAATAAATCTTATGAAGGATAAGGTACCTCAAATTCTTTGGTAATTCTTGCTTTTACAGTAGCTGCCAGTGTAATAAATCCAGCACAAAGATTAAAGCTCAACAAAAAAAGACCCCAAGTTTGGCATTTGCTCTATTCCCGACTTTGATTGGAAAAATACTCTGCTGCCATTTTTTGCTAATTTGGTGGGGGAATTTTTTCTTTTTGTTCTCCTTCATTTTTATCCCTTGTCGGTTTTGATTATAATTTTTGTTTTTTTTGCCCATTTTTGATTTATTACACTTGGCTTATGTTGGCTCATTCGCACTCATGTTGTTTATTTTTCCACTTCCCCGCAGAGAGTTCAACGATATTTTTTGCGACTTTTTCTTCTTCTGAGCAAGTAATTATACGGAGGCAATTAAAAAACTGATGCATACATTTTGAAAATGATGATTTGAAGGGTCTACGCTGCTCGCATGTCCCTCCATCCGCGCCCGTCTGTCCTAACTTTGAGTAAAATGAAGTGAAATATATACATGGCATAGTAGTGTGGCATTATGCGCGCCGAGATAAGGGCGTGTGAAAAAGGGTTAATTAGTTGCAGGAAGCGAATGGGTAAATATTGAGTGGTGGTCTTTAGCGGCTTTTGTCTATGGCCATGAGTCTGTGTGTGTGTTTTTGTCTTTTTGGGATTATTGAATTCCACCATAATGCCATACAAAATGGATTTGAATTTAAAATTACAAAAAAACTGGTTTAAATGAAGCGAACGCAAAAGGGACAAATTAAATCAGAACAGAAGTTGTTTGCCGACAAAAGGACAGACACATAAATTTCAAGAACGGTCTGCATTTAAAAGAACCGAATTGCTAAACTCGGGAATGGTGGGAGTTTTAAATTTATTTTATTTTTGAAATTAGGACAGCAAATGGTTTCTCTTAAGCAAAGTGGAAGAAAGGTAGAACTCTACGATAGAGAAGTAGGTAGTTATTAAAGGCTTTTCTTACCGAAAGTGGTTTGATGTTTTCGGTTTGATACGGTGAAAGGTTAGTCGTAGTAATCGATTACTTTTCTTTTAATATAAGAACCTTTTGGCTATAGATTTTACTTTACCTACCGACGAAATCTGTGGAATTTTGTTTAGAGGATGTAAACGGCACTTTTTCTGAGAAAGCCGTTTTTTATTTGCCTGAGAAGACTATTTTTCTTTTGATAAAAAAAACTTTTTCAGTTTCAGAAATATGGTTTAAATTTTCAGTGATTCAGGAACAAAAATGCTGTTGGTTTCGACAAGCTATAGTGTGTAGGTTCGTTCCAATTTTCTTAGAAGGATAATTTGCTTAAAAAACTTTTTATTAAAAATAAACTGATTTGTTTAAAAAAAATTGGCTTAATTTTTTTAACAAATACCTTTTTTTAGATTTGTAGAGGACGCAAATTCTTAATATACTTTTTTATTAAAAAAGAAAGTTTATTTTTAAATATCTTTTTGTAAAAAAATATTTGGCTAAATTTTTTTTAATAGAAACCTTTTTTTCAGGCCTTAAAAATTAAGAAAAAACTCACAAAAGTGACAATATGGAGATGAACCTAGAGAAAATTAGATTGCCTTTGTCTACTTGTCTGGGACGTGTAAGTGGCATCGTTTAAATGATTATTATTGGATCTGCTTCAAAGGAGTCTTACAAAAAAGTGTACGAATCTGAAAGGACAGTTAAATAAATAATCCTGGCAATGGAATTGTGGATTTTGCGGTCATCTGCTTTCTTTTTTCGTAAAATGTTCATAAATTCGTTCAAAAATAGTATATGAAGTAGTTTTCATCACATGATTGAGAATTTTAAGCCACAGTTGGCCTTAACCTCGTGATTAAGAGACAGTAGAATTCCACTGCGATTTGCCAAGGTGTTTGTGATTTTTTTTTGAAGATTGTTTATTTTACTTTATATTTTTAAAGTAAAGAACTCTCAATCAGTAGAGTTTCTTGGGTTGATTACATTCGGCGTTGGTTTTAAGTGTGCGCATATTTGAGAAATTAAATCCAAGTACGGCTAGGTGTTTTCCCTAAAGCCAGGTGATCCATCTTTCTTTTAATATGAGACCTGACATGATATTACCATTAATGGCGTGCTCTACCTCAGTATGATATTCGTAATTATGGTACGATAAGTCAAACCACCTTTTCGCGATTTGCATTATCAATGAGGATCGTGTCTGAAAGTTTAATATGTGAAGTTATGCAAAGTCAAAAGTCTTTGTTGATAAGCCAGCTACAATTTAACACTTGTAAGTCAAAGTCATTTGCTTCCTACGCATGATGCAATGCTGGTAGTAGAGATTAAATACTGAACCTCCGATACGGCCACTGTAAGAAAGATTTTGTCTTTTAAAAGTAAATTTCCAATATTGTTGGTGCGTTTATGATTCAAGCATCCAATTATATGTTATGGGCATTATTCAAGAACATTAGCGGGGGATTAAATTTTTCGTAGTTTACATGTATAGTTGAACTATGTTTCTAATGAATATTTCATTTAACAGAAGAAAAATACTAAAAAAAAGAAGTCAAATAGACTTAGTGTTGCAAGCAGGGGTAACTGCACAGTTTCGGTAAATGCATCGTTGGAGCCAAACAACTTATGCGCTGTCGCCATAATCAGTGGCTCTATACTTATACATTTGGTAGGTAGCCACGCATTTGACGAGAACTGCTGGCAGAATAATTTTCCACTGCACCACGCCAACACAATAAAAATCCCTTGGCACTGCTTCCAGTCTTATTTGCCAAAAATGACACTATGTACTCGTAAGCCTTTGTAAATACAGCGGTACGATTTTTGTTTAATATAAAAGAAGTATTGTGCAGTTTCGGTGAGCGCTGCTTTATTGTTATCAGACCCCAAACAACGAATGCGCTGTTACCATGCGCCGTGGCTCTATACACACAAGAACAGGCAACTACGCATTTGACGAGAACTGCTGGCAGTATAATTTCTACCGCACCAAGTCAACACAATAAAAATCCCTTCGCACTGGTTTTTTTCTATAAAAAATTTATACAAAATATTCTTTAAACTTACAAAAAAAGTTTTTTTAGTTTACGTTTTTTATTAAAAAAAAAATTTTATGTTCTTTTAAGACAAGTAAATGAACAGTTTGAAGAACATTTAAAAAGAGTAATTCGCATAAAGTAGTAGGAGACTATGAGGTACCTTAAGATCCAACGAGAAACTATTTTCCCCTGGGCTGATTCCACATATTCTCATGCAAAATTAAAGGAAATTTAAAACAAAGTTTGATCATGGCTAGTTTGTCTTAGTATTTGACGACGAATCATTTTTTGAGGTGTTGCAAACCAAATGACAAAGTTAGTCTACACTGTTACATTTCAACAATTTAAGTTCAGTTTTTAAAAAAGTTCTCAAGAAAGTAGTATTTTACGACGATTAATTTATCAAAGTGTTGCAAAACGAATGATAAAGTCAGTCTACACTCTTACATATCAACAATTCAAGTTCAATTTTTAAAAAGGTTCTTGACATAGAAAAATTTTAGGATGATTAAATTTTCGAGGTGTTGCAAACCGAATGACAAAGTTAGTCTACACTTTAACATTTAACCAATTCAAGTTCAGATTTTAAAAAAAACAGTTCTTTAGTCCTTTATGTAGGCAGTCGGAATTTCAATAGAAAAACGTTTAAACATTTTTTTAATTTTTAAATACAATTAAAAACCAGAAAAATTTCGATATTTTCTGCTTCAATAAACATTATTTAACAGTGGCCTTTGTTCAGTTCACAGAATGTTTTATTTGATTGATTAAACTTTTATGAACTTTGTAGAAATAAATTAAAAGTGATTTATTATTAATAAATAATTATTAGAAAGTTATAATAACTATTTCACTGTCTGAAATAATAGAATAATTGTTAACTGAAAGTCAATTTTATGTGACGGAATCTATTAGGAGTCTCCGTATAGTTTTCCAAACTTTACATTCAATTCAATTCTAACAAAACTAATTTCCTATTAATGTCATACAAAATTGATGGCCCTTAAAAATGGGTTTGTTTAAAATAATTTAAAATTCTGAAACTTTTTGTGCATATAAAAAAAAACTCAGTTATTGTATAAATTTTAAAAAACTGACCTTCAAAAAAATATGTAAAAATTAGGAATTTTTATTATTTTAAAAGACTAAGCATAGAAGATGAACTGCCAGATTTGAGACCACATTTCAATTGAACTCTAATTAACTAGAATGTAAAATTTATTATAAAACACTTTTTATTATACTAAACTATGCCATTGCGAGCCCCATAAACGAAAATTAACCCAAAGATAAATTTTCCCCCTTGGATTTAATAATGCCTAAAAATCTTATAAACAATTTCAAAATCTGTGTTTAATTAATAAGATACACAAGATGGGAAAAATGCAGCTTCATAATATTTGTTGGTGCTACTACGGCGGCGCCACACAATTAGTACTCAAAGTTTATGACTTTGACGGTGCCGAATGTTGTAAATTTTGAAGAAACAAACTCACATAGAAGTAAGTGGATGCCAGTGGATGCCCCCACACTTTTTATCTTTTGGTGGTGAAGAAATCGTATAAAAAAACAGATTTGAAAATTCCCTCAAAAAAAGAGGAGGCCGTAAAAAAAATACAAAGTCTTAAAAAAACAGCCGAAAAAAGTTAGTGTATTTTTCAAAATATTTTGACAGAGTGCAGCGGCCAGTTCTGGTGCAGTCTTATAGAAGTGAGAGAAAAAAAGACCAGAAGATAATAAATAAAACTAAATAGTTTAAGGCTATAAATAACCTGGACATCATCTACCACAAAGAGATGTTTCAGCCAGTGGCACCTTCTAACCAAAAACAAAAACCAACCAACCAGACTAAACAGAAGAAAAAAGTCAACAAACCCAGACCCATAAAAAAAAATTCGGAAATTTTATAATTCTTTGCCTTAAAAAAAAATACAAAAATCGACCAACAACAGAAACACCAGCAATGGCCAAGAGCAGAGGGTTACAACACATCCGAAATTATCTTTATGTTTGATGAAATATTGAAAATTGACTGCCTTCGTTGGCCTGTCTGCTGGATGGATGACTGACTGGAGGGCGGGCGGTCTAAATGCCCCTACTCCCGTTCTGTTGCTTTTGTCATCTTTGTTTTGGCTCGCTGCGGTTTGATTTGGAAATCCACTGACACTGCCCAGCCCGTCCCTGCCTGTCCTCGGTAAAATATGAGTTTATCTACAAAAGACACCTGTAGGGTTTTTGTGTGTGTTTACGGTTTCATTTGGGGCCTGTTGTCTGTTTTCGTTAGTGTTTTTCTCTTTTTTCCGTTTTTCTGGTTGTTGTGTTGTTAATAAAATTTACGAAAATGTAATAAATTTCATATTTGGAGTTCATTAGTGACAGAACAATGTAAAAAAGTGTACAAAAAATTTATTAATAATTCTGTTTTATTTTCTTAACGAACTACAAAATTTATGGCCCATAATTGGCTGGCGTTTTTTGTTGTCTCCCCCTTGCGACTGTGAGTAGTACTTCTCGTTTGATTTGTGTTTACAATAATTCTAGGGGATTTTATGGAATTTTAATTGGATCTGTTTTTGACAGCGTGGGGCAATTTGTCACAGAGGTCAGCGTTGTTTTTTTTCCCATGACATGTATACTGTTTGTTGAAATAGTTTTGCCTTGAATGGGCAACCGTCAAAAAGGCCATGAAGTAGTTGGTTTATTGACTATAAATATATTTATTCAATTTTTTGGACTACACATTGAACAGGGATTAACCGACTCGAGACCTTTTCCATCTATATTAAAATAGAAGACAAGTTTAAAAACAAAATGGCAAAGAGGCATTTATTTTCGGGACTGCACACTGCTTTTATCAAGATTTCGGATCCGGGACGACCTTCATCAGAAAGAAGAAAATTCGCGCCAAATTATTAATTCAAGCAATTTCTGAATGTTAGGGGTAATGCGACATAAAAGGCTTCTAACAGAAATTTTCAAAAAAAAAATATATTACACCACCCCAGAGAAAAATTTCACAAAAAACGTTAGCTTAGACAGGGTGATTTCTTTCTGAAATCCCATAGTGGGTTCTCTATTGAAATGTCAAAAATAACAATTATTATATGTGACGCGCAAAATAGAAAGGGACCTAAGGGTAAAAACCAGTCTTGTTCAGGAGAGCCATTTTAAAGATTTAAATACCTGTATCTTTCATAAAAAACGTGCATATCTCTGGGAGGGAACACTTTTGGGGCATGGGATCGGTCTCATTCGATGCTCAGATGTTGTCCACATCAAAAAAAAAAGTGAAAATTGATTTTTTTTACCCGTAGGTCCCTTTCTCTATGCGCTGTCACATATACATAAATTTATGATTAAAAGTTAGATTATGGGAATTTTCAAAATGTACATTCTAAAAAACAAATCTAATGCCTACTCTAGTCTAGTTCGTATAAAGGTGTTAAATTGATGGGAATTTTTTCATTTGATAAAGTTGTCATGCGGTGATGAATGTCTAGACTAGAGGTTATTAAATTTGAGTCCTAGTAATGCCGAAATATTGTATCTCCTCATAACTTCTAGAACAGTTTCGCTTGCGTTTCGCTGCCCCTGTAACGATTTTCATACACAAAATTCTTAAACATGCCGCTATTTTCACTTAAAAAATCTTAATATAATTAAAGAAAATTCACAGGTATACACAAAATATTCAATAGGCATTACTTTAACATTTCTTAGCCTCAACCTCAAGGAAATCTTCACGTAATGTCTACACGTGTCTGCTATCACTGTTGCTTTCTTTTATTTTTCCGGGGGAGCTGGCTTCGACTAACTTCTCCTAGCCTAACTTCCCCTCCAAAGCGAACAAAATAAAAATCCATATAATGTTTAACATGCAAAGTAATTTTTCAATGCCATTAAACTTTTACTGAATTTGTAACTATTTCGTGTATTTGTTTTCTTGTTGTTCGCCGTTACCTTGGTGAGGGTCGACCATAATGAAGAAGACACAATGAAACGAAATTTTCATTTCCTTTGTGTAATATGCCCCACCCCCCCACCCAAAAAAACGCAAAGCTTAATGATGTTTCTGCAACAAAATGATGGACTGGTACTGATACTTTCCCTAATTTTGTGAAAGAAATGAGCATTCCTCGTGCGCCACGCACCACCACCACTAACTGTTGCCAACACCAACACCGGGTGTCAAATATGTTGAATTTAAGTACTTTTAACAACAACACAACTTTTTTGTCTCAAAACATTTTGTTTAACATAAAGCCTGGCGAAAGGACGAGTCGCGTAGTAGAAAAAAAAAACAAAAAAAAACACGCCAGCAAAAGGAAATCATTTTGTAGCTCGACTTTTTGTCGAGCCAAAATAAATGAGTCTGTTCTTAGATATAGAAATGATCATTTATCAAAGAAAAAAAAAACTGCAGAAAAAAACGAGGGCAGTACTTGTAATGTAATCACCTTAGACGGGACAAATATGCCCAAAATGTATTAAAAAAAACAACAACAACAAAACTCAAACATCATAAAGAAGGGGATGAAACTAGGGGGAAACAAGCCTCGATTGGAACATGCATAATTAAAGATCTATTAAGAGATTTGAAAATGATTAATAAAAAGTCAAAGATGACACCTGGGGTTGTTCAAAACAAAATGGAGTTTAATTAAATTTTCAAATTTTCGCTATTCGGTTGTTCGAAACAAAATGAAGCTTAATAAAATTTTCAAATTTTCGTTAGCTTTACAAAGTGCAACAATTAAGCTCGAGTATAACACTTGAAAGAGATGCATTTCTCAATGGAGACTATTTAAAAAATTTTCGGAAATTTATTAACTGTGCTTTAGCATAGTAAGCTACAAAATTGTATAATCAAAAAATTGTATAGTAATTAAAAATTTCCAACACATTTCTATACAATTGCCTAACTTTCCTCAATTTTTTCTTGAACTCATTACTGACTGCTCACGTTAGAACAACACCATTAATACACATATCATTCTAAATATTACTTCCATCTCCCCCCAAGCACGTACTTAAATCACCTTATCATATTACAAAAAATCATAAATTTATTGAAAAATATCTCTAGCATATTTCCACTTCAAATATTTGCCTAATATTCAATACTCCTGATGTATGTTTCATTTTTAAAACATGTAAATTTAACACATTTTCCTTCCCCAGCAAAAACACACACACACATTTCATATGCTCCGTCTTTAAACAAACCTTAATTTCTTAGAATTCTCTTATCGGCGATAATTTTGTAACACAATCTGTTTTGAAAAACATTTTAAAATACCCAAATTTACTTCCACATTTTTCTCGTTATCTTTCATATCCACAATGCTCCGTAGTGTCAGAGGCAAAAAAACCAAACATACCGACTCGCAACGATGGCATATTTTAAAGATACAATAATTTGTACCAGATACAACAAGATAAGTGAGTAAACAAATGTCCGAAATATGTTTGGAGATTGCATCAGAGGAGAGACTTAGCCCGATAGACGTTTTACGAGAAGGTAGCCAAGTGTCTGGGGATAAGGAATAAAAACAACTAAATTATGAGGGCATCATTATTGAATATTTCGAAAAACTTGTAAAACAATTTTAGGCAACGCTTAAAAAATCTTTGAGTGACGGAAAACGAACATACAAAAATGGTTAGATTTTGTTGCAGACAAAATATCAAACTAAAAATATTACAAACTGTTAAAGATTATCAGATCGTATAAACGAATATGCCGCATAGTTGCAATACTGTACGACACTCAAGAGTTCGAAAATTGATCAGAGCCTTTTATTACCTATTTGTCGAGTACTGCAAATTTGAGTTATTGGCTTAAAGTGTATATTAATTAAAGATTCTGCTTAAGCTTTAAAACAAGCCGAGTCTGCTTGTACAATATGATTAACTGAAATTTGAATTGTATACACTTATTTTAAGTAAACTTCTAAATCAGTTGAGTAAATTTATTTGAAGCTGTTTACCTGTAGAAATTATATTGTTGTTTACAATATATATTATTTGAATTTGAATACATATTATTTGAATGACATTGTTGCATCATTGATTTCCACAGAATATGGGGACACTGAAACCAGATGGCGGTATCGAGAATATATTTCTATTTCCATTACTGTGCCTTGAGAGTTTGAGCCTAAATTGGGGCATTATTAACGTATATATTTGCATTTAAAGTTGTTACTACAGGTTTTAATATATAGGGTGATCCATGACATCTAAATTGAAAATTTTTGGAATATGACTGTTGTAATTAAAGCCGATGATTAGTTTCTGAGATATCTGTCTATATCAGGATGCGGAAGTAATCGTAGTAGTGTCGTAAAAATCATTGGTCAGCCTCTTCTAAAGTAATACCTATGAATTTATCAACTAAGAGTAATAAATAGCTAACGAGCTAAACTATAAAGATTTAGCATAACAAAGATATAAAGTTATCATTGGATCTATTGGAACCAAAGAAAGATTTATTTCTACTAGGTACAGAGCTCAAAAAATTATTTCTCTTTACAATACGTTTGGAGGTGTATTTAGCGAAACACTTACATCGTATACACTAATTAGTTTCCCTTTGTTCAACTTATGAAAGTACTTTATGTAACATACGTGAGGTTTAAATTGAAAACCTATAAATGAACGTTCAGTGATATGCAGTAGTAAATACATCACATAGTTTTGAATTTTATCGCGTCCAGAGAAGTATTTATCTTTAGAGCTCAGTTAAGTCGATCGATCTAAATTCCAAAAGTCACCTATCTGCGTAGCTGTTTAAAGGAAATAAATTCCCAAATACAATTAAGAGGCTTAGCCAGATCTAATTCAATTTTCTGTGCTTTTTGTTGATCTGTATTCTAGACAACTATGATAATTTTAAGTCAATTTATTGTTAAAGATTGAGACATATAGCTAACTTATGCAGAACTATCGGCTATATAGGTCAAAGTTATATTGGGCCAATCGTACAACATAACAGCAGACCTAACAGGACATTTAAAAACCTGATAAAGATGACAATACTGTGATTTGAAAATTTTGAAAAGTATTTCCATGGGAAAGTGATTTTGTTTGTCGCAATGCTTGAGCCTTTATGGATAGGTATGTTCTTAAAAATTTCTCGGCGAACTATTTGATTTAACAAGAATATTCTGACAGAAATCCATCGGCTTATATACGTTTTGGAAATACTAATCTTCGCTTAAAGAACGTCAATCGTTGCCAACGTCGAAAAACATCGATAAATCACTTTCTAGATTAGGTGTTTTGAAAGGCTACCTTTTTGATCACCTAATAGTTGAGTCTTATTTAGCAACTGAATAAGAATTACAAGGTTAAGCTAACAACTAAGGAGAACTAAAAACAATATTAGCTCGCTAAGCATAAAATATCTCAGTTATAATCTGAATTTATTGATTTCTTTTGTGTGTTTATTATCGTTAATGAATTTAAGATAATAAACCATAGTTTTAATATCATTTAGAAGTTAAATGTTTTTCTAAAAAAAACACAAGGCCCAATTAACATAGTAACGCCAAGAACTACAAAAAAACTATAACTTTAACGCCTCTTGTGTTTCTTTTTTTTACTTTTATTATCTTTAAGCTACCATTGAAAAAAGTCTATATAAGCCTATTAACTTTTATAACTTATGTCCCTCAATTGTTGGAGCATTTCCAAGGTTACGTGTTCACAACTACGAATTACAAGTCTATTACGAAATGAGCTAATGTTTTTCCCTTTTATCTTATTCAAATTTATTACTATCTCTTTGGTGGGTTTAGTTAGTTTCTGGATATTTCACTAAATTTTAAATTTTATGCATTGCATAAATTCTTTAACGAGAGAAACTGTCGGCATTCGTGTGCATTTTTATGAAAATTTTAAATATGTAGTGATTATTTTTTTTGTTTTTTGTGTGGCTTTGTTATTTTTATCACTGATAAGATGGCAAATGAACAATGTGTTGAAATGTTATGAATAAATTGTGGTTAATCCATTGCCATGAACAAGTTAACACAACGCACTTTGCCAACAACGACACAATATTTAATCTGTAACATTTTTATCTTCGAACAATAAATTGAATTTTGTTAAAGAAATACACGACAAAAAAACAAACAGGGAAAAACAGTAAAACGAGCATCAAAATTTGAATTAATTAAGTGATGAGAAACACTGACAACGACAAAAATCATGTTGTGTTCGGTCGGTGAGGAAAAACAAAGAGTTTGATAACGGAGAGGTGAGCTGACTTTTTCACATTGGACACAAAAGGCGGCTTAAACTATAAATTGACTGACAAATACGTTTCAAATAAAGAAAACCTAAACTTAACATATCATAAAAGTTGTATTTTTCGAGCGGCCCAATAATGAAACAAAATTGGAACAATTGCGTTATATTAAAAAAAAATGGTTCACAAATTTTTGACCAGTTCTATAAATTTAAAACCATTTTTTTAAGTTTTTCACAACTGTTTCAAAATTGTTTTTATTTTTCCAATTTTTTCCACTAAAAAGGAAAAAACATTACAGTATATATCTACTCGTACATATTTAAAACAACATAAATATAAAATAATTTTTTTTAATATTTTTAGTTTTTTATGTGAGTAATTTTTTTACACGTATCCTTTATAAGATAAACATTGTTTAAGGTTTCTTTTCTTTTATTTAATTTTTTTCCACGAAAAATATTGGATGTAAAAAGGAAAATAATAACATTATACTTATACACATATTTAAAACAACATAAATATTAAATAATTTTTTTTAACATTTTTAATTTTTTATGTGAATAAAATTTTTTGTTTTATTCTTTTTATAAGATAAACATTGTTTAAGTTTTTTTTCAAACAAATAAGATGTTACATTTTCGTCAGTGATGGCCCATGAATGGCCATTGAATTCAGCTGATCCGATTTTTTAAAGAATGGAGAAAATTGCATTAATTTTCACACTTTGAAAATAATAATGATGGACATTTAAAGAAATAGGCCACAAGTAACCTACATTAAAGCATTGTGATTAGAGCCTACAAAATGTCATAGTTTTCATTAGGAAATGACAAACGTGGTAAAAAAAACTTCCCTTTAAAATATGGGATGAATATGGTCTACCGAAAAATTCCATAAAATTTCTCTAAAGATGTTCATCATTGTAGAATAAAGCCATGATTTGGCAAGGGGATAATTTGAATTTCTATATATTTTCCTTACACATTTTTTTTAATTAAAAAATGGATTTTTCAAAAGCGAAGAAGACCAACATATTAGGAAAACTTGCAGTTTTCAGCAAAAAAAATACTGTCTAGGAAGCAACTAACGTGACAGAGAATACTACCCTTTGAAATTGAGAATAGATATGTTCTACGAAAAAATCCTATACAATTTTCCTAAGATGCTCGAAAATGTAGAGTAAAGACTTCATTTGGCAAGGGAATAATTCGAATTTTATATAAAGAAAGAAATATTTGCAGTTTTCAGCAAAAAGATATATTCGACTAGGAAGTGACAAACGTGACAGAGAATTCTACATTTTGAAATAGAGAATGGATATGGTCTACGAAAAAATCCTATAATATTTCACCTAAGATGCTCGTCAATGTAGAGTGAAGACATCATTTGGCAAGGGAATAATTCGAATTTCTATATAAAGAAAATTAAATTCCTAAAACCGACGAAGATAAAAATCTTTGCAATATTTGCAGTTTTCTGCAAAAAGAAGTATTGTAAAAAAATATTTTCAGAACAAAATTATTTTAAAGAACGGAAATACATTTTCAATTTTAACTATTTAATATGTAGTGACACATATGTGGCGCATCCGGATTTTCTAGATAATTTCAACATTTTTTTCTCTGTTTTTTATCTGAGCAGATAGTGGTATAAAAGTAATGGAGGATTAGTTATAATTTAGGATACTTAGAGAGTCCCTATTTTAAAATACATTTTTTTTAATATATCAATTTGTTGCTTTTCCGTTACATAAATAAGAACATTGGACAAACTGAGATCGGTAGTTATTTATTTTTAAGTTGGGAACAAAAAAACATTTATGTGGTTTAGCATATAAGGGATTTTGTGATAGTTTCAGCATCATTTTTATTTCTTATTAACAAAATTTTTATTTTTTTTATTTCTTATTTTAGAAAGTAGTTTTTAAAACTGGAGTAAAAAAGAAAAAAATTTGAAATAAACCTAAATTTCACAACAATAACATAATAAAACTTTTAAGTTTTCGAAAAAATAATTTTGAACGAATTTACGCGGAAAAAAAATATGAAACCTATAAAAAAAAATTCCAGGAAAAAAATAAATATCTTTAGGATTTTTATTATTTTTTTAAAATAAAAAGTTGTTGGTATTTTTTTATACATGACTATTTGACTGAAATGCTAAATTTATTTTTGGGTTAATTTACAAAAACAAAAATAAATGTGTGCTGTTATTTCGCTTCAAAAAAAATTGCATTTCAGTCAAATAGTCATAATTTTGGAACTACTACTCTGGGCTTCGTTTAGCTAATTTTGGAAAGGTAAGAGATAGGACTATTTTTTTAAAGAACCAAATAGATTCGATTACCAGTTCACAACTTAGCAACATTACTCTAGTACCCTCCGACCACCAATCGGAAAATTTTCAAACCGCTGCCATTACATATTTTCATGGAATAAGAGACGGAATACGCTGGGTGAAAATGTCTAGTCGTAAATGAATCACCCTGTAAAGACTCTCCACATTTCACTGATTCGAGAGAACTTTCCCGTTTGCTCCTTAAATAACGTTCTAGTGTCGTAGGTAATGAGAGCGCAATGACAAATTTACAAAATTAAATACTTGGAACAAAATTTATTCTGCTGTTAAAATACGTGCTAGCAAAATGACGAATGTCATAATGCAGTAATTAAATTTTTTTGTAATAAATAATTTATTCACTAATGATATTAAAAATCTAACTAAAAATATATTAAAAAACTCATAACTTTGAAAATGTCTGAAGCACTGTAAAAAAAATTTCCTGCACACTCCATGTGAAATCAACTGGAGAAACTTCTCTGAATTCAGTAACTCTGAAGGCATTTTCGAAAGTCTAACGCTTTTTTATAAAAAATCGTCCACATATGTTTAAAATATTAATAAGTATCTTATTCATAAAGTTGTTGGCATTTATGAACTATTTTCGTATACAGCTTCAAAATATTAATTAGTTTAAGCTTAGGCGTAGCATCCTCGTTGCTATAGCCCCTTTTTTTTATTAATGCACTAGTTTTAAATACATTATTGATTATCACTTACGATGGATCACTAACGATGATACGTACAAACCATCACAATTGTTTAAAAAATTTGAAAACACTTTTTAGAAAAACTTAAATTTAATTTAAAGCACGATTTACATTTTTCTTAAAACAAAATGCTACGTTTTTAGTACACTTTTTTATTTTTCAAATAATTAAAATTACTTTAAAACATAATTGCATTCATTTGGTGTTTTTGGTCAGTTCCAGATCTTTTGTGTGTTGTGTTTTTAAGCAATAGGCTTTTTTATTTTGTATAACTTGTTTTAAATTCGTACACATTTTTATCACAATTGGCCAAATGTTTCTGTAAATATTTGAAAGTATTCTCCCAGATTTATTTCGAATATTTGTTTTGTTTTTTCAAATTTATACGCTCCCATTTCTTCATTCGTTCACTAATCGACTCGACAAAATATACAAGAGATTTAGAATATTCTCACTATTAAAATTTATTAGAACACACTCAATACATTCAGCACAAAAATACAACGTTGAGACAGACAAACAGACAGACGATGGTGGGACGAACAGACAGTCATTCACAAAAAAATACAATTTTCTGTCACTTTAAATGGGTGTTGGTGGCATAGACGCCCAACAACGGGATGTAGTAGGCACGATGCTGTTGTCTATGGACCTACAACAAGTGCATTTGCAGTCACTCAGCCAGCTAGGCCAGGCGTATGCAACATAAATGTGACACTTTGTTGTTGCTGCGTGGCAAACATACCAAATAAAATACAAATTTTGTGGCAAAATAAAATTATGCAGCATTAAGTACAACATATATCGTAAGTATAAACTGCACAGACATACATACATATATGGAAATGAATGTACGTGTATATATACAACAGCATACTCGTATTCTATATGTTGCAGGCATACATATCTGCCTGCAACATAAATATCACTTGAAACACACTGCAACCAACGAAAATCCGGCAAACGGCAGCAACAGCCACAATTTTGTTATATGTCGTGATGCAAGTTGTGTATAAATTTTCATTAAACTAAATTATGAGACAGAGGCTCAAGTGAAAAACTTTTCAAATTCTAACAACAAAATAATATATTTAAACTATATGAAAAAATAGATATATAAAAGCAATATATTTATATATACATATATATGCTGCCATAATGATTTATGCGATAAGAGTAGATAATTGAAAACACTAATATCATAACAGTAATAATTTGAAAATTAAAATGAACTTTTCGAAAATGTCAATAGAATTAAAAAGTTATGCGATAAAAAAAAAACAAAAAAACCACAATAAAGTTTGAATATGTCGTTGTTGTTTGATACAATTATCGATTAAAATTTTAGCAGATAGAGAGTCGTTAAATAATTATTGGCATGAACATTAATGCACTTATTAATAAAACATATATGAATAAGAGGTATACAGAACGTTTTTATGAAGAAAATTGAAATTTCACACCTATTGTTGATTATTATAAATAAAGGGGTCTAAATTAATAACAAATATATTTAAACAAATTGTAAATGACCAGAACATTTAATAAAATGGAAGCAGAGTAAACAATTTTGTTTTCAAAATCAAATCGAGTAACTAAATTGAGATTTTGCAATCAAATTCTTAACCTTTTCAGAAAATAAACAGTGTCGATGCAGCGGAGAATTAAAAGGTAATAAAAAGGTTTTAAGAACATTTTAAATAAAATTTAAAATTTTAAACCTAACGTAAATATTTAAAGTCTAAATTGTATGTACTTAATAAGCGAATAAAGTTCTCTGTCATTTCTTAGAACTCTTTGGTTATCGACTGAGGATATCTGATGAAGATATGGCACTGATTCAAAATTACGTTAAGCCCCCTTATATCCAAATCATTCCTAAACCCCAACCTATTGAAATACAGAACTTAAATCGTTTCAAGGCAGTAAATATGAAATAACACAATTTTACTTAACCCATAAAATGAGTTTTTTTATGAAAACAAAATCAATCATCCCAGTCAAAAACGAAATAAACAAATAATAGAAATACCCATTTGGTCAAAGAAGAAAAATTGTAAATGTTTTCGATGGTCATCCAAAAATCGAACTACAATTTTGTGCAATAAAAATATATTCCTAAATATCCCATTAATTAATTGACAGAAAACTTTTTTTTTAACTAATACCTCTAATACCGAAATAAAATATATTCCATCTAACGCATTACGAGTATTGCGACGATTTCGAATTTAGTTTGAATACTTGCACAGCGAATAAAGACGCAATACCGAGCACTGATTTTTCAAAAAATAATTTATCTACAAAAATAAATATAAGTGACTGATAGAAAATTTCTAACACTAACAAATTGTATGTTTCAGTGTAAAGATGATGTAGAATTAAAATAAGGTGGCCTTATTCCTTTTACATTCTGCATCATTTCACTTTATCATCTGAATGCTAAAATATTTAATCCTTTTGAACTTTAGAAATATATTTTTCTGAACCTGGAAACACTTCTAATATGATGAATTTGAATTTTTCTTTTATTTCACAAACGTTTTTTTCACTTTTTTATTATTATATTTTGAAATTTACATGCTTGTATTAATTAAAATGGTTGCTATTTTAGACTCTATAGAGCCCACATGGCGCTTGTACTACAATAATTTGAAATAAACAAATGAAAAAAATCGCCAAGCTCTTATCATACAAAAACCACTTTTAATATTTCTAGTACAAAAGGTAAAGAAACTATACGTTTTACTCCGCATTGGAACCGCAAAAATTCAGTTTCAAAGTAATTTAAAACATTGCAAGAACCAAATAATTGAAAAGTAACTCACTATTTCGATAAAAAAAAAATAAGGTATACGTACTGGATCCGCAAAAAACTGGTTCTAATGTTAGTTAAAATAATGAAAAAACCAAATTATTTAATAAGGTAACACAAAAACATTCCTTAATCCAGCAATATACCTCTTCCTTAAAAAATATATAGCTACTTTTTACAGCACAGAAAAATCAACGTTTTGTTCCGTACTAGTTTTCATATTTGTTAAATATTTTTTACGAAAGAAAAGTTGCGAAATTTATAAGGTAAAACAAAGCTCACCACAAAAATATAGCACGTATATAATTAAGATTAAGGAATGTGTAACTAAGGCCCTAAAAATAAATTCATTAAATCCGGTGAATATTTTTATTTTGGTTGCCAGAAAACAAAACCCATATTGGATACACGGAACATGAGAATTTTTAAATTCTCTAGGAAAAAAATTGTTTGACTAATTTTATCTCGCCACGCCACTGTTACAAAATTCGAACGACACTCCACAATTATTAAATATTTTTAGTTACAGAAAACTATTAAATATTTGTTGAATAAATCGATAGTTTTTAAAGTTTTGAATATTTCGACAAAAAAATATATTTTTTATGAAAAAACCTGTAGATTAAAGATATAATCTTAATATATTTTTTTTATTCTTTAAGTGCAAATATTTTACGAATTCCTATAATTTTGGATATTTGCATGAGTACACCTGTTATTCCACATTTTTTAGTAGAGACCAATAAATGTTTGTAGTAGCTCACAATTGTTTAAAAAATTTGAAAACACTTTTTAGAAAAACTTAAATTTAATTTAAAGCACGATTTACATTATTCTTAAAAAAATGCTACGTTTTAAGCACAATTTTTTCATTTCTCAAATAATTAAAATTACTTTAAAATATAATTGCTTTCATTTGGTGTTTTTGGCCAATTCCAGATCGTTTGTGTGCAGAATTCCTATAATTTTGGATATTTGCATGAGTACACCTGTTATTCCACATTTTTTAGTAGAGACCAATAAATGTTTGTAGTAGCTGAAAACATGGAGAGGTCTAACCTTCTTAAAGTCTGGTTCATTTTGTTCAAACAACGAACAAAAATTTATAATAGTCCATTTGGGTTTTTATAACCTCCACAGCAGGGACAAACATTCCGTTTGAAGCACCACGAAATATTGATCCGAGACCCTATAAAGTATACTTATGTTATTGATCGTCTAAAAAGTGTAAGACGATCTAACCATGTCTACCCGTGTATCTATTGTAGCACGATAGCAATCAAACGATTCAACCAGGATCCTGAAAATTTGCATGATGATGGCTGTTTGGGATTGCAAATGGCCGAAATCGTTTGGGATTGTAAATGGCCAAAAAGGTACTTCGATTTTTTTCGCTATCGAAAACACATTTTCTATATGCAACAAATTTGTAGAACGCCTTTAGATGCGATTGGTGTGATTTAGAGGTAGATAATGAGTTAAGGAGAGTTAAAATATTTTAATTTAGTTTAAATTATTTAATTTTCCAGTCTCGTTTTCCAACTATAAAGCAACACATTTTCTAAATATGAAAAATTTGTAGAACGCTTTAAGATCCGATTGGTGTGATTTAGAGGTAGATAATGAGTTTAGGAGTGTTAAAATATTTTAATTTAGTTAAAATTATATAATATTTCACCCAACAATAAAGCAACACATTTTCTAAATATTACAAATTTGTAGAACGCTTTTAAATCCGATTGGGGTGATTTAGAGGTAGATAATTAGTTTAGAAGAATTAAATTATTTAGTTTATTTTAAATTATTTAATTTTCCAGCCTCTTTTCCAACTATAATGCAACTTAAAATTGTTCATACGTAATATACGTTGATTTAATTTAAAATCTAGAAATTTAATTTTGCTTGAATTGCTCTAAGAGGGAGCTGTGGTCGGGAAAGTGTGGTTTCTTTTTTGATTTCGCTTCAAAATCCTTTCAAAATTAAGACCAATGTTTTGTATTGAGTCACCCACTATCCAGTAAGTACGACAAGATATTAAAGTGGTTGTTCATTAAACTGATTAAAACTGTAAATTTTTAGAGTTAAAATATATATTAATCTGTATTTTTAGCACCTATTATTTACGTTATTCCTGTATGATATCCATTTTTTCATTCTTTTGTAAGAGGAATGCTTTCAAATGCTATTATCGTGACAAGGTACAGAATTTTTCAATTACAAACATGCTAACCAACTTTGAATAAATGCATCTCAAATGCAGTTCTTTCCTAGTTTCATTTCACCTAGGTTGACTTTTCGATTTTTCTTTACTTCACTGCAAATGGCGTTTCCACCCCATCATAAACTAAAACACAACTAATTAAAACTTATATTGGCTTTTTTCGCAACATTGGGGGGAAATTCCAAATTATTACACGTTTTCCACCCACACGCTGTTCGAAAAAGTCCCAAAACGAGACGTAAATGACGGCAGGCGACGTAAAAAAATCATAATTCATTTAATAGTTTTTTTAAGCTTTTTTCTCTTGCCGTATTTTAAGGCTTTTACGAAAATCCACCAGAAAAAAATACGAAACTCCCGTAAACCATTTTTTGTCATAAACGCCCACCCACACATCACTCAATCACGTCTGGAGCTGGCTCGTACTCGTACATACACGAGCTCACTTTTATTTCCGTGAAATTAAAAAAGGGCAAAATACAGTTTATTTTGGGACTGTAATGAAACTTACCGTTATAATGACGTTAAATGCGTTGTTGTATATGTAGGTAAGTATAACACAATATGTTCAAGTGTTAACGGCTTTAATTCCAGGTGAGTATGATGCAGTAAATCCAATTTTTTTGTATTTTTGTTGAAATATAAGGGATTATGGTATATTTGTTTTGGAAAATAAAATATAAATTTCGATTTATGTTTTGCTTGGTTTAAATATTTTTTTTTTACAATCACAGGATAAATTATTGTAATTATTGAGATGAAATTCGATAAGGTTTCAAAAACTTTTTGCTTTATTTATTATTTATTTCGTTAGAACTTTTTGTAAATTTTTTTAGAATTATTTTTTTTCACTTTTATGAATTTAGGAGAAATTTTCTTTCAATCGTGAAAACTTTTAGGTTTTGTTTTGTTTTCATAATATACTTTGTTTTGTATTAGTTAGAGCGATTTTGTTTGAAAAAATTCGTTTATTTATAATTCAAAACACTATTTTGAATTTGGACTGTGTTTTATTTTTTTTCCAGGTTTTAAGTTAGAAAATTTTTCACATTTCTTGAAGGTTTTTTTGCACAATTTGTTTTCTTAAAAAATTATTACTTTGGGGGTTTATTGTTAAATGCATTATGTTGGCTTTTGAGGATATTCAAAAATTCTTGTTGTTTTTCTTTGATATGTTGAATTCATCAAACTTCTGGCGTTTTAGGGTTTACTAAGCATTTGTTTGATACTCAATATTCCTTTTTTTTGCTCTCTGCTGCACTTGTGTTTTTTAAGATTTCCCGTAATTTTAATTCAATTCCCAATATTAGAAATCATGTAATTATTTAATCCCTTTTGTTTTGCTTGTAAGATTTTCAGTACTTTTTATATTAAATTTTCTGCACTGGAGAAAATTGTTTTCCTTTGCGGAAACTGTATGTCATTTTCTCCACATTTTGAAAACTTTCGGTCGTTCTTTGACTTGCGTCATTTTTTCCACATATTCGATTTTTTATTGAGTCTTCTCGAATTTCTGTGTTTGGAGAATTTCAATATTTTCGTTTTATGTTTGCATTGCACTGGGAAAACATAGTCCGGTGTTTTCAGGGTTTGCAAACAATTTTGTTTTTCTCAAAGCTTGTAAATTCTTTGCACTTGATAAGTTTTAATTACCAGAATTTGATTTTTCATAACTCCTCCGAAAATATAAAAAATTCCCGTTTCTTAAAAATTTCTCATATTTTATTTCAAGTTCACTTTAACGCTCGTTGTAAGCATTATTTCCCACTTGCAAAAATTTCGTAATTTCCTTTTTTTTTATTTCGCCAATTTTCGTTTAAATGTTTCGCGTTTCTTCAACTTTTTTTCGTTACGTTTCGTTTACACGCATTTTTCACAATTTATTTATTTTTTTTTTCACTTGTAACAAAACGATATTTATCCCGTTTAGGTACCGTGGCTACTTTGTGTTTTAGTGTATCGTTTACCGAACCGAAAACCAAAAAATAAAAAAGATTTGTAAAACCGTCCGTATTTTTTTTTAGTTTGTTTTTAGTGCGGTTGGTTGTTTTCTGTTTGCTTTCAAGCTTTTCCTCTACACACACCGTACGCGTTTAATGTGAACGCGCGCGCTACTGTCGGACTGAATGTTGTTCATACGACAAACGTTACATGGAGACTAACTTGCCTCGAGTTCTTGTAACTGTTAGTGAGTCTTGTAATAGTACAAAACAACGCGAATACGAGGAGAATACAGCGTGAGACGAGACGGCACACGGCCACACAATTCGTCGTGCTAGCACACGCAAACACAAACTCATACACACACATACAACCACCGTTCTTCTTCGCTCGTGGCTCGTGTGGCGTTTTACCCACCGATAAAGGAAAGAAACGAGCCAAAACGTACGTAAAACAGATAGGCAGGCAGGGTTGCAAAGAGACAAGTCTCATAGAGTTATCTCACCAACTGTTCTTCCTCTCTGGCTCTCTATCATTCTCCGCTATTGACCTACCATGTAGCTGAGAGGAAGAGCTGCTGGTGGCTTCTATCACAACGTAAATTGTCGTTATTGAACTCACAGTAAATGACATTCTCCCGAGCTCCTTTCGTTTTCGTTCTGAGTAGCCTGTCCATGTCGTGCTCTGTATACATTTATTATAAATCCTCTCTTGTTGCTGTTGTTGTAGTTTCTACGGTAATTGGAGTTTTACATTTGTTGACTTACGGTAGTTTTATTGCTTCCACCGTTATGCTGGCGCTGTTGTTTTGCTGCTTCGGCTGTTTTGTGTAGTTTTGACATCGTTTTCCCATCCGCTCATCCGTATTTTTAGGGGTTCGTTTTTGGTGCTCGCGCCTTTTGTATCCTGTTCGTTCGTACGCTTGAACTGTTCACGTGTGAGCAACAATTTGTTCAATGTTGTCTTGGTGGGTTGTTGGTTTTCTGTTGTCATTTTGTCATATGTTTGACTGACTGTCTTAAAATTGTTTGTCATCTGTGTTGCGTTGCTAATATATTTTGGCAGGCGATGTAGGTACTCAGTAAGAGTATGGAACATTAAAGAGAGTTGCAAATTGTCTGTTACAGGTGTTAGGGGGCGCAATTCACCTGGATCGATGGGAATTTTAACAACACTTGTATTTAAAAAGTAAGAAAGTTGAAGTCGTTTCATATGTACGATTTTTATAAAACTTGGCAAGCATTATGTTTTTTATACTCTGAACCACTCTGGAACAGGGTTTACCAAAACTATTTGATCTAGAACAACCTTCGTATTTTTTTTTTTTGATCTAGAAACCCCATTTAACAGCCAATCTTGACGAAATATAGTTTTTGGGCCAAGGAACGTTATGGAATTGAAGGAATTCTGTTAGTTCCTGAAGTCACATATTGCTTTCTATCTTGATAAAATTTGGAACAAGTCACTTTTTTAGACCAAGCACTGAAGTTATGGAAATTGTAGGAAATCAGTTCGGATATTGCTGTAGCTCCCATACATAAATATATATATCTTCAGATTTTATGTCTTTAAATCTAGAAGCCACATATTACATAAAATCCTTCCAGATTTATTAGAACCCACATTTTTCATCCAATCTTGATGAAATTTAGCCCGAGTAAGGTTTGAGGGCCAAGGACGGACGTTATTGACATTGCAGTAAATCGGTTCAGATTAACATATAGTTCCACATGTTCATTTGATGTTATGTTTTTAGTTCCAGGAGTCACTTCTTGAATACAATCGTGAAGAAATTTGTCGCAAGGCACGGTTTATCACCAATCACCGAAATTATGGAAATTGAAGGAAATCGATTTAGATATAGCCCTAGAAGCAATATATCACATCCCATCAACACTAAGTGTTGCCTAGCGCCATCTGACATTTCCATTGAAAAATTTTACATTTTTTTTAGCATAACCGAACAGAACGTTTTGACTTACGACCATCATTTGTGTTGTTTACACAGACTTGAAAAAATCAGTTTGGCAAAAAAATGGAATTAACTCGTGAACATTTTCGTGCGATCATTATTCACAACTTTCGACGTGGATTATCACGACAAGAGTGCATCGATGAACTTAAATCGTTGTATGGCTATGAAGCACCATCCTATAGCACTGTGAAAAACTGGTTTAATAAATTCAAACGTGGTCGACCCTCGCTCAAAGACGAAGGTCGTCCAAAAACGGCCGTTATGCCATAGAACATTGATGCCGTGCGTGAACTGATAATGCAAGATCGTCATGTGACATACCGTGAGATAGAGGCATAAGAAAGGTTTGTTCTCGTTGGATCCCACACAATTTGACAATCGCTCCAAAAAAAGGCTTACGTCGATCGGTGCAAAGAAATTTTGAAAAAATACGATCGCGGTGCTTTAAAAGACTTTTATAAGATCGCCACAGGTGACGAATTATGGATCTATGCGTATGAGCCCGAAATAAAACAGCAATCGACCGTGTGGGTCTTCGAAGACGAGCCAAATCCAACGAAAGTTGTTCGTGGAAGAAGCACTTCGAAGCAAATGGTCGCCTGTTTCTTCGGCAAAACTGGTCATGTGGCGACTGTTCCGCTTGAGCAACGTAGGACAGTCAATTCTGAATGGTACACCAGAATTTGTTTGCTTGAAGTGTTCGGAGATATTCGACAAACGAGTTTGAAAACTAAGGTCAATTTCGATACCATCTAAGAGGGTCCAAAACACATTTTTTAGTTTGCTTTTCTGAACATCCAGGAGTGCGGCGTATATTACAGGGTGCGCCAAAATTTACCATGGTGTTTAAACTTTTAAATTCAACAACTTTCTAACTCTACAGTCACAAATTTTGAAAGCTATTATGGAAAATGCTCTAGAACGAGCTCATCATTGCGAAGCTGAAAACGGGGGTCATTTAAGTGATATTATTTGTCATAGTAAGTGTAAAAACATTTCCATTTTTTTATTATATAATCTAAAAAACAAAACAAAAAAAAATAATAAACGAATAAGTTATTAAATTTTTAACCCCATGGTAACTTTTGGCCCACCCAGTATATTGGGACACTCCCGACTTTATTTTTTTTCTATTTTCTCTTTATGTCAATAAAACATATTTCGACACAGCCTTTCAGATGTCTCTATAAACACAGGGTGACAACACCTTACATGTTTCATTAGCGACGGGATGAACTAGCAACTTCAATGCATATGTAAGTTTAACTTTATTTAAACTTACCTAAAATAATAATAAACTGGCTAATGTATTTTGTTATAATTTAGGAGACAAACACCATTTTGTCCATTTCTACAGGGCAATACCTTGAACTTCTTTCAAGTTTTTCTACCTTTACACCTAATTAAATTGGCAATAGTCGAAGCGATGTTGGTCCATCCGTCTAGCCGTCCATCTATAAGTTGTTATCAAAGTACAGGTTGCCATTATGAACCGATTTCGATGAATCTTAGTTCTTCAAGTTTGTGCCAAAGACCAACCGTATTAAAGTTTGTCCATATTATGGTATAATACTTGGGATTTCCCGATTTCAGAAAAATAACATTACATCCGATTTCAACAAAATACATAGAGAATTTTGAGTAAACAACACCATCTTTGGTGAAATTTTTCCATATCGGTCTAAGTTTTCGAATTGCTCCCACAAAAAGGTCCTCCCAATTTGAGGTCCTGCAGATCTAGAAGCCACAAATTACAATCAGATTCCGCCTAAATTTTGTAGTTAAACTGGGCCACATTGGACCATACTTCCGTATAACATCTATACAAAACCCTTTCCGATTTTAGAACCTACAGCTTTAAACAACAAATTAACTCTAACATATTAAAATATTAAGCAAAAGTGCTTAACTCCCGACTCAAGAATTTTCTTACAGGTTTTCAATACTAGTACGCATACGACATATACATATGTGTATGTAAATATGTCAACATTTTTTAAATTATACTGATACTTTTTTGCTAGATATAAAATACGGGATGCTTTTGAGTACAGACTTTCTGCACTGGCACAAGTATATATGTATTGAGCCAATATTGAAGTCCTAATAGTCTGTGAAAATCATCGGATGGGTTTAGGGAAAAAATTGTACCCATGAAAAATGTCAGTTTTTTTTTAGCATCTGAATATTACTTAAAATTAAATTCATACGATCTCACTTGTAGTTACCATCGTTATTTCTGGTATAAAGTTCATAATTTCGATACATACGTGTACTTATATATTATAGCTTTCCTTTGAGTTTACGCAAACAATAGTGATTATTTCCCTGACATAGAGAGTAAACAAAACTATGGGTATTCTGCAGACAATATTGGCGAAACGCACCAAATCAAAAAGTTTTAGCCTAGGTCCTTCAAGCTACACCAAATTATTGAAAACCGTCACCAGGGACTCGGAAAATTGTATTGACGGGATGCTATACTGCGAAGCCTGCCACATATGTAAATGAAGATGTGTTGATTAAATGAGAAACAAAAGTTTGCTCTTTCATACTTTAAATCTGGAGATCATATCAAGAAGTTTAAATGCAGTCCTCTAGGCCAAACCATCACCAAATCATTGGAAACCATCACTAAGAACTAGGAAAATTGGATGGGATGCTATACTGCGAGGCGGATGCAGCCACATAAATGGAATTGTGTTTATTAAATAGAAAAGAGAAGTTTACTCTTTCAATAACTAGTAATATGCCACCAAATAAGATGAATTTTTTTTTTAATTTAAAAAAATAAAATTGTATTTGACCCATCCTGTACATAAAATTATTCTGTATCTTTTTTATTTTCGGTTCGTATGGAAACGCAATACCTAAAAACCATTTAAAATTTAAGATAATATTTTAACTTTTTTCTTAACTTAAAAACCAAATCAATATATATAAATAGAAAGGGACCTAAGGGTAAAAATCTGTTTTGTTCAGGAGAGCCATTTTAAAGATTTAAATACGTGTATCTTTGGTGTACCATCACTTTCATCAAACGCGCATATCTGGGAGGGAACACTTTTGGGGCATGGGATCGGTCTCATTCGATGCTCAGATGTTGTCCACTTCAAAAAAAAAATCGAAAATTGATTTTTTTTACCCTTAGGGTACTTTCTCTATGCGTTGTCACATATTTCAATACATTAATTAGCCTATTCACAAATTTCCAATCAGAATATTTATTAAAAGGGATTATTTATTCTCTTATAAGATACATGTAACATTTTATTTACCTTTGGAAATGTTATCACAGTTCTCTCTTTCCAATTCTCCAATAATATTAAACTCTGTAAACTGGGAAACATCTGACAACAGACCTCTGTTGCCGACATTCTCTTAAATGTTATTCATATCACATTTGTATGTAAAGTACTGCAGGCGTATAAAACCGTATAAGAGTTTTATTCCATCACGTTCCGCTTAAGAGTTTTTTCTCTTAACTTTGCAGACTTCATGCCGGCCTATTGGGACTAGTTTTTTGTCTGCAAATACATAAATGTCCATTCCTGTTGCTTTTAAAGGGATTGCTCAGAAGGATGTCATTCTTGGGTGATTGATAGTGATTTTTATGAATTGCAATTGTAGAGTTGCGTTGTATTTTGAATTGGATTTTGAGACATTTAAATACCAAAGACATTTATCTTCGTAATAAAAAAAATATTGGTTTTAGTATTGTACCATACTTTCCAGTATGGTCAAAAATAAACCAGTGCAATATTTTTGAAATCATCGGGTGCAAACTCCTTCTCGTGTGCAATTTCTCGAAGTATGTCCCAATTCACAATAGGGCATTTTACTTGCATCAATTTTTATTTTTCCCTTTTGAATTGCCTCTTGTGTTCACACAAGGCAGTTCGGTTTAGGTAACTTTTGTTTGCATTATTGCCTTTTCTGCTATTCGCTGATTTACTCGTTCTGGTTATTGTGTAAAAACTTCATTCGGAAATAAAGAAGTTGTTTATTCACTTAATAACAATTTATAACTATTATAAAAGTTATAAATACAGAATACCAAAATAATTTTTACACAACTCCAGACTACGAAAAACTCAAAAGGAATTGCCAGTATGAGCCGGCTTTTTTCCACTTTCCATTCCCCTTACCACTCTCTTCAGCAAAGTGAGAGTTGCGGCAACTAAAATTGCCTAGTTTGAATCGGGACTACTTAGAGAAAATAACATATTCTCGTTGCTAAAAATTAAAACAAATTTTAATTTTTCCATTGCTGCCAAACTATTGAAAAGTTAGTAGAGTAGATTCAGTAGAGAAAAAATATTCCTTACAAATGTGTTCTTGTCTTCTCACTATAGTTGTAAAATGTTGATATTTTTAAAAACTCAATAGATTACAATGTTTGGAAAAATATGGATGTGGTTTAGGCTCGATAGGGTAATCTATAAGACGCTCACAGCAAACCTTGCCAAATTGCAGCAAGAGTAGATAAATATCTTGTGCCTTTTAGAGTGGCAGGATTGATTAAATCAGATAGTGATTGTGATTCGATCGGTGTAATAAACACTGGATCTATCTTCATACGTTTTGAAAATTCCTTTTAGAGTGGCAGGATTGATTAAATCAGATAGTGATTGTGATTCGATCGGTGTAATAAACACTGGATCTATCTTCATACGTTTTGAAAATTCCAATCACACGCAGCTTCTTTGCAAGGTTTATCGAAAAGGACCTAAGTATGGAAACAGTACTAAATGATATTGGCCGTAGTGTTTCAACAGCGGCATTACTTTTTAATTGTACTTATACATCATAATTAATCTGCCGCTGTTGGAGCGGTAGGCCCTCAAATCGGGAGGAACTTTTCCGTGGAGCGATAACGAAATAGTCGGTATTATTCAGGGTTGATTGTAACTAACGCACATATTCAACAAAAGGACATTAGTTCAGTTATACTCAGTAGAGGTTAAAACTGTTTGCTTATATAGGGTAATCCATCTAGAGGAATTTTTTTAGAACAAAAGAAATACAAAAATTCAAATCAAGTGTGTAATCTTTATTGATAATTTGAAAGTACATTTTATGTTTGAAAAAAATTTTCTTCAAATCTTGGCAACTGTATGGAAATGAGCGTTCGGTAAGAATCGGGAAGATCCGCTGTTTTCGACCAAAATTTTGTTCAGTGATGAGGCCCATTTCTGGCTCAACGGCAAAGTCAATAAACAAAATCGCCCCATTTGGGTTGAAGAGCAACAAGAAAAGGTTCAAGAGGTGCCAAAGAAACCCACGGTTTGGTGCGATTTATAAGCTGGTGGAATCATCGGTGCATATATTTTCAAAAATGATGATGGCCGGAACGTAACCGTGAATGGTGCTCGCTATCGCGCCATGATATCGATCTTTATGCTACTTGAAATTGAAACCCTTAATCTTGACATCACTTGGTTTTAACAGGAAACCACATGCCACATGTCATAAAGCTGCTTAAATAATGGATCTATTGAGAGGTCATTTCGGAAAGCGGCTAATTCCACGTTTTGGACAGGCGAGTTGGCCGCAAAACCGAATGATATCACACCTTTAGACATTTTTCTTTGGGGCTATGTAAAGTCCAAAGTCTATGCTGACAAACCAGCTACGTTTTGGAAGCCAACATTACGCGTGTCATTAAAGCCATACCGGTCGAAATGCTCGAGTCATCCAAAATTGGACCCTCAGAATGGAAACCCTGAGGCGTAGTTGCGGGCTATATTTGAAGGAAACTATATTCAAAAAATAAATGGGATAAAATGTGCTTTAAAATTACCAATAAATTTTTCACACTCGATTCGAATTTTTATATTTTTTTTTGTTCGAAAAAATACCACCCTATAGTTGTAGTACACCAAAAACGTAGGAATGGCGGTATTCTTTTTATACCCTGCACAACTCTGTGGAACATTTTAGTATAAGTTAGTTTCATGGCAAATAAAAATAATTAAGCTATTGCAACCTTTAAGTATACGACGTATCATCACCTGCTGCCTCCATTTAACGATGTCTGTCGGTCCGTCCGTTCATATAAAGCTTGTAATCAAACTAAAAACAGCAATTGTTGTCAGAAATTTGACAAAAGTAAGTTTTTTCGACCAAGGACGGTCCCTATTGAAATTAAACAAGATCGGTTCATATTAATTAGTAGCTACTACATATGTATAAGTATATGTTCATCCGAATTTACTGTCGTGAGCTCTAGAAGCAACATATTACAGACAATCTTGATTACTTTGGGACACCTTAGTTTTTTAGACCAATGAAGGCCGCTATAAAATTGGGGGAAACCGGCTTAGATGTAGATATAGCTTTCATATATATAAATCTTTATCCGATTTTAAGACTTTAGCTCTAGAAGCCACATATTATAGCCAGTCTTGATACAATTTGACACATATTAATTTTTTGATCCAAAGAAAGACGTTAGTAACATCGAAGAAAATAGGGTTAGGTTTGGCTCCCATATATTCTCATACGATTTTTTAGTTTTAAGCTCTAGCAACCATCTAACATCCAATCATGATGAAATTTAGCACGAGAAAGTTCTTAGGACCAAGAAGGAACGATATTTAAATCGAAAAAAGTCGGTTCAGAGTTAGATATACCTCTCATACATATACATTCATCAGTTTTTTTTCTTTAGCTCTAGAAGATACATATTGCATCCAATCGTGATGAAATTTGGTACACGTTAGTTTTTGGGACCAAGAAAGACCACAATTAAAATTGTGGGAAATCGGTTCAGTTAGATATATATCTCCTTAGATATATGTCAATACATAAGTATACGTTCATCCAATGTAATGCCTATAGTTCTAAAGCCGCAAGATTAGATATAATCTTTGTGAAAAAGGCACAACATAGTTCCTAGTGCCAAGGACGGACGCTGTTAAAATTGGAGAAAAGCGGATCAGGTTAAAAATCAGTTTTGTTCAGGAGAGCCATTTTAAAGATAAGGTTCCTTTCTATTTGAGCTTGGCATCGTCGACTTCACTTTCATAAAACGCGCATATCTCTGGGAGGGAACACTATTGGGGCATGGGATCGGTCTCATTCGATGCTCAGATGTTTTCCACATCAAAATATGAACTATAGTTAATTAATGCTAGTTCATAATCTACCATCTACAATTAGGGTGTAGATTGTGGCTTCTAGATCTTCAGGACCTTAATCGGAGGGACCTTTGTGAGTCCCACCATTCGAGAACATGAACTGATACTGTCCAATTTCACCAGAGATATGTGTTGGTCACTTGTAATGCTCTATGCGAAATTTGATCGGAATCGGGTCTAAGATGTGGCTTTACGAGCTGCAGGTTCTAAAATCGGGAATAACCTTTGTATGAGGGATATACGAAAATATGTGCCTACGTGCTACCGTTGCGCAATAGTTTATTATTGGGTGTACTTTGTGGCTTCTAAAGCTGCAGTACCTCTAAGCGGCAAAGACTTTTGTGTGGCAGCTTTTCGAAACCATGGTCCATTTTCTTTAGAGATATGTGTTGGTCGCTCGTTATGCTTAGTGCGAAAGTTGGTCGAAATCAGATTTAATATGTGATTTTTAGAGCTGCGAATTATTTATGTTGATATATAATTATTTGTTCTGATATATATACTATACATATCACGTTCCTGAGGTCTAACCTACCCAACAGCAGCAAATTACATTAGAATTTAAAGCAGCTTGGTTTGAAATTTTCTTTTGTACACAGAAAAAAACGACGAGACTAGTCCATGTTTTCATAAAGCCTTCGTATAAAAGTACATCCGAATTGGAGTTTAACCTATCCAAAGTACGTATGTGAAGTATTTTTGACAAATAGATTTGATCTGTTTATGTTTAAATATAGCCCCCTAGGAAATAAATCTCAAGATTTAGAGTACAACTGACCTTAGAACAGAACTTTTTTTTTATAGATTTCAATAAAATTTGATGTGTGGTAATAAAACGGCTTTCATACAGGCCACTAACCTTCTACCGATCTAACCGATCGAAGAGCGAAATATTTTACAATATATTTTTTTATAAAATTGTGTTTGTGCGATTTGCAACAGACTTGTCTCCCATACTAAGGGAAATCAATAACAGGTCCTATAAAGGGCGTTCCGCTTATTAACCACGATGTTAATTGTGAGTCACAACTTATTGTCATGTTTTTTGCCAAACTTAATTTCTCATTTCTTTATTCAGTGTTTGACAATTTTATAAATGGAAAGGTACACAATTGAGAAGCGCGTTGGGATTGTTGAAGCCCTTAACGAAAATGGGTGTTTAAATCAAAATACATTTCGTACACTTCGTGATTTGTTTGGTCAGCATAATCGACCAAATGTGTTCACAGTCGCGAGAATTGTGCTCAAAAGCACCAGGTCTGCAGGAAATATAAAAACACCAGGGTTTGTGGTGCCATTTTCCACATAGCCAACGAAACAATGACTCTTCTGAGCGAAAAATGCAATGGCCGTGTCTCACTTCGTGACGATGTTAATTGCCCGCCACAACCATGTGATTTAGAAACGTTGGACTTCTTTCTTTCCGGATATTTAAAAGAAAAGGTGTACGCCAATAAGCCAAGAACAATTCAAAAGCTAAAGGATGAGATAATTCGGCACTTTAATTACATTGAGTCTTTATTATGTTCTAGTCATTGAAAAAATGGAACATTGATTAGAGGATTTCCACCGAAGCCGTGGCGAGCATTTGGTCGCTATTTTGTTTCGCACATCTTTGTCATAGATCCTTCAATAAATAAGGATAATTCTCTGAAAACGGTTTGTTTTTTTTACAATTAAGGAGAAACATTTGCATGGCTTTGAGATTAAACTTCAACCATTTATTCGTAGTTGCAACTGTTTTTCATTAGAAAACCGAAAGAGATTTCGAGGGTTGCTATTTATATTTCGGGCCCGACAATAAAAACAAAATAATCTATCATTGGAAATGGTTTTATTGTTTTTCAAAATATTCTCCTTTAAGATCAAAATACTTTTGCATGCGCACAAACCAATTTTTGAAGCTCTTTTTCCACTCCGATTGAAACAACCCCAAAACATGATTTTTGAAAGCTTCAACAGCTGCTTCGGGCGATGAAAAACGTTGACCACTCATTTTTTTCTTGACGCTAGGGAATAAGAAGAAGTCATTAAGTGGCGTGTTAGGGCTGTACGGTCGATAGCCCATCAATTCGACGTCTTGAGTGGTCAAATACTCGTAGCTCATTGTTTCAGCTGATGTTTGAGAGCTCGCATTGTCGTGATGCAAAATGATCCGTCTTCTCTTATTAACTTTCCTCATTTCGTCGAACACTGTTGGCTAACAGATGGTTGTATGCCACTCAGAATTGACCGTCCTACGTTTCACTAAATGCACTGTGGCAACATGACCGGTTATACCGAAAAAAACGCAATCATTTGCTTTGATGTATTTCTTCCACGAACAACTTCTGTTGGATTTTGCTCGTCTTGAAAGACCCATGCGGTCGACTGCTGTTTTGTTTCGGTTTCATATGCATATATCTATGATTCATTACCTGCGACAATGTTATGCAGTTATACTTTTTCAACATCTCTTTGCACCAATCCCTACGAACCCTTTTCTGAGCATTCATCAAATTATGTGGGATCCAACGAGAACAAGTTTTTTACCGGCCAAATGAACATGCAATATCTTATTGATGCTTGTCCTACTAATGCCCAAGGATGCTTCAATCTCACGGTATGCCACATGTCGGTTTTGCTTAATCAGTTGGACGTCTTTCACGAAACTCATACTAGAGCGAACGGCGTCCGAGACCGAACTCTTGGTACCAGCGATTAAGAGCGATTTACTGGTGCTTCATCGCCAAAAGTCGAAACAAGTTGATTTAAACACTCTTGTCTCGATAACCCAAGCCGAAAATCGTAAAAAATCATCGCACGAAAATGTTCACGGATTAATTCCGTTTTTTGACTGAGATGTATTTTCAACACACTGCCAACAAAACAATTCGCCCTCAAATCACAAAACGTTCTGAGTGAAGTTATGCTAAAATGCATCTGGGATCACTTGTATTGTCAGGACCCGAAATATAAATAGCAACCCTCGTAACCCCCTAAAAAGTCACATTAAACCCCTTCTCAAAAGTATTATTAAGAGTTTTCACTTTTAGTCCTTCTTGACAATTTCACTTCCTTTAATAACAGTCTGACACATATACGACCTTATGCCTTCAGAAAAGATTTTCTTAATTACAACTACTTAATAAGACTTTTCTGCGTAATTTGTCATGCACAATTGAAAGAAACAAGAAAAAAACAAATCAATTTACCGTCATAAACATAATTAATTTATTCCTGTTCGTCTTAGAGACCTCCAATCCAATAATCCTTGAATGAAAACAAAAAGAAATCATTCACGCGTACCGAACGAGCCACAAAACACACCCGGCGATTCGACGTCTCATGTGTCACAACAGCGTGCGAGGCGGCACTCACTTACATTTCATATACATACATACTCTGTGCATCGTATTCAGTCAGATTTCAATTTATTTAAGCTCTTTATAATCCCTTTTAAATGTCTTTTAATACCTTTGTTATGACAATCTTAAACATTCGAAAAGTGACCTCTTTGGGATGCATGACAAAAGACATCCACACATACTCACACTTGCTTATACACACAGAGATTTATAGACACACATCTACATACACATAAATGCATGTATGGATGTTTATTCATGTGTAGAGAAGCCCCTACAAAATGCACTACAAGTGCTGTGTTGGAGACATACACACATGTACGGCAGACCCGTACCACCCAAATTCCCAGCCATGGCACCCTGATCGCACTCACACATTCATAATCTTTCACATGTTCCTTATAATGAATGTCTTTTTTCCCACCATTTACATGAAGAATGTTATACTTTCATCTGTGTGAGTGCGACCTTACACCTTATGGCGGCATGTGGCGGGCCTTGCCTTTTCTAAGGTACAAAATTGGCTTTTTTCCGACAATTTTACTCCCTACAAAACTAAGTAAAAACAGGCTAAAGTCGAACGTAAACGACTATATGATACCCTACACCATTCAGCTATTCATAAGATTCCGCGCCTCTTTCAGGAGCTTGAGCCAGATCGGACATAATTTGTCCTTCTAGAACAGTAATGACATATTTCGTGGGTCTATAATAAACACAAACCGTACCAATTTCACCAAGGGTAATTTAGCACAAAACGCATCACGCTTATGGGAGCTTAAGCGGATTCGTAATATGGCTTTTAGATCAGTAGGACCCTAAATCGAGATGGAGTGGCTAATCAAAAACATGGACTGATATCGTCCAATTTTAACAGAGATGCGTATTGGTCGCTCGTTACGCTCTATGCTAAATTTTGTCGGAATCAGATGTAATACGAGGGTTGCTATTTATAGCACGGGTCCTGACAAAACTAGTTTTCCTAGATGCAAACTGGAACTTCCAGCGGAAACTTTGACATTTTTTAGCATAACTTCACTCAGAACGTCTTGTCATTTGAGAGCGAATTGTTTTCTTTACAGTGTGTTGAAAAATTCATCTCAGTCAAAAAATGGAATTATCCCTTGAACATTTTCCTGCGATGATTTTTTACGATTTTCGGCATGGGTTATCGAGACTAGAGTGTTTAAGTCAACTTGTGGATATGAAGCACCATCAAAAACCACTGTTAATCGCTGGTACCAAGATTTCAGTCTCGCACGCTGTTCTCTCCAGGATAAATTTCGTGAAGAAAGTCCAACTTCGATCACTTTGCCAGAAACCATCGATGCTGTGCGTGAACTTATTAAGCAAGACCGACATGTGACATAGCGTGAGATTGAGGCATCCTTGGGCATTAGTATGACAAGCATCAATAAGATATTGTATGTTCATTTGGCCGTGAAAAAAATTTGTTCTCGTTGTATCCCACATAATTTGACGAATGCTAAAAAAAGGCTTTTATTGGTGCAAATAGATGTTGAAAAAGTATAACTGCGGTAGTTCAAAGGCAGTGTATAACATTGTCACAGGTGACGAATCATGGATCTATGCTTATGAACCTGAAACAAAATCGACCGTATGGATCATTCAAGTCGAGCCAAATCCAACAAACTTTGTTCGTGGAAGAAGTACATCGAAACAAATGATTGCGTTTTTTTTCGGTATAACCGGCCATGTTGCCACAGTGCCTTAAGTGGAACGTAGGGCATAGGTGACGAATCATGGATCTATGCATATGGACCCGATTCAAAACAGCAATCGACCGTATGGGTCTTTCAAGACGAGCCAAAACCAACAAAATTTGCTCGTGGAAGAAGTACATCGAAGCAAATGATTGCGTTTTTTCGGTATCATCGGCCATGTTGCCACAGTGCCTTTAGTGGTCCATAAGGAGTGGTATGCAACCATCTGTTTGCCAACAGTGTTCGCAAGAATGAGGAAAGATAATAAGAGAAGACGGACCATTTTGCATCACGACAATGCAAGCTCTCACACATCAGCATAAACGATGAGCTATTTGACCACTCAAGATGTCGAATTGATGGGTCCACCACCGTACAGCCCTGATTTGGCAATGACTTCTTCTCATTCCCTAGCATCAAGAAAAATATGCGTGGTCAACGTTTCTCATCGCCCGAAGCAGCTGTTGAAGCGTTCAAAAATCATGTTTTGGACGTGTCTCAATCGGAGTGGAAAAAGTGCTTTGAAAATAGGTTTGTGTGCATCCAAAAGTGTGTTGATCTTAAAGCAGAATATTTTGAAAAACAATAAAACCATTTCCAATGAAAAATTATTGTCGGACCGAAATATAAGTATAATTAGCATCCCGTATGTGGCTTTTACAAGAGCAGGTTCTGTATCCGAGAAGGACCTTTGAATGAAGGTCAATCTACATAAATATTGAGCTACAGAAATGTTCCCATTCCACCAGAGTTAATAACTTACCATAACAAATTTGAGCGCGATCGGGTTAAATTAGTGGCTTCTAAAGCTGCAGAGATGGAGGTCTTTTGTTAAGCTCCGTTCAAAATTTCGTAATCGAAATTGGATATAATGAAGAGGTGTCCAACCTAAACGCACGATGTTTATTGTAAATAAAGCAAAAGTTTTCAGAGAAAAGTCTTAATACTTTTATTATCATGGAAGGATCTATGACAATTATGTGCAAAATAAAATATCTCGCCATGGCTTCACTGGCATACCTATATCCGATGGTCGATACACGCAGAAAAAAAATATGGTTGGGGTAACAATATTCGAAGAGCACCATACTATTGTTGGTTATATGGTTGTGGCACAACAATATTATAATCATCACAACAATAGTATGGTGCACACACAACCATACTATGATCCCCATAACAATATTATGGTCCTCACAACAATAGAATTATTCACACACAACCATACTATGATCCCCACAACCATATTATTATTCACATTAAACCATACTATGATCTTCACAACCTTATTATGATCCTCATAACCATAGTATGTTTAACGTACAACCATAGTATGATCCTCACAACCATAGTATGACTTTCGCACAACCATACTATGATCCTCAAAATTTTTTGTAAAGACTGGATTACGTTGTTATTCAACAATAACGAATTTTATAAGTATCGTAAGTTATGTAATAATAGGAGTAATAATATTTTAGTTATACTAATCCGTAGTTGTTTTGAAAAAATTTAATTATTATTACTATTATTGGGTTAGATTCGTAAATATATCATTGTCAAATTATACAAAAATTAAGGTTTTGCCGGTATGATTGCCGTAATCATGTTATTGTCAATATAAAATCCATAAAAACAATACTTTTGTCCCACCAACCATATTTATATTGTTGCTACAACCATATTTTTATTTTTAAATCTGGCAACAATAATATTGTTACATTTCAACAATATTTATATTGCCGCAATCATACTATTGTCAAAATGAAATTCAAAAAACAATACTATGGTTGCGACGACCATACTTTTATTGCAGCGAATATACTATTGTTGCCGTGACCATATAGTAACCATATCTTTTTTCTGCGTATATTTTCAATGATTTTGAGACATAATGGAGGTTTAATGTAGTTAATGTGCCGAATTATCTTATCCTTTAGTTCTTGAATTATTTTTGGCTTATTGAGGTACACTTTTTCTTTGAAGTATCCCCAACGAATGAAGTCCAACGGTGTCAAATCACATGATCGTGATGGTCAATTAACAGCGCCACTACGCACAGTGGTCCGTTTCATTGACAAAAATCAGAAAACTGATCTGCTTCGCATTTAAATATTTTGGTATCATTTTAAAGGTAATAAATAGTCCAACTAAGAAAACTCCGCAAATATTTTTTCATAGGATAGTTTTGAATAGTTAAGGAGTAGTACAAATTTAGTTTTTTCCTAATTTTTTTTAAATATTATAAATATTACTTTTAATTAATTTTTTAATATTAAATTATTTTAGATGAAAAGTGAAAAATTTATAATATTTGATGGTAAAATAAAAAAACACGTCATACAATACGGTACAATTTTTTTGCACAATAAATTAGTTTGATCTATTGCTTATAAGTAAAAAAAGGAATCTTCTCCGATTTAGTCCGATTCTTTTTCATTTTTAAAATGTCTATGATGAATTTTTTATTCGAAAAATTTTCAATTTTTTATTTCAAGTAGTTGGGATACCAATATTTGAAGAGCATCATACTATTGTTGGGTATATGGTCCATCACAACAATAGTATGGTTCACACACAACCATACAATGATCCCCACAACAATATTATGGTCCTCGCAACAATAAAAGTATTCACACAACCTTACTATGATCCCCACAACCTTATTATGATCCTCATAACCATAGTATGTTGAACATACAACCATACTATGATCATCAAAAAGTATTGGGTTAAGTTGTTATTCAACAATACAGATTATTATTAAGTAAAATAAAAAAAATACATTAAACTCTTAATAATAAGAGTGATTTATTTAACAGTAGAAAAAATTCACTTATTAAAACTATTTTAGTTTTACTAATCCAAAGCAGTTTGTTTTGAAAAAATTTAATTTACATATAAAAAGTAATATTATTGCGTAAGATTTGTAACAATAACATTTCCAAAATAAAAAAATATGATTTCGTCGGTATGATTGCCGTAATCATATTGTTGTTAACATAAAACCAAAAAAAACAATGTTTTTGTCGTACCAACCATATTTATATTGTTGCTACAACCATATTTACATTTTTAAATTTGGCATTAATATTATTGTTACATTTAACAATAATAATATTGCCGCTATGTTACTATTGTCTAAATGGAATTCAAAAAACAATACTATGGTTGCGACGATCATATTTGTATTGCAGGAAACATACTATTGTTGCCGTGACCATATAGTAACCATATTTTTCTCTGCGTTTAACATAGCATCTTTTTTTATTCCTTGTAGTTGTTAAAAACATCACCACTAGGTCCAAAGGCCCTGTATCACGGTGGGGTATAGGGTATGAAAACCTGGAAAATTCAATGAGCTTTGGCTTATATAACTAATATTAGTATTGCCCCCCGCTGCCACTTAATACCTGATACGCACCGCCGGTAAAAATGTAAAATACCCTTACTCAGTTTATCCGCATAGCTCATGCTCTAGTCTGTCTTTCGCAATCCATCATATAAGGAAAAACCACTCTTGGCCTTTTAACCCTTTAAATCCGTCTCTGTCTTTGCATTGCTGGGCATATCTGGGTGTTTGGTTTTAACGCTTGAATAGTTTTGAAAATCTTGATTAATGTTTATTCCGCACCAGCAACATTTGCAGTCCCAAAGATTTTGGTGTAAATTCTATCTTTACCAATTGATTAAAGAAAATGCAAAGGCTTTGTTGTGTCCAACAACACCAATAAAAGGTGAAAAGGTGCAGGCAGAGAGGGAATGATGGATAATATTAAGAGGGTACCTTATCAATAAGGCAAGTACAACCTGCTTTTTATAAGTACTTATATACATACAAATTGTCAATATCACTTTGACACACCTCGAAATATTGATTGGGGACCGCATAAAGATTGTATGTTCTGAATAGTCGTAGTAATCTAGATTGAGCTTGATGGATGCGAGTGTCTGTGGAAAGTATGCAGCTAAGAGTTCAAAAATATCCACACACAAAGACTGATTCGATTTCTGGAAAGATTACAATTTTCGAAAAATTGTTTGGAGGGGTTTTTGCACATATATCACGACCCGATCATGTGAAACCTCCTACATTTTACGAGTATTCCTTTTGGCCAGGAAATATTTGTAGGCCATACTTTCAATAGTAGAACTGAACATACCCCGTTAATGTTATATGGGCTTTGAAAGCTAGCCTCAATAGCGTTAGTCTGTAACGGGATTTTAAAATTGTTTCAACTTTCATCATGGAGTGGTCAGATAATGAGAACCGTATCGCTGTAATAGCGCCATTTTCAAAACGATCCGGCCACTAGCCGCATGTTCGTCTTACGATGCATAAAACTGTTTGAGGAGACTGGCCACCGTTCGAGCCGCCCACGCTCTGTTCGAACACTGCATGTCATCAAAGTCGTTAAATCAAGAATTCACAGAAATCCGCTTCGATAACAGAAAATCATGGCCCGTGAGGAGAATATCACGCAAAAGTCCATTAGTCGAATCATTTAAAAAGACTTGGGACTTGGGGCTTTCAAACGACGTACCGGAAATTTATTGACTGCAGCTTTAAACAAAAAATAGGATTGAAAAATGCAAACGTCTTTTGGTGAAGCACGCTGATAACTTGCACAGAAAAATTTTGTTCACCGATGAAAAAAATTGTACCGTTCAGGAAAAATTTAACAAGCAAAATGATAAAGTGTCTGCGCGGTCATCAAAGGAAGCATCTAAACTGATCCCAAGGGTGGAAAAGGGTCATCACCCAGCTTCAGCCATGGTTTGGTGGGCTGTCTCTCACGATGGGGTCACTGACCTGCATTTCTGCGAACAAGGAGTCAAAACATCGGCCATAGTTTACCAAGAAACCGCTTTGGAAGCTGTTGTGAAGCCTCTTAACAATGTCCTGTTCCAAAACCAGCCATGGACTTTCCAGCAGGATTCTGCGCCGGCCCATAAGGCTAGAACGTCCCAGGCAGTCCAGATTTGAACCCATTGGATTACAAATTGTGAACGGTTTTAGAGGACAAGGTTTGTCACAAAAGATACCCCAATATTGGATCTCTTAAGACTGCTTTGCTTCGAGCTGTGGCGTATTTTCTAATGGACGACGTTCGTGCAGCTATTAACGATGCAGTGCGACTTAAGGCGTGTTCCGAATAAGTAGATTATTTTTGGATACAATATACATCAATAAATATATTAAAAAATATTTGGTCCAAAAACATTCAGTACTTTTTATTTTACAGCATAAAACGTGTGTAACAGTATTTATGTCCCTACTAAGTAATTGTTTTTGATCCCTATAAGCTAGTAGGGTTAGGGTATAAAACAACCTTCTGTTGTAGGTCAAATGTGGGACCAAATTTTGTTTTTTTTGACATTTTCACTAAACAACTTAAATTATTTGCTATCGACATATGGGTATAAAAAAAACAATAAAATTGCGTAACGATTCCGATAACAATACTAATTAAACGACTTTCTAAAGTCATGGCGTTGACCCATGAGTCTAAGGTTCGTTCCTAGAGTGCCCAAACTAGCTTCTATTTCAACATGAATATATTTGTTGCTTGGTTAAACTCAGAAACAGTAGCATTTCCTCACAAATATGAATTAAACACTAATTTTATGACTTGGTGAATTGAAGGCGTGGGTGGTAAGTCCTGGGGCACTAGGTGCCCAAAAGCAGCCCTCTAGCGTTTGTAGACTATACCCGGAAACTGTGTAACATTCTCATAAATAAAAATATGTACCAAAATATAAGATTTTAATCAACTGGGCCATCGCCCCTAATAAATATGACATAAATTTGTATAAGACAGTAATTCAAACATTCGACAAAATGTGAGGTCTGGTACCATCACGCAGAGAAAAAACATGGTTACTACATGTTCACGGCAATAATAATATGTTCTCCGCAATAAAAGTATGTTCGTCGCAACCATAGCATTATTAACTGAATTTATTTTTGACAATAGTATAATTGCTGCAATACTAATATTGTTGAAATGTAACAATTGTATTGCTGCCAAATTTAAAAATGAAAATATGGTTATAGCAACAATAATATGATTACGGCAATCATACTGTATGATTGTAATTTTTCTTTATTTAAATATGTTTTTAAGAACAAATGTTATTGTTACAGATCTAATGCAATAATAGTACTTTTTATCGAAATTAAACATTTTTAAACAAGCTTAACAAGTTTAACTGAATATTTTTAATAAAAACGCTTACGTTTATTTAAACTTATTTTTGTGAAACAAATAACTCCTATTATTTTGAATTTAATGTATTTTTGAATAATTTTCATAATTCAAATCTATTGTTGACAACTTAAACCAATTCTAATAAAAAAATATTGGGGATCAAATCTATTGTCGACAACTTTAACAAATTCTAATAAATAATATTGGGGATCATAGTATAATTGTGTGTGATCATACTATGTTTGTAGGGAACATGACATAGTTGCGTGTGAATCATACAATGATTGTATATGAAACATACTATGGTTGTGAGGATCATACTATGGTTGTGGAGATCATAGTATGGTTGAGTGTGAATCATACTATGGTCATAGTATGGTTATGTGAGAATCATACTATTGTTGTGAGGATCATAGTATGGTTGTATTTGAATCATACTATTGTTGTGAGGATCATAATATTGTTGTACCACAACCATATACCCAACAATAGTATTATCCTCTTCGAATATTGTCACCACAACCATACTTTTTTTCTGCGTGATAGCACATGAGGGTACTCAGATTCAGAAAAATTTCTCCACTTATCTCAATATGCACTAACTTTAAGATTTGTCTAAATTATGGACCCAAAAACGTCAGTCACTAACAGACATACACACAGAGAAAAGAATAGTTGGAACGTGGACGCGGGCTCTATTTCAAAGCTCACACACTCACACTTCTGTTTAATAGAAACCAGATGGAACGCGTAGGTCGTATAGCACAACTGGCTCGGCAGTAACTCTTCAGATCAATAAAATTTTTCAGTACATTTTCGTTTGTTTCAGGTCGAATCTCTTCAATGACCACTTTGAATTCGTGTTTCAACGCTTCAATTGTCTCTGGATGCTTTGCGTAAAATTTATCATTAATGGCTGGCTCCCCACAGAAAATAATCCAAAGGGCTCAAATTACAGCTCCGAGGCGGCCAACTGATCTCACAATTTTGGCTGATTATTCGATTTTCAAAAACAGTGCGTAAAATATCGATGTTTGCGTTGGCTGTGTGACATGTGGCCCCGTCTTGTTAAAACCAAATGTCGTCCATGTCACTCTCTGGATTTTGTGGTAACAAAAATTTGTTAAGCATTACGCGACAACGCTCACTGTTGACGGTAACGGCACCTCCGGGCACATTATCGAAGAAAAATGGCCCAGAAATGCCGCCAGCAAAAAATCAACACCAAACATTGACTCGTTGTGGATGCATTGGCTTCTCAACAGTCACGTATGGGTTCTTTGAACGCCATATGCTGCAATTTTGCTTATTGACATAGCCACCGAGATGAAAATGAGCTTTATTTGAAAACACGATTTTTCGTTAAAATTCTACACCCCCTGCTAAACAATGTTTAGCCCATTGGGCAAAGCGAAACTAAATGGTGGTTAAATTTTAAGAGCCGATGTTGAATGTAAACCAAGTTTTTTTCAACATTTCATTTGATATTTCTCAATTTCAAACTAACTCAAATTTAACCACACAATCGAGCAACGCGCTAAATTTATTCAGGCTTATTATAAAAATGGGCGTTTAAATCAAATTAAAAAATGGACACTTGGTGATTTTTTCGGTCAATTTAATTGACCATTCCATACGTTGGCAATGGCAGAATAGTGGCAAGAAATGGCAACAGTGGATGATCGGCCCTTAAAATTTAACCACCCTTTATTAGCTGCACTTCTTTTTTCAGCCGATTCAAGTTTTAAATGGCCCATCCTATATTACACTTTGTAAAAAAAGTTCAGACTTTCTCGGTGGTGAATGATTTCTTCTAGGAATGAAAGACTGGAAGATTATAGTCAATTCTCAAAAGGACGCAGTTTTCGAGTTTTTGTACCCTTCACCATACAATGGAGGGTATATTAGTTTTGTCATTCTGTCTGTAACACCTTGAAATAATCATCGGAGACCCAACAAAGTATATATATTCTTGATCCTCGTAAGACGATCTAGCCATATTGTCCGGCTGTCCGGCTGTCCGTCTGTTGAAAACAAGATAGAGCCTGCATGAAACCAGGTAGGGAGCTGAAATTTGGCACAAACATGTGTAGTTAGCCTAGCATGGTTGGTATTGGCTAAAATGGGCTATATAGCTCTAGGGGAAGTTGGTGACCCTCAACCGATACTACCTCATAAAAATTAGTTTTTTATTTGGAAATATCAGTCCAGTTTCTTGAGCAAACTCATTGAAATTTTGCAAATAAACTCTATATAGGCGCAATCATCTGTGTAAAAATGGTTTAGATTGGGCCACCATTTCTTGTACCTCCCATGAATATAACTCAGCACAAACTTGACCTATCGAAATAAAATTTTACACATCAAGATTTCTATATAGAGCACACTTCTGCACTAAATTTAGTTGAGTTTGGGAAGTTCCTTCTGGTACCTCCCATACAAACGGTCTTATGGGGGGAATCTGGTGGATGGTACCCAAAGTTCAGCACAGCCAAACATAACATGTACAATTTTAGTTAGGGTTACCGATTCTTTGTCTCTGCTCTTTTTATCACACTGCTGAAAATTTCCGTGTACCCAATCAACATTCGGTGGACAAAAAATTCGGTAGGGGCAACAAATCTGTTCTCTGTGTGTATGCTCAAAAAAATCCTCAAGAATCTAAATGTGTTATTATTTTAAGGATTTGGCCTCCTAGGCTTTGTGTTGAGCGCTAATTGACAAAAGGGCCCCGAAAATTGGGTCATGTCAAACATTGACCCACCCCTAACAGTCATATCCAGCAATACTACATATAGAGAAAAAAACTGGAACTACAATGATTCGGTTGCAATCACCAAATGTTTAGATTCGTAATGAATAATCGGTTCGAAATACAAGATGATAAATATGATGATCGTACTGTACTCATAACTCATTGCTAGGTCATACTAATAAAACGCAAAAATGGTATTTGTGGTTGTGGCAACCAATAATTTTAAAAACATTTTGTTGTAGTACCAAATTATTTGTGATGATAACTATAACTTCTACATAACTATAACTTGTGTAACTATAACTTGTGTAAGCAAACAGGATTTTGTCTCTTACTAAAGTTTAAATTTTTTTTGTTGGACAAATGTGGTATGTGGATTTATAGATCCAAAACATCTCCTTTGAAGTTTCGGATATCTGGTATGTTGCACCGATACTACAGTTCCAATAATTGAATATTACAGAGCACAAACTAGCATTCGGTCGTACTCGAGGTGTATGCAACTTCAATCATTCTGTGTGTGCCAATTCGATACTGAGACAGAGTCCATGGTGAATAGTATAAAAGCTTTGGCCCGGTCAAAGCAATAATTTTTTTACTTATTTTTAAAACGGATTTTCGTATTTTGACCTCATCCTGTATCAAACATTCAACCACATCATCGTTGACCACTAAACGTGGGAAAACCAGTTTATCTTTGCCAACATTGATCTTTCTTCTGCAGAAACACCCTTTAATGCCAGTTTAGTACTTCTCCATTGAGACAGGCGAGTGAGCAACTTTTCTACATACACGACATACCTTCATGCAAATACATTTACACATACATAGGTATATGCTTGTATATATCACATATATACCAAAGGTCCATATAAGCACAAAGGCACTCTAATGACTGCCACCGCCAGTCATCTGGAAGTGTGCATTTGAATTGACCAAAGTAAGATATGAACAATCATTTCATTTCAATTGTTCAAAGTTTTGAAGTACTGTAACCAGCACTACAGCATTTCAGAGGTGCAACATTCCTGGCCGTTTACATGACAGTCGTTCATCGGCTAGTCCGTCTCTCGGTCCAAGCGCTAGTTGACAGTCTAAATGAGACAGGCAGACAGACGGACAATAACAATAGTTTTAAACAATTGATTTGCTGTTGTCCATGTCCATGCCGTTGCTGCCGGTGTTGCTGTTGTCAGTGTTGTCCATGTTGCTGTCCATTTTGCCGTTGTGTGTCCCCTCCTAGCGCATGTGACACAAATAGATCAAATGCCAGAGATATGACATGTATTTAGTGGTTTTTAGTGGTGCCATAACACGTTTATGCTTCAATTGTTCTTTTATTTAGTTGAAATACATTTGTTTTTTTTTTCACTATAAATATTGCGACTAAATAAACAGTTGCATTGTTCGAATTGCTTTTAATTGTTCGATATCTGTATCTTGATAACAAAAATCCCAACAACATGAGACCTGCTGTTAAGCTATAGTAACCAGTTAATTAAAAAAAATAGGTTTGCTTCGTAAATATTGTAAATATTGTGAAGTAGTCAAGTGTCGAGTAATCAGATTTTAATAGAAGAAATTATGTCACCGGTCATATATTTTAAGGGTGAGAGATTCTACTCTTGTGGGCTTTTAAGTTATAATTACAGTCAATATAGGGCAGACATGTAGGCATAAGTACTCGTATCAACCTTAATTGTGGCAAGCTGTGACGATCTATATCAGAAAGCTTCACAGTAATTGTTGAAAGAAAAGCCGAACTCTTTAAGACCAGGTTCTCACCAAACGAATGAGAACTACGAGGGTTGCTATTTATAACGGGTCATCCATCTAGAGGTATTTTTTTAAAAGGGTTTTTTCACAGATTATGTGTGAGTTGTGTTACTCATTATTTTTTTCTCTTTTCAGTATTGTTTGTCATTTCATCATGGAAAGACTTACACCTTAACAACGTCTCCAAATAGTGCAACTGTATTATGGAAATGAGCGTTCGGTGCAAAACGTTTTTCGCCTAAAATATTGTTTAGTGGCACGGCCCATTTCTAGCTTAAAGGCAACGTTAATAAACAAAGTGGCCGAAGTTGGACTGCCGAGCAACCACAAGAGGCTCAAGAGGTGCCATTTAACCCAGAGAAAAACACGATTTGGTGCGGGTTTTAAGCTGAAAAAAAATACCTCTAGTTTGATCACCTGATATTTCGGGCCTGGCAATAAAAAAACAATAATTTATCATTGGAATTGGTTTTATTGTTTTTCAAAATATTCTTCAATACACTTTTGCATGCGCACAAACCAATTTTTGAAGCACTTTTTCCACTCCGATGGAGACACCTCCTAAACATGATTTATGAAAGCTTCAACCAACAGCTGCTTTGGGCGCTGACAAACGTTGACCACGCATTTTTTTCTTGATGCTAGGGAATAAGAAGAAGTCATTGCGTGCCAAATCAGGGCTGAACGGTCCCAGCTAGCATTTGGAAGATCATTTTTTGAAAAATTACCTTGCTGAGTCTTCTTCGAGTACTTTTGGTGATCAAAAACTGATTAATCACCTACAAGATCAAAAAAGATAATGATAATGATTCGCGCTAATGGGTAAAAAGAGTTCGATTTAAATTATAACAACAAATTGTATAGTAATTGCAAATTAATCTTCCAGACGTTTGACTATTATTTCCGTTATTTACTATCATATTTCGTTCATCTGGAAGATTGAAAATGCTTAATCAAAAACAGATCATGCAGGTGTTTGAAAAGAGATTATAATTATGTATTTTATGATCATATTTTGCTCAGATAATTGATTAAAAACTGCTTGTTATGTTTTTGTTTTCTTAAAAATAACGAGACAATCTTTGCGTATTTTTGAGTAAATGTCAAAAAGTTAAATTTTTGTTCATTTATAAAATTAACTTCTAGTTGTGAAGATCATTTATTGTGAAAGTGAAATATACAAAAAAATAAAACAGATTAGATTACAGATAAGAGTTCTTGTTTTTTTTTACCTGATTTTTTTTTGAAGTCTTAAGTACATATGTCAATTTTAATGCACCAACAATTTATTTTATATAATTTTTATGAAAGTAGTTTATTACATTAAAAACTTCAAAGTACAAATGGAAAATGTAAAAAATTATTTTTTAGTTTTTTGTTATATGTTAAAATAAGTTTTAAAGCTGGTCTTTAAATGTTTAAAGGCCCAATTAGTCTTGACGCTTGACGGTGGACGGTTGACGGTAGGCAATCAGCTATTTCAGTTAGGGGTTGCATTTTGCATGTGTTAGAAGGAGATAACTACAGTTTGACGGTTGACGACGGTAGACTTCTGCAGGTTGCAGAATCAACCGTCCACCGTCAACCGACAAGTCTAAAGGTCCAGTTAGTCTTGACGGTTGACGGTGGACGGTTGATTCTGCAACCTGCAGAAGTCTACCGTCGTCAACCGTCAAACTGTAGTTATCTCCCTCTAACACATGCAAAATGGAATCCTGAACTGAAATAGCTGATTGCCTACCGTCAACCGTCAAGACTAAATGGACCTTAATTGGGCCTTAAAGTACAAATTATTAATTGTAATAATTTTTTTGTATACTTTGTTTTTTTTATATTTTCTTTTAAATAAATATTTTCTTTCAAATTGACAATTATTTTCTTTTAAATAAACTCAGAAAGCAGACTGAAAAATACTCGATTTAACACCCCTGTTCCGTAAGCCTTTTTAAAGTGAAATCCGAATTTAAGTAAAATTAAACAGTCCAGTACTCATCTTCACAAGAACTTTTCTGATATATTTTCATTTGCAAATATGCTTAATTCGCAGAACTACAAAAGCAAGTGGAAATATCACACAAAAGTTTTTGCGAAGATGAGTAATTTTAATTTTACTCGGATTCGGATTTCACTCTAAATCGGATTGCGGAACAGGGGGTAAATACGTTTAGAAATACGACTGATAAATGACTCAAGTTAGAGTCATAAATGACGCAAAAAAGACTCCCAAATGACGCACAAAAGACTCTCAAATGATTAGAAATATGGGTGATAAATGACGATAAAATGACTGATAAATTACTCACAAAAGACTCGTAAGTGATTCTAACATGACCGTTTCTAAAAAGACTTTAAAACTACTCGAAAAGGGGTCGAAAATGACTCTTAACTTATATGGAAAATGACTCATAAATGATTTATTAAGAAGAGTCGCGGGGCAGGCACACTTTTCTCCCGACAAAAGTATCTTTAATGTTCAGAAAAAGCGCGCATATTCCGACTTTTTAATCGCGCAGAAGTGTCGAAAAAGACTCGAATTTGATTAAAAAATTCAAAAAATGCTAGCTGGGTGGATGGCCCATCAATTCGACATCTTAGGTGGAGAAATAGCTCAACGTTTCAGCTGATGTGTGAGAGCTCGCATTGTCGTGATGCAAAATGATCCGTCTTCTCTTATTACACAGTGTGACAGAGAAAAAATACCTGAGAAATGGTATTATTTTTGTTGTAGATCTTGCTGAGTACAACAAGAAAGCGTTTTGGAAATTTTCCAAACACCTTCAAAATCTCGAGTTACGGGTAAAAAACCGGGTTTTCGGATCTTACCCAATTATATGCCAGTCACTTGGTTGAATATCAACTGATTTTAAGGTTTTCGGCTGATTTGGAAAGAAGAAACTGCGGATGGTGTATACGCTTTTAAAATCACACTGAAAAAAATATGTGTATTTTTCCTGTAAATTATTTTTTTTAAATTTTTTGTAATTTTTTTAGCTTTGGATGCGTTTTTACACAGTATTTTTTAAAAGGAGCAGAACAATTTTTGAACTTAATAATAAAGGGAGTGTTCTTACGAATACAATTCAGTGTCATTTTAGCTCCGTTAGAAACTGAGTGAGTTATTCAACTTTTATTAAAACAACATTTTTTGAAAAAATGCAATTATTTTGTTTGACCGTTTATTTTTAATTGAACATCATCAGTATCCCGTTTAAGTGACCACCAATATTCGGAAATCATATCTATTTTATCTTTTTCTTCAAAACGTTTTTCCATTGTAATTATTTCTAGATGAAAGTCTTCGTCTTGTTCATCACTGAACTGGTCCAGGTTTTCTGGGAAGAAGTCTAGATGATGAATGGAGGAAATGAATTTTAATTGACATGTTGCAGCCCATTTCAACATACGCACTCAAAAATTCATCAACAATCGCGACATAGCTGTCGCTTCTGTGATTACCAAGAAAGTTATCACATAGTGCAACAAAACTCTCCCATGCGCGTTTTTCAACGGAACCGTTAATGAAAAGAGCCATTCGTCTGCCTTACACTAATTGTGACTTAATGCCGAAAAAAGTTCGGTACATCGGCGCAATATATAAGATTACTCTCATTTTCACCAGTCTTAAAACTTTCTTCAAGAAGTAATTACAATGGAACAACGTTTTGAAGGCAAATATAAAAAAAATGATTTCCGAAAATCGCTGGTCATTTAAACGGAGTACTGATGATGTTCAATTAAAAAGAAAATGGTCAAACAAACATTTCTAAGTAGTTTTGCAAATATTTGTATTTTTCGAAAATGTTGTTTTAATAAAAAATTAACAACTCAATCAGTTTCTAACGGATTTTTTAAAACGAAACTGAATTGTTTTCTTAAGAACAGTTTTTTTATTATTCAGTTCAAAAATTGTTATGTTCCTTTTAAAAAATTCTGTGTAAAAGCGCATCCAAAGTTAAAAAATTACAAAAAACTTTAAAAACAAATGAGTTTACAGGAAAAATACACAGATTGTTTTCAGTGTGATTGGAAAAGAGTATACAGCATTCGCAAGGCCGCAGTTTCTTCCTTCCAAATCAGCCGAAAAGCTTAAAATCAGTTGATATTCAATCAAGTTACTGGCATAGAAGTGGGTAAGATCCAAAAACCCGGTTTTTTACCCGTAACTCCAGATTTTGGAGGTGATTGGGAAATTTCAAAACCGGTTTCTGGTTGTACTCAGCACGATCTACAAGAAAAATAATATCACTTTCCAGGTATTTTGACTTCATTCTTTTTTATTACACTGTGTTATCTTTCCTCACTTCTTCTGTTGGCAAACAGATGGCTTACTACCACTCAGAATTGACCGTCCTACGTTCCACTAAAGGCACAGTGGCTACATGGGCGAGTATACCAAAAAAAAACGCAATCAATTGCTTCCACGAACAACTTTTGTTGGATTTGGCTCGTCTTGAAAGACCCATACGGTCGATTGCTGGTTTGTTACGGTTTTATATGCATAGATCCATGATTCGTCACCTGTGACAATGTTAAACACTGCCTTTGAGCTGCCACAGTTATACTTTTTCAACATTTCTTTGCACCAATCCACACGAGCCTTTTATTGAGCATTTGTCAAATTATGTGGAATCCAACAATGCAATATGTTATTGATGCTTGTCTTTCTAATGGCCAAGGATGCCTCAATCTCACGGTATGTCGCATGACGATCTAGCATTATCAGTTCACGCACTGCATCAATGTTCTCTGGCACAACGGCCGTTTTTGGGCGACCTTCAAGACCTTCGTCGTAGAGCGAGCGTCGGCCACGATTAAATTCATTAAACCAGTTTTTCACAGTGGATGGTGCTTCATCGTCATACAAAGATTTAAGTTCATCGATGCACTCTTTCGTGATAATCCACGTCGAATGTTGTGAAAAATGATCGCACGACAATGTGTACGAGTTAATTCCATTTTTTTGCCAATTTGATTTCTTCAAGTCACTGCAAACCACACAAATGATGGCGTACGTCAAAACGTTCAGAGTACGTTTATGCTGAAAAATGTCAAACTTTTCAATGGAAATGTCAGATGGCTTCAGGCAATACTTAGTGTTGCCTATTCCAGAAATATATATAGCAACCCTCGTACGAGTTTATAGCAAAAAATAATAATAATAATTAACCAATAAATAAAAAAAGTCAAACCACAACTATAGTTTTGCGCCAACCTGTACAAAGTTTAGTTGGCCACCCTCTATTTGATTTTTCCGCCGCTTCAACTGGCTTACTAACGGGATGTATTTTTTTCTGTAGGTTTTTTTCACAGATTACGAGTGCATTTTGTTAAACTTTATTTTTTTCTTTTCAGTATTGTTTGCCATTTCATCATGGAAGGACTAACACCTCAACAACGTCTCCAAATTGTGCAACTGTATTAAGGAAATGAGAATATCCGCCGTTTTCGGCCACACATTTTTTCAGTGATGAGGCCCATTTCTGGCTCTTCGGCAAAGTCAATAAAGTCAGAGAATACCACGGTTTGGTGCGGTTTATGGGCTCGTGAATCAACGGTAAATATGTTTTCAAAAATGATGATAGCCGGAACGCAGCCGGTGAATGGTGTTCGCTATCGCGCCATGATATGGGAATTTTTGCTACCTGAAATTGTAGCCCGTAATCTTGGCGACATTTGGTTTCAACTGGACGGTGCCACTTGCCATACAGCTGCTCAAACAATAGATCTATTGAGAGGTCATTTCGAAGATCAGCTTATTTTACGTTTTGGACCGGTGAGTTGGCCGCCTAGATCGTGTGATATCACACCTTTAGACTTTTTTCTTTAGGGCTACGTAAAGTCCAAAGTCTATGCTGATAAATAAGCTACAACTTAATTTTTGGAAGCCAACATTACTCGCATCATTAACGAATGCTCGAAAGAGCCTTCCTGAATTGGGTTATCAGGATGGACACCCTGAGGCATAATTGTGGCCAAGATATGAAGGAAATTATTTTCAAAAAATAAATGGCATAAAATGTGGTATCAAATGAACAGTAAAGATTCCACACTTGATGTGAATTTATGTACTTTGAAAAAAATACCTCTAGATTGATCACCCGATACAACTGGACATAGAACAATACGAGTACATGTGTGTCAACAGGTTGCAAGCACATTAACTTTTTTTGCTGTGGGTTTTAATACAATTTTTCTAAAGCCTTAGTAAAGCTCCCAGCTTACAAACAAATAGACCCTATTTATTTAACAAATTTTTGTTTCTGGCTTAAAGAAACTCGCCAAAACTTTGATATAACTTCAACTAAATTAAGTGTATCCCAGTTTGAAAATATCCCCAAGGATATTTTATGATTCACAATCATATTCTAAAAGTTTGTAGATTTTTGTTTGCCAACGTTATCGTCCTTTTACAACAAAGAAATCATATATTTATAACTGATTTAATAAGTTTATCTATCCAGGCACTAAGTCACATACGCACCTTGTACTCGGGTAACTTCAACCTATACTTGCAGATACAATTTTACATATAACTTCTTCTTTGGATAGATGTATTTATGTAGTAGCTGAAGTTATTTGGCTGCAAGTGTTTCTCACATCTCCACAGCCCATTGAGTCGACGTGTGGCATAAAGATATATCGAAATATCGTTGGAGGCACATCCATACACACTCTGCCGTTTACACTGGGAGCACAATGACTGCTCTACGGAGTCGGTCGTTCGGTCGGTCGTTATGGTTGGCGGCGGTATGGCAAATGTGTTGAACATTATAAAATATTCACTGCACGTTCGTACATATCAATTGTTTGGATGTATCGGGAGTTGTTACTAATAACATCACACTACCCAACCAAAACGAGTATGGCCTATTAAGGCTGGTCGGAAGTTTCACTTTAAGAAAGGATTTAGGACGAGCAAAAATGTTAAGGTTTGGTCGTTAGGTCTTCTAAAGGAATTCTCTATTTGGGCTATCCATTCACGAATTCATGAATTGGTCCTTTCATTATATTAGTGGTCATTCATTATATCCATCTACAGGATATAATGTCATAATTGTTTGTAATAGCCCTTGATTGTGTGCTTGAAATATTCCTAAATATTTCTGAACAAAGTGAAGTGTCCTAATGTGCACTTCAAATAGTTTTCTGTGAAATTCAATCGACATTGTATGTGTTCAAATTAAGATAATTCTATAAATTATCTTCGAGATAAAGTCTGATTTAGAACTAATTGCTATACTACACTGAGCCGAAAATACTTATACAATGATTTTTTTTGAACATTTGTCTGGTTAAATTTTTCATGGTAAATGTTTGATAACGAAGACAAAATAAGGTTATTAAAGGTCAAATATACATGTGACAGTGCATAGAGAAAGGGACCTAAGGGTAAAAAAAATCAATTTTCATTTTTTTCTTTTTTTGATCTGAGCATCGAATGTGACCGATCCCATGCCCCTAAAGTGTTCCCTCTCAGAGATATGCGCGTTTTATGAAAGTGAAGTCGACGATTCTAAGCGCAAATAGAAAGGGACCTAATCTTTAAAATGGCTCTAATGAACAAAACTGGTTTTTAACCTTCTATTTTGCTCGTCACACATACATAATAGTTAAATTAACATTATATAAGGTTGGTTTTTTCAAGTGAGAGGCAGAAAATTGTGCGCAATAACCAAAAATTTAAAGATCATTCGGCTCTGCTGTATCAAAGTTTTTGATCTGCTTTGTGCTATACGAAGTTCAGAATTTAGTTACACGAAGTAAAAACGATTGCGACTGTCTTATCCCCCCCACTCTCTTTCCTTTCTTCCTATGTTCTGAACGTTTGTAATTATGAGGAAGATCATAAGACAATTTATCATGCTCTTTTAAAAAACCACCACCAAATGCAAATGCTAGCTCTACAATCTTCATAGCGCAATATCATTGCTTTTCGCTCAGTTCCAAGACTATACGCCAAGGGTAATTCTCATTCATCGTAGTCGGACTTCCGTATAAATAAATCATTTAATTTTAGCCGAAGTAATCGTTGCCAAAGACTGCTGAAGAAAAACTTTAGCGGGCTTAGCAACAGCTGGACAGTCTGCCGTAGCCAATACATTTCACCAATTTCTTAGTTGATTCTGAAAAAGAAACAACAAAAAGGTCTCGAACCAAAATAAAAACGGTTCAAGTCATAAAAGTGAAAAAGACCCAATAAATGTAAACAAAAAAACATAATAAGTAGGTTAATTTAATATTACAAATTGTAGCAGTAACTAAATTTCTGGTTAAAAGAGGTAACCCATAATTAGTTAACCTAACAATAAAAATTATTTCTATAATAATCGTCATAGTAAATAATATCAACAATTTCATTGTTAAATTGAACATGTATTGTTTCAATAAATTAACTATGAAATTTTAATATTAACAATTTTCATGCTTAAAACCAATACTTTGTTAAAACAACAACAATTATTTTAATAATAACAATTTTAGTGGTTAAAAATACTAAACAATGCATTGTTAAAACAACAATACGAGTAATTATTTTAATAATTACAATTTTAGTGGTTACAAAACTCAACAATGCATTGTTAAAACAACAATAATTATTTTAAAATTAACAATTTTCATGGTTAAAAAATTCAACCATAGAATAGTTAAATTAACTACTATTATTGTTAAATACCAGTCAATAACAAAATTTTCAAATTAACCTTATATAAAATTTAAGGCTATTTTTCTTCTCAGTGTACATACCCTTTGGGTTTCAGTTTCAAGAGTGTGAACTTTAAAAACTTTATAGTGGACTGTAGTGGTGTGCGCGGTTATCACATAACAAAATTAGAATCTAGCCTACCACTAATATATAACATTATTTATCGTTCGACGTTTTAACTCGTTATGCTGATGACTTAACGATGAACGTAATCATTAGAAAGCTGGACAAGAAGTCAGAGACCATAGGGCCCAAAATTGGATTGGGCTATGAACAACAATAATGGTGGAAAATCTTTTAGTTGGTCTTCATCCAAGTTTATTTTTAAATTAAAACAAGTGGCCAATTTGCAAATTCGGTCGGGCCACAACTTTTATTTTCTTCTCCATTATAGCATTGGAGGTTGTTGGTGGTGAGTCTAAGTGTCACAGGATCTAATTATCAGCACACGCTATACAACTAAAGGAACGAAGGGGGGAACGGGGGAGTAATGTTTCTTGATACTAGCCTTAAACATCTAGATGTCGCAATTGGTAGAAAAATATATTTGACTGAAATCGATCCGCATACGCTCTGTACGGGTATAGTGCGATCAACCGGCCAATCGATAAAAACAACGGCTGTAAACTCCTGGACCATCGCGTATCTCTGATGGACATGCTTAGGTTAGTAATAAGTTGACGGATGTCCGACAAACACAGTAATGAAAGTAATAAAAGAGACAATACACGCTGAGAAAAGGTATGGTCAGCACTCAAGAAACAAACGTGAGCATTATGTCATCAAGATTGGATTAATATGTGGCTTTTAAAGCTAAAGGTATAAAATCGGATGAACATATGTGACGCGCAAAATAGAAAGGGACCTAAGGCTAAAAACCAGTTTAGTTCAGGAGAGCCATTTTAAAGCCATTCTATTTGCGCTTAGAATCGTCGACTTCACTTTCATAAAACGCGCATATCTCTGGGAGGGAACACTTTTGGGGCATGGGATCGGTCTCATTCGATGCTCAGATGTTGTCCACATCAAAAAAAAAGTGAAAAGTTTATGAAAAGCTTTGTTTAGGAGATCCATTTTAAAGAATAGATCCCTTTCTATTTGCGCTTGGAATCGTCGACTTCACTTTCATAAAACGCGCATATCTTTGGGAACACTTTTCGGGCATGGGATCGGTCTCGTTCGATGCTCAGATGTTGTTTACATCAAAAAAAGACAAAAAATGATAATTGATTTTTTCACATATATGTATGGGAGCTATGTCTAAATCTGAACCGATTTACTTCAATGTTAATAACGTTTTTCCTTGGTCCGAAAAATCAATATAAGCCAAATTTTATTAAGATTGGATGTAATATGGGAAGTTTTTTTAGATGTCTGGTTTTCAATCTGGCCACTTTTCTTTCGGAAATGATCATTTTGAAGCTGTAACTTGATTAATGCTCAATTTGGTTTTCCATTTTATAATGAAAAGGTTTACTCCTGAATAACGTTTGCAAATCGTGGTGAATGGGGCCAAAACCAGATTGCCACCGATCCTGATTTGTACAAGAAAATTTTGTTCAGCGATGAAGTTCACTTTTCGTTAAATGGGTACGTTAATAACCAAAATTGTCGCATTTGGAGTAATGAAAATGCACAAGCCATTGTTGAGAAGCCTCAAAAAGTCACTGTTTGGTGTGTTCTATGGGCAGAGGAAATCATTGGTCTATATTTTTTCAAAAATGAAGCCGACCAAAATGTTAAAGTCAATGGGCAAGGTTATGCTGGAGGATGTTGTAGTGGACTACCTTTGGTTCCAGCAAGACGGAGCTACATGCCATACAGCCAACGAAACAATCGATTTATCGAAGAAAACTATTGGTGAGCGCATTATCTCAGGACGCGGGCCTGTGCCGTGGCCTGCCAGAGCGTGCGATATAACGCCGCTGGACTATTTCCTGTGGGGTTATGTAAAGTCGCTTGTCTACGCAGATAAGCCCGACACTATTGACGTCTTGAAGGAAAATATTCGGCTCGTTATTGCTGACATACGGCCTCAAATGTTGCAAAAAGTATTCGAAAATTAGGCATCTCGGCTGGAATTTATTGGAGCCAGCCACGGCGGCCACTGGACCGAAATAAATTTCCAAACATAATGCCAAACCATTATTTTTATAATGAAGCTAAATTCTTGACCATAAGATTAAATTATATACGTTTTATTTCTTCTTGAAAACCACACGCCTGAAAAAACACCCTTTATATGTATGGGAGCTATGTCTAAAGAACATTTTTTTTAATTTTAATATTGTTGTTCATTCACACTTAAAACTTACTAGATCTACGTTTCATTACGATTGGATGCAATATGTGGCTTCTAGAGCTAAAGACATAAAATCGAATGAACATATATGTTTGGGAGCTTTATCAAAGTTGTTGGTTCAAAAAGCTTACAGCTGACAGATTTTATAAAAATTGGACAAAACGTGCGACCTATAGCTGGTGATACATAAATGTGGGTCTAGCTCAATATTTTTTGTAGAAAAAAAAAATTTCCATAAAATTAACTTATACGAGGGCGACCGCAAAAGTAACTGGCCTAACATAAAAAGAACCGTTTTTTTGGAATTATTATTATTTATTTTTCAACATAATCTCCTTCCAACTCAATACACTTCATCAAACGTCTTTCAAGTTTTTCAATTCCACCCAAAAAATAAGATTTTTCAAGACCTTCAAAATATGCCTCAGTTTCAGCAATAACCTCGCTATAAATTTAGAAACAAGAAATAATCAGAATGTGCTAAATCTGGAATATATGGTGTATGCGGAGCAATTTCAAATCGTAATTCGGCCAGATTTTGTTGAGTTAAAAATGCAGTGTGTGAAGGAGCATTATCTTGATGAAAAAGAACTTTTTTTTTCTAAATGCGGTTGTTTTATCTTGATTTCTTCACTCAACCGATCCAATAATGCACAATAATATTCACTATTTATAGTTTTTCCTTTCTCAAGATACCCCTTGCATCCCAAAATACTGTGACCATTACTTTTCCTGCTGACTTAACAGTTTTCGCCTTCTTGGGACCACTTTTACCAGCTTCTATCCATTGTTTTGACTGTTCTTTGTATTCTGGGATGTAGTGATGGATCCATGTTTCATCAACAGCTATGACTCGGCGCAAGAACTCTATTGGATTACGCTGTGGAGTTCATCATGTAAAATACTCCAAACTTGTTTTTCGTGTATTTTAACAATATCAACAAGTTCTCTGAGCTTTATTCGTCTATCTTTAGTCACTTCATTAAATATTTTTCTAATGTTTTCAATAGTAGTAGCAGTTTTCGGTCTTCCAGAGCGTTGTTCATCTTCCGTACTTGAACGACCCATTTTAAATTGTTGAACCCAGGATTTCACGGTGGAGTATGATGGTGCATTATCACCATGAACAGAATCCAATTCATCTTTGATTAATTGTGGCGTATAACCTTTCATATAAAAGTGTTTAATTACCGCACGAAACTCTTTATTTTCCATTTTTCAAAAATTATAAAACTTGTTTACTTCAATCACCTGTAACAAAGAAAATAATCATTAAATATTTCGGAAATTTTGACAGATGGCTTATAAAAGATTGCTTTTAAAAAACAAAAAAAAAAGTTGCTAGTAAAACAGAAAATGTGCCAGGCCAGTTAGTTTTGAGGTCGCCTTCGTAATACCATGTTCCACAGAGTGGTTCAGGGTATAAAAAGCCAGAAAAAAATGCTAAATAATATCTGAAAGTAGCTAGAAAGAAGGAACTAAAAAACCGCTAAATCTAGCTGAAAAAGTTAAATTGGCAAAACTGGTTAGAATCCTAAGGCATGTCCATACTAAGAAACCGAGGGGTTTCCTATTTTATCTACACACAAAAAACAAATTCGTTGCTGCAATCGAATTTGTTTGCCAACCGATTGATTGGGGTTACATGTATCTCGAATATTCCAATAGTACAAACGTATGCTTGTTGATGCTCTGCAATTTTCTGTTATTGTAACTGAAGTATTGGTTCAAAATAGCAAGTATCCAAACCTTTTGAAAAGTATTTTTGGATTTAAAAGTTCAATGTTCAACGAGAAAACTAAAATTTTATTCAGACGCAAAAAACTGTGCTTACACAATTAAAGAACTCGAAGGGAGGGTCATGACGACGAATAGGCTAAAAAGATGATGGATGATTTTTACTGTAACAAAATGTGCTTAGTCGATTGGCTTAAAGTCCGAAATACGAGGGCTGATATATATATATATATATATATATATATATATATATATATATATATATATATATATATATATATATATATATATATATATATATATATATATATATATATATATATATATATATATATTTCTAGCCTAATAATGAAAATTTGAATATTTATCATAAAAAAATGGTTTTATTGTTTTTCAAAGTATTCTCCAGCATGATTTATACACTTCGGCATGCGCTCAAACTAATTGTCGAAGCATTTTTTCCACTACGTTTGAGACACCTCCAAAACATGGTTTTTGAACGCTTCAACAGCATCTTCCGGCGACGAAAATCGTTGACCACGCAATTTGTTTCTTGATGTACGGGAATAAAAAGAAGTCGTTGGATGTCAAGTCAGGGCTGTACGAAGGAAGATCCTTCAATTCGACGTTTTGGCCTGTCAAAAAGCTCCGGTTTGAACCGATGTGTGAGAGCTGGCATTGTCATGGTGCACAATCGTCTTATCTTGATCGTTTTTCGAATTTCTCCGAAGATTTCAGGCAAACGAATTGCGGTGTAGCACTCAGAATTGATCGCCTTACGATGCTCAACCAGAACAGTCGCCACATGACCAGTTTTGCCGAAGAAACACGAACAACTTTCGTTGGATTTGGCAGGTCTTCGAAGGCCCACACGGTCGATTGAAGACCCATACGGTCGATTTGTTTCGGGCTCACACACATAGATCCATGATTCGTTACCTGTGACGATCTTATAAACGTCTTTTGAAGCACCTCGATCGTATTTTTTCACAACTTCTTTTCACCTTTTTTTGAGCGATTCTCAAATTGTGCGGGATCCAACGAGAACAAACCTTTTTTTATGGTCAGGTGGTCATGTAATATCGAATGTATGCTGGTGGAAGAAATGCCCAAGGATGCCTCTATGTCACATGACGATCTTGCATTCACGCACAGCATCAATGCTCTCTGGCACAACAGCCGTTTTTTGACGACCTTCGAAGTGCTTCTTCCACGAACAACTTTCGTTGGATTTGGCTCGTCTTCGTAGACCCACACGGTCGATTGCTGTTTTGTTTCGGTCCAATACGCAAAGATCCATGATTCGTTTCCTGTGACGATCTTATGAACGTTTTTTGAAGCACCGCGATCGTATTTTTTAAAATTTCTTTGCACCAATCGAAACGAGCCTTTTTTTGAGCGATTGTCAAATTGTGCGGGATCCAACGAGAACAAACCTTTTTTTATGGCCAGGTGGTCATGTAATATCGAATGTATGTATGTTGGTGGATGAAATGCCCAAGGATGCCTCTATCTCAGGGTATGTCACATAACGATCTTGCATTATCAATTTACGCACGGCATCAATGCTCTCTAGCACAACGGCCGTTTTTGGACGACATAAGAGCGTGCGTCGACCTCGATTAAATTCACAGTGCTATAGGATGGTGCTTCACCGCCATACAAAGATTAAAGTTCATCGATGCACCCTTGTCGTAATTGAAAAATGATCGCACGAAAATGTTCACGAGTTAATTCCATTTGTTTGCCAAATTGATTTTTTCAAGTTTCAAACAACACAAATGATGTTCGTACGTCAAAACGTTCTAAGTACGTTTATGCTAAAAAATGTCAAACTTTCCAATGGAAATGTCAGATGGCGCCAGGCAACACCTAGTGTTGCCTAGGCCAGAAGTATATATAGCAACCCCCGTAATGGAATTATTTTAAAAATTTCTTTAATGACCAGTTTTAGTTATGGTCATCACTAACAATTGGTTATGACAACAAAATGTTTGCAATACTATTGCTTTACGCAACCAACAGTTGTGACAACCAAATACATTTTTGTGTGTTTAATTTGTTTGACCGCTTAATTAGTTGTGTATTTACCATCATGTGGTATTTCGAACCGAATATTTATTACGATTATAAAAAATTGCTGATTGCGAACGAAATTCCTCGTTTGCAACCGAATCATAGTAGTTTTAACCGATTTTCTACTAATTTTTTCTCCGTGTGTATATTTGCACTAAGTTTTAAGATTCGTCTTTATTTAGGGGTGGATCTGGGGACCCAAACAGCGGTCACATTTAAAAAATGGGCATAAGCAATAAATTTGACAAAAAAAAAACAATTAAATTTTCTCACGATTCTTACAACGAAATTTAGTTTACGATTTGTTTTACTTGGAGATCTTAGCCCATGGGCCAATGGGCCCAGAAAATTAGGTCCGTTGTAAAAAGGACTCACCACAAACAAACACATTTCCCAGCCGAATTTACAAATTATCCACTTGTTTAACATTGCTATGAGTTTTTTTAGAATGAAACTTTAAGCGAACTTATTAGACCACCCTGCGTAGCTCTCGAGCATATTTGGCTGCTTATTAAGCTTTCCGCACTTAGTATTGTTTGCCGCACAAAAGTATCTTAATGTTGCATCTGTTTAAAACACTTAACGCACCTTTGCTGTTCATAATTTTCTTCGCTCGTCTGCCTTCGTTTGGTTGTTTTTTTGTGTGTTCATCCTGTAGTATCCTCTTTTTAGATTAACAGGCAAATTAAATCGATAAGACTGTGTTGGAGTCTATGCCATGGTTGGCTTGTGTTTTTTTTGTTGGTCTTGACATAAACGTCGATTCGATCCTAGAGAAGTCTCGGATGTGTTGCTTGTGGTTTTTTGGTTCGTTTTGTGGGTCTGGGAGCGATTATGTCTCGTATGCAAATTGGCTTTTGGTTTTGAGCTTCTGCTTCTTCCTTCTCACTCTCTATGCAGTCGGCTAGAAACGTTTCCCAGAGATTTCTTAAGAATCATAATAAAGCATATTGTTGGTAATTTTATTAAATCATCTTAAAAGTGAAACATACGTTTTCTCAAGAATTTCAAAACACACGCAATAACAGACGAGTAGTCAGTCGGACGGGGCGACGGACGGACGGCCACTGCTTAAATACAGTAACGAGTAGCACAAGTCCATTGTGTGTTGAAGTGTTTATGGGGCGGTTGCGCGATAGATCGCTGGCTCCTTTGGCCATGTTTTGCCCCCACTCTGGTTAGGTAGAGGTAGGTTCATGCCAAAGACTGTTGTTCGGTTGATGTTGTTTTGTTTAAATTACACAGCCTTTGGGTAATCATATTGTAGATTTATTTGCTGTGCTTCTAGTATTTGTTATTTTCTCTATCCAAACACACTCACAGACGCACAAGCACCGACATTAAACATCGTTTACACTGTAGATAATCTTGCTGCTGCTGCTGTCGGTGTTTTCAGCTTTCTGGACTACGCGGCCTGTTGTTGCCGTTCATTTACGCTGTCGATTGTTATAAAGATATTTGATGTATGATAATGATTTGAAAGAGAAATGTCAGGGGAAATGGGAAAATATTATTAATTTACTCTATAAATTCAGAGAAAATTTATGCTTGTGTGTGTTTGCATGTTTTAGATGGAAAAGCGAAAAATAATTAAGAAATTTAGATTTAAATCGCTGCATGTTAGCTATTTCAAGAGGGTAGGGAAATTTTTTTTGAAATATTTGATAGCATTCAATGTAGGCGTTATTGCCATGCAGATGTATCAGCTAATTTTCACATAAATTAGATTTGCTCTCGTTTTAATCTACGAGATGGCAAATCCATTTTGACACTGAACTGACATTGGGCGGATATGCTTGAATATTTTACCTGTAATAGAGTATAAATCAAACGTAAAAAAGGAGATTTCGGAATATTTTAGGTAAAGATCTAAAATTATATGAAATATTTTTAGATTGTGAAAGACAAAGCTAGGGCGATACAGCAGTTCTTTTCTGCTTTCGTGCCTTGACTCTTTTTGACCCTTTTTGTACCCATCATCGGAGAGTGAACTCACTACTAGATAACACAGTGTAACAAAAAAATATGAAGTCAAAATACCAGCAACTATACACATCTGTTAAGGCGTTTAGTGCGTCCCAACTAACAGTACCCATTATTACTATTACACAGTGTGACAAAGAAAAAATACCTGGGAAGTGATTTAATTTTTCTTGTAGATCTTGCTGAGTACAACAAGAAACCGGTTTTGAAATTTCCCAAACACCTCCAAAATCTGGAGTTACGGGTAAAAAACCGGTTTTTTGGATCTTACGCACTTATATGCCAGTAACTTGGTTGAATATCAACCGATTTCGACTGATTTGGAAAGAAAAAACGACGGCCCATTGTTTGTTGATGATTTTGGAGTGCGTATGGTGGAATGGGCTGCAACATGTCAATTAAAATTAATTTCCTTTATTCACATCTAGACTTCTTCACAGAAGACCTGGGCCAGTTCAGTAATGAACAAGGCGAACACTTTGATGAAGAAATAATTACAGTGGAAAAGCGATTTGAAGGAAAAGATAAAATGAAAATGATTTCTGAATAATGCTGGTCACTTAAACGGTATACTGATCAAATAAATCAAATAAAAAGAAAACGGCCAAACAAACATTTCCAAGTAGTATTGCTAATAATTGTATTTTTTCAAAAAATGTTGTTTTAATAAAAGTTGAATAACTCAATCAGTTTCATTCGTAAAAACCCTCTATCTATTATTCAGTTCAAAAATTCTTTTAAAAAAAAATCTGTGTAAAAACGCATCCAAAGTTAAAAAATTAATTATAAAAAATGAGTTTTTTCGGTGTGATTTTAAAAGTGTGTAAACCATTCGAAAGGCCGCAGTTCCTTCTTTCTAAATCAGCTGAAAAACTTAAAATCAGTTGATATTCAATTATTTTGAAGGTGTTTGGGAAATTTCAAAACCGGTTTCTTGTTGTACTCAGCAAGATCTAATATCATTTCCCAGGTATGATATTTCACACTTTACACCTTTTTTCACACTTTACACCTAAAGCGTAGTTAATGTGGGGGGTGCATAAAATTAAACTGGCCGAACTTAAGGATATTTTCACTTGTTTGTCTTTTTGCAGCTCAAGCCCAGAGAGAGGAGTGTTTAAAACCGAAACTGAAAATTCGATTTTTATATTCAAACCCGGCAGCTTCAAACAAATTTAAAACCGACACGTTGGTTTACCCGGTTTTTTACTGTGTTGTCTTTCGGTTTTATGTATAAACAGGGTGTAGCGTGGAATTTTGCTTTTTTGCACTGCAGGCTGTGCGGCACTGTTGGCCTACGAGAGTGGAGAGTGTGCGTGGCTTATAGTTGCTGACGGGAAATTTGTATTCGTCTGCCTTTCTGCTGTCATCATGCATTTGACACGAGCAAAAGGTTAAATTGTGTTGAAACGTATTTTTCAAATGCGCACTCGATCATTGTAGTGCAGCGTGCCTTTCGTTTACGATTCGCTTGTACCCCACGTGGGTGTGTAAACAAACAAAGTATGAGGTACTGGAGGGAAACAAACCTCAGAGAACTTCACCAGAGACCTCTGCATTCGGATCGCGCCACTGTTGTGCGCAACATCACGAGTAGGCATCATTGGCCCTTGGTCCGAACGGTCCTTGACTATGATACAGAAGTTTTTTCAGCCGGCTCTTGAGGTAATGCAATTAGAGGTTACATAATTCCAACAGGATGTGCCACACAGCGAGGGTTACCATGAATTGTTTGAGTTAAATATTTCCTTTACGGCTTATCTCTTTGAGGGGTGATGTGAACTGGCCGTCACGCTCACCAGACTTAACCCCATGCGATTTTTTCCTTTGGGGTTACCTGAAGTCGAAGTTGTATATCAACCATCCCAACACCTCCGAAGACATAATTAACAATATTGAGGCTGAAATTGGCAGAATACCAGTCGACATGCTTGTTAGAGTTCATGAAAACTTCACAAAACGTATGCAGCAGTGTGTGGAAAGCGAAGGTTGACATTTGCCAGATACACTATTTAAGACCATGTAAATTAAAAACTACCTTACTGTTCAATATACTTAGTAGGGACATAAATACTGGTACACACGTTTTATGCTGTAAAATAAACAGTACAGAATGTTTTGGACCATATATTTTTTAATATATTTATTGATGTATATTGTATCCAAACAGAATCTACTTATTCGAAATGTCCGCCTTTTGCCTTTACACACGCCTCAAGTCGCACTGGCCAATCGTCAATAGCTGCACAAACCTCGTCCATTAGAAAACTGGCCTGGCTCGAAGCTCGATTCAAAGCAGTCTTAAGAGATCCAATGTTGGGGTATCTTTTGTGACAAACCTTGTCCTCTAAAACCGTCCACAATTTGTAATCCAATGGGTTCAAATCTGGTCGTCTGAGGGCCATTCTTAGAGGAAATGAACGCTGGCAAGTTGTTTCAAAGCTAGGCCTGGGACGTTTTAGCCTTATGGGCCGGCGCAGAATCCTGCTGGAAAGTCCATGGCTGGTTTTGGAACAAAGAATTTTTAAGAGGCTTCACAACAGCTTCCAAACCGGTTCCTTGGTAAACTTTTACTTCTTGTTCGCAGAAATGCAGGTCAGTGACCCTATCGTAAGAGACACCCCACCAAACCATGACTGAGGCCACCCTTGGGATCAGTTCAGATGTTAAATTTTTCCTGAGCGTTAAAATTTTTTTATCGGTGAACAAAATTTTTCTGTGCAAGTTATCAGCGTGCTTTACCAAAAGACGTTTGCATTTTTCATTCCAATATTTTTAAAGCTGCAGTCAACAGATGTACGGTACATCGTTTGAAGCCCCAAGTCCCAAGTCTTTTTTAATAATTCGACTCATGGACTTTTGCGTGATATTCATCTCATGGGCCATGATTTTCTGTTTTCGGAGCGGATTTCTGAGATTTCTTGATTTTACGGCTTTGATGACATTCGGTGTTCGAACAGAGCGTGGGCGGCCAGACCGGTGGCGGTCTTTTGTATATGCAGTCTCCTCAAACAGTTTTTTGCATCGGTGGGCGAACATGCGGCTAATCCTTAGTGGCCGGAGCGTTTTGAAAATATCGCTTTTTTCATTTCACATGGTTTTCATTATCTGTCCACTCCATGATGAAAGTTCAAACAATTTTAAAATCCCATTACAGACAAACGCTAGTGAGCTTAGCTTTCAAAACACATATGACATTAACGGGGTATGTTCAGTTTTACTATTGAAGTGGGTGTGTTCAATGTTGCAACAGTATTTATGTAATTAAAATATAAAATACATTTTTCTAAGGTTCATAATATTTTTATTTCATCCTAAATGAGCAAATAACTGCGCTCTACCCTGTATATAAGAGTACTTAATAAGGGATACATAAGGTTTTTTTTCATTCCAAAATAAGCAAATAACCGCGCTCTACCCTGTATATACTTAATAAGGTCTACAATAAAATTTTCGTGGCGTTGCATACCGAATGACAAATTTAGTACACTATTCCCATTTCGGTGGAATGTATTTATATCTTTATTGTTTGTATGTAAAAGATTACAGTTGAGGGATTCACAATATGGTTCTTAGGAATCATAAAGTGGGTAAGTGTGATAATATAGGGTGATCAATCTAGAGGTATTTTTTTCAATATGGTTTTATTTACCGATTATGCTGAGTTGTGTTAAACTTCCTTTTTGTTTCCTTTCAGTATTGTTTGGCATTTCATCGTGGACCGCAACAACGTCTTCAACTTGTGCAAATGTATTATGGAAATGAACGTTTGGCAAGCAACGTTTTTCGACCAAAATTTTGTTCAGTGATTAGGGCCATTTCTGGCTCAACGGCAAAGTCAATAAACAAGAAATGGACGCATTTGGGCTGAAGAGCAACAAGAAGAGGTTCAAAAGGTGCCATTATACCTAGAGAAAACCACGGTGTGTTGCCGTTTATAAGCTGGTGAAATCATCGGTGCATATTTTTTGAAAAAATGGTGATGGCCGGAATTTAACCGTGAATGGTGCTCGCTATCCCGCCATGATATCGATCTTTATGCTACCAGAAATTGAAGCCCGTAATCTTGACGACACTTGGTTTCAACAGGACGGTGATACTTGCTATACAGCTGCTCAAGCAATGGATCTATTGAGAGGTCGTTTCGAAAAGCAGCTAACTTCAAGTTTTGGACATGTGAGTTGGCCGCCTAGATCGAGTATTATTACACCTTAAGACATTTTTCTTTGGGGTTACGTAAAGTCCAAAGTCTATGCAGACAAACCAGCTACGATTCAGATTTTGGAAGCCGACATTTTGCGTGTCATTAAAGCCATACCGGTTGAAATGCACGAACGAGTCATCCAAAATTGGACCCTCAGAATGGAAACCCTAAGGCGTAGCCAACATTTAAAGGAAATTACATTTAAAAAATAAATGCCATAAAATGTCCTTTCAAATTACCAATAAAAATGCCACACTTGATTTGATTTTTTTTTGTTCTGAAAAAATACCTCTAGATGAATCAGCCTATATTATGCATGAGTGGAATCATTGCATGACTGTTAGGGATTGGAATGTGTGATCATACTAGTAGTAAGTTTAAGTAGAATTAAAACATAGTTCCGGGTATCAAAACCTGATAGTGTGAGATCACAAAGTGATAATAAAAAATATGTATATGTTTGCCACAACCATATTCCGAGCAATACGAGGGCGACCGCAAAAGTAACTGGCCTAACATAAAAATAACCGTTTTTTTGGAATTATTATTATTTATTTTTCAACATAATCTCCTTCCAACTCAATACACTTCAACAAAAGTTTTTCAAGTTTTTTAATTCCATCCGAAAAATAAGATTTTCAAGACCTTCAAAGTATGCCTCAGTTTCAGCAATAACCTCGCTATTGGACGAAAATTTTTTGCCACCGAGATTTTTTTTTAAATTTGGAAACAAGAAATAATCAGAAGGAGCTAAATCTGGACTATATGGTGGTTGCGGAGCAATTTCAAATCGTAATTCGGCCAGTTTTTGTTGAGTTAAAAATACAGTGTGTGAAGGAACATTATCTTGATGAAAAAGAACTTTTTTTTCTAAATGCGGTCGTTTTATCTTGATTTCTTTACTCAACCGATCCAATAATGCACAATAATATTCACTATTTATAGTTTTTCCTTTCTCAAGATAATCAATAAATATTATACCCTTGCATCCCAAAATACTGTGGCCATTACTTTTCCTGCTGACTTAACAGTTTTCGCCTTCTTGGGACCACTTTTACCAGCTTCTATCCATTGTTTTGACTGTTCTTTGCATTCTGGGATGTAGTTATGGATCCATGTTTCATCAACAGTTATGAATCGGCGCAAGAACTCTATTGGATTACGGTGATAAATCGCTAAAAGCTCTTCGGAATTAGTCCAACGGACGAACGCGTTCTTGCGGATAGCTTTTTCATGTGGAGTTCATCATGTAAAATACTCCAAACTTGTTTTTCGTGTTTTTTTAACAATATCAGCAAGTTCTCTGAGCTTTATTCGTCTATCTTTAGTCACTTCATTAAATATTTTTCTAATGTTTTCAATAGTAGTAGCAGTTTTCGGTCTTCCAGAGCGTTGTTCATCTTCCGTACTTGAACGAACCATTTTAAATTGTTGAACCCAGGATTTCACGGTGGAGTATGATGGTGCATTACCACCATGAACAGAATCCAATTCATCTTTGATTAATTGCGGCGTATAATCTTTCATATAAAAGTGTTTAATTACCGCACGAAACTCTTTATTTTCCATTTTTCAAAAATTATAAAACTTGTTTACTTCAATCACCTGTAACAAAGAAAATAATCATTAAATATTTCGTATATTTTGACAGATGGCTTATAAAAGATTGCGTTTAAAAAAAAAAAGTTTCTAGTAAAACAGAAAATGTGCCAGGCCAGTTAGTTTTGCGGTCGCCCTCGTAGTATGATGCTCTTCCAATGTTGACACTTCAATACTATTTTTGTACCACAAAAGTTGGGCTGCCACAAAAATGGCTGTGCCATGCATCTTTTTTTGGGCCGTATTACTTCGCTTATCTACAGAGAAGTTCGAAAATTCAGTGAAGTCAATGCCCGGCCTCGTATTGATTTGCAAGCTGTTTGTTTAAAAAACTTGAACGAAACTGAATAAAGTTTGTTTTACAAGCAGACTAAATGTAGGCTTTGTTTTATAATTTGAAGTTTTTTTTAACATCCGCCACTTAATTTTCGTGTATTTAATTTAAATTTAACTTAATTATGGCAAATTAAAACAAATTTTTCGTTTAATCTTCAGCGGATACGACCGGGAGGCGTAATGATCATTTTTGACAACTTTGTTGTTTGGTTTTCAGATTTTTTTTTGATTTCTTGTTTAAAATGCTGCGGCAATGGCCGTCCCCAATTTGTCTTCATCCAATGGTAATTGGACCCTAAAAACGATGTCTAAATATTAAGAAAAACTTAAGTTATTATTAATAATTTTGTTGTTTTGTTTACAACAAACGTCGCACTGCTGTTGTCGCTGCTAATGATGATGATGATGACGTCGTTGATGATGATGATGTTGTGGCGTCTTGTTCTTCTTTTTTTTCGCGGTACATTAAATTGTGAAAAATTATTAAGTTTACGCCGGAATAGTTAAAAACGTCCAAACACCGTGGAGGGACATCAATGAAAGCACTCTTCATTCATATATTTTTTTTTCTTCGTTCATCTCTTCGGTGGAGGAAGGGGAAGTTAAGCTGAGAGTTGCTGTTGGGGTTTCTTTTTTGTGTTGGTCGCTGGCTCCGACATTTTTGTGTTGTGGGTTTTAGCACGGGTTGGCTGACTAGTGTGGATGGGAGCTCGGGAATTTGTGGGCTGTTTGTGAGTGTGTGTGTGTGTGTGTGTTTGCCCAATGCTAATTTTGATGTATTTCGCTCCGGGGAGATTAATTATTAGAGTCATTATTATTCCACTTTTGGTGGCGGTGGCGGCGACGGCGACAACGGCGTCATTGTTGCTGGGATCTTTCCTAATAATAATTACGTTGTTAATGCTAATGTTTTAGTTGTTGCTATCGCTGCTGTTTACTTTTTGGTTGGCGCTGTCGCGTTTTTACTGCCGTTGTCGTTTCGCTAATTTATGTAAATGTGATAATTAGAAAAAATATGTGTGGATGCCACAACAGCAAAAATATTGTAATCAAACATATGTTGGAAGTGCGCACTTCAACAGTCGCACTGCCGAACAAATGCAGACGACAACACGAATTTCTATAAATTATTCATATTTTTTAAAGGAAATGAAATCATTATTAATAAAGCGTTTGTTTGTGTTTTTTTCTAGTGTATTGAGGGGCCAAAATACACTAAGTCATATAGCGGAAATATATTTGCATAGCCCGAAAGGATTTAAGCATAAGGTATGCATATGACTTTAAAGGTTTTATAGAGGAAGTAAATTTCTGCGTATTAGATAAATTACCCATGTAGTTAAATTAAGTTAAACCAAATATTGATAAAAACATGATTGAGTTCTACCAGTTCGAATCGTTTATACCCACAATCCAATAAACTATAGGCAACAATTTTTGAAATATTTTAAAATCTTATGTTTATAACACAGGGTAATAAGGCATTTGTTGATGTTGTTTTCAATGTTATTTTGGAAAACTGAGTTCTGAAATCTGCACATGGTTTTCTATCAGCTCGACTTTTGGCGATATTAAGTAATTACCAAAATAAAGGCACTTCCACTACATATTTGACAGCGCATAGAGAAAGGGGCCTAAGGGTAAAAAAAATCAATTTTCATTCTTTTTCTTTTTTTGATGTAGACAACATCTGAGCATCGAATGAGACCGATCTCATGCCCCAAAAGTGTTCCCTCCCAGAGATATGCGCGTTTTATAAAAATGAAGTCGACGTTTCTAAGCGCAAATAGAAAGGGACCTAATCTTTAAAATAGCTCTCCTGGACAAAACTGGCTTTTACCCTTAGGTCCCTATTTATTTTGAAATAACTAAAAAACGGTTCAGCTGGTCAGTTAAAAAATCGTAAACTCGTCAACAATTATAGTCGCACACAGAGGAAACTTCAGTTGCAAATCGGTTCGAACTACAAATATTCGGTTGGATTAATATACCTTCTCTCGCAATCACCAACAGTCCATGGTATTGATGGTTACATGATTCGGCTTACCATAAAATAGTAGCTACAAAAATGTAACGATTCTTACAGCCATTTAGTCGGTTATACCAACCGGCTTCAGTAAAATTAATGTAACAACAATTATGAAGTACATGTTACTTTGGTACTAGTAATTGGTGTAGACAACAAATAAATGCTTTGTAGAAACCAAACAGCCTTTAGTTCACTTTTGTAACACATTACACTATGCAACAAAAGTTCGGACTTTTCCAGGGGTTGAATGATGTTTAATTGAAACGAAAGACTAAGGTGATTATAGTAAATTCCCAACAGGACCCCCCTCGTAGTTCCGAGTTATTTTTATAGGCCAAGGACATTTTTATTTTGTAGAGGTATAACATATATAGGGTGATCCATCTAGAGGTATTTTTTCAATAGGGTTTTATCACAGATTACGCGTGAGTTGTATTTAACTTAATTTTTTTTTTTGTTTTCAATACTGTTTGACATTTTATCATGGAAAGACCGCAACAACGTCTCCTAATTGTGCAACTGCATAATGGAAATGAGAGATCGGTAATAAACTGTGAAGAGGCCCATTTCTGGCTCAACAGCAACGTCAATAAACAAAATTGCCACATTTGGGCTGAAGTGCTACTAAAAGAATTCCAAGAGGCGTCATTATACCCAGCGAAAACCACCATTTAGTGCAGTTTATGGCCTAGTGGAATCGTCGGTCCATAGTTTTCCAAAAAGATGATGGTTTAACGAAACCGTGAATGGTGCCCGCTATCGCGCCATTTTATCGGACTATTTGCTACCTCAAATTGAAGCCCGTAATCTTGACGAAATTCGATTTCAACATGACAGTGCCCATGATAGTGCCCAGTTACCGTTACCGTTAAGAAATTTCAAAGAGTGTCACAAAAAGGGTATTTTTTTTTTAAAAAAAATTTGCAAATTGTTTTTAAATGAATTTTATTAAGAAAAAACCAACGAAGTAAAGTAAAAAACAAGTAAGGTACAACATTACCGAGTTTTTAAAAAAATCGCAGCAATTTAAAAATAGGATTTGCAAAAAAGTGGCAGCAGAAAAGGCTCAAATTGCCACTTTAGTCGCACAACGGTAACGCTGACAGTGCCACTTGCCATACAGCTGCTCAAAGAATATATCTATTGAGATGTAATTCTTTGGGGCTCTGAAAAGTCCAAAGTCTATGCTGACAAATCAGCTACGATTCAGGTTTTGAATGTCAATATTACGCGTGTCATTAACGCCATACCGGTCGAAATACTCGAATGATTCATTCAAAATTGGAGCCTCAGAAGGACACCTTGGGGCGTTGTTGTGCCATACTTTTAAGAAATTATATTCAAAAAATAAATGCCATAACATTTCCATTCGAACAATAATGATTCCACACTTGATTAGCATTTTTGTGTTTTTTTGTTTTGAAATAAATACCTCTAGATTGATCACCCTTCAAAATAAGTTTAGTAAAGTTCGTTCGATCTCTAAGACTGGAGTGTCCTATTTGTTCTTTTTTCCGAAAAAGTAGAGAAAATTACTACTTAGTAGGGACATAAATACTGTTACACACGTGTTATGCTTTAAAATAAAAAGTACTGAATGTTTTTGGACCAAATATTTTTTAATATATTTATTGATGTATATTGTATCGAAAAAAAATCTACTTATTCGAAATGTCCGCCTTTTGCCTTTACGCACGCCTTAAGATGCACTGGCCAATCGTCAATAGCTGCACGAACCTCTCCCTTTGGAAAATTGGCCACAACTCGAACCAAAGCAGTCTTAAGAGATCCAATGTTGGGGCTTTTATGACAAACCTTGTTCTCCAAAACCGTCCACAATTTGTAAGTCAATGGGTTCAAATCTGGACTGTCTGTGTTCCATGCTTCAGAGGAAATGAATGCTGCCAAATTGTTCCGAAGCCAGGCCTGGGACGTTTTAGCCTTAACATACCCCGTTAATGTCATATGGGCTTTGAAAGCTAACCTCAATAGCGTTAGTCTGTAACGGGATTTTAAAATTGTTTCAACTTTCATCAAGAAGTGGTCAGATAATGAGAACCGTATCGCTGTAATAGCGCTTTGCAAGTGTGAAATGAAAAAAAGCGATATATTAAAAACGCTCCGGCCACTAGGGATTACCCGCATGTTCGTCTACCGATGCATAAAACTGTTTGAGGAGACTGGAAATGTGAAAGACCGCCACCGGTCGGGCCGCCACCGGTCGGCCCGCCCACGCTCTGGTCGAACACCACATGTCATCAAAGCCGTTAAATCAAGAATTCACAGAAATCCGCTCCGAAAACAGAAGATCATGGCCGATGAGATGAAACATACATCATGCAAAAGTCCATGAGTCGAATCATTAAAAAAGACTTGGGACTTGGGGCTTTCAAACGACGTAACGGACATTTATTGAATGCAGCTTTAAAAAAAATAGGATTGAAAAATGCAAACCTCTTTTGGTGTAGCACGCTGATAACTTGCACAGAAAAATTTTGTTCACCGATGAAAAAATGTTTACCGTTCAGGAAAAATTTAACAAGTAAAATGATAGAGTGTATGCGCGGTCATCGAAAGAAGCATCTGAACTAATCCCAAGGGTGGAAAAGGGTCATCACCCAGCTTCAGTCATGGAGTGGTCAGATAACGAGAACCGTATCGCTGTAATAGCGCTTTTCAAGTGTGAAATGAAAAAAAACGATATTTTGAAAACTATCCGGCCGCTAGGGATTAGCCGCATGTTCGTCTACAGATGCATTTAACTGTTTGACGAGACTGGAGATGTAAAAGACCGCCACCGGTCGGGCCGCGCACGCTCTGTTCGAACACCGCATGTCATCAAAACCGTCAAATCAAGAGTTCCGCTACGTAAACAGAAAATCATGGCCCGAGAGATGAATATCACGCAAAAGTCCATGAGTCGAATCATTCAAAAAAACTTGCGACTTGGGGCTTTCTAAAAACGTACCGGAAATTGTTTGACTGCAGCTTTTAAAAAAATAGGATTGACAAATGCAAACGTCTTTTGGTGAAGCACGCTGATAACTTGCACAGAAAAATTTTGTTCAACGATGAAAAAACTTTTACCGTTCAGGAAAAATTTAACAAGCAAAATGATAGAGTGAATGCGTGGTCAACTTAGGAAGCATCTGAACTGATCCCAAGGGTGGAAAAGGGTCATAACCCAGCTTCAGTCATGGTTTGGTGGGGTGTCTCTTACGATGGGACCTGCATTTCTGCGAACAAGGAGTCAAAACATCGGTCAAAGTTTACCAAGAAACCGTTTTGGAAGCTGTTGTGAATCCTGTTAACAATTCCTTGTTCCAGTTGTAGCAACAATATAAATATGCTTGGTGCGACAAAAGTATTGCTTTTTGGTTTAATATGATTACGGCAATCATACTACATGATATTAAATTTTATGAATTTGAAAATGGTTTTTGGAACAATGTTATTGTTACGGATCTAATGCAAAAATATTACTTTTTATATGGAAATTAAATTTTTGCGATCAAACTGCTTTGGCTTTGTTAAACTGAAATAGTTTTAATAAAAACGCTTACATTTTTAAACTTATTTTTTCTACTGTTAAATAAATCACTGCTATTTAAATTTAATATATTTTTAAATAATATTCATAATTCAAATTTATTGTTGACAACTTAACCCAATTCTAATAATAAACATTGGGGATCTTATATAATTGTGTGTGATCATGTTATAATTTTAGGGATCATAATATGGTTACGTGTGAATCAAACTATGGTTATGAGGATCATATAATGGTAGAATGGCTGTGGAGATCTTAGTGTGAATCATACTATGGTTGTGGGGATTATAGTATGGTTATGTTTGAGTCATACTATTGTTGTGAGGATCATAGTATAGCTGTGAGAATCATAGTATGGGTGTATTAGAATCGTACTATTGTTGTAAGGATCATAATATTGTTGTACGACAAACATTTACCCAACAAAAGTATGATGCTCTTCGAATACTGTTATCCTAATCATACTTTTTTTCTACTGAATGCGGTAAAATATTAAAATTTTCAAAAAGTACTATAAATGTTGCTGTTTTGAAACAAATTGACCGATTTATTCGAAATTTAAGTCATTTGATAGAGGACACTCATTTCTATATTCTGTAGTTAAATTTTATTTTATAAATTAAATTAAATATTCTGAGCCTGGACGAAATGTGAATAAACTCAGAGAAAAAACATGGTTACTACATGGTCACGGCAATAACAATATGTTCTCCGCAATAAATGTATGTTCGTCGCAACCATAGCATTGTTAACCCAATTTAGTTTTGACAATAGTATAATTGCTGCAATATTAATATTGTTGAAATGTAACAATAGTATTAGAATCACACTGTGGTTGTGAGGATCATACTATGGTTGTATGTGAAACATACTATGGTTGTGAGGATCATACTATGGTTGCAGAGATCATAGTATGGTTGAGTGTGAATCATACTATAGTTGTGGGGACCATAGTATGGTTATGTGTGAATCATACTATTGTTGTGAGGATCATAACATTGTTGTACCACAACCATATACCCAACAATAGTATTATCCTCTTCGCACATTGTCACCACAACCATACTTTATTTCCGCGTGTACTTACTTACTTAAGTCCCACAACATTCCAATAAGGAAAAAGGGAAATTTCTCTCAAATCAGTGAGATGTACACGATTTAATTATTATCTTACTCGTAAATTCTGGCAAATTTCTGGAAGCCCGCCGTTGAAAAATTGTCAATGTTATTACCGACATGATGAATGCTTTTAATCAACTAATTCTCGCCCTCTTTGAACAGCACAGGCGGAAGATCTTCGATCCTTTCACACTTATTACTGCAAAGGTGCTCATGGCAGTCTTGATTTCTGCCTTTGGCTTCTTTACGGAAATAGTATGGCCTCCTTGTAATGATGACATGCTTATCTCTAGGAAATGTTAGCCAAAATCAAGTATGGCTAATATCGCCAAAACAAAATTACCACAAAGCAGTTTTAATTCAATGCTCAAATAAAGCCTAAAATTACAATCCCAATAATTATGATGTCCACTAAGTGTACCTTAATCTAATAGCAACATTTTGCTGTACTTGTAAATAAATGATAACATTCAATTGCGCCTACATATCCTGCGTTATCCTATGTCCAATTACATTCATTAATTAATGAGAAGTTATCCTGGCCCATGATGTGCTCACTCAATTATCTTCATCCATGTGGGGTTGTTGGACTGCTGTTTTTTTGTGTTTGTGTGCTTTGAAGCCGACAAAAACATTTAATCCTTCAAAGTATATTAACATCAAAACGAAAATGTTCCCAAATTGACGACTGATTATAATAGAATCGAATTAAAAGAAACCTCTGGACGGAACGAAATCAGGCAACACAAAAGGTAAACCTTTGATTTTGGGCCAGAGCACAGCTAAAGGTATCAATGTATCTGGGTGCATGAATGCCTAGACACACATACACACACTCACAGGGAACTCGGTTTCATAAATACTGATGTTCCTGTACAAACGCCTACGTTGTGTACTTCCTTACACATACACACATCGCTGTGTACACATACATTCATATTGTATTATATGCACATGATGTGTTAATTGACCACATTTCGTACAATTCACGATGCCAAATACCATCATCAACATGCTCATGGTTGATCTCATCCCCATTCCCAGACCATTCCCATCATCGACTTTGGTCATCATCCTTTATATTCTCAATGCGAAAGCGATGCTAAGTCCAGTTGGTCCATTCGGCGTCCGTCCATGCGACCCCTCTATCTGCATGATTCTGATAATGGCGATGATGATGCTACCTACAGCTGCCTTTTGATGGTGGTGTTGGTGACCAGCCAGCATCATCAGCTCCGGTTGCCAATAGAGAGTTGTTACAGCAGTATTGATAGAATCAAATATTCGTACACCCACACACATACACATGTGCACATGTACGTACTAGAGGCTCATACTCACTCACACATGATGATTGAATAAACTTTGCTCCTGCTGTTGTATTTACTCTCATTTATTCGGTTGTGTTTGTCTGAGTGTCTGTGTGTGTTAGTTCTGTGAAAATGGAAGTCATAGGTTTTAATACTCTCCATCGTCGGTATACTCCTGATGGAGTATATCAACTTGGACCAATGGTTTCACTCGAATCCAAGTAATCTAAGGGAAGAGAAGTAAAACATCTTCAGTCAGACACAATCGACTCATGACAGCCTACTTGACTGTAGTATATAGAAAAAACTCAGCATTATTGTACGGAATTTAACGAAGATCTGATTTCAAAAAGGACTTCTAGAACGAAGGACCTAAAATATTCGAAATGGTACCCATTTATGTAAATCAACCGATGTGGGCGTATTCAGTAGGGCAAGATCGTGTTTATAACAAATGGGCCTCTAATCTGTGACTATTTTACATTGGTTCGTTGTAGAGGGGTCCAAGGAGGAGGGGTCCCATACCCTAAAAGGGTATGCCAGTAAGCCAGTAAATGGCTAGCTGTGCGCTTTTGTTCGATGGTTTGTTGTCCACAAAAGTTTTGATCCTCCTCCAATACACCTCCTATATGTGCTCCAGGTTTATCACACTGGCCGACAGATGTTGTTGTCTGTGACTTTTTTACATTGGTTGATGTAGAGGGGTCCAAGGAGGAGGGGTCCCATACCCTAAATGGTGTACACATAAGCCAGTAAATGGCTAGCTGTGCGCTTTTGTTCGATGGTTTGTTGTCCACAAAAGTTTTGATCCTCCTCCGATATGTGCTCCAGGTTTATCACACTGGCCGACAGATGTTGTTGTCTCGATCTTGCGAAAGCTGGGCACTGACAGAGGAAACTCTCAAACGAGGTCCTCCTCGCATGCCACGCGCTTGTGTGATCTCACTTTTGCAATACAGAAAAGCTGCTCCTGAGTGTGGTGAGTGTCTGGTAAGAACGTCCATCACCTTGCTTACTTCAGTTTTCTTCAGACTTAATAGCTTTTTTGTTCTTCTTTCATTAGGTTCACCCCAAAGTGTTTTCGTTGTTGTGGTAGCGGCAACTATGTGCCGACGTGACAGCCCTTGCCCGATGATTTGCTCTTGTGGTCAATCCGGTCCATAGAACTATCGTGGATTCTAAGAGGTTTTGGTTTTTAATTTTGCTCCCGCTGTGCCGTTTCTTAGCTTTTTTTAAGCGACCTTGATCCATGATTTAATTTTAGCTATTATTTATGGCCCTATGCTCCACACTGGAATGGCGGGAATAAATATAATTAAAATATATACGAGGGTTGCTATTTATATTTCGGGTCCGGCAATAAAAAACAATGAGATCAATACACTTTTGCATGCGAACATTCCAATTTTCGAAGCACTTTTCCACTCCGATTGGGACACCTCCAAAACATGATTCGTTGACCACACAAAATTTTCTTGATGGGAATAAGGGAATAAGAAGTAATCATTGGGTGCCGAATCAGGGCTGTACAGTGGATGGCCCATCAAGTCGGCATCTTGAGTGGTCAAATAGCTCATCGTTTCAACTGATGTGTGAGAGCTGGCATTGTCAAAATGATCCGTCTTCTCTTATTATCTTTCCTCATTTCTTCGTACACTGTTGGCAAACAGATGGTTGTATACCACTCAGAATTGACCGTCCTACGTTCCACTAAAGGTAATGTGGCAACATGGCCGGTTATACCGAATGCTTCGATGTACTTCTTCACAGCTGCTTCAACAGCTGCTTCGGTCGATGAAAAACGTTGACCACGCATTTTTTTTCTTGATGCTAGGGAATAAGAAGTAATCATTGGGTGCCGAATCAGGGCTGTACAGTGGATGGCCCATCAAGTCGGCATCTTGAGTGGTCAAATAGCTCATCGTTTCAGTTGATGTGTGAGAGCTCGCATCGTCGTGATGCAAGATGATCCGTCTTCTCTTATTATCTTTCCTCATTTTTTCGAACACAGTTGGCAAACAGATGGTTGTATACCACTCAGATTTGACCGCCCTACGTTCCACTAAATGCACTGTGGCAACATGTTCGGTTATACCCAAAAAAAAACGCAATCATTTGCTTCGATGTACTACTTCCACGAACAACTTTTGTTAGGTTTGGCTCGTCCTGAAAGACTCATACGGTCGATTGCTGTTTTGTTTCGGGTCCATATGCATAGATCCATGATTCGTCACCTGTGACAATGTTATACACTGCCTTTGAGCTACCGCAGTTATACTTTTTCACAAATCCAAACGAGCATTTCTTTGAGCATTCGTCAAATTATGTGGGATCCAACGAGAACAACTTTTTTTTATGGCCAAATGAACATGCAATATCTTATTGATGCTTGTCAAACTAATGCCCAAGGATGCCTCAGTCTCACGGTATGTCACATGTCGTCGCAACCATAGTATTGTTTTTTGAATTCATTTTAACAATAGTGCGAGTATGTTTGCGGCAGTATTAATATTGTTGAATAGTAAACATAGTATTGTTGACATATTTATAAATAAATATATGGTTTTAGCTACAATATAAATATGGTTGCTGCGACAATTTTATTGTCTTTTTGGGTTTTTTGTGTAACAATAATATGATTACGGCAGTTATACCGTGGTAATTTGATGGGTATTTTTACTAATTTATAAAATTATTTTTCGGCTTGAGGTCATTCATTTAAACTCGTTGTTCTATGTGTTGTTTAATTTTTATTTATTCCAATATTTCGATTGACTTCGTCAATTATCTTCAGAGGTTGTCACTGACAAAATACAAAACATGATTACATTTAATAAACAAAACTTTAACACAATATTTGAAAAATAATTACATTAACAAAACAAAACTGATTATCGCTGTCAACTGATTTTTGAGTTACTCTTCAGCTTACGTCTGTTCTTATGCACCACATTTCTATATAAAGGGTGTTTTTTATTGGGGTATAGAACTTTAAGTTGGCATCACTTTTTTAACTGGCGGCCATTTTGTCAGCTGTCAAGTGATTAATATTTAGTTTGGTTTGCCATTTCATCATGAACAGGTTGACAAAAGAACAACGCTTGCAAAATGGGCCGAAAATGAGATTCATCTCGATGCTGATTTTCATCACAAAATTTTGTTCAGTGATGAGGCTCATTTTTGGTTGAATGGCTACGTCAACAAGCAAAATTGCCGCATTTGGAGTGAAGAGAATCCACATGAGACCCTTGAGACGCCATTACATCCACAAAAACTGACTGTTTGGTGTGCTCTATGGGCTGGTGGAGTCATTGGGCCATACTTCTTCCGAAATAATGCTGGAGAGTCAGTTACCGTTAATGGAGACCGGTATAGAGCCATGATAACCGACTATTTTGTTCCCTAATTGGATGGCATGAATGTGGATGAGTTGTGGTTCCAACAAGACGGCGCTACATGCCACATAGCGCACGTCACAATCGAATTATTGAAGGAAACATTCGATGAGCGCATAATTTTGCGGAATGGACCTGTCAATTGGCCCACCAAGATCGTGTGATTGACACCATTGGATTATTTTCTTTGGGGATATGTGAAGTCGCTCGTCTACGCCAACAAACCAGAAACGTTAGGGGACTTGGAAGCCAACATTCGTGGCGTTATTGCCAACATACGGCCCCATATGCTCGAAAAAGTGGTTGAAAATTGGACCTGTAGAATTGGCTTTATTCGAGCCAGCCGCGGCGGCCACATGCCCGAAATCATATTTAAACATTAATGGTATACAATTATCCTTCCAATAAAGCCAAATTGATGGACATTAAAACGATTTTCTTGTGTTTTATTTAAATTCGAAGTTATATACCTATAAAAAACACCCTTTATGTGTGCGATCCCATCTGTGTCCGTTTTGTAATTAATTCTCCTCTCATTAGGTACGTCAATAATGTTAAGCATTTCGAGAGTGTATCTTCTTCTATAATTTCTCTCTTGCGATACAATTTTTACGTCGGTAAAGTTAGGCTTATGTCCAGTCAATGTACATTGGGCCGCAAGTGCGGTCTTTTGTTCTATGGGCCTATTTACGGATTTTAGGTCAGATTTGTGGACGAAATTCTTGTCTTCAGTTTAGTTTTAGTAGTGCCGACATATACCTTTTGGCATATGTCGGACTTGTCACCATTGCACTTTATTTGGTATACAACGTCTGATTTATCTGCGTTATTTATGGTTTTGTGTGGGAAGTCATTATGCCTTAAAATGGTTCTAATTTTTACTAAACTATGTTTGTGAAACTCTATGTCGCTAATATCTAAAATTCTATTGATGAAGTTAGTCGCTGTATAAATAATTACTTGTCTAGGATGCTTTGAACTAAAGTTAATAAGTATGACAGAAGCTGTAGGTTTTTGGTACCAATCTTATTTTAGTAACTGACCTTGTCGACAAACTATTGAATCTAAATATGGTAATTTTCCGTCCTGTTTCATCTCCATTGTAAACTGTATTTGTCTGTTAAATGAGTTTAGTACATCCAGAGTGTTCTTAATTTCTTTTTTCTTAAAAATTCCAAAGAGATCGTCCACATATTTCGTTAATAATTTTGGTTTATATGTCATCTTGTCTAGTGAGGTGTCTAGAAGCTCTTCCATAACTATGTCGGCTATTACTGGGGATGCTGGAGAACCCATTGGCATCCCTTTTCAATGCTCGTATATCTTTTCATCATATTTAAAATACTTAGTCTCCTTTATGCAAAATGTCACCAATTCTAAAAAAAGGTCCTTTGTAATATTTGTAAATTTCCTTATAGTGTCCCATTTCTGTTCAATTGTCTTAATTGCGAAATTTACTGGGATGCTTGGAAATAAAGAAATAACGTCAAAAGAAACTAAAACCTCATCATCATTAAAACATATTTCGTCAATTTTACTCTTGAAATGCTTGGAATCCTTTACGTTGTATTTCGATTCCTTCGTCAAGTTTTTTAAAATCCCAACTAAATATTTACAGAGCCCATATCCAGGGGAGTTTATTGAAGAGCATATGGGCCTTAGAGGAGTACCTTCTTTGTGTATCTTTGGGAGTCCGTAAATTCTGGGGGCATTCGTTGTCTTATTTGTCAAGTAGTTTTTGCTGTTCATGTCTATTATTCCCAAGTTGTATAATTTGTCCACTTATCTGTTGTTTTTGTTTTGTAAGGTGGACGTTGGATCCCTTTTCAGTCTCTTATAGGCGCACAAGTCTCTAAGTAGTACCGTCATTTTCTCTTTGTAGTCATTTTTAAATATGGCAACTGTTTTCCCTTCTTTATCCGCACTCAGTATCAATATGTCCTCATTTTCCTTCAGATATTTTCTTGTCTGTCCCACTGTGTCAATTATTTGTTTATCTTTCCTACTGAGTTTATTTTTGTGCAAGTGGTCGTCTTTTAATTAATTAATAAATGACCTCAAGCCGAAAAATAATTTTATAAAATAACAACACTAAAGGTCAACTATTCACTTACAACATTTTTATTAATTTTAATATGTTTTTAGAACAATGTTATTGTTACGAATCTGAAGCAATAATAGTACTTTATATTTTTAAATTAATATTTTTAGTGCTTAGGATATTTATACCTACAATATTTTTCTTAATATATTTAAATAAACATTTTTTAAATTGTTTTTTCTTTTGTTAAAAAATTAAAAAATTAAATATATTTTTTAATACATTATTTACTTAAGTAAAATCTCGACTGTCTAATGACAGCATAACCCAATCCTGATTAATAATTTTGGGGATCATAAAATGGAATCGGAATGGAATTATACCATGGAATTATACATTCGTTTCAAGAATCATACTATTGTTGTGAGTATCATAATATGGTAGTGAAGATTTTAGTATGGTTGGAGGAGAATCATAGTATGACTGTGGGGATCATAGTATTATTGTATGTGAAACCTACTATGGTTGTGAGGATCATGCTATGGTTGTATTTAAAACGATGTTTTACACATTTGCACGTAATATGTTTTTTTTTTAACAACAGCTTAGCCGAAATTAATGACGGCACTAGAAAGTCGATTTTAGCCGATGTCAACCCGCCAAGTCGCATGATCGAGAAGAAATAATTTATCAACATTTATTGTGAGCTGATTTTATCCAATCACAACTTCGACCGTTTCGTTTTTTGTACGGCATATAGTTCCGTGTTGTTGAAGCTACGACTAAAATGTATCGATGCTGACAAGCTCGTGCCATTGATCGTAATAGTGTCTCCCTAGTCCGTTTGAAAAAAATATGGTCATGAGCCCCACCAACCAGTGAACCTTCGTAGGTACAGTACAGTATATCTGGTATGAACTGTATACAATTTGAAAAATAATGGATACTGTAAGGGTTGATAAGAAACAGCATCGTCTCGTAAGGAGCCATTTTTGAGACAGCGACAATGTACTTTAAACAACGAAAATGGTCAATACACAGGTTCAGATCTAATCTAAATTTTAGCAACCATATCAATATTGCTCATTATATGTGACGCGCAAAATAGAAAGGGACCTAAGGCTAAAAACCAGTTTTGTTCAGGAGAGCCATTTTAAAGATTAGGTCCCTTTCTATTTGCGGTTAGGATCGTCGACTTCACTTTCATAAAACGCGCATATCTCTGGGAGGGAACACTTTTGGGGCATGGGATCAGTCTCATTCGATGCTCAGATGTTGTCCACATCAAAAAAAGGTGAAAAGTTGATGAAATGTTTTGTTCAGGAGAGCCATTTAAAAGATTAGGTCCCCTTCTATTTGCGCTTAGAATGGTCGAGTTCACTTTCATAAAACGCGCATATCTTTGGGAGGGAACACTTTTGGGGCATGGGATCGGTCTCATTCGGAGCTCAGATGTTGTCCACATCAAAAAAAGAAAATAAAAATGAAAATTAATTTTTTTACCCATAGGTCCCTTTCTCTATGCGCTGTCACATATACAGATCAGGCAAGTATGGTAAATACCAAAGTAACGTAGGGTACCTTATCGTCGGCGCCACCTGACTTAGGCGCTTTTTGCTTATGTTACAACACCAAATTCACCCCATTGCGTAGGGTGTTGAAAAATTTCGCTTTGAACGTCTGTTTCCCTTTTTCCATTTGCTCGATTTGTGTTTTTTGCTTCCATGTCTTTGCAACTCCATGGTGTGAGGGCGTAAATCCTTGCAAACTCAATTAGAAATTCCATTTTTGGCCTTTAACATACAGTGGATACTCGCTCCTCTCCTCCTCTGGCCTGCCTATATCAATTATCGATTCAGTTTTATTTCTGTTACTGTTTCTACAGTAGCTGCTGTTGGCTTTTCTATCGCTGAACTTTTGTTTTGTTTTACATACGGCCAGAGCCATAAATCCGTAATTGCAACAAAACGAACGAACATCCGTCAATGAACAGAAATCAACAGGATCAACGGCAGATTTTTAAGCAATAAAGGGAAACTCTATGGAAAAATGTTGTAAATTTTCTAAAAATAAACAAATTAAGAATTTAGTTTGAAACTTAGCTGGGTTGTTCCAGAAAAGAGGGTAAGTCAACTTAGATGCAGGTAGTATGAATGAAAGTCTACGGACAGTAGCAGCTTAATAAGTACCTGATTTAAACCACTTCAACAAAAAAGTTATTAGCTGCAAAAAAAGTACCCATATTGGACTACAACCGGAGGTATTAGTAAATATGTTTGGACCTCAGAAAAGCATTGAAATGGGTGCTTCCAATTTACTAATACGTTCTTGATCGGGATCCACTAAATATGTAGTTCTTATGGAGTAGCTGTGAAATATTCTTTAAAATATCCGAGTTGGCTATTTGATACAGTTTCAAAAACAATCTATCAATCTTCTAATACCCATACCCATATATGTGTACTTATAAAAATTATTAACTAAATATAAACTAAAAAAACACGCATGTTATTATACCATACTGTGGTACTGGGTTTTATGACTTAGAGCTTTAATTTGTAATATCTTAAAGACGTTAGGATCCCCATAACCATAATATGTTTCACACTCACAACCATGGTCAGATTTGAGGTCGTCTTTTTGTTGAACATTTCATTCAAAAAAAACAAAAAATAATTCAAAAAGCAGTTGACAATACTTCTAGTTTCAAGCTGGGGTGACTGAAGTTTCGGTGATCGCTACTTCGTCATCCTCAGATCCCAAGCTACGAATGTGATTAAACCATGATCAATGGTTATACACATAAGCGCAGGCAGATTCTAAATAAACGAGAACTAGCTGGCAGTAGAGCTCTCCACCGAACAAAGTAAACACAATATAGGATCATATCCGTCCACGTTTTCGCGTATCCTTCATAAAAACGTCTCTCCTGATGTGTGTCTAAATTTAATTTATTGCATTATCAGTCGTCCATATTCAATCCTAGAGATATTGGATCAAATCCGTAAAGCTTCACGAGATGTCCTATCGCTTTAGGAATCACATATTAAATTTGAATTTTCTCAAGTATCGTACGTATAGTGCATTGTAAAGGTTGGTCCAACTAAAACGCACGATGTTAATTGCAAATCAAACAAAAAGAGTTTAGAGAATTATCTTAATATTTATGACAATGACAATTATGAGTGAAATAAAACATCGGACAAATCCCCGCCACAGCCTCAATGGCATACCTCTATCCGATGGCTCATACACGCAGAGAAAAAACATGGTTACTACATGGTCACGGCAATAATAATGTGTTCTCCGCAATGAAAGTATGTTCGTCGCAATCATAGCATGGTTAACTGAATTAAGTTTTGACAATAGTATAATGCTGCAATATTAATATTGTTGAAATGTAACAATAGTGTTATTGCCAAATTTAAAAATGATAATATGGTAATAGCAACAATATAAATATGGTTGGTGCGACAAAAGTATTGTGTTTTGCGTTTTATGTTAACAATAATATGATTACGGCAATCATACTGCATGATTGTAATTTTTATTCATTTAAATATGCGTTTAAGAACAAATGTTATTGGTAAGGATCTAATGCAATAATATTACCTTTTTTTATCGAAATTAAAATTTGTTTAACTAAAAAAAAATTTAATAAAAACGCTTACGTTTATTAAAACTTATTTTTTCTACTGTGAATTAAATCACTCCTTTTATTTTGAATTTAATGTATTTTTGAATAATTTTTATAACTCAAATCTATTGTTGACAACTTTACTTAATTATTTTAAATTATATTGGGGATCATAGCATAATATTGTGATCATACTATGGTTATAGGGATCATAACATGGTTGCGTGTGAATCATACTATGGTTGTGAGGATCATACTATGGTTGTATGTGAGACATACTATGGTTGTTAGGATCATACTATGGTTGTGGAGATCATAGTATGGTTGAGTGTGAATCATACTATGGTTGTAGGGATCATAGTATGGTTATGTGTGAATCATACTACGAGTATTGTTGTGAGGATCATAGTATGGTTGTATTTGAATCATACTATTGTTGTGAGGATCATAATATTGTTGTACCACAACCATATATCCAACAATAGTATTATCCTCTTCGAATATTGTCACCACAACCATACTTTTTTTCTGCGTGTATTTTCAATGACTGTAAGACAAAATGGAGGTTCAATGACTTTAATGTGTCATATAATCTTATCCTTTAGCTCTCGAATTATTTTCGGTTTATTGACGTACACTTTTTCTATTAAATATCCCCAATTAATATAGTCACGATGAGGGATAAGACGGCCATTGAAATTCTCGCGCAAAATGATTTTAACATGCACAGTTGTTTTTACATTTCCTACAAACCCGGTTTATTGAAATTTGCTCACAATTCTCCCATTTGTGGACATATTTAGTCGACTATGCTGAACAAATTTTGTAAAAGGTGTCAAAAACCTTAATGACCTGCTTAATTGTATACCTCTCTATGGTTGAATTTGTCAAACACTGAAACAAAGAAAGGTCAAATTAAGTTAGGCAAAAAAACTTGACGTTAAGTGATTCACAATTAAAATCGTGCATTTTGTTTGGGGTAACATAATTTAAAATGAAACCTAGCAAAATTGGACCGGTGCATAAGTTCATTTTGGCTCCTCTCAAAGGACCTTCCCGTCACTCCATTAGCGACATTTGCCGGACGATCTTGCTGGTCTCTATAGCCACAACCACTCTGTATATATGCTACCTATATGAGGCTCTGTTGCTCTACATGTCAAATTTTACATCCGAGGCTTACAAATGCGGCTCTGTCGCTCTACATGCCAAATTTACATCCGATCTTCCTCAAATTTAGTATTTAAAGTTTTTAATGATCTATAACTAACCCCGCTGAAACTAGACCCTATGAGTACGAGGGCGGTTCGGAAAGTTCTTAGCCTATCAATGAAAGAGAATAGTTAGTTTTTCAAAAATATTTTTATTTTTTAATATAATCCCCTGAAACTTCAATACACTTAGTCCAACGCTTATCTAGCAATTGTATCCCTTGATTAAAATAGTTTTCCTCAAGGTCTTCCAAATAGTGGTTTACAACTGTAATTGCATCTTCATTTGAGGTAAAACGCTTGCCAGCAATGATTTTTTTTAGATTTGGGAACAGGTAAAAGTCACTGGGAGCTAAATCAGAAGAATAAGGTGGGTGGTCAAGCAACTCGTACTTTAATTCGTTGATTTTAACCATTGTTAAAACACTCTTGTGCGCTGGTGCGTTGTCTTGATGAAAAAATATTTTTTTGTGCTGTAAACCAGGCCGTTTTTCTCGAATTTGTACATTTAATTGATCTAAAAGGTTGCAATAGTACTCTGAATTTATTGTTTTACCCTTTTGCAGATAGTCAATCAATAAAATACCTTTGAAGTCCCAAAAAACCGTTGCCATAACCTCACCAGCCGATTGAATTGTTTTTGCCTTCTTTGGGGCACTTCCTCCAGCTTCAGTCCATTGTTTGGATTGTTCTTTTGTCTCTGGAGTATAGTGGTGGATCCATGTCTCATCAACAGTTATGAAACGACGCTAAAAATCCATTTTATTTCGCTGAAAACGATCCAAACAAGCTTGAGAAATGTTCATTCTTACGCGTTTTTGGTCGACTGTTAACAAGTCCGGCACCCATCTTGCAGAAAGCTTTTTCATCTGTAGTTCTTCATGCAATATTAAATGGACTCGATCATTTGAGATACCCATGGTATTAGCTATTTCACGCACTTTTATTCGTCATTTAATACCATATCATGCATACCATATCATGCACTTTGGCTACAATTTCTGTTGTTGTTGCTGCTTTTGGACGTCCACTACGTGGTTCATCTTCAATGCTTGTACTACCACGTTTAAATTCAGCAACCCAATTTTTTACTGTTGCATATGAAGGAGGACTTTCACCTAACACATTCACCACATCATTATGAATTTCATGTCCCGATAAACCTTTTTTATGTAAATATTTAATGACACCACGCATTTCTAATTTTTCCATTGTAAAAAAATCGCGGATGCGTCTTTTGTGAACACCTGTTTCTATATGAAGGAGTTGCCAGATCGAAACAAAATTCAACATGTGTTCATAGTAGAGATGGAAGTTTCCAAAACACTTAACTTTTTTCTGCTGCTTTTTGTGCTAGGCTAAGAAGTTTCCGAACCGCGTTCATTAGTCTCCTGGCTCACAGTGGTTGGAAAAACCATTTTGGAAATAATTCTTCTTTAATGTTGTGTTTGCCAAAGATCCATTAAAAGTAAAGTGCATTCGAGTTTAAAAAAAAATTAACCTGCTAACCAGTGTTGCTGTCTTAAAAACGCCATTCCCTTTTTGGGGTCTAGTCACTCTACAGCCGACCTTTTTAATCAGATCTAGGACAAAAAAGGCACAGTGCCTTATGTACGACCTCTTACCAACACTGGTGAAATTGAATGCTTTATAGCACCCCTATGAACTTCAACCACCACTCTATCAAAAAGATCGTAAGATCTTTCGACCTTGCTCAAATTCGGGACTGGTCCGAGGATTTTTCTGTACTCGAACAGAGTAAATGTAAGGTTTCGACTAAGCTCGACTGTAGAATTTTTTACATATTTTTTATTCGTTGTGGTATCTTTTTTCGTTTCCCCTTATCTATGTTAACCTTGTCCTGTCACCATTATCCCAAAATGCATAGCGAGGTACCCGATTCCTGCAGCCATCTGCGTGCGATGGCGTAGGTGGACGCAATGTATCTACCCGGTGTTGGGAGCACCGTCAGTTTGTGCCAGCATGGCACGCAATTACTTTAATCTATTTGCACTTCTAAAACATTTTAACTCTATAGGCTAGTGCATGGTTGATCTTTCCCTTGACTTTTTAACGATTGGAAGTAAACTTGCTTAGTGAACAATCTGACATCTCCCATGTGTACGTCATAGTATGTGTAGTAGAATCCAAGGTAGTTTCTTCTTAATCGCGTTTTGGAGAGAATATTGGCATGTCCCTATATATTAATTTCTAAATCAAAAAGTAGACGGTATTATGTTGTAAAAGCACTGCTGAAAAATGTGAGATATTTTAACTAGGGTTTTTAACATGCGGGCCATTGGGTTGAGAGCATACTTCAAAAATTGTATGACACTCTTTATTTCAGCAGGGGAAGACTTAAAAATCAATTAACATATGAAAACTTTTACTGGACTTTTTCATGAGTTATATCCTGAGAAGATCTTCATCTCTTGTTCCTTTTTAGCCAACCGTATTTTCGCATTAGTAAAGCATCGCCGCTAGGAAGACAACACCCATGCCACCACACAAAGTTCAATACGTTATTTGACAAGCAGAATTGCTATGCCTTGTTCATCGAACCAACTGGCATTGGACCAGTGCATTTGGTAATGCCTTAATGGCTCTTATCATGGATGCCATCCTCCCTCTGCAGCAGCCTGATCATGTTCCCTGTAACTGGCTTATGGAACATACAAAATCATTTCTCATTGCAACGTCCGGTACGATACCGAACATATCAAATTAACAATTCTATTTGATAAAAACAATAACAGCATTTAACTCTATCCGTGCAACAAAAACAGCGTCAATATCGCAACAACGACTACAAACAACCTCAAATACAAACGGCATCATGGCCATAATCATCATTATTTCTGATTAATATTCGAGACAGGAAGGCACACATGGACATATGAACAGATTCAGAGGGAGCTTTTAACAGAAAGGCGGTTATATAAGTTGGCAAAATTGATATTAAAATATACGACATACGAATAATTTGGTTTGGTTTGTTACTCAAACAGGAATAGACTAATCGGGTAGAAATTTTGAAACTTAGACGACATCCTTCTAACGGTAGACATAATCGTTCATCCAAGCATCTAACTGGACTAACCAAGGTTTATTCTCTTTCTATCTACATGATGTGAAAACTTTGATTTGGCCAGACATACTTCTTAATTCCCACAACATCCTATTTAGACAAAGGGGAGATTTTTTTTCAAATCGCAATATAATTCTTATACTCACTGACCAAAACCTATTGTTTAAGGCGGGCTTCGATAGGCTAATTCATTTTAAAGATACGGTTTTACATGGCTTGGAGATGACTCTCTTACTCGTAAAATCGCCGGCAGTTACAAGGTGAAAACCGGGCGCTGAAAATATGCTCGATTTTCTTACCCGTATTTGAACCTGCATTTACAGGCATGATAGCCGTGAATACTAGTTCACGCAACGGTGGCCCACAAGATCTGAAATCATAAAATCCTTTGAACTTATATGTGGCTTGTAGATGACTCTCTTACTCGTAAAGTCGACGGCAATTACGAGGTGAAAACCGAGTGCTGAAAATATGCTCGATTTTCTTACCCGTATTTGAACCTGGATTTACAGGCATGATAGCCGTGAATACTACTTTCACGCAACGGGCCACCGTCTGAAAACATAAAATCCTATGAACTTATAAATTTGGGATCTGAGCCTATTTTCTTCAATTGCAAGTTATTTATTCCAAGCTGTGTCCAACAAATTTCCTTAGTTGGGACAAAAATACTGTTACACACGTTTTGTGCTGTAAAATAAAAAGTACTTAATGTTTTTGGACCAAATATTTTTTTTGATATATTTATTGATGTATATTGCATCCAAAAAGAATCTACTTATATGAAATGACCTCTTTTGACTTTACACACGCCTTAAGTCGCACTGGCCAATCGTCAATAGCTGCACGAACCTCGTCCATTGGAAAATTGGCCACAGCTCGAACCAAAGCAGTCTTAAGAGATCCAATGTTGGGGTATCTTTTGTGACAAACCTTGTCCTCTAAAACCGTCCACAATTTGTAATCCAATGGGTTCAAATCTGGACTGCCTGAGGGCCATTCTTCAGAGGAAATGAACGCTGGCAAATTGTTTCGAAGCCAGGCCTAGGACGTTTTAGCCTTATGGGACGGCGCAGAATCCTTCTGGAAAGTCAATGGCTGGTTTTGGAACAGGGAATTGTTAAGAGGCTTCACAATAGCTTCCAAAACGGTTTCTCGTTAAACTTTGGCCGATGTTTTGACTCCTTGTTCGCAGAAATGCAGGTTGGTGACCCAATCGTAAGAGACACCCCACCAAACCATGACTGAAGCTTTTACACCCTTGGGCTCAGTTCAGATGCTTCCTTAGATGACCGCGCATACACCCTATCATTTTGCTTGTTAAAGTTTTCCTGAACGGTAAAAATTTTTTCATCGGTGAACAAAATTTTTTTTGCAAGTTATCAGCGTGCTTCACCAAAAGACGTTTGCATTTTGCAATCCTATTTTTATAAGCTGCAGTCAATAAATGCCCGGTACGTCGTTTGAAAGCCCCATGTGCCAAGTCTTTTGTAATGATTCGACTAATTTTGAAAATATCGCTTTTTTTCATTTCACACTTGAAAAGCGCTATCACAGCGATACGGTTCTCATTATCTGACCACTCCATGATGAAAGTTAAAACAATTTTAAAATGCCATTACAGACTAACGCTATTAAGGTTAGCTTTCAAAACCCATATGACATTAACGGGGTATGTTCAGTTCTACTATTGAAATGGGTGTGTTCAATTTTGTAACAGTATTTATGTCCCTACCTAGTACACAAATTCAAATCTAATGAGGAATCTTTATTGGTAATTTGAAAGGACATTTTATATCATTTATTTTTTGAAAATAATTACCTCCAAATGTTGGCAACTGTATTATGGAAATGAGCGGTCGCTGAGAAAAGGGAAGATCCGCTTTTTTTGACAAAAATTTTGCTCAGTGATGAGGCCCATTTCTAGCTCAACGACAAAGTCAATGAACAAAATTGCCGCATTTGGGCTGAAGAGCAACAAGCAGAGGTTAAAGATGTGCCATTATACCCTGAGAAAACCCCGGTTTGGTGCGGTTTATAAGCTGGTGGAATCATCGGTGCATATTTTTTCAACAATGATGATGGCCGAAACGTAACCGTGAATGGTGCTTGCTATCGTGCCATGATATCGATCTTTATGCTACCTGAACACTTGGTTTGAACAGGGCGGTGCCTCTTGCCATATAGCTGCTCAAACAATAGATCTATTGAGAGGTCATTTCGAAAGGCAGCTAATTTCACGTTTGGGACAGGTGAGTTGGCCGCCTAGATCGAGTGATATCACACCTTTAGACATTTTCCTTTGGGGTTACGTAAAGTCCAATGTCTATGCTGACAAACCAGGTACGATTCAGGTTTGGAAGCCAACATCACGCGTGTCATTAAAGCCATACCGGTCGAAATGCTCCAACGAGTCATCCAAAACTGGACCCTCAGAATGGAAACCCTGAGGCGTAGTTGCGGCCAACATTTGAAGGAAATTATATTCAAAAATATAAAATGCTGTAAAATGTCCTTTCAAATTACCAATAAAAATGCCACACTTGATTTGAATTTTTATGTTTTTTTTTGTTCTAAAAAAATACCTCAAGATGAAAAAGAAATACCTCTATATGAATTACACTGGATAATAAACAATGAAGAGTATCACAACAAAACAAAGAACCAGAATAATTGAGTTTTATTATTTAAATCAGCGATCAATTATTTGAACGCAAAATGATGAATGGAAGCTTATTTTTTTTTTGAATGGCTTTCTTAATATGCAGAACTGTAGGTTCTGGGGTTCTGAAAATCCAAGAGCCATTCATCAACGCCAATTGCACCCCACAAGGTGAACAGTGTGGCGTGGGATCACATTTGCAAATATCATTGGGCCTTACTTCTTCGAGAATGACGATCGAAGTGTTGTAACCGTTAATTGAGAGCGGTATCGCTTTATGATAGAACTTTTTTTACGTCCTGTAGCTCGTTACGATAACAAATGGGTGTGAATTCCTGGAAAGTTGTGTATCCCTGCCGAACATCCTCACGTCAGGAATAAGACGACGAATGTCTGAAGAACACATACCATGAAAGTAACGATAGAATAGCGACACACAACCCACATTCCGACGATGCTCAAGAGGAACAATAGAGTTGGATACCCTACTGTCACCTATCAACACCATCGCCCTCCTTTGGACACGATCAAGTAGCTCCAAGGATGTTTTTGTTTTTGTTCTACAAAAAAAAGTCGTAAAACTTTTTCAAAAAGCGTTCGGAAAGACTTTTAGTTGCAAGCAGGGGTGTCTGCAGTTTTGCTAGCAATAATTGTGATGTAACTATGATTTTTTTTTCGATTTCAATTTATTATTCCATTATCTTAAACTGTAACTATGTTTAGTGGCTATACACTTAAGGGCAACCAGTTTTGCATTTAACGAGAACTGCCGGCAGTAGAGTTTTCCTCCGAACACAATAAAAATCCCTCGCACAGCTAAGCTAACCAAACGTTCAGTATTTGAATGTGAAATATAAAAATACCTCAGACAAACAGTAAAGAGTTCGTTCAGAATTAGTTCCGACATGTCTGAACACAAGAATGTGAAGCAAATAACAAAACTTTTAAACGAATAGACTACCACAAATAAACATTTCAGAATTCGTTGCGAGTTCGATAAGAGAAGTCTAAACAAAAAATTAATAAAAATCCCACAGACAAGTCTAACAGAATTCGGGCCGAATTCGTGCAAATATTTCTTAACAAAATAAATTTAAAATCCCCAGACAAATCGAACAGAATTTGTAACGATTTCGGTAAGAATTCTCGATAGAGTTTAGATATTGTTCAGAATTGTCTGTTATCAGACATTGTCGGCAAATTTGGTTTACTGGGAATGGACAATGCTTCGAAAATAATATAAGTTTCGTTTCTATTACAATCCCCATATCTGAGAAATCTTCGAACCCTTTGCATCTCATGCCACCCTCGTTCCGTTAATATCATCATTAAAACGAGATATCAAATACAATTCAATTTGCAACTTTCTGACTGTTGCTGCCGCCTGCAACTGCTGATGCTGTTGTCCTCCAGATTATCGTTTGTATTTTGGCCATTGTCTTCAGCAGACAAAAGCCTTTTTGTAGCTGTTTGTATGGGTGTGTGTGCGTTTGTGTGTGTGTATGTCGGTTACACTTTACAACAGAACCGGAAACGGATACTAATGAGCAAATACATACATACATGTTTTGTGCATATGCACCGTACAAAAGAGATTTACTAATGAACAGCTTCACACACACACACACACATACACACGCAGTCACAAAATCGTACACTCACACAAGAATGCCGATTTTGGCCATGAAACCTTAGATATGAACAACAGCAAAAAAACGCATTTCTCGGTTTGGTTTGTTTTTCGGTTCGGTTGTTTCGATTTGGTTCAGGAAACAGCAGCGGCAACAACGACAGCAGCAGCAAAAAGTTGTTGGTCCATTTGAAAAATCATATGCACCGACTGCGTGGATTGGGCTCATGTTATTAGCGAATGCAATCACGTTTTAAAACAATGCGATTTCTCGTTCATTGTATTTGGAGGCTGATGTTTGCATACGCTTTGATTTTGCTCCTGTTTTATTGTTGTACTCGCATGTGGGCGTTTGTCTGTGTGTGCGTGTGTGTGCGAGTTTGGCGGGGCTTTTCGAGCTTACACTTTTTTGTTTCGCTGTACTCCAAGCCACCCCCACCTATTTATTCTTACGTACTGCTGTTATTTTCCCCAGATATTTGGTTTGCGTTTTTCGCAATGATGCGTATGCTGACTTTCATCTTTTTAAATGCACATTGCGAATTGTAGTTGGTCCCAAAAAAAAACCAAGTGAAACGAAATGTTTGGTCCATTGTTAACTTAAAACGTGTATTTGGTTGTGTGTGTGTGTGTTCAGTGTCATTTTTATCCTTTTGCGGTTTTAATTTGCGGTAAAATACACAATTTCATGCATGTCCAGGCAACTACATCAATAACAGCCAACAATAGCTTAAAAAAATGTAAAGAGACAAAAAACGTGTTGTACATACGGCTTTAATACGTTTGAAAATATTATCATTAGCCCCAGCCCCGAATAACAGTGGAGCCGGAATGGAAAACATTTGGTAAGAGCAGGCCAAAACGAAATTTAAAAACTATATTTTTTTCAGATTGCATAAAGCAAGGACTCGAACAATTTACTAGATAAGGTTCAAATCCGGGTAAGAAAATCTAACTGCCGGCGATCTTTCGAGTACGAGATTTATATCTAAGGGCTGCTATGAGGGCGACCGCAAAACTAACTGGCCTGGCACATTTTCTGTTTTACGACCAACTTTTTTTATTTTTTAAAAGCAATCTTTTATAAGGCATCTGTCAAAATTTCCGAAATATTTAATGATTATTTTCTTTGTTACAGGTGATTGAAGTAAACAAGTTTTATAATCTTTGAAAAATGGAAAATAAAGAGTTTCGTGCGGTAATTAAACACTTTTATATGAAAGGTTATACGCCACAATTAATCAAAGATGAATTGGATTCTGTTCATGGTGATAATGCACCATCATACTCCACCGTGAAATCCTGGGTTCAACAATTTAAAATGGGTCGTTCAAGTACGGAAGATGAACAACGCTCTGGAAGACCGAAAACTTCTACTACTATTGAAAACATTAGAAAAATATTTAATAAAGTGACTAAAGAAAGACGAATAAAGCTCAGAGAACTTGCTGATATTGTTAAAATACACGAAAAACAAGTTTGGAGTATTTAACATGAAAAAGCTATTCGCAAGAACGCGTTCGTCCGTTGGACTAATTCCGAGGAGCTTTTAGCGATTTATCAGCTTAATCCAATAGAGTTCTTGCGTCGATTCACAACTGTTGATGAAACATGGATCCATCACTACATCCCAGAATGCACTAAGTCCCAAGATGGCGAAAACTGTTAAGTCAGCAGGAAAAGTAATGGCCACAGTATTTTGGGATGCAAGGGCTATAATATTTATTGATTATCTTGAGAAAGGAAAAACACTAAATAGTGAATATTATTGTGCATTATTGGATCGGTTGAGTGAAGAAATCAAGATAAAACGACCGCATTTAGAAAAAAAAGTTATTTTTCATCAAGATAATGCTCCTTCACACGCTGCATTTTTAACTCAACAAAAACTGGCCAAATTACGATTTGAAATTGCTCCGCATCCACCATATAGTCCAGATTTAGCTCCTTCTGATTTTTTCTTGTTTCCAAATTTAAAAAAAAAATCTCGGTGGCAAAAAATGTTCGTCCAATAGCGAGGTTATTGCTGAAACTGAGGCATATTTTGAACGTCTTGAAAAATCTTATTTTTCGGATGGAATTAAAAAACTTGAAAAACGTTTGACGAAGTGTATTGAGTTGAAAGGAGATTATGTTGAAGAATAAATAATAATAATTCCAAAAAACGGTTCTTTTTATGTTAGGCCAGTTACTTTTGCGGTCGCCCTCGTACTTACACTTAGTAGGGAAATAAATACTGTTACACACATTTTATGCTGTAAAATAAAAAGTACTGAACGTTTTTGGACCAAATATTTTTAAAAATATTTATTGATGTATATTGTATCCAAACAGGATTTACTTATTCGAAATGTCCTTTACACACGCCTTAAGTCTCGTCCTTTGGAAAATTGGCCACAGCGGGAACCAAAGCAGTCTTAAGAGATCAAATTTTGGGGTATCTTTTGTGACAAACCTTGTCCTCTAAAACCTCCACAATTTGTAATCCAATGGGTTCAAATCCGGACTGCCTCAGGGTCATTCTTCAGAGGAAATGAACACTGGCAAATTGTTTCGAAGCCAGGTCTGGGACGTTCTAGCCTTATGGGCCAACGCAGAATCCTGCTGGAAAGTCCATGACTGGTTTTCGAACATGGAATTGTTAAGAGGCTTCACAACATCTTCCAAAACGGTTTCTTTGGCCGATGTTTTGACTCGTTGTTCGCAGAAATGCAGGTCCCATCGTAAGAGACACCCCACCAAACCATGACTGAAGCTGGGTGATGACCCTTTTCACCCCTGGGATCAGTTCAGATGCTTCCTTAGATGACCGCGCAGACACTCTATCATTTTGCTTGTTAAATTTTTCCTGAACGGTAAAAATGTTTTCATCGGTGAACAAAATTTGTCTGTGCAAGTTATCAGCGTGCTTCACCAAAAGACGTTTGCATTTTGCAATCCTATTTTTTTTAAAGCTGCAGTCAATAAATGTCCGGTACGTCGTTAGAAAGCCCCAAGTCACAAGTCTTTTTTAATGACTCGACACATGGACTTTTGCGTGATATTCATCTCACGGGCCATGATTTTTTGTTTTCGTAGCGGATTTCTGTGAATTATTGATTTAACGGCTTTGATGATATGCTGTGTTCGAACAGAGCGTGGGCGGCCCGACCGGTGGCAGTCTTTTACATCTCCAGTCTCCTCAAACAGTTTTATGCATCGGTAGACGAACATGCGGCTAATCCCTAGTGGGCGGAGCGTTTTGAAAATATCGCTTTTTTCATTTCACATTTGAAAAGCGTGCGGGAATAAAAAGAAGTCATTGAGTGCCAAGTCGGGGCTGTACCGCGGATGACCCATCAATTCGACGTTTTGGTCGGTCAAAAAAGAGCTGGTTTGAGTAGATGTGTGAGAGCTCGCATTGTCATGGTGCAAAATGATTCGTCTTTTCTTGTTCTTTTTTCGAATCTCTCCGACGACTTCAGGTAAACAAATTGTGGTGTACCACTCGGAATTGATCGTCCTACGTTGCTTAAGCGGAACAGTCACCACATGACCAGTTTTGTCGAAGAAACAGGCGACCATTTGCTTCAAAGTGTTTTTTCCACGAACAACTTTCGTTGGATTTGGCTCGTCTTCGAAGATCCACACGGTCGTTTGCCGTTTTAGTACTGGCTCATACGCATAGATCCATGATTCGTCACCTGTGACGATCTTATAAACGTCTTTTGAGGCACCACGATCGTATTTTTTCAAAATTTCTTTGCACTAATCGACACAAGCCTTTTTTTCAGCGATTGTCAAATTGTGCGGGATCCAACGAGAACAAACCTTTTTTACGGCCAGGTGATCATGCAATATCGAATCTTTGCTGGTGAAAGAAATGCCCAAGGATGCCTCCATCTCACGGTATGTCACATGTCGATCTTGCATTATCAGTTCACGTACGGCATCAACGTTTTCTGGCACAGCGGCCATTTCTGAACGACCTTCAGTACCTTCGTCTTTGAGCGAGCGTCGGCCACGATTGAATTTATTAAACCAGTTTTTCACAGTTCAATAGGATGGTGCTTCATCGCCATACACAGATTTAAGTTCATCGATGCAATCTTGTCGTGATAATCCACGTCGAAAGTTGTGAAAAATGGTCGCACGTAAATGTTCACAAATTTTTTGCCAAATTGATTTTTTTAAGTAACTGCAAACAACAGAAATGATGGTCGTACGTCAAAACGTTCTGAGTACCTTTATGCTAAAAAATATCAAACTTTCCAATGGAAATGTCAGATGGCGCCCGGGGAACACTTAGTGTTGCATCGAATCCAGCAAAGGTTAGTTTGAGCTCTGACATTTTCAGTACATGCGACCCTAGATATTAAATAAATTTCAATCAGCTAGCGTCGTTTTTACTTAAAGGTCAGTTAGGTAAATTCAACAAATTTTGTAGTCAAGTCAGGAGAAATATAAATTCGACCAATTTCAGCAATGCGTCTACTTTGGCTTACCACATTTCAAACATATATTTTTTATTCCGTTTCATGCGCCAGTAAGAAAGGAAATTTCAATAACTTCTGTCCCTATTTAATTTGCTATTACTCCTAGTTTTAATATATCTATTTTTATTCGGGATGAGATCTGCAATACAATAGATGGTCACAAGAACAAATTTATTTGTTGGCATTACCAATAGTTAGTACCAAGGAATTGTAATTGTAAACAAAACTATTAGTTGCCACAACAGGGAGTTCTTGCAACCGATGATGTACACTACATTCCATTAGCTCAATCGACTAGTTAGTCATAAGTACCATAATATTATCAAAGCAACTATTTTATGGTATATTGAATATAATATCCGTCGAGTTTAGTAACTTGTAGTTTTAGCAACTTAAAATCTTTTGGTCGAACAAAAATTTTGAAGTCTGAACCGATTCTCAACCCATGATATCTTTCTCCCATGGTTCAAGGCCTCAAACTAAGTCGAATAGTACATTTATGCCATACTCCGATTAGTGGAGATTTTTGTCCTCTGGGGAACAAGTTTCCACTTATTTCTTAATGGGATATTGTGGGAGTTGATTAAGCACGTAATCACGATTCGTTTGATCATTTTTAAGTCACCATATGCGACGCGCAAAATAGAAAGCAACCTAAGGTTAAAAACCAGTTTTGTTCAGGAGAGCCATTTCAAAGATTAGGTCCCTTTCCATTTGCGCTTAGAATCGTCGACTTCACTTTCATAAAACGCGAATATCTCTGGGAGGGAACACTTTTGGGGCATGGGATCGGTCTAATTCGATGCTCAGATGTTGTCCACATCAAAAAAAAAAGTGAAAAGTTGCTGAAAAGTTTTGTTCAGGAGAGCCATTTTAAAGATTAGGTCCCTTTCTATTTGCGCTTAGAATCGTGGACTTTACTTTCATGAAATGCGCATATCTCTGGGAGGGAACACTTTTGGGGCATGGGATCGGTCTCATTCGATGCTCAGTTGTTGTCCACATCGAAAAAAGAAAACAAAAGAAAAATTGATTTTTTACCCTTTGGTCCCTATCTCTATGCTCTGTGTCGCATATGCCTATGCTTAAGAGTAAATGTTTTTTTATAACTATTGCGTCATTTTTTGGGCCACTAGACCACATAGGTCCAAAACCAATTCCGTTTTTAATATGTTAAGTACGGACCGCCGTGGTGTGATATTTGGTGTGCACGGCAATTATGCTAGTGAATCCTAGTTCAACTCCGTGTAAGAACATTTTAATTGTAATTACATGTAAGAGATGAATCACAAAGCGACACACAGAAAAAATCAGTTATAAATCGGTCCGAACTCCAAAAACTGGGTTAAATAAAGATACGTTCTGTTGCAATCTCCAACATTACATGGTATTGATGGTTACGAGTTTCGACCTGCCGTAAGATGGTAGCTACAATTATATTTCCATTCTTACAGCCAATAAGCCGTTTAGTACAACTATTGGTTGCTACAACAGGTGTTCATGACCATGTTTCTTTGGTAGCAATAATTGAAAGTGACAAAAAATAATTTTATGTAGTAACCAAACCACATTTAGTTTGTTATTTTAAAATATACAGTAAATTCATAAAAGGAAGGGCCTCGTAGCCTCGAGTTATTTTTTATGGGCCAAGGAAATTTATATTTTAAAACGAAATTGCAGATTAAACTTTTTTTCTTTTCATTGCTCTTTGCCATTTCATCGTGGAAAGACTTACACCGCGAAAAACACGGGTTTCGAGCATTACGCCATACCGCTCGAAATGATCGAAAGAGTCATCCAAAATTAGACTCACAGAATGGACACCCTGCGGCCAACATTTGAAGGAAATTATATTCAAAAATAAATATCATAAAATGTCCTTTCGGATAAACAATAAAGATTCCTCACTTAATTCAAATTTTTGTAGTTTTTTTTTACTTTAAAAAAATACCTCTAGATTGATCATCACATACATAAATCAGACATTACAGCAAATTACTAGTCCCCTCAGCGTTATTAAGTGCATATCTGTTAGAGTCCTCAACCTGCAATTGTGTTTAAGGTTATTTTGAACGCTGAATCCAAATATGTACTTTTTTCCTATCAGCCTGACTTTTTATGATATACCGTTACGAACTTTCTTATGTCGACTAGAACTTTATAGCATTTTTTTAATAATTTAAGCTCACTGATATCAAATCCAATATCCAATTTTCTCTATCAGCTCGACTTTTAGAGATATACCGTGATGTCAAAAATGAAGGCACTCGCACTACATACATTGCTGCATTAACTTGAAAACCGTTCTTCATAGTTAGTTAAAAAATAATCTCAAAAATTGACCACTAAATCATCGTGCTTGCATCTTTTTTAAATTTGCCCAGTAGTAGTAGTTTCAGAAATATCGTTGAAATTTTGAAACAGTTTTCAAAAAAAAATTTTTTTTTTGTTTTTTAAAAGTTTATAAAAAAAATGTGACAAAACTCACAGATTTTGTCTAAAAACCTTTAGTTCAATATATTTCGAATGAAATGAGCTTTATTTCATTAAAATCGGTGTACAGCTTTTGATTTTGTTCACAATATATCTCAAAATTCGGACAAAAAAATTAACACACGTTTTTTTCATTTTGCTCCACTGTCCCATTTATATGCCAGAGCACGTATCCAAATTTAACTTTACAGCAACAGCAAAAACATTGCCGGCCATCCTTACTGTTCCCCCCTGTCCAAAAAAGGACTTATTCACAGAACCTTTTATTGAACAAAATGTTGAATTGTGCAAAATAAGCCGATTTGCAACATGAATTGCATACAAAATATAAGTCAACAATTGCACGCACCACCAGCAGCAGCCACTAACCATCAGCCGAGTCATCAGCCATCAAAAGAAGATAATTAAAATGACAGAGTAGAAACCCTATGAAGCAACCAAAAAAAAAGAACTGCTCCGATATAAAATCCACAAAAACCATAGCAAGGCAACTGAAAAAAGAAAACCACTCACACTCACAGATACGGAATATAATTTCGAGTTTTAAAGGCACACATAACAAATTTAAACAAATTGTGTTAAAAATAACAGCCAAGGATTCAAAATGTTTATTTATGAATTTCTCTAAAAATAATCATCACATGTTGTTGTTGTTGTTGTTTTTGCCTTTTTCAATATAAACAAACAGCGAGAAGGAAAACGTCCTCGTTGACGACGTCAATGTCAATGATGAAGACCATGAGAAGAAGCACAAATTTTGTCAATTGAAATGAAACAGTTGTAAACAAATGTTGGTCATGTACGTTTGCGGAGGTGATCGTCTGGAACTTAAAACCCGATTTAGTGAAAACGCATACCCGTTGTGTCATTTAACACCCTGAGACAACAAGCAACAGTCATTCATTACAAACAAATGTTGATGTTGCTGCCTGCAGCGTCGGTGGTGACGGCGGTCTTGCTACAGTTTGACTTCTTGATGGACGCTAAGGAATTTCCACCTTCAGCGCGATATGGTTGGATGTATGTGGTGGCCGTGATGGTATAGCTAAAACCCTAACCTAGACATCTTTGTCACCAACATATTATCATTGACTAGTATCACCCTCAATGTCGCCATGACGCACTCACGCAATATGTTGGAATACCCATGCACAGTGTTTGGTTTGCCTGCAATTCCAGGCACATGTGGATAAACAGAAGAAACGCTACACAGGCAACACTCAATGAAAGCGGCAGAGCTAACATTAACTGATAATTTAGATTTGAAATTAATTGCGAGTCAATCCCATTGTTTTTCTAAATTTATTGTTATATCAGCCCTCTCGAGCTTCCAAAAATTGCCGTAGTGGACGGTATTTCACGACGGTATTTCACGTATTGGTTAAAGTTTTCAACTAGCAATAATCGCACCTCGGTACAACCTCATTGGTTACGATATCGCCGCTGCGCAAAGTTAACCATACTGAGCAAAAACCGAACATCTTATGGCTAAATAAATTTCAACGTAATGAGAATTACTTGGGAAAAATATTTATCACATGTGGATGAATAGAACAGACACTACACAGACAACACTCAATGAAGGCACAACTAACATTTTTTCTGCGGAAAAAAATCGATGATAATTTCGATTTGAGTTTTAGCTTGAATCAGTTCTACGGTTATTTAAATTTATTGTTATATCAGCCCTCTCGGGCTTCCAAAAATTGCCGTAGTGGACGGTATTTCACGTCCCCATGGCGGAGTATTGGTTAAAGTTTTCAACTAGCAATAATCGCACCTCGGTACAACCTCATTGGTTACGATATCGCCGCTGCGCAAAGTTAACCATACCGAGCAAAACCCGAACATCTTATGGCTAAATAAATTTCAATGCAATGAGAATTACATGCTTGTCTACAAAATGATAAACTAAAGTGTGTTATTTAAACAAAAACAAATTAAAAGCGCATGAAGGAAAACAAACCCTACCTAAAAGATTGAAATGATCTGATAACAAAGAAGAGGGTTGAAAATGACTATAAAATACGCTAAACTACCCTACTTCAGGTAACTGCTAACAAACTGGTTTTTGTATAAAAGAAAAGAAACTGTAAACTACCACCACTCCAAATGGTAGTGATCATATCTATTATGTGCATATTCCTACGAGTAGCTTCAATAAGAAAACGATTTAGCAAGGAATATTATTCGAATGATCTCCGCAGTATTCACTGACCATACTCGATTTTGTGTGATTCAGTTTAGTAAAACAGTTTGAGTTTTATTAAAAGGTTGGAATGGTCATGTTAAATACTCAGCAACTAAATCTTGCCCCAGCGAGTAAAACCGACAGGCAATTACTTTAATAACACAAACTTCAATATCTGGCTCTCCTCCTTAACGAATGCATGCCGCAAACATTTCCAATGTACCGCCGATATATTGAAATTTTGCTTGTCTTTGCTGAAATCCCTACAATAGTTTAGATGGTGAATTAATTGTACGAAGGCTGCTATACGAGTATATATATTTCTGGCCTAATAATGGAAATGCGAATATTTATCACCAAAAATGGTTTTATTGCTTTTCAAAGTATTCTCCAGCAAGATTTATACACTTTTGCATGAGCTCAACCCAATTGTCGAAGCACTTTTTCCACAACGATTAAGACACCTCCAAAACATGGGGTTTGAACATTTCCACAGCATGTTCTGGCGAAGAAAATCGTTGATCACGCATTTTTTTCTTGATGTGCTGCAATAAAAAGAAGTCATAGGGTGTTAAGTCAGGGCTGTACGGCAGATGACACATCAATTCGACGTTTTGGCCGGTCAAAATGGCGTTACTGTGAGGCGGTGTGTGAGAGCTCGCATTGTCAGGGTGCACAATGATTCGTCTTCTCTTGTTTGTTTTTTGAATTTCTCCGAAGAGTTCAGGTAAACAAATTGTGGTGTTCCACTCAGAATTGACTGTCCTACGTTGCTCAAGCGGAACAGTCGCCACATGACCAGTTTTGTCGATGAAACAGTCGACCATTTGCTTCGAAGTGCTTCTTACACGAAAAACTTTCGTTGGATTTGGCTCGTCTTCGAAGGCCCACATGGTCGATTGCTGTTTTGTTTCGCGCTCATACGCATAGATCCATGATTCATCACCTGTGACGATCTTATAAACGTCTTTTGAAGCACCGCGATCATATTTTTTGTCAAAATTTCTTTGCACCAATCGACACGAGCCTTTTTTTGAGCGTTTGTCAAATTGTGTGGAATCCAACGAGAATAAAACTTTTTTACTGCCAGGTGTTCAAGCAATATCAAAAGAATGCTGGTGGAAAAAATGCCTCTATGCCACATGACGATCTTGCATTATCAGTTCACGCACGGCATCAATGTTCTCTGTCACAACGGCCGTTTTTGGACGACCTTCGTCTTTGAGCGAGCGTGGACCACGATTGAATTCATTAAACCAGTTTTTCACAGTGCCATAGGATGGTGCTTCATCGCCATACATAGATTTAAGTTCATCGATGCACTCTTGTCGTGATAATCCACGTCGAAAGTTGTGAAAAATTATCGCACGAAAATGTCCACTAGTTAATTCCATTTTATTGCCAAATTAATTTTTTTAGGTCACTGTAGAACGTCAAAACGTTCAGAGTACGTTTATGCTAAAAAATGTCAAACTTTCCAATGGAAATGTCAGCTGGCGCCAGGTCACAGTTAGTGTTGCCTAGGCCAGATATATATATATATATATATATATATATATATATATATATATATATATATATATATATATATATATATATATATATATATATATATATATATATATATATATATATATATATATATATATATATATATATATATATATATATATATATATATATATATATATATATATATATATATATATATATATATATATATATATATATATATATATATATATATATATATATATATATATATATATATATATATATATATATATATATATATATATATATATATATATATATATATATATATATATATATATATATATATATATATATATATATATATATATATATATATATATATATATATATATATATATATATATATATATATATATATATATATATATATATATATATATATATATGTGCGTTTTATGAATGTGAAGCCGATTCTAAGCGCAAATAGAAAGGGACCTAATCTTTAAAATGGCTCCACTGAACAAAACTGGTTTTTGACCTTAGGTCCCTTTCTATTTTGCGTGTCACATATAGCAACTTTCGTAGGGCCATATGGACCACTCCAAGTTCCAAATTGGCACAAATCTTGCAAATAAGTATTTATTTGGATGTGAAATAAAATTTCAGTGTCTCTGAACGTTACGGGATGAATTTTTTAAGCGAATTTATCTCTAAGCCATGTAAAAACAACCCTATAAAATCCATAAGCCTTTTGCAGCTACGGCGCCATGATTTGAACCAGTAGGTACTGGTCGGTGAGTATAATAATTTTATCGTACACAGCTTACTGATGTGAGTTTTCTATTGATCCCCAATGGGACGTTAAGGGACTTAAGTGAGTACGTGAAAGCTGATCCCAGAAGATAAGCTTTAGAATTTCCCGTTTGCTTCTTAATCGGCTGTTGTAGGAAGTAACCCAGAAAAAACTACGAAAATCGAGTTCAGTGAACCTTATTCTAATATGTTCTACATACGCTGATTATCAAAATCGAGAGCATGTTTCACATATCCTTACATAGAATGGCAAACAATTTAGAATAATAAACGGATCATTTGGAAAATTTCAGGGTTTTTTATTAAATTTAGAAAGCTGAAAAAATAAACTTAAGGAGAATTAACGAATTGTCAGGAAAAAATATAGCAGCATTAGTTATTCAGTTTTCAACTTATTATTTGTCAGGAAGAACATGCGTGGTCTATGTACGGAATTCAGAATCCTTTGTTTTTATAACTTTTTTCATACGTCTAGACATGCTTTTAAATAAACTTTGTACGATTTCACTCGAAATATTTTGCCACTCTAATTTTACGCGGCACCAAATTTTTTCCATGATACTTGGCGCTCGATCATACTGCGCCAAGCGGCTCTTGACCACAGTCCATTAATGTTCGATAGGTTTTAGGTCTGGACTTTGTACTGGCCACTGCATTACCTCAATGTTTGGCTCCAAGTGCCAGCTTTGAACAATTTTTGATGTATGCTTCTCTGTCTTGCTGTAAAACCATTTCCACTTCAGGTTAGGCGCTTCTATCCACAAAGTCAGGTAAATTTGTTCGAAGAATACGGAGATATTTTTTCTTGTTCCTTATGCCCTCAATTTTAACCAGTTATCCCAAATGTCTCTATGTGAATCACCTCCACGTAAACCACCTGAAAACCATAAATCTGCTACCACCATATTTGACGGTTTGTTTCACATAGTTTTGTTTAGGCGTTCATGACGTCTATGCCAAAAAAATTAGTTTTCACACTCTGGAAACGATTAGTTTTAGTTTCGTCGAACCAAAAACTCGTTTCCAATCTTCGTCCTTCCAATTCTTGCGACTTTTACAGAACTTAAGTCTTGTTTATAGGTTTTTATCAGATAGAGCTGGCTTTATCTATAAGTATTTGATTGCTGCCACTTATCCAAGTCTGTGAAACGCTCTATGAGCAGTTGGTGCATTTACATTCTTTCTTATTGACCAAGCAGCCTGGTTAGGTGTTTTGGAGCTTTTGTTTCGCGTTTGACGTAACATCAAATGGTCCTCTAAGTCATTTAGCAGACTAGGGCGACCTCCAGAACTCGGCACAGGATCAGCATTACGTCGTTTTTCGATAGCTACGAGTATTACGTTGCGTTGCTTCACATTGAGTTCTTAAGCAATAACACTTGATGATTTTCCGCTATTAGTCATGGTGACTATTATATTTTTACCATCTATAGCGATTTTCACCGAAGAAATGCACAGCCTTCCGATGTTCCTCTGCCGTTTCACTGTTTGGGCTCTTCAAAAGATCGAAGAAGATCCGCTGTTTTCGACCAAAATTTTGTTCAGTGATAAAGCCCATATCCGCTCAACGGCAACGTCAATACTTATACACAAAATTGCGCATTTGGACTGAAGAACAACCAGAAAAGGTTCAGAAGGTTTAATTCTACCCGGAGAAAACCACAGTTTGGTGTGGTTTGTGGAATGGCGGAATCATCGGTCAAGATTACAGGATAACGCTGTCGCGTTATCCTGTAATCTTGACGACGTTTGGTTTGAACAGAACGATGCCACTTGCCATACAGCTGCTCAAAGAATGGATCTACGAGGGCGGTTCGGAAAGTTCTTAGCCTATCAATGAAAGAGAATAGTTAGTTTTTCAAAAATATTTTTATTTTTCAACATAATCTCCTGAAACTTCAATACACTTAGTCCAACGCTTATCTAGAAATTCTATCTCTTGATTAAAATAGTTTTCCTTAAGGTCTTTAAAATAGTGGTTTACAACTGTAATTGCATCTTCATCTGAGGTAAAACGCTTGCCAGCAAGGATTATTTTAGATTTGGGAACAGGTAAAAGTCACTGGGAGCTAAATTAGGAGACTAAGGTGGGTGGTCAAGCAACTCGTACTTTAATTCGTTGATTTTAGCCATTGTTAAAACACTCTTGTGCGCTGATGCGTTGCCTTGATGAAAAATTACTTTTTTGTGTTGTAAGCCAGGACGTTTTTCTCGAATTTGTACATTTAATTGATCTAAAAGGTTGCAATAGTACTCTGAATTTATTGTTTTACCCTTTTGCAGATAGTCAATCAATAAAATACCCAAAAAACCGTTGTCATTACCTTACCAGCCGATTGAATTGGTTTTGCCTTCTTTGGAGCACTTCCTCCAGCTTCATTCCATTGCTTGGATTGTTCTTTTGTCTCTGGAGTATAGTGGTGGATCCATGTCTCCTCAACAGTTATGAAACGACGCTTAAAATCCATTTTATTTCGCTGAAAACGATCCAAACAAGCTTGAGAAATGTTCATTCTTATGCGTTTTTGGTCGACTGTTAACAAGTCCGGCACCCATCTTGCAGAAAGCTTTTTCATCTGTAGTTCTTCATGCAAAATTAAATGGACTTGATCATTTGAGATGCCCATGATATTAGCTATTTCACGCACTTTTATTCGTCGATCATTTAATACCATATCATGCACTTTGGCTGCAATTTCTGTTGTTGTAGCTGTTTTTGGACGTCCACTACGTGGTTCATCTTCAATGCTTGTACGACCACGTTTAAATTCATCAACCCAATTTTTTACTGTTGCATATGAAGGAGCACTTTCACCTAACACATTCACCATATCATTATGAATTTCTTGTCCCGATAAACCTTTTTTATGTAAATATTTAATGACACTACGCATTTCTAATTTTTCCATTGTAAAAAAATCGCGGATGCGTCTTTTGTGAACACCTGTTTCTATATGAAGGAGTTGCCAGATCGAAACAAAATTAAACATGTGTTCATAGCAGAGATGGAAGTTTCCAAAACACATAACTTTTTTCTGTATATACCGCGCTTTTTGTGCTAGACTAAGAAGTTTCCGAACCGCCCTCGTATTAAGACGTCATTTGGAAGAGCAGCTAATTTCACGCTTTGGACCGGTAAGTTGGCTGCCTAGATCGTGTGACCTTTCGATTTTTTCTTTGGGGCTACGTAAAGTCCGAAGTCTATGCTGACAAACCAGCAACGATTCAGGTTTTGGAAGCCAACATTACAAGTGCCATTAACGCTATACCGGTCGATATGCCCAAACCTTGGACCCTGAGGCGTAGTTGCGGCCAACATTTGAAGGAAACTATATTCAAAAAAAATGCCATAGAATGTCCTTTAGAATGAACCATAAAGATCCCATAATTGATTTGAATTTTTGTGTTTTTTTTTATTAATAGTTCGTTAGTTTGCTTTAAGAGTTTGCCCCTTTGGACTTTTGGCTTGGATTTATACTGTTTATAGATGTGTAATATTAACAGATACTTAACATTACCTTCTACTAAAAGATGCTCAGTTAGGAATGGTAATATACATAGGTTGAGGTCTAGATCTTCTGGCAGGATATTTAATTAAAGGAGCTTTAAGGCCATGTATACCTTATAAAGTGTGGTTCAATTTTAAGGACCGTTGGTAAATATAAACTACACCTAAACATCAAGTTTTTTTCAATATTTCATTTGATATTTCTCAATTTCAGACTAACTCAATTTGAATCATGGAAAGATACACAAGCGAGAAACGCGTTAAAGTTATTCAGGCTTCGGGCAACAGTGGATGATCAATTTTCGAAAAAAATCATCTTCAGTAATGAGGCACATTTTCACCTCAGTGAATTCGTCAATAAGCAGAATTGCCGCATATGAGCGAATGATAATCCAAGAGTGATTGTCGAAAAAACAAGAAAGAGTGACTGTATGGTGCGTTTATGGGCTGGCGGCATCATCGGGTAGTAAACTGTGTTTGAATCAAAAAAAAGAAAGCATTCAACAAAACCTTCCCTAAGAAGGGGTGGTTCGAGGTCTGACTTTGTTTTTCAAACCCTTTCAGAGTTGAATTTTCTTATCTCACACATTCTATGAGGCCTACCCGTATGGCATGGAACCCATGATGTATGCATAGTCTCAAACTCGAGCACACATCGTGTGCAACACAAGTCTAAGTGAGAAATACCCAGTGACGCCACAAGCCTTAATGCCAGCAAATCCTTTAAAATGTTTCGCTTATTTCTGTTCACGATTTCTTTGCCGCATACGGCGCAAGAAATGCAATAATATCTTAAATAAATAAAAACAAACTACAAGAATGTACAGAACAAGAGCAACAAAACCCAACGAAAGAAAACATTCATCAATTTGTTCAATTGTGCAGCAAATCGTAGTCGAACACCACCAGCCTGGCTGTGTTGTCTGGCGATATCTCGATTCAATATTTCACTTTCGATTGATGATGGATTCATTGGGGCGGCTTTTCAAAACCAGCAATCGATGGAACGTTGAACGTTTTATTTTCATTTGCAGTATGCGTTTATCTTCTGGTGCGTTAATGACTTTTTGTTTATCGTTCATGTTTATTTTCCAATACTGGCGAGTATGAACGTCGGTACATTCGGGTACAATAAACACAAATTGATAATTTTATCATTAAATGAACAATCGGGCGGTGAAAATATGTTCAACGCTTAAATATGCCGATAAACCGATTGGCGGCGGCGATAGTCTGCTACAGTTTGGTGTGAAATTCAGGGCCCATTGGAACAGACTGCACTACCATATCGTACATTTGTTTAATTGATGAGTTTATAAAATAGTTTATGAGATTATTATCGTTATCATTGTCATCATCAACATTCCCAAGCGGTATTTGACTTTCGCTCTTGAAGTATACAATTTTCTTTTAGTGGGTTTGAGGTGGAATCGGAAAACATACCTAAATTGTAATGTCGCCAAGAACACGACCGAGTCTATTCGGGTTGTCTACCTCCGGTGTTGTGGGAAATGTGTCACAAATTGCTTTTTAATCCCTCAAATACACCTTTGTTATTAACTTCAGACACTCTAGGTAAATACTTATAGAGGAGTTGAGGTGGGAGACAATGATTCAAATGACTTTTCCGAGTGGCGTTTTGGGAATTTAACCCTTAAGTTAATGTTTACCATCTTTAATATTGTAAATACTCTGCCGCATATCTTACATTTGTTGTGTTCCCACAGAGATTGTTACTCGAATTTTACAAATCGATATGGTAATACATAATTTTGTTGAAGGTGGGAGTGCTGTATTCGGTCCATATTTTTACGTAAGCTTGAACTTTTTTTCAAACCAACTATCCTTTGAAATTCATCCTTTTAATATTCCACCATAAGCATTTCTTTGTATATAAAGATAAGTCTCTCTATCTAAAATAAATTTCACTACGAATCCAGATATGTTTTTATTACGAATGGACCGAAAAAGCAACTGGTGTAATAATTGGGGCCGAATTTTTATAATTGTTTTTCTTCCCATTTCAATAGCCAAAACATGGTGAAAGGTATAGATTCTGGTCGAACTTATTGTTATTTCAACTTTCATTGATATATAAAAAACAAAAAAAAAATATATTTGGCCATATGGATTTTCCAGTCAGCACATTTCGCTATAAATCCTAATATGTGTACCAAAAAAAAACGTCAGTTGCTTACAAAACTAAAAAAGCTAATGACGGGAGTGGCCAGATGCATTATACTCTGTACGTCCGAATGTTCAGAAATGCCACCTTAAAATAGGTTTTTGAACCCTCGTAGACGGGCTCTAAATTAACCTAGGGTTTTAAACTTAGTTTATATTCGAAATTGTGAGAAAATGTCAGTGTTTTTGGTTAAATCGTACATGCGGGAGCTAGAGCGAAAAATATAAAAATCGGATGAAGATATATAAAACAGATTAATCTGAACATATTTTTTCCATTTCAATAACTATCTTTCTTAGCCCAACTTACTCGTGTTAAATTTTATCATGACTGGATGTAAAATGTGGTTTCTGGAGCAAAAAATCATAAAATCCGAAGAACAAACACATGTGTGTTGGAGCAATATCTAAATCTGAGCCGACTTTTTTAATTTTAATAACGTTCCATTAATTTTGAATGTAATACGAGGGCGTCCGCAAAACTAACTGGCCTGGCACATTTTCTTTTATAAGCCATTTGTCAAAATTTCCGAAATATTTAATGATTATTTTCTTTGTTACAGGTGATTGAAGTAAAAAAGTTTTACAATTTTTGAAAAATGGAAAATAAAGAGTTTCGTGCGGCAATTAAACACTTTTATATGAAAGGTTATACGCCACAATTAATCAAAGATGAATTGGATTCTGTTCATGACAATGCACCATAATACTCCACCGTGAAATCCTGGGTTCAACAATTTAAAATGGGTCGTTCAAGTACGGAAGATGAACAACGCTCTGGAAGACCGAAAACTGCTACTACTATTGAAAACATTAGAAAAATATTTAACGAAGTGACTAAAGATAGACGAATAAAGCTCAGAGAACTTGCTGATATTGTTAAAATACGCGAAAAACAAGTTTGGAGTATTTTTCATGATGAACTCCACAGTAAAAAGCTATCCGCCGCCTTTGTTGACTTTGCCCCAAAAAATCGTCCGTTGGACCAATTCCAAGGAGCTTTTAGTGATTTATCAGCGTAATCCAATAGAGTTCTTGCGCCGATTCATAACTGTTGATAAAACGTGGATCCATCACTACATCCCAGAATGCAAAGAACAGTCAAAACAATGGATAGAAGCTGGTAAAAGTGGTCCCAAGAAGGCGAAAACTGTTAAGTCTGCAGGAAAAGTAATGGCCACAGTATTTTGGGATGCAAGGGGTATAATATTTATTGATTATCATGAGAAAGGAAAAACTATAAATAGTGAATATTATTGTGCATTATTGGATCGATTGAGTAAAGAAATCAAGATAAAACGACTGCATTTAGAAAAAAAAGTTCTTTTTCATCAAAATAATGCTCCTTCACACACTGCATTTTTAACTCAACAAAAACTGGCCGAATTACGATCTGAAATTGCTCCGCATCCACCATATAGTCCAGATTTAGCTCCTTCTGAATATTTCTTGTTTCCAAATTTAAAAAAAATTCTCGGTGGCAAAAAAATTTCGTCCAAAAGCGAGGTTATTGCTGAAACTGAGGCTTATTTTGAAGGTCTTGAAAAATCTTATTTTTCAGATGGAATTAAAAAACTTGAAAAACGTTTGATGAAGTGTATTGAGTTGGAAGGAGATTATGTTGAAAAATAAATAATAATAATTTCAAAAATACGGTTCTTTTTATTTTAGGCTAGTTACTTTTGCGGTCGCCCTCGTAAAGTGATAAAATCGGTTGAACGTTTGTGCGAGGGAGCATGTACAACTAAAATTTGAATCCTGTAGACAGAAGTACTGAATTTTTTTTTAAATTTCTGGTTATATTGTAAAGGGTGAACTTTGTCTTATATGTGGGACCTATATCTTCTTCAGGACCGATTTTCTTTAACTTCAATAGCGTCCGTTCTTCATCTAAAAAACTTACTTTTGACCAATTTAATGAAAATCGTACAATTTCGATCTGTAATTTGATTACATGCTTTAGACAGACAGGCTGACATCGGTAATTTGAATAAGCCAGTGATTCTAAGGCGATCAGTACACTTCACGGTGGGCAAGCATAAATATTCGGTTGTGGCAACAAATCTGTTCTCTATGTGTACTTACCTACGGGAAGTGAAGAGTCGAATGGCCTGAATGTATCGAACCGAGGACGTGAAAACAGAACCTACTACGCAAATGGTTTGGTATGGATAGAATGGTGTCAATTTCGTGAAACATTTAAAGTCGTAAAATTCGCGGTATAACTTTGCAGATTAATCCTGAGGATTTCACAAATCCAAGGATTTAAGCTGTCTTTTAAACAAAGTCCGCTCAAAGTGAGTTTTGTTTAGGAATCTATTACAGTTTTGTATAGAAATTGACAGCAAAACTACGCTGTTTAAATAGGCACTTCAATTGAACTGATGTATGCCCCCTCCTTTTGTAATAAAGGCAGCTTCAATAATGACACGTATGGTACCAGTCCCTTCTGATCGGTCCCGTGATAAGTTACATGGCATCTGCGCTGGGTTAATTAACTCCTTCCAATGACAAAGCCATGTATATGTTACCGGCTATTTTCGTGAAGTTGGTCGGGACCGGTCCCTATCCATGAGGGTACTATCACATGACTGGTTCTGTACCGGTCCAATGTTCCGTAGTGCAGTTACGTACAAACATTTGCTATCTTATAACAGGTGATAAATTCAAAGGTATTTTTACAAAACAAAAAAAAAATACAAAAATTCAAATCAAGTGTGGAATCTTTTGTTTTTATTTGAAAGGACATTTTATTATGAATATAATTTCCTTCAAATTTTGGCCGCAACTACGCCTCAGGGTGTCCATTCTGAGGGTCCAATTTTGGATGACTCGTTCGAGCATTTTAACCAGTATGGCGTTAATGACACGTGTAATGTTGGCTTCCAAAACCTGAATCGTAGCTGGTTTGTCAGCATAAACTTTACACTTCACGTAGCCCCAAAGAAAATAGTCTAAAGGTGTGATAACACACGATCTAAGTAACCAACTCTACAGCCAATAACGTAAAATTAGCTAATCTTCAATTTTACCTCACAATTGATCCATTTTTTGGCATTGTTTGGGTGTATTGCAAGTGGCACCGTCATATTGAAATGCCGAATGTCATCAAGATTACGGGCTGCAAATTCAGATAGCAAAAAATCTGATATATTGGAGCGATAGCGAGTACTATTTACGGTTACGTTCAGTTTATCATCGCAATGATTTCACCAGCCCATTAACCGCACAAAGCAGTGGTTTTCGCTGTGTAAGTCTTTCAATGATGAAATGGCAAACAATACTGAAAAGAGAACAAATAAAGTTGAACACAACTTACGCGTAATCTGTGAAAAAACCATACCTCTAGATTGATCACCCATTACAAAGCCCATAAACCGCACCAAACCGTGGTTTTAGCGGTTTAAGTCATTCCATAATGAAACAGAAAAAAATATAAAAAAATAAAGTTCAACACAACTCACGCTAATCTGTGAGAAAACCCTATTAAAAATTACCTCTAAATTGATTACCCTTTAGTACACTGTTCCACAGAGTTGCATATATTATTTGTCGACTAGTGTACGATGCCTGTACTAAGATGTTAAGCAAATGCCTTTGTATATAAGTATGTATGATAGCGAGTCTGATATCTTATCTTCGAGCTAAGAATATTTAAATACATTTTTAATTTAATGAAAACATTGAATATTAGAGTGTAATGGTAATAATTATGTTTGGCATGAATTATTTTAAAAGATGAGTTTTGAAAATCAATTAAGCGACGAGTCATACATACACAACAATCTATTCTCTGCCATTATTACAAGTATAAGTTTGTGCCTCGGAAAACAACACTCTGTGGGTCAGACATTTTACCGGGAAATAGTACCATTAGCTAAGGACATGTCTTTTCTAAGACTACGAGACTTTGCATTTTCTCCAAATTTTACTGAAATAGATCATGTTAAGTTTTCGGGGAAATGTCTCTTATATTTTTTTTTGATTTGTGTCTCAACTTGTAGATTTGTATTTCAATGTCCAAAAAATTGTTTTGGCCCAACGGAGCAAATCTCGTATATATAAAAAAAAATGAGTTTGTGTACTTATATGGTATAAATAGGGTACTTAAGTTTATGATTAATCAAGTGGGCGTGGCAACGCCCACTTGATCGTAGAACTGTGAGGTTTGGTAGATATGCAACTGATGTGATGCAAAATAAAGGGTGGTTAGATTTTAAAGGCCGATATTGATTTTGAATTTAGGAAATTATTGACTTTTTTTATTATGATAATATTCGTATGGTTTAATTAAGTATGGAACAAAATATCGGCCAAATGGTCACCGCGACCTTGCCGGCACACCTCCATCCGATGTGCATATTTTCGATGACGCTGAAGCGTTATTGTGGTTCTATGCCGTTAATGTGCCGAAATATCTCATACTTTAGCTCTTGATTTGTTGCTTGCTTATCGACAAACATCTTTTCTTCAAATAATCCCAAAGATAGAAGTCCAATGGTTTCAAATCACATGATCTTGGCGGCCAAATAACATCGCCACGACGTGAGATAAGACGGCAAAAGAGCCACTGTTTCGTTAGCTGTGTGACAAGTGGCACCGTCCTGTTGAAACCACATATCGTGCACATCCATATCTTTCAATTCGGGACATAAAAAGTTCGTTATCATCTCACGATAGCGAACACCATTCAAAGTAACTGCCTGGCCGGCCTCATTTTGGAAAAATACGGCCCGATGATGCCACCAGCCCATAAACCGCACCAAATAGTCACTCTTTGTGGGTGCATTGTTTTTTTCGACAATCACTTTAAGATTATCATTCGCCCAAATGCGTCAATTCTGCTTATTGACGAAAACACTGAGGTGAAAATGCGCCTCATCACTGAATACGATTTTCTTCGAAAATTTATTGCCATTCTTGAACTGTTGCCATTTCTTGCCACCATTTTGCCCATTGATGACGTTTGGAATGGTCAAGAGGCTTTAGTTATTGAGTCAATTGCACCTTGTAAGCTTGTAAATGCAAGTCTTTATGCATAATGTTGTGAAAGGTGTAATTGTTGGACACCACAACTCGTCGTTGTGGTGGGCGGCTCTTCAGCCACACTATCGCGAACAGCAGCAATATTTTCTGCAGTACGAGCTGTACGAGCATGCACTGGTGTTTTCACATCTCGCGGTTTGCTCAAATTTTTGCACGATTTTTCCGATTGTACGCACATTTGGACATTTAAAATGTTCGAAAAATTCACGAAGTGCACGATATGCATTTTAATTTGAACGCCCATTTTCATAATAAGCCTGATTGACTTTAACGCGTTGCTCGCGTTTTGTATCTTTCCACGGTTTAAATTGAATTGCTCTAAAATTGAGAAATGTCAAATGAAATGCAGAAAATAACTTGACATTTAGGTGTGGCTCACATTCAACATCGGCCCTTAAAATTTATATCTTTAACAAAAAGAGCGGAGCCACGCCCCTTCTAAAAACCCTTTATAACACCCACAATAGTAGTCTGACCATCATGAAATTTTCAGAGTATATAAGTATATGTATTACTGTTAAACTAGATATATGCATATACTGTTTCATCAAGTTTACAAACAGGGGCGTGACCCCGCCCACACATGTCAAAATGTAAAACGACCATATCTCACCATAAAGGTAGGAATGTGAGGTTTAGTACAGATACAACTAATATTATTTGGTTTTGAAAAAGTGGGCGGGCCACGTTCCTATTTAAGGAAACAAACATAATAACAGTCTGATTATCACGAAATTTACACAGTGTATAACAGTTGGCACAGACTAGTTGAAGTCAAGTTCGGAAGAGAGGTCATGGACCCGCCCACACTCCTCAAAATTTGAAACGATCATGTTCCACAGATTATAAGAGGTAGAAAGTTACGTTTTGGTACATACATATACTATTGATATAATGCAAAATAATTTTTGGTAAACATTGGTGGTGCCACGCCCCTTTTAAAAGAATCCGCGATAACAACCATAATAACAGTCTGATCATCCTGAAATCTTCACAGTATGTAACAGTTGGCTAAGAGATATGCACAGAGTATTTGGAACCAAGGCTGGAAAAAGGTGTGTGACGCCGCCCACTCACATATTTTTACCAGATGACAAAACTAGAAATATTGTATACCCTAGAGCACTTGAGTAAATACATAAAATTAAATACAACGAAATTCTGTTTTAGAAAAATTACTAATATGGGATAGCGAATCACACTGGGTACAGCTAGTCTTCTATATAAAGGGTGATCCATCTAGACGTATTTTTTATTTGTAATTTGAAAGGACAGTTTATGGTATTTATTTTTGAAAATAATTACCTACAAATGTTTGTGTTATGTATTATGGAAATGAGCGATCGGTGAGAAACGGAAAGATCCGCTGTTTTCGACCAAAATTTTGGTCAGTGATGAGGCCCATTTCTGGCTCAACGGCAAAGTCAATAAACAAAATTGCCGCATTTAACTGAAGAGCAACAAGAAGAGTTTCAAGAGGTGCCATTAAACCCAGAGAAAACCTTGGCTTGGTGCTGTTTATAACCTGGTGGAATCATCGGTGCATATTTTTTCAAAAATGATGATGGCCGGAACGTAACCGTGAATGTTGCTCGCTATTGCGCCATTATATCGATCTTTGTGCTACCTGCAATTGAAGCCCGAAATCTTGACGACACTTGGTTTCAACAGGACGGTGCCACGGTGGATTTATTGAGAGGTTATTTCGAAAAGCAGCTTATTTCACGTTTTGGACAGGTGAGTTGGCCGCCTAGAACGAGTGATATCACACCTTTAGACATTTTTCTTTTGGCTTACATAAAGTCCAAAGTCTATGCTGACAAACCAGCTACGATTCAGGTTTTAGAAGCCAACATTACGTGTGTCATTAAAGCCACACCGGTCGAAATGCTAGAACGAGTCATCCAAAATTGGACCCCCAGAATGGAAACCCTGAGGCGTAGTTGCGGCCAAGAATTGAAGGAAAGTATATTCAAAAAATAAATGTCATACAATGTCCTTTCAAATTACCAATAAAGATTCCACACTTGAGTTGAATTTTTATATATTTTTTTTGTTCTGAAAAAATATCTCTAGAGTGATCACCCTATATTTTGGGACATTCCAAAGAAAGCGACCCTAAAAAGAAACCGAATTCTGGCTAAAAGAGAAGAATCTTATTAAATACAATACAAATTGCCACAATCTTCCTTCTTATCATGACGTTTTTATACGAGATAAAAATTCAGAGATAACAGATGTTGCATTTGGGAAACATTTCAGTTGAATATAAATTTAAGTTTTGTTAAGCATTCTTAACGGAATGAAGTAAAAATTAAATTCATCGACGCCATTCTACAATAAACTTTTGCATGTATTCGACAATGCATTTCAAGTTTGTCATATTTGTGATAATATATCGGTTGAACTTCTTTGTAAATAGAATAGAGGCAGGTAAGTTGCAAACCTAAGGCAGTTTTAAATTACCGAAAATAAGTAAGTTTTACATTCCTTTAGTATTTTTAGAGAAATTACCATTTCAAAGTGAGCCGGCATCAATAGAATCGTTTCCATGGCAGGTCTCGGTACGCCTTAAAGCCTACGATATGCCCTTTCCTGGAGATGGTCACATTTGTGGTGGTTCAGTGATATCACAGCGTGTGGTTTTATCAGCTGCCCACTGTATAGTCAAGTAAGAGAACCGCCAGTGTTTTTGGTAAATATTTTAAGATTTTCCTAAATCTTCAGTGAAGAAGTCCAACCAGATGGCAGCCCTGATAAGTAAGAGGTCATAATTAAGTAACAGTGTTTTTTTAAACTCTCTGAGACTTTTCAAATATTCCAGTGAAGATCTTGTAGAATATCGCAGTCCCGATGAATTCATTTTAATTATGGGCACTGAGTCTCTGTCGGAAATCTCAAGATACACCTTGCAGTATCAAGTTCTGCAGTTGACAGCGCATGAGGCATTTAATTTGGCTACCTTAGTGAATAATATAGCGATGTTTTTCATAAATGACTATATTCCCTGGAATTGGCCAACAGTGCGAGCAGTGCCACTGAATACGATGCCTGAAAGAAAGGGTACACTATGTAATACTTCCGGTTGGAATATAACCGAGGTAAGTGCTCGAATTCAAAATAAATATAGAAACTGCCTAAGGTTGACTAGTTGACCCAGGTATAATTGTAGAAGATATTATATTTTGGAGAAAATGATTTAATTTGCCAAATTTCTTGTAGGACGATTCCTCGGACATACTGAGAGGCAACCTTGTGCCCATTATGGAGCAATCAGTCTGCAAATCTATTTATGGTGACCTTACCAGCGATTTGTTATGTGCCGGCTATGAGGAAGAATTCGAACATGCCTTCTGTGATGGTGATTCTGGTGGCCCGCTAGTCTGTTTGGGTCATTTAACTGGCATTATCCTAGAGGGCAACAGTTGTGCCCGCAGTGGTTATCCCGGCTTGTATGTGAATGTTTTGTATCATTACAACTGGATTGTGGCCACCAATAAAACCTTCAACTATAGCCATTACGATGAGTACAAGGAGCGGCGTTTCGTGTATCATCAAACGCTGGAGAACCACCGCTCCAACGGTGGCAGCGGCCAAAATTTTGGATTATTAAAAGTTCTAATTTTATGTGCACTTTGGGGTGTATATTTAGAATAAAGGGAACAATGCTCAATAAAATTCCAAAAGGGGAAAAGTGTGCTTTTCTATAGAAGGTGCTGAATGGGACATGACTATATGTCTAAAGTATATATCATTTTCAATCGCTGAGTTAATATTACTGACCTCCTTACGTTATTTCCTCAGCATGCCATTAAGAAGTATGAGGGGATCTTCTCTTAAATCAGTGAAAAGTGCACTATACGAGTATAATGCTTATACTCACTGACCGCACGCAGAGAAAAAACATGGTAACTACATGGTCACGGCAATAAAAGTATGTTCGTCGCAACCATAGCATTGTTCACTGAATTCATTTTTGACAATAGTATAATTGCTGCAATATTAATATTGTTGAAATGTAACAATAGTTTTATTGCCAAATTTAATAATGAAAATATAATTATAGCAACAATAAAAATATGGTTGGTGCGACAAAAGTATTGCTGTTTAAAAATTGAATTATTATGGCAATCATACCGTATGGTTACGACTGTGAACATTTTGTTTGGCGTTTTATGTTAACCATTTTATGATTACGGCAATCATACTGTATGATTGTAATTTTTCTTTATTTAAATATGCTTTTAAGAACAAATGTTATTGCTACGGATCTAATGCAGTAATAGTACTTTTTTTATCAAAATTTTTTAAACAAGCTGCTTTGGCTTGTTTGACTGAAATTTTTTTAATAAAAACGCTTACGTTTATTCAAACTTATTTTTTTTCTACTGTGAACTAAATCACTCCCTATTATTTTGAATTAAATGTATTTTTGAATAATTTTCATAATTCAAATCTGTTGTTAACAACTTAACGAAATTCTAATAAATAATATTGTTCTGATCATACTATGGTTGTAGGGATTATAACATGGTTGCGGGTGAATCATAATATGGTTGTGAGGATCATACTATGGTTGTAAATGAAGCATACTATGGTTGTGAGGATCATAATATGGTTGTGGAGATCATAGTATGGTTATGTGTGAATCATACTATTGTTGTGAGGATCATAGTATGGTTGTATTTGAATCATACTATTGTTGTGAGGATCATAATATGGTTGTACCACAACCATATACCCAACAATAGTATTATCCTCTTCGAATATTGTCACCACAACCATTCTATTTTTCTGCGTGCGGGACTTACTTTTTATGAAAAGCAACAAATGGCTTATGTAAAATATAGATATGGTTCAAATTGCTTAGAGAATAATTCCTTAGTCTTAGTCATAAAAATTACAAGGTGGAAGACCCGACGCTACAAAATTTTAAGTTGTTTTCAACCAGATATGTTCCTAGGCTTCCTTGCATAAAAGTTTTTTCATTCGGTCTTTGTACAGGCTTCTCCCTGAACGTTTATAAGGGTTTTTTTTTGATAAATTCGTATCATTCTCCGAGGAAAGACCTGAAACAGACAATAATTAAGAGAATTTTGTAACCGTATTGCGAAGTTGAACCTTATTCATGGTCAAACGGATACAGAGTAATTAACAATGACACGTTTATAGAAGAAATGATGTTTAAAAAATCCAGTGTTTTGAACTGATTTTTTGCTGATCAAATAATATTTGCTGCAATCAAGGCATATGTTGAAGAAACACCTAATAGGCCCACTAAGAATCCGGTGGAAGTGTTCGAATATGAGATCCAGTGGCTAAAAACATTGTGGCGGCAGTACCCCTGACAAAGAACATATTAAAAACAATTTACTAAAGTAGGCGACATTGTCCGGAGCACATGCAAAATTGAAGAACGATCGGGTTCAATATGTGGCTGCTAGAGCTGCAGCATATGGACCAATTCCACTAGATATTGTCCAATTTCGTCAGATATGAGTGTTGTAGGCTCGTACCGCTGAATGTGTTCGAAATCGGATATAATTTGTAATTTTCAGAGGTGAAGATTCTGTAATCTGAAAACTCTTTTGTTATATCAAAATATAGCATTGTATAATATCAAACCTTGGACCGAAATTATCCAATAGGGTTCCAAATTGGCCTAAACCTGTACTACATACGAGTATGTATCAAGTTTCATCGAAATGGGTTTATAATTGGAACTGTACATCGACTATAACTATAGATGGACAGCAGAACGGACATCGTTTAATGGCATCAAATAGTAATTCGCCATGATAATAGCCTGTATCAGGGTATTTTTTATGCCAAAGTAATGCCAAACCTGAAATTACATTGGTCTAATATGCCGGATCCATTTTGGAGGAAAAAATATTACTTTTCCGACAACAGATATTTCATTCGGATATGACTAGTTATTGAAGTTTGGTTTAAAGAGATAAATAATTTAAGGTGATCATTAATTATTGGGGCAAAATTTTCCAAAAACAATAAAATTGTCTCACAACATCAAATATTGTGAGGTTTTTAGATTTTTCAATGGCCAATTTGATGTATAATTTCTTAGTTAACTATTTATATGTGACGCGCAAAATAAAAAGGGACCTAAGGGTAAAAACCAGTTTTGTTCAGGAGAGCCATTTTAAAGATTTAAATACGTGTATTTTTGGTGTACCATCACTTTCATAAAACTCGCATATCTCTGGGAGGGAACACTTTTGGGGCATGGGATCGGTCTCATTCGATGCTCAGATGTTGTCCACATCAAAAAAAGAGAAAAAGAAAATGGATTTTTTACCCTTAGGTCCCTTTCTCTATGCGCTGTCACATATATGGGCTATAATGGTCAAGTTGTAAGTTTTGATTTAAATAAAACTGAATTATTTAATTTTTTTCTTAAAATGTTATTGGTTTGATTCCAACTTCAGCAGGAACAATTTATTAATTAATAATTTAATTTATATCAAGAATCATTACGAAGGCGGCTATATATATTTCTGGTCCAATAATGAAACTGCGAATATTTATCATCAAAAATAGTTTTAATGTTTTTCAAAGTATTCTCCAGCATGATTTTTACACTTTTGATGCGCTCAAACCAATTGTCGGAGCACTTTTTCCACTCCGATTGAGACACCTCCAAAACATGGTTTTTAAACGCTTCAACATCTTTTGGCGACGAAAATCGTTGACCACGAATCTTTTTTCTTGATGTGCTGGAAAAAAAGAAGTTTTTGGTGCCAAGTCAGGGCTGTACGGCGGATGACCCATCAATTCGACGTTTTGGCTGGTCAAAAAGGCGCTGGTTTGAGCCGATGTGTGAGAGCTCGCATTGTGCAGGCAGATTTTAAATAAACGAGAACCAGTCGATAGTCGAGTATTTCACCGAACAAAGTAAACACAATAAAAATCCCTCGAATTACCTTTCAATTGTAGTTGTTTTTTATTTTGGTATATCAAAACAAACACACGTACACATATACATGAATGCTCTATAAAACCTGTTTTGTTTTGTTCATAGTCGCAACCATACTGTATGATTGGCGTAATCATGTTATTGTTTAAATTTAAATTTTAACCAACAATACTTTTGTTGCATCAACCATGTTTATATGGTTGCTACAACAATATTTTCATTTTTAAATTTGGCAATAATACTATTGTTACATTTCAACAATAATAATACAGCCGCAATCATACTGTTGTCAAAATGAAATTCAAAAAACAATACTATGGTTGCGACGAAAGATCCATATTAAAGATCCATATTAAATCCTTTTCAATCCATATTAAATCCGAAATAAAACAATTTAGCTATGTTACTCGCATATGTAACAGCGCATAGAGAAAGGGACCTAAGGGTAAAAAAATCAATGTTCACTTTTTTTTTTTGATGTGGACAACATCTGAGCATCGAATGAGACCGATCCCATACCCCAAAAGTGTTCCCTACCAGAGATATGCGCGTTTTATGAAAGTGATGGTACACCAAGGTACACGAATTTAAATCTTTAAAATGGCTCTCCTGAACAAAGCTTGTTTTTACCCTTAGGTCCCTTTCTGCGCGTCACGTATACAGATTAATAAACAACAAATCTTCGACCGGACTGAGTCATATAGGCTTATTTAGTTTTTTCCGAAGGCCCAATAGTTTTTATATTGATGGACATATGGTTTTAAAATAATTTAAAATTTTTCCCACATAGTTTAGAATAAAATTATTTTTGCAGTTTGGGTAAATTTTGGTGATTGACCCTACAGCCGAATATCTGTCCCATTTAAACAAGGATACCAAAAATAACGCAATTTGCACAGAGTTTTAAAAATGACCTTATTTTTAACATCTCGGTAAATTAGGAGGCTGTTTAGGGGCACGAATACGTTACTTTTGATTCAGAAAATATTTTCCATTCTTAGGCAAAAGGCTAAAACCCAAATGTTGGTTAATGCTGGTTTGTTACTTCTAAAGAAACCGAAGTCAATTTTTTTAAACCACCGATTTTAAAACATTTGGATAAATTAGAGTCTGTTCAAGGACACGAATTCTTCATTTTTGATTCGGGAATTACTTTGTATTCTTAGGTAAAGGCTAAAACTGGAATGTCAGTTAATGCCGGTTTTAACTTTTGAAAAACCCGAGAGTTTGGTTTTTTTAATCTTAGTTCAAAAAAAAAAATAGCCTCGAAACGCCCGTTTTTTGAAACCCACGGTTATTTCTTAATCTAAAGTCTAAAAGTGGCATGCAGAATTGCCTCTTGAAAATTCTGCCTTCTATGCCCTAAGCCAAGAATTCTGCCTTCTATGCCCTAAGCCAAGAGTTCACTCTACTCACTTAACCTCCCAGCCTCTGATAATTCCTCTGAAAGTATACGTTACTCTCAAAAGTCACATCTATGTTCCATTAACTCAGCCACCACAACCACCGCCACTTTGTTTTGTACCCTAAGTGACAATTGCAAATGTCTGCCCCCTAGACCCACTTTACAAGCTGTAGTTTTCTTTAATTTTTCTAATACTTTCTCAAGAATTACCATGTCATTGTTAATATTTTAGCGCACTTCGTTCTTTTTCCAATTGTGTGACATTCTTTGAACATTTCCCTACCCCATTCCCTGAATGGCTCCTGCTGCCTTACAGTCGGATAGGATGACAACATGTAACTTTATATGACGTTTGCCGCAACAGATAGAATATTCAACGAAACCACATAAAATAATGGAGGGAGGCAAAGAAGGCAACCTAGAAAAAAATCAAGCCGAGAACGGGCGGAAAAAAAGAACTCAACTAAAGTGACACTAAAAGGAAAAACAGGATCATTGAGCCACTAACTACTGATGGTCGGTTCGCCGTTGAGTGGTTAGGCGGGAGTGAGAAGAAGGACATGACAGAATAAAATTGAACGAAAATCCCACACAACAGCAATAGCAGCAGAAGCAGCAACCTTGTCAGGACAATTCCAAAGAATTTAAGCTGTAAATGGAATTTTTGGTCACTGTCTGAAAAAAGGCAACAAAATAAAAGCGCCTAAAATGAAGTAATACCAAATGTCAACTCGGACAGTTATATATGTTCGACTCAGCATCTAGTACGTAGTGCTCGTCCATTTGTGTCCAGCTTCCAGATTTCCTCCCTACCGCACTCTTTGACTATGGTGGTGGTGGTAGGTCGCCACAGGGAAAGTACATTTGACAACTAAACTTCAAAATAGTTCCAAATTCCTACACACAGTGACAAAAATGAATGGAATTTTTTTTTGTTTGTGTCGCCGACAAAACAGACCTAGAATTTTTTGTCGTTTCTCGAGGAAAGGCGCAGAAGTTTGGGGAAAATTCGGGGAAATTGATGGATCAAAGTTTCTTGGATTTTGTCGAAATAGCATTTTTCTTGTTGAGGTAAAATAATTCATATTTTATAATTTAAAAACTTTTGAAGTAATAACAATAGAAAAAATAAATTTTGCAACCACCTGGTAAAAGGTATTTTTAAACAAGGAAATATTTTAGAGATCTCTATTGAAAAAATCATCCCACAAGTTGTGTGGGAAATCCTAATATTTTTTTAATTGCAGCCAGTATGCTTACGGCCTAGTCATCAATTGTATCAGTATGTACGAGTACAAGGTGGGCCAAAAGTTAAGTTAAAATTAAAAAAAAATATATATACACCAATATATATTATATTTTTTTTTAATTTTTTTCTGATTATAATGCGTGATCCAAGTAGAGATACTTTTTTCAATAGTCTTTTTTTGACAGATCGCTTGTGAGTCGTGTCATGATGTCATTTTATTTTTGTTTAGTATTGTTTGGCATTTCATCATGGAAAGACTTACGCCTGAACAACGTTTACAAATCGTTCAACTTTATTACGAAAATTCACTTTCAGTGAGGAATGTGTTGCGTGCACTTCTTTCAACTTATGGTCAACATAATCGGCCTACTGAGCGTACTATTCGCAACACCATCACCCATCTTGAGACCCAGCATTCGTTATTGGATAATATTCGACCGATTAGACCATGTTCGGCACGCAGTGAAGAAAATGTAGCGGCCGTAGCTAAGAGTGTACACCAAGACCGTGGAGAGTCGATTCAGCGCCGTTCGCAGCAACTCGGACTGGCGTATGGATCGACTTGGCGCATTTTCCGTCGAGGTCTTAAGTTGAAAGCATACACAATACAGCTTGTGCAAGAACTGAAACCGCCCGACGTTCCCATGTGACATCGCTTCGCTCTATGGGTTCTTGAAAAATTCCAAGAAGATACGAAGCTTCGAGACATTTTTTTTCAGCGATGAGGCCCATTTCTTGCTCAATGGGTATGTAAACAAGCATAATTTCCGCATTTGGGACGAAGAGCAACCAGAAGAGGTTCAATAGCTGCCACTTGATCCGGAAAAAACAACGGCTTGGTGTGGTTTGTGCGACGGTGGAATCATCGGTCCATATTTCTTTAAAAATGATGCCGGTGAGAACTTAACCGTCAATGGCGACCGTTATCGTGCCATGATAGCCGACTATTTGATGCCTGAAAATGAAGCTCGGCGACATTTGGTATCAACAAGACGACGCCACTTCCCACACATCGAATCAATCAATGGATTTATTGAGAGAACACTTCGGTGAGCAGATAATTTCACGTTTTGTGCCGGTCGATTGGCCACTAAGATCGTGCGATTTCACGACGTTATACTTTTTTCTGTGGGGATATGTAAAGTCTAAAGTTTATGAGGAAAAACCCGCTTTGATTCAGGCCTTGGAGCAAAACATCACGCGTGTCATTAGCCAGTTACCAGTCAAAATGCTCGAACGAGTCGTCGAAAATTGGACTCAATGGATGGACCATCTGAGAATTAGCCGCGGCCAACATTTGATAGACATAATCTTCAATCAAAAAATGCCAAAGAATGTTCTTTCAAATGGTAATAAATATTCCCCATTCAATTTGAATTTTCTGTGTTTTTTTCTTTAAAAAAAAGTAGGGACCTCTAAATGTATCACGCGTTATAATTACAAATTTGTACAAATTCAAATATGACATTATTTTTTAAATCTGGGTAATTTAAGAGCCAGTCGAAACCCCTTTTTCAATTATCTTTTCGGCCCATCTAGATTTTTCTTTTGTTAATCCTTGAAAACTATGAATGGACTTTAAACCCATTACTATTAAATCATTTGTTAACTTAAATTTCCCTATTTCTTCATGTCTGCAAGAAACACACAGCTGTACCTGGCACTTACAAAGGTATTTTGCTAAAGTCTTTAAGGTACTAAGCTTTGATAAACATCAAGTTTAAATCTCCGACGATCTGTACAGTTGCAGCTTTATGACCGCATTCTTCAGCGAATTTTAACACACAATTTGCAGCACTTCGCTCCTAGTCTTTGTCCAAAAACTTAAATTTAATGAAACTCATTGAACAGGGATTAAACCGGCTCAAGACCTCTTGCTTCTATATTTAAATAGAAGACAAGTTTTTAACAAAACGGCAAAGTGACATTGATTTTCGTGGCTGCACACTACTTTTATCATGATTTCGGGTCCGTGACAACCCTCTTCAGAAAGCCTTGCTGCAATTGTTGAAAGTAAAGCCGAACTCTATAAGTCCAGGCTCTCCCCAAACGAATGAGAACTACTGTTGTAAACCTTACTTTTTAAGTTTTCTTTACACAATTGCCCACGAAAATACAACTCACACTTGCCACCTCTAAAGAGAAATCTATTGATGGCTCTCGATGTGGAGTCTCTTTAGAGGTGGCAAGAGTGAGTTGTTTTTTTTTTCGGTTTTACTTTCAACATTTGCAGCAAGGCTTCTGAAGAGGGTTGTCACGGGCCCGAAATCATGATAAAAGTAGTGTGCAGCCACCAAAATCAATGTTACTTTGCCATTTTGTTAAAAACTTGTCTTCTATTTAAATATAGAAGCAAGAGGTCTTGAGCCAGTTTAATCCCTGTTCAATGTGTAAAAGCAACAGACCGAAATAAAACAAAGGAGCTAAACATTTAATGAAACTTAAATTTAATGATGACCGACGAAGCGCATTTTCACTTTAAAGGTTTCGTAAAAAACAAAACAACAGATTTCGGAGATCACACCATCTACATCGAAATTATTTACTACCACCAAAAAATTTTACGGTCCATTTTTTTTTTTAAATGATCAAGGTATAAGTCAAACATTAAACAGGGATTAACGTTACAGAGTAATACTTTAAAATTTTTTATTTATGCAATTGCCACTAAACGCCACCATATCGTTTCAACATGATGGTGCACACGCAACGCAATACGGCTGGAGCTGCGATGGTGTTAATGAGACATCATTTGCCAAATCGGATAATTTCTAAAAACGGTAATTTGAGAAGGCCTGCAAAATCGCCAGATTTGACTACACCAGTTTTTTTTTTTGTGGGGCTATCTTAAAGACAAACTTTATGTGAATACGTTTCATTACTTGCAGCATCTAAGGGACAAAATTGAAAAAAAAAACAAGAAACTCTTAAAAAAAAACTATGAAAATTAACAAGTAAAAAATGTTAAGTTTGGTTGTGCCGAACTTTGGATGCCCTCCACCAGACTCCCAAATAAAACCAAATTGGGTGCGAAGTGTGCTCTATATAGAAATCTTTATGTGCAAAATTTCATTTCGATAGGTCTAGCTTGTGGTGAGTTATCGTCATATTATTACTCAAAGCCCATGAGGACCGTTTGTGTGGGAGGTACCAGTAGGACTTTTCCGATCTCAACAGAATTTGGCGCAGTGTTCTTTGGAGGTGTGTTCTATATAAAAATCTTTATGCAGAAAATTTCATCTCTATAGGTCAAGTTTGTAGTGAGTTATTGTCATATTATTTTTCAAGGCCCATGAGACCGTTTGTGTGGGAGGTACCAGTAGGGCCTTTCCGATCTTAGCCAAATTTAGCGCAAAAGTATTTTCTATATATTAATCATTATGCCGAAAATTTCGTCTCGATAGGTCAGGTGTGTGGTGAGTTATTGTCATATTATTTTTCAAGGCCCATGAGACCGTTAGTGTGGGAGGTACCAATAGGACTTTTCCGATCTCAACCGAATTCAGCGTAGAAATGTGTTGTATATAGAAATCTTGATGTGTAAAATTTCATTTCGATAGGTCAAGTTTGTGGTGAGTTATAGTCATATTATTTCTCAAGGCCCATAAGGCCGTTTGTATGGGAGGTACAAGAAATGGAGACCCAATCTAAACCATTTTAACATAGATGATTGCACCTATATAGAGATTATTATTTGCAAAATTTCAGTGATTTTACTCAAGAAACTGTACGGATATATCCAAATAAAAAACTATTTTTTATGAGGTAGTGTCGGTTTAGGATCTTCAACACCAACTTCCCGTAAAGCTATATAGCCCATTTTCAATACCAACCATGCTAGGTTAAATACACATGTTTGTGCCAAATTTCAGCTCCCTAGCTGTTTTCATGCAGGCTCTATCTTGTTTTCAACAGACGGAATTTTACGAGGATCAAGAATATATATACTTGTTGGGTCTCCGATGATTTTTTCAAGGTGTTACAGACAGAATGACAAAACTAATATACCCTCCATTGTATGGTGGAGGGTATAAAAAAAGAAACAGAGAAAACAGTTCTTATTAAACTGACATTATTTTTCATAACTAATTTAAAAAAAAATAATAAACTTTTTATCGTTAGATTTTTTTTGCATTCCATTTAAAAAACAAATCGTATAGTAACTTTCTAAAAAAACAAATCGTATAGTAACTTTTGAAACACCCTGTATACAAAATATAACTAAGGAATATAAGTTCGAAACACATATCAACTTTCTTTCGAACTTTCTAACTAAACTTACTATGCTACCCCCGGTGTGTAAAACCCAATTTTTTCCCAGCCTTTCGAAATGCTCTTTCTACTCAACCCAGCGAAATCCTTTTCATATGTGTTCATGTATGTTGTCATTTTTATTACTACGTCAACAGGACGACTTTTCATCCACAAAAAGGAAAACCATTTACGTTTTTGTTTTGCCCGAAGTGCATGTTGTGGGCATATTAACCACTCTTAACTGCTTGCATTTTTCGCCCACCAGTTCTACTGGGCTTGTTCGTTCCGTTATTTTAAGTTGGAATCCGAAATCCAGAATCTGCTTTAGCTGCAGAGTCACTCGTTTAACTTAAGTGTCATTCACAAAAGTTCATTAACGTTAGTGGCGGTGGCAATAGTGTGATTTTTATTACGAAAAAATGTGATCAGTCGTGGGAGGAAGGGGTGAGACTAAGCTTAGAATGGAATATGTGTTCCCAGAGAAAAGCCAAAAATAGTAACAACTGCAGAGCACAAAAAAGGAAAACAAAACCAAATAAGACTTTCATGTATTAATATTATGACAACGACAACAGTCTCTAGGAAATAAGTAAATATAAGTTTTAGAATTGAAATATATATGTATCCCTGTAGGTTGTTCGAAATATAGAGCACAAAAATACAAGGACAATATGTTCATTGATAGCTTCTTAAACCCATGTTTCTTTCTACTTTGCTAGCAGTTCAAAACGATTGTTGGTACTCCAGCATAATTTTTGGATTTAAATCCTTCCCTGAGTAGTTATAATCTGCCTGAAATAGGTTAACGTAAGCGCTGTAGAATCACTACTCACTACTGACATTAGTAAGGAAGGTCAGTGGGGGCCACGAATTGGGGATCCTTGAACGTCACTTATTAAATTGGTAGCAGTATTTGGTATTTAAGTTCATTTACTAGATATTTTGATATTCTGTCTTTACAAGTACATCTCAATATCTACAAAATTGAAACATATTGTACAGGAACATAGAAATTCAAATAAATGAAATTTGGTATAGGATAAGTGCTGGTATACAGAGACAGATTCCGAGCAATATAGACCGGTTTGATATGCTTAAATCGTAAACCAGGACCTTAGGATGTGGTAAGACCTTCCCCTTCTAGGTGAATCCCTGCCATATTTGTCCATGTGTCTAGACCGCACGATAGCCGTCAAAGAATCAACCTACAATAATAAAATGTTGCATGAAGATAGCCTGTGATCATAAGCTGATTGAGATTATAAATCGAAGCGAAATCGACTTAGGGGGGGAAAAGTTTCCTTTGAAGGGAAGTACCTTAGAAAAAAGTTGACTGTGTTGAGTAATTGCTTAACCATGGCCAAAATGCATACTGTTAGTAAGAACGCAACTAATCCTCAAAAATAGCATAGTTACTGGCCGCATTGTCAAAAGGGGCGAGTAAGAGTCAATATGGCCATCTGGCAACACAAATAAAATCAAATTTGGCTGAGAATGAGAATGAGGATTTATTTAAAATTTTGGTTAGAATAGAATGGGACGCATGGGCCAAAAACATGAAAAATTGTTCACTTTTTCAAACTACGTTCATTCGTCCATCGCAGTATCCTAAAACCTGTCTTTCTAATATTTCTATTTCCTTGGGGACGAGGTGCAGACAAAACTATTGGCCTGATGTTCGTTTTGTACAAAGAAGCTTGGTTTTTCGTGGAATGTTTTTATTTCACAGTTTTGTTGAAAACTGTTCAATAATTGTGTATGCCTTTCCAAAGACCGTCATGGGATGAGTGTTTAATTTAGAAAGTTCATTAAAATTAAGGCCAAGATATTTAATGTTAGCCTTGACCGAGATTTCTTCGCCACCCGGGAAAAGTCTCAACAATTAGCTTTTGGGAAGAACGAATCTGCTACATTTACCAAAAGCATGTCTGCGGCATATACGACGGCTGCTATATATATTTCTGGCCTAATAACGAAAACGTGAATATTTATCATTAAAAATGATTTGATTGTTTTTCAAAGTATTCTCCAGCATGTTTTATACACCTTTGCATGCGCTCAAACCAACTGATTAAAGCACCTTTCCACTCCGATTGAGATACATCCAAAACATGGTTTTTGAACGCTTTAACAGCATTTTCTGGCGACGAAAATCGTTGACCATGCAAATTTCTTGATGTGCGGGAATAAAAATAAGTCATTGGGTGCCAAGTCAGGGCTGTTAGGCGGATGACACTTCAATTCGACGTTTTGGCCGGTCAAAATAGCGACTTTTTTAACCAAAGTGTGAGAGATCGCATTGTCATGGTGCTCAATGATTCGTCTTCTCTTGTTCTATTTTCGAATTTCTCCGAAGACTTCCAGCAAACAAATTGTGGTGTACCACTCAGAATTGACCGTCCTACGTTGCTCAAGCGGAACAGTCGCCACATGAACAGTTTTGACGAAGAAACAGGCGACCTTTGGCTTCGAAAGGCTTCTTCCACGAACAACTTTCGTTGGATTTGGCTCGTCTTCGCAGACCCACACAGTCGATTGCTGTTTTGTTTAGGGCTGATACGCATAGATCCATGATTCGTCACCTGCGACGATCTTGTAAACGTCTTTTGAAGCACCGCGATCGTATTTTTTCAAATTTCTTTGCACCAATCTACACGAGCCTTTTTTTTGAGCGATTGTGAAATTATACTGAATCCAACGAGAACAAACCTTTTTTTACGGTCAGGTGTTCAAGCAATATTGAATGTATGCTGGTGGAAAAAATTCCCAAGGATGTCTCTATCTCACGGTATGTCACATGATGATCTTGGATTACGCACGACATTAATGTTCTCTGGCACAACGGCCGTTTCGGACGACCTTCGTCTTTGAACGAGCGTCGGCCACGATTGAATTCATTAAACCAGTTTTTCACAGTGCTATAGGATGGTACTTCATCGCAATACAAAGATTTTAGTTCATCGATGCACTCTTGACGTTATAATTAACGTCAAAAAGTGTGAAAAATGATCGCACGAAAATGTTCACGAGTTAATTCCATTTTGATTGCCAAATTGATTTTTTCAAGTCACTGTAAACAACACATATGATGGTCTTACTTCAAAACGTTCTGAGTACGTTTATGCTAAAAAATGTCAAACTTCCCAATGGAAATGTCAGATGGCATATATATGGCAATCCTTGCAAATTTACAAAAAGCATTCCTGCAGCATATACTTTTACTCATTAACGCTTTAACAGCATATATCCATGAATTCGTATCCGCCAGTCATCGTAAAACTGTTTTACCGCATTAAGGTAAGCGAACAATTTTCCTAGTGCAAGTTTTGGGGACTATTAAATATTGATTAACCTTCATTGTAAGCCTTCTTATTAAAAAGTTTGAAATTTTATCTAGGCTTGCAGATTTGTTGCTGTTTATTGTTTTCGAGTGGCTAATGACTTTGTCCATTGCAAATCTCGGAAAAGATTAAGATTTGGTAGATGAAAACTTGGCAGTAAACTTAACGTCAATTCCATGTGAAACCGATCACATTTTACAAGTAGGGCTGCGAGTTTGCCTAAATTTTGTACATTGCTTCACTTTGGTGTTATAAAAAAAACAGATTGGGTTTTTTAAAAACATTCAGAATTCTGAAAATTACAGCAGTAGCAACATTTTTTAAACGTTTTTTTTTTTTAAAATTCATAACTTTTGTTCTTGTTATAGTTTTTGAGAAATTTATTTCTTAAACTATCAGGATTTAACTTAGGTTTACAAAATATATTTTTATAAAAAAAAATTTCTTTACGAATTTTTTATATTTTAGAAATTTTTTTTTTCGCTGTATGGGAAAAATTTACCATAGATTTAAAAAAAAAAATAGGGAAATCGTTATTATTTTTTGGGTGGCCACACTTCTTTTTTTTAGTTTTCGAGTTAAAAAATAAAATGTTTGTCGGTCTCCAAATTATTGTCTATTTGTCATGTACGAAGAATTTTTTATTTCAATTACGAATAGCTACAATGGATCATAAATTAGCATTAAAATAAGAAAAAGTTGTAGTTATGTGAGTCGGTTCAGCCCTCGCCCATAGACGTTGTAAAGTTTGCATAAGTGAAATTGATATTGCGCTATGAAGATTGCTTTACGCACAGTTCGATTATTATACGCAGAGGGTAATTCTCAGCAATTCAAATGAAACTCCCGTATATAAGTCGTTTGATTTGTAGCCGAAGTAATCGTTGCCAAAGACTGCTGAAGAAAAACCTTGGCGGGTTTAGAAACAGTCTGCCGGCAATCATAGCCAATACATTTCACCACTTTTTAATTGATTCTCAAGAAGAAACCTCGAAGGTCTCGAACCAGAATAAAAAAATGGTTCAAGTCATAAATCAGATTGGCAAATCTTATGAACTGCTCGTTAAAAAATTTCAGATGTGTGCAATTCAATATCCTAAAAGGTACTTTAAGTTGAATATGTTTATGCTTCCCTGAAATACAATTACCTGGGCCTCACCTAATTTGTCAAATTTGTTACGAGAGTTGCTATTTATATTTAGGGTGTCCTATGTTCCACTAGAGGCAACATGGCCGGTTATACCGAAAAAAACGCAATCATTTGCTACGATGTACTTCTTCCGCGAACAACTTTTGTTGGATTTGGTTCCTCTTGAAAGACCCATACGGTCGATTGCTGTTTTGTTTCGGGTTCATATGCATAGATCCAAGATTCGCCACCTGTGACAATGTTATACACTGCCTTTGAGCTACCGCAGTTATAATTTTTCAACACCTCGTCGCACCAATCCATACGAGCCTTTTCTTGAGCATTCGTCAAAGTATGTGGGATCCAAAGAGAACAAATTTTTTTCACGGCCAAATGAACATGCAATATCTTATTGATGCTTGTCACACTAATGCCCAAAGATGGCTGAATCTTACGGTATGTCACATGTCGGTCTTGCTTAATCAGTTCACGCACAGCAAAAATGGCTTCTGGCAAAGTGACGGAAGTTGGACGTCCCTTATGAAATTCATCCTGGAGCGACGTCCGATACTGAACTCTTAGTACCACCGATTAACTGTGGTTTTTGATCGCTAAAAGTCGAAACAAGTTGACTTGAACACTCTGTCTCGATAACCTACGCCGAAAATCATAAAAAATCAGCTCACGAAAATGTTCATGGGATAATTACATTTTTGGGCTGAGATGAATTTTTCAACACACTGTAAACAAAACAATTCGCCCTCAAATGCTAAAAAATGTCCAATCGCAGTTCCAGTTGGCATCTGGGAACACTAGTATTGTCAGGACCCGAAAAATTAAGTGCAACCCTCGTATCTTTCAAACTTAGCTGCGCCCCTTTAGTACAGCGTATAAAGGCTTTATGAAATGCTCGTATGCCTTTCAATTTTTTTTATTTGTGACATTTCAATCGCTTTTGACGCCTAATAAGTGACAAAAATCCTAAGTGTGCGATTATGGCCAGTTACGTACAAAATAATACCCCTGGAACTTAATGTGTCCTTGGTGTGAAGCATTACACTATTCTTTGTTAATATTTTATGGCATTTTTATTTCGTTCGTTAATTTATACTTCTCCAAACGACGCCGGCGTAACTACAGCTACCGCGAGCTAAGACCACGCCAGCCAGACACCCGCTTCCGATTGTAGTACATAATTTTTATAATCGAACGATCGGAAGAGTTTAAAGGCAAATACGGTAATTTTATAATGCCATAAAATTGAAACCATAAAAAACAAACTTCATAATTTTGCATTCACTGCTGTTAGGCAAGCCAGCAGCAACACTAAAAATAACGAAAGAAAAGAAATCAATGGATCAATAAAAAAAACTCCTCCAACCAAAGCGACGTAGAACCTACCAATGCAGCCACTAAACGGCTGCAATTGTTTAATGACAATTTTACAGACATAAAACATCGACAAAAAACATCTTCAATTGCCACCAGCTAAAAACGCATTAAAAAGGTGACAAAATTAAAACGAACTAAAAAATTATTGGAATTTTATGAACGATACCCAGGCAGGCATTCATTCAAGCCCTTGCCATAAATTCAGGCAGCATTTCTCCTGATTCAACCAGACCAAATAAAAAATGACAACGAAACGTGATGGTAAAAATTGAGTCATAAAAAATTAAGTTTAATAAAAAAATTCATTGCTTGGTGGAGGGTGGCAGGGGATTTTTTTTTTGTTTTAACAAAATTATTTGTACAAAAATGCTGAAATTGTTGAATTATGAATAAATTTGTATATGGATGTGTACGAATGATGAATGGATCATAAAATTATATAATTTATGAATATTTTATAGAAAAATTGACTTTTTGTCTTCATGTTTAGATTTGATTTAGCTATTGGTTTTTGCTGGTAGTACGAGTATTTCCTTTTTTAGTTTTTGGTTAAAAATTATAATGAAATGGAATTTATACTATTGACACCTTGAATGTTAAATATTTAGTGAGATGGACAGTGGGACGAATCGTTAAAGCAGGTCACGGTGTACAGTGAAATTTAAGTACTTATATCCCCCCACTATTGGTTCGCTTATGAAATAATATTTATTGGACCCCTTAGGCCCATAAGTCTGACCGCAATCACTGCCAAATATTTAGATTCAAACCATATTAACAGACGTGAGCTAATTGGACTATCCCAACTGCCCATATTTACTGGTGGCCTCTTCCCATGAACATAGGAGCTGTTAAAAACAATAGCTTAATCATCCAAAAAATCTATATTTAGTAGGGACATAAATACTGTTACAATATTGAACACACCCATTTCAATAGTAGAAATGAACATACCCCGTTAATGTCATATGGGGTTTGAAACCTTATCTCAATAGCGTTAGATATTGAGTGATTTTAAAATTAAAATTAAATTTGTTTCAACTTTTATCATGGAGTGGTCAGATAATGAGAACCATATCGCTGAATAGTGCTTTTCAAGTGTGAACTGAAAAAAAGCGATATTTTCAAAACGCTCCTGATTCAAAACGAATCATTAACAAAGACTTGGGACTTGGGACTTTGAAACGACGTACCGGACATTTATTGACTGCAGCTTTAAAAAAAAAGGATTGAAAAATGCAAACGGCTTTCGCTAAAGCACGCTGATAACTTGCACAGAAAAATTTTGTTCACCGATGCAAAAATTTTTACCATTCAGGAAAAAAATTTAACAAGCAAAATGATTGAGTGTGTGCGCGGTCATCTAAGGAAGCATCTGAACTGATCCCAAGGGTGGAAAAGGGTCATCACCCAGCTTCAGTCATGGTTTGGTGGGGTGTCGCTTACGATAGGGTCGCTGACCTGCATTTCTGGGAACAAGGAGTCAAAACATCGGCAAGAGTTTACCAAGAAACCGTGAAGCTCTTAACAATTCCCTGTTCCAAAACCAGCCATTGACTTTCCAGCAGGATTCTGCGCCGGCCCATAAGGCTAAAACGTCCCAGGCCTGGCTTTAAAACAATTTGCCAGCGTTCATTTCCTCTGAAGAATGACCCTCAGTCAGTCCAGATTTGAACCAATTGGATTACAAATTGTGGACGGTTTTAGAGGATAAGGTTTGTCACAAAATATACCCAACATTGGATCTCTTAAGACTGCTTTGGTTCGAGCTGTGGTCAATTTTCCAATGGACGAGGTTCGTGCAGCTATTGACGATTGGCCAGTGTGACTTAAGGAGTGTGTAAAGGCAAAAATTTGTATTCGAAGAGAAATATTCTTTAATTCGATAGCCTCTTATTGCACATTTACGTTTTACCTAATGTTTCGTTTTTTCGCCCCTACGGTCCAAACGTCTCATTCTTATTTAAGGCAAAATTTAAAAAAAATATATAAATTTGAATAGGCTAAAAAAAAGAACTGAAATTTTTTTAAATCACTGGTTGTTTGGCAGGATATAAGGAATTTTACTGAAAAACCGTCTTTTCAGATGGCTATCATTATCGTCTTGGTGGCTATGTCAATAATTAATTACGGCATATTGAGTTCAGAGAACCCACGCGTGTCTATTACGAATATACATCCACAATGAGTAACTGTTTGTTGTGGCTTTTGGCTATTGTGATGTCAATTGGCCGCCACGGAGCTGTGATTTGAGCCCTTTGGGTTATATTCAGTTGAGAGCCATTACGAGGGTTGCTATATGTGACGCGCAAAATAGAAAGGGACCTAAGGGTAAAACGCAGTTTTGTTCAGGAGAGCCATTTTAAAGAGTAGGTCCCTTTCTATTTGCGCTTAGAATCGTCGACTTCACTTTCATAAAACGCGCATATCTCTGGGAGAGAACACTTTTGGACATGGGATCGGTCTCATTCGATGCTCAGATGTTGTCCACATCAAAAATAGAAAAAAAATGAAAATTGATTTTTTTTACCCTTAGGTCCCTTTCTCTATGCGCTGTCACATATATATTTCTGGCCTAGGCAACACTAGGTGTTGCCTTGCGCCATCTGACATATTCATTGAAAAGTTTGACATTTTTTACCATAAACGTACTCAGAACGTTTTGACGTACGACCATCATTTGTGTTGTTTACAGTGACTTGAAAAAATCAATTTGGCAAAAAATGGAATTAACTCGTGAACATTTTCTTGCGATAAGTTTTCTCAATATTCGACGTGGATTATCGCGACAACAGTGCATCGATAGATTTAAATCTTTGCTCCATCCTATAGCACTGTGAAAAACTGGTTTAATAAATTCAATCGAGGCCGACGCTCGCTCAAAGACAAAGGTCGTGAAGGTCGTCCGAAAACGGACATTGTGCCAGAGAACATTGATGCCGTGAACTCATAATGCATGATCGTCATGTGACATACCGTGAGATAAATGCATCCTTATGCACTTCTTCCACCAGCATACATTCGATATTGCATAAACCCCAGGCCATAAAAAAAGGTTTGTTCTCTTTGGATCCTGCACAATTTGACAATCGCTCAAAAAAAGGATCCTGTCGATTGGTGCAAAAAAATTTTGAAAAAATACGATCGCGGTGCTTCAAAGGCCGTTTATAAGATCGTCACAGGTGAGGAATCATGGATCTATGCGTATGAGCGCAAAACAAAACAGCAATCGACCGTGTGGGTCTTTGAAGAGGAGCCAAATCCAACGAAAGTTGTTCGTGGAAAAAGCACTTCGAAGCAAATGGTCGCCTGTTTCATCGGCAAAACTGGTCATGTGGCGACTGTTCCGTTTGAGCAACGTAGGACGGTCAATTCTGAGTGGTACACCACAATTTTTTGCCTGAAGTCTTCGAAGAAATTCGAAAAACGAACACGAGAAGACGAATCATTGAGCACCATGACAATGCGAGCTTTCACACATCGGCTCAAACCAGCGCCTTTTTGACTGGCAAAAACGTAAAATTGATGGGTCATCCGCCGTATAGCGCTGACTTTGCACCCTATGACTTATTTGTATTCCCACACATCATGAAAAAAATGCGTGGTCAACAGATTTCGTCGCTAGAAGATGCTGTTGAAGCGTTCAAAAACGATGTTTTGGAGGTGACTCAATCGGAGTGGAAAAAGTGTTTCGACAGTTGGTTTGAGCGCATGCCAAATTGTATAAGTCATGCTGTAGAATACTTTGAAAAATATAGAAGCAAGAGGTCTTGAGCCGGTTAATCCCTGTTCAATGTGTAAAAGCAACAGAACGAAATAAAACAACAAAAAAACTGATGATAAATATTTTCATTTTCATTAGTAGGCCAGAAATATATACAGCAGCCATCATAAAAACAACTGTTACGCAAAGCCTACAGAAACTCTTAAAGCGTTCATACATGAAATCACAGTTGCGTTTGAAGGAATTCACCCCAACAATAGAAAATGCGATACAAATTGGGTTGATCGGATGAGTTACTGCCGAGCCAGTTGGGGTAGTCATATGAATTGTAGTCCATTATTAAATAGCACAGTTCAGCCTTTTCAAAAAAATCAGAAATTTAAAAAAAAATTATTAGTACTTTTTTTACATCCGACTCGAATTTAAAATGTAAAATCGCACACCCTGTACAAGCATAGAGTGAACTACAGGTAATTTGCTTTTTTGCACTGCAGGCACTTTTGGTCGAAGAGAGTAAAGAGTATGCGTGACTTATAGTGGCTGGCGGGAGATTTGTATTCGTCTGTCTTTTAGATGCCATCATGCATGGGACACGCGAGAAGAGGTAATTTTGTGTTGAAGCGTATTTTTAAAATGCGCACTCGACCATTGCAGTGCTGCGTGCAATCAGTTGTAAACTACCCACCCTGTACAAGCATAGTGCGAACTACAGGTATTTTGTTTTTTTTTGCACTGCAGGCTATGGCGGCACTGTTGGTCGATGAGAGTAAAGAGTATGTGTGGCTTATAGTGGCTGACGGGAGATTTGTATTCGTCTGCCTTTTAGTTGTCATCATGCATTGGACACGTGAGTAGAGTTAATTTTGTGTTGATGCGTATTTTTCGAATGCGCACTCGATCATTGCAGTGCAGCGTGCAATCAATTGTAAATTGGGTAACATCATTGAGAACAGTAGGGAATGCGTCATGTGTACGAAGCGGTCCTGAGAGAAGGAATCCAACACCACAAAGTATCGAGAGAGTAAGAGCAGCAGTACTGAAATCTCCGAATAACTCTGCTCGGAAGCAATCACTTGCTCTTGGCATTTCCAGACTTTTTTTCAGCCGGCTCTTCATGCAATGCAATTAGAGGAAACATGTTTCCAACAGGTTGGTGCCACTGCACACACAGCAAAGGTTACCATGACTTGTTTGAGGCAAATGTTTCGTGGACGGCTTAACTCTTTGAGTGGTGATGTGAACTGGCCGGCTCACAAGCCCATGCGATTTTTTTCCTTTGCTGTTTCCTGAAGTCGATGGTGTATATCAGCCGTACTAACGCCTTGGAAGACCTAATTTAAAATATTGAGGCTGAAATTGCCAGAATACCAGTCGACATGATTGTTAGAGTTCATGAAAACTTCAGAAAACGTATGCAGCAGTGTGTGAATAGCGAAGGTCGACATTTTCCAGATACAATATTTAAAACCATGTAATATCATTATAAGGTTCATCATTCTTTATTTCATTCCCAAATCAGCAAACTTCGGCGCTTCACACATAACTTACCGAATCAGTTCTGTGACAGGTTCTGTTTTCACCCATCTTCGATTCGGCATATTCAGGATAATTGACTCTGCATAGGGCAGTTTGAGCTTTGCCATTTTGAGAAAATTATGAAATCTATAGGAATATTTTCTTAAAATTTTGTTTATAAATTATTTTCGTATAAAGGCATACAAAATAAGAACATTGCGTAAAATATATAAAGTACAAATTGCTAAATTTCTGCGAAAATGTTTCTTACAGAATGAATAGAATTGTGACGATTTATTTTCATACAAAATAAGAAATCTTTCATAAGTTATATGGGAAAGTCATAGGGAAAAAATAAGAAAGTTTTAGAAGTCGGTTCGTAAATCGCTAAATATTCTTTACAAAAAAAACGAAATTTATCAAAACTTCGTATTACTGACGAAGTTTTGATAAATTTCGAGGAATGTACGAAGAAAATAATAAGAAAAATACAGAGTGATCCATCTAGAGGTATTTTTTCACAACAACAAAAAAATATAAAAATTGAAATCAAGTGTGGAATCATTATTTGTAATTTAAAAGGATATTTTATGGCATTTATGTTTTGAATATCATTTCCTTCAAATGTTGACAACTGTATGGAAATAAGCATTCGGTGCGAAACGGGAAGATCCGCTGTTTTGTTCAGTGATTAGGCCCATTTCTGGCTCAACGGCAAAGTCAATAAACAACATAGCCGCATTATGGCTGAAGAACAACAAGAAGAGGTTCAAGAGGTGCAATTATACCCGAAGAAAACCACGGTTTGGTGCGGTTTATAAGCTGGTGGAATCATCGGTGCATATTTTTTCAAAAATGATGATGGCCGGAACGCAACCGTGAATGGTGCTCGCTATCGCGCCATGATATCGATCTTTCTGCCGTGAAATTGAAGACCGTAATCTTGACGACACAAACTTTCAACAGGACGGACAATGGATTAATTGAGAGGTTATTTCGAGAAGCAGCTAATTTTACGTTTTGCACAGGTGAGTTGGCCGCCTAGATTGAGTGATATCACACCTTTGGACATTTTTCTTTGGGGTTACGTAAAGCCCAAAGTCTATGCTGACAAAACAGCTACAATTCATGATTTTAAAAGCCAACATTACGCGTGTCATTAAAGACATACCGGTCGAAATGCTCGAACGAGTCATCCCAAAATTGGACCCGCAGAATGGAAACCCTAAGGGGTAGTTGCGGCCAACATTTGAAGGAAATTAAAGTCAAAAAATAAATGCCATAAAATGTCCTTTCAAATTGCCAATAAAGATTCCACACTAGATTTGAATTTTTATATTTTTTTTCATCCGAAAAAATACCTCTAGATGGATCTCCCTTTAGTACGAACAGTATTTGTTCAGCATTCCCCTATGATGAACAACGGTATATATTTACTTCCCTGTTTTTTCGAATAACACATTTTCTTGTAAGCAACATAATCTCCTTTTAGCTCAATACACTTAGTCCAAGGTTTCTTCAATTTTTGTATTCCTTTCGGAAAATAGAATTTTTCGAGGTCCATAAAATAGGCTTGATTTGGTTGATCAATAATTTCATCGTTGGAGCTGAATCTCTTTCCACCGAGCCATTTCTTTAGGTTAGAAATAAAAAATAGTCTCTGGGGACCAAATACGGGGAATGTGGCAGATGAGGTACCAATTCGTTGCCCAATTCATGTAATTTTGCCATTCAGTTGCACCCGTGCATTATCTTGATGAAAAATAACTTTTTTCTTGGCCATATGGTCTAGCTTTTTTTAAATTCTCAATAAATAGGTCCTACTACTTAGTTAGCCTAATATTCGCGGTTATTGCTTTTCTCTTTGAAGGTAATCAATGTGGATTATCCCTCGTGCATCCCAAAAAACCATTGCCATCACCTTATTGGCCGACAAAGTCACCTTGGCCTTCTTCGGAGCCGGTTTACCCGGAAACCCTATTGTTTAGACTGCTGCTTGGTCTCCGGATTGTTGTAATGGATCCATGTTTCATCACAGTAACAGAACGCCACAAAAGCTCATTCGAATTGTGGTTAAACAACAAATCCTTTGAAGTTGTCACACGATTACGTTTATGGTCAATTGAGAGCAAACGCGGCAGTCATATGGCAGACAGCATTCTTAAACCCAACTGATCATGTTAAATCGAAACCAAACTACCATATGAAATGCGTATGGCATCAACAATCTCACGAACTTTTACTCTTCGATCGTTCAACACCATATCGTGGACTTTTTCTACATTTTCTGGTGTATTGACCTCATTTGGCCGTCCAGATCGTTCAGCGTCATTTGTACTTGTGCAGCCACAACGAAAGTCACTAAACCACTTTTTTAGCATTGAAATCGATGGTGCAGAGTCCTTTTCTTTGGTTTAATTGTTTTTTCCGCAAAAAAATAATGTTTATTGAGCACTCAAAATTTACTTTTTTCCATTTTCAACAAAATCCACAAGGTGGTATGTTTTGAACAGCTGTTTAACACAATCTAAATGACGGTACTCTCTCAACATTTGACAGATGGCATTTGATGCTAGCAGTATTGCATTTCACATAACTACGAGGGAAGTTGGAAGAGTCACGGAATTATTAATATGCCCTCGTAGCATCAACTGATAAAGAAACTGTCTACAATAAAAATTTTATATATAAGTAATGATCCCCAACAGGTTTTCGTTTAAATTTTGCGGGTTTCTCTAAAAAATTGTTACTTGCCGGCGCTTGTTCACTTTTACCCCACTGTTCATTATTAATTTTCCACTATTTCTCTCAAATCATAAATTCTGACACATTTATGATGCATAAACAAAAGACTGAAACTCAAATAGACAACACTTCCAGTGCGCATACATTCATACCAACACTTACACACATGCACATATCATGGGACTGACTACTGACGACTGCATTGACAGTAGTTTTAATCATTGATGACGTCTTTGTGCGGTGTACATTGTCTCCTAGAAAATATAAAAACGTCCAAACTGAAGGCCATAAGCCATAAATATACGTACACGCACACGTACGCAAGCACAGACACACACTCATGCAATCCAAGCAATGGACAAGAACTCAACTAGCGTAAAAGAGGATACACCACAGACCAATAACAATTGAAACGGTTGGCCGGCCGGGCGGCAGGCAGGCACAGGTAACACGGACAACGGACATGGACAGGGCCAGGCGTTCTGACGGACAGACAATACGTGAACGCTACCAACCAACCAGGGAGCAGTTGCAGTAGGAGCAATTGCTCTATGCCATCGGTAGCTGAATATTTATGCCCACATGATAATAATTTCATATGCAGTCACTTCAGTCGTCGTCCAGTCAATCCGAGCAACTGAAGAAGCAACTTGACACCTTTTGTTTAAACGGACGACTCGTGTAGAAACTGAGCCTAGATGTCATACTTGTGTGTTAAACTCAAGGAAAACATCGCTTAACACGCAGGGATTACAAGAGCCATGGTTGTCGTCAGCAACTGAAAAGGGTATGTGGAGAAAGACAGTGGATCGTGGGATTTTAAAAAGAGATCACATATTTGTAAAGTATAAGTAAGTATACTGAAATTGTCATATATTGATAAATCGGATTCGTATTGATAAATCGGATTCCCTACAGCAATATCTGTCCGTTTTGTAAACAAATTTAGCTTTTTATTTGCCTACCAGGAACTAGTTCAGCTCGAATCGAAACTAGGGATGTCGAATGGAACTGACTTTTACAATTCCCGGGATTCGGGATTTTAAAAAGTGGATTTTTCGAGAATTTTCGGAATTCTGGGATATTTTATTATCTACTAAATTTTTGTTTCTTTGTTTGTTTAATATATAAATCAAAATAGAACAGGGTTAAACTTAATGCAAGACAAAAAATATATGTGACCCGGCCTATGAAAAGGTGTTCAATCCTGTTTTTAAATTTTTCAATTTATTATCTTGATTCTGGATTTTCAATAAAATTCTGTTTTTCTTCTTCTTTCTCTACATTTTTAATACACTTCTAAGCAAGTTATGACTTTCTAGTTTTCACCACTCAAAAACTATCGAGCGTCCCAAAAAAAAAGTGGAAACATAAGCCACCTTTTCATATATATAAAGATGGTTAAATGGATTCTTGATCTATAAAAACATTTTATTGCCCACATTACCTGCAAAACGTCAGAAAAAACCTTTATTACAATGTTAACAACAGAACAAATCTCCACTTTTTAAAAACATAACAAAATCAAAACAACAAAACATTAAAAGCGTGACTTTTCAAGATTACCACACTGGAATGAAATGTGCTTCAGGACTATATCAAAAGTACAGAGTTTCTAAATTTATCTCTCAAGGCTGAATCATAAAGTAAGTGGAACGCTCTACAGGCGTCAGGATGTGTTCAAGGACATTTGTGATTAAACAAGTTATTACTTCTTAAGAAAATTAAAGCTTTTTATTATTATTATTATTATTATATATTTCCGTCGTTCCATTGAGGAACATAGGACCGTTGCAAATGTTTTCCATTCAGAGCTATTGGGCGATCAATCTAGAGGTATTTTTTTGAAATAAAAAAAAATACTAAAATTCAAATCAAGTGTGGAATCCTAATTTCGTGTTATTTCATTCGACCTGTTATTTACAAACTCTTTCTTTCTTTTTTTTATTCAAGCTTAAGGTCATTTTTTTATTTTTATTTGTTTCGATACTCCTTCGGATAATATCTACAGGAAATCTTAAATTATAACAAATTATAAAACACATACACGTGGAATCTTTATTGTTCATTCGAAAGGACATTTTATGCAATTTATTTTTTTAATATAATTTTCTTCAAATATTGGCCCCAACTACGCCTCAGGGTGTTCATTTTGAGGATACAATTTTGGATGATTTGTTCGTGCAATCCGACCGGCTTGGCTTCGACTACACGCGTAATTTTGGCTTCCAAAACCTGAATCGTAGGTGGTTTATCAGCATAGACTTTGCAATTTACGTAGCCCAAAGAAAATGTCTAAAGATGGAGGCCAACTCACCGGTCCAAAACGTGAAATTGGATGCTTTTCGAAAAGGGCAAGTGAAACCGTCCTGTTGAAGCCAAGCGTTGTCAAGATTGCTGCGCGATAGCAAGCACCATTCATGGATGCATTCCAGCCATCATAATTTTTGACAAAATATGGACCGATGATTCCACCAGCTCATAAACCACACCAACCCATGATTTTCTCTATGTATAATGGCATCTTTTGAACCTCTTCTGGTTGTTCTTCAGCTCAAATGCCGGAATTTATTGAACGTTGCCGTTGAGCCAGAAATGGGCCTCATCATTGAACAAAACTTTGCTCGAAAACAGCTTATCACCGAAAGCTCATTTCCATAAGACAGTTGCACAATTTGAAGACGTTGTTTCGTGGTAAGTCTTTTCATGATGAAATGGCAAACAATATTGAAAAGAAAGAAAAATAAAGTTTTACATAACTATTAATTTCACTTCACTTCATGATTTTTCCATCAAAGGAATCTCATTCTTCAGCTGCCTTTTTGGTGTATGTGCGGGTCTTCCTCGTCGTCTCGTACCCTGCGATTCCATTCGATTGCTGTTCTTGCAATATCATCAGCCGGTTTCCGTAGGGTATGGCCCTGCCAGCTCCAATTCGTTCTCACTATTTCGAAGCGAAATGGTGTTGGTTTAGTTGCCCTACATAGATTAGTATAATTAATATAAGAGGGTTTTCCAATAGGGGCATAACATTTTCGAATCTTTATGTCAACGCACCCTTAAACATTTTTTATTGATCTTTTAGTGTCTAAACGTTGGTCGTAGTAAACATTTTCATCATGGTAAAGTTCACTTACGAGTTACGTTTGGAAATCATTAAGAATTAATACCAAAATTCTGTGTTGGTGGTTCTGGCAAAGTTTTACTAAAACCTAGAATTTCATCGAAAAGTCATCTTCAGCGATGAAGCTCATTTCTGGCTAAGTGTTTTTTTCAATAAACAAAGTATGCGTTATTGAACATCAACAAATCCACATGTGCTTCAAGAGACACAATTGAATCCGCAAAAAATTACTGTGTGGTGAGGTTTTTATGCCGGAGGTGTGGTTGGGCAGTATCTTTGGGAGAGCGCTATCGCGTCTATAAGAACATTATTTTTGGCCAGAATTGGATGAGCTTTACATCGCCGATATGTGGTTTCAACAAGACGGGTTATCGTGAGTTATCGAGACAAGACAGACAAGAGTGATTAAATCAACTTGTTTCGACTTTTGGCGAAGAAGCGCCATCAAAAACCGCTGAAAATCGCTGGTACCAAGAGTTTGCTCCAGGATGAATTTCGTGAAGGACGCCCAACTTGGGTCACTTTGCCAGAAACCATCGATGCTGCACTTGAACTGATTAAGCAAGACCGACTTGTGACATACCGTGGGATTGAGGCATCCTTGGGCATAAGTATGGCAAGCATCAATTAGATATTGGATGTTCATTTGGCCGTGAAAAAAATTTGATCTCATTGGTTCCCACATAATTTGTCGAATGCTCAAAAAAAGGCTCGTATGGATTTTAAAAAAGTATAACTGCGGTAACTCAAATGCAGTGTATAACATTGTCACAGGTAACGAATCATGGATCTATGCATATGCGCCCGAAACAAAACTGCAAACGACCGTATAGGTCTTACGACAATGCGAGCTCTCACACATCGGCTCAAACCAGCGCCTTTATAACCGGCCAAAACGTCGAATTCATGGGTCATCCGCCGTACAGCCCTGACTTTGCACCCAATGACTTCTTTTTATACCCTAGCATCAAGAAAAAAATGCGTGGTCAACGTTTATTTTTCGCCCGAAGCAGCTGTTGAATCGTTCAAAAATCATGTTTTGGAGGTGTCGCAATCGGAGTGGAAAAGTGCTTCGACAATTGGTTTGAGCGCATGAAAAATTGTTTTGAACTTAAAGGAGAATAGTTTGAAAAACAATAAAATCATTTACAATGATAAAATATTGTGTTTGTATTGCCAGGCCCGATATATAAATAGCAACCCTCGTATAATGAGTGGCCAGATCTTACATATTTGCGACTGTTACATCAAAAATGTATTCTAATTTGTGGAATGGAATTATGGAATTTTTGAAAACTATGGGATTTTAAGGATGGTCCGCTATTAACGAGCCATCTTCCATCTGTCGCGATCTTAAAATTATAACAAAAATATAAGAAATGGAAGAAGGAGCACATCCAAAGGGTGGTTTAACCATACTGTACAATGCTAATGTAGGGCACAACTTAAAAATAAGATGTTTGCCCAACTTAGTTTAACATTTCATTGTTTCAAGATTTGACAAATGCAATCATGGAGAGGTACACAATTAAGCAGCGCTGTAAGAGTGTTGAAGCCTTTTACAAAAATAGGCGTTTAAATCAAAATTTACTTCATGTTTTTTTTGGTCAGCTTCATCGACCAAATGTGTCTACTTAAACAATCGGGAGAATTTTTCGGGAATTTCAGTAAACAGGGAAGTGTGAAAACACCTGTGCATGCTCGCCCAGTTTGTTTTGGGGAAAATATTGATGTTGCCGTCAACATTGACTCGTCGTACAACAATTGAACATCTCACGAACATCACTGATGGGAATTAAAATTAAGATTTGAATTTTAACGCTTACAAGATGCAATTGACTCAAGAGCTGAAGCCTACTGACCATTACAAGCATTGCCAATACGCCGAATAATTGGTTGACCACACTGAAATGAACGGTGACTTTACTAAGAAAATCATCTTCGGCGTCGATTCACTCTTTTACCTCAGTGGATTCGTTAACAATCAGAATTGCCGCATTTAGGAAAATGAGAATCCACGAGTGATTATTGAAAAGCCAATGCATCCACAACGAATGAGTTTTTGGTGCAGATTATGGGCTGACAGCGTCATCGGGCCGTACTTATTTTAAATTGAGGTCGCCCAAGCAGTTACCGTATAAAGTGTTCGATAGAGCGAGATGATAACGGACTTTTTGTGGGCAGAAAATAAGGATATGGTCCTGGAAGATATGTGGTTCCAACAGGACGATACCACTTTCCACACTGCCAACGAAACAGTGACTTTTTTGGCACGAGAAATTCAATGGTCGCGTTATCTCACGTCGTGGCGATTCTAATTAAAAAAGTGTATGTCAGTAAGCCGAGTGCTTAAGGATGAGATAATTTGTCACATTAAAGACATTGAACCACCTACCTTCATGTCTCAGAGTCATTGAAAATATTGTCCAACGGGTAGAAGTATGTCTCCGAGTCCGTGCACACAGAGAAAAAAATAGTTGGAAATCGCTTGGAACTACTAAAACTCCGTTGCAAAATAAGAATTTCGGTTGCACTCCCCAAATATTTATAATTATAATGGATATTTGGTTCGAAGATTCACAAGATGATAAATATGATCATCGTATTGTTGATGCAACTAATTAGGCGATCATACCCACGAAACGTATAAAATGTATTTTGTTGCCATAACTGGTGGTTGTGGCAACCAATAGCTTAGACAACATATTGTTGCTGTAACCGAATATTCGTGATGATATCTGATTTTTCTTCATAACCAATGCCGAAAATAATCGTTTAATCTACTTTATTCTGTTAGTTTATTTCATCCTTTTTTTCTCTGTTTTTTCTTCCTATGCTTAGTAGTACTTTAAGTATAGGGTGGTTAAATTGTAAGGGCCTATGTTGATTTTGAATGAAACATAAATTATTTAGGAAATTATTGTCATTTCTTATTTATTATGAAGATATTGGTATGGTTTAATTATTCAAATATTATTCAATTTTCACTTTTTTTTGATGTGGACAACATCTGAGCATCGAATGAGACCGATACCATGCCCCAAAAGTGTTCCCTCCCAGAGATATGCGCGTTTTATGAAAGTGAAGTCGACGATTCTAAGCGCAAATAGAAAGGGACCTTACGGTAAAATACCATTTTTGTCGAAATGTTCGATTACATTTTTGTAGCGTTGAACAGGGATTAAACCGGCTCAAGACCTTTTGCTTCTATATTTAAATAGAAGACAAGTTTTTAACAAAATGGCAAAGTGACATTGATTTTCGTGGCTGCACACTACTTTTATCGGGTCCGTGACAACCCTCTTCAAAAAGCCTTGCTGCAATTGTTGACAGTAAAACCGAACTCTATAAGGCCAGGCTCTCCCCAAACGAATGAGAACTACTGTTGTAAACCTTACTTTTCAAGTTTTCTTCACACAATTGCCCACAATTGTAGCGTTTAATTCCCATTGCAAACAGGAAGAAGTACATATCACGGCATATCGACAAACTTCGAAAATAATATATCTGATTGTACCGTTTCTTGATAGCTCGCGATCGATCACCAACTTTTGACCTGAGCATTTCATCGTCACGGTGAGCTGCCAGATGTGCGAGAATATTTAAATCTTGGGATTCCTTATCTAAATTCATGAAAGACGTATGAAAATCCACAGCCATCTTCTTAGGGATTACTTCATTGCATTGATTTGAACAGCGCGGAGGTATTTTTGAACCATACAGTCGAGCAACTACCTTTTCTTCGCGTAAATCAAGATCAGATTTATCAAGGTACATATTATCGGTATCATCTTCAGAGTCACTATCCGATAATTCTGAGAAGTGATCGTCATCATCCTCGTCATCAGGGAAGCGATAAAATAAATCTTCTTCTTCGAATTCGTCCACCATTTCATCCTAAAACAGTAAGTAAGAATGTTATCGGTTTTAAGTTATTTTCGCGAATAACATAATAAGGTTATGTGAAAAAAAAATTGTACTAACAGAGTGATATTCGCGATTTAAAAGAATTATAAATGAGTATTTATTATAATTCACAATTTATAATTTCAGAAAATAAAGCTTGATTCGAAAGAACGTGAGCAAAATTTATATCAAACTCATGGAAACAGCGCGCTAGGTAGAAAACAGTAAAAACCAACTGCACAAGACGCGTTTTCAAGATTGACCAACACGTTTCTGACGACATAAGATGTGTCGCTTTCAAATGAGACCAATACCAATACGCTCAGTGATGGTACACCAAAGATACACGTATTTAAATCTTTACATGGCTCTCCTGAACAAAACTGGTTTTTACCCTTAGGTCCCTTTCTATTTTGCGCGTCACATACTCGTATAACAAAATATCGCCCAAAATGGCCGCCGCGACCTCGGCAAAACACCTCCATCCGATGGTCCGAATTTTCAATGAGTCTGAGGCATAATTGAGGTTTTATGCAGTTAATGTGCCGAATTTCTTATCCTTTAGCTCTTAAATTGTTACTTATCGACGTACACCTTTTCTTTCAAATAATCCCAATGAAAAAAGTCCAACGGTGTCAAATCACATAGTCTTGTTTTTTCGACAATCACTCTTGGATTATCATTCGTCCAAATGCAACCATTTTGCTAATTGACGAATCTACTGAGGTGAAAATGTGCCTCAACACTGGAGATGATTTTCTTCGAAAATTGATCATCCACTATATAATAAGCCTGGATAACTTTAACACGCTGCTCGCTTATGTGTCTTTCCATGGTTCAAATTGAATTAGTCTGAAATTGAGAAATATCAAATTAAATGCAGCAAAAAGCTTGAGGTTTAGGTGTGGTTCACATTCAAGATCGGACCTTAAAATTTAACCATCCTTAATATAAGGAAACAGTTTTTTGCCTCTACCGAAAATTTAATTTTTTTGTACCCTCCACCATACAATTGACGGTATTTTAGTTTTGTCATTTTTCTGTAACACCTTGAAATTATCATCGGAGACCCAACAAAGTATCTATATTTTTGATCCTCGTAAAATTCTTAGACGATCTAGCCATGTTGTCCGGCTGTCCGTCTGTCCGTCTGTTGAAGACAAGATAGAGCCTGCATGAAAACTGCTAGGGAGCTGAAATTAGGCACAAACATGTGTAGTTAGCCTAGCATGGTTGTTATTGAAAATAGGCTATATAGCTCTACGGGAAGTTGGTTTTGGAGACCCTCAACCGACACTACCTCATAAAAATTAGTTTTTTATTTGGAAATATCCGTCCAGTTTCTTGAGAAAAATCACTGAAATTTTGCAAACAATAATCTCTATATAGGCGCAATCATCTATGTAAAAATGGTTTAGATTGGGCCACCATTTCTTGTGCCTCCCATACAAACGGCCTTATGGGCCTTGAGAAATAATATGACTATAACTCACCACAAGCTTGATCTATCGAAATGAAATTTTGCACATAAGGATTTCTATATAGAACACACTATATTTGGGAATCTAGTGGAGGGTATCCAAAGTTCGGCACAGCCAAACTTAACATTTTTTACTTGTTTTTTGTTAAACTAGTGTGGTTTATGGACTTTTAGATCCAAAAATTCTTTTCTGGAGTTTGGATACTTCCAATTTTCTACCAATACTTCAGTTTAGAGCACCAACTAACATTTAGCAATATTGATGGAATAATCGAGGAGCATGCAACCTCATCATTCGGTTGGCAGAAGATTCGATTGTGTCAACGAATTTGTTCTCTGTGTGTGGCTTGCATTTGGCCTATACTTTGTTTTACACCTAATTGCCATAGATTCTTCTGTCATAATAAAAAATATTAAGATAATTATTTGAAAACTTTTTGTTTGATTAATTTTAAACCACCATTTAGTACCATAATGTTTCACTTATCGTACCACTGTGCCATTTTGCCAATGTTGCCGTAGTTTGCTGTGGTGCGATTATTGTCTCCGGTCTCAAGTAGCATTAGAAGTTTATTTATATTCCAATTTAGTGTCAACATAATGTTGAATATTTAGCAACACACACACTCACTCGCCGACATTAAATACGCTATAAATATGAAATATTCTTTGTGCCTAAATGAGACGAAGGGGGAAAATATTCAGCAAGAATTCTCTTAAGCAAATAAACATAAATTAAACCATAATATTTTTTATCATTTTGACCTACTTGATGTACGATTATAAGTAGTCGTACGTATGTGTGATGAATTTATACTCACATACGACGAGTACTTCGGAGAATATTCCAAAAATTGTATTTAAATATTCATTACGGTTACATTTCGTTTCCTCGTAATTTATGACCGATTTTCTGTTTAATTAAAAACACTCCTTTTTCTATCACTTGCGACGCTACGGTGCGGAGTGGTTCGGTCAGTTGTTTTGGGTTATGGATAGTTTCCTCCTAACGTCCCGCACACCGCAGTACGGGAACCCCGAATTTAAAAGATTTATTCACAAAAAACGTATTGGAATAAAAATAATTTTTATTTAGTATTTGTTTTGTAGTTGGCTTTCTAATTAGGTATGCGTTGGCCATGCCGCCCACTACACGAGCAGATTGTCTCATGCGAGTAAATAAAATTTATTTCACTTGTCGTGTGCTGCTGTCAAATTGTATTCATTTGACTGTTTCGGATTTTTTATTTGTTTGTTTGCCCTAAACCCAGCCAAAAGCTTGTCTGGCGTTGTTTTGCGTGTTTGTGTCATAAATGCCAAATTATATTTGACATTTTGACATTTGTACAATTTTAGTAGCTCATAAATGAGTGGCCATAATTGGTGAAAAGTCCATAATTACTGTTTACACAGATAGCCAAAACAAAAAAAGATATTATTTTATTGGAGATTTATGACTTTCTTTTTTGGGTTATAGAATCACAACAGACACTGTTTTGGCGCCTCTATTTCAGATGCAATTTACAGCGGGTGTTATTAACCACTGAAGGTCCGGAGCCTTGCATGTCGTTAAATGTTTTAAAATTTAGATGTGATCAATTTAGAGGTATTTTTTTCAAAATAAAAAAAAACATACAAAAATTCAATTCAAGTGTGGAATCTTTATTGTTCATTCGAACTAGCATTTTATGCCATTAATTTTTTTAATATAATTTCCGCATAATAATATCGGGTGATCAATCGGGTCAAATTAAGCCCCGTATTCTTGACGACATTTGGTTTCAACAGCACGGTGGCACTTGCCATACAGCTGCTGAAACAATGGATCTATTGAGAGGTTATTTTGAAGAACAGCTTATTTTACATTTTGGACCGTTGAGTTGGCCTCCTAGATCGTGTGATATCACACCTTTTCTGGGGCTAAGTAAAGTCCACATTCTATGCAGACAAACCAGCTACGATTCAGGTTTTGAAAGCCTACATTATGCGTGTCATTAACGCCATACCGGTCGAAATGCGTGAACGAATCTTCAAAAATTGGACCCTTAGAATAGACACGTGAGGCGTAGGTGCGGTCATCATTTGAAGTAAATTTTATTCAAAAAAAATGGCATTCAATTTCCTTTTGAATGAACAATAAAGATTCCACACTTGATTTCAATTTTTGTATTTTTTTATTTTGGAAAAAATACCTTTAAATGGATCACCCTATATAATTTAGTTTAAGCCGCAACTGCGCCTCTGGGTGTCCACTCTGAGCGTCCAAGTTTGGATGACTCGTTCGAGCATTCCGATTGGTATGGCATTAATTACACGCTTCCAAACTCTGAATCAAAGCTGGTTTGTGAGCATAGGCTACATAAACCTCAAAGAAAATAGTCCAAAGGTGTCATATCACATGATCTAGGCGGCCAACTCATCGGTCCAAAACGTGAACTTAGCTGCTCTTTAAAATGATCTTTCATGGATCCACTGTTTGAACAGCTGCATTGCAAGTGGCACCGTCTTGTTGCAACCACATTTCGTCAAGATTTTTCAAGTAGTAAAAAATCTGATATCATTGCGAGCACCATTCACGGTTACGTTTCGGCCAACATCATTTTTTAAAGAATTTGGACTGATGATTCCACCGGCCCATAAGCCCCACCAATCCGTGTTTTTTTGGTATAATGACCCCTCTTAAACCTCTTCTGGTTGCTTTTCAGCCCAAATGCAGTAATTTTGTTACTGACGTTGCCGTTGAGCCCAAAATGGGCCTCATCACTGAACAAAATTTTGTCCGAAGACTGCGGATCTTCTTCGAGCTTTTGAAGAGCCCAAACATTAAAACGGCGACGTGCTCGAACATCGTTAGGTCTTTTCATAATGAAATGGCAAACAATTCTCTAAAGAAACAAAAATTAAAGTTTATCTCAACCCACGCGTAATCTGCAAAAAACAAATCGATAGAAAAAAAACACCTCTAGATTGATCACCCGTTATATTAGCAAAGGATATTCCTCAAATATTTCCAGATTTAACTTCTGTACTTTGCTTTTTGTCAGTTTTCCTGCCACAAACCAAGCGTATGTTTCGTGCTTGACTACCAACTGCGGGTATGTGGGTTCGACTTCCACCTCAGATAGTAGCCCAAAAATAATGAGCCATTTGGCGATAATAAAAGACATTTAGAAGATTATCATCCACGCTCACATACATTTTTTCGGAACTTATTTTAAAAATAGCTTTTTTGCTAAAAAAAAGCCAGAACAGTTTCCCAGCACACGAATGAATTTCAACGGCATTGATCGAAGTTTTTCTGAGATGGCGCTGTTGTGATGCACCATACTCGTATCGTTAAAGAGGTTGAAAGACAAACCGCAAAGGCTAAGCTGTGGATGCAAAACAGAAACAAAAATAAGCAAAAAAGTTTAAAGTCGGCCTGGACCGAATATAAGATACCCTACTCTGATATTTCGAAGATGGATCCCATATGTCTGGAGTTCCCGCAGGTCGGACCTTATTTGTGACTTCTTAAGCGGAAGGAACATATTTCCCTGCGGCTATTTGAGAACATTGATCGATATGGTCGATTTTTTTGGTGGATTTATAAGTCGCACTTAACGCGTAATGCTTTCACCTAGCTCGAATTTAAAATGTATCCTGTATAGCTGCTAGGACTACAAATCAGAAAGGGCATTTTTATGTGCGCTATATCAAAAGATTAATCAATATAGTCGGCTTCTATGGGAATGACTATAAACCGCTCATAAGTCTCTATGCAAAATTTGGTTGCAATCGGATGTCATGTGTGGCTAATGGAGCTGAATGAGTTTTAATCGGGGGTACCTTTGTGTGGAAGCTATTCGAATACATGGACCGATATTGTCTAATTTCACAAGAATTGTGTATAAGTCTCATATTACTCTCTATTATGCCAAATTAAGTTGAAAAATGGATGTTAGAAGTGGCTGCGATAGCTAAAGATTCTGAAATCGAATGGACCTTTGTGTGAAGACTATGGTCGAGTTTAACCAGTGTTATTTACACTGTTATGAAACAATTAATTTTTAAGCTTTCCCTTAGATACGACCAACTGATCCTTATGTAAAATGATCTTTCAAATTGAGTGCCCAATCACGTATAGTTTTCGAGATATGGTTGATTCTGAGATTATGCGCCACTTTGCTGTCCTTGGTTGTTTCAAGCGGGAAAAATATAATATATTATACTTTATTATTTACTATACAATAAATCTTTATAGGATCTTTGAAGTCTTTAAAATTGTTTTTTAAAAAATGTATTTAGTCTGCATAAAATTTCCTACCAAAGTGTTCAAATATCATTACCCTTTCAATTGAAATTTTCTCAACTTTTTACAAAAATATTTATTATTTCTTTAATAAAACCAGTCCATAGTAAAACAAATATTCAATTAATTTTGTTGTTATTAATGATTATAATTTTTTATTTAATTTATATTTTTATGGATGTTTATTTTCTGTCCCTGAAAATGCACAGCATTTCCCTGTAAAATCTAATATTCGCTAAAAATCAAATTTCCAAACCAATCTTTAATTCAAGGAACACAAATATGATTATACATTACATGAAGTGGGTGCATATCTAATAGTTTTTTCGTCAACAGTCTTATTAAAATTAAGTAAGTCGTATTTTGTCACTCGTTGTCCCCGGTGTTGTTTTAAAAAAAAAATAATATTTTTTATAATTTTGCAGGTCTTTTTTTGTATTTATTGCAAATATAAACTTCCAGCTCAAGTCAATTTTGTAGGGGTAAGTTCACGCAGAAAAAAAGTATGGTTGTGGTGACAATATTCGAAGAAGATCATACTATTGTTGGGCATATAGTTGTGGCACAACAATATTATGATCTTTACAACAATAATATGATTCACAACAACCATACTATGATCTCCACAACCATACTATGATTCTCACAACAATATTATCTTTCACTTACAACCATAGTAATATCCTCACAGCCATAGTATGATCCTCGCAACCATAGTATGATTCACACGCAACCATATTAAGATCAATTCAACCACAATATGATTCCATTTAACCATACTATGATCCACAAATTTATTTTTAGAATTGGGTTATGCTATTATTCAACATTAGAGATTCTTATTAAGCATTTTTTTAAAATTTGTTCATAGCCAGGTTTGAGACAATGTTTCGATTGCACATTTTATTTAAGAAACAAAAATACATCTATTCAAAAGGCAGTCAAAAAGACTTTTAGTTGCAAGCAGTAGTGACTGCAGGGGATGAATGTTTCTTTACCTTCCAAGTGATGAACGTGATTTAACCATGATGAATGGCTATATATTTAAGTGCAGGCAGATTTTAGTTGAACGAGAACCAGTCGGCAGTAGAGTTTTCCACCGAACAAAGTAAACACAATAAAAATCCCTCACACAGCCTTCCGATTGTTGTTGTTTTTATAACGAACAACAACCATGCACTGTATCGTGTGTGTGTGTGTGTTTTTTTTTGATATACCTAGAAAAACACACACACACATGATCTTTAAAACCTGTTGTGTTCAGCCATACAGTATTATTGCCGTAATCATATTATTGTTAGCGTAAATCTTTATCTTTCATGGTGCTACAACCATATTTTTATTTCTAAATTTAGCATTAATAGTTTTGTTACATTTTAACACTATTTTTATTGCCGCAATCATACTGTTGTCAAATTAAAATTCAGAAAATAATACTATGGTTGCGACGAACATGCTTTTATTGTAGAGAACATATTATTGTTGCCGTGACCATATAGTAACCATGTCTTTTCTCTGCGTGTACTTAAATAAACATTTTAGGGGGTTTTGTAGAAATTCATCATTTCCCTGACATCATTCCCCTGCCAAAATTTTTCACAGGGGAATGATAATTAAACTTTAGTTAATGAAGTGTACTAATTTTTAGGATTTAATGATGGCTAAAAATAAGTTGAGAACGAGGGAGGAAGTGTTGGCAGAAAAGCGAGTGGCAAAAAAATAAGATATCAGAAAATAAAAGACAAAAAAAATTAAAATTTTGATGTGTGCCTTTTAAAAATGACTAGTCATTCTTAAAACTAAGACATTTACCTGAATTAAATATTAAATTCTACAAAAAAAATCGAATGCCAAAAATGATGTCGAAATTGGCCCATAATCTCAGAATCACCCATATAACAGGTGGCCCAAATAAGACCAGCTGATGTGAAACTCAAATATTTTTTTTTTATTTTTTAACATCATTTATTTTTTCTTTTTGCAGATTATAAATGAACTCTTGGAAATTTAAAATAAAAACGCACAGTCCATAACAACGCATTAAAATTATCGATTTTTATTATTCTTCTCAACGATCAATTGTTCTGACGCAGCGAAATTATCGCCGTTTTTTTAACGTAAGATCAGCGCCTACATCTGCAATTATTACAAGTTTAGTTCGCCGTTTTGAGGAACTGGGTTCAGTTGCCGACCGTCAAGGAAGAGGTGCTCATCGAAATATTCGTACTGAAGAGAACGGGGAAGCTGTGCAGCAGCTTGGCGCTAAAAAGAGCCAATGCCTGTATCGAGCAAAATAGTGGTCATTTGTCTGATGTCATATTTCACACAAAGCCACGTTAAATTTTCATAAAATGTATTTAACATATAAAAATAAATCATTTAAAAAAGCCGTTGTTACAAGAGTTAGACGTGTTTAACATCACTAGGTCTCATTTGGGCCACCCTGTAGTAAAAATGAAATTTTCTGACTTTTTTCAATAATTTGCCTAAAACTTCGGCAATTTTTATCTGATTCGCTTAAAAATATAAAGATATATAAAGTTGTAAGAAATGCATCTTTCATATAACTTACAAATAGTCATAACTTTAGAACGGTAGGACCTCTGGTAAGAGGTAGGGCTATCTTTTAAGAGATAAATCCAAAAAAAAACCGATACCATTTCCCCCTTGCATTTTTGAGCATGGTTGTTGATGTACACATTTTCAGGAAATGAGCCAAGGAATACGCTGGTGAAATGTATCCAGTCGTGAATAATTAACCCTGTATACATAATCAACTTTTTCTTAAAATTAATTTTTTTTGATCTCTACCTATGTAATGCATAACACCGTTCCACATTTGCATACAAACTTTGTTATTTTCGAAAGTAAAGACCAAGTTTAAAAAAACCTGCTCATAATTCAAATAACAGCACTAATAATTTCAAATCGTTAAATATAAAAATTAAATAAAAAAAATATTATTTCGGTCAGGAAACGGAATACATGAAATTTAACCACCAGTTGGCCCAGCTAACAACTGCACGTCATAATGACAACCGAATTTAAAGAGTTCTTTAAAGCCAATAATATATAACAACAACCAACACATGTACAAATTCAATTCCATTTATCCTACTAATTAGTTAGGATTACCCATACTTTGACACTTTAACCGATACTGTCAGTTCTCACTACTGAAAAATGCCGTGTACCCAATCAACATTTGACTATAGCAATGGAATTCATGGATAGTGCGAGCAACCACTAACATTTGGTTGGCAAAAAATGCCCTTGTAGCAACAAATCTTTTCCCTGTGTGTAGTATTTATGCTGGGAGAAATCGATGTGATGTTGTTATGACCTTAGGATAAATATTGCTAAAAAGAGACCAGATTGGTAAAAATCTTCATATAGTCCCTATATGTGACGTGCAAAATAGAAAGGGACCTAAGGTTAAAAACCAGCAATTTCAAATCGTAATTCGGCCATTTTTTGTTGAGTTAACAATGCAGTGTGGGAAGGAGCATTATCTTAACGAAAAATAACTTTTTTTCTAAATGCGGTCGTTTTATCTTGATTTCTTCACTCAACCAATCCAATAATGCACAATAATATTCACTATTTACAGTTTTTCCTTTCTCAAGATAATCAATAAATATTATACCCCTTGCATCCCAAAATACTGTGGACCCTACTTTTCCTGCTAACTTAACAGTTTTCACCTTCTTGGGACCACTTTTACCAGCTTCTATCCATTGTTTTGACTGTTCTTTGCATTCTGGGATGTAGTGATGGATCCATGTTTCATCAACAGTTATGAATCGGCGCAAGAACTCTATTGGATTATGCTGATAAATCGCTAAAAGCTCCTCGGAATTGGTCCAACGGGGCAAAGTCAACAAACGCGGCACCCATCTTGCGGATAGCTTTTTCTTGTGGAGTTCATCATGTAAAACACTCCAAACTTGTTTTACGTGTATTTTAACAATATCAGCAAGTTCTCTGAGCATTATTCATCTATCTTTAGTCACTTCATTAAATATTTTTCTAATGTTTTCAATAGTAGTAGCAGTTTTCGGTTTTCCAGAGCGTTGTTCATCTTCCGTACTTGAACGACCCATTTTAAATTGTTGAACCCAGGATTTCACGGTGGAGTATGATGGTGCATTATCACCATGAACAGAATCCAATTCATCTTTGATTAATTGTGGCGTATAACCTTTCATATAAAAGTGTTTAATTACCGCACGAAACTCTTTATTTTCCATTTTTCAAAAATTATAAAACTTGTTTTCTTCAATCACCTGTAACAAAGAAAATAATCATTAAATATTTCGGAAATTTTGACAGATGACTTATAAAAGATTGCTTTTAAAAAACAAAAAAAAAGTTGCTAGTAAAACAGAAAATGTGCCAGGCCAGTAAGTTTTGCGGTCGGCCTCGTACGGTCCATGTGTTTTTGGCAAGGACATAACATGACTCTGATTAAGACCAAAAGATAAAATTTCAGAAAATCAAAATATATAATATTATGGAATATGATTTTTTACTCTATAAAAACATCAAGTTTCTCAAAATTTTTTAAGTAAATTGAGACATTTATCGGTTCTAAGATTAATTTTGGTTAGTTTTGATACAATTATGAGGTCACTTTGTTACAATTTAAAGTTTTGTGAATTTCATCACTGGTGTGCACCAGTGCATTATCTTAATATTTATTAAGTTATAGCAAATTCAATTGTACCGAAATCCTCCAGAAGAATTAGACAAAGAACCAAATAAAACCTCTTCTAAAAAATTTTCTTTTTGGCGCTTACGTCTTTTTCGCGGTTAAGGTCAAAGTGTGCTAAACTCTTGCTCAATTTAAGCTTCAGCCATGCATCTTAACTGAACTGTTCAATCAATTTTATTACAACTATTTTATTATTTCGTTGTCTCTTCTTATTTCTTCTCTTCTCTATGCCGTTGTCTTGCGAAGATGTTAAATTATTAATCTAATTCGTTGCTTTTTGTTTTCTTGTTCTGTGTCATTTGTTTAACATGTTACCTTTTGATACCATAAATTTACACGAAAACCATGCTCTAGCTTAAAAGACGGACAAGTTTCGATCCCCTAAAAATGCCAGCACCAGCTTCTGCCACGAGTTGCTCGAAAATTTGCCAGGAAAGACCTTTACACTTTCTCACACTGTATCTTGGTACATCCCATATTTTCACATTCGACACGGAGGGAAATGAAGCAATTGTTGCATGTGCATATGTATGTGTTTGTGTGTTATTAAATATTCATACAAAATGAACGCTGTGCCACAGATGAATGGCCAACAACAAAAAGTGTAACAAAAGTCCTGGACGCTGAACGTTGCAGGCTTCGTCGACACTGTCGTTGTACCGGTGATAGTCTCCACGTTATTGTTGCTGGTAGAAGTAGACCTGGCCCAGTCCAATAAGAGGTACACTGAACAACAATAAAAATGTATCTGGCCCCTACAACAACAACAACAATAGCAACAGTAACAGAGTCCATTAAATAAATTATTTATTCGCACATTGTTCTGAAAATGACTAACAGAATATGCATGTGAACTCGGTCTCAAGCGAAAGGAGATTGGTATAATAAGCTAAAGAACACAAGAGAAGTTAAGTCGGTTGAACGTAAGTTAAGGCCACAGATTGTTCCCCAATAACTGAGCTCTACACGATAAAATTCGTATGGTCACTAATGGGGACCTGATTTTGAAGCTGGCTCAGCACGAATTAAGGCATATTTGTAGAGAAGCCTTATTGACTTCAAAGCCGATGACAAAAAAGTGAGAAATCCCTGTGATATACTTAGTAGGGACATAAATACTGTTGCACACGTTTTATGCTGTAAAATAAAAAGTACTGAATGTTTTTGGACCAAATATTTTATAATATATTTATTGATGTATATTGTATCCGAAAAGAATCTACTTATTCGAAATGTCCGCCTTTTGCCTTTACACACGCCTTAAGTCGCACTGGCCAATCGTCAATAGCTGCACGAACCTCGTCCATTGGAAAATTGGCCACAGCTCGAACCAAAGCATTCTTAAGAGATCCAATGTTTGGGTATCTTTTGTGACAAACCTTATCCTCTAAAACAGTCCACAATGTGTTCTGGACTGTCTGAGGGACATTCTTCAGAGGAAATAAACGCTGGCAAATTGTTTCGAAGTCAGGCCTGGGACGTTTTAGCCTTATGGGCCGGGGAAGAATCCTGCTGAAAAGTCCATGGCTGGTTTTGGAACAGGGAATTGTTAAGAGGCTTCGCAACAGCTTCCAAAACGGTTTCTTGGTAAACTTTGGCCGATGTTTTGACTCCTTGTTCGCAGAAATGCAGGTCAGTGACCCCATCGTAAAAGACCCCCACCAAACCGTGAATGAAGCTGGGTGATGACCCTTTTCCACCCTTGGGATCAGTTAAGATGCTTCCTTAGATGACCGCGCATACACTATTTCATTTTGCTTGTTAAATTTTTCGTGAACGGTTAAATTTTTTTCATCGGTGAACAAGTTATCAGCGTGCTTCACCAAAAAACGTTTGTATTTTTCAATCCTATTTTTTTTAAATTAATTAAATGTCCGGTACGTCGTTCGAAAGCCCCAAGTCTTTTTTAATGATTCGGTCTTTTACATCTCCAGTCTCCTCAAACAGTTTTATGCATCGGTAGATGAATATGCGGCTAATCCCTAGTGGCTGGAGCGTTTTGATATATCGCTTTTTTTCATTTCACACTTGAAAAGCGCTATTACAGCGATACGGTTCTCAATTTCTGACCACTTCATGATGAAAGTTGAAACAATTTAAAAATCCCGTTACAGACTAACGCTATTAAGGTTAGCTTTCAAACTCCATATGTGATGCGCACCGTTTGTATGGGAGGTATCAGAAGGGCCTACCCAATCTCAACTCAAATTGGTCCAAAAGTGTGCTCTATATACAAATGTTTATGTGTACAATTTCATTTCGATAGGTCAAGTTAGGGATGAGTTATCGTCATATTATTTCTCAAGGCCCTTAAGACAGTTTGTATGGGAGGTATCAAAAGGGCTACTCAATATCAACTAAATTTGGTGCAGAAGTGTGTTCTATATATAAATCATTATGTGGAAAATTTCATACCGATAGGTCAAGTGTGTGGTGAGTTATTGTCATATTATTTTTCAAGGCCCATGAGACCGTTAGTGTGGGAGGTACCAGTAGGACTTTTTCGATCTCAACCGAATTCAGCGTAGAAGTGTGTTGTATATAGAAATCTTGATGTGTAAAATTTCATTTCGATAGGTCAAGTTTGTGGTGAGTTAAAGTCATATCATTTCTCAAGGCTCATAAAGCCGTTTGTATGGGAGGTACAAGAAATGGTGGCCCAATTTAAACCATTTTTCATAGATGATTGCGCTTATATAGAGATTATTATTTGCAAAATTTCAGTGATTTTGCTCACGTACATGGACGGATATTTCCAAATATAAAACTAATTTTTATAAGGCAGTGTCGGTTGAGGGTCTCCGACACCAACTTCCGGTGGAGCTATATAGCCCATTTTCAATACCAACCATGCTAGGTTAACTACACATATTTGTGCCAAATTTCAGCTCCCTAGCTGTTTTCGTGCAGGCTCTATCTTTTTTCAACAGACGGACAGACGGACAACTAGATCGTCTTAGAACTTTACGAGGATCAAGAATATATATACTTTGTTGGGTCTCCGATGACTATTTCAAGGTGTTACAGACAGAATGACAATATTGCCCATTTTCAGCCGCAGTTTTCGTTTGAAAAAAAAAGAAATCGTCGCTGAAGTGGCTATTTATTCCCTCCAATTTGGCATTTTATTCGTAAACTGAATGAATTATGCTCATACCATTTACAAAACATTCTACTTAATATGTTCTTCGTACATCTCTCATGTTATTAACGATGTTTTTCGTTCATTTCGTGAAGAAGTTTCTACGAATTTACGAAGCGGCTTCTTAAAAGTTTTGTAATTTTTCCGTCATATGTTTTACGAAAAGTTTAATTTTGTATGAAAAGTCATCGTGAAAATTTTATTTGTTATTTTGAGGAACATTTTCGTAAAAACTTCGTAATTTTCATACAATTTCTTAATATTTTTTTATATATTTAACGAAAAGGTTCTTATTTTGCATGAAATGTTTTTTATAAAAAAAAGGTTCGTCCCTTTTGTGCTCGTAATATTGTGCTCGTGCATTTGTAAAAGGGCAATTCTCGTTCAGTTGAATGAGACTACTGTATAATGTATTTGATTTAAGGCCGAGACAGCTTTGAAAACACCATAACCATTTTACTATTTTTTTTAACTTTAAGTTTAATGTTTAAGTCATAATAAGTATACAAGTGCGAAGCAATGTAAACATAACGAAAACAAATATTTTATGCTAAGTTTTATTTTTTTCTGAAAAAATTATGCACACATTTAGTAAATTTTATGAGAAAATTTCATGTTTTTTGTTAAATATTGTCTTACAAATTATGAAAAATTGTCATGAATAATATGTAGGAATTTCATTAAAAATAAGTAATAGTTTATATAAAATATGAACCTAATTCATAAAACGTATGAAACATAATCTTAAACAAAAGAAAAAAAATGTATTAATTGTGTGAAGAAAACTTGAAAAGTAGGGTAGTTCTCATTCGTTTGGGGAGAGCCTGGCCTTATAGAGTTCGGTTTTACTTGCAACAATTGCAGCAAGGCTTTCTGAAGAGGGTTGTCACGGACTCGAAATCATGATAAAAGTAGTGTGCAGCCACGAAAATCAATGTCACTTTGCCATTTTGTTAAAAACTTGTCTTCTATTTTAATTTAGGAGCAAGAGGTCTTGAGCCGGTTTAATCCCTGTTCAATGTGTAAAAGCAACAGACCGAAATAAAACAAACGAGCTAAACAAGAAAAAAAAATTCTTAAAAAATAAGAAAACCTTTCCCCTTTTTAAAAACACAAACGATTTCGAAAACCGAAACCGATTTCGTAATTTTTCAGATTTGTTTTCAAATTTCTTATGAACAGTTTCTTTGTTTAAAGAACTAAGACAAGTTTCGTAATTTATATGAAATATTTCGTAATGTTAATGAATATATTTTCTCAAACTTGTTCACCTACTTGGTTAGGTGAAAGTACGAACTATCTGAGCAGCGTTTTCATTTGTCGCGTGCAGAAGGTTCTGGTTATACACACTGAGCCGAAAATACAATGATTGTTTTAACCATGTGTCTGATTAAATTGTTCATGGTAAATGTTTGATAACGAAGAAAAATAACGTCTTATAAGGTCAAATATACATACAAAAAGTAGAGTTAACATTATATAAGGTTGGTTTCTTTCAAGTGAGAGACAGAAAATTGTGCTACATAAACAAACATTTAAATACCATTCGGCTCTGTTGTATCGAAGTTTATGATCTGCTTTGTGTTATACGAAGTTCAGAATTAAGTAACACGAAGTTGCAACGATTGCGACTGTCTTATCCCCCACTCTTTTCCCTTTATTCCTCTGCTCTGAAGGTGTGTGTGTAATTGTGAGAAAGATCATAAAACAATTTATCTCGGCCTTTTAAAAAAACACCACCAAATGTACAATAGATGTACAATCTTCATAGCGCTATATTGATTGATTTTTGCACAGTTCGAAGACTATACGCAAAGGGTAATTCTCATTAATCATAATGGGACTCACGTATAAGTCCTTTGAGCAGAAGTAATCGTTGCCAAAGACTGCTGAAGAAAAACCTTGGCAGGTTTAGAAAAAGCTGCAGGCTGTCTGGATACCGTAGGCAAAACATTTCACCAATTTTTTAGTTGATTCTGACAAAGAAGCAACAAAAAGGTCTCGAACCAGAATAAGAACTGTTCAAGTCATAATAATGAAAAAAGGCCGAATAAATGTAAACAAAACAAAAACATAATTAATAGATTAATTTAATATTAAAAATTTTAACAGTGATTATATTTCTGGTTAAAAGAGGTAACCAATAATTAGTTAACTCAACAATGAAAATGATTTCTATAACAATCTTCATAGTTAATAATATCAACAATTTCATTGTTGAATTGAACATGTATTGGTTCAATTAATTAACTATGAAATTTTAATATTAACTATTTTCATGCTTAAAAACAATGCATTGTTAAAACAACAATAATTATTTTAATAATAACAATTTTAATGGTTAAAAATACTAAATAATGCATTGTTAAAAAACGATAAATTTTAAAATTAACAATTTTCATGGTTCAAAAAATCAACCATAGAATAGTTAAATTAACTATTATTATTGTAAAATACCAGTCAACAACAAAATGTTCAAATCAACCTTATATAACGTAGACTCCAAATCATGTTGTTTATGGTTAAGTTAACCTTTTCTTCTCAGTGCATGCAGTTGTGCCACCAGTATCTTTCGAATTGATTCGCAATTGACAAAAGACTGGATCTCCCACGTCCACGCAGTTGTTAACGTTTGAGTTGAAATTAGGTAACTTTGTGTTGCAGGATGTCTCATTTGAGTACCACACATCGAGTATGTGTTCAACCTTAATGTTTGTGCATATTTCAGAGCTATTTTTCGAGGAAATACAAACAAATGATGGTCGTACGTCAAAACATTCTGTGTATGTTTATGCTAAAAAATGGCAAACTTTCCAATGGAAATGTCAGATGGGGCCAGAAATATATATAGCAACACGTATGTTCAAGCAGCATATGACTTTGAACAAAATTGCAATGCCCTGCCTCAATTCACGTGGTGGCAGAAAGATATTCTGGACCGAATATACTAGACGCGTTTTCTTTTACAAAACTATGAAATTTGTTATAAAACCCTGTGAAGCAATAATTTCAATATTATTTTGGATATTCCAAAATTTGGGCATACATTTAAGGTTCTCCAAATTAAATGTTTTCGATTCGCAGTAGCAGTGCGGCAAGGTGCACCATCTTACTGCAACCAGTGACCGTCTAGACAGTCGTATCTAATTGGGCAGCTGACTTTATAAGCAAACATCTACTGATATCTACTCCTATCGACTGTTTCGTGCAAACTCCAGCAAGGATTGTTTTCTTCGATATCCAAATTATTATGTAAAAAGGGTCTTGTCCGTCATTAGAAACTTGTTTCCAAAAAATCAGGTTTATCATCACTTTTAAGACCATTTGCTTCGCTGTGAAGCCATACAATGTGACTGAATTGCTACAATCAACAGATCTCAACAACCAATAAATTACCACAATTTCATACCACCCCTCATCGTGTATGTGACTATTGTCTTTTCTCTCTCACTCGGCGCATACTGTGCCAGGCTTCTGTTCATTTTGTCCATGCATTTGGAAAATTTTTATCATTTAGTCATGTTGGTTATTTTATTTGTTCTTCACATTTTTGAACGACCGACCATACAACTGTGAACTGTTTCTTTGTTTTATTTTTTTTTTTTGGTCCTGTTAACTGAACTTTTCTTTGTCTTTGTCCATTTTTGGAGTATTGATTACTGAAACATTCGCCGGTCTGGACGGACCTTTCTCCCGTCCAACATCAAGGAGCAAATATCGTTTGTGGTGAATGATTATTTGTGTTACTTTTCTTCGTTGTTTTTTCTTTTGACAGATTGTCTTCGGGGATGTACCACATGCAAGAAAGAAGTCACAAAACTAAGTATTTTGCAGAAAATCATTTTGGGATAGAATTAGGATCATCTGGAAAAGTAACCCTTTAGAGAAATAAAGGAACTATGGAAAAGAGAATACTGAGCATGTAGTTAGTACCAGTAATGAAATGATAATTATTATGTGGACTACCCATGGTTGAAATGGGGACAGTTAGTTGGGACGCACTTAATGCGTAAAAAATTGCACTTCGGTTATGCAAAGCATCCAGCGACAATTGAAGCGTTGAAACATGAAATCAAAGTTGACATTAAATAGATTCGACCCGAAAAAATCGACAATTTGACTCAAGAATGGACCTCAGTATGAACATATCGGTACTCAAATTAACGCAAATGTAGCTTTGAATCCGAATATGAATTTATTTTCTGTTTTTTCCGAGATTAGGGTCCGAGATAAGTTCAAGCCAAACCCCCACCGGTAAATATGATCCAAATATGGAAATATTTTGACTATTTAATGATTATTTTCTTTGTTACAGGTGATTGAAGTAAACAAGTTTTATAGTTTTTGAAAAGTGGAAAATAAAGAGTTTCGTGCGGTAATTAAACACTTTTATATGAAAGGTTATACGACACAATTAATCAAAGATGATTTGGATACTGTTCATGGTGATAATGCACCATCATACTCCACCGTGAAATCCTTCAAGTACGGAAGATGAACAACGCTCTGGAAGACCGAAAACTGCTACTACTATTGAAAAAATTAGAAAAATATTGAATAAAGTAACTAAAGATAGACGCATAAAGCTCAGAGAACTTGCTGATATTGTTAAAATACACAAAAAACAAGTTTGGAGTATTTTACATGATGAACTCCACATGAAAAAGCTATCCGCAAGATGGGTGCCGCGTTTGTTGACCAATTCCGAGGAGCTTTTAGCGATTTATCAGCGTAATCCAATAGAGTTCTTGCGCCGATTCATAACTGTTGATGAAACATGGATCCATCACTACATCCCAGAATGCAATGAACAGTCAAAACAATGGATAGAAGCTGGTAAAAGTGGTCCCAAGAAGGCGAAAACTGTTAAGTCAGCAGGAAAAGTAATGGCCACAGTATTTTGGGATGCAAGAGGTATAATATTTATTGATTATCTTGAGAAAGGAAAAACTATAAATAGTGAATATTATTGTGCATTATTGGATCGGTTGAGTGAAGAAATCAAGATAAAACGACCGCATTTAGAAGAAAAAAAGTTCTTTTTCATCAAGATAATGCTCCTTCACACACTGCATTTTTAACTCAACAAAAACTGGCCGAATTACGATTTGAAATTGCTCCGCATCCTCCATATAGTCCAGATTTAGCTCCATCTGATTATTTCTTGTTTCCAAATTTAAAAAAAAATTCTCGATGGCAAAAAATTTTCGTCCAATAGCGAGGTTATTGCTGAAACTGAGGCATATTTTGAAGGTCTTGAAAAATCTTATTTTTTGGATGGAATTAAAAAACTTGAAAAACGTTTGATGAAGTGTATTGAGTTGGAAGGAGATTATGTTGAAAAATAAATAATTATAATTCCAATAAAACGGTTCTTTTTATGTTAGGCCAGTTACTTTTGCGGCCGCCCTCGTATTTAAGCTAGACTCACCTTCAAGCATACACACATAGAACTGATTTGTTGCCGCAACCGAATTTTTTGCCAACTGAATTTTGGTGGTTGCAGGTACTATCCATAAACTCCATCGTTACAACCGAATGTTGATTAGGTACACCACATCAAATTTTCATGGGAAGAAACCAACACTTTAGGTTAAAGAGAAAAATAATTAGTAACACTAACAGATTAAGATGAGGATTGGAGCTAAATGTACATGTACATGTATTGGTTGATGTTTTACATTGCTGGTTTTAAGTTGTCTTTAAGAACAGGTAATATTTTACCGCCTTGCAATGTTCTGATAAGCTTTGCAATTATGCCCATACTGCCCAAATCTAAAAAGAATTAGTTAAGGTAAATAACAATATTTATTTTCAAGCGTAGCCGTAACTATGGGAAAGCGGGTCGCCACCAAAAAATATCGATTAATAAGGATATCTATCAATGGCGAAAATTTGGGTCAAGTCTGAGTGATGACGCTAACTTAAAGTTAGGCCTGTTTCTACTTATATATTCCGGAAAATATTTTATATAATTTCTTAATAATTTGTTTATTTCTATGGCAGCATCGTTATAAAGCTTTAACCGTCTAACCCAAGAAACCTTAACTGTCGGAACATTTTTTTTTTGCTTTTTATAAATTTTTTGGGGATTTCAAAGTATGTTTTTGTGGTAAAAAGAGACTCTGTTGTGGCTAGAGCCGATCAACTAAAGGGTGTTTTTTAAGACGTGTGGATTTCAATCTGGCCACAGTTATTTTGGAGTTCGTCTTTTTGACAAGTGTCACTTGATTTATTCTCAGTTTGGTTTACCATTTCATAATGAATAGACTAACTCCGGAACAACGTTTGCAAATCGTGGTGAATGTACCCAAAACGAGATGGCCACCGATCCTGATTTTTACAAGAAAATTTTGTTCGGCGATGTAGCTCACTTTTGGTAGAATGGATACGTTAATAACCAAAATTGTCGATTTTGAAGTAATAAAAATCCACAAGCCATTGTTGAGACGCCGTTACATCCTCAAAAAGTCACTGTTTGGTGTGCTCTATGAGCAAGGGGGAAATATTGGTCCATATTTCTGTGCTCTATGAGCAAGGGGAAAATATTGGTCCATATTTCTTCAAAAATGAAGCCGCCCACAACGTGAGAGTGCCGCTATAGAGCCATGAATAAGAATTTTTCGTGTCTTATTTGGAGAATGTTGATGTGGACGATCTTTGGTTCCAAAAAGACGGCGCTACATGCCATACAGCCAACGAAACAATCAATTTATTGAAGGCAACTTTTGCGCAATATCTCGTGTCGTGGCCGAGTGGAGTGGCCTTCAAGATTGTGCTATTTAACACCGCTGGACTATTTTTTATGGGGTTATGTGAAGTCGTTGTCTACGCAGAATATTCGGCGCGTTATTGCTGCCATACGGCCCTAAATGCTGCAAAAAGTGGTCGGAAATTGGCCGGCCATTTGTCCGATTTAATCTTTCAAACATAATGAAAATCCCTTTCCTCTAAACTATATCTAAATTCTTGGCCAGCGCATAGAGAAAGGGACCTAAGGGTAAAAAAAATCAATATTCACTTTTTTTTGATGTGGACAACATCTGAGCATCGAATGAGACCGATCCCATGCCCCCAAAAGTGTTCCCTCCCAGAGATAGGTGCGTTTTATGAAAGTGATGGTATACTAAAGATACACGTATTTAAATCTTTAAAATGGCTCTCCTGAACAAAACTGGTTTTTACCCTAAGGTCCCTTTCTATTTTTCGCGTCACATACGCATTTTATTTCTTCTAAAAAAACAGCTTTTATTATGGGGCTTATATGTTGATACCAATACCCAATATTATGTACATCAAAATTTATTAACAAGGTAACATGTACATCAAAATTGATTGGCCATATCCGCCAGTTGTGGCAATCAATAGTTTAAATAACTTCGGTTGGTATAAATGTATTTTTGGCTGTGAATACCGTGATATGGTTATAACAACCATCATATGATATCTGGTACCATGTTACCGTTACTCGTAGAACTAAGGAATGTTGGTGATTGCAAGAAAATTTCGTTCTATCCAACCGATTTTTTTTGTTCGTACCGATTACCAACTGATGTTTTTTCTGTGTGTACCGATCGTCGTATAATCACCTGCTGATTTCATTTAACGTTGTACGAGGGTTGCTATATATATTTCTGACCTAGGCAACACTAAGTGTTGCCTGGCGCCATCTGACATTTTTATTGGAAAGTTTGACTTTTTGATCATAAACTAACGTACGACCTTAATACGGGTATGTGTTGTTTACAGTGACTTGAAAAAATCAATTTGGCAAAAAAATGGAATTAACTCGTGAACATTTTCGTGCGATCATTTTTCAGAATTTTCGACGTGGCGATTGTATGGCGATCAAGCACCATCCTATAGCACTGCGAAAAACTGGTTTGATGAATTCAATCGTGGCCGACGCTCGCTCAAAGACGAAGGTCGTCTAAAATCGGTCGTTGTGTCAGAGAACATTGATACCGTGCGTAAACTGATAACGCACGATCATCATGTGACATACCGTGAGATAGACGCATCCTTGGGCATATCTTTCACCAGCATACAATCGATGTTGAATGAACACCTGGCCGTAAAAAAAGGTTTGTTCTCGTTGGATCCCGCACAATTTGACAATCGCTCAAAAAAGGCTCGTGTCGATTGGTGCAAAGAAATTTTGAAAAAATACGATCGCGGTGCATCAAAAGACGTTAGAAGGATCGTCACAGGTGACGAATCATGGATCTATGCGTATGAGCCCGAAACAAAACAGCAATCGTTTGTGTGGGTCTTTGAAGACGAGCCAAGTCCAACGAAAGTTGTTCGTGGAAGAAGCAGTTCGAAGCAAATGTTCGCCTGTTTCTTTGGTAAAACTGGTCATGTGGTGACGAATCATGGATCTATGCGTATGAGCCCGAAACAAAACAGCAATCGTTTGTGTGGGTCTTTGAAGACGAGCCAAATCCAACGAAAGTTGTTCGTGGAAGAAGCACTTTGAAGCAAATGGTCGCCTGTTTCTTTGGTAAAACTGGTCATGTGGTGACTGTTCCGCTCGAGCAACGTAGGATGGTACACCACAATTTGTTAGCTGATATCTTCGGGGAAATTCGAAATACGAACAAGAGAAGACGAATTGTGCACCATGAAAATGCGAGCTCTCACACATCGGCTCAAACCAGCGCCTTTTTGAGCTACCAAAACGTCGAATTGATGGGTCATCCGCCATACAGCCCTGACTTGGCGCCCACTGACTTCTTTCTATTCCCGCACTTCAAGAAAAACATGCGTGGTCAACGATTTTCATCACCAACAGATGCTGTTGAAGCGTTTAAAAACCTTGTTTTGGAGGTGTCTCATTCGACAATTGGTTTGAGCGCATACAAATAAATGTGTTTAAATCATGCTGGAGAATACTTTGAAAAACAATAAAACCATTTTTGATGATAAATATTCGCATTTTCATTATTAGGCCAGAAATATATAAAGCAGCCCTCGTGTGACAGTCCGTAATTCCATGTAAAGCTTGTAATCAAACTACTGGTCGCAATTGTTGCCCAATTTTTATAAAATTTCGCAAAAGTGAAATTTTTAGGACATGGACGGACTCTATTGAAATTAAGGAAAATAGGTTCCAATTTAGATAAAGGTCCCATCTACTTAGTAGGGACATAAATACTGTTACACACGTTTTATACTGTAAAATAAAAAGTACTAAATGTTTTTGGACCAAATATTTTTTAATATATTTATTGATGTATCCAAAAAAAATCTACTTATTCGAAATGCCCGCCTTTTGCCTTTACACACGCCTTAAGTCGCACTGGCCAATCGTCAATAGCTGCACGAACAGCTCGTACCAAAGCAGTCTTAAGAGATCCAATGTTGGGGTATCTTTTGTGACAAACCTTTTAATCAAAAACCGTCCACAATTTTTTCAATCCTATTTTTTTTAAAGCTGCAGTCAATAAATGTCGTTTGAAAGCCCCAAGTCCCGACTCATGGACTTTTGCGTGATATTCATCTCACGGGCCATGATTTCCTGTTGTCGGAGCATATATTTGTGAGTTCTTGATTTAAAGGCTTTGATGACATGCGGTGGTTGAACAGAGCGTGGGCGGCCCGACCGGTGGCGGTCTTTTACATCTCCAGTCTCCTCAAACAGTTGTATGCATCGGTAGACGAACATGCGGCTAATCCCTAGTGGCCGGAGCGTTTTAAAAATATCGCTTTTTTTCATTTCACACTTGAAAAGAGCTATTACAGCGACTATCTGACCACTCCATGATGAAAGTTGAAACAATTTTAAAATCCCGTTACAGACTAACGCTATTGAGGTTAGCTTTCAAAACCCATATAAACTTAACGGGGTATGTTCAGTTCTACTATTAAAATGGGTGTGTTCAATGTTGCAACAGTATTTATGTCCCTACTAAGTATATGCTTATCCGATATTTATGTTTTTACCTCAAAAAGTCACACCATATATCCGATCTTGATAAAACTTAGCATGAGAACGTTTTATGTGCCAAGGAAGGGGCATATTGAAATTAAAGATGCAGCTGCAGCTTCTATATGCTTGTTCATCCGATTTTTATGTATTTAGATCTGGAAGCAATATGTTATATCCAATGCCAGACGCTTGATAATTAGACCAAGCATTGATGTTGCTTAAATTGAAAAAAATAAAGATAAGAATAAGTTTTTTTTGTGGCAGCTATAGACAGGTGTAATCCAGGGACTCCGTTGAAATTGGAGAAAGTGGCTTTAGATGTAGATATAGCTCCCATATATATGTTTAGTCGAATTTACCAAAAACAATTAAATTTTCTCACAAATTTATATACGACATTAGTTTTAAAATCTGGGAAAATTGGGTTCAAAGACCTATTTTAAGTTGACTTTCTGACCATCCAGGTTTTCGGATTGGATAAGGAGAAACAATTAATTTTTACATAAATTCAAATATGACATTAGTTTTAAAATCTGGGTAGATTGGGTCCATCAAGGGGTGCAGGGTATAATAAAGTTACCCACGCCCGACTTTAGCTGCCTTTACTAGTTTTAAATTAACCTTTATTTTTTAGTAGTAAGAACATAGATAAATAGACAAATGTTAAAAAAATAATTAGTAATTTAATTTTATTAAATGCTGCTCAAGCCAGCTCCATTCCAACACTTTCGTATGGACTATTACAAAAACGCACTTTGTGTGCCTAGGCTAGGACGGATCTGCTGTACGAGTATATATACTCATATGGTTGTTCTGCCGCCGAGCGTTGTGGTAGTTTTTATTTTCTTTTTCTTCTGTTTTTTGATGCCTGTGTCAAAGTTCAAACAAAGTTGTTCGCATGAACATTTACATGGCAATCACTTCTGGGCCAAACCATTCCAACGCTCGCTCTTTTACACTCTCTCGCTTAGCCGCCTTTACAGTCGAACATCTTTTATTACTTGTTTGTTGTTGTTTTCGCAAATTGTTTTCTTCCCTTTGTTGCTGTTGTGGCCCATAACCAAAAAGAAGGCAACATTTGAGCGGGCGGTGGGGGAGGAAGGAAGCTGCCAGCCAGTAAGTAGAACTGGCTAAAAGTGTGAGTTTTTGGCCATATCCATTCATCCATATTGAATACGAAATGAAAACGCATTCAAATTAAATATTTATGTGAAAATGTCTGTATTTGTAGTACGCTGGCTGGAGAGCAAAGTTTCAAACAGGTACGTTAGGATGAACGGCATACGATGCGATACGTTACGTTAACGTAGCTAAACATATATCAAAAAAAGAGTAAGTATTTTACCGGTCGTCGTACCATGGTGGGCCGGTAGTCCTTGTAATTTGAAAAAATTCAAATATTTTAAAAAGCCAAACTAATATTGGATTTCTTGTTGAAACAAACTAGCAAAACTATTCGTTTTCCTCGGAGACTTTGAAAACACAAATAGGAACACGATAAGAAAAACCTTTGAATTTTGAAAATAAAAAGCAGTAAGTCGAAGTGGATTGGAAATTACACAGTGTAAGAAGATCTTGTAGATCTTTCTGAGTACAATAAGAAACCGGTTTTGAAATTTCCCAAACACCTCCAAAATCAGAAGTAACGGATAAAAACCGGTTTTTCGGATCTTACGCACTTACATGCCAGTAACATGGTTGAAAATCAATCGATTTTAAGTTGGATAAGCTGATTTGGAAAAAAGAAACTGCGGCCTTTCGAAAATCACACTGAAAAAATCTTGTATTTTTCCTGTAAACCCATTTTTTTAAAAAATTTTTGTAATTTTTTAACTTTGGATGCGTTTTTACACAAAATTTGTTTAAAGCAACCGAACAATTTTTGAACTGAATAATAAAGAAAGTGTTCTTACGAATACAATTGAGTGTCATTTTTAAAAACCCGTTAGAAACTGATTGAGTTATTCAACTTTTATTAAAACCAAATTTTTTGAAAAAATATAGAGCAAGTTCAAAAAATGTCAGTCGGTTGATCAGACTTACATAGCTTTACCCTCTCCAGTACGGACATTTTCACAAAACTGTCCACCGGGACCCAAAATTAAAAATAATTTGTTCCAACATTATGGTAAAGAATCGTCAACATTTTAATAACATTTTCAGGTGTCCTGATAATTGGCCTAAAATATTTACGCAGCTACGCCTCAGCGTGTCCATTCTGAGGGTCTAATTTGGATTACGTGTTCTAGCATTTCAACCGGTATGGCGTTTTGACACGCGTAATTTTGGCCTCCAAAACCTGCTGACAGACCAGCATAGACTTTGGACTTTACGTAACGCCAAAGAAAAATGTTCAAAGGTGTGATATCACTCGATCTAGGCGGCCAACTGACCGGTACAAAACGTGAAAATAGCTGCTCTGCGAAATTATCTCTCAATAGATCCATTGTCTGAGCAGCTGTGAAACCAAATGTCTTCAACATTACGGCCTCCAACATCAGTTTGCAAAAAGTCCGATATTATGCTTGATTATGACCATCATCATTTAAAAAAATATGGATTAATGATTCCACAAACCCATAAACCGCACCAAACCATGGTGTTTGCGGTGTAAGTTCTTCCATGTTGAAATGGCAAACAATACTGAAAAGAAAAAATAAAGCAAAAACATAACTCACGCGTTATCTGTGAAAAACCCGCAATTAAAAAATTATTAAAAAATTTATCACCAGTTACAAATTTGAAAAAATTTGGACCGATGATTCATCTAGCCCATAAACTGCATCAAACCATCGTTTTCGCGGTATAAGTCTTTCCATGATGAAATGGCAAACAATTCTGAAAAAAATTGTAAAACTAATCACGCGTAGTCTGTGAAAAAAGTACCTCTACATTGATCATTTGTTACTTCGGTAAGTGACTGAAATTTTATATTTAAATCACAATTTAGTAGTTTCAATTAAAGTATAAGTTTCTGCTAATAATATTCACCTTAAAGAATTTATATTGACCCTTGAAGTGTGTCGCGTTCGCTATTGCAAGTGTCTAATTTTTTAAAGAAAAATGAGATTTTTATAAAAACGAATTTTTTCATTATTTAAACATGGATATGTATTTTTTGTAGATGGGTAAAACTTGTGCCGAAAGAGGAAGAGAAGCATCGATGCGATTACAGAGAATAAGATATAAATGACAAAGTTTATTTCAAAACATGCGAAACTCCAAAGCTCCTAAAGTTGCATTATAGGAAGTGGCACAAATAAATAAGCCACGCCCCCCAGAAGAAGGCGGGTATTTTGCGAAAAATTAATAAACTAGGGCACCTGGGTCCAGCAGCCTTGAAAATAATTTTCTGATAAAGGGGTTTTGTATTGGCCCGATTTTCCACTATTTTGGGTCTTGAGTACCCCCTGGGATCATTTAGTATATTTGGCATCCTTGAGTAATGGTCTTTCGCTTAGTACCCTCACTTATATGAAAGTGGACGGCATGATTTTAAGGCTGTTAGAGTCCTTAGGAACTAGCGCCCATATTCATTATTTTTTCGAAATACTTAAACCACCCTGAAGAAGACGATATATTTTTTTTTGCCTAATTTTCCTTTTGCCTAATTTCCATGAAAGGAATTTCAGTCAAAAGATGACAGAAAAAACTGTTACGTTATAAATGTCGCGTGCTAAATCATACAAAGTGAACGAATGAAAATTTTCTAACGTTGTCAACTACGAGAGCGACCGCAAAACTAACTGGCCTTGCACATTTTCTGTTTTACTAGTAACTTTTATTTTTTTGTTTTTTAAAAGCAATCTTTTATAAGCCATCTGTCAAAATTTCCGAAATATTTAATGATTATTTTCTTTGTTACAGGTGATTGAAGTAAACAGGTTTTATAATTTTTGAATAATGGAAAATAAAGAGTTTCGTGCGGTAATTAAACACTTTTATATGAAAGGTTTTACGTCACAATTAATCAAAGATAAATTGGATTCTGTTCATGGTGATAATGCACCATCATACTCCACCCTGAAATCCTGGGTTCAACAATTTAAAATGGGTCGTTCAATTACGGAAGATGAACAACGCTCTGGAAGACCGAAAACTGCCACTACTATTGAAAACATTAGAAAAATATTTAATGAAGTGACTAAAGATAGACGAATAAAGTTCAGAGAACTTGCTGATATTGTTAAAATACACGAAAAACAAGTTTGGAGTATTTTACATGATGAACTCCACATGAAAAAGCTATCCGCAAGATGGGTGCCGCGTTTCTTGACTTTGCCCCAAAAAATCGTCAGTTGGACCAATTCCAAGGATCTTTTAGCGATTTATCAGCGTAATCCAATAGAGTTCTTGCGCCGTTCCATAACTGTTGATGAAGCATGGATCCATCACTACATCCTAGAATGCAAAGAACAGTCAAAACAATGGATAGAGGCAGGTAAAAGTGGTCCCAAGAAGGCGAAAACTATTAAGTCAGCAGGAAAAGTAATGGCCACAGTATTTTGGGATGCAAGGGGTATAATATTTATTGATTATCTTGAGAAAGGAAAAACTATAAATAGTGAATATTATTGTGCATTATTGGATCGGTTGAGTGAAGAAATCAAGATAAAACGACCGCATTTAGAAAAAAAAGGTTCTTTTTCATCAAGATAATGCTCCTTCACACACTGCATTTTGAACTCAACAAAAACAGGCCGAATTACGATTTGAAATTGCTCCGCAACCACCACATAGTCTAGATTTAGGTCCTTCTGATTATTTCTTGTTTCCAAATTTAAAAAAAATTCTCGGTGGCAAAAAATGTACGTCCAATAGCAAGGTTGTTGCTGAAACTGAGGCATATTTTGAAGGTCTTGAAAAATCTTATTTTTCGGATGGAAAAAAACTTGAAAAACGTTTGATGAAGTGTATTGAGTTGGAAAGAGATTATGTTGAAAAATAAATAATTATAATTTCAAAAAAAAGGTTCTTTTTATGTTAGTCCAGTTACTTTTGCGGTCGCCCTCGTATCAAACCCTATTTTACTATATCAGTTAAAAAGTTGATTTAAAAAAGTATATATCAATTCGTAGCTATGTACCGCCGTAATCTAGGGACTTGAGACTTAGAAGCCCACTACTATTGATCACTGTCAACAAATTAAGTTAAAATTGAAACTTCCTTCTAAAACAATCAGTATACAAACAAGAATGGAAACATTCGAAGTTTCGGTTGATTCAACGTAGTTTTCTATTCTTCATTATAGGGTGTTTTTCTTTAGCGTGTGGTTTTCAATCTGGTCACAAATTTTCTGGAGTTGGTCTTTTTGACAGCTGTCATTTGATTTATGCATGAATAGACTTATTTCGGAACCACGTTTGCAAATCGTGGTGAATCGGCCTATAAAAAATGATTTCCGATCCTGATTAATACGAAGGCGGTTCGGAAACTTCTTAGCCTAGCACAAAAAGCGCGGTATAAACAGAAAAAAGTTAAGTGTTTTGGAAACTTCCATCTGCTATGAACACATGTTAAATTTTGTTTCGATCTGGCAATTTCTTCAAATAGAAACAGGCGTTCACATAAGACGCATCCGCGATTTTTTTACAATGGAAAAATTAGAAATGCGTGGTGTCATTAAATATTTACATAAAAAAGGTTTATTGGGACAAGAAATTCATATGCAACAGTAAAAAATTGGGTTGCTGAATTTAAACGTGGTCGTACAAGCATTGAAGATGAACCACGTAGTGGACGTCCAAAAACAGCAACAACAACAGAAATTGTAGCCTAAGTGCATGATATGGTATTAAATGATCGACGAATAAAACTGCGTGAAATAGCTAATATCATGGGCATCTCAAATGATCGAGTCCATTTAATTTTGCATGAAGAACTACAGATGAAAAAGCTTTCTGCAAGATGGGTGCCGGACTTGTTAACAGTCGACCAAAAAAGCGTAAGAATGAACATTTCTCAAGCTTGTTTGGATCGTTTTCAGCGAAATAAAATGGATTTTTAGCGTCGTTTCATAGCTGTTGATGAGACATGGATCCACCACTATACTCCAGAGACAAAAGAACAATCCAAACAATGGACTGAAGCTGGAGGAAGTGCCCCAAAGAAGGCAAAAACAATTCAATCGGCTGGTAAGGTTATGGCAACGGTTTTTTGGGACTTCAAAGGTATTTTATTGATTGATTATCTGCAAAAGGGTAAAACAATAAATTCAGAGTACTATTGCAACCTTTTAGATCAATTAAATGTACATACAAATTCGAGAAAAACATCCTGGCTTACAACACAAAAAAATAATTTTTCATAACGCACCAGCGCACAAGAGTGTTTTAACAATGGCTAAAATCAACGAATTAAAGTACGAGTTGCTTGACCACCCACCTTATTCTCCTGATTTAGCTCCCAGTGACTTTTACCAAATCTAAAAAAATTCCTTGCTGGCAAGCGTTTTACCTCAAATGAAGATGCAATTACATTTGTAAACCACTATTTTGAAGACCTTGAGGGAAACTATTTTAATCAAGGGATAGAATTGCTAGATAAGCGTTGGACTAAGTGTATTGAAGTTTTAGGAGATTATATTGAAAAATAAAAATATTTTTGAAAAACTAACTATTCTCTTTCATTGATAGGCTAAGAACTTTCCGAACCGCCCTGGTACAAGAAAATTTTCGAATTTGTATTTGGAATAAGTCATTTATTCATTTGTAGAGTATAATGGCAAACCCTTATCTTTATAATAAAGCAAAATTCATGACCATAACACTAATTGATATGCCTTTTAATTCTTCTTCAAAACGTCACGTGTAAAGAAACACCCTTATATACTGTTCTTAATTGGGATAAGCATTGGCAAGGTGCTCCAAGAGTCTACTCGATTGGTAGATCATAAGAAAAAAATTATTTTTCTATCAGCACCAATTCAACCATCAGTACCAACAACCAACTGTACTCAAAATTTTTAGCTGCCATAACGGACGGTTGTGACAGCCAACAATGTTTTTCAAAATTCACTAGCATTACTGAATTATTGATTATTTTACTACCATAAATTCATTCTCTCACATTATGTCATGTCATCCAAATTTTCATTTTTATTATAAACATTTAGAGATTGCAACAAAATATCCGATATTCTTCTGAATTGTTGTCAGCGTGTGTACTCTAACTTTCATTAGATTAATTTTTTTCTGTACCACACCCCTATTCAACTAAATAGCACTCCGGGCCCACTGTCCATGTGCCGAGACGGCATGATTTTTTAGGCAAAGTGAAAGATGAAATAAAAATACACAAAATTTTGTGCAAAAAAGAAAGAATCGAGTAAAGAAAAATTGCTATTTTTTGCCTTCTCTCATAGCAGATGAAATAAAAAATTGTTTTTTACGAGCTAAACTGAAGTTGGAACTGCTGCCGTGCCGTTCCGGGTTGGAGCAGGTGCCGCCGCTGGTGTTACAGTAGCTTAAGTTTAAGTACCTGTTTCGTCGGTCTTCGCTGGCACTGACGCTGGCTGGCGCATTGTTCAGTGTTTGTTTTGCCGTTTGCATTTTTATTTCAACATTTTCATGTCGTTCGTTATTCGCTGTACTATAGAGGAGCAGGAGTGTTTGTTTGTCTCCTCTTGTAGAGGAGTCAAATTACTTAACGTTTCCAAAGTACTCAGTGTATTAACTTAATGGCATTGCAATGAATTTGATGTAGTTTTGCGTAAAAGGGGCGAAATTAAACTGGAAGTTTATGTCAAAAACTACTTTTTAAAGTAAAAAAAAGGAATGTTATTCATGACGGGAAATTACTGAATTTAGCTAATGACTTTTCAAGAAAAGCTTCCAAAGAATCTTCTGAGCGCATTGAACAATGGGATATACCAACGATTATTGGCCGAACTTTAAGATGTCGAATATCATTCATAACATGCCGCAAGAATTTGACATTCTTATTGTTTCTTATTCACACTGGGACTTTAATCGAGGCGACACTGTATCAAACCTGTGACCGAAATATGTCGAAAACTCGGTGTCGAACTTTGCTTTTAATTCTTTGCTTTGAAAATGGCTGTAGAAATTAAAGTTGTTCAGGAACCAAAGCACACGCCAATATGTGCGAGTATTCTATTAGGTTTCATTTACTATCAATAATACAGGGTGGAGCGCGATAATTAGCTATAATTAGTGGAGACTGCGCGTGGTTTATAGTGACGAGATTTGTATTCGTCTGCGTTTCAGTTGCCATCATGCATTGGACACGTGAGGAAAGGTCATTTCGTGTTGACGCGTGTTTTTCAAATGCGCACTCCATCATAGCAGTGCAGCATGCTTTCCGTTTACGATTCGCTTTTCCCCCACGCGGACATGTTCCTGGACGGCAATCAATTGTAAACTGGGTAACTTCATTGAGAACAGCAGGGAATGTGTCTTGTGTACGAAGGGGACCAGGGTGAAGGAATACAACAAAACCAGAAAACATCGAGAGAGTTAGAGCAACATTACTGTAATCTGTGAAACGCTCTGCTCGAAAGCAATCACTTGCTTTTGGCATTTCCTGACCTTTTTTATCACGCTCTTGAGGTAATGCAATTAGAGGATACATGGTTCTAAGAGAATGGTGCCACTGCACACGCAGCGAGGGAAACCATGAATTGTTTGAAGCAAATGTTTCCTGGACAGCTTATCTCTTTGGGGGCGATGTGAACTGGCCTGCCAGACTAAGCCCTATGCGATTTTTTCCTTTTGGGTTTCCTGAAGTCGCAGGTGTATGTCAACCGTCCCAACAACTTGGAAGACCTAATTAACAATATTGGAATTACTGGAATTGGCAGAATACCAGTCGACATGCTTGTTAGAGTTCATGAAAACTCCAGAAAACGTATGCAGCAGTTCGTGTATACCGAAGGTCGACATTTGCCAGGTACACTATATGAAACCATGTTATTTAAAAATTCCCTTAATGTTCAACATATTTAAAATATAAAATCAATTTTTCTAAGGTTCATAATTTTTATATTTCATTACTAAATAAGCCAAATTACGCGTTCCACCCAGTATAAATCTATCTACAAGTTTTAAATGAATTAGCCATTGCTGGATGTGCACTTATCATTAAGTGTCAGAGCCATGTCATTAATTAATTCCTGAATTGTTTTTTTGTCCAGACATCCTGTGGAATTCGGTGGTGAAGAATCATCCAGGCAAGTTACTAGGGATGCTATATATATTTCCGACCTAATAATGAAAATGCGAATATTTATCATCAAAAATGGTTTTATTGTTTTTCTCCAGCATGATTTATACACTTTTGCATGCGCTCAAACCAATTGTCGAAGCACTTATTCCAATCTGGTTGAGACACCTCTAAAACATGTTTTTTTAGCGCTTCAACGGCATCTTCAGGCGACGATAATCGTTGATTACGCATTTTTTCTCGATGTGCGGGAATAAAAATAAGTTATTGGGTGCCAAGTTAGGGCTATACGGCGGATGACCCATCAATTGGAAGTTTTGGCCGGTAAAAAAGGCGCTGGTTTGAGCCAATGTGTAAGATTGTCATGGTGCACAATGAAACTTCTTCTCTTGTTCGTTTTTCGAATTTCTCAGAATACTTCAGACAAACAAATTGTGATGTACCACTCAGAATTGACCGTCCTACGTTGCTCCAGCGGAACAGTCGCCACATGACCAAACAGGCGAAGAAACAGGCGACCATTTGCTTCGAAGTGCTTCTTCCACGAACAACTTTCGTTGGATTTGGCTCGTCTTTGAAGGTCCACACAGTCGATTGCTGTATTGTTTCGGCCTCATACGCATAGATCCATGATTCGTCGCCTGTGACGATCTTATAAACGTATTTTGAAGCACCACGATCGTGTTTTCTCACAATTTCTTTGCGGCAATCGAAACGAGCCTATTTGGAGCGATTGTCGAATTGTGCGCGATCCAACGAGAACAAACCTTTTTTACGGCCAGGTTTTCATGCAATATCAAATGTATGCTTGTGGAAGAAACGCCCAATCATTCTCACGGTATGTCACATGACGATCTTGCATTATCAGTTCACGCACGGCATCAATGTTATCTGGCACAACGGCTTTTTTGGATGACCTTCACGACCTTCGCCTTTGAGAGAGCGTCGGTCACGATTGAATTCATTAAACCAGTTTTTCACAGTGCTATATCCTATAGCTTCATCGCCATGCAAAGATATAAGGTCATCGATGCACTCTTGTCGTGATAATCCAGGTCGAATGTTGTGAAAAATGGTCGCACGAAAATGTTTACGAGTTAATTCCATTTTTTTGCCAAGTCACTGTAAACGACTCAACTGATGGTAGTACCCAAAACGTTCTGAGTACGTTTATGATAAAAAAATGTCTAACTTTCCAATGTAAATGTCAGATGGCGCCAGGCAGCACTTAGTGTTGCCTAGGTCAGAAATATATTTATAGCAATATATAATTTTTAAAGTTTCAAAAACTTGTAGCTTGTCCTTGTAATTCTTAGCGCAATCTTTCCGCGCCTATCACCCATAGGTAAGGATCGGTCTAATACATATTTTGTATAAAAGCCATTTGTTTTTAATGTTTAATTTAGACTTTTTATTCGAAAGTGGCTACAATGCTCGACCACACCTAACAGCTCTACGAGTAAGACAAACATCGTTTTAATGATCCGGATAATGCTATTTCTCTTTCCTCTGTAGTACGACCTTGTTAAGGATCTCTCTTTGAAAACTTATTCTACGGGAACAGTACGGCTTGCGATTTCTGTTATTAATCTTTATTTTCCATTTCTAGAATTAGTTGCTTTTAAAAGAGAGTACCTTTTGCATTCGTTGAATTATGGCTTTTGAGATCATGCCGAAGTATACTTATACAATGTGTACCACAGTGGGGACAATACAGATCCCTGGGGCACTTCAGCTGGGATAGATTTTATGGAGTATTATTCCCCGTTGACCTCGACAACAAATGATCTGTCATTTTGATCAGTTTTATTAAACATACTGGATAAATCATTCTGTGAAGCTTGTAAAAAATTCCATTGTGCCAAATTGAATCAAAAGCCTTCCTTATGTCTAAACGTCTATTTTTATTTGACGTCATTAAATTTACAACTCTTTTTATCTGATGTGTCGTCGAGTGGTGTGCCCTAAAACCAGATGTGGGAGTTGTAATTCATTTTGGTACAATAACAGCGCGCACAGTGAGGAGGACTTTAAAAATTTGTGTGAAAAAATTTAAAGGAGTGCTCGTAGAATAATGGAACTTGACTTAGAGCAATTGCATAACGCAATTAAGCAAAGTATAAATTATCATCAAAATATGCCACGCCCATCATATACCGCCCATATAACTCAAAATGAGTATATATCAGAAAAGTACGGTCAAAAGTCGAACGAATATGACTAACGGATGTGCGTTAGCTTAGCAGTTTGGCTAAATTTAGGTGGGATGGGTTTCGAGATTCGAAAATCTGCCCAATTCAGGTACAAAATTTCAAATATGGTCTATTTTAAAAAATAAAAAATTTAAAGCCGTTCCAGGATACTATTACTTTACTTCTGATTCAGAAAATTATTTCCATTTCTAGGCATTTCAATTTATAACTTGAAATATTGAAGCGCCGCCACGAACAACTTTTATTGTTTCTTTAGTCAATATAATAGCCACTTACAAAAAAAAAATTAAAAAAAAATCAAAGGTCTTTCCAATATCGATGAATTTTTAAAATAATCAAAGGTACACTTTTTCTAAAATCGCGAAAAAAATGTTTCTCAAAATACAAATATAATTAAAAAAAAAAAAAATTTAAAAAACATATTTTGTAAACCTCAGTTTAATCCTGATAGTTTAAAAATTTATTCAAATATCATAACTAGAAGTTTTTCTAAAAAACGTATTAAAAATGTTGCCACTGCTGTAATTTTCAGAATTCTGAATTTTTTAAAAAACACAAACTGTATTTTTTTTAACACCAAAATTTTTAAAAAACATATTTTGTAAACCTTAGTTTAATCCTGATAGTTTAAAAATTTATTCAAATATCATAACTAGAAGTTTTTCTAAAAAACGTATCAAAAATGTTGCCACTGCTGTAATTTTCAGAATTCTGAATTTTTTAAAAAAACCCAAACTGTATTTTTTTAACAAAAAAGCGAACCAATGTACAAAATTTCGTCAAAATCGAAGACCTACTTGTAAAAAGTGATCAGTTTCACATGGAATTGACTATTATATATTGTGATCCATCTAGAGGTATTTTTCAATAGGGTTTCTTTCACAGATTGCGCTTGAGTTGTATTAAACTTTATTTTTAATTTGTTTTCAGTACTGTTTGACTTTTCATCATGGAAAGACTTACACCGCAACAACGTCTCCTAATTGTGCAACTGTATAATGGAAATTAACGATCGGTCCAGTTTCTGTCCTTGGCCAAAATTGTGTTCAGTGATGAGGCCCATTTCTGGCTCAACAGCAACGTCAATAAAGAAAATTGACACATTTGGGCTGAAGAGCAACCAGAAGGTCCAAGAGGTGTCATCATACCCAGAGAAAACCACGGTTTGGTGCAGTTTATGGCCAGGTAGAATCATCGGTCCATATTTTTCTAAGAAGATGAAGGTCGTAACGTAACCGTGAATGGTGCCCGCTCTCGCGCCATGGTATCGGACTTTTTGCTACCTCAAATTGAAGCCCGTAATCTTGACGAAATTTGATTTCAACATACCACAGAGCTGCTCAAACAATGTATCTATTGAGAGGTAATTTCGCGTTTTGGACCGGTGAGTTGGCCTCCTAGATTGTGTAATATCACACCTGTAGACTTTTTTATTTGGTTCTATGTAAAGTCCAAAGTCTATGCTGACAAACCAGCTACGATTCAGGTTTTGTAAGCCAACATTACGCGTGTCATTAACGCCATACCGGTCGAAATACTCGATTGATTCATTCAAATTTGGACCCTAACAATGGACACCCTGGGGCCATACTTTGAAGAAAATTATATTCAAAAAATAAATGGCATAAAATGTACTTTCGAATATACATTAAAGATTCCACACTTGATTCAATTTTTTTTGTATTTCTTTATTTTGAAAAAATATTTCTAGATGGATCACCAGTTACAACGCCCGTTTTGGCCATGTGGGACGTTTTTTGAGCTACATGCTCCCGACGTTCTTGCAACTATGCTCTTTTTTGACGTCTGTAGAGCGTTGCTACTAATGGTACTATATTTAACCACAGTCCGTCCTTAAGACACTATCCTGCAAAATTGCAGGAGCCTACTTTCTTTTTTTACCGCTATCGCGTTTTCAACAGACACACGGACGTAAGGATATGGTTAGATCGTTTCAGAATTTTACGAGAATCAATAATATACGTACTTTATAGGTCTCGGGTCAATATTTGGTGGTGTTGCAAACGGACTTACAAAATTAGTATACTATCCTCTCTACGATGGAGGTATAGTGAAACATTTCACTAAGATACCTGGTCGGAAATGATAAATTATATGCTCCTAAACTCTTTGAAACACTTCATTATAATACGTTTTACCTTTTAACCATATTGATTCAAAACTAGAAGTTTCAATTTTACGACTTACAATGACGTTCACCAATTTAAAATGATGATAATAACCAATTTTATACCTAAACTAAAATTCTGTTCAATTGCTTGCTCCAAAACCTGCAGCATTGCAATTCTGCCAACTCGCCTGTATCTACTCCATTTAATATTAAATCTTTAAATGAAGCGTACCTTAATAGTGGGCGTTTCTTTGTTTATTAATGAAAACTTCCATCTTACAAAAATTATAAGCTTCCAGTTAATGTTCGTTTCGCAACAAACACACACAAACCACAAGCGATGCAATATTGCATGATCTCTCTTCGGATCCTATGGGTTTTACTTTTTTCTGTATTTTTTTTTTGATTCGCTGCAACGTTAATGTTATTGTTTCATTATTTTCGAAATAAATGCTTAAAAATCGTGACTTGTTCGTTTCGATTCCTGCGATGTGTTTTTCCGTTTCACTTCTTTCGTTCATTCATGTTGCTGCACTTTTTCGTGCAGTTAGTGTTAAACTTCATTCAATAAATTTTCTTGAAACCAATTTGAAAATGCAATTTTTCTGTTCGCTTCAAAACTGTTTCGCAGAAATCAGTTGTGTATCTTCGTAGTGTTGCAGAAGAAGATGAGAAAAAACCAAAAAAGAAAAAAATATAGAGCATATAGGGATTTTATTGTCTGGTGGAATGACCAGTAAACTATTTGGCAAGTGGTTGCCAAAATTGGTATTTGCGTCTTTCAATCATACGATACTACTATTCATACTAAGGTTGTGTGTTATCATAATATGATTGTGGCAATCATAATATGATTGTAAAGAGTATGATTGTAAAGAAACATATATTAATCAAAATATAGATAAAACACTATGCTAATATTAAAAAGTTCTTAAATGGTGTCCACAATCATTGTTTAACTTCTTCTTTCACCTTTCAAATATTGCCACCCCAACCATATGCTTTTTCATCATTAGTGTTTTATCATAAAAACTAGTAAAGAAGCTAAAGTCGGATGTGGCCGACTAGAAAAGTGAAATGAAAATGGTTTTTGGACTCCCTTAGATGGTGTCTAAATTTAGCCTAGTGAATTTTATGACTAATGTCATTTTTGAAATTGCAAGAAGATGGCATGATTTTTTGGTACCCACACGCAAAATATGGTTAGTATATGGTCACGGCAATAATAATATGTTCTCCGCAATAAAAGTATGTTCGTCGCAACCATAGTATTGTTTTCTGAATTTAATTTTGACAATGGTATGATTGCCGCAATATTCATATTGTTGAAATGTAACAATAGTATTATTGCCAAATTTAGAAATGAAAATATGGTTATAGCAACCATATAAACATGGTTGATGCAACAAAAGTATTGTTGTTTAAAATTTACATTAACAATAATATGATTACGGCAATCATACCGTATGGTTGCGACTATAAACATAACAAAACAGGTTTTATAGAGCACACATATATGTGTGTGCGTATGTTTTTTTTGGTATACCAAAAAAAAACACATGCACACGATACAGTGCATGGTTGTTGTCCATTTTAAAAAACAACAATCGGAAGGTCGTTCGAGGGATTTTTATTGTGCTTATTTTGTTTGGTGAAATACTCTACTGCCATTGGCTATCGTGTTTTTAAAATCTGACTGCACTTAAGTATATAGCCGTTGATCATGGTTTAATCACATTCGTTACTTGGGGTCTACGGGTGGTGAAGTAGCATTTTCCCCAGCTGGCAACTAAAAGTATTTTCGACTGCCGTTGGAATATATATATTTTTGTTTCTTGAATGAAATGTTCAATAAAAGCAAGGCCTCAAATTTGGCTATGGACTAATTGTAATGAAATTTAAAATAACTTGCTTGATTAAAATCTCCTAATAAATAATATTGGGGATCAAAATATGGTTGAGTGAATCATACTATGGTTGTATGAATAATAGCATGGTTGCGTGTGAATCATACTATGGTTGTGAAGATCGTACTATGGTTGTTTGACAAAAATACTATGGTTGTGAGGATCATAATATGGTTGTGGAGATAATAGTATGGTTGAGTGTGAATCATACTATGGTTATGAGGATCATAGTATGGTTGTGTGTGAATAATACTATTGTTGTGAGGATCATAATATTGTTGTGGCACAACCATATACCCAACAATAGTATGATCCTTTTCGAATATTGTCACCACAACCATACTTTTTTTCTGCGTGCATGTGTTGATATTTAAATGAGCCGCATTTTCCGCTCTAGAATCCAGTCTGTCAGCCAAATTTAGCCATATTGCGGAAATAATTTTATAGTTATTTGAATCCGTTTGACCAGGTATACTTGCAGCCTTTTTGGGGCCCAAACCATTTGTATGAGAATTATATAAGTATAAAAAAAATGGTTAAGATTGGTTGTTTATCCATCGTTATATATCGAGTGATTAACACTCAGAAAAAAATATGGTTGATATATGATCACGTCAACAATAATATGTTCTTTGCAATAACAGTATATTCGTCGCAACCACACTATTCTTTATTTATTTTATTTTGACTATAGTATGATTGCGTCAATATTAATATTGTTAAAATGTATCGCTAGTATTTTTGCCAAAAATTATAAATGAAAATATGGTTGTAGCAACAATATAAATATGGTTGGTGCGACAAAACCATTGTTTTTTGGGTTTTATGTTAACAATACTATGACTACGGTAAACATACTGCATGATTATAACATTCTTTAATTTGAATATGTGACAGCGCATAGAGAAAGGGACCTAAGGGTAACAAAAATCAATTTTAATTTTTTTTTCTTGTTTTGATGTGGACAACATCTGAGCATCGAATGAGATCGATCCCATGCCCCAGTGTTCCTTCCCAGAGATATGCGCGTTATATAAAAGTGATTCGATTATTACCGCAAATAGAAAAGGACTTAATCTTTAAAATGGCTCTCCTGAACAAAACTGGCTTTTAACCTTAGGTCCCTTTCTATTTTGCACGTCACATATGGTTTTTAAAACAATGTTATTGTTACTATTCTTATGCAATAATAGTACTTTTAATATGTAAATTAACATTTTTCAAACTAACTGCTTTGAATTTGTTTAACTGAAATATTTTTAATAAATGAAACGCTTAATTTCTAAGTGGATTTTTTCTACAGTGTGTAATCACGCTTCTTATGTTAATATTTATGTATTTTTTAATAATTTACCTAATACAAATCTCTATTATAGACAACATAGCCTAATTCTAATAAATACTTTTTGGGATCATATTATGGTTGTAGGGATCATAACATGGTTGCGTGGGGAACATGCTTGTGGTTGTGGGGATAAAATTATAGTTGTATTTGAAACATACTATGTTTGTGAGTTTCATAATATGGTTGTGGGGATCATAGTATGGTTGTGTGTGAATCATATTATTATGGTTGTGGGGATAAAATTATAGTTGTATGTGAAACATACTATGGTTGTAAGTTTCATAATATGGTTGTGGGGATCATAGTATTGTTGTGTGTGAATCATATTATTGTTGTGAGGATCATAATAAGATTCTACGGATCATAATATGGTTGTTTGGTTATCATACTGGGGATTATGGGGATCATAATATAATTTTTTTCTTCGTGAATCTAGATGTATTTTTTTTTTCGAAATAAAAAAATACAAAAATTCAAATCAAGTATGGAATCTGTATTGTTCGTTCAATAGGTCATTTTATGGCATTTTTTATTTGACGCCTCAGGGAGTCCATTCTGAGGGTCTAATTTTGGATGAATAGTTAGAGTATTTCGGCCGGTATGGCGTTAATGACACGCTTAATGTTAGCTTCCAAAACCTGAATTGTAGCTGGTTTTTCAGCATAGACTTTGGACTTTACGTAGACCCAAAGATAAAAGTCTAAAGGTGAGATATCACACGACCGGGCGGCCAACTGACCTCTAAATAGATCCATTGTTTGAACAGCTGAATGGGAAGTGGTACCGTCCTGTTGAAACCAAATGTTTTCTAGATCCTATTAAAAAAATACATCTAGATTGATCGCCCCTTACTGTACTTTGTGCTGTGGTATATCAAAACGATGTCACCCATTTCTTTGATCTGGTAACTCTTCGATCGTTACGAACAGTGTCAAGTTTTATAAATATTGGATGTTTTATGTGGATACTAGAGTTAAGGACACAAAATCGGTGTGTCGGACCAAATAGCCTTGTGGATGTGTATGTGTTGAAATCTGATGCTGCTTAATACCACATTACGAGCAGCGGAGAAATGGATCAACCTCAGATGATGTTTTTTGTGGAGGATGAATTTTCCAATCGTGGATACCAAGATGCTTTCCCAGCCTACTTTGGCATAAAAAACCGCTAGAATAATGTCTATGCTTTGAATGGGACAGCGGTCATGTGTCTGCTCTAGGCTCTCATAAAAGCTATATAAGTATTAGGCATCATCTTACTAGTGCCAAATTTTGTCAAAACTGGATCAATAAAAAATTTTAAAAATTTAAAAATTTTTATCAAAACTTACAATATAAAAAAATCGAAAGAATATATAAGTGGGAGCTTTATCTAAATCTGAACTGATTTTCTTCAATTTCACGGACGGACAGCCGAACCGGAATTTCGGGCTTTTTAAAAATAGTGTTTTAAGAAAATTGGCTTCGGGCTATAAATTTTCACAGATTTAAAAAATAAGGTCATATTTTAATTTGTCAGAAAATGCTATTATTTTTGGACATACCAAATACATGTACATGTTTAAATGGGTTAGATTTTCGGGCTTTGGGTCCTTCAGTGGCTTCTTCAGTATGTTGTATTATCTTAAAGTCTATGCTTTGGTCGTTAGACAATTCATACGGACTCTGACAAAAAGTGAGCTTATATGATTCAAATTGGTCTAAGATGGTTTATTGCCCATCGTTATATACTTTATATATCAATTTTTAGAGTGGTGTGTATCTTTGGGATATTTGAACAGGGACTATATTAAAACGTGGATCGGTATCACTCATTTAATTTTAGCTGATTACTGATCGATCATAAATAACAGTGCCAAATTTAATATGTAATATGTGGCTTTTAGAGCTAAATACATAAAACTGGTTGAACATGTATGTGAAGCTATATCTAAATTGTAACCGATTTTCTTAAATCCAACGGACATTGTCCAAAAAACTTTCTGCTGCTAAATTTTATTAAGATAGAGCACATGTGTTACAGCTATATCTTAATCTTAACCGATTTCTATCGATTTTAATAGCTTCCGTCCTTGGTAAAAACTCAATTTTACAAAATTTTATGAAGATCGAGCAAAAGTTGCGACTTGCAAGTTTAATAACAAGCTTCAGAGAGACAGTAGACAGACGGAGTAACGGACAGCCATATATCATTCAATCGCATTAACTGGTGATTCTAAGTAAATCGGTACCATTAATCCAGTTCGAACACATGTAGCGTATTCCGTAGATAAAATTATGAATTTTTATTGATTTTACATTCAAAAAGCCCGAAAAACAAGACTTGGCTGACACTCGTATGTGTGGGTTTGTCTATTTGTGATAAACCGACTGTCGGGTTTGGACATTAGAACCGGAAAGTCGGTTTTCGTATTCGGTTTTAGACACTCTAAGCACAACTAAAGGACCAATATCCTTACACGGAATCAGCTGATGATTATGGTCTTAAATAATTCCGAACAAATTTTGAAGTACTTAACCTTTTCTTTAAAACTTACAGTTTTATCGATACTCACAAGTTTATTATCGATACCCACAAGTTTTGCTGGGTGCAGCACAAATCCACGAAAAAGGATGCTTGATATTAAACTCATTGCACAGTTTTTTTTGTACCCTTTTCCGGTTGGTTGTCTGTTTAAAAGTTTATTTATGTGTTGCGTGCGTAAAGTTTCAAACAAAAATTGGTAAATATCGAAATGATTCATGCGGGTGCTGGTCGTTGTGCATTGCGATGCAATATTATTGAATGTTTAATATGACATTTCAGTTGTACGTACAATCAAATAATTTATATGCCATTGGTTGTTCTATACGAAATATTTACTTTATAGGATGGTAAATACTCGTACTTACATTTAATGGAATACAAAAATGAAAAAAGGAAAGAGGGGAGAGGGACAAGGAAGTTGCCTTACATCAAATAAGATTTATGCTTGCTCGTCCAAGGAGGCAGACTTTTCAGAGGGGAATGAAAAAAAAATATTTTTAGGACTTAGTTATGACTACTTTAAATTTGGACGTCTATTACTTTAAAAAAAACGATGGTATGAATCACTTAAAAAAGTGTACTTTTCTGCGAGGTACTATGTACCCTTAAAAAAAACTGTTCCACCACTGACCTATGCATGCAAAATATTAGGGTCCTTGCTCATTAATTGATCGATTATAATGTTGTAATATGCAAAATTTGAGCGCAATCGAATTTAATTGGTGGCTTCAAGACACTTCCCTACGTATATAGGAATCTTTGTCTCGGATTTATTTTCAAACATGGGACGATAGGGTCCACTTTATATTTGGTTTTTAGAGCTGCACATCGTAATGCATCTTTATTGCAAATATAGTGTGCATCCTTTCCCTAATCCTGAACATTGTGTAAAGTTTCATGACATCATATTTGCGATCTGTACTTTAAATACAACCATAGACGGCTGGACATTGGAAAATGTCATCCTGAAATGTGTCTGAATCAAGCTGTGTTAATAAGACTATGTCAGTCTATGCTATTCTATGCCCCTGTAGGAAGGTCGACTCTGATTTAAGGTCATATAACTCCAACAGAAACATTTTACCATAGATCTCACTCAAATTTGGTATGCAAAATGTTGGTCAATCGATGAATAAGCCTGACGTTATTTAACCATTCCCGCTCCAGGTTTTATATTCAAAAAAACATTTTTTTTTAATGGAGACCCATTTGTATATACCTTAATTATTTATTATGTATTGTATATTATATATACCTTATGTATATACCTTATTGTATATACCTTAATTAACTATTTTAAGATTGGGAAATCATAGCAATGCTTAGCAAAACATCTATTCAAAGATGTATTTATTTACTGATCAATTGACCCAATGCAAGGCGGTAAACATTAAATTTTTTCAAACAATATACCAACAATCTAAGAGAACAACCCATACATGTACAAATTTAGTTCCAATAATCATCTCAATCTGTTAGCATAACCGATACTTGTTTTCTTCAACCAAAAGTGTCAGTTCCCTACACTAAAAAATTGCTGTGTTCCCAATCAACTTTCGCTTGATGCATTGATAGTGTACCAACAAGATTCGGTTGGCAAAAAATTCGGTTGTGGCAAGAAAACAGTTCCCTGTGTGTGGGTAAATGACTTTCAACGACGTCATAAATTGCTACTGGGTCGTCTTCTTCAAAAGCAACTTTAGAGCACTTCTTGTAGAAAAAGTGCTTTCGATATATAGGGTGATCCATCTACCTCTAGACAAAAAAAATATAAAAATTCAAATCAAGTGTGGAATCTTGTTGAAAAAGTGCTTTCGATATATAGGGTGATCCATCTACCTCAAGACAAAAAAAATATAAAAATTCAAATCAAGTGTGGAATCTTTATTGGTAATTTGAAAGGACATTTATTTTGTGAATATAATTTCCTTCAACTGTTGGCCACAACTACGCCTCAGGGTTTCCATTCTGACGGTCCAATTTTGGAGGACTCGGTCGAGCATTACGACCGGTATGGTTTTAATGACACGCGTATTGTTGGCTTTCAAAACCTGGATCGTAGCTGGTTTGTTAGCATAGACTTTGGACTTTACGTAATCACTCGACCAACTCACCTTTCCAAAAGGTGAAATTAGCTGCTTTTCGAAAAGACCGCTTTTTAGATCCATTGTTTGAGCAGCTGTATGGCAAGTGGCACCGTCCTGACCAAGTGTCGTCAAGATTACGGGCTTCGATTACAGGTAGTAAAAAGATCGATATCATGGCGTGATAGGGAGCACCATTCACGGTTACGTTCCGCCCATTATAATTTCTGAAAAAATATGCACCGATGATGCCACCTGATTATAAATCGCACCAGGGTATCATGGCACCTCTAGAACCTCTTCTTGTTGCTCTTCAGCCCAAATGCGGCAATTTTGTTAATTGACTTTGCCGTTGAGCCAGAAATGGATCTTATCACTGAACAAAATTTTGGTCGAAAACAGCGGATCTTTCCGTTTCTCACCGAACGCTCATTTCCATAATACAGTTGCAACATTTGAAGGTTATTATTTTCAAATAATAAATGCCATAAAATGTCCTTTCAAATTACCAATAAATTTTGCACACTTGATTTGAATTTTTATATTTTTTTTTGTTCTGAAAAATACCTCTACATTGATCACCCTATATAATCATTTCTCCAGCCGTATTCCTTGGCAAATATCCTTTACTAAAGTTCTCACTATTGTTTTGATCTACTTTATCATATATTCTATAAACGATAAAGATATTTACGACCTGTAAAAACTTCTCTATAAAACGGTTTAAAGCCAGCCGCCGTGCACCGCTTACTCATTTTAGAGAAGTTGAGAGACGTTGAGGGAATTATGTAAAGGCCCAATTAGTCTTGACGATTGAATTTTAACATCATCTTTATTTACGTTTCTTTAAATGTTTACATAGTTTGAGATATTATTCTAAATATTACAACAAATGAGATCATTTATTTTTTTGAGACGATATATTATTACATAAGAATATTAGGGGAAAAACCTTTTTCTGAGTTTATATTTATAAAATTTCAAATACATGTAGAAAAAGTCGTGTATGTATAAAAAGAATGTTTATATGGTTATAAACAATATTATACACACATTTTTCTATTTGGTGATTCTGCAACCTGCAGAATTCTACCGTCGTCAACCGTCAAACTGTAGTTATCTCCCTCTAACACATGCAAAATGCAACCCCTAACTGAAATAGCTGATTGCCTACCGTCAACCGTCAAGACTAATTGGGCCTTAAGGCCCATTTAGTCTCGACGGTTGACGGTGGACGGTTGGCGGTGGCAATCAGCTATTTCAGTTGAGGGTTGCATTTTGCATGTGTTAGAGGGAGATAACTACAGTTTGACGGTTGACGACGGTAGACTTCTGCAGGTTACAGAATCTACCGTCAACCGTCGAGACTAAATGGGCCTTTAAGTAATAGTGACCGGTAATATGCAATTGTTAACAGATCTTTTTGCTCAAATTGTGCATAAGAAGGGCTTTAAAGCCAATGGAAAGGTCTACACCGATTTCTTGATTGTACTCATGCATTAGCCTACTAAATTAAAGTTTAGATTTTTTTTTTCATTATTTCAAGCTTATTATGGGGTGTCCTCACACCCCCTTTTACATCCGTCTAAACTGTCTGTATGATGTGTCTGGCTGACTGTTCGTTGTGCATTTCCAAATATAACTCATCATATTTGAACGAAAGGAACACACCGAGCAACGCGCACAGCACTTTGTCAGTTACAAGAACGCATGGAACGCACAAAACTCTTCCATGGAACTCTTTTATGCACTTTTGGCACTTATCCTGCTGGTACAGTGACTGAGTCTGTCTGTTCATTTTAGATGATCCAGCATGTCTGTTTTATCTTTAGTTTGACTGTTTACCCGTCGTCTTGCCTGTCTGTCCAGGCATCCAGCTGTCCGTCTGTGCTGACTGCCAGCACAAACATTTCGGGATGTTAGGAGACAACAGAAAGTAAACATTCGCACGATTCAATGTAAATTGTTTTTTCGTTTTTTTTTTTGGATTTCACTGGGATTCTGCGGAACGGTCGGCTCGGTACGTTTTTATACCCTCCTCCATACAATGGAGGGTATATTAGTTTTGTCATTCTGTCTGTAACACCTTGAAATAATCATCGGAGACCCAACAAAGTATATATATATATTCTTGATCCTCGTAAAATTCTAAGACGATGTAGCCATGTTGTCCGGCTGTCCGTCTGTTAAAAACAAGATAGAGCCTGCATGAAAATAGCTAGGGAGCTGAAATTTAGCACAAACATGTGTAATTAACCTAGCATGGTTGGTGTAGAAAATGGGCTATACAGCTCTACGTGAAGTTGGTGTTGGAGACCCTCAACCGACACTACCTCATAAAAATTAGTTTTTTATTTGGATATATCCGTCCAGTTTCAAAATCACTGAAATTTTGCAAATAATAATCAGTAAATAGGCGCAATCATCTATGTAAAAATGGTTTAGATTGGGCCACCATTTCTTGTACCTCCCATACAAACAGCCTTATGGGCCTTGTGAAATAATATGACTATAACTCACCACAAACTTGACCTATCGAAATGAAATTTTACACATCAAGATTTCTATATACAACACACTTCTACGCTGAATTCGGTTGAGACCGGAAAAGTCCTATTGGTACCTCCCACACTAACGGTCTCATGGGCCTTGGAAAATAATATGACAATAACTCACTACAAACTTGACCTATCGAGATTAAATTTTTTACATAAAGATTTTTATATAGAACACACCTCTGCGCCTAATTCTGTTGAGATCGGAAAAGTCCTACTGGTACCTCCCATACTAACGGTCTCATGGGCTTTGAGAAATAATATGACGATAACTTACCACTAGCTTGACCTATCGAAATGAAATTTTGCACATAAAGATTTCTTCCGCACCAAGTTTTGTTTAATTTGGGAATCTGGTGGAGGGTATCGAAAGTTCGGCACAGCCAAACTTAATATTTTTTTTCTTGTTTTATATCAAAACTTTAAGTGAGGGCATACTTAAAATTTACAAAATAAAAGGATGCATACTTACTAAACCGAAATCGTTTTGGTACGAATCCCCTCGACGTTTACTCCATTTTTAATCAGTCAAGTCAGTCAGACAGTCTATAAAAACAAGAACGCCAACGATCAGGAGAGAAGCTGATTGGAAGCTGATGATGCCGATGATCTGTGGTGTGTCATGCTTCCTTCCAGCGGCTAAAAGATTTCGGTGATTGTTTACGGGTTTCCAACAGGCAGCAAGACAGTCTTGCAGATAGGCAGTTAAACGGACGAAGGGCGGACAGACATGCATGCATGGGGACGTAATAAAGGAACTCATCGAGAGTTGTTAAAAAATCAGCCAAAAACACATCAATAAAAAAACAAAGAATTGCATTTAATTGGTAAAATATGTGCGCATGCTCTGTTAATTGCATGTTGTCCCATCAGCCGTTTCCACGGTTTCCATACATCCAGCCTGTGTGTACGTACTCTACGGCTGGCATTCCTTTTGTACGTAATCATTTAGGACTTGCGTGTGACATACTTATTGTCAGGAACTCGCAGACAGTGTTTATCATAAGTGCTTTAAACTCCAGAGTGGGCAATAATTTGCAATGAATCATTCCTGGGAGAAGTGTGTTAAGTCTTTTGTCAGTTCCTAGGGTTGAGAAGGGGAAAGCTGAAGTATGGGATAGTGTAATTTGATGTGTCAGCTCTTTTCATTTTCTTTTTGGAAAAAGGAATCTATGTGTAACGTATATTATTTATTATCTGTTAAAGGAACCAATGACGAACGTCTTTCAAATTATTTTTTTAGGACTGACCGGGACCCACTTTTTTAAGCCATGTAAGTTTTTACATGGTTTTTTAATTTAAATTCTTTTTGTAATGGATAATTACGGAAAATGTAAATCATTGGAAAAAGAAATCTATGTGTTACGTATATTATTTATTATCAGTTAAAGGAACCAATGACGAACTTCTTTCAAATTATTTTTTTTTTTTGGACCTACTGACCGGGACCCTCTTTTTTAAGCCATGTAAGTTCCTACATGGTTTTTTAGTTAAATTGTCGCCATAATTAGGAGATGAAACCATCGTTCAATAATAATGCTTCTGCAACGCAATTGAGTCATTTTATGTCAAACCACACATAACATTTCGTATGGTCAGAATTTGTCAGGAAACATCTTAAAAATCATCTAGGGATACTCGTATGTAGCAACTTGTGAAATTTTAAAATTTTCGATTTTGTAGTTCAATATCTGGTTTAAATTTATTGCAAAATTTCCCTTATTTGATTTTGAAGAAACGTGCAAAATTGCACTGCCTAATTCAGTTTGTGCATTGATTTATGAGAATCGGACGCTTTTTGCATACCATATGGTGGCGCAAACCTGCCGTTGTGGTTTGAATGTTTAATAACTTTTTAAATTTATTTATATTTTTTATTTCAGAATTTTGTGAAGCAACAACATAACAGCGATCAGCAGTTCTTGAATTTTATTTTAAAAATCAAGTCATTTGTTTTGACGAAGTGTGCTTAACGTTGATTTTTTAATATGCGTACTGTACTGGACCTTTTGATTGTTGGTTTTAGGATGTCGGTGGCTGTGGGTGACCAGTCCCATGTTGTATGGAACAAAAACTGGGAGTAGCCTTTTGGTTACGAGGTCTGACCGGAGACCTTAATCTGGTACCACGGGTAGTCAGGAGCCCCCAGAACTTGTTCTGGCCTGACTATATGGTGCGGCCCTTCGGGGAGTATCGTGGTGGCTGTGTTTTTTACCCAATTCGCGGGGAGAACTTCGGGTCGGTGTGGAGTTGCATTGCGACCGGGTGCTGTGACCCATAGAACAGCAGAGGTTTAGATAGTCCTCGACCCCTAACCAAGAGGGAAGTCATGACCCATAACTGTTATGCTTCAAATTGGTACCGGCGGAATTAATCCAATGGGGCGTTGGCCGTGGCATTGTAACGGCCCCAGTGTGATGGCACACCGTGGTTCAGGCCATTTCGGCGATAATCACGTTAAATCCGACATCTTCTGTACTGGACCTTAAGAGCCAACAATAAACCGCTTGGTTGGAAATTTTCTACAGCATAGTAAAGTAGACACATTCCATGTATTGGAAGACTACGTACCGTCCACACGGATGAAAATATCCAACGTGTTGTGGATAGTATGCACGACAGTCCAGAAACATCAACGAGGCTCAACTGGGGCTATCACGGAAAGAGCACGAATGTGTTCAGCCGAAAATGGCCACCACTTGCTGGATATAACTTTTCATACTTAAGCCAAATATATTCCCTATTAATATACTATATGTGACGTGAAAAATAGAAAGGGACCTAAGGTTAAAAACCAGTTTTGTTCCGGAGAGCCATTTTAAAGATTAGGTCCCTTTCTCTTTGCGCTTAGAATCGTCGACTTCACTTTCATAAAACGCGCATATCTGTGGGAGGGAACACTTTTGGGGCATGGGATCGGTCTCATTCGATGTTCAGATGTTGTCCACATCAAAAAAAGAAAAAAAATGAAAATTGATTTTTTTTTACCCTTAGGTCCCTTTCTCTATGCGCTGTCACATATAACAAAAAATGATAATAATAATAATTAACCAATAAATATTAAAGTTATTAAACATTCTTACCACAACCTGTACTCGTACATGACGCCTCTAATAAAAATAATTGTCATCGAAAACACTAACAAGTATTGCTGAATCAAAAAGATATTTTGTGAACATAAAGGGTGGTCCATTTAAAACGCACTATGTTAATTTTAAATGAACCCAAAACTTTTCAGAGAATTGTCTTATTATGATATAATCTAAAAAAACAATGCGTATAACAACTATCGGCCAAAATCTCGCCACGACTTTGGTAGCATAAATCTATCCGATGGTCACTTTTTCCTACACGGCTTTGAGACATAGCAGAATTTCACTGTCGTTAATTTGCCAATAATCTGATCCTTCAGCTCCTGAGTTGTGCTGGGCTTATTGAAGTACACTTTTCTTTCAAATATCCCCACGGAAAGAAGTCCAACGGTGTCAAATCATATGATCCTGGCAGCCAATTAACATCGCCGCGACGTGAGATAATACGCCCATTGAATTTCTCGCGCAAAAATAAAGCATTGTTTCGTCGACTGTATGAAAAAGCTTTCAACAATCATTACGCGCTGCTCAATTATGTACCTCTCCATGGTTGAAGATGTCAAACACTGAAACAAACAAATGTAAAATTATGTTTGGCAAAAAACTGGACTTGTAGGTGTGACTCTTAATTAATGTCGAGCATTGTGACTATTGACGAGCCACTTGTGGTATTCAGGAGACTGTGTTCCTTTTGGCAGTTTATGGTTTGAAATTTGGGTTGTCGGTCGACTCAAAGTCAGACTACGAGTGGAAGATATAACCATACCTTGGAAAACCTAGGAATGCAAAGCCTGAAAAGAACCAAGAACAACGCGTTGTATTTGAGTTGGCGGAAGGCTTTAAAGGACAATATATAACTGGTGACAAATTCTTTCCACTTGTGAACACGTGAAAGAAAACTTACTTATGTAGGAACAGAAAGTTGAAATAAAACTGGCATTACTCCGAAATGGCTGACTGTGAAAAAAACCCCTTTTGAATAATTCAACATTTACTTTCAACGATATTTTGATAGAGTAACACACATCGATAGCAACGATATTGATTAGTACCGGAGATTCTTTCTTATTACAATTTGCAACAAGGTGTGCTAGTTTTTTGTTCCTCTATATAAGTAATTCCTAATATGCGGCAACTACTTCTCTCTTTGGTTAATGCGCATATTATGAAATTACGCAGATTACCTCAACAACAGTTCTCAGCACAGTTATTGACTCCTCAGATTTCGTAACATCTTCAAGTAATGCTTCTTCAAATTCGAGACCTAAAGGGTGGTCACAATGCACGATGTTAATAGTGAGTCACACGCTTGCGTCAAGTTTTTACAAAAATAGGTGTTCAAATCACTATACATCTTGATTTTTTCTTCAGCATAATCGACCAAATGTGCCAACAGTAAAGAAGCAGAATTGCCGCATTTGGGCAAATGAGAATCCTCGAGTGATTGTTGAAAAGCCAATGCGTCCATCCACAAACAGTGACTGTTTAATGCGGTTTATGGACTGGCGGCATCATCGTACTTCGTCGAAAATAAGGTCGGCTAAGCAGTTACCATGAATTGTGTTCACTATAGCAAGACGATAACGGAATTCTTGTGGCCAAAAATTGAGAATACGGACCTGGACAATATGTGGTTTACACAGGATGATGCCACATGCCAACGAGACATTGTTCTTTTGCGAGAAAAATTCAATGGTCGTGTTACCTTACGTCGAGGCGGAGTTAATTCTCTCTTTGGGGATATTTAAAAGAAAAGTGTACGTCAATAATACAAGAACAATTAAAGAGTTAAAGGATGAAATAATTTGGCATAAAACGTCATAAAACCTCCATTATGTCTCATAATCAAAATAAGGATCATCACACCGAAGCCGCGGCGAGCATTTGGCATTTTGTCATAGATCATTTTATCATATCGGAATTTTATAAGTACGAGGGCGACTGCAAAACTAACTGGCCTGGCACATTTTCTGTTTTACTAGCAACTTTTTTATTTGTTTTTTTAAAAGCAATCTTTTATAAGCCATCTGTCAAAATTTCCGAAATATTTAATGATTATTTTCTTTGTTACAGATGATTGCAGTAAACAAATTTTATAATTTTTGAAAAATGGAAAATAAAGAGTTTCGTGCGGTAATTAAACACTTTTATATGAAAGGTTATACGGCATAATTAATCAAAGATGAATTGTATTCTGTTCATGGTGATAATGCACCATCATACTCCACCGTGAAATCCTGGGTTCAACAATTTAAAATGGGTCGTTCAAGTACGGAAGATGAACAACGCTCTGGAAGACCGAAAACTGCCACCACTATTGAAAACATTAGAAAAATATTTAATGAAGTGACTAAAGATAGACGAATAAAGCTCAGAGAACTTGCTGATATTGTTAAAATACACGAAAAAACGAGTTTGGAGTATTTTACATGATGAACTCCACATGAAAAAGCTATCCGAAAACTATCGGCCGCGTTTGTTGACTTTGCCCCAAAAAATCGTCCGTTGGACCAATTCCGAGGAGCTTTTAGCGATTTATCAGCATAATCCAATAGAGTTCTTGTGCCGATTCATAACTGTTGATGAAACATGGATCCATCACTACATCCCAGAATGCAAAGAACAGTCAAAACAATGGAAAGAAGCTGGTAAAAGTGGTCCCAAGAAGGCGAAAACTGTTAAGTCAGCAGGAAAAGTAATGGCCACAGTATTTTGTGATGCAAGGGGTATAATATTTATTGATTATCTTGAGAAAGAAAAAACTATAAATAGTGAATATTATTGTGCATTATTGGATCGGTTGAGTGAAGAAATCAAGATAAAACTACCGCATTTAGAAAAAAAAAGTTATTTTTCATCAAAATAATGCTCCTTCACACACTGCATTTTTAACTCAACAAAAGCTGGCCGAATTACTATTTGAAATTGCTCCGCATCCACCATATAGTCCAGATTTAGCTCCTTCTGATTATTTCTTGTTTCCAAGCTTAAAAAAAATTATCGGTGGCAAAACATTTTCGTCCAATAGCGAGGTTATTGCTGAAACTGAGGCATATTTTGAAGGTCTTAAAAAATCTTATTTTTCGGATGGAATTAAAAAACTTGAAAAACGTTTGATGAAGTGTATTGAGTTGGAAAAAATGGTTCATTTAATGTTAGGCCAGTTACTTTTGCGGTCGCCCTCGTAATGTAGAGAAGATGTTTATTTAAACAAAATGGGCCTTTGGATATTAATAAAAACGTGGACCAATATGACTTATTTTCATCTCAGCTGGTTACTAATCGATCGACATAAACTTGCCAAATTTCATCAAGATTGGATGTAATACGAGTATGTGAATTTTATAGCAAAAAACACAAAGTCGGTTGAAAACATATATGGGAGCTAAATTTAAACAATTTTTTTTTTTATAAAACCTTATTCACCCAAATTTGATCTAGATTGAATGTTATTTCTAAAGTCAAAGACATAAAATCGGCTAAAAATAGATATATCGAAAGCTACATCGATTTTCATTAATTTCACCAGCATCTGTACTTTGTACAATAAACTTACTTCTGGCAAATTTCATTAAGAGTGGATGTAATATATGGCTTCTAGAGCTAATGAGATAACATCGGTTGAACGTACGGGTGGTAGCTACATATAAGTTTAAACCAATTTTCTTCAGAGTCCATCCTATATTCAAGTATCTTACTTCAGGGTATAACTAGACACTTTTTTCGAGTTTGTCCAAATTGGCGAGATCGTTTCGGCCACAAGTTATATAATTATAGTAGTGGAATTTGTATACCGCAAATCCGCCATAAACCGAAACACCGATATCTGTACTGAAATAAAACAAGGGATATTTTTAGCGAATAGGTGCTATTTGGGACTCGTGAACAGCTTACACGAAGAAAAAAAGTATGGTTGGGGTGACAATATTCGAAGAGGATCATACTATTGTTGGGTATATGGTTGTGACACAACAATATTATGATACTCACAACAATAGTATGATTCACACATAACCATACTATAATCCCCACAACCATAGTATGATTCACTCGCAACCATACTATGATCCTTACAACAATAGTATGATTCACTCGCAACCATACTATGATCCTTACAACAATAGTATGATTCACACTCAACCATACTATTATCTCCACAACCATATTATGATCCTCACAACCTTAGTATGTTTCTCATACAACCATAGTATGATCCTCACAACCATAGTATGATTCACACGCAACCATACTATGATCCCGAAAACCATAGTATGATTTACTCTCAACCATACTATGATCCCCAAAATTATTTATTATGATTGGTTATTGTTGTTATTCAAAAATAGAGATTTTAATTATGTATGTTATTTTAAATTGCATTACTATTAGTTCATAGCCAGATTTGAGGCCATGTTTTTATTGAACATATCATTCAAGAAACAAAAATATATATTCCAACGGTCAAAAATACTTTTAGTTGCCAGCAGGGGTGAGTGCTACTTCACCATCCGTAGACACCAAGTAACGAATGTGATTAAACCATGATCAATGGCTATATACTTAAGTGCAGGCAGATTTAAAATAAACGAGAACCAGTCGGTATTAGAGTATTTCACCGAACAAAGTAAACACAATAAAAATCCCTCGAACTACCTTGCGATTGTTGTTGTTTTTTTAATGGACAGCAACCATTCACTGTATCGTGTGTAAGCGTTTTTTTTTGTGTATCGAAAAAAAACATACGCACACACATACATGTATGCTCTATAAAACCTGTTTTGTTATGTTCATGGTCGCAACCATACTGCATGATTGCCGTAATCAAATTATTGTTAACGTAAATTTTAAACAACAATTCTTTTGTTGCACCAACCATGTTTATATTGTTGCTACAACCATATTTTCATTTCTTAATTTGGCAATAATACTATTGTTACATTTCAACAATAGTAATATTGTCACAATCATACTGTTGTCAAAATGAAATTCATAAAACAATACTTTGTTTGCGACGAACATGCTTTTATTGTAGAGAACATACTATTGTTGCGGTGACCATAGTGTAACCATATCTTTTCTCTGCGTGTAAGAACGGAGCCCTTTCTCAAAAGACAGAGATACACAATTACTACCCTTATACTGCTACCAACCGTTGTTCTATATGCCGCCGAAGGATGGGCTTTTCAATAGCGGAATCGTAAAATTAAAGGCCTGGCTGCGTAGGTGAGGAGTACGAACAGTGAGCTGAATAATATTTATTCCGACATCAATGTATTTAGGCATATCAAAATACAGTTATTGCTTTGGCTTGGACTTCTTGGTCAAAAGGAAACAAAAGCTCAAGCTAGAAAAACAAAAAACATTGAGACTCCAATGGAGAGAACAAGTGGAGGAGCAAGCGAGAATTCTTGCAAGTGGAAACCTCAGAAACACAACCAAGACCGAAGTGTTTATAAATCATTTAATGTGCGGTCACGGACCAAAAGCTTACTTACCAACTTAAAATTGTTTTATATATTTTTCATCTTTCATACTAAGCGACCCTCCTAGTAATACGAGTATTCAAAGCATTTCATTCACATATAACGCATGCCACTGAAATTGCTCTTAAGCAGCAGATTGTCTTCAATCAACCGTATTCAGGAAGGCATCGACATAAATTCCATAAACTGATGATCAGCTGTTCCTCATTCCAATGGTCGATAGAAGCATTCCGACAATTCCAGCTCAAGTACTTTGTTGTGTTAAACATGTGCTTAATTTTGCCCACTCATGAAGTGCTAAATAACACGATCTTGATTGCTTGGACAGATACACACAGTCATGGGTTCGTTCACTCACTCCATGTTCGTACGGAGGTACATATGTGTGTACGTTCATTTAGTTGGTGCTGGCTGGTCCTGGGTTGAATATGTGGCGCTTTAAATCATTTTTGCTAAGCAGGCAAACAAATTAAGAAACACCAAATAAGACAAATTTTTTCGTTAAATTATGGAGGCGGTATGATGAGTGAGTTACGATGTGGATTGTTGAATTTAGGTACATTATCTCTTTCTTCGACTGAAAAAGTGAGTTTTTTTCCAAAGCATTAAAGTGACCAAATCTTCAAAACTAAACCAAATTGAGCTAAATCCATGACCTTTTCCCTGGCATTGAAATGTAAGTTTTCCTCCCAAGATCCATTTTTTCAAAACCGTGATTATAAAAAAATGGCTGTCGGGTTTTTTAAGTAAAAAAACGACATTTCGGTTTTAGCTTTTGGCCGAAGAATGGAACAAATTTTCCGAATCAGAAGTGAACTTCCCTTGAACAGGCTCTTATTTTTTCCAGAAGATAAAAATAAGGTCCTACTTGAAAGTAGTTGCAAATTGAATTTTTGTGGTACCCATATGTCAATGTTTCAATGCGTCAGATTTTTAAGCAGGGATCAGCTACCAAACTGAAGAAATTTTTATTATTTGACTTCGTGGGAAAATTTTCTACTTTTTTATGGAAATCGTTTTTTTGGGCCCCAGACAATTTGTACGGACACTAATCGGAAACTTGGTTGTTTGTAATTGTAATCTACCAAATTTAATTAAAATTGTAAATAATATGGATGGATATATCGGAAGAGATCTTTAAACGTGGAAAAGTATTAAAACATGTACCGATATGACGAATTCCAATAGTTTCACATAGTGTGTAAAGTTTTAATAAGATCGCTTCATATCGGCAACCTGTTTTAAGTATATGAAAGTTTTTTATTGATTTTATATCACACTACCTATACACCTAAAGAAAGATGTCGGAAATATCTATATGTGACGCGCAAAAAAGAAAGGGACCTTAGGTTAAAAACCAGTTTTGTTCAGGAGAGCCATTTTAAAGATTGGGTCCCTTTCTATTTCCGTTTAGAATCGTCGATTTCACTTTCATAAAACGCGCATATCTCTGGGTGGGAACACTTTTGGGGCATGGGATCGGTCTCATTCGATGCTCAGATGTTGTCCACATCAAAAAGAAAATAAAATGAAATTTGATTTTTTTACCCTTAGGTCCCTTTCTCTATGCGCTGTCACATATATATTTTTATGCTTTATCAGACAGCCATATAAAATACAATATAATAATACTCGTAATACAGGATGTCCGTCGGGAAGGCGTACTACTTTGTTTGTTTATAATTTTTGATTAAATAAATGAGAATGGATCTTATATTGATAAATGTTTTATTGAATGTCGGCAATTATTTATGGAATACAATATCAGATAAGTGTCCGCCCCTTTTGAGCACATTTTTCATTACATTTTCACACATTTCACGCGGTATTTCATTGATTTCACCACGCTTACTTTCTTCTAAGTTGCTCAAGCGTTTCTGTTTTGTTTGCATAAACCTTGCTTTTCAGATATCCCACAAAAAGAAGTCCGGAGCAGTCAAATCAGGTGACCGTGGAGGGCAATCAACATCACCATTTCTTGAAATAACTTTTTGTGGAAAGAGGTCTCGCAGTAATTCCATTGTAATCCTGCTGTATTCGGTGTGGCACCGTCCTGTTGTTACCACATGTTAATCTCAAGCCCAATGCATTTCTGGCGTTAAAAAGTATATGTGACAGCGCATAGAGAAAGGGACCTAAAGGTAAAAAAATCAATTTTCATTTTTTTTCTTTTTATGATATGGGCATCGAATGAGTCCGATCCCATGCCCCAAAAGTGTTCCCTCCCAGAGATATGCGCGTTTTATGAAAGTGAAGTCGACGATTCTAAGCGCAAATAAAAAGGGACCTAATCTTTAAAATGGCTCTCCTGAACAAAACTGGTTTTTAACCTTAGGTCACTTTCTATTTTGCGCGTCACATATCGATATCGCTCCCCATTTACTGTTACGGTTACGCCGGTTTAATTTTCATAGAAGTAAGGTCCAACGATTCCTCCTGACTAAATTGTACACCAGACTGTGACTTTTAATAGATTCAAAGGAAACTGATGAATAATTTGAGGGTTTTCCATTGCCCAGAACTGACTATTCTGTTTATTCACATATTTATTCAAATAAAAATGTGCCTCGTCACTCATAATGACTTTTTCATGAAAATCGGAGTTGTCGTGGGTGAGCTGTAACATCTCGGCGTCGTAAATGTCCTGTGAAAGTATTTACTCTTGAGTCAACTGAATCTTAAATGGAAACAAATGCAAATCCTTGTGCAAAATTGTGGCCAAAGTTGTTCTTTGAAGACCCAGATCCTGAGCACGGCGTCGAATTGAGGTTAATGTATTGTTTTGAGCACTTTCTTGAACAACAGTAATGTTTTTAGTCGATCTTGCAGTACGTTGTGCTTCATGCTTGGGCCTATCAGCTACAGACCCTCTTTCTTCGAAATCCTTTACTATAAATAGTGCGTTCTGCTGACACGTTGTTTTTCCCAAAAATTTCACGTAACTTTGACATCGTCACAGTACTCGATGACTGATTTTGATAAGATCGACAACTGCATTTGCACACAGACACTTGTTATTTGTTCTCTGGTTGGCGTTATGGTGAAGAAATTTAAAATCCATTTTGCCAACATACGTGGGTTGCGTGCGAATTTTTTCGCTGTGCTTTCTCATATTCACTTTCAAAGGCCTGATGTTCTAGCTCTAAGTGAGACTCAGGTCCGTAAGGAGTTTCACGTTCCCTATCTCTTTTTATTTCCCACAGAGGTCTTGTGGTATATGTACGTAATGACATAGTGTTTCAGAGCCAGCAGCACTTGAACTCACAAGATTCAGAATTTAACTCCCTTTGGGTTAAGTTCAGGATTGCAACACAAAAAAAATTTCTGCACGAACAACGTCTACGTACAATGGTTCTTACTTCTCCCAGGGGAAGTAAGAGCTTTTGGTCGTTTGTAAGAAGAGTAAAGCATAGTTCTTTATCAAAGACGACCAGGCATTCACTGACCCGGTTGATAAAGCTAACCTTTTGGCTGAAATATTTGCAGGAAATTCTTCCTTTCCGGAAAGCAATCAACCACCATGCCTCAGATATTTTTTCGAACGCGTAGAGTTCAAAGGGTTCTTAAAGGGTTAGCCCGTAAATCTTAAATACATTTTGCCATTATGGGAAAATTAGATATAGAATGTGGTGTAAGGTTTCTAAAAGATCAACCCGTCTGACATGAAATGTCTTCATTATTTTTCTTATGAAAAAAATTCACCTTGTCCCTTCTTTGGTACAGAATGAATTTAAATAAAAACTCCTTACACCAATAAACAGCAGATATGTGTTCCAATATGTAAAATAAGCCTGCATATAACAGGAACCCAACTCTCCCATGGGTTCCTCGTTATTTCATTATCAACAACATCATCGTCGTCATCACCACCATGTTCAACTTGATCTCTTAGCATGCTTCCTTTAGTTGTGATCGTGTATTGTTGTTGCCAGTGTTTTTTTTTTGGAGTTCTCAAAATTTTGATTTACATATTCAACAGCTTTTTTTATATAAAAAATAACTCCCTCCACCACCTCTCTAACGGAGGAGGGCTACGTGGTATGGGGTGCCCTTTATAACGAAAAAAGTCTCTGAAGCCGCCAAACGACAATTCAAAATACAACGGGAGTGTTGCTGCTGCTGCCGTCGTCGCTGTTGTTTTGTATTGTGTTGTTGGCTATAATTTCATTGTTGATCTTTTAACATCATACTTTTGTTGTTGTTGTTTTTTGTCCGCATGTTGCTGCTGATTATTTTCAGATTTTTGTTGCTATTGTTGTTACTACTGCTGCTGATGTTGTTCTCTTAATGCAAGAATTGCAGTTTTTGTGCTCTTGTTCAAGTTGCCAACATTTTCGCTAATTGAATTGAACTTTTTTCGGTGGTCGTATTCGTATGATGTGAACGCGCGCTCGTTTCTGTGTGTGCGAGCTGTTGTCGTGCACAGTGGGTCTGATACCCACATGTGAGTACTAAATTTGACATTTCATTTTCTACTTCCAAAAATATTGATCTGAGTTCTATCGTAAAGTTCGAATACGATATTGTAATAATTCCAGTCCCTGAATGAAGCAAAAACTGAAAATGATATGTTTTGTGTCATAGGCAAGTACGCTTTTAAGTAGACAAAAACAAAAATTCTCAATTTGGATTAAAACAATTTGCATAATCAATTAACAAATTATTCAAAAATAGTGTGAAAAAGCTATTTATACAATCAGCGCATACAATTGTAATTAATTTATTTAGTTTTTACTTAATACACTTACTGTAGTATTGACTAAAAGTTTTGTAGTTGTTTTATCAGCCCGTGCAACGATAGAGTAATTGTGCCAAGAATTTCCAAATCGGAGACAGCCTAAAAACGGCGATTTGAGATGGCCACTAAGATCGTCTGATTTGACTGCACCAGATTTTTTCTTGTGGAGCTATCTCAAAGACAAAGTTTATGTGAATACCCCGCAGCAACTAAAGAATCACTCAACAAAGTTATGAAAAATGCTATAAAAGGAGCCCTTATTTGCATTAGAGAAAACAGTTCTTAATTAACTGGCATTATTATTCAGAATTACTGTAAAAATAAGATATAGTAAATGTTATTTTTATCATTTAAATGTTTGAGTTTTTTTATTTCATTCAATATTAATTTGAAAAACAAATAGCAAAATTTGCCGCACACTATATTTTTAAAAAAATTATGGCTTTTGGATCTTGGTAAAGATCATATCATGATGCCATGAGCAAGTGATTGCTACCGACCAGAGTGTTTCGGAGATTACAGTACTGCTGATGTAACTCTCCCGATATTTTGTGGTGTTGTAATCTTCTTCTCAGGTCCCCTTCGTGCACATAACACATTCCTGCTGTTCTCAATGAAGTTACCAAATTTACAATTGATTGCCATCCAGAAACACGTCCGCGCGGAGGAACAGCAAATCGTAACCGAAAAGCACGCTGCACTGCAATGATCGAGAGTTCATTGAACAAATTCGCTTCAACACAAAATGGCCTCTCCTCACATGTCCAATGCATGCTGGCAACTAAAAGGCAGACGAATACAAATCTCCCGTCAGGCACTAAAAGTCACGCACACTCTTCTCTCCGCCAAAGCCTGCAGAGCAAAAAGCACAATTTCGCGCTCCACCCTGATCAAGCCATTGTTGAGACTCCGTTAAATCCTCAAAAATTCACTGTTAGGAGTGCTCTATGTGCAGAGAGAATAATTGGTCCATATTTTTTCAAAAATTAAGCAGTCCATAATGTTACAGTCGATGGGAAACGCTATAGAGCCATGATTAATGACTGTTTCGTGCCTGAATTGAAGGAAGTTGATGTGGACGACCATTGGTTCCAACAAGGGCTGCAATATATTTCTGGCCTAATAACGAAAATGCGAATATTTATCATCAAAAATGTTTTTTTTTGTTTTTCAAAGTATTCTCCAGCATGACTTATACACTTTTGCATGCGCTCAAACCAATTGTGGAAGCATTTTTTCCACTCCGATTGAGACACCTCCAAAACAAGGTTTTTGAATCAACAGCATCTTCTGGCGACGAAAATCGTTGACCGAGCTTTTGTTTTTTTGGTGTGCGGGAATAAAAAGAAGTCATTGGGTACCAAGTCAGGGCTGTACGGCGGATGACCACCCATCAATTCGACCTTTTGGCCGGTCATGGTGCACAATGATTCGTCTTCTCTTGTTCGTTTTTCGAATTTCTCCGAACACATCAGGCAACCAAATTGTGGTGTACCACTCAGAATTTACCGTCCTACGTTGCTTAAACGGAACAGTCGCCACAAAACCAGTTTTGCCGAAGAAACAGGCGACCATTTGCTTCGAAGTGCTTCTTCCACGAACAACTTTCGTTGGATTTGGCTCGTCTTCGAAGACCCGCACAGTCGATTGCTGTAGATCCATGATTCGTCACCTGTGACGATCTTATAAACGTCTTTTGAAGCACCGCGATCGTATTTTTTTTCCAAAATTTCTTTGCACCAATCGACAGAGTCTTTTTTTGAGCAACTGTCAAATTGTGTGGGATCCAACGAGAACAAACCTTTTGTACATGCAATATTGAATGTATGCTGGTGGAAGAAATGTCCAAGGATGCCTCTATCACACGGTATGTCACCTGGCGATCTTGCATTATCAGTTCACGCACGGCATCAATGTACTCTGGCACAACGGCCGTTTTTGGACGACCTTCGTCTTTGAGCGAGCGTCGCCCAAGTTTGAATTCATTAAACCAGTTTTTCACAGTTCTATAGGATGGTACATCATCGCCATACAATGATAGAAGTTATCGATACACTCTTGTCGTGATAATCCACATCGAAAAAAAATGATCGCTCGAAAATGTTCACGAATTAATTCCATTTTTTTGCCAAATTGATTTTTTCAAGTCACTGTAAAAAACACAAATGATGGTCGTTCGTCAAAACGCTCTGAGTACGTTTATGGTAAAAAATGTCAAAATTTCCAATGGAAATCTCAAATGGCGCCAGGCAACACTTAGTAGAGAACACAAGCGTGACTCTTAAAAACAGAGTGCATCTACAACGAGTCACAGTTTGGTGTGGCTTTTAGGCTGGTGGCATCTTTGGGCCATTTATTCAAATGAGGAATGAGCAGCTGTTATCGTCAACGGTGAGCATTACCACGCCATGATCAACAACATTTTGTTGCCAAAAATTCAAGAGTATGACATGGACGATATTTTGTTTCAACAACACGGGGCCACATGTCACACAGCAAAACGCAACCGTCGATATTTTTGAAAATTGGATAATCAGCAGAAATTGTGGTATAAGTTGAGCGCTTCGGAGCTGTGATTTGAGCCCTTTAGATTATTTTCGATAAAGGAGAGCCTTTAAGGATAAATGTTACGCAAAGCATACAGATTGAAGTGTTACTACACGAAATCAAAGTTGCCATTGAAGAGATTCGACCCGAAACATTCAAAAATGTGCTGAAAAATTGGGTTGATCGGAAGAGGTACTGTCAAGCCAGTTGTGGTTGGCATATGAACGATATTGTGTTCCATTATTAAATGGCGAATAAAACCAGAAATTTTAAAAAAAAATATTCATTATTTTTTTAACAACCGATTGAAATCTAAAATGTTAAATCGTCCACCCTTTAAATTGAATTTTTGTTTTTCTGTTTGTTTGTTGTTTTAAAAAATTTTAAAATGATCAGAACGCAGTAGCTGTCAGAGTTGCGAACATGTGGTTAAGGTAACCAAAATAGTCGAAGGGTAAAGTGGGCCCATTGAAGCGCTGTAGCTTCTGTAGAAATTTGCCCATCGTCTTAAAGTTTGAACAGTCAGCAACAGGCTATTGTCACAGGCTATAAACGGATACGATACGCCCACAAATCTAAACCCTTTAAACATCCAAAACTTATAAAATACAAGAGATAGGAGCTACAGATTCGGTTTGGATAGTAACGGGTTTTCCCATAGGGACATAACAATTTCGTATTTCTATGCAAACGCACCCTCAAACATTTTTAATGATATTTTATTGTCAAAACGTTAGTCGAAGTCAACATTTTCATCATAGTAAAGTTCACATACGAGCAACGTTTGGAAATCAATAAAAACTACTACCGAAATTCTGATGCGGTGGTCGCAACTTTAAGAGCGCTTACTCAAATTTTCGTCCGTAATAATCGTACCCCCCACAGGATTAGAGATGAATTACATATCCGGCATAACGGTGTTGTCAATTAAAAATATATGCGTTATTGGACAGCAACAAACTCACATGTGTTCAAAAGACAATTGCACCAGCAACAAATTACTGTTTGGTGTGGTTTTCATGCCAGAGGTGTGATTGGGGCGTATTTTTTCTTCGATGAAAACAATCGTCATGTTACCGTCAATGAAGAGCGCTATCGTGTCATGGATGGATGAGCTTGACATTGCCGATATGTGTTTTCAAAAAGACGGTGTCACTTGCCACACAGTACGCGTTACAATCGATTTACTGAAAGGCAAATTCGGTAAACGTGTTATCTCGAGAAATGTTACGGTCGAAATGTGTGCAAGAGTGGTGGAAAATTGGATCCAAAGAATAGATCGCTTCACACCCGTGGTGGTCATATGACCGATATCGAATTTTATTCTTAAAATGTAACATTTGCGCTACACCTGGAATAAATTTGGAACTCTGTGTTTTATTAATAATAAAATATGTGTGCCCTAATGGAAAATCCTGTAGTTACATTTACCGCACACTATATTTTTAATGAGGCTGAACTCGTACTTTTTGATTCTTTTAAAGATTACGACCTCGTAGTCTATTTGTTATATTTAAAATGTTTGATACAACTTAATTTAATTTATTAAGCCACATTGATTTGTCGCCCTTTTCACCTTCCCCGACCACTGTGCCCTTTATAATCGTTTATAAATTTTCATTTATAGCGTGTAAAAAGTACATAATTCAATGGTTTATGTGGTATGAAAACATCGAAAAATTGTGCGGTTAATTTTGAATCATTTCGCGTTTATACAAAATTTTTCTTCATGTTTTTTTTGGTTCTGAGCCTCCTCGACCAACAACTGATGTCGGTTGGATTTGCAAATGTTTTCGCGTTTTTTGTTGTTGTACGTTGTTGCTGCTGCTGCTGGTTGCACGTTTCGAGTGCTGTTGTGTAAATTGTTTTCAAGTTTGTTCAAAACATTTTTACTTTATCGTGGCCTTTGCCATTGTTGTTGTTGTTCTTGTTGCTGCGAAGGCCTGCTGTTTTTGGATGTTGCCCCGACGAATGCAGCAAAAACAACGAAAAAAATATGCCTTTGGGCTTGCACTACTTAATGGCGCCTTAATTTTTGTTGTTGTTGTTATGCAAACTAAGCTGAGGCAAATTTTGGGTTGGCATTTGGAAAAAAACAGCCAAAAAAAACCTTAACAAGATTATGGGGAACAATGGGAAATCGTTCAAATTGCTTTATTTGAAATGCAGCGAACGTCGGAGATGTTCGAAGTTTGTAAGAAAACTGGCATGCTATTGAAAGTGAAAATCCACATCTGTGCCGGGTTATTCAGAGACCAGCATATAACCTTCTTGCCCCGTGGCTTCCATACGAACTTCAAACCTCAACCAGATTTGAGTTGAGCGAAGATTTTCTAATACTAATTGTATACCATTAACATAGGGTTATTCAGATACGAACTAATTATGCCCCACACCAGAGGAAGGGGTGTTAACTAAATTCCCCATTCCAATGGAAGCATTCCGAAATTGAGATTATTGTAAAATTCTAAGATCTAACCATTGACGATCTAAGACGATATAACTATCTAACCATGGATCCTATTAGTCGGGTGTGTCTGTTGAATTAACGATAGCTTCGGTCCAGAATATTTCTACAATGATGCCCTATAAGCTGACTGGGATTGTAAATGAGCGATATCCCATAGGTTAAAAGCAAACTGCCTTAATTTTTGAAAAAAGTCTATACCGAATAATGGCCAGTATGGGCAATACCAATTGTAAATATGTGACAGCGCATAGAGAAAGGACCTAAGGGTAAAAAAATCAATTTTCTTTTTTTGATGTGGACAACATCTGAGCATCGAATGAGACCGATCCCATGCCCCAAAAGTGTTCCCTCCCAGAGATATGCACGTTTTATGAAAGTGAAGTGGACAATTCTAAGCGCAAATTTAATGGGATCTAATCTTTAAAATGGCCCTCCTGAACAAAACTTTTTATCAACTTTTCACTTTTTTTTTTGATGTGGACAACGAGTATCGAATGAGACCGATCCCATGCCCCATAAGTGTTCCCTCCCAGAGATATGCGATATGTTTTATGAAAGTGAAGTCGATGATTCTAAGCGCAAATAGAAAGGGACCAAATCTTTAAAATGGCTCTCCTGAACAAAACTGGTTTTTAACCTTAGGTCCCTTTCTATTTTGCGAGTCACATATAGGCATATGATTAATATCTAATTAAAGCAATTTTTACCATAAATCCAAAATTGGACATATTTTGAAGTTTCGACTGAGATTGGGAATGGTTTCATGAAATCCCGGAGCCTAAAAACGGGGGCGAAAAAATTACCCTCATGGTCGACACAAGCGACCAGTTGTTAATATGAACACATACTGCTTAGATAAGAGCAAAATTTACTTCGTATACAAAAGGGGTGGGGCAAAGACAAGATTCTTCTTAAAGCATCGGTTATATTGACACTAACAGCTGTTTCTCGCTCGAAATCTTGTTAGAAAGTCAGTATCATAACTTCGAAAAACTAAGGAGTTGCTTTACGCTTAAACAACGTTGGGAAATATGAAAACTTGGAGCAGATTGAAATGGACAATGATTTTGGGCAAAAAATCATCTTTTCTGACGAAGCTCATTTTCACCTCGGCGCCTACGTTAACAATTAAAATTGCCGAATCTAGGGTACGGAAAACATCCACGTTATTGTCGAGAAACCAGTGCAGAGCGTGACAGTTTGGTGCAAATGGTGAAGTGGTGGACCCTTTCTCTTCGAAAATGAGGATGGGGGCAATTTTTCGGTCAACGCTGGGCGTTACAGAGCCATGATATCCGACTTTTTTACTCTAAACCATAGAATGGGATTCCGTTTTAACACATCGAAATACTTATCTGCTACCATATAATGTACTTTATATACAAGTATGCTATTGATAGTCATACAATTCTAAGACGATCTAACCATTTTCGTCAGTCCGTCTGTTGAGGCACGATTCAGTCGAAACGAAATAAGGTGGAGTCTTCACACGGCTGCTTTATACTTAGTAGGGACATAAATACTGTTACAACATTGAACACATCCATTTCAATAGTAGAACTGAACTTACCCCGTTAATGTGATATGGGTTTTGAAAGCTAACCTCAATAGCTAACCCCAATAGCGGGATTTTAAAATTGTTTTAACTTTCATGATGGAGTGGTCAGATAATGAGAACCGTATAGCTGTAATAGCGCCTTTCAAGTGTGGAATAAAAAAAACCGATATTCAAAACACTCAGGTCACTAGGGATTAGCCGCTGTTCGTCTACCGATGCATAAAACTATTTGAGGAGACTGGTGATGAAAAAGACCGCCACCGGTCGGGCCGCCCATGCTCTGTTCGAACACCTCATGTCATCAAAGCCAAGTTTAATCAAGAATTTACAGAATCTGGCTCCGAAAACAGAAAATCATATCCCATGAGATGAATACCACGCAAAAGTCCATGAGTCGAATCATTTTAAAATACTTGGGACTTGGGGCTTTCAAACGACGTACCGGAAACTTATTGATTGTAGCTTTAAAAAAAATAGGATTGAAAAATGCAAACGTCTTTTGATGAAGCACGCTGATAACTTCCACAGAAAAGTTTTGTTCACCGATGAACAAACTTTTACCGTTCAGGAAAAATTTAACAAGCAAAATGATAGAGTGTATGCGCGGTTATCAAAGGAAGTATCTGAACTGATCCCAAGGGTGGAAAGGATCATCACCCAGCTTCAGTCATGGTTTGGTGGGGTGTCTCTTACCTGCATTTCTGCGAACAAGGAGTCAAAATATCAGCCAAAGTTTACCAAGAAACCGTTTTGGAAGCTGTTGTGAAGCCTCTTAACAATTCCCTGTTCCAAAACCAGCCATGGACTTTTCAGCAGGATTCGGCGCCGGCTTATAAGGCTAAAACGTTCATTTCCTCTGAAGAATGGCCCCCAGGCAGTCCAGATTTGAACCCATTGGATTATAAATTGTGGACGGTTTTAGAGGACAAGTTTGTCCCAAAAGATACCTACATTGGACCTTAAGACTGTTTTGGTTCGAGCTATGGCCAATTTTCCAATGGACGGGGTTCGTGCAGCTATTGACGATTGGCCAGTGCGACTTAAGGCGTGTGTAAAGGCATTAGGCGGACATTTCGAATAAGTAGATTCTTTTTGGACACAATATACATCAATAAATATATTAAAAAAATTTCGGTCCAAAAACATTAAGTACTTTTTATTTTACAGCATAAAACGTATACAACAGTATTTATGTCCCCACTAAGTATAAGTATATTCCTGGCCTAGGCAACACTAAGTGAAATGTTCTTGGATCCCGCACAATTTTACAAACGCTCAAAAGAAAAGGTTCGTGTCGATTTGTGCAAAGAAATTTAGAAAAAATACTATCGCGGTGCTCCAAAAGAAATTTATAAGACCGTTACAGGTGACGAATTATGGATCAATGCTTATGAGCAAAACAGCAATCGACAGTGTGGGTCTTCAAGGACGAGCCAAATCCAACAAAAGTTGTTCGTGGAAGAAGTACATCGAAGCAAATGATTGCGTTTTTTCGGTAGAACCGGTCATATTGCCGCAGTGCCTTTAGTGGAACGCAGGACACACAGGTAACGAATCATGGATCTATGCATATGAGACCGAAACAAAACAGCACTCGACCGTGTGGGTCTTCGAAGACGAGCCAAATCCAACGAAAGTTGTTTGTGGAAGAAGCACTTCAGAGCAAATGTTCGCCTGATTCTTCGGCAAAACAGGTCATGTGGCGACTGTACCGCTTGAGCAACGTAGGATGATCAATTCTGAGTGGTACACCACAAATTTGTTTGCCTGAAGTCTTTGGAGAAATTCGAAAAACAAACAAGAGAAGACGAATCATTGTGCACCATGACAATGCGAGCTCTCACACTTCGACCAGCCAAAACGTCGAATTGATGGGTCATCCGCCGTACAGTCCTGACTTGACACCCAATAACTTCTTTTTATTCCGGCACATCAAGAAAAAAATGCGTGGTCAACGATTTTCGTCTCCAGAAGATGCTGTTGCAGCGTTCAAAAACCATGTTTTTAAGGTGTCTCAATCGGAGTGGAAAAAGTGATTCGGCAATTGGTTTGAGCGCATGCAAAAGTGTATAAATCATGCTGGAGAATACTTTGAAAAACAATAAACCATTTTTTATGATAAATATTCGCATTTTCATTATTAGGCCAGAAATATATATATCAGCCCTTGTATGGGTATGCAGAAACGATTGAATCTACTTAAATCAAAATATGTGCCTCTATGACAAACAACGACCAATCCTTTTTATAAGCTTGTGGAGTAATTCCCTCTATCAAAGATGGTACCTACTCGAATATTTAAGATTTGGGCCAGTTTGGGATTTTAACTACATATATAAATCAATATAGGCGCAAGGGGCACAAAAAACTCGCCACCCTCAACTATGGACATATGGGTAATAAAAACCAAGAAAATTTCATAACATTTACTTTACGTTTCAGAGAAATTTGAGGTCTTGACCCATGGGGCTCAGAAAAGTATGTCCTTTCGAACATAGTCATATGGGATAATCAGAAACAGCGGAATTTTTTGACGAATCTGAATATGACATAAATTGGACCATTTAACTAAATTGGGGGCCATGGTTATTGGGGCTCAAAAACCGCCCCCTGATGTTCGGAGATATATGGGCATCCAAAATTAAATCCAAATATGTAGCTATATTTCAAATTTTGACACAAATTTGTAACATACACCGGCCCATATGGGACCTATGGATACTCGGAAACAGCGGAATTTTCTGACGAATCTGAATATGATATAAATTTGACCATTTAACTAAATTGGAGGCCATGGTTAATGGCCTCCAATTACCATTATGAGCATCCAAAAGTGGTATCCGAATATGTCCAAATATGTACCTATATTTCAAATTTGTGTCAATTTCTAACTTAATCCGGCCCATATGGGACCTAGGGGCCTAAAATTCGGCTCCTCGAACTATGGGTATAAAAAAAAATTTTCATAAGTCTAAACATCTCCTACATTTTACAATTCCACAAGTTTTAAGTCCTTGAACCATAGGTCTGAGGTCTTTAGGGAGCCTAGGTCTTGGCCTATTTAACTTCTACACATTATCTTAACTACAACCTCCTTTAAAGAGAGCAGCTTTTGTTCAGGGTAGGGTTCCAAACAGAGGAGATAGAATAGGGAGGACTTTTCGTTATTGAAAGGGTCGACTTTTTCGTATCGATTTTTTTTATGTACTTCAAATGTAACCATATTTAAAGTAGCCAGCCAAACAATACTTGTTGCGTTTATAATACGCTTTATAATGCGCTTTTATTTAGTTCCTCCAGTTAAAAAATATACATACGTTTTATTTTATTGTTTTGACAACGTGTGCCGAGTTTTAAAACATATCAAAAATGTTCGAGATTCATCCAGAGCAATCAATCAAGTCGGTAAGTACTTGTATGGTTAAATTTTAAGGGCCGATCATGATTTTGAAAAAAACACAAATTATTTAGGAAATTATTGTCATTTCTTTTGATTATGGCAATACTGGTAAAGTTCAATTGTGTATGGAACAAAATACCGGCCAAATGGCCGCCGCGACCTTGGCGGCACACTTCCATCCGATGGTCCAAATTGTCGATGACGCTGAGGCATACTTGAGGTTCTATGCCGATAATGTGCCGAATTTTCTCATCCTTTAGCTCTTAAATTGTGACTGCCTTATCAAATAACCCCTTTTCTTTCAAATAACCACAAAGAAAAAAGTCCAAAGGTGTGAAATCACATGATCTTGGCAGCCAATTAACATCAGCACGACCTGAGTTAACCCGGCCAATGAATTTGTCGCGCAAAAATGCAATTGTTTCGTTAGATGTGTGGCAAGTGGCACCGTCCTGTTGAAACCACATATCGTCCACATCCATATCTTCCAATTTGGTTCATAAAGAGTTCGTATTCATCTCACGATAGTGAACACCATTCAAAGTAACTGCTAGACCGGCCTCATTTTGAAAAAAAATACGGCCCGATGATGCCGCTAGCCCATAAACCGCACCAAACAGTATTGATCATTTGAATTTGTCTCGCAAAAGAGCAATTGTTTCGTTTGATGTTTGGCAAGTCGCACCGTCCTGTTGAAACCACATATCGTCCACATCCATATCTTCCAATTCGGTCCATAAAGAGTTCGTTATCATCTCACGATAGCGAACACCATTCAAAGTAACTGCTAGACCGGCCTCATTTTGAAAAAAAAATACGGCCCGATGATGCCGCTAGCCCATAAACCGCATTAAACAGTCACTCATTGTGGGTGCATTGTTTTTTCGACAATCACACTTGGACTATCATTCGCCCAAATGCGCTAATTCTGCTAATTGACGAATCCACTGAGGTGAAAATGTGCCTCATCACTCAAGGTGATTATCTTCGAAAATTGATCATCCATAAAGCCCACATTCATAATAAGCCTGAATAACTTTAACGCGTTGCTCGCTTGTGTATCTTTCCATGGTTCAAATTGAATTAGTCTGAATTGAGAAATATCAAATAAAATGCAGAAAAATACTTGACGTTTAGATGTGGTTAACGTTCACCCTTTATATAGCAGGTTTATTTGAAACTGATCAATACCATCCGTCCTTGGCCCAAAAAACTTAACTGTACCAAATTTCATAAAGATCGGGCAACATTTGCGACTTTAAGTTCAATAACAAGCTTTAGATATACTTAGTAGGGATAGAAATACTGTTACACACGTTTTATGCTGTAAAATAAAAAGTACTGAATGTTTTTGGACCAAATATTTTTAAATATATAAGTATTTAATATGTATGTATCCAAAAAGAATCTTCTTATTCGAAATGTCCGCCTTTTGCCTTTACACACGCCTTAAGTCGCACTGGCCAATCGTCAATAGCTGCACGAACCTCGTCCATTGGAAAATTGGCCACAGATTGAACCAAAGCAGTCTTTAGAGATCCAATTTTGGGATATCTTTTGTGACAAACCTTGTCCTCTAAAACCGTACACAATTTGTAATCTGATGAGTTCAAATCTGGACTGCCTGAGGGTCATTCTTCAGAGGAAATGAACGCTGGAAAATTGTTGCAAAGCAAGGCCTGGGACGTTTTAGCCTTATGGACCGGCGCAGAATCCTGCTGGAAAGTCCATGGCTGATTTTGGAACAGGGAATTGCTAAGAGGCTTCACAACAGCTTCCAAAACGGTTTCTTATTAAACTTAGGCCGATGTTTTGACTCCTTGTTCGCCGAAATGCAGGTCAGTGACCCCATTGTAAGAGACACCCCACCAAACCATGCCTGAAGCTGGGTGATGACCCTTTTCCACCCTTGGGATCAGTTCGGATGCTTCCTTAGATGACTGCGCATACACTCTTTCATTTTGCTTGCTAAATTTTTCCTGAACGGTAAACATTTTTTCATCGGTGAACAAAATTTTTCTGTGCAAGTTATCTGCGTGCTTCACCAAAAGACGTTTGCATTTTTCAATCCTATTTTATTTAAAGCTGTAGTCAATAAATGTCCGGTACGTTGTTTGAAAGCCACATGTCCCAAGTCATGATTCGACTAATGGACTTTTGCGTGATATTCATCTCACGGGCCATGATTTTCTGTTTTCGGAGCGGATTTCTTTGAATTCTTGATTTAACGGCTTTGATGACATGCGGTGTTCAAACAGAGCGTGGGCGGCCCGACAGGTGGCAGTCTTTTACATCTCCAGTCTCCTCAAACAGTTTTAAGCATCGATAGACGAACATGCGGCTAATTCCTAGTGGCCGGAGCGTTGAAAATATCGCTTTTTTCATTTCACACTCGAAAAACGCTATTACAGCGATACGGTTCTCATTATCTGACCACTCCGTGATGAAAGTTGAAACAATTTTAAAATCCCGTTACAGACTAACGTTATTGAGGTTAGCTTTTAAAACCCATATGACATTAATGAGGTATGTTCAGCTCTACTATTGAAGTGGGTGTGTTCAATGTTGTTACTGTATTTATGTCCCTACTAAGTACAGCAGACGGACTAAGGGACTGATAGACAGATATTGTTAAATCACATCAACAGGTAATTCTGAGTCTATCGGTGCACTTAAAGGTGGGTCTAGCTCAAAAAGTAGTTACGTATTTAAAAAATAACATCAAAACACAAAAACCTAAAAACCCGACGACAAAAAGCCGGGTAAATTGACATATCGGGTTTTGGCCTGGCCGAACTTTACGACATTTTTACTTGCGTTTGTATTTATTTTACCGGAATTCGTTACAATTTAATATTCAGACACCCAATACGAGGAGTAGTGACCAGTTTCCTTTCCAAACGATGGTGGGCAGTTAATGTGGCGCAACATTATCTCGCCTACTGCTCTTTTATTTTTATGACACTACAAATTAATAAAATATTGATACTGGGCCATAAACTGATCATCGCCTGCACGGGGAGAAAAACTTTTGAAAATTAATTTTCTAATAAAACGATAAAAAATAAAAGCGTTTATAGCCCATATCACATTAGCATATAAATTATAAAAAGAGAGAACGAACCAAATTTTTTGTATACATTTCTTAGATCTACATTTATTATATTTACTTGAAAATTTTACTTTATCTTAATTGGATTTTACTATTTAAAATAAAGAAAAAAAAACAAAAAAGAAAATTTTTCTCTAAACAGCCTATAACAAGAAATTGTATTTCAATAAACGATAAGACAACAACATTAGGCAACAAGTTTGGACAGCGTTTATGGCAACTCATTGCCACATTTTGTGCAGGCTGGTCGCCTATCGGCTGGTCTTTCTATCCATCGCTGTCTTGACTTGTTAATATCACTTAATACCGTTTTTATTGACATATTTCTATTATCAGCAACTAACATCATCTTTAGCAACGACATTCAACATCAGCGTCAACAACATCATCCACATCGTCATCATCATTGACATCGCCGCCAACAACATCAGCATCACATCGTGAACAACATTGGCAACATTAAAGACTCAACACAGCACCTGAGGGTATTTCGTTTTGCATTTTTCTTTTCTAGTTGGCTGTTTTCAATCTTGTGCATAATCTTAATCTTCGGCGTTATTATCAATTAACATGTTTTATAGTTTGTTTAAAGACAAAGTAAAAATGCTGCGAATCGATATTGAAGAGCTACATTCGGTCAAAGAATGTTGTTTTATTGTATCTGCTCTAACACCGAAAATCAAATACTTTTTATTATGTATTTTACTGTCCGTGCTTAAAAGCACATATTAGTTCTAGTCTGACTTAAAAATCCTTTTCTAAAAATTGTTACTTAATAAGTGGCTAATAAAAGTCGCTACCAAAAAAAATTTAATAACAGTTTTTAATTTTATAATAACTAGTTATTTTTTTTTATTTGCAGATTGATGTTTAGAGTTAAAAAAATGTATAACTGAGGCACTAAAACAAGAATTTGGATTAACCGCCGCTACTACGCACTGGAGTCCATAGTTTCGGTTTAAAGACAGTATAAGCGCACGTTTGGTGGCAATCCTTCGAGCATATGGACCAAAATGAGACTTGTTAACAATTCCGAGCCGAACATGGGACTGTCGAAACCCTTCAGTTCAGGCGGAGAAAACAATCGCTGCTGCTTTACAAAACAATCCAAGAGTTTCGACAAGAAGCTTATCTACTCAAATGGGTATAAGCAGACAGCTATTGCTGTCAATAATGCTGAATGCAACTTCCCGATTCGCTTAGAATTTTGCCAGAAGACGCTTCAAATGGCGAAAGGGACAAAAACATGGTAAATTGTCTTTTCATATCTGTCTTTTCGATTTAGTCTTTTCGATTTAAACGGCAACATAAACAAACAAAATTGAATGCCTCCAACTCACAGATACTCCATTAGACGGAATTGCATCCACTTCGTGTCACAGTGTGGTGTGCAGTTGCATCGCGCTGCATTGTCGGGCTCTACTTTTTCGAAGAAAACTGCCACACCGTTCCGGTTACTGGAGACCGTTATTTGGGCATGTTGTGAGAGTATTTCTATCCAGAATTACGCCGAATGAGAATTTCTTTTAAATCTGTGTGGTTTCAAGAAGATGGTGCAACTCCTAACATAGCACTGCCTGTTATAGCAGAATTGCGACGAAAATTTCACAATAAGCTGATATCCAGAAACTCCACATTCCGTTGGCCCCCAGGTTGTCTGACCTTATAGACTTGACCTGACTTTTTCTTGTGGGGTTATTGCAAACAACAAATTTGAATGAATTAAAGCAATCTTTTTGAGAAACAATTGCGGCTATTCCGGTCTCAACTCTCCAAGCAGTAATGAACAAATTTTTGGTAAGATGCCGCACATGCATCAACGGTCAGTGGGGGGGGGGTCATTTAAATTCCATTATTTTTAAAATTAAATAAGCTATATTTATTATGTGTTTTTTCGTTTTTTGTTTGTTATTTATTCGTTCTTTTATCATTATTATGACTTGAGCAGTTTTTATTCTGGTTGTAGACCTTTACGAGTGTTCACGCGCTAATTGGGAACCACTGTGGCGGCCATTAAGGGCCTCACCCAGCACTGATATTAAGTGTCATCCCTGGTGCGTGAACGTATCGCTCCCCTCTCACCCGTTGTTGGCCCTTGTTCTTTGCCTCTCTTCATATGTGGCTGAATTGCCAAAAAAAACATAACTGTTCGCAGTCAATCATCGCTAAGCAGCACGCGCACTTTGCGTTGTAATTTTAATTGTTTTCTAATAGTTGAGCGAGACGGACACCAAGGCCAGCAACCGGGAAAATTAGTGTAACACAATCATTGTAAAATTATATTTATAAGTGAATTTGGAAATAATAGGCCGTTGAAGAGCCAAAATAAAAAAAGAGCACAAAATCAAATTCGTCAACCAGTGCGGTGGTTTTTGTATTGTTGACCATCAATAGTGCTGCAGTTTATTTCTCTCGTTCTGCCTCACACTTTGGTGTATTCGAGCATCCCTCTGTCCCGATCAACATACTCACATATGTACGTACGTATACAATCTTAAGTGTGTGTCGCTGTGGAAGAGACCGGCAAGCCGTGGCCGTTGAAATTGGAAGCGGAGAAACATTTGCCAGTGGCGTAGCCAGCCAGGAGGGTCGAAAGCGACGAGACAGTGTCGTAACTGGTGAGGACGGACAAAACCACGGAAGACATTTTTGGTGAGTGGAGAAATCTCTATAAAGTGTTAGGGAGCGCCCTAACATATTGGTCCTTCGAGCCGGATCTTTCCATATTGGTCCTAACGAAGCCGTCTTGGAAATCATCGAAACCAGCAGACGAAAGACAGGAGGTACAAAAAACCAACGTACGTACAATATATTTTCCTTATATTTGAATTGTGGTGCTTTTTTTTGTTGTATCGACCTTGAAAGATTTTTCTGTCCTTAATTGTCTTCCAAAAGTAAAGTTACAAATTGCGTAACCTTGATACTTTATTGCATAATTTTTTTTTCTTTGTGAAGTAAAATTTTGAGAACCGTTTTAGAAAATAACAGTTACTCGTTACTTCATGTGCCAAAATTGTTGTTGTGCGAAATCGGCGTTTATTTTTTCGCCAATTTTTTGTCTCGCTCTTACGCACCAGTCACATTACTTTGTTTTTGTAACCAAACGGCATTTTTTTTTTCTATCATTTGCCTTTGTGGTCTGCGTGAACAAAACAAATCTTTGCTATTTCGGCAAATCGGAAATTTATCTCTGTTACCAAATATCCGCACAGTGGGTCCGGACTATTTTGGAGAAGATTTTTTCCTCTTTAAAAATAATTATTTTTTAAATTGTGCTTGGTTTTTGTGTTGGTTTGCCTATTTTCGGCACAGTGGGCAAAAGCAAATATCAGGCGAAATTTATTTTTTGTAGGAAATTAATATTTTTTATTCATTTATTTATTAATTGTCATTTTTTCTTATTTTTTTGAACGTTCGTTTTAAGTCCCTGCCTTTCTAGGAGAATATTAAGTTTCGAACAGTGGGTCGAAAATATTTTATTGATTTTATCAATATAGTTTTTTTTCATCTTTCGTCAACCTCTAGTTGTGTATACAATATCTGCCCCTTTTCTAGAAAATTCTTTTCTGAGATCATCTGCACAGTAGTTAAGCAAATCATTTGAAAAAAAAAAAAATAATTTTGATGAAATTTTGCTGTCAGTGTCACATTTTTAGAAGTTGGCACAGTGGGTTAGAGGCTAAATTTTGAAAAATTTATTGAATTTCCTCAAATTTTTTTTTTGTACAGAATGGGTCTGTTGGAGGTTTATTTGCAGCAATGTGAAGAGATCATTGCGTTAGAAAAGGAATTAGAAAAGGCTGATGCGGCGAAATATAATGAGGTAGCCTTAGAAGCAGAAAAGCAGGAGGTTCAAAGTTTGTGGGCGGACTGGAAAGAGAGTTATAGAAACTGTATTTCTGACCCTGATGGATCGAAATCAGATAAGATTACTATAAAGGCTAAGAAAATTGAGGTTCATGATAGTTACATTAGATGTATGAGCATTATTGGTGAATTAAAAGATAAACTAAAATTTACTGTACCCGCAAATCAAAAGCCTAGCTCGTCAATTTCTGTCCCGCCTTGTGATACCGAAATTTTTCACGGTGATTACGTGAACTGGCCCAGCTTTAGAGACTTGTTCACGGCAATATATGTGAACAACAAAAAATTAAGTGCGGTAGAAAAATTGTATCATTTGTTTCAGAAAACTAGTGGTGAGGCGAGGGAAATAAATAGGCATATTCCACTGACAGCCGAAGGGTTCGAGATAGCTTGGGGAAACTTGAAGAATCAATATGAGAATAAACGTATTCTCATAAATAATCAGTTACGCACCTTATTTAATCTGCCCCAATGTTCTCAAGAAACTGCAAGTGGCTTAAAGAGACTGCAAAGAGACATTACTAATGCGATTTCTGTTCTTAAACTGTATGAAATTGACGTCGGATCATGGGATCCCATTTTTGTCTACCAGTGCTCTACTAAATTGCCGAAACTCACTCTGTCCCTGTGGGAACAATCGATGGCAAAGAAAACGAGAATGCCAAAGTGGGAAGAGTTGGATAAATTTTTGACGGAAAGATTCCAGGCATTAGAAAGCGTTTCTGATATGTACGCTTCAAGTTCGTCTGCCCCTGCTCAGGTCCCGCGACCAAAGTACAACTTCGAAAAATCAAAGAACTTTAAGGTTCATCACACGAAAGTAGATGCTACGAAATGCAACTTGTGCACGGGAAATCATATTTTACGATCCTGTCCCAAATTCTTGAACATGGAATTCAAAAATAGATTGTCAATTGTTAAAAGGGACAAACATTGCTTAAATTGTCTAGCCCCTGGTCATATGGCCTCAGAGTGTCCAAGCAAGAATACTTGTACAGAATGCAATTCAAGACATCATACACTCCTACATAGGAATAAGGAGTCTCAGAGGAACGATAGAAGAAATGAGAAACATAGTTTGTCCCAAATTACGCAAGATCGAAATATACAGTCCACTCATTCGTCTTTGACACCGGAAAATGTCAGGACATATCACACTTCTGTTGCGAATAGGACGATGTTAGCCACCGCATGGGTAACAATCTTGAAGAATGGTCTGTCCCATAAGGTTCGGGCTCTAATCGACCCTTGCTCCGATGATACATTTATATCATCAAGGCTTCAAAGGCTTTTGAAATTGCCGACGAGGCCAATTTCGGCAGAAATATCTGGGTTAGGAGGTGAGCACCTAACAAAATGTTCACAAATCGCCATTTTTACACTTGGTTCTACGAAAATGTCGAAATTTTCGATTGACATTGATGCGCTTGTGGTATCAGATGTCACAGGAAACATCCCAACACATTCGTTCGAGAATGTTGCTTCGGGACATCTTCCAAACTTGGAGTTCGCTGACCCTGAATTTTACAAAAGTGCCCCTGTAGATATTCTATTAGGCGGAAATTTGTATCCACTAATATTGCGTGGTGGGGTTGAGCACGGCATTCTAGGATCGCTCGTGGCTCAGGAAACAGTCTTCGGGTGGATTGTGACTGGCCCAACGACCCAGAGGACCTCGAAATGTATAGTTCGAGTCTCTCATTGTACGAGAGTGTCCATAAATCAACAATTAGAGAAATTCTGGGAAATTGAGGAGGTTCCGAGGGAGCCAATGGTCTCAGAAGAGGATGCGAATTGTGAGCGAATTTATCAACGTACAACGGTAAGGAATTCGGACGGAAGGTACGTCGTGGATTTGCCTTTTAGGTCTGCTTATCCGATAAATTTGGCTACCAACTCGAATAGATATATTGCACTTAGCCAATTTCTTAGAAATGAAAAATCCCTGTCCCGCAAACCGGAGTTTAAAGCGATGTATGATGAGGTCATACGGGAATATCTAACTCTGGGACATATGGAGCAAGTTGAGGCTCCAAAGGATAATTCGGAGGACTGGTTTTATCTGCCCCATCACGGCGTCTTCAAACCTGACAGCGCCACAACGAAGTTGAGGGTAGTTTTTAACGCCTCCTGCCCATCAGCTGGTGGGAAAAGTCTAAACGACTTTCTGTCTGTCGGCCCAGTCCTTCAGAAGGACATAATTACATTAATTTTGAATTGGCGCCTGTACAAATTCGTCTTCAATGCGGATATAACAAAAATGTACAGGCAGATACTGGTAAATCCTGCACACGCAAAATACCAGCGAATACTCTTCCGATCGTCACCAGACGAGGAGATTCGAGATTACCAGCTAAAAACAGTGACTTTCGGGCTAAATTGCGCTCCCTACCTGGCCCTAAGGACATTGCTGCAATTGGCAGACGATGAGGAACATAGGTTTCCTATGGGTGCCAAAATTTTGAGAGAAAATATGTATGTTGATGATGCATTAGTAGGCGCTCATTCTGTTCCAGAAGGCGTAGAGGCTCGATTCCAGTTGAAAAAAATTTTGATGTCAGCTGGTTTTCAGCTTCGAAAATGGACATCAAACAATAAGGAAATTCTTGATGGTCTGCCCCGTAGCCATCTTTTGAATGACGCATTTTTTGATTTTGATGATAAAAGTACAGCCAAAACTCTAGGGATTCGATGGAATGCGGCTTCCGACTGTTTCTATTTCGTAACGGAAAAGCTGCAGGACAAGAATTCGTTCACTAAGAGAGAAGTTTTGTCTGTAATTGCGAGGTTATTCGATCCGCTAGGATGGCTAGCACCGGTCGTAATAACTGCAAAGGTATTCATGCAGCAGCTTTGGCTCGATGATATCAAGTGGGATGACCATTTGAAACCTCTGTCCCTATTGAAATGGAAGGCATTTGTGGAGAAATACTGTGAAATAGACCAAATTCACATACCACGTTGGGTACGTTATTCTCCTCAGTGTATCATAGAACTTCATGGTTTTTGCGACTCATCAGAGTTGGCTTACGCTGCTACGTTATACGCGAGAGTAATTGTAGGCAACAAAATTTACTCGAATTTACTTGTTTCGAAATCTAAGGTCGCGCCGATTAAAAAGGTCTCTCTGCCAAGGTTGGAACTTTGCGGAGCTTTGCTTCTGTCAGAATTAATAAATGCGATTCTGCCTCAATTGAAAATTGCTAAAGCCTCTCTGTTTCTCTGGTCTGACTCGACAATTGTGTTGGCATGGCTAAAGAAGCCCTCGCATACTTGGACGACGTTCGTCGCAAATAGGGTTGCCAAAATTCATAAGAAGGTAGGAAATAGCTGGAAGCACGTATCATCAAACGATAATCCGGCTGATCTAGCAACCCGGGGGCTGACTCCTTCAGAATTAAAGGAGAAAAGGCTCTGGTGGTATGGACCACCATGGTTACAGGAGGATGCTAGTTTCTGGCCCTCAAACTTAGATATTCCGGAAACGACTCTGGAGGCGAAACCTATCCGAACTCATGTAGCTAGATCATCCGAGATCGAAGATATTTTGGATCGCTTTTCATGTTTGTCGAAGGCTATACACGTAGTTGGCTATATATTTCGCTTTTTCAAAGCAACTCACCCTGTCTCAAAGGAAAAAGCACGACCCAAAGGTACCAAGCTATCTGGTCAGGAGTTGGCCTCGGTAAGGACTCGACTAATGGTTTTGTCTCAGAAGATTCATTTTCCAGGTGAATATAACTGTCTGTCCCAGAAACGGAGTATCGAATCAAAAAGTCCTATCCTAACCCTAACGCCCTTTTTGGACAAGGACCAGCTAATCCGTGCCAATGGTCGCCTAGGCTCCACTCTATCTTTGTCATATAGTGAAAGGCATCCGGTTATTCTGTCCCATCAAAGCCGATTTGCAAAGTTATATATTGCTTTTATTCATCAACTGACCCTACATGGGGGAATTCGCCTCATGCTAACTACGGTTCGGTTAGAATGTTGGATCATAAAGGCAAGGAATTTAATAAAAACACACATTCACAATTGCAAGGTGTGTGTCATTGCACGGAAAAATCTTCAAAGTCAAGTTATGGCCGCTTTGCCCCCCGAAAGAACTTCATTAAGCCGCCCATTCTGCAATACTGGGGTAGATTTCGCTGGCCCATTCGATATTAAAAACTTCTCTGGTCGCGGATGTCGCATATCTAAAGGGTATGTCTGTCTCTTTGTCTGCTTCGCTACGAGAGCTATTCATTTGGAAGCAGTTAGTGATCTATCGACTCCAGCTTTCTTGGCCGCCCTTACCCGTTTCGTTTCCCGCCGTGGCTGTCCCAGTAGAATTTATTCCGATAATGGTAGGAATTTTGTGGGTGCCGCTAAAGAAATCAGATCTAACCTGATGAAGGTCATTTCCGAAGTTAAGGACGAAGCAGTCGTGCGGTATGGGTTCCAAAAATTGGAATGGCATTTTATTCCGGCCTCCGCCCCTCACATGGGAGGGCTTTGGGAGGCAGGAGTCAAAAGCTGTAAGACGCATTTAAAGAAAATCTCTGGTCAAATTCGACATACCTTTGAGGAACTGAGCACTATTTTAGCGTCTATTGAATCCTGTCTCAACTCGAGACCTCTAACTCCTCTATCGGACGATATCGATGATGTAGGTGCTCTGACCCCGGGTCACTTTTTGGTTGGGTCCGCTTTACTGTCCCCGGCCGAGCCAGAAACTATGCCTTCTCAAACGGCTCTCCTAAACCGCTGGAGGCGGTTAAAAGTAGTTCAACAAGACTTTTGTCGTATATGGAAGTCGGACTACTTAAAAGAGTTACACAAAAGAAATAAGTGGAAACAAATCAAGTATAATATACAAGAGGATGATCTGGTAGTCCTACGACAAGAAACTGGGGGCCCGAATGAGTGGCGCCTTGGACGAGTCGTGAAACTCTATCCCGGCAAGGATAATCAAATCAGGGTTGTTGACGTAAAAACGCAGTCTGGCACGATTACGCGGCCCATCCATAAACTCGTCCTTCTGCCACGGGCCATCTGACCCTTTCTTATAGTAGCCGTTCTGTCCCTATTCGCCTTTTTCGTATCACCACAAATAGTTCTACCTATAATTCTAATGTGTTTTTGTTCTACAGAAATGGAGTACCTAGAGGACTACCGCTGCCCCGTGTGCACCACACGCCACCCTTTCAGAACGTGTCGACGTTTCCTTGCACTTGCCCCGGCTGACAGAACGCAACTTATCGAGCGATATCATGCCTGTATTAATTGCCTTGGACTGTCCCACGAGCAACGTGAATGTCGCAGCAAATACCGGTGCCACATTTGTCGGGTACGTCACCACACACTGCTTCACCCACTAGATGTTTCGAGTTTTGAGTGGCTGCAGATGACAGCACTGGTGAACATCCATCGCCCAGGAGTGGATGACAAGAAATACTGTGTGCGCATCCTAATGGATCCGAACCAGCCGGTCAGCCAGGTGATTGTGTCGGCCCCGAAATTTCCCTTTTCTGTCCCAGACCACTTGGGCTATTTAAAGCTGCAGCTTACGAAAGGGTTTGAGTCAGTTCACACCCTTACCGCCACTTTCGAAGTTTACCGCGGGGCCCCGCCGTTCACCCCGCATCGCTACTGCTCTCCACTTGCCGTCCAAGACAAATACCACCACGACGAGCTAGCCAACTGCAACTTCTTTTACCCGGGCGCTTGCTGCCTCATTTTGGGATCCGACGTTGCCAGCAAGGTGTATATGGGTCTGCCTCAGGAGGATGCCGATTGCCCAAAACACGATCTTTGGTTGGGCTCTGTTTGGCCCACTGCCCGTGTTAAAGGATGTTGCGCTGAGTAGTCCACAACTGTCCCCAAAGGAACACTAATGAAGCCATCATAACTTTAGGATCAACTAAATGATCTCGTATTCTATTATTATTTTATTTTGTTATTGAAACCCCCTTTATTTTTCTTTATTTTTTATCTTGTTTCTTTGTTTTTGTAATACTTTTCCCAAAAGTTAATGAATGAATTATTATGAATTATATTATTTTGCACAATTCGTGCAAAGGGGGGCGGTATGTTCACGCGCTAATTGGGAACCACTGTGGCGGCCATTAAGGGCCTCACCCAGCACTGATATTAAGTGTCATCCCTGGTGCGTGAACGTATCGCTCCCCTCTCACCCGTTGTTGGCCCTTGTTCTTTGCCTCTCTTCATATGTGGCTGAATTGCCAAAAAAAACATAACTGTTCGCAGTCAATCATCGCTAAGCAGCACGCGCACTTTGCGTTGTAATTTTAATTGTTTTCTAATAGTTGAGCGAGACGGACACCAAGGCCAGCAACCGGGAAAATTAGTGTAACACAATCATTGTAAAATTATATTTATAAGTGAATTTGGAAATAATAGGCCGTTGAAGAGCCAAAATAAAAAAAGAGCACAAAATCAAATTCGTCAACCAGTGCGGTGGTTTTTGTATTGTTGACCATCAATAGTGCTGCAGTTTATTTCTCTCGTTCTGCCTCACACTTTGGTGTATTCGAGCATCCCTCTGTCCCGATCAACATACTCACATATGTACGTACGTATACAATCTTAAGTGTGTGTCGCTGTGGAAGAGACCGGCAAGCCGTGGCCGTTGAAATTGGAAGCGGAGAAACATTTGCCAGTGGCGTAGCCAGCCAGGAGGGTCGAAAGCGACGAGACAGTGTCGTAACTGGTGAGGACGGACAAAACCACGGAAGACATTTTTGGTGAGTGGAGAAATCTCTATAAAGTGTTAGGGAGCGCCCTAACAACGAGTATGTTGTTTCTTTTTCAGTATCAACGTAAAAAGAAGAAATTGGTGAAATGTTTTTGCTATTTGCTATTGCCAATTTCTTATTTTTACGTTGGTTCTGAAAAAGAATCAACATAAAGGTCTCGAACCAGAATTAAAAACTGCTAAAGTCATTATATTTATTATGTTTATTAAATTTATCATAACTAAAAGAAAAATTAATTTCATACACTGAAAAAAAGTGATTTGAGTTTCTGAATGTAGCAATATTAATCAGCCACCCTGTATGTTACATGACTTTTTGGAGAAGTCGGAGAATTAGGGGAATGTTCTGACTTGTTCATAAAATGCATGGTTTTTTTTAGCTTTCATACGTAGAATTCAGAAGAGGCCTAGTCATTCGGAACTTTGCCCCTATGTCGACAAGCCCCAAATGTAGCCAACACTTTCAAAAAACAGAATATTAGAACTCGTTATGAAGGATTTGTTGATAAAGGACTTAAGATTAGCGTTACTTTTACGAAAAAAAATATTTTTTTTTTCATTTTATTTAATGTATATGCCTTTAAAGTCTTTGGGGAAGTTAGTCTACCAATGAGGGGTATTCGCAAAGATAATGCCAAAACTCATGACTAAATTGCATTGCATTTGAAGACACTTATATGGGAAAAGTTGTTTGGGCCCTTCGAACCGGCCCTAGTTCCAAATTTGATTGATTTCTTTAAAACAAGTTCATATTTTGATTTTTGTCCAAGTTTTTTTCTCTCCGTTATAGGATATAGGGTATATTTACTATGTCCTTCCGCTTGCAACACCTTGAAATACTGATCGGAGATTGAATCGACGTAATATTTTAAGATGATCAAACTACGTATGTTTGTTATTCCGTCTGTGTAAAACAAACTACAGGTCTCACTTTTCAATCTAGGTGTCTGAAATTTTGCAAAAATATGTGCTGATGGACTGAAACGGTTGGTATTGAACAAATCGGATGAGAGGTACAAATTGTCCCCACAGAAGGACTGAGTCAACTTCAGGAAAAATGACTAAATTAAATTATCTTTAGGGGTGTTTTGTTTATACAGGGTGAGTCTTATTGAAACCAAATATCGTCCATGTCATTCTCTTATATTTTTTGATACAAAAATTCCTTGAGCATGGCGCGGCAACGCTTACCGTTGACGGTAACGGCGGCTCTTTGCTTATTTCCGAAGAAAAATTAGGCAATGCTGCCGGCATCCCAAAATCCACTCCAAACATTGACTCGTTGTGGATGCATTGGCTTCTCAATAGTCACGTGCAGGTTCTATGAACCCCATATGCGCCGATTTTGCTTATTGACATAGTCACCGAGATGAAAATGAGCTTTATCTGAAAACACGCTTTTTCGGTAAAATTCTTTATCTCCGCATGGGATGGTGTTCTATTATTAAATGACAAAGTTCAACCTTTTCAATAAAACAAAAAAAAAATTGAAAAAATTACCACTAATTTTTTTTTACAACCAATCCAAATTTAAAATGTCAAATCGCCCACCCTTTATATCTTTATCTGAACTGATTTTTACCAATTTTAAAAGCGAGAGTTCTTGGCACCTGTAACTTACCCGCGGTTAACATCAGCAAGATAAGTTGTAGTATGTGGCTTCTAGAGCTAAAAACAGAAAAATCGGAAGATCATATATGTGGGAGCTATATATGTAATGCGCAAAATAGAAAGGGACCTAAGGGTAAAACCAGTTTTGTTCAGGAGAGCCATTTTAAAGATTTAAATACGTGTATCTTTGGTGTACCATCACTTTTATAAAACGCGCATATCTCTGAGAGGGAACACTTTTGGGGCATGGGATCGGTTTCATTCGATGCTCAGATGTTGTCCACATCAAAAAAAAAAAATGAAAATTGATTTATTTTACCCTTAGGTCCCTTTCTCTATACGCTGTCACATATAAATCTGAACGGAATTTCTTTAATCAATTGTGTGCCACATTTCATCCAGATTGGATGTAATATGTTGCTTGCACAGCGAAAGCAGAAAAATCGGATAAACATACATATGGGAGCTATATCTAATTCTGAACCGATTTTCTTCAGTGCAGATAACGTCATGTTTTGGCCCAAAATATTAAAAATCGGATGAACATTAGTGGGGGAGATATATCTCAATGTGAACTGATTTTCTTTAAACTTTTAAATTTTAATAACGTCCTTCTTTGGTCCATATAACTAACGTGTGCCAAATTTTTTCAATTTTTTCAAATCGAGTGAACATATTTGTATGGGAGCTAAATCTAAACCGATTTTCTTCTGGATCAAAAACCTTCTCGTGCTAAATTTCATAAAGATTGGCTCCTAGAGCTAAAACAGAAAAATAGAATCGACCAAATCCAAATCTAAACCGAATTTCTTCAATTTGAATGACGTCTTTTCTTAGTACAAAAAACTTTCTTGTGTCAAATTTCATCAAGATTGGATGTAATATGTGGTTTAAAGGCTAAAAACATAAACATATACTTTATATATATGTGGGAGTTTTCTCGAAATCTTAACTAATTTTCTTCAATTTCAACAGCGCCCGTCTTTGAGCCGAAAAAATTTACTTAAAGGTGGGCCTAGCTCAAATATTTTTTGGTAGTTACTTACATTTGCTGTGAAATTATGTTATACGAGTAATAACCTGTTACTCAAAGTGTTGCAGGGTATAAATATAGTTGCTTGAATAGGTAACACTTCAATCGCCTTAGCCTGTTTATTTTTAATGGTCGTACAACTGTAAGGGGTTCTAGCCATGGACGTCGTATGTGTATCTGTCTGTAGAATGCAATCTACAGAGATATATGCGGATGCTTTGAAACGTTTGTTTATAAAAGGGGCGTGGAATTTATGAATTTTTTGCTTCCTTTTCATTAACTCGTGAAGACTTTCGTGAGATCATTTTTAAAAGAGGTTTGTTCTCTTTGGATCCCGCACAATTTGACAGTCGCTCAAAAAAAAAGGCTCGTGTCGATTGGTGCAAAGAAATATTGAAATAATTCGATCGCGGTGCTTTAACAGACGTTTGTAAGATAGTCACAGGTGACGAATTATAGATCTATGAGTATGAGCCCGAAACAAAACAGCAATCGACCGTGCGGGTCCTCGAAGACGAGCCAAATCCAACGAAAGTTGTTCGTGGAAGAAGCCTTTCGAAGCAAATGGTCGCCTGTTTCTTCGGCAAAACTGTTCATGTGGCGACTGTTCCGCTTGAGCAACGTAGGACGGCCTTAGTTGTACTGCACAATTTGTTTGCCTGAAGCCTCGGAGAATTTCGAAAAAGAGAACAAGAGAAAACGAATTATTGTGCACCATGACAATGCGAGCTCTCACGCATCGGCTCAAACTAACGCCTTTTTGACCGGCCAAAACGTCGAATTGATGGGTCATCCGCCGTACAACCCTGACTTCTTTTTATTCCCGCACATCAAGAAAAAAATGCGTGGTCAAGGATTTTCGTCGGCAGAAGATGCTGCTGAAGCTTCAAAACCATGTTTTGGAGGTGTCTCAATCGGAGTGGAAAAAGTGCTTCGACAATTGGTTTGAGCGCATGCAAAAGTGTAAAAGTCATGCTGGGGAATACTTAGAGAAAACAATAAAACCATTTGTGATGATAAATATTCGCATTTTCATTATTAGGCCAGAAATATATATAGCAGCACTCGAAGTAGGTGAACCGACTATATGTGATGAAGGGTATATAAAATTCGGCCTGGCGGAATATAATTTGCACACTTATTTTAAAATGAAATGTTTCAATATCCTCACCTGTTTGCTGCAATCTGCCTCCTTGTCGTCTCTTTGTCAGAAGAATTTGCATTTACTGCATATTTAGCATATCCCCCATATAAAAAGGGCTGAGTTACTTTCGATGTGACTTACTACTCGTATCTAGTAGATACTCTAGAAATTCTTAAGATGCTTTCATTTCATTTTCTTCTTTTCTCGCTCGTCCCCTAATAAAATTGTTCTTAATGGTGTCGGCATCACTGCCACTCAAGAATGTCAGACCAAAGAGATGAGGTCTAAGAAGTGACAGAAGAGAAACAAGAAAGCCAAGCGAGAGACACATGAAAAGTGTATTTTGTTAACAAATCACTTAAGGTGTGCATACGAGTGGTACGTAGTGGGTGTAGGTGTCACGGGAGTCACGGGTGTCATTCCACTGAGTGATTGTTAAATATTTGAATTTGTCAGTTAATTGAAAACACGGTTGGATAAACGAAACAGCTCGAAGATAAAAATGCTAAAGACTGATTAAGACAAATTGTAAAGCAAATGGGCCTGCAACAAATGCTGCACTGATGAGGAAGGTTGGTAGGTGATACGCTCCAGAATAATTTATGTTCGAATAACTTTAGTTAAGAGATTAAGCAAATACTGCCGTGGTGGCAGACAATATTAATCTCGTTTGTGGTGGAACATGTTGAAGAAAGTGAAATATGATTGGCGAGATTAACGCGTATGAGTATTCATAGCTTAAGTTGTCTGTGGGTTCTGTTCTGTTGTCCTGAACTTAACTGGTGGGATGATTAAGGGACACTGACATCGTGGGTTCTGGTGGGCTTTCTCATGAAGATCGGTCGATGACGCTTCAGGGATGCTATGTCATTTATGCCATTAACTAGTGTTGTATTGTATTGCAGCACTGATAGCGCAAACACTTGACTTAGGTCTTATACATCAGAATCATGTGTGAGAAGTGCACCAACAAATCCAAAAAATCGGGGTTTACGGAAAACCGTCACTTTTTTTTAAAAAAACCGAGTCTTTAAAAATACCTACTGTCATGATTTTTTAAAAGTAAAAAACCTATATTTACCGACAATCCGGTTTTAGCCTTTGTCAAGGAATTGAAAATGATTCCCCAATAAGAAGTGAAGTAACTGTCTCTATTTCTAGACTCTAGAATGCAACAAAATCATTTGCTGCGATTAGGGGGTTGTTTTTTATTTTAAATTAAACTATAGGATATTTTTTTAGACGTGTGGTGTTTAATCTGGCCACAATTTTTTTAGGAGTTGGTCTTTTTGACAGTTTTGTACTTGATTTATGCTCAGTTTTGTTTGCCATTTCATAATGAATAGACTTAGTCCGGAACAACGTTTGCAAATCGTCGAGAATGGGCCCAAAACGAGATGGCCACCGATGCTGATTATTATAAGAAAATTCTGTTCAGCGATGAAGCTCACTTTTGGTTGAATTGGGTCGTTAATAACAAAAATTGTCGCATTTGGAGTAATGAAAGTCCATAAGCTTTGTTAACAATACGTTAAATTCTCAAAAAGTCACTGTTTGGTTCGCTCTATGGGCAGAGGGAATCATTTATCCATATTTTTTCAAAAAATAAAACCGGCCATAATTTTACAGTCATAATGTTACAGTTAGCTATAGCTTATTATTGTAGACGCGTGGTGTTCTATCTGGCCACAAATTAATTGGAGGTGGTCTTTTTATTAGTAATTTATGCTCAGTTTGGTTTGCCATTTCATAATAAATAGACTTACTCTTGAACAACGTTTGCAAATCGTGATGAATGGACCCAAAACGAGATGGCCACAGATCCTGATTTTTACAAGAAAAATTTTAAGCTAATTTTTTGTTGAATGGTTATGTTAATAACCAAAGTTTTCACATTTGGAGTAATGAAAATGCACAAGCCATTATTAAGACGACGTTAAAATCTCAAAAAGTCGTTGTTTGGTGTGCTCTATGCGCTGAGGGAATCATTGGTCCATATTTCTTCATAAGCCGGCCATAATGTTAAAATCAAAGGGTAATGCTATAGAGCCATGATTAATACATTTTTCGTGCCTGAGTTAGAGGATGTTGATGTGGGCGACCTTTGGTTCCAACAAGACGGCGCTACATGCCATACAGCTAACGAAACAATCAATTTGTTGAAGGAATCTTTTGGTGAGCGATTTACCTCGCGTCGCACAGTGGGAAAATTACGAAAAAAATTGGAAATAATTCGGCCATTTCGTTTGTAATGGTCCGATTTAAATGAAAATTTACATTGACCTTCTTGAAGTGTTACTGAGCTTAAGTTTTGAATTTCATGCATCTGTGTTTAACAGGTGCTGCACAGTGGGCCCTCAAAGTTGGTCACCTCGAGTTAAAATTTTCTTTTTCAAGCCGCCAAAAGCGTATTTGTGGTCCGATCGTAATAATTTTTTCTTTAGTGAAATCTGCTGGACAAACCCAACCAAAAATGTTATTACAAATTTTTTCATATCTCGTACAATAAAAAAGATATCGGGACTTAAAGTTTTTTTTTCGAAAAATTTGCTTTGGATTTTCTGGGATTATTTTATTTTTGGGAATCAGTTTTAGGTGAATCGGGGAAAATTTAATCCTGGTTTAAAGAAAACACTTTGGTTAATGTTTTAAAAAAAGAATTGTAGCAAAATCACCAATAATATGAAAATGCCAGCTGTTCAAAGTCAACTATTGCGAAAAAAGTGGGATTTTGAGTGTTTTACGGCGAAAAGGTACCTTTACTCTTATGTCAATAACTTTAATGTTTCTTAAGTAACATACAAAAAATTTGCATTTATTTCAAAGAAAACTTTATGCTTAATACAAATAATAAGCAATTGTGACCCTAGTCGGTACTTTTCTTGCTCCAGGCGTCTCCAAATATGGGCATTTTTTTCAAAAAAAATTGAGTTTGAGCTCAAATAAAAAAAATCGCCACACTGCTGGCCCAATTTGGTGCTATAAGTCAGTTAACTACATATGTTTTCTAAAATCCCAAGCAAAGAAATTTTGCGGGAGGCCATTTCTAGGACAAAAAAAATGAGTTTTTGTTAAAAAATCCCATTTCTGGGATTTTGTTTTCCCCTGTGTCAAATTTTAGAAAAGTGGCAACTCCAATTTTTTTTTTGAATAAGTTTTTCATTTTGTCACAAAAATATTGATACTACGTAAAAAAATCAGGTTTATATCTCCAACCAGCAAAATTTTACAGTGGTCTGAAATATTGACTTTTTTTGCTACCTTCACAAAAAAATTTTTTTTTCTCGTTTTTATCAATTATTATTCAACATATTGAGTTAATTGCATTCTTTTTTATAATCTGTTAAAACTAGAGGTAATTACCTTTCCATTGGTATATAAAAAGTATATCCTTTTACCTACAGTTATAACAGCACGTGCGCTGGAATAAGACCCCTTTGAGTAAAATATTAATTTTTTTGGTAAATAGCAATTTCATTTTGTGAGAGATCAATGTTGTTGCATTTAAAAAAATCAAATTTACACATTTCCAATCGCAAAAAAGTAATTTAATTGTTGCAGATAGAAAATTTGAATAAAAAGATGCTATTGACTTCATTTTTTGTGAAAAACTTTTTTTTAAATAAATTAACATTTAAATAAATCTTATAATTAAAAAACATTAAACTTAAATGATTTTATTCCACGTCCAGCATATCTAATAAATCAGAAAATTCTTCTTCGTCTCCATGCGTCATTTCGTGGTACGAAGTCAACTTACTTCTCATGGAGGATAAAAAAGGATCTGAAGATAATAATAAACTATTAAGTAAGTCTTCGTTTTGTGCTATTCTTGAGCATTTTCTTGTGGAAAATTGTTGAACATATCTGAAGTCTCGATTTCTAGCTTCTTGTGGTTCTTCAGTTAACTCGCCTATAGGGAGAAGGTGAGACTCGATTATTTGTTTCCCATGGAACAGGACTCTGTGTATAGTTGGCGTTAGATCTTTCCAGGGATAGAGATCAGCAAGCATTTTTAAAATTCGTTCGGCGTAAACTCCAAATTTATCGGAATTAATCTTTTGTTTGGAATTCAGAGCTAAAAGCAATATATTAACCATTCGAATCAACTCCTTATTGATTCCAGTTATTTCTGCAGCTGTATTATAGTCTGCGAAGAATCTTCTGGCAGTGTTTCCATCATTTGTATTCCCAAAGTTCGAGCGTGGTTTAGAAATATTTAGGCCAGTTTGTTGTTTAAATGCATCTTGAATTCTTTTTTTTTCACTTGCTCTCATTTCATGCATTTCTTTGTTAGCTCGAATGTTTGTCCTTTCATTTCCTGTTATAGATTTATACTTAATGTCATAAGCAAGGTTTAGAAAGTGTTCTAGAAACCTGATTCGAGCATGTAACGGTGCTATTCCAAACTCAAGGGTATCTTCATTGACTACTGAATTATTCGAAGCGTTTGAAAAATTAACTTTGCTTTTATTGCAAATGAAACACTTCCAGCTAGATTTGTTTCCTGTAATATCGTTTGCGGCTTTTCCATCTACCATTGTCAGGAACATTTTAAAAGATATTGTAATAGAATACCTGTCGAATTTAAATGCAAAATCTTCTAATCTCGAAATATCATCTTTTAATTTGTCTGTGATGGCTTTAGTTAAATCACTCGTTTCTTTATGATATACGAAGGAGATTGGTCTGCAATAAATTTTGGAGCCAGGTGTTGGATTACGCCATATTGCTTCAGTAGGGTTTGATTTTCTGCGCGAAGTTGAAGGTAAGGTAGAGTCTAAATTTAACCTCAGAGGAACCAAAGATGCCATGAATACGCTCTTGAATTCGATCTGGGTAGATTGGCTATCAGAGCATTGTTTGTATTCCGAAAGTGCTGACAAACCATCACATCCCCACTTGCATATTAATTGAAGATGGCTGTTGTTGATTTTTTTTAGTTGTTCCTCATTCAATGTTGTTATTATCCTACTGGCAGTATTTTGGAGAAGTAGTTCCAAACTAACGCTGCCGGCCTTTTCTGTAATTATCACTGGGTTTGGCAAAATTTCCATTTTTCGTTCCTTTATTCGGTTGTATGCGGGAAACATGTCACATCCTTTATCAAGCAGCATTCTTCTTAAATGAGTGTACTTGTTCTTACTCAATCCCAATTCGATGATTAAAGCTAATGCTTCTTCCTCGCTAAAACCAGGACATGGTGTTGCAATACTTCTTTCAATGCGTTGGAGCCGCCTTGGTGATGCTTCCGTTAACACGTCTGCAATTCTTTTTGCGCTAGATGGCCGATTTTCCACCGTCAGTAATTCCTTGAATGTATCACAAATCTTTGAAGGTGAATGATTTGCCATCTCAGCCGACAACCGTTGTTTCTTTGCCTTTGGACATAGATCGTCGTATTCCTTAGTAGGAGCACCCACTAAAGCAGGAACAGTTTTAAATTCAATTATACTGTCGAGCCACTCAGTTGGTAATCTTGAATAATTCCTGTGATACTTCTCCATGAGCCGGTCAAATTTTTTCAAAAAATTTAATACTTTGCTGCTTTCGTTAGATTGTGTTATCTCGCTATATGTTGACCCTATGCACTCTATTAAATATGCTACTCTGTTCTCCATTTTCCGAAGTTTGGTGTTTTTTAAAAATTCAACAAGTTCTTGAACAAGGAGTGTTATCGTCATGGCGGATTAATTTGTTATGATAAACCCATACAAAATCGGCGGTTCTTATATCAATGAGTACTACTTACAGGTAATCACAATAATATCCGCAATTAATACTTGACTAAAATACCAGGTATTCCCCAAAAATACATTTATAACAATGAATTTTTATGTACCCAGGTACATTCGCCTAAAATGTTGCACAATATTCCGGACATAGGGGACAGGTATTCCCCCAAAACATATAAGAATGAATGTTTAGGTACCTAGATCCATACTATACAATACTACCCATTTTCCGTTTTTACACAATAGGTAAACAATAATGGTAAAAATATATATTTTTGCTATTTATGGATAGGTACGAGAATTTTTAAAATTGGTATTCTTACCTATAAAATTCATACTTTACTCAAAGGGGTCTTATTCCAGCGCACGTGCTGTTATAAGTGTAGGTAAAAGGATATACTTTTTATATACCAATGGAAAGGTAATTACCTCTAGTTTTAACAGATTATAAAAAAGAATGCAATTAACTCAATATGTTGAATAATAATTGATAAAAACGAGAAAAAAATTTTTTTTTGTGAAGGTAGCAAAAAAAGTCAATATTTCAGACCACTGTAAAATTTTGCTGGTTGGAGATATAAACCTGATTTTTTTACGTAGTATCAATATTTTTGTGACAAAATGAAAAACTTATTCAAAAAAAAAATTGGAGTTGCCACTTTTCTAAAATTTGACACAGGGGAAAACAAAATCCCAGAAATGGGATTTTTTAACAAAAACTCATTTTTTTTGTCCTAGAAATGGCCTCCCGCAAAATTTCTTTGCTTGGGATTTTAGAAAACATATGTAGTTAACTGACTTATAGCACCAAATTGGGCCAGCAGTGTGGCGATTTTTTTTATTTGAGCTCAAACTCAATTTTTTTTGAAAAAAATGCCCATATTTGGAGACGCCTGGAGCAAAAAAAGTACCGACTAGGGTCACAATTGCTTATTATTTGTATTAAGCATAAAGTTTTCTTTGAAATAAATGCAAATTTTTTGTATGTTACTTAAGAAACATTAAAGTTATTGACATAAGAGTAAAGGTACCTTTTCGCCGTAAAACACTCAAAATCCCACTTTTTTCGCAATAGTTGACTTTGAACAGCTGGCATTTTCATATTATTGGTGATTTTGCTACAATTCTTTTTTTAAAACATTAACCAAAGTGTTTTCTTTAAACCAGGATTAAATTTTCCCCGATTCACCTAAAACTGATTCCCAAAAATAAAATAATCCCAGAAAATCCAAAGCAAATTTTTCGAAAAAAAACTTTAAGTCCCGATATCTTTTTTATTGTACGAGATATGAAAAAATTTGTAATAACATTTTTGGTTGGGTTTGTCCAGCAGATTTCACTAAAGAAAAAATTATTACGATCGGACCACAAATACGCTTTTGGCGGCTTGAAAAAGAAAATTTTAACTCGAGGTGACCAACTTTGAGGGCCCACTGTGCAGCACCTGTTACACACAGATGCATGAAATTCAAAACTTAAGCTCAGTAACACTTCAAGAAGGTCAATGTAAATTTTCATTTAAATCGGACCATTACAAACGAAATGGCCGAATTATTTCCAATTTTTTTCGTAATTTTCCCACTGTGCGTCGTGGGCCTGTGACATGGCTGCCAAGATCGTGTAATTTCACACTGCTGGACTAGTTTTTGTGGGGTTATGTGAAGTCGCTTTTCTGAGAAGATAAGCCCGACATTCTGAGAGTTATTGCTGACATACGGCCCCAAATGCTGCAAAAAAGTGATCGAAAATTGGGCCTCTCGGCTATAATTTCATCGAGCCATCTGCGGCGGACACTTGCCCAAAATCATTTTTAACCAATAATGGCAGACCCTTATCTTGATAAAAAGATAAATTATTGGCCATAGCATTAAATTATAAGCGTTTTATTTTTTCTTTAAAACCATATGTCTGAAATAAACACCCGTTAGTAAAATAACTTAAAAGTGGCATGACCAGTATTATTATATCCTCCACTTCTGGTTGTGCAGAAAAGCTAATTAAAAACAAGTTGTTGAACCCCTTGAACGGGCTCTTAATTTACGCACTATGCTAAACATGAGTACGATCGGATAAAATATGCCGCTTCTAGAACAGAAGTGGCTTATATCTGAAGGTTTCTTTGTTTGGGAAAATAAATATAAAAATATGCAGCGATGTTGTCCTGTTTTACAAGTGGCACTTTTTTTGCTCATAACGAAACATGTGATATTTAAGCAGGATCGGATTGAATTAATATTTTCTAAAGTTTAGGGCCTCAAATCGGGTTGGATTTTGTGTCAAGGCTATTTGAAAATATGAATCGCAATGGTTCCGTTTCGCAATGGCTCATAACCAACCATTCGATCTTAAAGTACCATTTGTATCATTTTCTGCGGTAGGACCTCAAATAGTGAAGGAACTTTGAGTGGGGACTATCGGAAATATGGTCCGATGAGGTTTAATTGTATCAGAGTTGGAAATTGGTAGTTTCTAACGCTGAATGCGAATCAAATCGGATAATTTGTAATTTTTACAGTTGCAGGTTCTGAAATTGGTAACGACTTTTTAAATCATGAACTGATACGGACTAATGCCAATAGTAATCTCGAAATTGGTTTATATTTGGATAGACGGTCGGGCGGGTGATGGATGCATAAAAGCAATTTAAATACCCATATTCCTTAATTAATAATCGGACGTTTGTTTTGCCAATAACGCCTGGTTTTTGGGCAGCAAGGCACTATGAGTCCAACCCGAGTCAGCGTAATGTTAATAACAAATTCATATTCGATTCTTTTTCAAATATAAACAAATAAAATTTGTCTCTTGTTTTGATCAACGCTCGCTTTTTTTTGGTCTCATTGGTTTATGACACCGAGTCCTAGTCTCAGTCAAATCTTATAAAAATATACATTTAAGGATTCTAGTGAAATTGGCTTCAATTTGATGTGAGTACATGCTCTTATTTAAAATCGCTGAGTTGTTTTTTATAACGGACGTTTTTTGGGCCTTTAGGGGGTCCTTATTTTTAAGTTCGAATACATTTTCAATCACAGTAATAAATAAATATTTGAATTCTTGGTAGCATTTGCTTCAATATGAGTGTCCATTTTAACAAGTGGTAGTTTCATTTGGTTATAAGGTTCTTTTTGAGCCCCATCGGTCTCATTTTACCGATTTCCAGCTTCAGTCCGATCTTTAAAACGAATTCATTTGATGTTTCTGGTATAAAATACACTTTGGTTTTCGAACCCATATACGAGGGCGGTTCGGAAGCTTCTTAGCCTAGCACAAAAAGCGCGGTATAAACAGAAAAAAGTTAAGTGTTTTGGAAACTTCCATCTCTGCTATAAACACATGTTAAATTTTGTTTCGATCTGGCAACTCCTTCATATAGAAACAGGTGTTCACAAAAGACGCATCCGCGATTTTTTTACAATGGAAAAATTAGAAATGCGTGGTGTCATTAAATATTTACATAAAAAAGGTTTATCGGGACAATAAATTCATAATGATATGGTGAATGTGTTAGGTGAAAGTGCTCCTTCATATGCAACAGTAAAAAATTGGGTTGCTGAATTTAAACGTGGTCGTACAAGCATTGAAGATGAACCACGTAGTGGACGTCCAAAAACAGCAACAACAACAGAAATTGTAGCCAAAGTGCATGATATGGTATTAAATGATCGACGAATATAAGTGCGCGAAATAGCTAATATCATGGGCATCTCAAATGATCGAGTCCATTTAATTTTGCATGAAGAACTACAAATGAAAAAGCTTTCTGTAAGATGGGTGCCGGACTTGTTAGCAGTCGACCAAAAACGCATAAGAATGAACATTTCTCAAGCTTGTTTGGATCGTTTTCAGCGAAATAAAATGGATTTTAAGCGTCGTTTCATAACTCCAGAGACAAAAGAACAATCCAAACAATGGACTGAAGCTGGAGGAAGTGCCCCAAAGAAGGCAAAAACAATTCAATCGGCTGGTAAGGTTATGGCAACGGTTTTTTGGGACTTCAAAGGTATTTTATTGATTGACTATCTGCAAAAGGGTTAAACAATAAATTCAGAGTACTATTGCAATCTTTTAGATCAATTAAATGTACAAATTCGAGAAAAACGTCCTGGCTTACAACACAAAAAAATAATTTTTCATCAAAACAACGCACCAGCGCACAAGAGTGTTTTAACAATGGCTAAAATCAACGAATTAAAGTACGAGTTGCTTGACCACCTTTTTCTCCTGATTTAGCTCCCAGTGACTTTTACCTGTTCCCAAATCTAAAAAAAATTCCTTGCTGGCAAGCGTTTTACCTCAAATGAAGATGCAATTACAGTTGTAAACCACTATTTCGAAGACCTTGAGGAAAACTATTTTAATCAAGGGATAGAATTGCTAGATAAGCGTTGGACTAAGTGTATTGAAGTTTCAGGAGCTTATATTGAAAAATAAAAATATTTTTGAAAAACTAACTATGATTGATAGGCTAAGAACTTTCCGAACCGCCCTCGTAATATATTTATATATACGGCATAAACGTATTATAATGTTATAATAGAGCCCATATGTCCACTCTAGCTTACAGCACCACTAAAGTCCTTTAATTTGAGTACCCACTTGTTTATATTTAAAATTTGTCGTTGTTTCGATGAACGGGCGCTTTTTATTTAGCACGATTGGTTAATGACACCGAGCCCTAATCTTAGCTAAATTAAATTTGATTACCCAAATGCTTTTATTAACAATTGCTCACTTGCTTTGCCTACATCGGCCGTATTTTGGGCCTCCAGGGGGTCCTTAAGTCCAATTCCCAATCATTGTAAAATCTATATAATAAATCCATATTTGGATACCTGGTTACATTTGATTCAATTATGAGTGGTAGTTTCTTTTGTCCAAAATGACTTTTTGAGCTCCCGGTCTCAAGTTCCCGATTTTCAGCTTCAGTCCGATCTTTCAAACGAATTCTACTCAGGATTTGGTATACAATTTGCTTTGGCTTTAGAACCCTTATCTGCATAAGCATATTCTATTATTAGAATAGAGTCCATATGTTCACTAGAGTCCATATGACCACAAGAGCCACAAGATCCCATATGGCCACTTTAAGCCACTAGAGCCCAAAGGGCCACTTTGGGCCCCTAGAGCCATATATAGCAATAACGATCCCATGTTTATTCCTGGTACGATCACAAACAATGGATGTGCTTTAATATTTGTATCCGGTGATCAATCAATAGTTTTTTTAAATAAAAAATACAAAAATTCAAATCAAGTGTGGAATCTTTCGTGAACTTGATCTCGTTCATTCGAAAGTACATTTTATGCAATTTATTCTTTGAATATAATATAATATAAATGTTGGCAGCAACTACGCCTCAGTGTGTCCATTGAGGGTCCAGTTTTGGATGACTTGTGCGAGCATTTCGACCAGTATGGCGCTTAGGATACGCGTAATGTTGGCTTCCAAAACCTTAATCGTAGTTGGTCTGTCAGTAAAGAATTTGAACTTTACGTAGCCCCAAAGAAAAAGAGTATGATATCACACGATCTAGTCGGCCAACTCACCGGTTCAAATCGTGAAATTAGCAGCTCTTCGAAATAACCTCTCAAAAGAGCTATTGTTCAAGCGACTATGACAAGTGTCCTGTTGAAACCAAATGTAGGCAAGGTAGCAAAAAATCCGATAATATGGCGCGATAGCGAGCAGCATACACGGTTACGTTCCGGCCATCATCAGTTTTGAAAAATATGGACCAATGATTCCACTAGCCCATAGACCGCACCAAACAGTGGTTTTCTCGGTGTAAGTCTTTCCATGATGAAATGACAAACTATACTAAAAAGAACAAAAATAAAGAAAAAAAAAATTACTGAAAAGATAACTCTAGATGTTTTCAGATCAAAATTTGTCCCTTACTGAGAAACTGCTTTTCCCTGTGGTGATCTAGCCTAGGTATTATCCGATGATGATTACGACAATAACTGCCTGACCCACGATCGTGAATGAAAATATCTGCTTTAAAAAAACATCCATACGTATGCTGCATCCAATATTCTTACAATTTGGAACTAAAAATTTAGCATTCTGCCTTAATTTATTTTTTTAAATCTATGAATGTGTGTGGCTTCAAACTTATATCGGTTGCATCAAACTCATTTCTGTTGCATACAACTGTTGAAAGTTAAAATATACAGAAAAATTTGAGGCTTCTAAGCTATTGTTCCTAATTTATCTTAAACATTCGTCTTTTCGGGAACATAGCCAAATGGGCGGAAGGATATTGCATTAAATTTTCGTGAAACTCCAATAGAAGGTGTTGCATCAACCAATTATAAGTTGCATCCAACATCATGGTTTGTTACATTAACTGGATATGGTTGTATTTACACAATTACTCTATGTTACATCCAACCTACATTGGTTGCATCAAACTGTACTCTGTTGCATTGAACTCATCATTTGAGGCTTCGAGCGCATGTTTCTAATCTAACTTAAATCTCCTTATTTTCAGATACACAGCCTGATGGACGGACGGATATTGCACCCAACTTTGGTAAAACTGCAATAAGAGGTGTTGCATTAAACAATCATATGTTGTATCCAATATCACGCTTGGTTGCATTAAACTTACTTATGATGCATGCAACGTTGTTATAAAAATCTACATGTCGTTGATATTGGTTGTATCCAACCAAATACTCTGTGTTGCATCAAACCTATATTGGTTGTATCAAACTTAAATGTGTTGCATTCAACTCATCAAAGTTGCGGCGTCTTGGCTTCTCATTCTACTCCACCTTAAATCTCCTTCTTATTGAATTCCTACTCATACAAATTCTTTCAATTACTTTAGTCATTCATTTATTCAAATTATTTTCTTGAAATGTCCCGACCAATGATTGATCATCGCTTGGTATAAACATCCGCCAAGTCAAATGCAGATGTTACTCACTGAGCTTTTAATCGAATTTCTCTTTAGGCTGCGGAAAAAACCAGTCTATTAATTACAATTCGATTTTCACTCATCTGAAAATTCCCCCCGCTGATACATGGCCCCCTTGCCAGAGCCTACTTTATCAGATAGTCACATGTGAGCTGCGGTGGGTTTGACACGCTTACGCTTGCTTGCTTTACTAACCGTATAATTAACGCAAACATTAATGTCGGTATGTAAATACTGGAAGCAAATATCGGCATGCCAGTCTTACAACTAATACCGCGATCTGGGTAATGTTGTTGAGCCGGAGCAGATGTTGTTGCCTTTCGGTTGCCACCGCGTCGCCGTGGTTAACGTTGTCTTGTATTGAACATGCCTCAGTGCATCTGCTGCGCTAACGTTTTGCGGCATTTACAAATTGTATGTGTGCCCGTACTTCCTTTTCATTTGCAAACGTTTACATATGTTCCCAAGTCTCCTATGAATGTTGCCGTCGCCAATCATCATCTGCTGCGCACCCGTTTTGGTCCCCCCTTTCATTGTATTGATTTGCCCACTCACTCCATGCATGGACTGGCGTCGGTGATTTTGTGACTTCTTGAGAAAGACCTGGGACGCTGGTGCTTGTCATTCTTGTGGTCTCACTTCACTGATTTTGCTCCATGTTGTCGGTTGTTGCTGGGTCTTTTGTTAGTTGATGACAAGCAACGTCCAGCGATGGCATCGACAACAAAAACAACAACATGAAAGAGATGTTATTGATGATGCACTGTGGTTTCAAATAGACAAAAAGGTATACAAAATAAAACTACAACTAAAGAACTTATCGGAATAATGAAAGAGTTAAAATCGGGTGTGACATCATTACTATACCCTGCACTTCTGGATGTTCAGGCAAACCAATTGGAATTAGGTTTTTGAACCCCCTTACCCAGGCTCTAAATTATCCCAGATTTTGAATATTGTGTCATATTTGAATTTGTAAAACAGTTTATTGTATCCTAATGTCCATGTTTAAATTAGCTGAATTTTGATCCTGAGGGTCCATCACAAAAATTAAGCCAAATTGCAAAATTCCATTTATGTTTGGCTTTGTCATATGGGTATCTAAATGTTCTTATATTTAGATACCCATTTGACCATGTATTCTAGCTGCCTAACAAACCTGCCCCCTTCTACAAAAATTCCATGGGGACTACGATGGTTGCTATAAATATTTCTGGCCTAGGCAACACTAAGTGTTGCCTGGCGCCATCTGACATTGCAATTGAAAAGTTTCACATTTTTTAGCGTAAACGTAATCAGAACGTTTTGACGTACGACCATCATTTGCGTTTTTTACAGTGACTTGAATTTGGCAAAAAAATGGAATTAACTCGTGAACATTTTAGTGCGATCATTTTTCACAACTTTCGACGTGGACTATCACGACAAGAGTGCATCGATGAACTTTAATCTTTCTATGGCGATGAAACACCATCCTATAGTACTGTGCAAACTGGTTTAATGAATTCAATCGTGGCTGACGCTCGCTCAAAGACGAAGGTCGTCCAAACACGGCCGCTGTGCGAGGAGGACATTGATTCCGTGCGTGAACTGATAATGCAAGATCGTCATGTGACATCAAGTGAGATAGAGGCATCCTTGGTTATTTCTTCCACCAGCATACCTTCAATATTGTATGAACACCTGACCGTAAAAAAAATTTGTTCTCGTTGAATCCCGCACAATTTGACAATCGCTCAAAAAAGCTTGTATCGATTGGTTCAAAGAAATTTAAAAAAAAATAGGATGACGGTGCTTCAAAAGACGTTTACGAATCATGGATCTATGCGTATGAGCCCGAAACAAAACAGCAATCGACCGTGTGGGTCTTCTAAGGCAATCCAAATCCAACTAAAGTAGTTTATGGAAGAAGCAAATGGTCGCCTGTTTCTTCGGCAAAACGAGTCATTTTGCTACTGTTCCACTTGGGCAACATAGGACGGTCAATTCTGAGTTGTACACCACAATTTGTTTGCCTGAAGTCTTCGGAGAAATTCGAAAAACAAACAAGAGAAGACGAATCATTGTGCACCACGACAATACGAGCTCTCATACATCGGCTTAAACCAGAACCAAACCAAAAAACGTCGAATTGATTTTTCATCAGCCGTACAGCCTTGACTTGGCACCCAATGACTTCTTTTTATTCCCGCACATCAAGAACAAAATGCGTGGTCAACGATTGTCGTCGCCATAAGATGCTGTTGAAGCGTTAAAAAACCGTGGTTCGGAGGTGTCTCAGTTGGAGTGGAAGAAGTGTATAAATCATGCTGGAGAATACATTAAAAAACAATAAAACCATTTTTGATGATAAACATTCGCATTTTCATTATTAGGTCAGAGATATACATAGCAGGCCTCGTATGTCAAAAATTGGGACTAAAAGATTCAAATTAGTTCAAGATCAACAACTAGCCTAGGGTATTATTTAGACGTGTGGTTTTCAATCTAGCCACACTTTTTCCGAAGTTGGTCTTTTTGATAGCTGGCACTTGATTTATGCTCAATTTGGTTTGCCAGTTCATAATAAATAGACTTACTTCGGAACAACGTTTTCAAATAGTGGAAATTTATTACCACAATATTGGTCCGGTACGAGTGAAGCAACGCGCGCTGCGTCCAATATTGCCCAGCAGAGTCAGTATTTCTAGCAACCATGGATCGGTTTCGCGCTACGTTTACTCTTGTTGATAATGCGCATCCTCAGAGATGACGTACAGTGTACACCGAAGACGATATTGCTGCTGTGGAGAAGAGTATCAAAGAAGACCTAAATGAGTCCTTCCGCCATCGCTCGCAGCAGTTGGAGCTGTGCCCATCCACTTCATGGAAGGATTTTGCGGAAGGATTTTGGCTTGCGATCTTACAAAATCCAACTGGTGCATCAAGCGCGTCGCACGTTTGGTGAATGGTGAATGGGATTGTCACCGATCCTGAGCTTTACTAGAAAACTTTGTTCAGATATGAAGCTCACTTGAACGGTACGGATGAATCGGTACGTTAATAACCAAAATTGTACCATATGTAGTAATGAAAATGTATAAGCCATTGTTGTTGAGACGACGTTGGATCCTTAAAAAAGTCACTGTTGTTGTGCTCTATGGGTAGAGGGAATCATTGGTCCATATTTCTTCGAAAATAAAGCCGACCATAATGCTACAGTCAATGGGGAAGGCTATAGAGCCATTATTAATGACTTTGTTTGGAGGATGTTAATGTGGACGTCCTTCGGTTTTAACAACAGCCAACGAAACAAACAATTTTGGTGAGCGCATTATCTTGCGTCGTTGTCCTGTATCGTAGCCTCCACGATTGACGCCTTGGAAAATAATATTTGGAGGAACCCGCCGCGGCGGCGGCCACTTGCACGAAGTTAGTTTTAAAACATAATTTCAAACCCTTATCTTTATAATAAAGCTAATTTCTTGGCCATAACATAATACGAGTATTATATGCGTTTATTTCCTCTTGAAAGCCACACGTCTGCAAAAAACACCCAGAAGAAATTTAATCGAAATCAGAGTTAAAATAAAATGTGTGTTCTGGAGCGGTTGTATGTAAAACCGGGAAGGGAGCCGATTAATTAAATCGGCATATCAAAACGTGGACCAATATGGCCATTGTAATCTGAGCGGGTAACTGATCGATCGTTATAAAATGTGCCATATTTGATCAAGATGAGTAATTTATCTGATTAAGAGCAAGATACTTTAACTCGTTGAACCTATTTGTGGGGGCTATTAACTTAGTAGGGACATAAATACTGTTATAACATTGAACACACCCATTTCAATGGTAGAACTGAATATACCCCGTTAATGTCATATGGGTTTTGAAAGCTACCCTCAATAGCGTTAGTCTGTAATGGGATTTTAAAATTGTTTCAACTTTCATCATGGAGTGGTCAGATAATGAGAATCGTATCGCTATAATAGCGCTTTTCAAGTGTGAAATGAAAAAAAGCGATATTTTCAAAACGCTCCAGCCACTAGGGATTAGCCGCATGTTCGTCTACCGATGCATAGAACTGTTTGAGGAGAGTGGAGATGTAAAAGACCGCCACCGGTCGGGCCGCCCACGCTCTGTTCGAACACCGCATGCCATCAAAGCCGTTAAATCAAGAATTCACAGAAATCCGCTCCGAAAACAGAAAATCATGGCCCGTGAGATGAATATCACGCAAAAGTCCATGCGTCGAATCATTAAAAAGACTTGGGACGACGTACCGGACATTTATTGACTGTAGCTTAAAAAAAATGGAATTGCAAATGCAACGTCTTTTGGTGAAGCACGATTCTAACTTGCACAAACAATTTTGTTCACCTATGAAACATGTTTTACTGTTCAGGAAAAAATTTAACAATCAAAATGATAGAGTGTATGCGCGGTCATCTAAGAAAGCATCTGAACTGATCCCAAGGGTGGAAAAGGGTCATCACCCAGCTTCAGTCATGGTTTGGTGGGGTGTCTCTTACGATGGGTCTTATCCGATTTTCTTCAATTTTAATAGCGTCGCTAGTGGCCCAGAAAACTAACCTCTGCCAAATTTCATGAAGGTCTGCCAACAAATGTAGCCCGTATTTAGATTACAAGATTTAGATGGTCAGAAGGACAGAAATCGTTTAATGGAATCAGCTGGTTATACGACGGTCTGTACACCATACGGTGGACTTATCACAAATATTTTTGGATTTGCCATGGAACTATCTTATAATTCCGCAGAGTGGTGTATGGAATAAGAAACAAACTAAGATGTCATCATTTGTAATGCTGGACTTTCTATACCATACACCATACTTTGGTTCAGAGTGCTGATGTTTGTGTAGATTGTATGTTAAGTATACCGATCGCTTCAAAATCAATATCTGATTTTATTGAACTATGTCTGTCCGTCTTTCCATATATTGTTGTTATCAAAGTTCAGGTCTCAATTATGAACTGATTCGATGAAACTTGGTATATTGTTTAGGATAAGGCCTTGGGAAAACCATATTGATATTGATGCATATGAGTCGATTTTCTGATATCATATAGAGGTTTTTCCCACATTTCAGATCCTGTAGCTATGAATGCCGTATGGTTATCCAATTTGACCAAAATTCGCATGGAGCGTACACGAAGAAAAAAGTATGGTTGGGGTAACAATATTCAAAGAACATCATACTCTTGTTGGGTATATCGTGTGGTATAACAATATTTTGATCATCACAACAACATTATGTTTCACACACAACCATAATATAAATCCCACAACAATATTATGGTTCTCACTGCAATAGAATTATTCACACACAACCATACCATGATGCCTACAACCATCTTATTATTCACACTTAACCATACTACGATCCCAACACCAGTATTATGATTCTCACAACCAAAAATCACAACAATAAATCGCACATGTTTAACATATAACCATAGTATCATCCTCACAACCATAGTATGACTCACGGACAACAATTCTATGATCCCCATTTTTTGTAAGGATTTGGTTAAGTTGTTTGGACAAATTTAGTTTACAAATAAAATGTACTATTATTGCGTAAGATGCGTAACAATGTCATTGTCAAATTAAAAAAAATATGATTTTGCCAATATGACTGCCGCAATCATATTATTGTTAGCATAAAAGCCAAAAAACAATAGTTTATATGGTTGCTACAACCATATTTTTATTTTTAAATTTGGCAAAAATACTGTTGGTACATTTCAACAGTGTTGTTAAATCTTAACATTATTAATATTGCCGCAATCATACTATTGTCAAACTAAAATTCAAAAAACAATACAATGGTTGCGACGACCAACTTTTATTGCAGAGAACATACTATTAGTGCCTTGACCATATAGTAACCCTATCTTTTCTCTGCGTGTTACGAGCGCCAGAGAACTGTTGCTAGAGAAATTGGACCATATCGGTTCTTGGTGTTAAAATCCCCCAAAGGCCCCATCAGATTTAAGGTCCTACAGCTTTTAAAACAACAAATTGAACCTGATCGTGTTCTAATTTAGCATGGAACGTTATGGGAAAATAATAATTTACATTGAGGAAACGGGTGCATACAAAGATGTTTTCCGATTTCTTAACCTTTTGCTTCAGAACCCACTTTTTTAATCAGATTTGGAACAAAACACAAAAAAAAACTCTTACAACTGTGAAACCATGGACCGTATTGGCTTTAAAAAACCCACACACAAAGGTCCCTCCAAATTTGAGGTTATATCGCTTTAGAAGCAACAAATTAAACCCGATCGTGATCAAGTTTAGCTTGGTATAAAATGTGCGACATAACAATAACTCTTCTTCGTGATTTCGAATAGATCCTACACAAGGTTGGTCGCCTCCCCTCGAATTGAGGCTCTGCCATCCTAGAGGATACACATTATTTTTAAACTTTCTGAAATTAAGCAAAGTTGGACCATATCGGCTTAAGTTTTTGAAAAGACCACAATAGGGTCCCTTCCTAGTTGGGGTTCAGCCGCTCCAGAATTCACTAGTTAATGCGATAGTGTTCAAATTTGACATGGGCGTTATAAACGACATATAGCTATTTTTGCTGAAGCTTAACCATATTGGTCTTTCTTTTGATATAGCTTCTGTATAAATGACTTACCCAATTTAAAGCCCTGCTCAATTAAATTCCAGCCGAGAGGACCATCTTTCGACCACTTTTTGCAGCATTTGGGGCCGTAGTCAGCAATAACGCTGCTAATATTCTTTCCCAAGAAGTCAATCGTGTTGGGCTTATCTGCGTAGTCAAGCGACTTCACAACACCCAAAAAAAATAGTCCAGAGGTGTTGAATCCTACGATCTTGGAGGCCCAGCAAGATAATGTGCTCACCAAAATTTTCGTTTAATAAATTGATTGTTTCGTTGGCTGTATGACATGTAGCGCCGTCTTGTTGGAACCAAATGTCGTCCAAAGATTCTTCCGCTAAATCACAATAAAGTCGATGGGCACAGATCCACTTATTGCGCGCTATAGCGGATGGCCTTATTTGGGTCTTTTTCGATACTTTGCTCCACAGCAGCAGTAGCGCCTTCGGCACGCACTGTACGTCGTCTCTGAGGATGCGATTATTCACTAAAGTAAATTTGGTGTGAAACCGATCCATAGTTGCTTGAATTACCGACTCTGCTGGGCCATTATGTCGACCGAACAAGTATATTGGAAGCAGCGCGTGTTGCGTCGCTCGAACCGAAACATTATTTTGGTAATAAATTTCTGCGATTTTCAAACGTTGTTCCGGAGTAACTCTATTCATTATGAAATGGCAAACCATTGCAGTAAAAAAGAACAACTCCGAAAAAAGTGTGGCCAGATTGAAAACCACACTCCTAAAAAAAGCACCCTTTATTCTAAAGAACAGAGTAAGTAAAGTGGTAAAGGGCCTCGTACGAATTATGCATTGGATTTTGTGGTTTGGGACGAAATGAGCGATATTATGTCCACGCTCACTTCCATTTCGGTCCACTGTGACGCTCTTCGTTGCCAATGATGTTCAGAAAGTGCGCTGATTACGTTTGTGCCATCTGGAGAATGTCGTTTAAAAGCTGGCGTCTACCTACGACTGTTGCTGGTGTCCGCTTGGATTTTGTTGCTGTTGCTGCTACTGCTGCCGTTGCTCATGTTGTAGTTGTTGTTATTGTTATGGATGTAAAATACGTGTAATTTGTCATAAGTATTTGATTGACATGATTCCATATAAGCAAATATCAACGTTCGACATACCACACCATACCACCGCCGTTCATCATTCCGACCATCCATTGCTACTGTGCGTGTGTTCGGCGGTAAAGTTGTCGTAATCCGGCGGAATGGGTGTTGGCTTGAGCACGGGTTAACTTCGAAGTTTGCCGTTGTTGGCAACTTGCGTGCATACGTTTTTGGCGTTCTTCAGCTGGATGTCATCAATGTTTTAACGGTTATACACCTCATTACCTCCGATGGCGGCAAAGAGATTTTCATAAAATAAATGATGGATAAAATTAAATACAAAAACGAAATCGTTTGGCATAACTTTGTGAACAGAAAATATGGCGTCAGTATGCGTGGGGGAAAGTAGATCGGTATTTGGGAGAGGCTTTAGCGGAACGAAAACAAAAATTGTTTCGGAAAACATAAGCGTTAGAAAAAGCTCTAGTTATATATATTTTTTTTAATAAATTTTGGAACTTTTACCTTGAATTATAATTTTTTCTTTCCATTTTAAAATTATTAAATGTTTTCGTAACATTCAGTTAGGAAACTTACATGGAAAACACTTAATCTTACTTGAAGGATCCATTCACATTCATTCGAATGCTACTATTATATTAGGCAATTGATTTGTGGCCAAGTAATCGTTCGAAAAGTCTCCTGGTGAAAACCCTTGGTGGGTTAAAAATCAGCAGTACTATTGAAAACATTAGAAAAATATTTAACGAAGTGACTAAAAATAGACAAAAAAAGCTCAGAGAACTTGCTGATATTGTTAAAATACACGAAAAAGAAGTTTGGAGTATTTTACATGATGAACTACACATGAAAAAGCTAACCGCAAGATGGGTGCCGCATTTGTTGCCCCAAAATATCGTCCGTTGGACCAATTCCGAGGAGCTTTTAGCGATTTTTCATCGTAATCCAATAGAGTTCTTGCGCCGATTCATAACTGTTGATGAAACATGGATCCATCACTTCATCCCAGAATGCAAAGAACTGTCAAAACAATGGATAGAAGCTGGTAAAAGTGGTCCCAAGAAGGCGAAAACTGTTAAGTCAGCAGCAAAAGTAATGGCCACAGTATTTTGGGATGCAAGGGGTATATTATTTATTGATTATCTTGAGAAAGGAAAAACTATAAATAGTGAATATTATTGTGCATTATTGGATCGGTTGAGTGAAGAAATTGAGATAAAACGACCGCATTTATAAAAAAAAAAGTTCTTTTTCATCAAGATAATGCTCCTTCACAACGAAGGTCTTGAAACAGTGTAAAAACTGTTCAAGTTATAATAATGATAAAAGGCCAAAAAAAATTTTGTCAAAACAAAAAATATTTCACGAAAAAATTTCATATTTTTCGTGAATTTTTTTCATAAAAATTATGAAAAAAAGGCTTGAACTTTTTTATAAAAGTGCTAACAAAATTTTAAATATTTAGACCTTACTCTAGACACCAAACTAACATATAAGGATCATATTTCATAGATTATAAATAAATGCAACATCTTGATAAGAACCCTTTATTCTTTTATTAATAGATCATTGGCCCTTAACACAGATAATAATCGTTAATATTAAAACTAATATTTCACGCTGTGATATTTTATGCAGCCCCTGTCGGGGCAGTTAGTGCCACTTGTCACGTGAAAAGACTGCAGAATAAACTTTTAAAGTTAATTTATAACCTTCCAAGATCTTTTTCTACGGCGCGGCTCCACCAGATCGCTAATGTCGATTTAGTAGTTGTCAATATAGACAGACTGTCTCTAAATTTAAATACCAAATGTTTTATTCTGAATTTAATCATATTGGCCTCATCTCATATGTTAAGTAATTTAAATCATTTTATCTAATACCAAATTTCAAAAAGGTTTTTGAAAATTTTTTCTTCGGTTGGCAATAAAATCGGTGCTGGCAACGAATCTGTGTTCTGTGAGTAGTCGGAAATTTTTAGGTTTAATTTCCACTTTACTTCACTTAAATAATACAATGCTCGACATTCGTTTGAGTGCACCTTAAATATTATTGAACATTGTTTATTTTTCTGTGACTATCAGGTGCCGACCTGAAGTGATTAGTTGTGATAACCGTTACATGGCGAAGATTTTTTTGTTTAAGCAAAAATCACATCGTTTCAAAAACTAACACATTTTTGGCGAGACATTCGTTTGAATGCATCAACAAAAAAAGATTTTGTCAAGCGAACATATTTTTTGGTAAGAAAATACTAATTACTTTAATTAAGAACAAATACTTATTAAAAACTTAAAAAAATTGTGTTAGTGCTACTTTTTGTAAAAAATGGGCTCGGGTAAGCGTTTAAATGACTATGAACAGAATTTCATAGCCCTAAAAAAAAGATGTGCAGTCCAATAGAAAAATTGTGAAATAATTAAAACGGTCCGAATGTGTAATAAGAAATTATATGCGAAAAGGCAAATAATAAGGTATCAAAACTCCAAGGCAATTCAAAACTAACATTGAAGGATAAAAGACGAATTTGTGAGGAAGCTTCAAAAAATCGGCTAACCTGTAGCAAAATAAAAGAAAAACTGGACTTATTATTCCATGAGATGGACACAATTACAAATAAACCTAGCTTATCCAATGTCCATAAACTAAAACGGCTAGAGTTTACCATAACGTAATAAAACTCGTATGAATAATTTATTTTATATTCTATATTAACATTCTCTAAAGTTTTTATATTCCATATATTTAAAACTTCATATATCAATCAATTATTTTTATTGTTCTTTTATGAAAAAATATTAAAATTTATTGTACTTTTCTATTTATTATCCTTAGGAGTATTACCTCCATTTTTAGGATTTTTACCAAAAATACTAGTAATTCAATCATTAACTATAAATAATAAATTACTTTTATTAATATTTAAAGTTTTAATAACTTTATTTACTTTATATTTTTACATACATTAGACAAATTATATAAATTGGACAAATGAATGGAAACATGTCATCGTTTCTGACGAGAAAAAGTTTAATTTACATGGCCCATACTGTTATAGCTGCTACTGACACGATTTAAGTTAAAACAATCTGGTTAGATCTAAGCGTAATTGCATCCATTTCCTATGAAAATAAGTTACCGATTTATTTCATATCAAATGAATTTAGAAAAATAATATTGAATTGTTCGAGGACGTGTTAATATCACATTTTGATGAAAATGTGGACGAAGAAGTAATTTTCTGGCAAGATAACGCCTCGATTCATGCATCCAAGCAAATCCAATAATTTATTATCATGGCCGGCATGCAGTTCTAATTGCAATCCAAAAGAAACCGTATGGGGCATTCTCCCAGCTAAGGTTTACGAGGGTGGAAGACAGTTTTCAATAATCAAAGATCGAAAATATACGATTAAGGAAAGTTGGTCCGACATAAGCTTCGCAACCATTCATAATTTGAAAGAATCGATGTCAAATCGAATTTTTTCCTTCATATCGAATTATGGAGGTTAGTATGTCCTATATATTCATTAAATATAAAAGTTGTCTTGAATTTTTTATAAACTTCCTATTTTGACATTTTAGTTGAGTGCTCGCAAACGAATTTCTCGATTTTTTTAGCTTTTATTTAAATTTTCCACAGTGTAATTAAATATTTGTTTGTTTTATACTAACATTTTCCAAAAAATAAAATAAACTAACTGTTTTGTAAAAAAAAATATTAAAAAATATTTTATATCAACAAAATGGACAAAAAGTCTTCTGCGCTTGAACGTTTCTCTTTCACTGTATATCATATTCAGCATTATCTTTAAATTCACTTTTGCTTGCAAAACATTTTAAGATTCGAAAGTAAAAACTAAGTTTTAAGAAAACCTGCTTAAAACAGAATAAATATTTTTCAAAATTTTCCTTAAATGTAAAAATTAAGTAAAAAAACCCTTGTATTTCGGTCAGATAAGCGAATACATAAAATTAAAACATCAGTAGGTCCACTTAACAGATGCTTGTGGTATTGACCATCGAATTCAAAGAATATCTATAGCCAATAATTTATAACAACTACCAATACATTTACAAATTCATTTCCAATAATCATTCTAATTAGTTTGGGCTACTGCTATTCTCTCTCTACAACCGATACTGTGAGTTTCCACTACTGAATATTGGCGTGTACCCAATTAACATTGTAGCGATGAAATATTATGGCGAAAACGTGAAATTTTTGCGTTACGTATGCACGGTATGCCTTTTACAAAATCATCTAACCACCAGCATTCGGTTGTCAAAAAAAATTCGGTTGTGGCAACCAATGAGTTATCTTTGTACTTTAAAAGAGTATTAAGCTTTGCAGGTCATGGACCGTTGTTCACTGCTAATACAATCCTATGGCCTTTTTGTTCGAATATGAAAGCAAATATCGGGTGATCAATCTATAGGTATTTTTTACAAAATAAAAAATACAAAAATTCAAATCAAGTGTGGCTTAATTACACAGTACAACGCATGATTTCGGGACTCAATTCTGATAATTGTTTGTGAAAGTAGCCCCAAAGAAAAGAACTTCTGCATCATTCGTTTGGTCAAGGTACATCAAATAATATTTTAATAATTAATTTAAAATTAGTAAGTATCGTATAAGTGAATTTGTCACGTTTTAGGCTCTTTTGTATGTCATAACTCGAGAACCACTAGTCCGAATAAGCTGAAACAAGTTTAAAAAAATTAAAAATTATAATTTCATTAATCTGTTCATACAACGTTTCGCTACATAAGCAACAGTTACAAATAATGCGTCGATTATGAATGGCAACCAAAATCCAGTTGAGTTGTCAACTGGCAACGCAACTGAAATAAAAATAAGTATTATGTATGGCAACTTTTGTCAGTTGCCGTCGATAATAGTGTATTGACACTTCGGCAACTTGAAATTTTGTAAACAAAAAAAAACAATTCAACTCAAAAAAGTAAATTTCAACAATAAAAATTTTTTTTTTAATGATTAGCTCAGTGGAACTTTAGGAATTCAAGAGATAGCTCTAATCCCTTAGAATTGCCATCTGTTCTGTGAGTAGATGTTTATATCTTGAAAATTTTTCAATAATCAATTGTTCGTCCTAGCTTTAAGGCGTTTTTCCGACTTCCAAAAGATGCCGTTGTCTATTTAGTGGAAGAATTAAAAAATTGCTTTAAAAAAAGCTACCGGTCGACAGCAATACCTCCACTCTTAAAAGTGTGTGCTGCTTTGAGGTTTTTTGCGGAGGGAAGTTTTCAGTAGTTCCATGGCAATGACTTCAACCTCGGCGTGGCTCAACCCACATTGTCCGTGGTTTTGAGCGAAGTTGTCCAACTAATAGAGCAAAAGCTATGTAAAATTTGGATTGTTTCCAAATTTTCTGCCAGTTTATTTTTTAATTTTGCCTTGAAATGAATCCACACTCTCTGCCATTCTTCTGGAGTACGTGTAGGTGGGCCAAAGCTATTTAAATTACCGGCAATTCCCTTCCACACTTCATCCGTAGTGGCTTCGGTGTCACCAAAAACCAGTACACCGCGAGCTAGGTTTGGGTTAGATTCCATTTTCTCTACCAGGATTTCAAATTGTTGCTTTGTGGTAATTTAAACCATCATAAAGCCCTCAAACACCAGAAAAAAATTTTAATATTGAATATATGAATAATTAAAAATAAATGTAAATTTCATCTTAATTTCACTTTTTATTTCTTTAAAAAATGTATTCTTTAATTACTTTAAAAAATTACACACGGCAACCAGACATAAATGGTTGCCGAAAAATCCTCTGTTTAGCAACTGAAATTGACAACTGTCGGTCGTAGTTGCCATCCGTAATGCAAATTTGGCAACGCCACTATACTTTGGTTGCCATCCATAATCGACCCATAAATGTATGAAGAAAAAAATATTTTTTGCCTAAAAAATTAAAGTTTTTTTTTAACTCATAAAAAATAAAAAACGGTAAAAAGTGTCAAGTCCTATTACTTTCACGTAAAGTCTCATAACCTACGAACAAAATGAGACATAGATCATGAATCGATTTACGCGTTTCGCTTTTATGCACAGTTAAGTGAAGGTATGAATTTCAAAAATTACAAAATTCTATGGAAAAAACATTGATGACTTTTTTATATTAATTTTTTTAAATTTGTTTCAGCTTAGTTCAGCTAGTGGTTCTCGCGTTATGACAAACAAAAGAGCCTAAAAAGAGCCTAAATATGCCCTAAACGATATTTACTAACTTCAAATTAATTATTAAATTATTATTTGATGTACCTTGACCAAACGAATGATGCAGAAGTTCTTCCTTTTGGGCCAACTTTCACAAACAATTATCAGAATTGTGTCCCGAATCAATCACCTGAAAAATGTTGTACTGTGTTATTGTTCTTGTTCGAATGGAAATGTTATGGCATTTATATTTTGAATATAATTTCCTTGAAAGTATGGCCACAACAACGCCTAAGGGTATCCATTCTTAGGTTTCGAACGGTTGGCGTTAATGACGCGCGTAATGCTGGCTTCCAAAAACTGAATTCTAGCTGGTTTGTCAGCATAGACTTTGGACTTTACATAGTCCCAAAGAAAAAAGTCTAAAGGTGTGATAACACACAATCTAGGCGGCCATCTCACCGGCCCCAAACGAAAAATTAGCTAGTCTTGGAAATTACTTCTCAATAGATGCATTGTTAGAGCAGCTGTATGACAAGTGGCACTGTCATGTTGAAATCAAATTTCGCCAAGTTTACGGGCTTCAATTTGAGGTAGCAAATAGTCCGATATCATGGCGCCAGAGCGGACACCATTCACGGTTACATTACGGCCATCATCTTTGTGGAAAAATATGGACCGATGATTCTACTAGGCCATAAACTGCACCAAAGCGGAACTCTTCTGGTTGCTCTTCAGCCCAAATGTGGAAATTTTCTTTATTGACGTTGCTGTTGAGCCAGAAATGGGCCTCATCACTGAACAAAATTTTGGCCGAAGCCAATTTCTTACCGATCCCTCATTTCCATTTTACTTGTAGGGACATAAATACTGTTACATACGATTGATGCTGTAAAATAAAAAGTACTGAATGTTTTTGGACCAAATATTTTTTAATATATTTATTGATGTATGATGTTGTATCCAAAAAGAATCTACTTATTCGAAATGTCCGCCTTTTGCCTTTACACACGCCTTAGTCGCACTGGCCAATCGTCAATAGCTGCACGAACCTCGCCCTTTGGAAAATTGGCCACAGCTCGAACCAAAGCAGCTTTAGAAGATCTAATATTGGGGCTTTTATGACAAACCTTATTCTCCAAAACCGTCCACAATTTGTAATCCAATGGCTTCAAATCCTGACTGTCTGAGAGCCATTCTTCAGAGGAAATGATCGCTGGAAAATTGTTTCAAATTTAGGTCTGGGACGTTGTAGCCTTACGGGTCGGCGCAGAATCCATGGCTGATTTTTGAACAGGGAATTGTTAATAGGCTTCACAACAGCTTCCAAAACGGTTTCTTGGTAAACTTTGGCCGATGTTTTGACTCCTTGTTCGCAGAAATGCAGGTCAGTGACCCCATCGTAAGAGCCACCCAACCAAACCATGACTGAAGCTGGCTTCACAACAGCTTCCAAAACGGTTTCTTGGTAAACTTTGTCCGATGTTTTGACTCCTTGTTCGCAGAAATGCAGGTCAGTGACCCCATCGTAAGAGACACCCCACCAAACCATGACTGACGCTGGGTGATGTCCCTTTTCCACCCTTGGGATCAGTTCAGATGCTTCCTTAGATGACCGCGCATATACTCTATCATTATGCTTGTTTAATTTTTCCTGAACGGTAAAAATTTTTTCATCGATGAACAAAATTTTTCTGTGCAAGTTATCAGCGTGCTTCAACAAAAGACGTTTGCATTTTTCATTCCTTTTTTTTAAAGCTGCAGTCAATAAATGTACGTTACGTCGTTTAAAAGACCCAAGTCCCAAGTCTTTTTTAATGATTCGACTAATGGACTTTTGCGAGATATTCATCACACGGGTCATGATTTTCTGTTTTCGGAGCGGATTTCTGTGAATTCTTGATTTAAAGGCTTTAATGACATGCGGTGATCGAACAGAGCGTGGGCGGCCCGACCGGTGGCGGTCTCTTACATATCCAGTCTCCTCAAACAGTTTTATGCATCGGTAGACGAACATGCGGCTAATCCCTATTGGCCGCAGCGTCTTTAAAATATCGCTTTTTTCATTTCACACTTGAAAAGCGCTATTACAACGATACGGTTCTCATTATCTGACCACTCCATGATGAAAGTTGAAACAATTCTAAAATCCCGTTACAGACTAACGCTGTTGAGGTTAGCTTTCAAAACCCATATGAACATAACGGGTTATGTTCAGTTCTACTATTGAAATGGGTGTGTTCAATGTTGTAACAGTAGCTATGTCCCTACTAAGTACAATCGCACAATTAGGAGACGTTGTTGCTGTGCAAGTCTTTCCATGATGAAATTTCAAACAGTACTGAAAACAAATGCAAAATAATGTTTAATACAACTCACGCGTAATCTGTGAAAAACCCCTATTGAAAAAATACTTCTAGATGGATCACCCTATATTTATATAAAAATTTCTGTTCCATTTTGCACGCAGAAAAAAAGTATGGTTGGGGTGACAATATTCGAAGAGCATCATACTATTGTTGGGTTTATGGTTGTGACACAACAATATTATGATCCTCACAACAATAGTATGATTTACACATAACCATACTATGATCCCCACAACCATAGTATGATTCACACATAACCATACTATGATCCCCACAACCATAGTATGATTCACACTCAACCATACTATTATCTCCACAACCATATTATGATCCCCACAACCATAGTATGTTTCTCATACAACCATAGTATGATCCTCACAACCATAGTATGATTCACACACAACCATACTATGATCCCAAAAATTATTTATGAGGATTGGTTATTGTTGTTATTCAAAAATAAAGATTTTTATTAAGTATGTTATTTTAAATTGCGTTACTATTAGTTCATAGCCAGATTTGAGGACATGTTTTTATTAAACATTTTATTCATTAAAAATATATTCCAACAGTCAAAAATATATTCCAACAGTCAAAAATAGTTGCCAGCAGGGGTAAATGCTAATTCACCATCCGTAGACACCAAGTAACGAATGTGATTGAACCATATCAACGGATATATACTTAAGTTCAGGAAGATTTTAAATAAACGAGAACCAGTCGGTATTAGAGTATTTCATTGAACAAAGTACTCGTAAACACAATAAAAAATCCCTCGAACTACCTTCCGATTGTTTTTTTTTAATGGACAGCAACCATTCACTTTATGGTGTGTATGTGTTTTTTTTTGTATATCAAAAAAACATACGCACACACATACATGTATACTCCACAAAACCTGTTTTGTTATGTCCATAGTCGCAACCATACTGTATGATTGCGGTAATCAAATTTATTGTTAACGAAAATTATATATAACAATACTTGTGTTGCACCAACCATGTTTATATGGTTGCTACAACCATATTTTTATTTTTAAATTTGTCAATAATACTATTGTTACATTTCAACAATAGCAATACTGTCGCAATCATACTATTGTCAAAATTAAATTCAAAAAACAATACTATAGTTGCGGCGAACATGCTTTTATTGTAGAGAACATATTATTGTGGCGGTGACCATAATGTAACCATATCTTTTCTCTGCGTGTGGTCACCCTTTAGAAAACCCTATTGAAGAAAAATCTCTCAAATATAATTTAATTTTGAAATTTGTATCTCCTTAAACCTTGAATATTCACCAGTTCAGCATTTACTTTCAATAAACGGCCTCCAGCCTTCCTTCGAACCGAATTGAAAGAAACAACAACATTTTCCTCCCACCCACAAGCTGATAGCAACGTTGACAAAGGAATGACCATGCCAATGTGGTGGCATATCTACACTTCCACTTCTAGGTCTCACCCACGGTAGGGACGGCCCGGCCTGTATGTACGTCGGAACATTATTATCATGCATAACTTATTGACTTAACACGAAGGTTGTTTATGCCATACATTACCAATTAACTACTCTCGATAACCATTCGACCATAATGGAAGTTTTACTGTTTACACTACTCCTGCACCAGCACCAGCTCCAGTTCCTCCTCTCATTCGCGTTACTGGCCAAAGGGGTCTTCTTCAACGTTCGACTTCGATACTAGTATCCGCAAAAACAAACTAGCGGTCGGAGCGAGCATGAGGGATACATGTTTGACTCTTATTAAGGCAAAGAAGGCTCAGTCATTGGAAACAACAACAGCAAAAAAGAGAACGAACAGCACAACAAGAACATGACCAAGAACCGAATCCCCAAACCGTAACAAGGACAGAAACTGAAACTGAAACAGATACCGATACATACAAACATAATTATTGAACATGTAAACGGCTGAAATTTGTATGTAACGTATGCACGGTATGCCTTTTACAAAATCATTCAACTGCAATGTTTAATTTGCTTCTTTTTCCATTGAGTCTTCCTTCCTCCTTCACTTGGCCAGTCTTCCGATTTACCCATCGCCTGCGCCGTGGTGCCCGTTCCCGGCATCGTTTCCGATAAATGAAAACAATAAACAAACAATGAATAAAAATTGTGTTTATATAACCACTTACACGATATTGCAGAAATGGTCACTAGATAAAGACCGTAAAAAGACGCTCAGCGTATGGCAGGCGCCCTGAGCTGGACTGGACTGGTCTGGCAGGCAATCAACCGGCCGTAACGCAGCCGTACAGTAGAGACAATGAATGAATGAACGTTCGGTCCTATGGTAAGGGTAGGGGCATTAACAAGACACAATCATCATCAGTTTGTTTATAATTTATGAGCGATTTTGTAGCACATATTCACATTATGATATACGGACATCCAGATAGATGGCCGGACGGACGGACAGGCAGTAAATGCCACACACAAAGTGTATGTAAACATTTGCGATTAAAGCTTAAACCGTCGGATCAGTCCATAGTGGAAGGAGTTCGTTGAGTTTCAAGTAATGTCAATGACAAGGGAGTAGCTTCTGGCACAATTCAAATTTGTGTGAATGAACTATACTGACGTCCTATCAAACAAAGTCACAAGCGCTAAAATACCTAAAAATAAATAACGGCAGATTCGGAACCCTGAATGAGTTTCTGATTTTTGATTTAAACATAAAAGACCCATTTTCAACTGTAAATGACTGAAATACATTAAGCAAAATAGTCACATCTACCACTACCGGCGTGTTTCGCAAAAAGCTAAATATTTCAAAACTACTAAAATGGAGATGTGACTTTCTTTCTTAGGAGCGCAGTTTAGCTATTAGTTTAGTCTTCTTGTTAAGAAAATCCATTTAAATATTGACTTTAATGAGTTTATTTCAAACGTACTTCCCTCAACAGCCGATTAAGGAGTAAACAAGGCAATGGACTTGGACTCCAGCACGTGGAATGATTTCGGACTTTTGCTAATGACTCGGGACACACAAGCTCTGTACTTAGGGTGTACAAAAATCGGGGTTCATCGGCATTTCGGTTTTTTTTTCCAAACCGAATTTCAAGAAAACCGACTGTCAGGTTAATTCAAATAAACGGAATTAACCTACATTCCGGTTGAGCCGTTTGTCTTGAAAGGAAAATATTTTCCCAATCAAAAGTAAAGTAATTGCCCCCATTCCTAAACTTTATTAATGCAATAAAATCAATTGCTACGAATGTAGGTTTGGGCAATTGTGTGAAGAAAACTTGAAAAGTACGGTTTACAACAGTAGTTCTCATTCTTTGGGGTTCGATTTTACTTTCAACAATTGCAGCAAAGCTTTGTAAAGAGGGTTTTCACGGACCCGAAATAATGATAAAAGCAGTGTGCAGCCGCGAAAATCAATGCCACTTTGCCATTTTGTTAAAAACTTGTCTTCTATTTATATATAGATGTATGAGGGTTGAGCCGGTTAATCCCTGTTCAATGTGTTTCGGTTTTTGTTAAAAATAACCTCTTCTATACCCCCTTCTTCAGGATGTGCAGAAAAGACAGTTGGAAACAGGTTAAATGGAGCCCGTTAAAGGGATTCTATGATTTAACAAATTACACTATACGTAAATCTTGTGAGCTTTTTACGAGGGCGGTTCGGAAAGTTCTTAGCCTATCAATGAAAGAGAATAGTTAGTTTTTCAAAAATATTTTTATTTTTCAATATAATCTCCTGAAACTTCAATACACTTAGTCCAACGCTAATCTAGCAATTCTATCCCTTGATTAAAGTAGTTTTCCTCAAGGTCTTCAAAATAGTGGTTTACAACTGTAATTGCATCTTCATTTGAGGTAAAACGCTTGCCAGCAAGAATTTTTTTAGATTTAGGAACAGGTAACAGTCAATGGGAGCTAAATCAGGAGAATAAGGTGGGTGGTCAAGCAACTCGTACTTAATTTCGTTGATTTTAGCCATTGTTAAAACACTCTTGTGCGCTGGTGCGTTGTCTTGATGAAAAATTATTTTTTTGTGTTGTAAGCCAGGACGTTTTTCTCGAATTTGTACATTTAATTGATCTAAAAGGTTGCAATAGTACTCTGAATTTATTGTTTTACCCTTTTGCAGATAGCCAATCAATAAAATACCTTTGAAGTCCCAAAAAACCGTTGCCATAACCTTACCAGCCGATTGAATTGTTTTTGCCTTCTTTGGGGCACTTCCTCCAGCTTCAGTCCATTGTTTGGATCGTTCGACGCTTAAAATCCATTTTATTTCGCTGAAAACGAAATTTCAATTTCCAAACAAGCTTGAGAAATGTTCATTCTTATGCGTTTTTGGTCGACTGTTAACAAGTGCGGCACCCATCTTGCAGAAAGCTTTTCATCTGTAGTTCTTCATGCAAAATTAAATGGACTCGATCATTTGAGATGCCCATGATATTAGCTATTTCACGCACTATTATTCGTCGATCATTTAATACCATATCATGCACTTTGGCTACAATTTCTGTTGTTGTGGCTGTTTTTGGACGTCCACTACGTGGTTCATCTTCAATTCTTCTACGACCACGTTTAAATTCAGTAACCCCATTTGTTATTGTTGCATATGAAGGAGCACTTTCACCTAACACATTCACCATATCATTATGAATTTCTTGTCCCGATAAACCTTTTTATGTAAATATTTAATGACACCACGCATTTCTAATTTTTCCATTGTAAATAAATCGCGGATGCGTCTTTTGTGAACACCTGTTTCTATATGAAGGAGTTGCCAGATCGAAACAAAATTAAAAAATTAACATGTGTTCATAGCAGAGATGGAAGTTTCCAAAACACTTAACTTTTTTCTGTTTATACCGCGCTTTTTGTGCTAGGCTAAGAAGTTTCCGAACCGCCCTCGTACTGTTTTTGCTCATATACGTCCATGTCAAAATAGGGCTGCTTTTTGGACATAGGGTTCGTCACCTAAATTTCGGTGACCAACCTATGCCAAACGGCAAAAATATTTTTTTTGGCCCATGAGATTGAGGCATCCTTTGGCACTACGAGTAGTATGACAAGCATCAATAAGATATTTATTGCATGTTCATTTGGCCGTGTAAAAAAATTGTTCTCCTTGGATACCACATAATTTGACGAATGCTCAAAAAAAGGCTCGTATGGATTGGTGCAAAGAGATGTTGAAAAGGTATAACTGTGGTAGCTCAAAGTTAGTGTATAACATAGTCACAGGTGACGAATCATGGGTCTATGCATATAAACACGATACAAAACAACAATCGACAGTATGGGTCTTTCAAGACGAGCCAAATCCAACAAAAGTTGTTCGTTGAAGAAGTAAATCGAAGCAAACGATTGCTTTTTTTTCGTCATGTTGCCATAGTGAATCAGTGCCTTTAGTGGAACGTAGAACGGTCAATTATGAGTGGTATACAACCATCTGTTTGCCAACAGTGTTCGAAGAAATGAGGAAAGATAATAAAAGAAGACGGACCATTTTGCATCACGACAATGCGAGCTCTCACACATCAGCTGAAACGACGACCTTTTTTTACCAATTAAGAAATCGAATTGATGAGCCATCCACCGTACAGCCCTGATTTGCCACCCAATCACTTCTTCTTGTTCCCTAGCATCATGAAAAAAAAGCGAGGTCAACGTTTTTCATCACCCGAAGCAGCTGTTGAAGCTTTCAAAAATCATGTGTTGGAGGTGTCTCAATCGGATTGGAAAAAGTGCTTCCAAAATTGGTTTGTGCGCATGCAAAAGGAGAATATTTTGAAAAGCAATAAAACCATTTCCAATGATAAATTATTGTGTTTTTATTGCCGCACCCGAAATATAAAGAACCGCCCGTATGTGCATGCGTATTGGAAGACTTTTTGAACACAAGATTATATCAACAAACGATGATCTAGAAATAAGCCTTTATGATCCAAATAGGTCCAAGATTGGTTGTTTGTCCATCGTAATGTACTATACCAAATTTGTTCGAAATCTTAATTAATATAGTGTTTTAATTATGTTGTATGAAATTTCGAGAGTGATCTTTGTACTAGGGCAGGGTCGATATGACCCATTTTTATCTGAGCTGTACAAAAAAAAAACATAATTTGCTGCCATATAGTAGGATGGATTTCACACATAAGTATAAAATTCATTGCCTAATCACTGAAGATGATTTTCTTCGAAAATTGATCATCCACTGTTCCCATTCATTGCCACCATTCTGACCATTGTATCTTTCCATGGTTCAAATTGGGTTAGCCTGAAATCGAAAAATATCATTCAACATCGGCGCTTAAAATTTAACCACCCTTTATAACAATTTTGATTGTTAAGATTTGGGTGGCCGTAACTCTGGAGTCGCCACCAAAAAAAATGGTTCTTGTTTTGAATAATATGGATGGGTAACTATGGCGAAAGTTCTGATCAAACCTGAGTAATGTCGCTAAATTGCAAATAAGCCTGTTTCAATATTCTAGAAAATATTTTTTTTATTGTTTCTGTTTATTTATTTTCATCAATGCTCGTAGTTCGTTTGTTTAATTTTTTTTTAAAATTTTTTTGGTATTTCGAAATTTGTTTTCATCGTAAGCAAAGTTTTTGTTGTCACTAAAAGCTATAAAATATTATAGGTTTTACATGTTGATGTTGGAAAAACTAATATTATGTTACAACAGCCAACTTAATAGGGTTTGGCCACCTCCAAGAACTAATCTTTTGTGATCACCAATTACACTGTGGAACATTTTTGGGGTTATTGTCTGGGGGGTGAGAAATTCCAAGTCAGGGTGTTGGTACTAGGTAAGTATATTAAAACCTTCAAAGGGTTTTGCGTTCGTATGTGCCAGTTTTTTTTTATGACCTTTTACATTTTTTCCTTATCTTGATGTTTTTGCGCTTAGTTGTAAAATGTTGGCAAAAACGTAGTTTGACATAACTCGAGAACGACTAGTTCGATTTTGCTGAAATAAATTGAAAAAAATTAATAATTACATTTTCTTTAATCCATTAATATACTGGGTCTCATGCATAAAACGTGAGCTTGAGCTCGGACTCGATTTTTTGAGTAAAAGGTGCTTGTCGTATGCATAATAAAATTTGATGTATTTGCTTTTACTCACTGCTCACGTTTGATCTCTTCTTGCTCAGTTCGAACTTAGAAGTTGAAGTTAGATGAGATTGTTCTCATTTTCATATGCATAAAAACAAGCTTTTGCTTACTTTTCTAAGTCCTTGCTTAATTTTGGCGGAGCATTCCTTTTAGTTGACTCGCGTACACTAAAAAGGAATCATGGCTGAATATTTTGTACCACAAATAAATAAAAAATGTTATCAACAGCGTAAGACGAATTTGGCAAGTGAGGATCATAAATTATACAGGTTTGTAATCTTAATTATTATTATTTTTTAAATAATTAATAATAAAATGATAAATACATAGCTTTGATGGTAGTAGCATTTGCAGGTTAGCGAATTATTTTTTTGAGGATTCAGAAGAAAGACGTGGTGGTGCCCTCAGCAACATTGATACAATTCGAATCTATTTAAGATTCTGTGCAGATCCTGTATTCCAAAATGGTATAGCCACAGATATTGGAGTCCATCAATCAACTATGTCGCGAACAATTGCGGAAGTTGCAAAACTTATATCTACCAAAGCAAGCGAGTGGATAAAATTCCCGAAAGATGCAGATAAAATAAAAGATGTACAAATGAAATGGCAAGCAAATTATTGCTTTCCAATTGCAATTAGAGTTATTGATTGTACTCACATAAAAATTAAAAAAAAAACCCACAAATCAAAGCGATGAGTACATTTGCAGAAAAGGCTTTCACTCTATAAATGTGCAGGCAACTTGTGATGGAAATGAACTTTTTACAAGCGTCGACATATCGTGGCCTGGTTCAGTACATGACTCACGCATCTTACGAAATAGCGAGGTATGCAGAATGATGCAAAATGAAACTTCTGGGAGATGAGGGTTATGGAATATGCCCATGGCTAACGACACCATTCCGAAACCCAACAACTGATATAGAAAAAACCTTCAACAAAGTGTTTACAAGGGAACGTGTCATTATAGAACGGTGTTTTGGGCAATTCAAGCAAAGATTTTCCATACTTTAATATAAAATTCGTGTATCGACAGAGCTAGCGCCCCACGTAATAGCCAGTTGTTTCATTTTGCATAACATAGCTAAATTTTTAAAAGACGATTATAGACGACGAATGGCAGTTAGGAAATGATATCGAACAACAATCAGCAAGAATTTCAGAAGCTGGAAAAAACAAAAGGAGGATGATCGCGTATTTGTTGTCAAATTAGTAATGAATATATTTATTTTTTATTATTTTTTTTTGGTTTATAAAAGTAAAAAACATAAATTAAATTCACTTTTTAATACAAAAATAAAATATGTGTAATTCACTATTATTATTATTTGCTTCTTTCTACTTCATTTCCTTCCACTTGACGACATGTTTGCACTTCAATAACAATTAGACGTTTGATCTCAATTTGCTCAAGTAATTGCAATTGGTTTGAACTCATTTTTATGCATACGAAATTGAGCAAAAGCTGTTGCTGTTCGATCCAACTCAACTTACGAGCAATTGCTTACTTGACTCAACTCATCGCTTTTACTCGTTTTTATGCATGAGACCCACTGTTTTTCTACCAAATCAACATTTTTGCAATTAGAAATAAATTTATGAAGAAAATTTTGCCAAAAAAAATTTTTTTTTTTTTTTGAAATATAAATCCCAAACGGAAAAACGTGTAGAGTCTTATAACTTTCACGTAAAGTCACATAACCTATAAACAAAATGCGACATAGATCATAGAAATCGATTAACGCGTTCTGCTTTTATTTACAATTAAGTAACTTCACTTCACAGTAACTTCACTTAATTGTAAATAAAAGCAGAACGCGTTAATCGATTTCTATGATCTATGGCAATACGAACGCAAAACCCTTTGAGGGTTTTAATATACTGACCTAGTACCATCACCCTGACTTGGAATTTCTCACCCCCAGATTGGCTGTTGTACTGTGTTATTGATACCAAAGTAACATGGACATTACAATTGGTTGGTTGCTATAAACGTCAGTTGTCGCAACCAATAGTTAAACTGGATTTGGTTTGTATAACAGTGTTATTGGCTGTAAATACTTATACAGTGATATGGTTGTAGCAACCATCATATGATATCTCGAACCATGATACACTCCATAGTTTGGAATGTTTGTTGTTGCAACAGAAATTCAGTTTATTTAACCGAAATTTTGTAGTTCGGTATGATTTACAACTGATTTGTTCTCTGTGTGCATATATGGTTCGCTATCATTTAAGCCATCATTACGAAGAATCACGTTAAATTGCAATACTTTCAAAACTTAATAAAGTAAATTCCAATCCAAACCCTGTTCTTAATGAACCTCCTAATCCTTTGGTTAATAAAATCCACCTTAAACAAAAATGCTGGCAAGCATTTCGACCAATCCTCCAACACTTGAAGAACATCCTAGAGCATAATCTTGAATTCACTGAAGATTCGTGTAAACACTCCTTAAAAATCTAATTAAATTTTAATAAAATATAAAAATTTCGCCAAAGTACATGAAAATATGAAGTTTCCTTGTGCGAAAAAAACACTCACACATACACATTCGAACAACGAAACTAATTTCAGTTGTTTTAATAACCAATTAACTGTACATACTAATAAAACCCCAACCAACCAAAAACGAATCTCGTTGCGAAAACTTGGCAAAACTTTAAATATCGGCAAAGAAGCGAAAAATAAAACGGCCAAACGGAGGAGTTACAGTTGTTGCCACATAAGGTATTCACTGGCGGTGGCAGCAGCATACTCAGGAACACAGCATCGTGGCCGGCACCGCCATCATCATCACCATCGTCGTCATCCACGTCGTCAAGAGCACAGACTTTCGTTGCAGCATGAATTCAATTACTTTGTGGAAAACATGAAAATAAAGATTGTTTTTGGTTGGAAAACTTAACTCAAACTTAGACGGGAGGAAGAAGAAAAACCCTTTGGGAAGAAAATTATCCGCTGTAAAACAACAGACCAAATCATGATGATTTTTAAAAACATGACCGCTAAACTTTCTCCAAACTTTACTTAGCGAACGAAGTGCTGGTGGAATCTGATCGGTTTGGCCGCGAGAGATCCGTAGAATTTTGTGGACAGTTTGGGAAATGTACGGCAGGATTACATCAACATTTGCCCACTTGAAAATTCTGCTCTTAAGGAGAAGGGAAACGTATGTGTTGATTTGAAAAAAGGTAATTATGTGTTGTGACTGTCATAGTGAAAACGACAAGTTCATGGGCTTGCCGAGAAGGATCCGACAGAGGCTTCGGAGAAAAGATCTACAGAATTTTCGTATAACCTACAAAAGGTCGAGCGCACGAGATCAAATGGTGGCGAATTCAAACCTGATCACAGCTTAACCCTACTTAGGTTGAGAACAGCAATTTAGGGATAAAAGGAAGTGGACTTGATTTTTTATGCCCTTATTTTACTGTATAGGAGGGTATATATGTATCATTTTAAACGCCTAAACATTGTTACTCATCAATAAAAACACTTAATACCACAACCGAATTGTTTGCCAACCGAATGTTAGTGGTTTCATGTACTATCCATGTAATCCATCCACTCAACCGAATGTTGAATGGATACACGGCAATTTTTAGTAGTGGAAACTGAAAGTATCGGTTGAAGAGACAAAGTATCGTCAACCCTTACTAATTTGGACAATAATTAGAAGTACAAATAATCGTTCACTTCATTTATTACATTATCATTTATTCGTTTGAAAAAATGTACGAAAGGCGCCGCGCGGCTTTTAAAATACAAAATGATTTTGTTAGGATTTCGATGGGGTCACACACTCACAGCAATTTTGGCTTGGTTTCCTCTTTTGGCAAAGTTATAACTCAGAAAAGGCAGCTGTATTTTATAGTTTTTTTCTCTCTTCTACTATTAAAACAAAATAACTTTAAACAAATCGCATTAGCTGGCTAAATAAATATGAGATACAATTTGAACTTTTTCTCTAAGCCTTCTTTCCCCACTCTAAACTTTTGTCTGTTGTTATAGATTATTGACTATAATAACTCCTTGAATTCGGTTGTCATTACGAGGGCTGCTATATAAATATTTCTGGCCTAATAATGAAAGTGCGAATAGTTATCCTCAAAAATAGTTTTATTGTTTTTCAAAGTATTCTCCAGCATGATTTATACACTTTTGCATGTGCTCAAACCAATTGTCGAAGCACTTTTTCCACTCCGATTGAGACAGCTCTAAAACATGGTTTTTTAACTCATTAACAGCATCTTCTGGCGACGAAAATCGTTGACCAAGCATTTTTTTCTTGATGTGCGGCAATAAAGAGAAGTCATTGGGTGCCAAGTCAGGGCTGTACGGTGGATGAACCTTCAATTCGACGTTTTGGCCGGTCAAAAAGGCGCTGGTTTGAGTCGATGTGTGAGAGCTCGCTTTGTCATGGTGCACAATGATTCGTCTTCTCTTGTCCGTTTTTCGAATTTCTCCGAAGACTTCAGGCAAACAAATTGTGGTGTACCACTCAGAATTGATCGTCCTTAAGTGCAACAGTCGTTGCTTAAGTGGAACAGTCGCCACATGACCAGTTTTGCCGAAGAAACAGGCGACCATCTGCTTCGAAGTGTCTCTTCCACAAAAAAATTTCGTTGGATTTGGCTCGTCTTCGCAGACCCACACGGTAGATTTCTGTTTTGTTTAGGGCTCATACGCATAGATCCATGATTCGTCACCTGTGACGATTTGATAAACGTCTTTTGAAGCTCCGCGAACGTATTTTTTCGAAGTTTCTTTGCACCGATCGACACGAGCCTTTTTTTTGAGCGATTGTCAAATTGTGCGGGATCCAACTAGAACAAACCTTTTTTACGGTCTTGGTGTTCATGCAATATCGAATGTATGCTGGTGGAAGAAATGCCCAAGGATGCCTCTATCTCACGGTATGTCACATGACGATGTTGCATAATCAGTTCACGCACGGCATTAATGTTCTCTGGCACAGCGGCTGTTTTTGGACGACCTTTGTCTCTGCGCGAACGTCGGCCACGATTGAATTCATTAAACTAGTTTTTCACAGTGCTCTAGGATGGTGCTTCATCGCCACACAAAGATTTAAGTTCAACGATTTAAGTGTCGTGATAATCCTCGTCGAAAGTTGTGAAAACTGATCGCACGACAATGTTCACGAATTAATTCCATTTATTGCCAAATTGATTTTTTAAGTCACTGCAAAAACAACACAGATGATGGTCGTACGTCAAAAAGTTCTGAGTACGTCTACTGGCTAGACTCATCTTTATTTGCACCGATCAGAATCATAACATAATTCGATTTAAAGGTTGAATCGATTTTGACGTTAAAGAAAATCCGTTAAAATTTAGATATATTTTATAGCTCCCTCACATATGTTCAACCAAGTTAATGTCTTTAGCTTTAGATGCCTCATATAACATTCAATCGTGGTGAAATTGGACACTGCTCATAACGATTGATCAGTAACCATCTTAGATTAAAGTGTACTTTATAATATGGGTTAACGTTTTGATGTATCCTCAGTATAAACTGCCCTCCTTGTTTTACATGAATCCTTGTTTAACGTGAATCAGCAACTCTGCTCCCGTCAAGTACCATCTGTACTTGACTCTAATTTTAAGAAAGTGTCCCCATTTAGTTTTTCTTAAACAGCTGTTCAAAACATACAAACTCGTGTATTTTATTAAAAATGGAAAAAAGTAAATTTCGAGTGTTCATTAAACATTATTTTTTGCGAAAAAAAAACGTCAAGCAATCCAAGGAAAAGCTTAATAAATACTATAAGGACTCTGCGCCATCGATTTTAATGGTAAGAAAGTGTATTTCGTTGTGGTCGCACAACGCTTAACGTTTTGGACGGTCGATTGAGGTCGATACACCCGCAAATGTAGTAAAAATCCTCGATATGGTATTGGCCGTTCGAAAAGTAAAAGTGACAGATATTGTTGATTCAATACGCATTGCATATGGCAGTGTGGTTTCGATTTTACATGATCAGTTGTTTTTAAGAAAGCTGTTTGCAAGATGCGTGCCGCGATTACCATTTCATCAAGATAATGCACGGGTGCAACGTGTACTCAATGGTAAAATTGCATGATTTGGGTTACGAATTGGTATCTCATTCTCCATATTCTCCGGATTTAGCCCCCAGTGACTATTTCCTATTTCCAAACCTAAAGAAATGGCTCGGTGGAAAAAGATTCAGCTCTAACGATAAAATTATTGTTCAAACAAATACCTATTTTAAGGACCTCGAAAAGTTCTATTTTTTGGAAGTGATACAAATATTGGAGAAACGTTGGACTAATTGTTTTGAGTTTAAAGGAGATTATGTTGAAAAAGATTTTTTGTTTTTACAAAAAAACTGTTTTTTTTCAAAATTCACGGAATTATTGATATGCCGCCATATGCTAATTTTTTGACAGTACCCATAAAAAAGTTCAGCAGTCCAAAAAACGAATTCCAATATACATGAACACATAGGTATCAAATAACTATACAATTTTCGCACACAGCGATGGTCGGCCCGTAGCGAACTACGCAGCGACGGTGTGGTTGGCGAATGTGAGTACGACGCAGTGGAAGAAAACTCAAACTTGCCACAATGCCGCCCTGAGAACATCATCAGGGTGTTTACTTATGTTTTCTAAGGACCATCTACATGAGGAGGCGAAGGTCATTACCGCGCGCCAACCAAATTTCATGTCGTCTAAGTAGTATCTGCCTGGGTATCTTCGCAGCAGCCATCCCAACCAATATCTCGTGGACAGGATATCTCCTTCACCCCCAACCGATCAGGTATGATTCTTCCTGATCTATGGAGAGAGGTCCAGCGGTACAAAAGAGAGCCATCGAAACTATCAGGCAGGTCTGAACGACATTCACGCCGATAAAGTCTCAGCAAAAGTATCCAGTTATAGTGTGCATGTAGTCCTAGGGAAAAATCCCCCGAAAATTCCACCAGAGGAGTAGACGATTCCTTAACAGATGCGCGTGGTGCTGACTCATTTGAGATCTGGATGGTGCAGCCTCATCAATTCGGATTGCTGTCGAATTGCTGCTAACGTTCCGGGCGTTTGTCCTGCCTGCCCCTGGGAACACGTGACGTGCTGTAACTCTTCAATTGTCCGGCCATGCCCACTCAGCTTAACGCAAGGTCTCTTTGGACGCATCCAGTTCAAATGGCGCCTTTTCTTGCTACGACAACAACAACCTCACAAAGTGACATGAGACCGCCACGAAATGTAAGTGGAGCGTTTTCAATAAATTTAAATTGAATCGACTAAAAGGAGTCTGGTAGCACATGAGGACTAGATAAAATTCATGCTATCTACAGTTAAAAGGGCGCCGCGATGATATCAAGAAGAGATTGTTTTGGCTGGAAGTTGCAACGTCGAGCAACGAGGTAGCAGAGGAACGATTCCAGCACTGGACTAAAATGAAGGATCTTGTTGGCAAATAGGTGCCATTTTGGGTTTGACATGTTTACGAAAGACAACGACTTTCCTTTACAAGACACGTATACAGGGTGGGCCAAAAGTTACCATGGGGTTAAAAACTTTAATAACTTTTTCATTTATTAATTTTTTTTATTTTTTTCCCAGATTATATACGAGTAATAATAATAAAAATAAATTCTAATGTGACATTAGTTTCAAAATTTAGAGCTCGATCAAAGGGTCCAAAAATCAGTGTTTAGTTTGCTTTTCTGCATATCCAGAAGTACAGCGTATGCATTTTTTTATTAATGGGCAGAAGGCTAAACCGGAATGTCAGTTAATGCCGGCTTTTTACTTTAAGAAAACCCGCGACAGTCGTCTTCTTTAAAACACGGTTTTGAATAAAAACCCTGAACTGCCGGTTTTCCGAGAACCACGGTTTTTTGACACTCTACTGCAATGGTCCACTAGGAGAAATATGACCTGCATAGCATAAAAGACTTATCGACACACAAAATGCCGTTCATTATCGAACGTGGCTTAAAATCATTGAGCCTGAGTCAATTGGTTGGGTCAGCTACATCCCGCAGGTGGCGCTCGGCTTGGTTAAACGACTTTTATTCTAACTCAAGCTTATTTATAATTTTCAAATTTGACCACTAATTTTCACACTTCCCTCTGTATAAAATCACAAAGATAGCTAAGATAACACCAACTACACTATCAATGATGTTAGTTTGAATGCTGCTGTTGCTCCTGCTTACTTGCTAAAGCGGCTGATGATGAGGCCCAGAAACTTAAACTTGACATGTTGCTTATTTGATACTTCATGGAACATCTCTTGAAGGCACGAACAACAGCTTCCAACTCGTTTTGTGTTGTCGAAGTTGTTTAGATTTGCCCCGGTTCGTGTTGTAGTTGTATTTATTTCTTACTTAATTTAGCTTTTGAAACTTTTTCGGCGATTTTCGTTTTTTTCTCTAAAATTTTCTTTTCATTTTCTATGGCTGTTGGTGGAAAACATTTTCCTTTCATTTCGTCCGTGAAGTGTTCTTCTTTGCCATTTCTAAAATGAACTTGAGCAGATTTTCTTTCAATCAGCATTAGCTGCAAGTGGCAGAAAGAGCATGAAGACTATGAAGAAGGTGGAAGAGCGCCAACGACAACAATCATAGTAACGCTAACAATGTAACGCCATCAAGAAAATACAACCGACGGACAGACGTACGGACCAACGGCGAACGAATGAATGGAAACTGTTGTCTCAACCTAAATAAAATCTTAGCAATTAAAACCTTCAAATGTAGTACAGAAAAGTTATATTTCTAGTTGCAAGTGCACTATCTGCGGCTGCAGAGGTATGTTATGTTCAGGGAATGGCTTGTGAGATATGGAAAATTAGTAGCGGCTGTGTAGTGCATTTAAGTCATAAATGCCCATCATCATTGTGGGTCAGTACAAATCGTCAGTTTCTTGGCAACTTGCATAGCAGTAAGAAGTTTGGTTACCAGCCACCGTAAGTCCTTTAGATAATAGAGGGATTAACTTGGTGAAATGGTTAAAAAAAAATAGTATTAAAGGATTGCAGGCGAACCCCAAATATAACCTAATTTTTCAAAATATTTTCCGCCCTATTTTAACGCACCACTCCTTACGCAAATGGAATCAACGCGTTGTTTATATTCTACCTTGTAAAGGGTTTTCCAATAGGGACATACACATTTCGTATCTTCAACTGCCCTTAATTTTTCATTGTCGAAGTCTTAGTCGAAGTCTACGTTTTCATCATGGCAAAGTTCACTTACGAGCATCGTTTGGAAATCATTAAAAATTACTACCGAAATTATTAGGCGGTGGTCGCAGCTTTAAGAGCACTAACTCCAATTTTCGGCCATAATAATCGCCCCACCCGAAAGGTGTGCTTTCTAGAGCCGATAAATTTGGATCCAAACTTTCACTTTTGGATGTCCGGCGCTAAAGAGATGCCGTACCACTCGAAGCGACGAAAATATCACAGCCGTAAGTATATCCGTTTCAAATGAGCCAAATCAGTCGATTCCACGTCGTTCTCAAAAATTAGACATCTCTCAAGCCACATTGTGGCGTATTTTGCGAAAAGATTTTGGTATTCATCCTTATAAGATAAAATTTACTCAAGAACTAAAGCCCCTTGACTATTTGGAACGCCGAAACTTCTCCGAATAGGCTCTGGCAAAGTTTAACGAAAATTCATCTTCAAAAAGTCATCTTTAGCGATGAAGCTCATTTCTGGCTAAGTGGTTTTGTTAATAAACAAAATATGCGTTAATAAACAGCAACAAGCCCCCATCTGCTTCAAGAGACATAATTGCGTCCGCAAAAAAATAAGTTTGGTGTAGTTTTCATGGCGGAGGTTTGCTTGGACCGTATTTGTTTGTCAATGAAAGCAATCGTCATGTTACCGTAAATGGAGAGCGCAAACGTGGGATGTTTGAAATTTTTTTTTGCCCAGAATTGAATAAGCTTGACATGGCCAATATGTGGTTTCAACAAGACGGTGCCGCTAGCCACACAGCATGCGTTACAATGGATTTACTGAAAGGCTAATTCGGTGGACGTGTTATCTCGAGAAATGGTCCGGTCGAATGGCCACCGCATTTATGCGATTTAAGGCCATTGGATTTTTACGGGTTTTACGGGTCCACATCAAGTCATTGGTCTATGCTATCAAGCCAATAACTTTAGACGAGCTCAGAAATAACATGCAACGTAAAATTGCCAACGTTCCGGTCGAAATGTGTGCAAGAGTGGTTTAAAATTGGGTCCAACAAATGGACCGCTGTACACGGGCTCGTGGTGGTCAAATGACCGAAATCTGATTTCTTTCATAAAATGTAACATTTTCACTATATCTGGAATAAATTTGAACTCAATATCTTAAATATTTTGTGTTTTATTTGTATATAATATTTGTATGTCCTTGATGAAAAACCCTGTAGAAAAAGTCCTAGCCGTCCAAGGCATTAAAGCTGTAACTGTGTTAAATCGTTCATTCATTTCGTATTTATTTTTCCCATTGAAAATGGTACACACCATCGGGCATTGAACCTGTAATTTTGTTAAGTCGCTATTTTCATGGTAAGTTAAGGGAATTTTAATGCAGGGCCTAGTATTTCTGTTCTTTCTACTGGTATTGAGTTATCATCTGTCGGTGAGCATAAATTAATATAAATATCCAACACACAAACTAACTGTCAGCGGAGAGATCGCGCAATTCTTGCCACTGCCAGTAACACCAGATTGTAATGACAGTTTTTCCAATTTTAATTTTTTGGAAGTTGTAATGGGTAACAATGCTTAGTAGCTACAGTGAGCTCTCGAAAATTCTGACACTTGGTAGTTCGTACATCACGGTAATCTGGACACTTACTTTTTGTCTATTGTATAAGTATACTCTTTAATCCGGACATTTCACTTATTTTAACATTAAAAATCCGAACACTTCTTTTTGTTTGCTTATTTTGATTTTACTTGTTTTTTCGATGCATTACCATCCACCTTTTTATTTTTTGTGATATTTCTGAAAAATTTTTACAGTGCATACAATTGAAGGGATAACTTTGAATGAGAATCGTTGGAAATATGTTGCTTCATTCATTCATGCTACTCGAAAAAATATTTAAAAAGCATACATTTTTAACGATTGATCAGAGGAAAGAAATTCTTACGAAACTGGCATAAGGGAAATCTGTTAAACAACGGGCAGAAGAGCATTATGTTGGAAAGTCTATTATTTTAGACATCCAGTAAGGTTTGGTATTTGTTAGTTTCACGACTGTTAGTTAGTTTCACAATACCAAACCTTACTGGATGTCTAAAATAATAGACTTTCCAACAGAATGCTCTTCTGCCCGTTGTTTAACAGATTTCCCTTATGCCAGTTTCGTAAGAATTTCTTTAAAACTTTAAAACTTTTTTAAATTTTATTCAGTGGTCGGTCATATTTATGACTGCAGTGTGCACGAAATTCGTCGCACGGTGGCAAAGTTTGAGCTTAAGTACACACAGTAGAGTGTTCATAACCGAAATTAAATACGGTCATTCCGGTGTTTATGTCCAATCCCGCCAATAGGTTTATAGAAAATGGCTAAAACGCGACATTTCCGTTTACACGGTTTTTTGCTGTCGGGTTTTGTTGTTTTCTATTTTTTTTGGCTGTTGTATGTAAAAGCAAAGAAAATACATAATATTTAAGTACGAAAATCATGAATATCAAAAATATGTAAGAAAGACCCACCTTTCAATGTATCGCTTGACTTAGAAACACCAGTTGATTCGATTTTACGAAAAAAAAAATCTGTATATCAGTCCTTCAATCTGCATTGCTGAATTTCTAAAGCTTGTTTTCAAACGACAGATCTCATTTATTGTCCGATCTTCATGAAATTTCCCTAAGTAATAACTTTTTTGAAGTTTGGCTCAATTTGGGTCCCTATGTACTTATTTAATAAAAATATAGGTAAACTGGTAGTTTCAGGGAACTATGACTTTACTTCTGATGGATGATGATCTGATCGGATGATAATTTCCATTCTTTGACAAAAAGCTTAAACCGAAATGTAGTTAAATCCAATGTATCACGTTACTTCTGATTCGAAAAATTATTTCCTTTTAATGTCGCTTAACTACGACTGCCAGTTTAAAAAATTACGAACGCACTAAATACATCAAAAAAGTGCCGATTGGTCAAAACGGCCGATAAATTGTTAATATGAACACATGGGTACTAAAATTAAAGCAATTTTTTCCTAAGAATCCAAGAAAACAGTAATTATGACTGAAATTATGGACGGGAGCATAAGACAAAGGGCCCAACAAACATACATTTTTTAGCTTTTCCATAGTTAAGGGATGGTACAGGGTACACTAAGTTCGGCCTGGCCCAACTAACCCAATTTCTTACTTGTTTAAAATTGTTAGCGGCGCGAGACTTTGCCGCTACCAATCACAAATGATGGCGTGGAATGTCCACCACCAACCCAGAATTAGGTTACAACGGCAATATCCCGGCTCAAGGAGAACAACGCGGTAGGAGCCGAAAGAATGCCGGCGGAGCTTAATAAAAGGCAAGATGACGTGCTGAAAAGGTGCATGAATCAGATAGTTTGCATTTCTTGGAAGACCGAACACATGCCCAATGATTAAAACATGAGCGTTTGCGCATACTACTGGGGAATGAATCCTTTATTCATCCCTTACAAAAAACTATCTCTGTGAAAGATTGAAGCTGACCCAACCGCATTAGTGTGGGTTCAAACGTCGTGAAATCCTTGAAAAGACTCATGACTAGCTATGCGGTACATTCCCCTCTTCATATAAAACTGCATTTGACTCTCCGATAATATATATTATTCATTTGAAACCATGTCTGCATAAGAGGATTACTAATTATATTTCGATTCCGGCAATAAAAACACAATAATTTATCATTGGAAATGGTTTAAGTGTTTTTCAAAATATTCTCCTTTAAGATTAATACACAAATAGCTCATCGTTTCAGCTGATGTGTGAGTTCTCGCATTGTCGCTCCGTCTTCTCTGATTATCTTTCATCTTTTCTTTGAACACTGTTGGCAAACAGAATGGACCGCCCTATGCTGGATTTGGCTCTTCTTGAAAGACCCATACGGTCGATTGCTGATTTGTTTCGGGTTCATATGCATAGATCCATGATTCGTCACCTGTGACAATGTTATACACTGCCTTTGAGCTACCGCAGCTATACTTTTTCAAAATCCATACGAGCCTATTTTTGAGCATTCGTCAAACTATGTGGGATATAACGAGAAAAAATTGTTTGCACGGCAAAATAAACATGCAATATCTTATTGATGCTTGTCATACTATTGCACAAGGATGCCTCAATCTCACGGAATGTCACATGTCGGTTTTGCTTAGTCAGTTCACCTACAGCATCGATGGTTTCTGGAAAATTGACCGAAGTTGGACGTCCTTGACGAAATTCATCCTGGAGCGAACGGCGCCCGAGACTGAAATCTTGATACCAGCGATTAACAGTGGTTTGTGATGGTGCTTCATCGCCAAAAGTTGGAACAAGTTGATTTAAACACCCTTGTCTCGTTAACCCACGCCGAAAATCGTAAAAAAATCATCGCACGAAAATGTTCACGGGATAATTCCATTTTTTGACTGAGATGAATTTTTCAACACACTGTAAACAAAACAATTCGCCCTGAAATGACAAAACGTTCTGACTGGAGTTATGCTAAAAAATGTCAAAGTTTCTAATAGAAGTTACAGTTTGCACTGGTATTGTCAGGACCCGAAATACAAATAGCAGCCCTAGTAGGATAACAGCAAACCGTGTAACTATTTGTAGAATGACACCAAATCCTAGGTAAAAATTGAAAGTCGCTTCTCGAAACCATTCACCACTACCATTCTCCGATAAGAACCTGGACCTTTTCTTTGTTTAATTTCAGTGCTGTCATCGTTCTTTTGCTTTGTGGTGGACCCGAGGCACACAAATTTCTTCACAAACTTAAAACTGCAACTGCTGTCAGAACTTTTTGGCATTACTTTCGTCGCGGTATCTCTCTTCTAATTAGCACCCGGAAAATGCTGGAATGTAGTCTGTGAGCTCTCCCCTGTAGTAAGCTAAATTTCGATAGGCTTTTATGTGCGAGGGAACAAAATAGAAGTATTAACAAAAATTATTGATGTGAAGCGTATGACAAAGTCGCCTAATCGTCCGCTCGACCCAATATTTGTTTATTTGGTCTAATAAGAAAAAAGCAAAACGAAAAAAAATCACCAGACTTTGCAATAGAGATGTCGATTTTCAGCGAAAGATATTTTTCTTTTGTGGTAGATTGCCGGTTTCCCAAGTACAGCAAATTTGCTGTTCATTACAAATTGAAAGCGGGCACTAAGAGCCAAAAAACAGCTTCATCCTCAGCATCGAAGCCAGAATGAAGGAAAATCATCTACATGGTGAAACTTTAAAGATCTTTGTTGTTTTGTTCTGGTGTTGTTCACGTTGTTTCAAGCCGAAAATTAGGTCACTGCGCTATTTGCCGCAGTCGCCGTCGCCATTTGCCGTAGTTTGCTTGTTCATTCAGTTGGTGCGATGTCCTCCACCAAAGCCCAGAATCTATACATACTCGTGCACTCGGTGATTCCAACATTCGTTCAGTCATTCATTTCATGAAAACTAAAAGTGAAATGTAGGTTTTTCTTTAGCCAGCGAAAGCATTCATTCGTTATATTCGCTTATCATTGTGACTTTGAGGTTATGGTTTTAGCGTAAAAACCATGGTTTATGTTACTTTCGGTTTGGGTTCCACGCCGAATGGCTGGCTGGCTGGCCTGCTGACTGCCTGTCGGACCTTCTGGAATGGTGTTGCCACCAGCTAGCTACTGGTTTTGACTCAGTATTGGTGGTCTGCACTGCAAAACAAAACAAACGCCAAAAAAAGAATTGAATGATTTCAGAATGGGACACAGGGATGCACGACAGTACGATATGACTGTGTAGAAGCAGTGTGAGCTGCAGCAGCAAGAGTAAAACCCCAACTGGTGGAGTATGCTTGGTTGGGATTTGGTTGGTGGCCGAAATTTGGTTGCTAGCTTACATTCCTTGTTGTTCCGATTCGGTTTGTTTACCCAACAAATGTTTATTCCACATAAATTCACTTTGCATTACATTTTCATCGGTGACCCTCTTTCGTGTTAAGGCCCCGTAGTGGTACATAACGGCAGCATTGGGCTGCACAGACTATTGGGTTGCATCACTTTTAGGTCGATAGTGACCAAGTGGCAACTAGTGCTTTCGCAGTTGAAAGTGAAAAGTTAAGTTGTTTTATAGCCGGTTGCATGTGTACACACACATATGTACAAACGTATTAAAAGAGAAATTGCCAAATTAATTGGAAATTGTTGAATTTGTAGACTTTAAGTGAGGCAGCATAAAATTAGAAAATAAATTGAAATCTATTTCAAATATGACAAGGTCAATAGCCAGAAACTTTATATATTTTAGTCATCATCGATCCACCTCGGAGATTTGGCCTATTACGACTATATAAGAAAAAAAATGTACACAAATAATTTGGTTAAAAGCCAATATTAACTCTTAACATGCCACTATGCCTTTGCTCTCTGCGTATATTAAAGCCAGTATAGGTAAAATTTGATAAATAACGTTTACAATTTGCCAGCTAAAACTCAATATGTTCTACTCATTAACACGTTGACTGCCAAGGTCATTTTCAGAAAACTGACCAAAAATGACATTTTAGTTTTTTCACATTATATTACTATAAACTCTATTTCTAAATGATAGGTATCATGAAAAAGCAAATATGATGTTTTTTTAGGAGAAAAAAGGCCTACGAATTATCTCGTAGTTGGCTTCTGTGACAGAAATCGCTACGCAGAAGCCAAATACGAGTTAATTCGTAGGTCCTTCTTCTCCTAAAAAACATAATTTTTGCTTCCTGTAATATTTTGTTTTATAGTTATTATAATTTATTATAATTTTATTATTATTTTCTTTCTTTTTAGATTTATAAACATTCTCTAAATTTATTGCTATAATTATCAAGAACCCAAAATGGATAAGAAAAGGTCACTGAATCAAAGTGAAATTGAGTCAACGCAAATCTAAGTGATTCAGAATATGACGGAATTTTCAGCGATGATAGTAACGACATTAATGAGCCTTCTGAAACCGAATATAGTTCGAGATTACAATAATGGAATGTCTGGCATAGACCGATCAGATCAAATGATTTCGTACTACTCATCTCTAAGAAAGACTATTAGATGGCCCAAAAAACAAAATGCTCACAGAATTTTTCAAAAAGTAACTCATCTAAAATAAAACTGATAAAGTTCAGAAAAGAATTCGTCCTCGCGTTGATTGGAGATTTTCAACCAGTTTTGAAAAAAAAAATAAAAGTCAAGAGCTCCATTATTTATAGTGTTTACCACCAACGGAAAAAAGCCATCTCGTGTATTTACCCAAGCAAAAAATCGCCGAGAAACGCGTTACTTCTGTCCAGCCTGTGAAGAGAAGCCAGCCCTTTGTGTGGGAAATTGTTTTAAAAACTACCACAAATAATAAAATATTACTTTATTTCTTCTATTTGAGTTAAGTTTTTTATTATATTGAATGCATTTTTCCATAAATTTTTTAATAAATGTTCAGCTCACGCAAGCCAAAACTAACATTTTTTCTTTTCCCAGAAGCCATTTATCGATACTAGCACTGATATAATATGGTTTTACTCGTACCTACACAAAAAGTGGCAGTTTTAGATAGTACGAGATAACTCATAGTTGGCTTCCTGGAAGGGAAATCAATCTACGAGATATCTCGTAGTTAGCAGTCAACGTGTTACTACAGGGTTTTCTATTAAGGAATTAATAATTTTATATATCAACAAAACACAAAATATTTAAGGTGTAGAGTTCAAGTTCATTTCAGTTATAGTGCAAATGTTACATTTTAGGAATGCAATTACATTTCGGTCATTTAAACCCAATTTTACACCACTCTTGCACACATTTCGACCGGAACGATAGCATTTTCGCGCTGGATGTTGTCTCTAAGCTCGTCTAAAGTTGTTAACTTGTTGGCACAGACCAATGACTTGATGTGGCCCCATAAAGAAAATCCGAAGGCGTTAAATCGCATGAACGAAGTGGCCAGTTTACTGGACCATTTCTCGAGATAACACGTTCACCGAATTTGCCTTTTAGTAAATCGACTGTAACGCGTGCTGTGTGGCTAGTGGCACCGTCTTGTTGAAACTACACATCAGCGATGTCAAGCTCATATAATTCTGGCCAAAAATAATTTTCTAACATGGCACGATAGCGCTCTCTATTCGCGGTAACGTGACGATTTTTTTCATCGACGAAAAAATACGGCCCAATCACACCTCCGGCATAAAAACCAGACCACACAGTAATTTTTTGCAGGCTCAATTGTGTTTCTTAAAACACATGTGGGTTTGTTTAAGTCCAATAATGCATACTCGTATTTTGTTTATTGACAAAACCATTGAGCCAGAAATGAGCTTCATCGCTGAAGATGATTTTTCGATTAAGTTCTGGATTTTCGAGATATTTTGCCAGAACCCAATCGGCGTTTTAAGCGATCAAGTGGCTTTAGTTCTGGAGTCAGTTTGATCCTATAAGGATGAAGGCCAAGATCTTTTCGCAAAATACGCCACAGTGTGGTTTGAGAAATGCCCAGTTCCTGAGATCGACGTGGAATCGATTGATTTGGCTCATTTTGAACGGATTACGGCTGAGAGCGGTACGGCGTCTCTTTGACGTCGGAACATCCAAAAGTGAAAATTTGGATGCTAATTTATCCACTATAGCACGCACAGCCTGTTGTGTGGGACAATTATTACATCCGAAAATTGGAATAAGCGCTCTTAAAGTTGTCACCACCGACTCAGAATTTCGGATGTTATTTTTAAAGATTTCCAAACATTGCACTTACAAGCAATGTTTGCTTTTTTGCCTAGAATGGCAAAAAAGGAAGATACGATTTCCCCATGCCTTCTTAGCTTATAATACGCCACAATAAGAATTGTCAAATTTTTACAAAATCGTATGATACAATTGTAGAAGGTAAAGTCAGGCAAACAGCCGATTACAAAATTTTTATTTAGGGATTTTAAGACATTATTTTGATTGTCTCTCATTGTTGATATTTTTGGTTTGCTTACATTTTTCAACATTACTTTACTTTCTGCAAATTTATTTTGTGGATATTTTTAAATTATAATAAAGATAACAACTTAGAAACAACATTTTAAAAGCTTTGGTGGTTATAAATAATAAAAAAGGAGACAAGAGATTAAAAATAAATGCGTATTTTTGGCAAACGTGATAACTATACAAATGGTCCAATGGTACAAGTGGTATTCGGTTTGTAGCCTTAACAGTGCATTTAAAAAAAAAAAGCTCTGGCTTAAATGTAGCTCCCAAATGTAGCTCCTGTTGTACGCATTTTTGTGGAAAAAAATTGTGAGATTGGCATGCTAGTGGACAATACTCAAGGCATTCGTCGTCATACGCACAGGCGAGAATGTCTTGCAGTAGCTGAGAGTGTGCAGCTCAATCCAAGCCATCAGCTCCTCGTCGATCTCAACAACTTAACACTTCACTCTCTAGCCTGAGAAGTTTTCTGTATATAGATCTCGGATTATTCGCTTCCAATGCCATTCAAGGCGACCGACCATCCGCTTCTATAGGGTGATCTATCTAGAAGTATTTTTTCAAAAAAAAAAAAACAAAAAATATATAAAAATTCAAATCAAGTCTGAAATCTTTATTGGTAATTTGAAAAGACATTTTATGGCATTTATTTTTTGAATACAATTTCCTTTAAATGTTGACCGCAACTAACATCAGGGTTTTCATTCTGAGGGTCCAATATTGAAAGACTCGTTCGAGCATTTCGAACGGTATATCTTCAATGACACGCGTAATGTTGGCTTCAAAAACCTGAATCGTAGCTGGTTTGTCAGCATAGAATTTGGACTTTATGTAACTCCAAAAAAAATGTCTAAATGTGTGATATCACTCGATCTAGGCGGCCACCTCACCTGTCCAAAAGGTGAAATTAGCTGCTTTTTTAAATGACCTCTCAATAGATCGATTGTTTAAGCAGGTGTATGGCAAGTGGCACCGTCCTGTTGAAACCAATTGTTGTCAAGATGACGGGCTTCAATTTCAGATAGCATAAAGATCGATATCATGGCGCGATAGCGAGCATCATTCACGGTTACGATCCGGCCATTATCATTTTTGAAAAAATATTCACCGATGATTCCACCAGCTTATAAACCGCACCGTGGTTATCTATGGATATAATGGCCCCTCTTGAACCTTTTCTTGTTGCTCTTCAGCCCAATGGAGCAATTTTGTTTATTGACTTTGCCGTTGAGCCGGAAATGGGCCTCATCACTGAACAAAACTTTGGTCGAAAACAGCGGATCTTCCCATTTCTTACCGAACGCTCATTTCCATAATACAGTTGCCAACATTTGAGTGGAATTATTTTCAAAAAATAAATGCCATAAAATGTCCTTTCAAATTACCAATAAAGATTCCACACATACTTTGAATTTTTATTTTTTTTTGTTCTGAAAGAATACCTCTAGATGGATCACCATATATATCGTTTCGCAGTTTGGACCTCAGAGCAGCTTGAATTGGTCAACGATTTTGGGTGAAAAATCTTCTTTCATGACAAGGATCATTTTTATCTCGGCGGCTACGTTAAAAAACAAAATTGCCTCATCTTGGGCTCGAGAACCCCCCACAAAATATTGGTGAGGTGCAGAGTGTTGGCATCAGTGTATCATTTTTTTTCGAAAATGAGGCTGGGAACAATGTTTCGGCATTACCAAATCCTATCTGATTTTTTTTACTGAAATTGAATACATGGATTTGAAAGAAATTTCAAAACCGATTTCCTGTTGTACTCAGCAAGATTTACCCCAAAAACTATATAGTTTCTCGGGTATTTCGACTTCATTATTTTTTGTAACACTGTGTAATCATTGGTATAGTTAAATAAATGGCAAATAAAATTAAAATAAACGTATTTTTGACGGAAAAATACACAAATATTTCTTAAATTTTCTTTAATAAAATATACATTTTTGAAAAGGGGAAAGTCTTTCCTTTTTAATTCGTTGATGGAAGTTAATAAAAGTTTCATCAGACCTAAAATCTAAAGTCATGCTGAACCGACGGACATTGTTAAATTGATTAAGAAAGTAATTTTCAGTAGATCAAAATAATGTCGTATGAGTGTATTGAACTTTATTTATCGAGTTTTTAAGGAAGTTCGATACACAACAATTTACATGTGGTGAGGATCTAGTTACGACTTTTCAGTTAGGACTGGCTTCTGTCAAGTACCCGTAAATGAAGTGGAGAAATTCTTCGCTTATATAAATAATCATTATTTATTTTCTGCGTATCTCTATACCGCATATTTATCAAATGTTTCCTATATTGGTAAACTGTATATAATATAAAACCTAGCCAAAATCAAGGACGGTATTACTTAAAATTTTTTTTATGTTTTTACTGGTTATTTATATTTGTATTTTCACGCAAAAATTATTACTTGGTTTTCCATATAAACATCTGCTGTAGCAATTCCAGTTTTTTCCGAAATATAAAAAAGTAAAGCAAATATTGGTAAAATACTCCTTTGTAATCTCGCAAAAAAATCACATTTAAAATACGTAAGATTATTTATAAATTACCCATCATGAACATGCCTTTATTTTTCGGATTCTTAATCAAAAACGAAAAAACTCATCTTAAACAAAAGTTTAATTTAAGGCGATTTAAAAGATCAAAAATTAAAACCTAAATAAAAAGATGCAGTCACGTACATCGACAATTGCTGGTTGTTTGACTCGACAAAAGTAATTTATCCTTAAAAGTTAATAAACGTAGCCAACCTCCAAAAGAAATGCCACTTGTTCCAGCAGCTTAAGCCATTTCAAAAAAGGAGTAACCACAATCCAGTGCAATGGGTGCTCTCTGCTGTGCAGTCGAGTGTTATCAGTTAAATTATAATCTTTAACAATCAATGAAGCTGGAGAGGGAGGGTGAGTCGGGGCAGAGACTTCATATGGTGGAGCTGCTACGTTCGTACCATTCAGTGACGAGGGCAGCGCATGTGTAGCTTTAATAAACAAAACTTATGACTTTCCTTTCTCTCCCCGCCGCCCTCCCTTCCTTACAAAGTTGATTACAATCTAGCCAAGACTTTTAATAAATTATTTACAAAACGCGTGCGTGCCGATGAGAGATGAGTGGTGCAGCCGTCCACCGGAGAAATAAAGAACAGGTACGGGCTAACCAGAGTCAAAGGATAGCATTGGGTGTGCAAAAACAGGAAATAATATTTCGAGTGCGGGCAGTTTTCTCACGCGCACAGTTTCTTCCTCGCCTTCGCAGGCACAGGAGTGAATGCATCTTACGTGGGTACTGGAACCGTCCGCAAAAAAGATATAATTCAGTCAAAATCAATTTAAGCCAAGTACACGCCTCCTGTGCTGCATTCATCACGGGACGGGAGTAGCCATTTATGTGCTGGCTGGCAATTACAAGAAATGCATTTTTCTATCATAAACTATTAACGTTTTCCACCAGGATTTAGTTTCTCTATTTTCTATAGCATGTTTCCAATACCCTACATAACTTAAATGGCAAGCAGCGTTTCTGATGATTGCTGGCTTACAAGGGAGTTGTGTAATGGAGTGGTGTTAAAATACAGGATGGCGTAAAATTCAAAATGAGGGTTTGAAAAGTTTAAAAGTTGTTTACTTCACCCTCGTTAATGCCGCCAACTTTACGAGTTATACCTAAATCTATAAGACATATAAAACTACTTTACAAAATGCATTAGCCGTTCGAAGCCAATCAGTGAGTACAAGATTAATACTCGTATCCTGCACAGTTGTACGATTTTAGTGAAGTTACCAGTTAGTTGCTTAGTAAAATGTGAAGTAGGTATAATCGCCATCATTCTATTTGTAACTGCTCGTAATACTTATCTATGACATAGTGGAAAATCTAAAAGGATCTAGCGATGTCCGTCTGTTGATCTCAACGAAAAGAGCTAACATATTTTGACTTTTTAGATATATGTACTCGTATATATATTTGTGGAAAACTGATTCTACTCAAATAATATGTTAAAAGTTCCCCTTTAAGGAACTAAAAACAAGTAAAAAAGCTTAGGTCGAACGGGGCCTGCTTTATTGTACCCTGAATGATATTTAGAAAAGCCAACTGCAAATTGGTTTTTGGACCCACTTGGATGGGCTCTAAATTAACAAAGATATTTCAACTAATATATTTTAATTTGTGAGACAATTTTATTGTTTATAGATCGGTTAAATATATTTGTTTGAGCTGCATCTTAATACGGGGTGTCCGCCGGGAAGGTATACTAATTTGATTTGCCGCCATTTTCGTAAACATTAGTCTTGACAGTTCATATTTGGTAGTCGTAAAGTAGAGGCGTGGCAAAATTATTATGGAAACATATTCGATAAACCAACTTGCTTTAATCGTTAAAACATTTTATCAAAATCAATCATAGATTACTGTGACGATGAGAAAGTTACGTGAAATTTGTGGTGGAAACAACGTGTCAACAAAACGCCCTATTTATCGTGTAGTGTATGATTTCGAAGAAAGAGAGTCTGTAGCTGATAGGCCCAAGCATGGACCACAACATACTGCAAGATCGGCTGAAAACATAACCCCTGCTCAAGAAAGTATTCAAAACAATCCATCAACCTTAATTCGTCGCCATGCTCAGGAGTTTGGTCTTCAAAGAACAATTTTGCTTACAATCTTGCACAAGGATTTGCATTTGTTTCTATTTAGGATTCAGTTGACACAAGAGCTTCTTCCACAAGATCATTTACGCCGCCGTACACATGCCAATATTATGTTACATCTCGCCCATGACAACCCCGATTTTCATGAAGAAATCATAATGAGTGACGAGGCATATTTTCATTTGAATGGATATATGTATAAACAGAATAGTCGGCTGTGGGCAATGGAAAACCCTCAAATTATTCATCCATTAAAAGTGATAGTCTGGTTTGCAATTTGGTCAGGAGAAATCATTGGACCTTACTTCTATGAAAATTAAACGGCGTAACGGTAACTGTCAACGGGGAGCGATGATATAGTGATATGATTAAAAACTTTTTAACACCAGATCAGCAGGACGGTGCCACATCGCATACAGTCAGGATTACAATGGAATTACTGCGAGACCTCTTTCCGCAACAAGTTATTTCATGATTATGGTGGTGTTGATTGGCCTCCACGGTCGCCTTATTTGACTGCTCTGGACTTATTTTTGTGGGAATATCTGAAAAACAAGGTTTATGCAAACAAACCAGAAACGCTTGAACAACTCAGCATCAAAATATTCGAGATGAAATTAATGAACGTAAAAATCGTTTTTCTTAGATTTCAACAGCATCCGTCCTTGGCCTAACGAACTATAAGTATCTTGTGCCAAATTTCATAGAAGTCGATAAATATGCAGTGTTGCCAGTACTTCACTTTTGAAGCTCCTAGCATGCTCCTAGCAATACCCATACATATTTTTAATATACCAGGTTAAACACCGTAGCTGTTATATGTAAATAAGTATTTAAAATATTTCATATTTAGTAAATGTAAAAGTAAATACAATAGCAAAAAATATATATTAAAAAATGTGGCTTTTATTGGAATTCATCCCTTTTTTCCCAAAAATATATTAAAACTTCCAAAAATTACAAAAAAAAAAATTATAAAAAATACGGAACAATATTTTTTAAGTTTAGCTGCTTGTTTTCATTTTGCTGTTTTTTTGACTATTGGGTACATTTCTTGTAGGCTTAAGGCAACACTATTAATATGTGGCCTCTAAAGCTAAAAAAAATAAAAGTATGAACATATCTGTGGAAGCAATATCTAAATCTGAACCAATTTTCTTTAGGTTCAATAGCGTCCGTGGTCTAAAAAACTAATGTGTGCCAAGTCTGATCAAGATTGGATGTAATACTCGTATGTGGCTTCTAGAGCTAAACAAAAAATCTGATAAATATGTGGAAGCTATATTTAAATCTAAGCCGATCTTCTTCGCCTTAAGCAGCGTCCTTACATGATCTAAAAAACTAACGTGCGCTAAATTTCATCAAGATTAGGCTTCAAGAGCTGAAGACATAATACGGAGAACATATATGTGGGTGAGCTAAACCGATGTTCTAAAAACGCTCTTCCTTCATTATGATTCGATGTAATATCTGGCAGCTAAAGTTAAAAACTTAAAATGAGATGAACATATGTGACGCGCAAAATAGAAAAGACCTAAGGGTAAAAACCAGTTTTGTTCAGGAGAGCCATTTTAAAGATTTAAATACGTGTATCTTTGGTGTACCATCACTTTCATAAAACGCGCATACCTCTGGGAGGGAACACTTTTGGGGCATGGGATCGGTCTCATTCGATGTTCAGATGTAGTCCACATCAAAAAAAAAAAGTGTTAATTGATTTTTTTATCCTTAGGTCCCTTTCTCTATGCGCTGTCTCATATATGTAGGAGTTACTTAGTAGGGACATAGATACTGTTATACACGTTTTATGCTGTAAAATAAAAAGTACTGAATGTTTTTGGACCAAATATTTTTTAATATATTTATTGATGTATATTGCCTTTACACACGCCTTAAGTCGCACTGGCCAATAGTCAATAGCTGCACGAACCTCATCCATTGGAAAATTGGACACAGCTCGAACCAAGGCAGTCTTAAGAGATCCAATGTTGGGGTATCTTTTGTGACAAACCTTGTCCTCTAAAAGCATCAACAATTTGTAATCCAATGGGTTCAAATCTGAACTGCCTGAGGGCCATTCTTTAGAGGAAATGAACGCTAGCAAATTGTTTCGAAGCCATACCTGGGACGTTTTAGCCTTATGGACCGGCGCAGGATCCTGCTGGAAAGTCCATGGCTGGTTTTGGAACAGGGAATTGTTAAGAGGCTTTACAACAGCTTCCAAAACAGTTTCTTGGTAAACGTTGGCCGATGTTTTGACTCCTTATTCGCAGAAATGCAGGTCAGTGACCCCATCGTAAGAGACACCCCACCAAACCATGACTGAAGCTGGGTGATGACACTTTTCCACCCTTGGGATCAGTTCAGATGCTTCCTTAGATGACCGCGTATACACTCTATCATTTTGCTTGTTAAATTTTTCCTGAACGGTAAAAATTTTTTCATCGGTGAACAAAATTTTTCTGTGCAAGTTATCAGCATGCTTCACCAAAAGACGTTTGCATTTTTCAATCCTATTTATTTAAAAAATGAAGTCAATAAATGTCCGGTACGTCGTTTGAAAGCCCCAAGTCCCAGGTCTTTTTTAAAGATTCGACTCATGGACTTTTGCGTGATATTCATCTCACGGCCCATGATTTTCTGTTTTCGTAGCGGATTTCTGTGAATTCTTGATTTAACGGCTTTGATAACCTGCGGTGTTCGAACAAAGCGTGTGCGGCCGGTGTCGGTCTTTTACATCTCCAGTTTTATGCATCGGTAGACGAACATGCGGCTAATCCCCTAGTGCCCGGAGCGTTTTGAAAATATCGCTTTTTTTATTTCACACTTGAAAAGCACTATTACACCGACACGGTTCTCATTATCTGACCACTCCATGATGAAAGTTGAAACCGTTTTAAAATCCCGTTACAGACTAACGCTATTGAGGTTAGCTTTCAAAACCCATATGTCATTAACAGGGTATGTTCAGTTCTACTATTGAAATGGGTGTGTTCAATGTTGTAACAGTATTTATGTCCCTACTAAGTAATATGTGTCAGTTAAAGTTAAAAACTTAAAATTAGACGAACATATGTGTAGGAGCTATATCTGAATCTGAACCGGGTTTTTTCAATATGTGTGGGAGCTAAATCCGAACCGATTGTTTCTCAATTCCAAGAGAGTCCGTTCTTGGTCTATAAAACTTACATCTACAAAATTTCATGAAGAGCTGACAATAATTGCGAGCTGTAGTTTGATTACAAGCTGTTGATGGACGAACGGACGGACAGACAGACATCGATGACTTAAATCAGCTATTCATTCTGAGTCGATCGGTACACATAAAGGTAGGGCTAGCTCAAATATTTTTGGTAGTTACAAACATTTTAATTGAAACTAACTTATAATTCCCTGTTCCATAGAGTGGTGTAGGGTATAAAAATCGCAAACGATATATACGTATACTTTTTTTAATTTGTTCACTGTATGATTTTAATATTATTGAGAGAAATAACCTTCGCTTGGAAGTCGTTAGCTGCTCTTCTAAAGGGCAAGACAGTTGTGTTTCGGAGCTCTGAGGACTCAAAAACCGCACACAATTAGTATGGACAAATGGACTCCCGAAATCTGTAAAATGTAAAAACAAAGCAAAATGAATTAATAAAATGTAAATAACCACTTGTTATGAAGACTTCAAAACGGTACCATCAACAGTGGTGATCTAGCTGAAATACGAGTAATAAGATCTTGGAAACATGGGCATTAAATTCGGCTTTTTTTTAGCCATTACTAATGGGCTTTAAGAATAAGAGTCGATATAAAAATATAGGTTATTTTAAACAAGAAGGTATGTGTAACAAGCATAATTGCAGCATTCGGGCTAAGTAGAATCTATGAGTGATTGTTTAAAATGAGGTCAGCCAAGCAGTTACAGTGAGTGGTGTTCTCTTTCGCCAAATGATAACAAACTTATTGTGGACAGAAATTAAGGATATGGACCTGAACGATATGTGGTTTCAACAGGATGGTGCCACTTGCCCCAACGAACAACAATGGCTCTGTTATGCGAAAAATTCTATGGCCTCGTCATCTTACGTCATGGCGATGGTAACTGGCCGCCAGGATCCAATGGTTTGACTTCGGTTGAACTTCTTTCTTTGTGGATATTTAAACGGAAAAGTGTACTTCAGTAAGTCAAGAACAATTTAAGAGCTACAGGATGAGATAGTTTATCACATTACGTCTCGGCGTCATTAAAACAATGAATCATTGGATAGAGGTATGCCATCGAAGCCGTGGCGAACATTTGGGCGATATTTTGTTTCTCACATAATTGTTACAGCTCCTTCTATCATAGTAAAAAAATATTTAGATAATTTTCTGACTTTTTGTTTTATTTACAATTAACATCGTGCGTTTTAGTTGGACCAACCTTTCTGTAGGTAAAGGGTAATTAATCTAGAGGATTTTTTTAAAAATAAAAAGAATACAAAAATTCAAGGTAAGTGTGGAATCTTTGTTGTTCATTCGAAAGGACATTTTACGCCTTTTATTTTTTGAATATAATTTGCTTCAAATTTTGGCCGCAACTACGCCTCAGGGTGTCCATTCTGAGGGTCCAATTTTGGATGACTCGTTCGAACATTTCGACCGGTATGGTGTTAATGACACACAACGTGGTTTTCGAAGTGTAAGTCTTTCCACGATGAAATGGCAAACAATACTGAAAAAATGAACTCTGGAGTAATCTGTGAAAAAACCCTATTGAAAAAAATACCTCTAGACTGATCAACCTATATATAAAAATAAAATTCTTTATGTAGATCGGCTAAATTTGGATGACGGTTCATTTGTCCAAAAACGTAACTAATTTAAACATGAACATGTGAATAACAAAAACGCAAATTAAAATATACCTTATTAAAATCTGGGAAAAGTGAGAGCAGTTCCAGGACACTTGTACTTTACTTCTGATTCGGAAATTAAGTTCCATTCTTAGGTCAAAGTCAAAGCCGGAATGTCGGTTAATGGCGAATTTTTTATTTAAAAAACCAGAAAACAGTTTAAAACACGGCATTGAAATATACCCGAAAAGCCGGTTCTATAAAAATCCTGGTTTTTTGACACTCTAGTGCAGGTGCTCATGAAAGCTATCTTTGGCAGAAACTCCTTTGTCTTTCATTGGATTCTGGTCACATGTTGGGCTGATGTAAAAGAATGTTGGGTTGATATCATTAGTTCATCTTCTGATGATAACCTTTAGGCAAAATGCGTCAGCCTGCGTTTAGCAAGATGCCAGCCTTATAATTTTCAAGCATATCTGCGAGATAAAAGGTCCAACATTCCAAATATATTCAAATCAAAAATAAGTAAATGAACCTGTGAACGGATTAAAAATATCATGAAATCGTTTATGAGTTATTATGAATTGATGAATGTTTCGATTATCCTTAAGGCCTCTGGTTTTTTAATAGTACCTATGTTTGAAATATCAGGTTATTAATCCAGAGGTGTTTTTTCAAAATTAAAAAAAAAAACAAAAAATTCAACTTCAGTGTAGAATCATTACTGTTTATTCGAAAGGACATTATACGAGGGCTTCTATATATTTCTGGCCTAAAAATTAAATTGCGAATATTTATCATCAAAAATGGTTTTATTGTTTTTCTCCAGCATGATTTATACACTTTTGCGTGCGCTTAAACCAATTGTCGTAACACTTTTTCCACTCCGATTGAGACACCTCCAAAACATGGTTTTTGAATGCTTCAACAGCACCTTCTTGCGACGAAAATCGTTGACCACTCATTTATTTTTAAATGCGGGAATAAAAAGAAGTCATTGGATGTCAAGGGCTGTACGGCGGATGACCCATCAATTCGAAGTTTTGGCCGGTCAAAAAGGCGCTGGTTTGAGCCGATGTGTAAGAGCTCTTATTGTCATGGTGTACAATAATTCGTCTTCACTTCTTCGTTTTTCGATTTTTCCGAAGACTTCAGGCAAACAACTTGCTCAAGCGGATCAGTCGCCACATGACCAGCTTTGGCGAAGAAACAGGCGACCATTTGCTTTGAAGTGCTTCTTCACGAACCACTTTCGTTGGATTTGGCTCGTATTCGAAGACACACACGGTCGATTGCTGTTTTGTTTTGGGCTCATACGCATAGATTCATGATTCGTCACCTGTGATGATCTTATAAACGTCATTCGAAGCACCGCGATCGTTTTTTTTTTCAAAATTTCTTTGCACCAATCGACACGAGCCTTTTTTTGAGCGATTGTCAAATTGTGCGGGATCCAACGAGAACAAACATTTTTAACGGCCAGGTGTTCATACAATATCGAATGAATGTTGGTGGAATAAATGCCCAAGGATGCCTCTATCTCACGGTATGTCACATGACGATCTTGCACTATCAGTTCACGCGCGGCATCAATTTTCTCTGGCACAACGGCCGTTTTTGGTCGACCTTCACGACCTTCGTCTTTGTGCCAGCGTCGGCCACGATTGAATTCATCAAACCCGTTTATAGGATGGTGCTTCATCGCCATATAAAGATTTAAGTTCATCAATGCACTCTTGTCGTGATAATCCACGTCGAAAGTTGTGAAAAATGATCGCAAGAAAATGTTCACGAGTTAATTCCATTTTTTTGCCAAATTGAATCATTCAAGTCACTGTAAACAACACAAGTGATGGTCGTAAGTTAAAACGTTCTGAGTTCGTTTATACTAAAAAATATTAAACTTTGCAATGGAAATGTCAGATGGCGCCAGGCAACACTAAGTGTTGCAACAATATACTTATAGCAACCCTCGTATGCATTAATTTTTTTTTAATATAACTTCCTTCAATTCTAAACCGCAACTTTGCTTCAGGGTGTCCATTTTGAGGGTCCAATTTTGGATGACTCGTTCAAGCATTTCGGCCGGTATGGCGTAAATGACACGCGTAATGTTGTCTTCCAAATCTTTAATCGTAGCTGGTTTGTCAGCATAGACTTTGGACTCTACGTAGACCCAAAGAAAAAAGCTTAAAAGTGTGATATCACACGATCTAGGCAATTAATTCACCGGTCCAAAATGTGACCTTCTAAATGACCTTACAATAGATCCACTGTTGGAGCAAATGGCACCGTCCTGTTGAAACCAAATGTCGTCAAGATTACCGGCATCAATTTCAAGTATCAAAAAGTCCGATATGCTGACGCGATAAAGAGCACCATTCAACGTTACGTTCCGGAAATTTTCATTTTTGAAAAATATGGACCGATGATTCCACCAGCCCATAAACCACACCAAACCGTAGTCCGAAATGGGCCCCATCACTGAACAATATTTTGCTCGAAAACAGCGGACCTACTCATTCTCATTTCCACAATGCAGTTGCACATTTTAGAGACATTGTTGCGCTGTTAGTCCTTCCATGATGAATTGGTAAACAACACTGAAGAGAAAAAAATAATGATTAACACAACTCAAGAGTAATCTGTAAAATAAACCCTATTGAACAAAATACCTCTAGATTGATCACCGGTTAAATTTGTTGTACTCAGAGTTCCGGCACACGATCAAAGTGCTATCACCCTAGCACCCTATAGAGTGGTCATAATTCGTTTCAACTCCAACGCTGCTCTAAAACTCCTTCCTCTCTGCCATGGTTACGTACATCGGCTTTTACTATTTTAGACCATTCGAATAGTTTGGTTTTGGTCGTTTTAGAAACGTTTTTTTTTCTTTATTCGCTTTTGATTAAAAATCGCGTTTTCTTGATCGTGCCACAGATAATTACAGAGTTTTTTTTCTGCTCCACCTCTACGATATGCTTCAATTTCTTTCTGGTCTTGTGTTGTGTTGCTGTTCGCAATTTGCGAAGACATATGCCATTGCAACAAGTTATAGCGGCATCTTTAAGAGGAAAATTCTAAAGCGAAAATATGATTGAAGATAAAAATAGTTTGGGGAGTGAATGCATGATATAGAGGAACTTTTTGCAGTTCGCCGAATGGTAAATGGAATGGAAGAAAAATCGAAGCGATACTCAGACGATATGAAAGATGGTGATGGAGATAAATTTAGGAACTATGCTTGAAATGATATTACTTTGAAAGATATATGTCGTTGATGACAGGTTTGGTTTAGCATTAGGCAAAGTGTGATTGCATAGAGCGTTCTTTTTTAAGGTTGTTAATAATTGGGATACTCTAAAACTCTAGGACTCTAGTATATTCGGTAACGTTTCGCCCTGCCTAAATTGATAATGTCCTTCTGATAAAATTTCTGTAGTAAATGTGAGTTGATGAAGTCTAAACTAAGCCATTGATTTTGTATGTAATATTTAATGTTTGACATTTACATATTTCCTAAACTTAATAATTCTTTCTGTCCCCATTTTCCATTTGATTCCAATATCTGTAATTTTATCAAAATATCTCGAATTTTAAAACCCTTCAAAATCATTTACACACCTTGAGGCCTATTTCCATTTCTAATCTCATCATGTGCATTATTTATTTATACCCAAAAATATTTATAAAACTTAACCATACGAAATGAAAAAAGGACACAGTCCTTGCAAAAAAATTATTTTTAGCATTTGCTCTCAAGAACATACAAGCGTATACTTATTTTGTGCACATCATTACACTTTGTCCTAAACTGAATACAAACAAATACACGAGTATTTTTTTATGTGTGCGGAAATGTTACAAAAATTTCACCATCCTTGAAGGACACATACTCGTACATGTGTACGCCCACAGTCAATGAATGGCTTGTACTTTAGCAATTTGGAGCTTTCACATATGTGCGAGCGAGAGAGAGAATGAGAGAAATGAAAACATGTTTATACCTATATAAAAATTTAACCTGAGGCATATTTGTTTTACACAATTAGATACACTTTTACAGATGAAATAATCACAAAAATACACTTATACACATGTGAATGAATATATGTAAGAGTATTCGGTTGAGCCGAAAAAAAATTTGTCCGGCAAATACAATTTTATTAAAACTAAAGACTCTGCTTATAAATTTTGAAAGTCACTTTTTTTATAAATTGCAGAAATGTGGCTTAGTTGGACATACGGCACACAATACATATAATCCCCCAAATTTTTCGTTTCTTTGACCACACCTAAAAAAATATCCATACACATAAAGAAAAATCACTTGGAAATCTGTCCAAACTAAAAAGATTCGGTTAGATAAACATATTTTCATTAGTATTGATGTTTACATTCCATAGTATTGATGTTTACATGGTTCGACTTACCATGAGAAGGTAGCTACAATATCAGTACGATTATTTCAGTCAATAAGTCGGTTCTACCAACCGAATTCATTACACTATTTGTTGCGACAACTGGTGGTTATAACGACGAACCACTATTGAATACTTGTTACTTCGATACCAATAAATGGCGGTGGGAACAGATTAATTCTTTGTAGTAACCAAACTCCGTTTAGTTCGCTGTTGTAACACTATGCAACAAAACTTCGGACCTTTTCGGGGGTTTAATGATTTCTTCCATATATTAAAGACTTGAGTAATTATAGTAAATTCCCAAAACGACGGCCCTCGTGTGTCCAAAATAATTTTTAGGGGTATGGGAAATTTTTATTTTACAACGCTATACTTTATGAAATCTATATTAATATTATATTGTTGGTCTGTTTGAAGCCCTAATGGTACAACCGGTTTTACTGAAATTTGGTACGTATGTGGACGACGACCATAAAGAAGATGTTTCATATTACAGTTTTAGATTTCAAGACTGTAAGCTGTAGGCGTGGCAAAATGGGATTTGATCGTAACAAGATACATCACGCCTTAATGGTATAACCGTTTTTACTAGTATTTGGCACGGACGACGACCAGGAAGAATAAGTTGCATACTAGATTTTCGATTTTTAGTCTATGAGAGTGGCAAAAGAGAATTTTCATTTCATTTCTTTATTGACATGTAATTCGAACCCCATTGGGGTCCTATTAAAGCTTAATTACAATATGCATCAAAATGTAAAATAGAACATCATTATATTGAAGGTATGCTTTGCCGCATTTATTAGTATTAATTTTTACAATAATTAATTAGTATTAATTAGTATTAATTAGTATTAATTAGTATTAATTAGTATTAATTAGTATTAATTAGTATTAATTAGTATTAATTAGTATTAATTAGTATTAATTAGTATTAATTTTTACAATAATTCCAATTTGTTTTGGTATTTGTGCTTTAGGAAAACCAGTAGATAAAATAAATGCATGCTGAAAGACCTCTTAATTATTAACCGAAGTAACACAAATGAGTCTTAAACGCAATATGAGAGTGCATGTTTTTAATGATAGCGAGCAGAAACACACTCTAGCGAACTTCTTTAAATTGAAAATGAATAAGTTATGAAAAAACGTGTCAAACGGTGTCATTTATAGGAGATCTTAAGACAATGTGTATTCAAATATTTAAGATGAAAGCTGGGTATGCAAAAGGGACTTGCTGGCACCAAAAATTTGTATTGAAAATTCTAAAAGTTATGATGGTGTGCCCATCATACACGCAGAGAAAAGATATGGTTACTATATGGTCGGGGAAACAATAGTATGTTCTCTGCAATAAAAGTATGGTCGTCGCAACCATAGTATTGTTATTTGAATTTCATTTTGATAATAGTATGATTGCGGCAATATTAATATTGTTGAAATGTAACAATAGTATTGTTGCCAAATTTTAAAATGCAAATATGGTTGTAGCAACAATATAAATATGGTTGGTGCGACAAAAATATTGTTTTTTTCAGTTTTATGTGAACAATAATATGATTACGGCAATCCTACCAACAACATTTATTTTTGTCGGTATGATTTAATTTTTCTTAATTTAACAATGTTATTGTTACGAATCGTACGCAATAATAGTACTTTTTATATGAAAATTAATTTTTTTCAAAACATACTACTATGAATTAGTATGACTGAAATATTTTTTATAAATAATTTTTTTCTACTACTAAATAAATTACTTAAACTATTATTAATGAGTTTAATGCATTTTTAAATAATTTACTTAATACAAATCTCTATTGTTAAATAACAACTTAACCCAATCCTTACAAATATTTTTGGGATCATAGTATAGTTACGTGTAAGTCAAACTATGGTTGTGAGGATCATACTATGGTTGTATGAGAAATATTATATGGTTGTGAGGATAATAATATGGTTGTGGGGATCATAGTATGGTTGAGTGAGAATAATAATATGATTGGGGGGATCATAGTATGGTTGTGTGTGAATAATTATATTGCTGTGAGGACCATACTATTGTTGTGATGAGCATAATATTGTTGCGCCACAACCATATACCCAACAATAGTATGAAGCTCTTCGAATATTGTTATCCCAACCATACTTTTTTTCTGCGTGTACTTGTAGAAATATTAATACTGTTACACACGTTTTATGCTGTAAAATAAAAAGTACTGAATGTTTTTAGACCAAATATTTTTTAATATATTAATTGATGTATATTGTATCCAAAAAGAATCTACTTTTTCGATATGTCCGCCTTTTACCTTTACACACGCCTTAAGTCGCACTGGCCAATCGTCAATAGCTGCACGAACCTCGTCCATTGGAAAATTGGCCATAGCTCGAACCAAAGCAGTCTTAGGAGATCCAATGTTGGGGTATCTTTTGTGACAAACCTTGTCCTCTAAAACCGTCCACAATTTGTAATTCAATGGGTTCAAATCTGGACTGCCTGGGGGCCATTCTTCAGAGAAAATGAACGTTTTAGCCTTATGGGTCGGCGCAGAATCCTGCTGGGAAGCCCATGGCTGGTTTTGGAACAAGGAATTGTTTGGAGGCTTCACAACAGCTTCCAAAACGGTTTCTAGGTAAACTTTGGCTGATATTTTGACTCCTTGTTCGCAGAAATGCAGGTAAGAGACACCCCACCAAACCATGACTGAAGCTGGATGATGATCCTTTTCCACCATTGGGATCAGTTCAGATGCTTTTTTTTGATGACCGCGCATACACTCTATCATTTTGCTTGTTAAATATTTCCTGAACGGTAAAAGTTTGTTCATCGGTGAACAAAACTTTTCTGTGGAAGTTATCAGCGTGCTTCATCAAAAGACGTTTGCAATTTTCAATCCTATTTTTTTAAAGCTGCAATCAATAAGTTTCCGGTACGTCGTTTGAAAGCCCCAAGTCCCAAGTCTTTTTAAATGATTCGACTCATGGACTTTTGCGTGGTATTCATCTCATGGTATATGATTTTCTGTTTTCGGAGCGGATTTCTGTGAATTCTTGATTTAAATTGGCTTCGATGACATGAGGTGTTCGAACAGAGCGTGGGCGGTCTTTTTTATCTCCAGTCTCCTCAAACAGTTGTATGTATCGGTAGAAGAACATGCGGCTAATCCCTAGTGGCCGAAGCGTTTTGAAAATATCGCTTTTTTCATTTCACACTTGAAAAGCGCTATTACAGCAATACGGTTCTCATTATCTGACCACTCCATGATGAAAGTTGGCCGTTACAGACTAACGCTATAGCGGTTAGCTTTCAAATCCCATATATGACGCGCAAAATAGAAAGGGACCTAAGCCATTTAAAAAAAAAAAGTGAAAAGTTGATGAAAAGTTTTGTTCAGGAGAGCCATTTTGAAGATAAGGTCCTTATCTATTTGCGCTTAGAATCGTCGACTTCACTTTCATAAAACGCGCAAATCTCTGGGAGGGAACACTTTTGGGGCATGGGATCGGTCTCAGTCGATGTTCAGATGTTGTCCACACCAAAAAAAGAAAAAAGTGAAAATTGATTTTTTTCCTGAGGTCCCTTTCTCTATGCGCTGTCACATATGACATTAACGGGGTATGTTCAGCTCTACTATTGAAATGGGTGTGTTCAATGTTGTAACAGTATTTATGTCCCTACTAAGCATACTCGTATACTTCAGTAGATAGTGTAATGGATTTAGTTTTTAAACTCTATCGAACTGTCTGGAGTTCCACAGTGTAGACTGGAACTCAAAATAAATTCCAATCTCATGAGACACCCCTAAACTTTGCATGGGACTAGGCTTTAGATTACAAATCTCAGCCGCAATATTATTCGAACCACTATATTGATATGAGCGTCAAAAGTTGAAGATCTTTTTAAGCCGGATAGGACAGTTGTGTAAACAACACTCATATTAATAATATTGAGCGAATTAATATGAGTTTGATATGTCATAATATATAATTCATCATTAACATATGAATTCATCTCGAACTAAAACTGAGGTATTTATCATTTATAAAAATATGCCCAGACAAAGCTGGGTACAGACAGCTAGTAAGTTATAAAGTAGTTATATACTCGTATCTTGTTTTACTGAATTTCGTGATGATATATGTCTAAAGTGAAATCGAATGGAGTTTACTTTCATACAACATTTTAACATCCGTCTATAAGATTGGAGTGTCCTTTTTTGCCTGTATTCGAAAACGCAAAGATAAGTGAAAAATTATTCGTTAACGGCAGTATTTTTAAGCTCTACAAAAATGTTATCCAACTTTTATTGAGTTAGGACGTGTATTGCTTTTAATGAAATTCTATAAATGTTTTTAAAAAAATTGTAAGTGGGTTAATATGTTATACTAAACTACTACTATAATCATTTTACTATGGATCATCGGAAATAAAATTAGAATATATTTAAGATAAACAGAACTTTTTTAAAAAATATAATTTTTTTTTATAAAATTTAATAAACAAGTTACATTACATAAGTAAAATGAAAACCAAAATCGACACACAGGGGCGAACTAAAATTATTTTTTATAAAATTTAATAGATAAGTTATATATAGAATGGAAACCAAAATCGACAAACAGGGGCGAATTAAAATAATTTTTTCCACCTTAATTTTTTGAGTAAACTGCAAAATAAGAACGATATGATGTTATTTATAATTTATCACATCTGTAGCCAAGACTTCAAGTATTCATTTGAGGTATTTTGTGTCACATTAACGCTGAAGAAGCCGGAAATGTTTAGGTTTAAAATTCCACTTTACTTAACTGAAATAATAAATCACAACTAGCTTTGTATTAAAATTTTTTGACGCTTGATAATGAAACCGAAATTTTATTTTTTGACCCAATTGATGCATAAACTCGTATTACTTGTGCATACAAGCTCTATTAGATTCAAAAGTAAAAGCAAAGTTTTAAAAAAATGTGCTCATAATTGAAATATCAAAATAAGTATTTAATTAAATAACAAAAAAAAAATTATTTTGTTCAGATAACCGAATACATCGGCTTGTTCAGTTAACAAATGATCGTGATGATGACACCTGATTTCAGAGACTACTTGTAGCCAATGATCTATAATAACAAACAATGTTTGTACAAATTCAGTTCCTGTAATCATCCTAATTAATTAGGTTGCATAAGCTATGTAACTATGTATCAACCAATACTGTCAGTTTCCCCTACTAAAAATTGCCATGTACCTAATTGGTTTCAGCGTTAGAAAACATGTATAGTACGTGCAACCACCAACATTAGGTTGAAAAAAATTCTGTCGTGGCAACAAATCTGTTCTCTGTGAGCAGAAGACTCTAAAGTGTGTATTGATTAAAATTAAAAACTTAAAATTTATTCGAGATTTTGTTTTGAAAAAATTTTTAAGAGCACGTCGACGTTATTCTTCTCTTTTATAAACCTGTAATTTTAGATGCAAATTTCATTCGCCTTACTCACTTTCAGGGATGCGAAAGGCGACCCTAAATCTTGCCTACAAAAGCGAAAGGCAACCCTAAATCTTGCCGAAAAAAGCTTAATTGACAACAGTGACTAAGGGCGATCATCATATGTCAAAATATTTCTACATCATTTCCACCTGCTGAGATAAATAAAATATTTTCAGGTAAAGTTGGACTATTTCGGAACATCTATTGTTACAACGCTGTGCGTATCTTTCGATTAAAGTGTCTGTAATTCCAAAGGCGTCATACGTAGTCCGATCTTAATCAAGTTCAGGCTCACCAAGTAAGACTTGTGCACTTACTCATATCCTCTAGCTGGAATTGAACCTGGGTTTACTTGTATCATAGTCGTGCACACTAGCCACCACTCCACGACACCTACAAAATAAAAGTGAATATTACTCAGTAGGGACATAAATACGGTTTAAACATTGAACACACCCATTTCAATAGTAGAATTGAACATACCCCGTAAATGTCATATGGGTTTTGAAAGCTAACCTCAGTAGCGTTAGTCAGTAACGGATTTTTAAAATTGTTTCGACTTTCATCATGGAGTGGTCAGTTAATGAAAACCGAAAAGCGATATTTTCAAAACGCTCCGGCCACTAGGAATTAGCCGTATGTTCGTCTATCGATGCTTAAAACTGTTTGAGGAGACTGGAGATGTAAAAGACCGCCATCGGTTGGGCCGCCCACGCTCTGTTGGAACACCGCATGCCATCAAAGCCGTTAAATCAAGAATTCACCGAAATCCGCTCCGAAAATAGAAAATTATGGCCCTTAAGATGAATATTACGCAAAAGTCCATGAGTCGAATCATTAAAAAAGACTTGGGACTTGGGGCTTTCAAACGACGCACCGGACATTTATTGACTGCAGCTTTAAAAAAATAGGATTGAAAAATGCAAACGTCGTTTGGTGAAGCAAACACCGATGAAAAAATTTTTTACCGTTCAGATAAAAATTTAACAAGCGAAATGCGCGGTCATCTAGGGAAGCATCTGAACTGATCCCAAGGGTGGAAAAGGGTCATCACCCAGCTTCAGTCATGGTTTGGTGGTGTGTTTCTTACGATGGGGTCACTGACCTGCATTTCTGCGAACAAGGAGTCTAAACATCGGCCAACGTTTGCCAAGAAACCGTTTTGGAAGCTGTTGTGAAGCCTTTTAACAATTCCCTGTTCCAAAACCAGCCTTGGACTTTCCAGCAGGATTCTGCGCCGGCCTATAAGGCTAAAACTTCACAGGCCTGACTTCGAAACAATTTGCCAGCGTTCATTTCCTCTGAAGAATGGCCCTCAGGCAGTCCAGATTTGAACCCATTGGATTACAAATTGTGGACGGTTTTAGAGGACAAGGTTTGTCACAAAAGATACCCCTTAAGACTGCTTTGGTTCGAGCTGTGGCCAATTTTCCAATGAACGAGGTTCGTGCAGCTATTGGCTATGGGCCAGTGCGACTTAAGGCGTGTATAAAGGCAAAAGGCGGACATTTCGAATAAGTAGATTATTTTTGAATACAATAAATCAATAAATATGTTAAAAAATATTTGGTTCAAAAACATTCAGTACTTTTTATTTTACAGCATAAAACGTGTGTAACAGTATGTATGTCCCTACTAAGTATAACGTACCATTTTACTATAATTTTAAAGTAGATGAATATGTTTCACCCCTAAATATTTTTTTCCATTCCACCCTTAGGTATATTCCAATGCAAACGTGTACCATCCATATCTGATGAGTGTTTATGATGTGTATGAAAGTAATGAATACAATAAAATATTCTTTAAGGTCATTTGCAGTTTGTTAGCAAAGAAATACGTTTGAAAAGGGTGTCTCAAAGTTTCCGCAGGATTTGAATTAAATTTTGGGAAGTTTATTAGGGTTCCTATATTTCTTTAAATTGAGCCGTTTTTGCGAAAAACTGATCGTCAAGGGCAATACAAAAATCAACCCAATTATTCGGTATCTTCATACACACTGTATCAAAAAATTGTACGTACAGCCGTCGATTTGAGCAAAAAGCTTTGTATTTTTAATTGAATAAATAGAAAACACAAAATTGTTCTACACAAAACCAAAAACTGCCGAACGATATACGAACTATGTTTAGGGTCATTATCCTGCACTGCCATAAAACTGCCATCGAGTCCAAATTTTTCGGCTATCGGTTTAAGATTTTTCTTTAAAATGGATAAGTACTGGAACCTGACCATCGTACTTTCAACAAAGAGTAGGTTTCCTACTCCTGAGTATACCATTGCGCCCCAGACCATGACGTTGCCGCCACCATGTTTCACGATTGAATTTAGACTTTTTTGCACATGGCATTGTTAGGTTTCCTCCAGACTTATCTTCGTCTGTCCGATCCAGACGGGCTGAATTTACTCTCATCCATGAAAATTACATTATTACAAAACGATTCCGGCTTTGAAATGAACCCTCTAGCGTACGCTAATCGCTTCAACGCATTGTTTTTGGTTATGTATGGTTTTTTTTCCTGGATATGCAACCGTTGTACCCCTTGCCTTTAAAAATTTCGAATAGTTTTCTGTGGGCCCGCCACGATCTAGCCATGTTGTCCGGCTGTCCGTCTGTTAAAAACAAAATAGAGCCTGCATGAAAACAGCTAGGGAGCTGAAATTTGGCACAAATATGTGTAGTTAACCTAGCACGGTTGGTATTGAAAATGGGCTATATATAGCTCTACGGGAAGTTGGTGTTGGAAACCCTCAACCGACACTACCTCATAAAAATTAGTTTTTTATTTGGAAATATCCATCCAGTTTCTTGAGCAAAATCACTAAAATTTTGCAAATAATAATCTCTATATAGGCGCAATCATCTATGTAAAAATGGTTTAGATTGGGCCATCATTTCTTGTACCTCCCATACAAACGGCCTTATGGGCCTTGAGAAATAATTTGACTATAATTCACCACAAACTTGACCTATAGAAATGAAATATTCTACATAAAGATTTTTATATAGAACAAACCTCTGCGCCAAATTCTGTTAAGATCGGAAAAGTCCTACTGGTACCTCCCACACAAACGGTCTCATAAACCTTGAAAAATAATATGACAATAAATCACTACAAATTTGACTTATCAAGATGAAATTTTCTACATAAAGATTTTTATATAGAACAAACCTCTGCGCTAAATTTTGTTGAGATCGGAAAAGTCTTACTGGTACCTCCCACACAAACAGTCTCATGGACTTTGAGAAATAATATGACGATAGCTCACCACAAGCTTGACCTATCGAAATAAAATTTTGCACATAAAGATTTCTATATGTGACAGCAAATATAGAAAGGAACCTAAGGGTAAAAAAATATATTTTCATTTTTTTTGATGTGGACAACATCCTAGCATCGAATGAGACCGATCCCATGCCCCAAAAGTGTTCCCTCCCAGAGACATGCGCGTTTTATGAAAGTGAAGTCGACGATTCTAAGCGCAAATAGAAAGGGACCTAATCTTTAAAATGGATCTCCTGAACAAAACTGGTTTTTAACCTTAGGTCCCTTTCTATTTTGCGCGTCACATATAGAACACACTTCCGCACCAAATTTGGTTTTATTTGGGAATCAGGTGGAGGGTATCCAAAGTTCGGCACAGCCAAACTTAACATTTTTGAATTGTGTTATATCTATTGGGACTTTACAGCGCGAATTATTCATTGTGATCCACTGAACTCGAAACTAGAACTAAATTATATTCAATTTTCTAACATGTAACAACTTATCATTGGTTCCTTTACTTATACATTTCTCTTTTGCGCCAAAAAAATGCAATCATAGCGAGCATAAGCTGCCTGTACGAACAATTCTTTGACTTTTGTTTCGCTGTTGTTATAATAATTTACTCTTGCTTTTACTGAGAGGGAACGTTTTTGTATTATCTTTTGCTTTTTCTTCTCTGGAGTAATTAACAACAAAATCGGTAAAAAGTATTTTTTATTAAAAGTCTTCAAATAAAAAATATGCAACATTTTTCTCGAAATTATGTAATGTACGTACAAATTTTTGATACAGTGTATATGACCAAAATTGCATGAGAGCTTATCATAAGTGTTCATTATTTTTTTGGTCGAAATAAATACATATCTAAAAAAATCATAATATATCAAATGTACTTTTAGCCTATTAGTATGCTGAGGAAAAGTGCATTATTAAACAAAAAATCCATTTTTCGGTTGTTTTGCACTTTTCAGTTTCGGTGGTGATATGATGTCAAAAGGTACTTAGTTAGAGTCAATACACATAGATTGGAAGTATGAAGGCAAGAGTATAAAAGTCTACTTGAGTGTAAATAGATTTTAAGCAGAGCCCATCATGCCGGAATAAATTTGTGTAGTGCCTTAAGTGGTGTAGGCCTCTAAATTCTTGCATGCTCGACTTCTTCTTTATGATCTCATATTTTTTGGTCTATCACAGTGTGTCAATTTTTCACAAAAATAAAAGCGTTAATGACAAACAACAACAAACCTGATCTTATAAGTATAACTTGTGAAGTAATTCCTCTATCAAAAATCCGTTTTGTTACTGACACGCAGCAATTCACATGCGAATAATTGACTTTACCCGTCATCAGACTTGAGTTCATGTGGAAATCACTTTTCAACCTTTTGGATTATTCCCACTAATGTGATGTTCCTTGTTGGATCTCTTAAATTGTTTGTGCACGTTCGTTTAGCTGGAATTTTTCTCCACAAATAATTCCAATACCGCCTGTTGGTACGCTAAAAAATATTCTCGACGTTAAACTTAACGATTTAATAGCCTATACCATACCAGGTCATAGAACTACCTGCTGATGTTTGTACAAGGGTTGCTATTTATATTTCGGGTCCAGCATTAAAAACACAATAATTTATCATTGGAAACGGTTTTATTGTTTTTTAAAGTATTCTACTTTAAGATCAATACACTTTTGCATGCACAAAAACCAATTTTCGAAGCACTTTTTCCACTCCGATTGAGACCCCTCCAAAACATGATTTTTGAACGCTTTAACAGCTGCTTCCGGCGATGAAAAACGTTGGCCACGCATTTTTTCTTGATGCTAGGGAATAAGAAGAAGTCATTGGGTGCCAAGGCTGTACTGTGGATGGACCATCAATAAGACATCTTAAGTGGTCAAATAGCTCATCGTTTCTGCTGATGTGTGAGAGCTCGCATGGTCGTAATGCAAAATGATCCGTCTCCTCTTATTATCTTTCCTCATTTCTTCGAAAACTGTTGGCAAACTGATGGTTGTATACCACTCAGAATTGACCGTCCTACGTTCCACTATAGGCACTGTCGCAACATGGCCGGTTATACCGAAAAAAAACACAATCATTTGCTTCGATGTACTTCTTCCACAAACAACTTTTGTTGGATTTGGCTCGTCTTGAAAGATCCATACGAAAAAAACGCAATCATTTGCTTCGATGTACTTCTTCCACAAACAACTTTTGTTGGATTTGGCTCGTCTTGAAAGATCCATACGGTCGATTGCTGTTTTTTTCGGGTTCGTATGCATAGATGCATGATTCGTCACCTGTGACAATGTTATTCACTGCCTTTGAGCTACCGCAATGATAATTTTTCAGCAATCAATACGAACCTTTTTTGAGCATTCGTCAAATTATGTGGGATCCAACGAGAACAATTTTTTTTCACGGCCAAATGAACATGCAATATCTTATTGATGAATGTCAAACGTACTCACTGTATGTCACATGTCGGTCTTGTTTAATCAGTTCACGCACAGAGTCGATCGTTTCTGGCAAAGTGACCGAAGTTGGACGTCCTTCACGAAATTCATCCTGGAACGAACGGCGTCCGAGACTGAACTCTTGGTACCGACGATTAACAGTGTTTTTTGATGGTGCTTCATTGCCAAAACTCAAAACAAGTTGATTTAAACACACTTGTCTCGATAACCCACGCCGAAAATCATAAAAAATCATCGCACGAAAATGTTCACGAGATAATTCCTGTTTTTTGACTGAAATGAATTTTTCAACACACTGTAAACAAAACAATTCGCCTTCAAATGACAAAACTTTCTGAGTGAAGCTATGCTAGAAAATGTCAAAGCTTCCAATGAAGGTTCCAGTTTGCACCTGGGGATCCGAAATATAAATAGCAACCCTCCCATAAACAATTTTTTTTTAGTTTTTATAGAGTTTAAGGCTGCAGTAGCCAAACTTCTAGACGTTTTCAAACCCTATAGTTTTTTCAACCTTTAAAGATCTGATTGATTTATCCTCTTGCTTAATTAATCAGCTTTGTTTGGTCTGTGGATCAAGGGCGCGTGCCATTTGTGATCTATTTATAGTGTAGGTCATCATAGACAATCACAGCAACGCCGGCGTGGTTTACCGAGTAAATGAGTTGCCAAATTTTAGGCTTTTTACTGATACAAAACTATTTAACCTAATCTCTTACAAAAATCTCCCAAATATAAAGAGGTTTTTTTATTGAATAAGAAACTTTTTGCCCAACCTATCTGACCGGATGCTTTCATGAGTGAATTTTGGGAAACTCTTTGTCTCGCATATGCTACAATTTACAATTACAATTTTTAGAAAAGATTTAAGATTAAATATTTTAAGATTAAATATTTTAACTGCAAATAAGAGCGAAGCCGAACAGAATACTATCACTGACATACAAAAAAGTAAAAGTGTAAATAAGACGGAGGTTTAGAAAGATGGAGGTTTAGAAAGACGTTCAATAAGACGCTACCATATTTTTTTGAAAAGTTTAATAAGAAAGAATTTTTGAAAGAATTGTTATAAACAAAATAATATTCAAACATTTGATTTTAGGTTAGCTTCATGGGTTTTATTTTGGATGTGCTGTTCATCATTGAAAAACAACTTCTCGATTTTTTCTTCATTTCAGATATGATTACTTAGATTTTCGCGACAATGTAATTACTTGGAATACATGCTCTGAGTTTAAACATTTGTTTTCTAACCCCCTATCAGTTAAATGTGACCGCCGTCTCTGTCAGCACCTTAACGATATTAAATATATCAAAATTTCAAATATTTCACTCCAAAAGTTATTCACTGTTTAAGACATTTATTATGCAGTTATGTGTAAAAGTTTGCAAACTTAATTAAATTAGCATACTTAGTATTCATACGTAGCATATGCGTGTAGTTTTTGTTGACACAAGAACCTCAGGATTTCTTTACAACAGAGATACAATTCAAATTACATAAATCTAAATTAATTATGACAATGATAACTAAAAGCCATTCAATCGGACATAATTCAATGGAATATTGCAAATGCGGAATTTAACGTAAACCAACGCACACTAACAGCTTTAAGAACTTTGCTGCCGGTAATTATGAACTGCAAAATTGCTTTAAGATCAAAAGATGTGCTAAGATGAGAGTCACATTAACATTTCTCGCACTAAACAGATGCTGACGATGGGGGCTACGGCGATGCCTGGTGCCAATACAGTCAAGTATCGTCACTGTTGTTTGTTGTTGCTGTTGGTAATAAAATTTCTGAAATTGGCAAGACGAAACAAAAAAAATAAAATCAAAATTGTAGCGCAAACGATATGAAAGTCACATTTATAAAAAATAGAAGAAAAAAGCACCGAGCTCTGTGGAGTGAAATACAAAGTAAGTGCTCCTACCGCACAGTAGGTCGAGATAATAAATAATTGAGAATATGAAATCTATTGGATAATTTGAAAAGTCTTTGCGCTAGGGACTAGATAGAAGTTTTTCTATTGTTTTACAGGTAGCTGATGAAAACCGCTACCTAAAGAAATTTAATAAATTTTGGAGGAAACAGTCGCTGCTGTCCTACAAAACAATCTAAGAGTTTCGACAAAAAGATTAGCTGCTCAAATGGGTATAAGATGTCAGTCATTGCAGTCAATTATGCACAAAGATTTGGACTTATTCCCATATAAAATTCAAAAGCCAACAAACTGAACGCTGCAGACTTCTTGATTCGCTTGGAATGTTACCAGAGTTAAATTCCATTGTTTTCAAAACTTATTAAGCTACAGGAGTATTTAATAAAATTAAATCAGCTTTACCATGAATAAAAGAAATATGAGTTCCATGCACTGAAAAATAAGTTATTTGAGTTTCTTAATATAGCAATATTCACCAGCCACCCTGTATTTCCAAACAGCTGGCTTTACATATTTATTAAGGTTGGCAGTTACATCTTTAGTTGATTAGCTCTAAAATTAAAAACTATTTCATTTGAGTTCGTTTATGGTGTGAAAACAGTATAGTGCAAATTGTACTTATATGTGACAGCGCATAGAGAAAGGGAACTAAGGTTAAAAAAATCAACTGTCATTTTTTTCTTTTTTTGATGTGAACAACATCTGAGCATCGAATGAGATCGATCCCATGCCCCAAAAGTGTTCCCTCCCAGAGATATGCGCGTTTTATGAAAGTGAAGTCGACGATTCTTAGCGCAAATAGAAAGGGACCTAATCTTTAAAATGGCTCTCCTGAACAAAACTGGTTTTTAACCTTAGGTCCCTTTCTATTTTGCGCGTCACATATAGTCCATTGCGCCATTTGAATTGTATGCGTCCATTAAGACCTGCGTGTTAGCTGTGCCGGCTAGGCTGACAATAAAAATGATAAAAAAAACGTCATATGGTCCCTGATTGTACCAAGGGACTAAGGTCTAGGAATCAGCCAACAATTCGCGCCCAATATTAATTCAGGCGGATGCACCATTCTGATTTCAACTGAGACAGAATCTAGGATTTCTGCCGCGGTAGTGTCTTTTGTTTTATTTAAATCTCAGGGTGATCTTCCCAAGCATGACATTCTCGCTTAAGTTGGACAGTGAAACTGCCACTAAATGTTGTTGTGATCTGCTTAGTAGTTGAGATAATCACGAGGCTCTGTCATGTAACGCTGGACCACTCTCTCTCTTTCTCTTTATCATGAAGGTCATATCTGAGCTGTCTGGGCGGAGGTATCTAGTCTACCAGATGATGGTTTCTTAAACGCACCCAAGCAGATACTGCTTGAGGAGACATTCATCTCCTCATTAAGATGGTCTCCAGATAACATAAGAAGACACCCTGTTGATGTTGTGTTCGGCATTCTTGAGCAAATCGGGCTTACTTTTCAGCCTGATTTGGACCCTTATCCACAGAAATGGTTTTCAGGTGACATAAAAGGACAGCCTGTCGATTTTCCAAGGGATGGTATTCTCGAGCTAATCGGGCTTACATTTCGGCCTAATTTAATCCAGGTGACCATTGGCAATGACCAAAGATGAAATTTTCGTTACATAAGATCCAACTTCTCGTCCTAGGTCCAAATGTAATAAATAGACCACCGTCTTTACACGACTTGATATCATCGAAATGTTTTTTTAGGCTATTAGCATTTTGCTGCTTTAAGTTGGACGATCTTAAATCTGTTGCCTGCTAATATGATCCGCTTTCAGCGATATGGACCAGGCTGTGTACTTATCTATGTTACGCCCAAAGACGAATCCAATTGAAATTGGTCAATTTGGGTACATTTTTGTAACAAAGTACAGACATTCCTGACATCCTGAATAAAAAGTTTTGGGTCCGTGATGACCTTCCTGATTGCAGACGTATACGGTCTTAACGCCACATATTTTATTCGATCCTACTGCCCTTATTTATTAACTCTTTGCACTTTGTCGGTTCATACTTTCGAGTACTCCCCATATATAGTTTCCTCCCATTTTAAGCTTTGGTGCTTCAGAAGGAATAGTTTCATCCAGATATTGAACAAAGGTAGGCATCAAGCAGCTCATAACCAAGCCTGCCAAAGACCGACCATTTTGTTGATAAAGCTCCTGTTCCTCAACGAGCCACCACACAACTTTGTATTGTCATAGACTCCATGAAATTTATCGCTCGCGCTTTAAAATTGCCCTAATAAATCCGTCTTTATTCAAATGGACTCAGAGGCGAAGAGTATTCTGCTTACCAGAGTGATGTCGGGTACCATCAATAGACGGCCCAATCTGACTGTAGTACTTTTTACTTAGCTCTTCAAAATATATGTACAGGTTATAGCCCTGAAAATAACCTGATAAACTGTGCTGTGCTTACAATGCAATTTTAAATACAGGAATTTTACTCAAAAGAGCCTCAGAAGTTCCAAAAGGGTTTAATGATCAATGGATAGGAAAATCTAAAATTTTTCTTTCTCTGGTTTCTTCTCCTTAAATGTAACTGCTGCGGACTCTCTGAGTCTTGTAGAAGCTCCTCTATAAACATATTGTGACATTGATATTCGTGGCTGCACACTGCTTCTATCATGATTTCAGATCCGTGAAAACCTTCATACACTAAGTGTTGCCTAGCGCCATCTGACAAATAAACGTACTCAGAACGTTTTGACATACGACCATCATTTGTAGTGTTTACAGTGACTAGAAAAAATCAATTTGGGAAACAAATGGAATTAACTCGTGAACATTTTCATGCGATCGTTTTTCACAACTTTCCACGAGGATTATCACGACGAAAGTCCATCGATGAGCTTAAATCTTTGTATGGCGATGAAGAAACATACTATAGCACTGTGAAAAACTAGTTTAATGAATTCAAATCGCTCAAAGACGAAGGTTGTCCGTTGCGCCAGAGAACATTGATGCCGTGCGTGAACTGATAATTCAAGATCGTCATGTGACATACCGTGAGATAGATCCTTGGGCATTTCTTCCACCAGCATTTAATATTGCATGAACACATGACCGAAAAATGTTTGTTCACAATTTGACAATCGCTCAAAAAAGGCTAGCGTCAATTGGAGCAAAGAAATTTTAAAAAATAATATGTGATCGTCACAGGTGACGATTCATGGATCTATGCGTATGAGCCCGAAACAAAACTGCAATCGACCGTGTGGGTCTTCGAAGACGAGCCAAATCCAACGAAAGTTGTTCGTGGAGAAAGCACTTCGAAGCAAATGGTCGCCTGTTTCTTCGGAAAAACTGGTCATGTGGCGACTGTTCTGCTTGAGCAACGTACGAGGTCAAATTTGAGTGGTACACCACAATTTGTTTGCCTAAAGTCTACGGAGAAATTCGAAAAACGAACGAGAGTAGACGAATCATTGTGCACCATGTAAATGCGAGCTCTCACACATTGGCTCAAACAAGTACCTTTTTGACCGGCCAAAACGTCGAATTGATGGGTCATCCTCTTTTTATTCCCTCACATCAAGAATAAAATGTGTGGTCACCGATTTTCGTCTCCAGAAGATGCTGTTGAAGCGTTCAAAAAACATGTTTTGGAGGTGTCTCAATCGGTGTGGAAAAAGTGCTTCGACAATTGGTTTGAGCGCATTCAAAAGTGTATAAATCATGCTGGAGAATATTTTGAAAAACAATAAAACCATTGTTGATGATAAATATTCGCATTTTAGAAATATATATAGCAGCCCTCGTAGCTACTGTTGTAAATCTCACTTTTCAAGTTTTCTTCACGGACCCGAAACCGCGATAAAAAGCAGTGTGCAGCCTCGAAAATCAATGACATTGCCATTTGTAAAAAACTTGTCTTCTATTTAAATGAAGATGCAATAGGTCTCAAGCCGTTTAAGTCCTGTTAAATTTTTTATAATACGAATAGGCGAAATTTGGTATACTTTATATAAAATATATTTCAGCTTCGTTATGTTCATAAAGTGTTGAATGCTGTTTCAAATTTTCTCCGTTCCAGCCCATGGTGCTGCTCACGCGTATCACTCTCCCAACGTCTCTTCTGATTAATCAGAAATTAAAAAGTGAGCCAAGAACTTTGTACTTCATCTACTTCTACAATTTTTGTTTTCCCTGTCTATAAATGTTGCCTCTTTCAAGCATACGGCAAATTTTTCTTTGATATATTGTAATGATCTAAAGAACCCAATGTGTGAACTTGTTGTCTTTTTTGCAGCTTTACCCTTCAGTTGCTGTCGTGCCTCATGTACTACAGCTCCTCCTCTGTTCCTGGGCAGGAACAGCAGCACCATATCATCATGCAGCATGTGCATCATCATCATTGGCATCGGCAACGTCATCTTTGCCCAGGATCACAGACATTTGATGGCACACCGATCATTCGCTGAAGTTGTTCCACACACTCGTCACAATTAATTGCTTTTGCATATAAATAAAATTTTAAAGTGTTCCTCCGTATACTTGGTCTGGGTATGTACGTACGGGTGCTTCTTTGTGTGTGTTGTTTTTACTATGGAAGACGATGGAATTATTCTTTAATGACAACAGCGAAGAAAAGCAAAAAATGGTAACGGGGGAAATTTGAAAAGACAATTTATTGAATGTGGCAGGTAATTTTTTTCTTCGGAAGGCGGAGGCAAACTCTGAATGTACTAAAAATAAAATATGGTCTCAGAATTTCTATAAAGAGATGCAGTAAATACTGTGAAAACTATGACGAGCAACAAGAAACTGAGTTACTTTATTTATCCTCTGTGGAAGATAATGTGTGATTGGAATATAAAATAAAATATGGTCTCAGAAATTCTATAACGTTTATCAATGGCTCCAGATTAAAGGTGTTATGTGGTTGAACTAGTTGCACATCTAATATGTATATACTTATACAGGGCTTATTTGTGAACAAAATAAAAAAAATTGTGAACCTTAGAAAAATTTATTTTATATTTAGTAAGGAAATTTTTAATTAATTTAAATTAATTTTTAATTTGGTAATTAGGTCCTCCAAGGTGTTGAGACGGTTGATATACACCTTAAGACTTCAGGTAACCCCAAAGGAAAAAATCGCACAGGGCAAAGCCTGGTGAGCGTGCCGGCCAGTTCACATTACCCCTTACAGAGCTAAGCCGTCAAGAAAACATTTGCTTCAAACAATTCATGGTAACACTCGCTGTGTGAGTAGTAGCACCATCCTGTTGGAACCATGTTTCCTCTAATTGCATTGCCTTAAGTGCCGGCTGAAAAAAATCCTTTATCATAGTCAAGTACCATTCGGACGTTTATCCTGGAAAAAGTAAGGGCCAATGATGCCTACTCGTGATAGGTACATAAAAAGTACCTATTTTTGGAATTATTATTATTTATTTTCCAACATGATCTCTTTCCAACTCAATACACTTCATTAAACGTTTTTCAAGTTTTTTAATTCCATCCGAAAAATAAGATTTTTCAAGACCTTCAAAATATGCCTCAGTTTCAGCAACAACCTCGCTATTGGACGATCATTTTTTGCCACCGAGAATTTTTTTTAAATTTGGAAACAAGAAATAATCAGAAGGACCTAAATCTGGACTATATGGTGCAGGCGGAGCAATTTCAAATCCGTAATTCGGCCAGTTTTGTTGAGTTAAAAATGCAGTGTGTGAAGGAGCATAATCTTGATAAAAAAAATAACTTTTTTTTTCACTCAACCGATCCAATAATGCACAATAGTATTCACTATTTATAGTTTTTCCTTTCTCAAGATAATCAATAAATATTATACCCTTGCATCCCAAAATACTGTGGCCATTACTTTTCCGGCTGACTTAACAGTTTTCGCCTTCTTGGGACCACTTTTACCAGCTTCTATCCATTGTTTTGACTGTTCTTTGCATTCTGGGATGTAGTGATGGATCCATGTTCATCAACAGTTATGAATCGGCACAAGGACTCTATTGGATTACGCTGATAAATCGCTAAAAGCTCCTCGGAATTGGTCCAACGGACGATTTTTTGGAGCAAAGTCAACAAACGCGGATAGCTTTTTCATGTGGACTTCATCATGTAAAATACTCCAAACTTGTATTTCGTGTATTTTAACAATATCAGCAAATTCTCTGAGCTTTATTCGTCTATCTTTAGTCACTTTATTAAATATTTTTCTAATGTTTTCAATAGTAGTAGCAGTTTTCGGTCTTCCAGAGCGTTGTTCATCTTCCGTACTTGAACGACCCATTTAAAATTGTTGAACCCAGGATTTCATGGTGGAGTATGATGGTGCACTATCACCATGAATAGAATCCAATTCATCTTTGATTAATTGTGGCGTATAACCTTTCATATAAAAGTTAAGTTAATTACCGCACGAAACTCTTTATTTTCCATTTTTCAAAAATTATAAAACTTGTTTACTTCAATCACCTGTAACAAAGAAAGTAATCATTAAATATTTCGGAAATTTTGACAGATGGCTTATAAAAGATTGCTTTTAAAAAACAAAAAAAAAGTTTCTAGTAAAACAGAAAATGTGTCAGGCCAATTAGTTTTGCGGTCGCCCTCGTAAGTGGGTATTTCAAGGGACACTCACGTGCCATTCGTACTCCTTCGATTCGAAAAAATCAATGTAATAGTATTTTTTTTTATCCCTTTTTTAAATTTGAAATAGAGTTGTTGTAGCACTATATTTAATGTAAAAGTTAAGAGTCATTGAAAAATTAGTCGTTCGTCACTTGATAAAAATAGCTGTGAGTACTGCCTGTATCAATAAAAGTCTGCGAAACGCGATACAATTTTTTGAAGTGACTCATTTAAATATAAAGTGGAGTTATATTACCCAATATTCGCTGCCCCGAATGTAAATTTATTTTAATATGCCTTAAACTTAAAACGTTACGTGTAGAGTTTCTCTCCCGTGGTAGAATGTTTTGTATTTTGTCCATTTTTTTTTTACAAACTGTCCAGTGGTAGAAAATATTCTACCACTGGACAGTTTGTAAAAAAAAAGTTAGAAGCGGGTAGTCTGAAGATTCCCTTTCAGTTCTGAAAAAGGTATTATCAAAATGGTTTTAATTTAATTTAATTATATACTTTGAAACGTATTCTTCGTTTGTGTTTGTTTTCGTTTTAACTGCAGCTTTAATCTCAAAAATCGGAAAAAATACATACTCGTTCATGCTGCGAAACTAACATGGTTTGTGTTGTTTTTGTGTTATGCGAAACATCACGGATATCCCCAAAAAGGCAAAAATGTTTCCCGGCTTTCCGGCAAATAAAATACGGGAAAAGAGAAATTCAAGTTGCGTGACATAACGTGATGTGAAATTCACGTCATGTGTAATTTGCTATCAAGAAATTGTTCGAATATTTTTGATTTGTAGCATTTATTAACCAAAGATATGATACAACAAGTTAGAATCGGACGGGGCCGGACCTTCCCGCATTTCGAGAATGTCAGACTTAGTATGGAAGGAATATGTTTTGTTTTGGCTAGATTAAAACGTGCAATTGCAGTTAGACGCTATAACTATCGTCAACATTATGCGCTATGCCTCATTTGAGCTAGATGGAATTTTAAATGCGCCATATGTATAGACAGGATCTGATAGGTAATTCATATTGAGGCCATATCAAGAGATGGACTAGTGTGGTCGAGCCTTAGTAAGAATGGTTGTAAGTTGCTCATATCGCACCATGATTAATTAGATCGAGTCCAATCAGATTTATTTTGTGACTTAGAGAGCTGCGGCATGTTTACTCCTGAAGGACCTTCGTGTAAAGGATATCTAAAAAAACGGACCAACAAGCTCTACCTTACCGGGAATGAATATTGTTCGCTCGGAACACATTATACGAAATTTGGTAAAAAATCGAATGTAATTCGTGGCTTTTAGAGCGACTCTCAACTCGGAAGAGAACTTCTTTATTTGGAGGCTCTTCTACCATATGTTATAGATATGCTCCAGTTGCACCACAGTTTTTTTTATGGGCTAGGCTTATAACGTACCATTCGGAAATTGAGCACGAAAGGGCTTAATTTGTGTTTTCTAGAGCTCGGCAATCTAGCCATGTTCTTCTTTCAGCTTAAGTTATTTTCAGTCCAAGCAGTAAGAGCTAGAGTCTTATATCTTTTCAGATACATATATGTCTTATATAGGGTGATCAAACTTGATGTATTTTTTTCAAAAATTCAAATCAATTGGGGAATATTATTGTTCATTCTAATTGACATTATATGCCATTTATTTGAATTTTTTAATATAATTTCCCTCAAATGTTGGCCGCAACTACGCCTCACGGTGTCCATTTTGAGGGTCCCATTTTTAATAACTCGTTCTAGCATTTCGACCGGTATAGCAGTTATGACACGTTAAAGAAAAAAGTCAAAAGGTATGAATTCACACGATTTAGGCGATGATTCCACCAGCCCATAAACCGCACCAAACCGTGGTTTTTGCGGTGTAAATCTTTCAATGATGAAATGGCAAACAAAACTGAAAAGAAAAAAAATAATGTTTTACATACAACGCGCGTATTCTATGAAAAAACCTTATTGAAATAAACACCTCTACATTGAGCATCCGTTATAAATTTAAAAAATATGCACCGATGATAAAATGGCAAACAATACAGAAAAAATCAAGTTTAACACAACTCTCGGGCAAAATGTGACAAAAACTGTGTTGAAAATAGCTCTAGATTGATCACCCTACCTACTATAGGCGAAACTGGATCACAAATGCGACCTCTGCTTTGATTATAACAATAGTTGTACGTACGAACAGACTTGCAGGCAGACAAGGCTCAAATAAAAAGTCATGAAACGGATTTGGTCAAAACATGTACGAGGGCGACCGCAAAATTAACTGGCCTGGCACATTTTCTGTTTTACTAGCAACTTTTTTTTTGTTTTTTAAAAGCAATCTTTTATAAGCCATCTGTCAAAATTTCCGAAATATTTAATGATTATTTTCTTTGTTACAGGTGATTGAAGTAAACAAGTTTTATAATTTTTGAAAAATGGAAAATAAAGAGTTTCGTGCGATAATTAAACACTTTCATATGAAAGGTTATACGCCACAATTAATCAAAGATGAATTGGATTCTAATCATGGAGATAATGCACCATCATACTCCACTGTGAAATCCTGGGTTCAACAATTTGAAATGGGTCGTTCAAGTACGGAAGATGAACAACGCTCTGGAAGATCGAAAACTGCTACTACTATTGAAAACATTAGAACAATATTTAATAAAGTGACTAAAGATAGACGACTAAAGCTCAGAGAACTTGCTAATATTGTTAAAATACACGAAAAACAAGTTTGGAGTATTTTACATGATGAACTCCACATGAAAAAGCTATCCGCAAGATGGGTGCCGCGTTTGTTGACTTTGCCCCAAAATATCGACCGTTGGACCAATTCCGAGGAGCTTTAAGCGATTTATCAGCGTAATCCAATAGAGTTATTGCGCCGATTCATAACTGTTGATGATACATGGATCCATTACTACATCCCAGAAGGCAAAGAACAGTCAAAACAATGGATAGAAGCTGGTAAAAGTGGTCCCAAGAAGGCGAAAACTGCTAAGTCAGCAGGAAAAGTAATAGCCACAGTATTTTGGGATGCAAGGGGTATAATATTTATTGATTATCTTGAGAAAGCAAGAACTATAAATAGTAAATATTATTGTGCATTATTGGATCGGTTGAGTGAAGAAATCAAGATAAAACGACCGCATTTAGAAAAAAAAGTTCTTTTTCGTCAAGATAATGCTCCTTCACACACTGCATTTTTAACTCAACAAAAAATGGCCGAATTACGATTTAAAATTGCTCCGCATCCACCATATAGTCCAGATTTAGATCCGTCTGTTTATTTCTTGTTTCCAAATTTAAAAAAAATTCTCGTGGCAAAATTTTTCGACCAATAGCGAGGTTATTGCTGAAACTGAGGCATATTTTGAAGGTCTTTAAAAATCTTATTTTTTGGATGGAATTAAAAAAATTTGAAAAACGTTTGATGAAGTGTATTGAGTTGGAAGGAGATTATGTTGAAAAATAAATAATAATAATTCGAAAAAAAACGGTTTTTTTTATGTTAGGCCAATTATTTTTGCGGTCGCCTTCGCACATGGCTCAAATGACTTAAAAAGTCATGAAACGGATTGGGTCAAAACATGCAGGGTAGGATTTTTAATGTTTTTTCGATGCGTTACACCTTTGTCCGTATGTACGAGTATTGTATTCTCTTACCCAGTAGGTTGATGTTTTATCGAATAGCTCTCCTGAAAGGTATTGATGTTGCACAAAATTCGCTTTATATTTTGATTGATCAGTAGTTGAAATCAGCCAGACTAAACTATTTCGATCCAGTCAAGAATAGTTTTTGCAACTGTCTTAACAAGGCCTACACTCTACGGACTACTGTGCACTCTATCGTCTTCTGCGTTGTAGGGTTTGCGATAATTACAACAGAATGACAGCCTGACATTCGTTTATGCAATTAATTGAGCTTAATTCCCTTATAATAAACAACAATTATCCCATTGCAAGGCATGGCAAAAAGGAAATACATGTGTCAGAACACCGCATTAATCAAAACGTTAAAACACTTACCATTCTTAGAGCTCGGTGAACAGTTCTCCAAAAGAGTTGCTGTCGTCCATAAAGGATAAACAGGAGACATCAGGTGATATGGTTAAGCTAGTCGTGCAACGTTATGAAGCTGTTTTGCGACTCATACGCATATGTGCAGCAGTTTGTGGCGCGGATGTTATAAATCGGAACTATCGCATGAATATTCTAACCTGGATTGTGTTGGCGGCCATTAATTTGTTTATTGTCTTCACAGTGTATACCCTGTATGTGAACATATATATCGAGTCCGATTGGACAAATATGTTGCAGGCCCTGTGTATGGTAGGCAGTGCACTACAGGTGAGTGAATCCACATCCACCGGCGATGTTGTCTAACTAATTGCTACTAATTCTTTGTTCAGGGCTACTGTAAACTTTTGAATGCCATTTGGAATCACCGGCACTTTGTATATCTGGCCGAAGAATTGCAAATGGTCTACAAGAATTACGAAGGCAAAAACTCCGAGTATAACTACTATCTGAATAAGAGCATAACGACAGTGTCGAAAATTATCAAGTCGATTGCCTTCACCTATGCCATCTGTACGTCGGCTATAATTCTGTTGGTGCCGTACTATCGTTTGGTCCTCAACGAGCGCATGTTTGTGATGCAGTTTCTTTTGCCCGGCGTCGATCCGAATACGGAATTCGGCTATATCTGCATGAATTTCATGCATTGCACCTGTATACTGTTTGGCGCCTTTGGCAACTTTGCCGCCGATATGTACTTTTTTACGTACGTGAGCCATGTGCCGTTGCTGAAGGATATTTTGATGTGTAAATTTCATGAATTGAATGATATTCTCAATGATGACAATGTCAATTTGGAGGCTACCGGACATTTGTTAAAGGACATATTTGCATGGCATCAGAAGTATATGAAGTAAGTACTATGTACACAGAAAACATAGAGAAAATATCAGAAGTTTTGTTGCCACAGTCGCATTTATTTTGTTAAACGAATGTCATAGCAACCGAATGTTAAATGGTGCTGTGAAAATTTTCGGCAGGCTGGGTTTGAATATACAGGGTGTTCGATAATACGATAATATGAAGCGCCAATTTTTATTTTTAACGTTTTTTTTTGAATAACAAACGATCAACTACGCATTAGTAATGGCGCAATGAATTGTTTTAAATAAAAAGTCAAATTCGGCCATGCGAATTAAGGAGGTTCGTTTTTGAGGTCCATCAATCCGACTCAAATCTCATCCAAATCCTTAAGTCTAAAATTGCAATCTTAGTAAAATTGCCTTGATATTGAGTATTCATAAGCCTATATATAAAGGATAGCTCTTTCTGTTGACTTTAAGGATAGTTTTTAGGCCTGCTTCGGTCCATGATCCTAATCTTAGCCAGTACTGAAAAGAAGCCCAAATTTGATACTCCTACTACTTACTCACATTCTACTATTAAAGTTCCACATTATTCTATTAAAAAACAAAGGGAAACTTCTCCTAAAATTCTCGCCTACAAAAATGTTCGATGTTCTTACCCGATGTTAAAGCTGGGTTAACTTGCAGAAAAGTCGTGCACCATCCAACATATTGAGCGCCATTTAAAGCTTTTCTACGGTAAACCTTCAATTTTTCAAAAAAAAATTAAATATGTGTGTTTTTTTAGACGTGTGGTTTGCAAGAAGAAATAAAACGAATTTAGTTAAACGCTATGGCCAAGAATTTAGCTTTTATAAAGAAAAGGGGTTTCCATTATGTTTAGAAAATTACTTCGGGTTAGTGGACGCCGCGGCTGGCTCGAGCTTATTTCAGCAGAGAGGCCCAATTTTCGACCACTTTTTGCAGCATTTGGGATCGTATATCAGCATTAAAGCGCCCAATTTTCTCTTGCTAGGCGTTAAACGTGTCGGGCTTATCTGCGTAGACAAGTGACTTCATACAATTCCATAAAAAATATCCAGCGGCCTACGACGCAAAAAAATGCACTCACCAAAAGTTTCCATCAATAAATTGATTGTTTCGTTAGTTGTATGGCATGTAGTGCCGTCTTGTTGTATCCAAATGTCGTCAAGATTATGAGCTACAATTTCCAGTAGCAAAAAGTCCGATATCTTAGCGCGATAGCGAGCACCATTCACGATAACGTTGCTGCCATCATATATTTTTGAAAATATATGGACCAACGAATCCACCTGCCCATAAGCCGCACCATACTGTGGACCTCTTCTGGTGACTCTTTAGCCTAAATCCGGCAATTTTAATTATTGAAATTGCCGTTGCGCCAGAAATGGGCCACATCACTGAACAAAATTTTGGTCGAAAGCAGGCGATGTTCGCGTTTCTCACCGAACTCTTATTTCCCTAATACAGTTCCCAACATTTGAAGGAAATTATATTCAATAAATAAATGTTATAAAACTTCCTTTCGAATGAACAATAAAGATTCCAAACTTGACTTGAATTTTTTATTTAAAAAAAAACCTCTGTATTGATCCCCCGATATACTTATACACGTCTTTCGCAAGATCTAACGAAAAAAATCTAAAAAATGTATTAACAGAGATATGAGCCTTTGTAAATTTACAACACTTGGAAACCCCGGCTAACTTTAAATTTTAATTTCTCGGAATTGGCTTTAGGGATTTTGAATTTCTATACTTTGTTTTAAAGGTATAGAATAAGAGTATTTCTATACTCTTTACCATAGGATGAAAGTATACGAGGGTTGACATTTATATTTCGGGGCCTGACAATACTAGTGTTCCCAGATGCAAATTGGAACCTCCATTGGAAACTTTAAAATTTCTTAGCACAACAAAGTTTTGTCATTTGAGGTCGAATTGTTTTGTTTGCAGTGTTTTAAAAAAATTCATCTCAGTCAAAAAATGGAATTATCCCGTGAACATTTTCGTGCGATGATTTTTTTAGAAGAGCAATTCGAAAAATCTTTAACCTACTGGGTAAGAGAATATATACGAGGGTTGATATTTGGAAATTTTGACATTCTTTAGCATAACTTCACTCAGACCGTTTTGTCATTAGGCGTGTGTTATAGAGACAAGAGTGTTTTAATCGACTTGTTTCGACTTTTGGCGATGAAGCACCATCCAAAACAACTGTTTATCGTTGGTACCAAGAGTTCAGCCTCGGACGCCGTTCGGATGAATTTCTTGAATGTATAACATATGAACCCGAAACAAAGCAGCAATCGCCCGTATAGGTCTTTCAAGATGAGCCAAATCCAACAAAAGTTGTTCGTGGAAGAAGTACATCGAGTATATCAAATGATTGCGTTTTATTTCGATATAACCGACCATATTGCCACAGTGCCTTTAGTTTAACGTAGGATGGTAAATTATACAAACCATCTGTTTGCCAACAGTGTTCGACGAAATAAGGAAAGATAATAAGAGAAGACACATCATTTTGCATCACGACAATGCGAGCTTTCACACATCAGCTGAAACGATGAGCTATTTGACCACTCAAGATGTCGAATTGATGGGCCATCCACAAGAGCACAGTCCTGACTTGGCACCCAATGACTTCTTTTTATTCCCTAGCATCAAGAAAAAACGTTTTTCATTGCCCCAAGGCAGCTGTTGAAGCGTTCAAAAAGTGGTTTGGAGGTGTCTCAACCGGAGTGGAAAAAGTGCTTCGAAAATTGGTTTGTGTGCCTGCAAAACTGTATGGATCTTAAAGGAGAATATTTTGAAAAACAATAAAACCATTTTCAATGATAAATTATTGTGGTTTTATTGCCAAAGCCGAAATATAACTAGCAATACTAGAAATACTTTTTTGGCACCCTATAGAGTACAAATATTTTTGATTGTCACTATATTCTAAGACCATATAGCTATGTCCGTTTATTCAATTCCGTCTTTAACAATGGTTGCAAATTGCTTGGTATTGAATATGAGCCAAATAGGGGGAGAGTGAAAATAGTTCCCCCTTGAAGACACTAAAAGAAGTCCTGGCCTACTTTTTTAACATTTCTTAATTTTTAATAAATAAATTGAAAAATAGTTTTGCCTCTTAGTAAGGCGTAGTAGCATTTGCCATCTCAAAAATAGGCGTGGGTATTTGGTCTAGGGACCTAAAAATTTCCTCTAAGCCTCGGGTATATATGTGACCGCGCATAGAGAAAGGGACCTAAGGGTAAAAAAATCAATTTTTTTTTTTCTTTTTTGATGTGGTCAACATCTGAGCATCGAATGAGACCGATCCCATGCCCCAAAAGTGTTCCCTCCCAGAGATATGCTCGTTTTATGAAAGTGAAGTCGACGATTCTAAGCGCAAATAGAAAGGGACCTAATCTTTAAAATGGCTCTCCTGAACAAAACTTTTCATCAACTTTGCACTTTTTTCTTGTTTGATGTGGACAACATGTGAGCATCGAATGAAACCGATCCCATGCCCCAAAAGTGTTCCCTCGCAGAGATATGCGCGTTTTATGAAAGTGAAGTCTACTATTCTAAGCGCAAATAGAAAGGGACCTAATCTTTAAAATGGCTCTCCTGAACAAAACTTTTCATCAACTTTTCACTTTTTTTCTGAGCATCGAATGAGACCGATCCCATGCCGCAAAAGTGTTCCCTCCCAGAGATATGCGCGTTATATGAAAGTGAAGTCGACGATTCTAAGCGCAAATAGAAAGGGACCTAATCTTTAAAATGGCTCTGCTGAACAAAACTGGTTTTTAACCTTAGGTCCCTTGCTATTTTGCGCGTCACATATGTAGATATCAAGAAGCAGTATCATTTTCTCACAAATATAAATATTTACCTATAATATAGATTTTGGTCAATTGGTACACGAATCGGGCCATATTGGCCCGAAAAACGGCGCCCTTTTCGTATATGAGTATTAATGACCATGCAATTTCATCACGAATTCGTATAGACCATTAATTATTTGATTTGACCTGATTTAAGGCCTTGATCTATGGTCCATAGGATGACGAAAATAAGTCGTTTCGAACATGGCCATTTGGGTACTTAGAAACAGTGGAATTTTCTGAAGAATCTTAATAAAACATTAATTTTACGATTTAGCTGAATTGAATTCGCTGGCCATAAGCTCTAAGGCCCAAAAATCGTCCCCTTATATTTTGGGATATATGGATATCCAAAAACGGAGATTTGGACCAGTTTGGGATTTGGACCAGTCCATACTGGGCCCAATAATATCTATCCTTGAACTATAAACATATGGTTATTAAAAACAATAAAATTTCGTCACGTATCAGAAAATCACATTAATTTTACGATTTGAATAAACTTAAGCCCATGACCCATGGATCTAAGGTATCTAGGGTGCCAAATAATGGGTCCACATGGTCAATGTAGAATTTTCTAAAAAAAAATAATTTTACGATTTGTTTGAATTATCGTCCTGGGGCTCAAAAGAAACATTTTTAACAGCAGCAGTTTCTTAAAAACAATAAGATTTTCTCACTAGTTTGAATAGAACAATGACCAACAACCAATTACCTCAATCTTGTCAATGTCCTACTATAGGACGATCAATCTAGATGTATTTTTTCAAAATAAAAAAATACAAAAATTCACATCAAGTATGGAATCTTAATTGTTTATTATTATGCCATTTATTTGTTGAATACAATTTTTGTCAAATGATGGCCGCAACCACGCCTCAGTGTGTGCATTCTGAGGGTCCAATTAAGGATGACTCGTTCGAGCATCTCGACCGGTATGCTCGAAAACCGTGGTTTACGCGAAGTAAGTCCTTTCATGATAAAATGGAAAACAATACCGAAAGGGAAAAAGAAGATTAACACAACCCACGCGTAATCTGTAAAAAAAACCCTTTTGAAAAAATACCTCTAGATTATTCACCCTTCTCAACGCAGTCTATGGTGGATATTATTAGAGCTTCGTTACGGCTGAACTTACGAGTTGTCCACTTGTTTTTCGTAAATTTAATAATTTGAATACTCTCCATCAGGGTTGCGAATTTAACTCAAACACATGCTGATGGCATGAAACGTATGGTATTAAAAATGGACCAGATAGGTTAAGAAATAAGTACTGGGTTTGCAAGTACTGGGTCGGCCTCTGGAAAAAATCAACAAGCCAGAATATAAAAACACAATATCTCATGAACTATAAGCGATATGACGATGATATTTGGAACATACGAGGGCGACCGCAATACTAACTGGCCTGACACATTTTCTGTTTTACTAGCAACTTTTTTTTTTAGTTTTTTAAAAGCATACTTTTATAAGCCATCTGTCAAAATTTCCGAAATATTGAATGATTATTTTCCTTGTTACAGGTGATTGAAGTAAACAAGTTTTATAATTTTTTAAAAATGGAAAATAAAGAATTTCGTGCGGTAATTAACTTAACTTTTATATGAAAGGTTATACGCCACAATTAATCAAAGATGAATTGGATTCTGTTCATGGTGATAATGCACCATCATACTCCACCGTGAAATCCTGGGTTCAACAATTTTAAATGGGTCGTTCAATCGTTCAATTTTTAATGGGACTTTGCCCCAAAAAATCGTACGTTGGACCAATTCCGAGGAGCTTTTTGTGATTTATCAGCGTAATCCAATAGAGTTCTTGCGCCGATTCATAACTGTTGATGAAACATGGATCCATCACTACATCCCAGAATGCAAAGAACAGTCAAAACAATGAATATAAGCTGGTAAAAGTGGTCCTAAGAAGGCGAAAACTGTGAAGTCAGCAGGAAAAGTAATGGCCACAGTATTTTGGGATGCAAGCGGTATAATATTTATTGCTTATCTTGAGAAAGAAAAAACTATAAATAGTGAATATTATTGTGCATTATTGGATCGGTTGAGTGAAGAAATCAAGAAATAACGACCGCATTTAGAAAAAAAGGTCTTTTTCATCAAGATAATGCTCCTTCACACACTGCATGTTTAACTCAAAAAAACTGGCCGAATTACGATTTGAAATTGCTCCGCATCCACCATATAGTCCAGATTTATCTCCTTCTGATTATTTCTTGTTTCTAAATTTAAAAAAAATTCTCGGTGGCAAAAAATTTTGGATATTGCTGAAACTGAGGCAAATTTTGGTCTTGAAAAATCTTATTTTTCGGATGGAATTAAAAAAACTTGAAAAATGTTTGATGAAGTGTATTGAGTTGGAAGGAGATTATGTTGAAAAATAAATAATAATAATTCGAAAAAACGGTTATTTTAATGTTAGGCCAGTTACTTTTGCGGTCGCCCTCGTATGATGCTGACATGGAACCATCACTCCAAGAACCCTTAAAAAGATTGCATTTATGGCCAACATAATGGACCGATCGTTTTTAAAGTTCAAAAACAAAAAAGCGTGGACCCGCCCATACCAAACTGAACTTTATTAAAATTCAAACAGTAATCCCAGGGTCAAACCCTTAATAAATGTTTACAATTGGTTGAGTATTCTAATACCTGCTTACTGAAATTGTTTCACTATAACTTTATAAAGTTACGTCAATTGCTACGATACCAACACCGCAGTTAGTAATTTGATTAGCAATGCGAAGTTTTCTACTCACTTAATTATAGGTACACTTCTAAAACCAGTCTCTTGATTCTCTTTCAGTTTCATAACTCTTGTCAAGGACACTTATTTCTGGGTGATTCTGGTTCAGATCTTCACCATTTCGTTGAGCATTGCTTTTACTCTCTTCTGCATACTTTTGGGCAAATGGCCTGGAGGCTACATTTATCTCCTCTACTGCTTCATAATCTTGTATTTGTACTGTGGTCTTGGTACCTTAGTGGAAGTGTCGGTAAGTGCTTCCTGCTTTGATTTTAATTTTTATATAATCAATAATTTATATTTTATATTTTTTGTATGCTCGTTAGAATGATGGTTTCATCGATTCATGTTACAATGACGTCATCTGGTATAAACTGTCACTGGCCGAACAGAAAATGCTACAACTGATGCTGATGATGACGCAAAATACTACTGGTTTAACAGTGGGTGCTGTAATACCGCTCTCTATGAGTACGGGCCTTCAGCTGACCAAGGCGGTGTACACCTGGACAATGATGTTAATTAATTTTCTAAACTAAAATTTTCTATATCTCGGCAAGAAGATGTATACAGAAAAGTTGTAGTTATAACTATTTTCAAACATCCTCTTGCATCACCTTTCGTCTTGTACGGATTAGTGGCTTCATTGATATAAGTATAGTGTATTGCTCAGCCACGATAACAAAGACTACGAGGCGGTTCGGAAAGTTCTTAGCCTATCAATGAAAGAGAATAGTTAGTTTTTCAAAAATATTTTTATTTTTCAATATAATCTCCTGAAACTTCAATACACTTAGTCCAACGCTTATCTAGCAATTCTATCCCTGTATTAAAATAGTTTTCCTCAAGGTGTTCAAAACAATGGTTTACAACTGTAATTGCATCTTCATTTGAGGTAAAATGCTTGCCAGCAAGGAATTTTTTTAGATTTGGGAACAGGTAAAAGTCAGTGGGAGCTAAATCAGGAGAATAAGGTGGGTGGTCAAGCAACTCGTACTTTAATTCGTTTATTTTAGCCATTGTTAAACACTCTTGTGCGCTGGTGCATTGTCTTGATGAAAAATTATTTTTTTGTGTTGTAAGCCAGGACGTTTTTCACGAATTTGTACATTTAATTGATCTAAAAGGTTGAAATAGTACTCTGAATTTATTGTTTTACCCTTTTGCAGATAGTCAATCAATAAAATACCTTTGAAGTCCAAAAAAACCGTTGCCATAACCTTACCAGCCGATTGAATTGTTTTTGCCTTCTTTGGGGCACTTCCTCCAGCTTCAGTCCATTGTTTGGATTGTTCTTTTGTCTCTGGAGTATAGTGGTGGATCCATGGCTCATCAACAGTTATCAAACGACGCTTAAAATCCATTTTTTTCGCTGAAAACGATCCAAACAAGCTTGAGAAATGTTCATTCTTATGCGTTTTTGGTCGACTGTTAACAAGTGCGGCACCCATCTTGCAGAAAGCTTTTTCATCTGTAGTTCTTCATGCAAAATTAAATGGACTCGATCATTTGAGATGCCCATGATATTAGCTATTTCACGCACTTTTATTCGTCGATCATTTAATAACATATCATGCACTTTGGCTACAATTTCTGTTGTTGTTGCTGTTTTTGGACGTCCACTACGTGCTTCATCTTCAATGCTTGTACGACCACGTTTAAATTCAGCAACCCAATTTTTTACTGTTGCATATGAAGGAGCACTTTCACCTAACACATTCACCATATCATTATGAATTTCTTGTCCCGATAAACCTTTTTTATGTAAATATTTAATGACACTACGCATTTCTAATTTTTCCATTGTAAAAAAATCGCGGATGCGTCTTTTGTGAACACCTGTTTCTATATGAAGGAGACAAAATTTAACATGTGCTCATAGCAGAGATGGAAGTTTCCAAAACACTTAACTTGTTTCTGTTTATACCGCGCTTTTTGTGCTAGGCTAAGAAGTTTCCGAACCGCCCTCGTAGGTAGTAAAACTATATTTATTAAGTGTACAATAATTAAAAATAGTGTACACAACTATCATGCCAGTAAACAGAGGTTCAACCCCGGTTAAAGACATCTAACAATTGCGGCCGTTTTTCACCTCGAAAATAACGGCGAAATTACAAGTAAGAGATTTATCTCTAAGTCATGTATAAACTTTTCTATAAAAATGGATCAGCCGTTCGTATACGAATTGATTCGTGCGCAGCTTACTGACTTAAAAGAAGTTCTACCATGTGTCTTAATAGAATGTTGTGGGACTTTAGTAAGTAGGTAGTGAAAAGTGTCAATTAGATTCATGGCAATAGAAAAAGTTCAGCAGTACTCCACGGCTTGCAAAACCATTTTGAAGAATTATTTTTGTTTGCTGTTTTAGACCTTTTTTTCTCTATCAAGGCAAAATACTTAAATGGCTACAACAATTGTTTTTGAAGAGTGGACTACAGCATGACTTTTCCTATAGACTACAACAAATTTAGCACTGTTTGTTAACAATTTACTTAACTAATGCGATTTCGCTATCAAGTGTAAGTTATCGATGTTTAGCGAAAAGCACCACTTTATTTTATTGCGTAAACTGTATTGTGAATACCTTTGCTGATTTATTTTATTTAGCCTGTCAATATAGAATGTTTTCTTCAGTCTTTTTCTTTACAAAATTTAATAAAATTGTAGCAGGCAACTTATATACACTGTGATCCATCTAGAGGTATTTTTCACAACAACAAAAACATAAAAAAAATTCAAACCAAGTGTGGAATCTTTATTGGTAATTTGAAAGGACATTTTATGGCATTTATTTTTTGAATATAATTTGTTTCAAATGTTGGCCGCAACTGCGCCTCAGGGTTTCCATTCGGAGGATCCAATTTTGGATGATTCGTTCGAGCATTTCGACCGGTATGGCTTCCATGACACGCGCTATGTTGGCTTCCAAAACCCGAATCGTAGCTGGTTTGTCAGCATAGGCTTTGGACTTTACGTAAAGTCCCCAAAGAAAAATGCCTAAAGGTGCGATATCACTCGATCTTGACGGCCAACTAACTTTTCCAAAACGTGAAATTAGCTGCTGCAATTTTGTTATTGACTCGTTTCTCACCGAACGCTCATTTCCATAATACAGTTGCCAGTTGAAGGAAATTATATTCAAAAAATAAATGCTAAAAATGTCCTTTCATATTACCAATAAAGATTCCACACTTGATTTGAATTTTTATATTTTTTTGTGTTTAGCTCGTTGGTTTAATTTCGGCCTGTTGCTTTTAAACATTGAACAGGGATTAAACCGGCTCAAGACCTCTTGCTTCTGTATTTAAATAGAAGACAAGTTTTTAACAAAATGGCAAAGTGACAAAGTTTTGAAAAAATACCTCTAGATGGAACACCCTATATAAACTGAAGTGGTATGTTTTTGGATACTCTCCACCATAGCATAGAGTGTATACTCGTATAGAAGTTTGTCAATCCGTATGAAACAAATTGAAAAACTTGTCTGCGATCATTAAATAGTGTAATTTAATTTTTAACCACAAAATTTCGGACTATGTCTGCGAGGTGGACGATATGAACGACTAAGGTATAGTAAGTCCGCACAATGACAGGGTCGGTAGGTCTAAGTCATTTTTTATGGTCCGAGGAAGTTTTAATTTTGAAATGGCCGTTTTCACTATGTAAACTAAACAATTTACTTTGCTTAAACATTGAAGGAACATACGCATTAAACGCCCATAACTGAGCGTAGACAATGGGAGGGTCCTAGGGCTAAAAGCCCATCCCTAATATTCGGGGATGTATGGGCAGCCAGAAAAAATAAAATTTTTTTCAAATCGAAATACGAGGGCATATCAAGAATTCCTTGACGTTTTATAAATTCCACGGAAAAAAACAATCAATCAAACCAAGAAAAAACTTAAAAAATACGACCCAATTTTCCACCACTCTTGCGCACATTTCGACCGGAACGTTAGCAATCTCTAGTTGGATGTTGTCTCTGTGCTCGTCTAAAGTTGTTGGCTTGTTGGCATAGACCAAGGACTTGATGTGTCCCCATAAGAAGAAATCCAGTGGCGTTAAATCACATGAACTAGGTGGCCACTCGACCGGACCATTTCTCGAGAGAGTCAGTAAATCGATTGTTCGCGTGCTGTGTGGCTAGTGGCACCGTCTGGTTAAAACCACATATCGGTGATGTCAAGCTAATCAAATTCTGGCCACAAATAATTTTCTTACGTGGAATAATAGCGCTCTCCATTGACGGTAATATGACATTTGTTTTCAAACGCGACAAAATACAGCCCAATCACACTTCTGGGATGAAAACCACAACCACACACACAGTATTTTTTTGCGGGTGTCATTGAAGCACATGTGGACTTGTTGCTGTCCAAAACGCTTATTTTGTTTATTGACAAAACCACTCAGCCAGAAATGAGCTTCATCGCTGAAGATGATTTTTCGATGAAATTCGAAATTTTCGTGAAACTTTGCCAGAGCCCAATCGGAGAAGTTTCGCCATTTCAAATTAATCAGAGACTTTAGATCTTGAGTCAGTTTGATCTTATAAAGATGAAGGCCAAGATCTTTTAGCAAAATAAGCCACAGTGTGGTTTGAGAGATGCCTAATTCCTGAGAACCGCGTGGAATCGGCTGATATGGCTCTTTTGAACGTATACACTTACGGCGGCGATATTTTCGTTGCTTCGAGTGGTATGGCGTCTCTTTGGCGCCGGAACATCCACATGTGGTATGATGATTATAACGGAGATGTTTCGGCATTTCAAATGATCAAGTGGCTATAGTTCTTGAGTCAGTTTATCGTATAACAATGAAGGCCAAGAACTCTTAGCAAAATACACCACAGTATGGTTTTAGCTGTACGCAGTTCCGGAGAAATACTGCGCAGTTCCGGAATCTACTGATATGGATCATTTGAACGGATGCACTTACGGCTGCGATATTTTCGGTCGGAACATCCAAAAGTTGTAGGACGGTTATAAAGGCAGAAAAATGGATAAAAATGTTGATTTGTACGAACGTTTTGACACTGAAAGATCAAAAATGGTTGAGGGTGCGATGACATAGAGATACGAAATTGTTATGCCCCTATGGGAAAACCCGTTATTATTACTTTCCAGTTTAGAAAACCTTTGAACCCATGGCAAATTAACTTTGACATTTTCTTAGCTGTTAATGCAAATTACTGGAAAAAAAATGCTATTTTTAAATATTTTGGAATCAAGGAGATATCCTTGATTAGTAGGGTTATGTCGAACAAAGACAAACATTACATTATCGTATTAAGGCCATCAATATCAGTCAGACGTTACCTCAGTTATTTTTTTCTGTTGCCGCGTTCTTAACATACTAGGCTTCTTACACAGCTATCCTTTCCGAAAAATTATTCGTCTAGGTTAACTTTTAGATGCTGTATGATTTGAACCAAGCAACATCTAGAAATAATAGGGATGTCATATGATTAAAAATCCAGAATGAGTCAATAATTTTTGAATCACCCTACAATTATTTCCCTACCTTTTCCGAAATGTCCGGAAAAGCTGTAATATATTTTGCGAATACACTTGCCAATCGCAAGGACGCTTCATCTTCGCTCTGGATTGAACATTAAAACATCATTAAAAAGTAATGGTCACAATTGAATTTGGAATTTGGTGGTCATTTGGTGTGCCCCGTGGTCTCTGTTATTTATGAAAGAAACCATGCGGTTTATTGCTGCTTTTCAATTATACTAAAAAGTAATTTTTCTTTTTGTCCTCCCTCCCCCACCAACTCCCCCATGAAAATAGTGCATAATTTATGAGAGCACAACGAGAACAAAAGGCCAAAATTACTACAGATTGCAATGAGGGCCGGCGAAATGTTCAGCAATTCTATCTATGGGTGGGTATGTTTAAGGCTAATAAATAAATAAATACAAAAACACAAAAAAACATAAGTAAGAAATTAATAAAAACGCAACACAAACAAACGGGGAAAAGAAGAGTCGAGATTCGAAAAACAAACGAGAAAAAAATCCAAAACACGTGTGGGCTCAATTTGAAGAAGAGCCGAATTACTTCACTGCAAAATGCCCCTAAGGCAAATAAAACAATACGAGCAGCAGCAAATAACAAATTACAAACAAATATTTGGTGAATATTATTTACAATTGTTCAACATTTCGATGCTATACGATGAAATGCGACTCGGTACTTTATGGCCGATAAATGCGAGTGTATTTGTTGCTGAGGCTTGTGGACTTATGTCCATGTATTGTTATTTCGTAAAATGAATGTGTGTATTAGAGTGGGTATTAGAAGTTTAATAAAGCATAATAAAATGAATATATGACCAAGCCATGGATGGATACGATACTTGCAATGTCGAATTGTGTTGTACTGTGGGTGTTTACACTCGAGAAAAAAAATTAAATACTTTTAAACACTCGTTTCTCCAAAAGTCCATTCGAGGGACTAAATGTGAACTAACTTTTCTCAAGTCCGTTTTCTAGTACGACAACCGAGCTTACTAAATACTAGGGTGATCAGTTCGGTTCTTAAGAAAGAAAAAACCGCCTGTTTCTTAAAAAATTTTATTTTGAGGTTTTCGAATAGTCCGGTTTTTTGAATCGTAGAACCGGTTCATTTCAAATTCCGGTTCATTTCAAATTCGTGACGATAAGCTTTGTTGTTGTTTTTTAATATCCATATGTGACGCGCAAAATAGAAAGGGACCAAAGGTTAAAAACCAGTTTTGTTCAGGAGAGCCATTTTAAAGATTAGGTCCCTTTCTATTTGCACTTAGATTCGTCGACTTAACTTTCATAAAACGCGCATATTTCTGGAAGGGAACACTTTTGGGCCATGGGATCGGTCGCATTTGATGCTCACATGTTGTCCACATCAAACAAGAAAAAAGTGCAAAGTTGATGAAAAGTTTTGTTCAGGAGAGCCATTTTAAAGATTAGGTCCCTTTATATTTGCGCTTAGAATCGTCGACTACACTTTCATAAAACGTGCATATCTCTGTGAGGGAACACTTTTGGGGCATGGGATCGGTCTCATTCGATGCTCAGATGTTGTCCACATCAAAAAAAGAAAAAAAATTAAAATTTTTTTTTTTACCCTTAGGTCCCTTTCTATTAGCCCTGTCACATATGTGCTTATTTGTGCTGGAAGCCGAGTTTTCGGCGCAAATGCAACGGTCCGAATTTTTAAAAAAGTTTACTCTTTCTGGATAGCAACACGGGAAAACTTTTGGGTACCCGGGCCATATATTCAGAAATTTCATCAAGCCAAATGGTAATATTTAAATTCTTAAAAAAATTCCACTGTTCCTGAGTTTACAGTGGTCCGTGTTTGTAATAACCTATTTTGCACCCTGGGAACCTCATATCCATGGGTCAAAGACTTCAAATTAATCGACTATTTATACGATATTAGGATCAAAGTGGCCGATTTTTTAACCCTAAGGCCCATATGAGACAGTCCCAATTGGTATAATACCTCAATGTGTACATTAGAGTGGATCGATTTAGAAGTTGATATTGTGCCATCGCCCTTTCGATGGCTTTTGGCACTACGGCGTATCAAAAAAATCATTTTTAAGGCGCCCAAATTGTTAGGGTTTTTTTCAGTAATAATAATAATTAATAATAAAAATCGTCTGATTTAATTTTTTTTAAATATTGCATTTCCGAGGTAATATATGTATAGTTATTGCATAAAAATGTACATTACCAAATACAATGCAATCCTCGTATAACATATGAGCTCATGGGAATAAATATACGACTTAATCTTTATAGTCCTCAGTCGTATTTATTTATATCCTAACGCACTCATATGTAGCAATGTATATTTTTATGTCACCTTGGGCGCCTCCACATTGATTTTTTTGATATGTCGTAGTGAAACTTTTTTTCCTCATGCCAAAAGCCATGTAAAAATCGATGGCACAATATCGACAATATGTTGTGCTTACAAATCGGGCCACCCTTATCTTCATATTTAGATTTGTAAAAAAATTTCTATGTTTCTGCATACCCATATATTTTCGAACGTTACGGATCGGTTTCTGGTCTATAAACCACACCCATATGTCCAGGCCTTCAATACAGCCAAATCGAAAAATGTATGGTATATTCAGATAATTTAGAAAATTTCACTGTTTGATTATCTTTATGTTCATTTTTGAAGGGAGCAATTTTTCGGCGCCATAGGGACGTTACTCCCATGGGCCAAAGCCTTAAATTAATAAGATATTCTGATTCGCTGCGAAATTTTATAGTTTTTTAATGGCCATGTGTCCATAGTTGTAAGAAGCAGGTTTTTGGGAACCCTAGGCCTTAGGAAGCTTTCCCCTATGGATCAAGGCCTTAACTTTTTCCAAAATGTTATTCTGCCTTGTGGAGAAATATTAATGTTTTTTAAAGCACATATGTTCAAGAAGACACATTTTTTGACCCATAGAGCACATGAGGGTCGGTACGAGTTGCAAATAGGCACAAATTTTGAATCAAGGTACATATTTGGTTTTTCAAAAATATGTCACTGTTTCTGAATACTTAGATGCCCCACGAACATTAGGGCATGGTTTGCGGCCTCAGGGCCTATAGACCATGCCATAAGTCTCAAGGGCTCCAATTCAGCCGATTCATAAAATGAATGTCATATTCAGATTTTTCATAAAATTTTGCTGAAGGGAGACATTTTTTTGCGCTTCGAATCGTAAATTTAATAAGATATTCCGAAATATTATTGTTTTTTTTTGATACCCATATGCCCATAGTTTAAAGGCGCCAATTTTTGATCCTCTTAGGCGCCAGGGAATTACCCACATGGGTAAAAGCCTTACATTTATTCGAATTTAAAAATGAATATGATATTCTGTGTGTTCCATATGGACATAGTTTTTAGACTTTTTGGCCCCTTGGGTCTTTACGGGTCTATATGTTCCGAATCTTTTATTGGCCCACTTTTGTAATATAAAGGGTAGGCCATTTTAAAGTTTAAATATAAATCGACTGTAAAAAAAAGTTCTGCTAATTTTTTTAAAATTTCTGGTTTTATTGGGAAGGTTGAACTTTGTCATTTAATAATGGAATACCATCCGATACGTTTTCGCTTCGAGCAATGGACTGAATATTGTTTGGCAGAAGATGAAGAACTTGACCGAAAAATCGTGGTTTCAGATGAATCTCATTTTCATCTCGGTGGCTTTGTCAGTAATCAAAACTGCCACATATGAGTTTCAGAGAATCCTCACATGAATATTAAGATGCCAATGCCATCCAAGACGAGTCACTGTTTTGCCAATGCAACCATTGATAACGATTGACGATCTGTTTTTAGAATTCAGCCGCCTCGGATCTTGTGATTCGACCAATTTTCAGTGGGGAGCCATTAGGAATAAATATTAAACAAAAGCTTCCAGAGACTATTAAAGCGTTGAAACAAGAAATCGAAAGTTGCCATTGAAACATTCGACACAAAACAATTAAAAGTTATGGAATATTGGGTTGATTGGATAAGGTACTGCCGAGCCAGTTATTTGGATTTGAAAGAAGATTTTGCATATGAAACCGGTTTTTGAGCTCCTAGGGTTCCAGGTCGTAATGAGCACGCCCATTTATGGGAAGGTTATAGCATCTATGCCTTAAACTTCAAAAAAATAAATTATAAAGTTATTGAATCAGATTTTACAGAGAAAATATCAAAAAATTATCAGAAGCTTTTTCCCTTTTTCCCGATTTGGTCCATTTCAGTAACAACTTAACAATAATACAATATTACTAACAATAATACAATATCTGGCAAGTTGCAAGACTCTAGCTCTCTTCTTTTGGAATAAAACTTGATTTCAACAGAAGGGCAGAACGACATGGCTAGATCGTCTTCGATCTTTATGACCGATGAATAATATATATTCATTGTATGGGCGCAGAAAAGTATTTCGATTTGTTACAAACGGCATGACAAATCTATAAAGAGTGATTCATTCACGACTGGATTAATTTCACCAGTGTATTCATTGCCTCATTTTATGAAAATATTCCCATCTACGAGCGGAGGGTACTATGGTAAAATTGCTTAGTTCTGACCAGTGGTTGGAAGCCCAGAGGTCCTATCGTTCTAAAGTTAGCGAAATAACAGCGCACATTTATTTGTTTTTTGTAAATTAACACAAAAAAAATTTGGCATTTCAGTAAAACAATAACATCTTTGAAATGGTAGGATATCTGGGCTTTCAACAACTGGTTTAGACAATTTTCAACCGCTGCCACTTCGCAGCTTGCATTTTTGGGCATGTTGTAGCTGGACATATTCTTAATGAACTGATTCAAGGAACACGCTTGTGAAATTTGTCCAGATGTTACAAACAGATGGTTAGGTGTGAATCATACTATTGTTGTGAGGATCATAGTATTGTTGTGAGGATCATAGTATGGATTTAAGTGGAATCATACTATTGTTGTAAAGATCATAATATTGTTGTACAACAACCATATACCGAACAATAGTATGATGCTCTTTAAATATTGTTATCCCAACCATACTTGATTTGTACAAGCAATATATACTCGTACTACCTATATGTAGTGTACTTGAGTTTCCCATTCAAGGCTATGTATTGTTTATTACAGGGTGGAGCACGGTAATTTTCTTATTTGGCAATAATATAAAAAAATTATGAACCTTAGAAAAATTTATTTTATAATTCGATTATACGAGTATATTGAGTAGTAAGGGAGTTTTTAATTTACAGGGTTTAGATAGTGTATCTGGCAAATATCGACCTTCGCTATCCCCAAACTGCTGCATACGTTTCTGAAGTTTTCATGGACTCTAACAAGCACGTCGTCTGGTATTCTGCCAATTTCTGCCTCAATGTGGTTTATTAGGTCTTCCCAAGTGTTATACACCTTCGACTTCAGGTAACCCCAAGAGAAAAATCGCATGGGGCTAGGTCTGGTGAGCGTGCCGGCCAGTTTACATCACCTTTCAAAGAGATAAGCCGTCCAGGAAACATTTGCCTCAAACAATTCATGGCAACCTTCGGAGTGTGTTTATTGGTACGAACCATGTTTCCTCTAATTGCAAAAAAATCCTGTAACATAGTCAAGTACCGCTCGGAGTTCACAATTACGGCAGTTACGGCCTAGCAGAGCGTTTCGGAAATTGCAGTACTACTGCAATTCAACCCTTTCTGAGGTCCCCTTCATACACATGACACATTCCCTGCTGTTCTCAATGAAGTTACCCAAATTTACAATTGATTTTCGTCTAGGAACTCGTCCGCGTGAGGGAACAGCGAATCGTAAACGAAAAGCACGTTGCACTGCAAGGATCGAGTGCGCATTTGAAAAATACGCTTTAACACAAAATGACCTCTCCTTACGTGTCCAATGCATGATGACAACTAAAAGGTAGACGACTTCAAATCTCCCGTCAGCTACTATACTAAGCCACGCACACCCTCTATTCTCTTCGACCAATAGTGCCGCCACAGCCTGCAGTGCAAAAAAATAAATTTTCGGGCTCCACCCCTGTATTGAAATCCTTTTAGTGTGTTTATGGTACCTCTTATGTAAAACTGAATAAGACAAAATAAACGAATAAAGAAAACAACTTAGTATTATGCCACTAAGCCCAGGTTCAACTCAACATCCCATAATAATTCAGTGGCGAAATTACACCTCGTCAGTGCTGACAATGGAAACACTTCTCCATGAAATGCATAAGCCGTTCGGAGCCGGAGGTTAAC